>CM016623.1:113785159-115091732 GCA_005393395.2 Gossypium australe | reverse complement strand
TTATCTCTGATAATATGATCATTTGAATGTAGGATTTTTTTGTATGTTACATTACCTAATATGTCTCATTCATATAAAATGTAATATTCCAATGTATGGTTAACGAAATATAAAAATATCTAAATGCAGATTTTATAAATCAATATATATGAACTATAACAAAATTTTCATGTAATTATAGTAACCTTCTTATGGGCATACTTATATTTGTAACAAGTGACACTCTAGGACACATATACAATTGGATTTTTTTTTTTTTTTTTTTGCCATAGTACAATTTGATTTAAATGTGATTGAATCCTAGGCCATTTTCTACTGAAATATAGAATTTATTAGTTAATTAATATTTTGACAAATTTTCTGGTGAAATATGTGTAATGTTTTGGCAAGTTTTACTGTATATTAACTACTCTAATAAAACATATTCATTGTGCATGCATATCTTTTGAAAATAATAATGCATTTTGAAAACCGAAATTAGAATTTGGATTTTTGTATAACAAGCATTAAATAATTTTTAATATGCATAAGTTTAAAAATAGTAAAATGATTTTTTTTTAATGAAAAACATTACAGAATTAAGTTACATGAAAAGAATGAGAGATACAAAAGTTTATTTTTTTTTGTTTGCTTTAAGAAATGCTAAAGCTTCTTCTAGAAAAGCTTCAACCTATTGTAAATCCTCTTTTCTTTTAAAAGTCAATTTGGCTAAATAATCAGCACTTTGATTCTTCTCCCTAAGAATATATCATAAAGTCCATTTACTTTCTTAGGACAATATACGGTGTATCCTTCTAATTAAAACAGAGTTTAACATCTTCGAGACAGTATTATATATAACTTTTAACTCATATTAATAACTATATTAACGGTTATACATTAAAATTATTTTTTTTGTTTACTTAATGCACAAGAATTAAAACTAGAAGGAGTGTAAATTTCAGACTTGCCTTTGCAAGTCCTTTTACTTAAATAGGATTTTCAAAATATTTAAAACCAAATTGAGAATTCCTTTTAGCCCACTTTTTCCCCCTCAAAAATATTTCTCAAATCTTTTACTTTCACTTTTTCCATGTTATTTAAAAAAGAAAATCAGAAACAAAAGAGATAATTTTTTTTGGCGTTTTTATGTACAAAATTTGTACATTTAAAAAATAACAAAGGAGGTGCCTTTGATGATCTAAACTTCAAACGACTTATATTTAAAAATCAATATCATTCATATAATATAGTCGATATTTTAAATTAATTGATACAATTATTATTATAACAACTAGAAATATATTTAAGCGTATATTTTTCTCCTATTTAAAGAGTAAGAGTTTATGTGTAGTATCTAAAAATATATTTTTATAAAATAAAAAAATTTATTATATCAGAATTAAATGTGATTCCTCCATCAGGGTTAACTATGTGTAATAATAGTAAATTCACCTTATTAATTTGTGTAGACTGGAGGATTAGAAATTGGCCTTAATTGAGGAAAAGCAATGAATGAGCCATTTGCATATTTCGGCTCTCTCTTTTTTTTTTTTTTATAATTCATGACTACTTATTTATATTTTTTATTCATATTTCATACTTAACTTATTATTTAATATTTTAATTGAATTTTTCATAGTTAAAATTGATTCAAAGTAAACATTAATATCAATGTCGATAAGTAAAATTTTATTTTAATTTTATAATTGATATATTTTTATACTTTTATTGCAAAATAAAAATATATTTAAAATACAAATTTAATATGACATTATCTAAAAATTGAATATATGACATATTTTAATAAGAATAAGTAAACTTATTAAAGATTTTTCAAATGTCATACGATTAAATTGTGCATCACATCGGTAAAAAAAAATAGTATATAATATATACATGAAATTAATTTATATAATAATAATTTAATGTTATATTAATTATTATAAAATCAATTGTATAAACAAATATTGAATAAAAAATTACACAAAAATATCAATGGATAAATATTAAAATTATACATAAATTTTGATACAATTTGTAATGTTATTATATACCAACTTTAATTTGGTGCATTTGTATAAATAAAATTTTAATTTTGAATCAATTTTCACATTTCTCTAACATGTTATCCATGTGAAACTATTTTCCATTAACTCATGTGTAAATTGTTGGCTTGATATTTTATTAGGTTAAAAACAAACAAACAAATTTAAATTATTTTCACCTAGATTAAAAAAATATATGTTTGAAAAAAAATTCTTATTTTTATAACTCTAGTGAGAATAATTTAATTTTATTTATTTTCTAACCTAATAAATTGTAATGTCAGCAATTTACACTTTACTTAATAGAAAATAGTGTCGCATAAATAACTGGTTGGTGAAAGGTGAAAATTGGATCAAAATTCAAATTTAATATATACAAATACACCAAATTAAAATTAATGCATCAAAATTTTATATATAATTTTTATATTTATTTCAAATATAAATAATAACCATTACGACATTTTCTTTTATTTTATTTTATCTAATTTTAAAATCACATTTATTACAGGAAGTGGTTCTGTAATGACTACAATAATACATAAATGGATAGCAATGTTGAAATAAATGATTTAGACAATGATAATGTTTATACCCTTTCAAAAGATCCTTACATTCAAATGTAAGTTAATACATATTAATAAATCATTTGTATTATTTTCTAACACATCATCTTTTATTAATGATTGAAAAAACTTGCAAACAAAAAAATAAGATGTTACACCTCGAAATCATGTGTTTTGTTTTCAAATGTAAACTTCAATTTGTTAGATTAATCTTTCTTAATCGTTTAAGATTTTTATTTTTTATTTTTTTGGCACAAGAAGGATAAAGCCACAACTAAACTAGGTGAGGTGAAGCCATGCCAAATTTATCATCGTGCAACAATCGTAGAACTTCATCTAGTGGTTGCATTAAAATGTACATACCTAAAGGCCTTAAAGACGCCATTGACGCCAATCCATTAGCTACCTTGTTGCCCTCTCTGAAAACATGTATAATTTGAACCGTCCAAGATAATTGAATTAACCCTTTGATAGCTCATAGTACTGTTGAATGATGGTGCTCAGTGGAAAAAGTTTGAATCAATTGGATGGCTGCAACACTATCCATCTCAAGAACCATCTATTTCAAGCCTAAATTCCAAGCTACTTGGAGGCCCTCAAGTGCACCCCAAAGCTCAGCATTAATAACATAGCAGGATCCAATATTTTAGAAAAATCAGCTACTCAATTACCATGTTGGTTACGGACTAAACCCCTTGCTATAGCGTTCCCAGTCTCACTACAAACAGCACCATCTATAACACCCCAAACCAGGCCTAGAAGTTAGGCCCGAATCCGGCGTGTCACATTGAAGTGTTTTTGCGAAAATCTTGTTTTCATTGAAAACCCTTCTAGAGAAAAGTTAAGTAAAATTCAGTTTGCTTTCAAAATGAGGTGTATCCAGAAAAAAAACCATTCCCCTATTACTATGTAAAAATTTCCTTTGACAGCGGCAGCTCGTTCTTAAAACACAATTATTTTCAAAAATATGAAATTCGCTTAAAAGAAATAAATCCAGGTTCCGTTTCAAAATTACAATGCATAGTGGAAGTAATGGAATAATAACTAGAGGGAAACCTTATTACAATCCGAAATAAAATAACTTAAAATCTAGAATTTAGACATTTAGAAAAATCGGTCTAATCGTCTTGCTAGTTGGCCACCCCCAAGTCCCTCCATCCGTCGAACCGCCTACTCAGGATTACCTGAGAAAAATAAAAGAGGGAGTGAGTTTTCGAAAACTCAGTGTGTACGACCCTTGTCAAACAAATAGCATACATATCATATTATTAACATAACAATATCATACATGCAATGCTGTGCAAACCCTCCCCAAATAATCCATCTGATACACATAATCTCCGTCCCGCCTAAACACATCTGTGGGGATTTCTAAATCGACCCACCCATCCGATACACATCAAGGGTAGCCCAGTTGCGGTACTACCAAACGTTGCAGCAAAGCTGCTAATCATATAATGGGCTTAAAAAGCCATCGGTGGATCCACAGTTGTCAAGCAACCATGCGATCCTCATATACTTTCTCCGTTCCATAATTCCCACCCATATGCAACCTAAACAGAATATCATATGAATGCAGCAAGTGTACATGTAACATCCATAAATCTTACCTTCAACACATAGGTGTATTCTAGTCATTTCACACATCAAGGGTATTTCGATAATTCTACCCTACAGGGGTATTTCAGTAATTCTTAATAGTATGAGTCTTAATTACGAACCTTGGCCCGTCAACAAGTCCTTGCGGCTAAAGTGAATAGACACTATGCACCAGGTAGGATTCTAGAGAAGAGGAGGTGGGTCATTAAGACCGCTTAAGTACCAAACTCTCCCTAGATCCAATCCTAGACATGCATATACCCGTTGCCACACCTAAACATTATGACTTGTTCACAGTTGCACTTAATAAATTATTAAAGTTTTATGTACGGTTAAGCAATTTACCAAATACTAAGCCCAAGACCCCTTACTAAGCCCAAACAAATTCACATACGTTCATATGGCCCACCAGGCCCAATCTCATTCGTATGGCCCACTAGGCCCAAATCACAATCATATGGCCCATATGGCCCAATCACATTTATAGGGCCCATCTGGCCCAAACAATTCCAAGCCATGTAACCAGCATGACTAGTTCATCACTTATTACCAAACCATCAAATTCACCTATTTTGAGCTTACGGCCCATCAGGCCCATTTTACCCATTCTGGCCCGATTCGCCAAAACACGGCCCAAGTCCATGAGATCGCTCATAAGGCCTCTGATAACGTATCGATTTTCCCTTACGAGTGTTCACGCACCGCAAGACTACCATAGCCAAAATTTTCGGCTTTTCGACATTTCGGGATTTGCCGATCTAATGTGTGTGTAGTGTATGTACACACCTGACGATCTCCTTAGCCATAATCTTACAAACGATATCACCTAAAAATTAACCACAAATACTTATCGAATACTTTACCAAAAGTCGAAGTCTCACCTTAACCTTAACTGAAACACCAAGCCTTATTAGCCCTTCTTTGATCACTAGTCACGCGTATCTCCTAAATCTGCATCATTCTTAATCATTAAAAACAGAATAATAGGTGACTTGTATCCAACACAAGTCCCCCTTTCCCTATCTATGACCATTCGGCCAACACCTAAACCATAATTGAGAATACTTACCCAAGAAGCAATCAGCCCAAGAGGTATTCGGCTTTTGAGATTAGTATAGTGAAAGGGGTTATTCGGCACAAATAAGAAGAAAGAGAGAAGAAGGAATCGGCTAAAACCAAGGGTGTATCAAAACAGAATTTGAGAAGAAAAAGTATGGAAGATCAGCAAGCAAAGAAGGAATTCGGCTTCTGAGTACTTAGAGAGAAAAAGTGTTTTGGCAACTTAAAAATGAGGAATTCGGCTAAAGGGAAAAACAATTTTGGCATTAGCCTAAAACCCAAAAATCGACACCTATTTATAGCCTTTAGCCGAATTTCCTATCCCCCAATTCCCAATTCGGCTAAACCTCTTCCACATATCTCATCTCCTAATTTTCCTCCACTTTAAGCTCCTCAATCCCTTCCTAACTTTTCTCTTCTGATCACTCTCCTTAGAGTCCATCATCACACCACTTCCAACCTTCTAGAAGGCCAGAATTAAACTCCTAAAAATACTAAGCTAGGATTCGAACCTAGGATCTCCTTGCTAGCCCATAACGCCACCTTCCTATACCCTAAGTGGCGTCACTTAGCCACTCTACCACAATGCTCTTTGATGCCATTTTTTCCTATTTTTATTTAAAAGCCCATCTACTCACCGCCTTGGTTCCTTTAATAATTAATTAAAAATTCCTTCTCCTCAAAGTTCGAACTCAGAACTTCTCCAACACCCCTAGACACTTCAAGTTTATTAAACCCTTAAAGCCAACATGTCATTTGTCATTTTCTTTCTTAAAAAAAAATTTATGAGACCCAAATCCCAAAGCCCAATTCATCTAGGCCCAAAATTCGGGGCATTACACCATCCGTATTAACCTTGTGCCATCCTTTCGCATGTGCATTCCAACTAACGAGTCTGCATATTTTAGCTTGTCTACGTATAAAAGGACTCACCATTCCATGCTTTGAATAAAGAAAAGCACCTCCCATCCAGTAGCTTTTCTCCAACACACTTTCTCATTCAATAAAGTTTGTATTAAACACATAATTATTCTTCCAAATCCAGAGATGCCAACAAATGAAATCAAATAGAGTCGGCCATTCATTAGGTTGATGTGCAAAATAAGCAGGATTTGAAATGTTGACCTCGAACCATGCTTCCAAACTAATGGTGAAAAATTCATGACTCTTATTTGGATTTACCACCAACACCCATGTCGCTACAGCTGGAGTGCATAATCGCAATACATGATTTATACTTTCTATCGAATCACCACAAGCCTTGCAACTCGCATTAGTAGTTATCTTTCTCTCTTTTTATATATAATTAAAGAAAAACCATACCTTAAGCTTGAAATTGAAGAAAAATAGTGAAAGGGTTTTCTTTTTCTTTTTTTTTTTTTACAATCTTTCATAAGAAAGATGAGAAAGAACTTATCTTTCTCTCTTTATATATATATATATATATATATATATATATATATATATATTAATAAATTATTATTATTTTAAATAAAATGTTAAATAATAATTATTTAATGAAAATATCATTTAAGGCCATCATGAAACTTTTAATTTTTTTAGTAATGGGAAAATTGTCATTAAGTCATTTCCATCAAAATAAAAATAAGATAATTTCACTTTAGTCTCTATACTTTTCTAACTTATTCAATTTAATCCCTAAACTCGATACTGAATTTTTAACTTAACCATATACTCCTACTAATAATCCTCTGTGTTTTCATGCTGACGGTTTTCTCTAATAACGATCACAATTTCTTATACTACTATTTATTTATAGATCACTTATTCAAGGACTTGTACCATACATATTCTTCTTCTCTTCTTAAAAAATGGGGATGTTACAGTAAACATCAATAAGGGGACCATAGTTGGTTTTAAGAACCTGAACCCATAACTGTTTAGGTTTCTTGATAAGATTAAAACCAATTTTCATGAGGAAAACATCATTTTGGTAGTCAAACTTCTTAGAGCCAAGGCCATCATGTTTTGGAACCTTGCAAAGATCATTCCACTTGACAATATTTACTCTTTCTTCTACTCAGTGTGTCCCCACACAAAGTTACGAATAATTTCTCCATTTCAAAGCAAACTCCCTTTCAGAATAACAGTCGATTGCATAACATAATTAAGGATAGATGCTAACACTGCTTTGGTCAACGTGATTCTACTTGCTAATGAAAGCATCTTAGCCTTCCACCCTGCTAATTTTTTCCTCATGTTATCAATAATGTACTGAAAAGTATCTTTTGTCGCCCTTTGATGTAAAATCGGGACACCTAGATATTTCTCCAAATTATCAACATGAAATAACCCTAAGCCACAACTGATATTCTCTTTCAAAAAATATCTATGTTTTCTGTGCATTAACATTATGGCCAAAACCCTTTTCATAATCAACATTTGGTCAACTGATGCTTCACTAAACAACACCAAATCATCTACAAAGAAAAGATGAAAAATACCAAGACATTCTTGAAGAGCTTTATAGGTTTCCACACCCCTTTCTGGACTTCAACATTTATATCTTGAGTCAAACGCTCTATACAAAGAATATAGAGATAAGGTGAAATAGGATCACCTTGTCATATGCCTCGAGATGGGGTAAAAACTTTAGAAAGATTTTCATTCTAAATAACTTGCATGGTAGAGGAACTAACACAATGCATAATAAGTTGTTGAACAGTACCTAAAATACCAATATCAGCTAAAGTATCCTCAATAAAGGCCCAATCAAGTCTGTCGTAAGCTTTTTCCAAGTCAATCTTAATAACCATCCATCTTTTCTTGCTAAATTTCCTACGCTAGAGTGAATGATCTGCTATGCAACAAAAATATTATTCGTTTTGCTTCTTCCAGAGACAAAACTTGACTGGGTTGGAAGGACTCATTTTTGCATCAAAGGCTTCAATCTATTGACAATGACTTTCGTTACAATTTTGTAAAGAACCATATAGAGGTTGATTGGTCAAAATTGGGAGAGAGATTCAGGATTTTTCCACTTTCAAAATCAAGACCAGCAAGGTACAATTTAACCAACCATCAAGCCTGTCACCATCTTAAATTTTTCTTACAAACTCATTAACACTTTGTCCAACTACTGGCCAATTTTTTAGTAGAAGATTGCATGGATACCATAAATTCCTGGGGCTTTCAAGGGCAGCATCTCTAATACAACCTTTTGAATCTCCTCATTCGTGATTATATTCTTTAATGACTCAAATTCAGCATCAGAAATTTTATAAAACAAACCTCGTTAAAAGGAGCCACTGCTAGTTGACAAGTCTTTTATGAAAAGAGACCTGTAAAAATTAGTAGCCATTTGTTGAAAAGTCTCGGAGTCATCACACCAACTATCATCGCTAAGTTTTGGCATGCTTATCAAATTACAGCACCTCCTGTTAATTATACTAGTATGAAAAAACTTTGTATTTCGACCACCATCAGACATTCATTTACATTGGGCCTTTTGTTTCTAAAGAATCGCCTATTGAGTAAAAACTTGCTCAAGTTCAAATCGGAGTTGTTTCTCTAAGTTAAGAAGAAAAACCAAAGAGTGCCTATCAAGCTTCTCTTTAATCCCCTTAAGTCTAGCCATGAAAACCCTTTTCTTTCTACCAATATGACCAAAAGAGCTACAATTTCAAGCCTTAACTTTAGAAATAAAGTTAATGTTCGCCACCACATCATTGTCCATAGTCCAAGAGTCATTCAAAACTGAATCAAATTGTTCATGCTTTAACCAAGAAGCAAGAAAGCTAAATGGCCTTCTTTTATTGGGCATCTCATGTATCCTAGTAAATAGGCATATTATTCTATAGCCCAAACCAATACGTTGGAGGTGAGCCACAAAAGAATCCAAAAATGTCTCTAACCAACCTATATTACAAAGAATCGGTCCAATCTTTGAAGAAGAAAGCCCCAACACCAAGTGAAAGAAGGTCATTTGAATCTCATATCTTGCAGCCCATTATCAAATAAAAAGTCTTAGAATAAATGATCAATACCAATTTGATTCCTTACACCTCATTTTCTTTCTTCACAGGAGACAATAGCATTGAAATCACCCCCAAAAAGTCATGATACCTCCTTTTTAGGAGCCAAAAAAGCAAGATGGTTCCACAAAGTTCTTCATTTCACAATGTTTAGGCTTGCATAAACAGTAGTGAAGAAGACACTTTGCTTCATTCCTTGACTAGTATACTGATAATAAATAAGCTCATTCGAGACCTCAACAACATCAATCACTAGTTTCTTACTTCAAAGAAACCAAATACCCCTTGAGAACCCCTTCGCTTCAACCTTGTACAAGAAATCAATGCCAGTTCTACATATAATATCATCAACTTTCCTTCCACTCACTCTCGTTTCCATCAACACCAAAATATCAAGCTTATGTCTTTTCAAAAGAGTCTTTAAAACAACACCAAACTTGGAGCTAGCAGCTCTTTGGCAATTCTAACAAACAATTCTAAAATCCATAAAAAAGAACAAATAAAGATATTCACACTTATTGAGAGGTTGATAATGGTTAAATTGGTGAGGAATCCAAAGCACATTGCTCAACGTCCTCCTTTTGGTGCATTTGATCCTCTATAACTAGAACTCTCATCAAGTTATCCATACCCAAACTATCAGCCACCACAGTCACAACTTTTATAGGAGTCTCATTCTCACGGTCAATCCCAAAAGTCTTATTCGAATCATCAAGTTTCTTCGAAAGAGATTCCACTAATTCAGCAATGATTGGTTTATTTGGCAGGTTATGCTCCACCCTTTTACTATTTTGTGTCATTTTTTAGTAATTTCTTTCATGGATGGTGCCTTACTTTTCATTATGGGTGGGCCACTAATCTTGCATGATCCATGCTTAGCGCATACATTCTCTTTATAACTAACTTCCTCTTCAACACGGGCTGTGTAATCCACGCGGACAAGGCCATTTTAAGGGTGTGGGCCCACACGAGTAAAGCCATCTTAGGCGTGTGGGCGACAAGGGCATGTGGGCTCAAATTTCAGAATTTTTTCCTAAGGTTGTACATGTCGTCCTGATCGACTGTGGGCCTTCGTAAGGTCGGTATGTGTAGTATAAGCCGTAAAGCATGAAATCTATTGCTCTGTTAGATTGAAATTTACGTAAATAACATTTTCATGAGTATTGTGTAATATGATATGTATGAACCATTCTGTTATGTAAGAGCATGTTTAGTAGTTGTTATACAAGCATGCATGTGATATACATTCGGGTATCTGTTATTCTATTATCTCTGATATTCTGTCTGTATCTAGCTATGGGGCAGGTTATGTATTATGAGGAGGAAGTATTCTGTGAAAGGCGATATTTCGCCAATATACTGGCAGCAATGCTGCTATTATTCTGAAAAGTGTCGTATGAACACTATGTGGTGTGTAGGGCTGGGTGGGTGTTTTATACCCCACGTGGTGTGTTGAGATGGTCGGAGTTGGTGTGTAGAAGATTGGAGTAAGATTTTGCATATCTATATCTATGTGATTATGTTATAATTCTGATTCTGCAAAAGATTTACACCTGTATATGTTCTGCCATGAGATTAAATCTGAATATCTATTTATGTGTGCGTTACACACTGAGTTATCAAAACTCACTCTCTGTTTGTCTGTTTCATTCAAGTAACCCTCAGACTTAGGCAGGTCAGTGTGACAGAAGCTCGGATGTAACCACTTTTCTGTAAAACTCTATTTTTGTAAAATTTATTTAAACTTTCCGATTTTGAGAGTTTTGTAATTTTGGGACTCTTTGGACATTTGGGTTTAATTTCGAATTTTGGTTTTGGTTTTCTAGCATAAACGTTCAATAAAGAGATTTACGAAAACAACTGTTTTATACAATAAACCATTTTCAAGAAAACAAACTCGATTTCTAAATTATAATGACGTAAGAACTTCCGTTGCAATTTATTTGTTTTATTTGAAAGTGTAAACAATCGGCAGATTTAACTAATAAACATAACAACATGTTTAATAAGAGGACTCTTTTATTAACAACGTTATACGATGTTTTCAAAATGATGAGGTTGGTTTTATAACTTTTCTTCATAACATTCCCAAATTCGGCCAGGTTTGGGGTGTTACACATGTCTTGCAGTCCATTATCAAATAAGAAGTCTCGAAATAAATGATCAATACCAATTCGATTCCCTACACCTCCTTTTGCTTCTTCACAAGAGACAACAGCATTGAAGTCACCCCCAAAAAGTCATGGTACCTCCTCTTTAGGAGCCAACAAAGCAAGATGGTTCCACAAAGTTCTTCGTTTCACAATGTTTAGGCTTGCATAAATAGCAGTGAAGAAGACACTTTGTTTCATTCCTTGACTGGTATAATGACAATGAATAAGCTGATTTGAGACCTCAACAATATCAATCACTAATTTCTCACTCCAAAGAAGCCAAATACCCCTTAAGAACCCTTTCGCTTCAACCTTGTACAAGAAATCAATGATAGTTCTCCGTATAATATCATTAGCTTTCCTTCCACTCACTCTCATTTCCATCAACACCAAAATATCAAGCTTATGTATTTTCAAAATAATCTTTAAAATAGCACCAAACTTAGAGCTAGCAGCTCCTTGGTAATTCCAGCAAATAATTTTAAAATCCATAAAAGAGAACAAATAAAGATATCCACACTTACTGAAAGGCCAACAATGGCTAAATTGGTAAGGGATCCTAAAGCACATTGCTCAACGTCTTCCTTTTGGTGCATCCAATCCTCCATAACTAGAACTCTCATCAAGTTATCCATACCAAACTATCAGCCACAACTTTCATAGGAGCCTCATTCTCACGGTCAATCCCAAAAGTCTTGTTCAAATTGTAACGATCCGAAATCCGTGGGCACCAGAAAAAAAAAATGTGTTATCGGGCCTCTGTCTTAGTAAATCGAGTTAGTAAATAATCATTAGGAGTAATTATGAGTCTAGTAGTGTGCTTAATTAGATTTTTATTTAGTGAATTTAGCTTAATTGAGAGTAATTAGGAAAAAGGATCAAATTGAATAAGGAGTAAAAGTCTAATTGTAGATTAAAAGAAAATAAAAAGGACCAAAATGGCAATTATGCCATTTAGCATAAGTTGAGGCGGCATAAGCTTAAAAAAAATCTGAGATTTTATGTGTTAAAATATATTATTAATATTATTAAATAATTATATTAATATAATATTATATTATATAATAAAGTAAATAGTAAATGAAATAATAAAAAAAAGAAACAAAGAAGAACAGAAAAGAACAGAGAGCATACGAAACAAGCAGGAAAGAAAGAAGAAAAAGAAGGAAAAAGGAAAAACTAAAGATTCAAGGTTTTAAACTTTAAAAGGTAAGTCAATCAAGTCCTATTCTTTTAATTTTGATGTTTTAGAAGCTTTAAAGCAAGATTTTGATGAAACTAAGTTGATATTTTGAGAGTTTATTGGTTTTTAAGTATAGTTTATGTTAAAGAAAAAGATGAACAAGGGGTTAAATTGAATGAAATTTAAGTTAGAGTTAGTAAAAGGATTAAATTGTAAAGTAAGCTATAAGTTTTGTATTATAGGGATTGATTTGGAAGAAATTATAAATTAGGGTTTTATTATGAAAATTTTGTAATCAAGTTGAATATGGAAGGAATTTAAGTAGAATCAAGCATGAATTAAGTTAAGAAAATAAGTAAACTTAACTAGGATTTAATTGCAAAATAAATCATAAGAAAACAGATTTAAGACAGCAGCAGTAGAGTAACTTTGAAAATTCACCAAAAATCGTAGAAATGGAATTAGAAGTTGAGTGAGATATGAAATTAAATCTTATTGAGTCTATTTTCATATGAAAGAAACAGAGATAGCAAATAAGTTCTGTATTGTGAGATATTTAAATTTTAGTGAAACTGGTTCAGGGTGATTTCGAGATCCCCTGTTCTGACTTGTAAAAATCATTAAAAATTGTATAAAAATGATTTGGAACATAATTTATATGGTTAAATTCCTTAATGAGTCTAGTTTCAAATGAGCTAAACAAGGAGGCCATCTAAATTCTGTACAAAGAGTAATTTAATTCGTAGTGAAGAGAGGTCAGAGCAGTTGGACAGTGAAACAGGGGAAACTTTAAGAATAATCTGGTATTGATTGGCCATACCAAAAATTCTGAAAACTTTACAGTAAAAATATATATGAGTCTAGTTTCGGGAAAAATTTACGGATCTTAATTTGGAGTTCCGTAGCTCCAGATATAGATGATTTAGTGACAATGACTCAGGTAGACAGCCTAGAAAGAACTTATAAGTAAATAATAGAATTGTGTATAAAAGATGTGGAATGAAGAGGAAGAGTAGAAATTGAATAAAATTCAATTATTTATTGTAATTTAATGTTGTAATTAATAATGTAAATTATTATTTTCGTAGCTAAAAAGGAACTCGAGGCATCAACCCATAAAGGAAAGGAGAAGGTTACCGAGGAATGATCAAGCAAATTCGGGTTTGTATTACTATAATTCAAGCTATTTATTTATTCATTAAATATTAGATTAATTTATGGATATGGTAAGTAAATTATAAGGTAAGTGTTTTTATTGAATTGAATGGAAATTGAGTTGAATGATGAATATGTATTGAAATTGAATTGTATGTGGTTTGAAATGGAAAAGTGTAATTAATATTGAAATTGAATTTATTATGAAAATGAAAATGAAATTGAGAACTGAAATACCCTATTAACTAGTCGGGCTGTGTCGGATATAATTGGCATGCCATAGGACATGGAAGAGTACGGGATTTTGCCGGCTTACTGATCAGGCACTTACGTGCCGACTACTGTTACTGTTACTGTTACCGATTCGACACTTTGTGTGTCGTATACTGTTACTGTTACCGTTACAGGTTCAGCACTTTGTGTGTTGAATACTGATATTGTTACTGTTACCGATTCGACACTTTGTGTGTCGTATACTGTTACCGTTAAGGCACATTGTGCCGTACTGGAGTGTTGGGTTGGAATCCGTGTATCCGTTAAGGTCCGAGTCTGTTAATAGGGGTAAATAAGGAAAAGGTTAAATTGAATAAAATGAAATGGTTGAGCCATTGAAAGAAATGCGAAAATAGAACATGAACTGAAAAATGTGATTGGAATATGAGTATGAAAATGGAAAGTATGAACCATTGGTTCAAGAAATGGATAGTAGCTTAACCTGATTGTGTATTGTTTCAATTGTTGAATAGCAAAAATTGAAATTGTATGAATATATTGGGAATGACAAACTTATGTTGAATTGGTTTAGTAAAATTAAAGTTATATGATTTAATGATATGATTATTATGTTTATAATTTGAATTATGGTAATACCACTGAGTATATGTATACTCAGCGTACGGTTGCTTCCGTGCGCAGGTTGTGTAGAAGTCAAATACTGAACCAGCATCCGAAGCCAGACCCGACTTCAGCAAACCTTTGGTGATGTATATTTCCTTTTTATAATGTGGCATGTACGTAGGTTGTGTATAAATGTTATTATGTTTTGAATGTAAATGGTTAAAAATGTTAGTATTACAAGTTTAAGAATTATAATGAAAGGAGTATATTTATTTTAATCTAACTAATATTTTGATAAATTTAAGTTGATATTATATTGATTGAGTTTGATTAGAAGGTATTTAGAATAGAAAATGAATTTATCAAATGAATTGGTTAAATTGGTTATTTATTGAAATGAATACGATTTATTTTACAGGGGGTTTTATATATTAATAAGCAGAAATGCTGCCGAAATTTATATTAAACAAAATTTATATTTGCAAATTGTCTGATATGTCCGGTAATGCCTCGTAACCCTGTTCCGGCGATGGTTCGGGGTTAGGGGTGTTACACAAATAATCAAGTTTCTTCAAAAGAGATTCCACCCATTCAACAATGATTGGTTTATTTTGCAGCTTGTGCTCCACCCATGCTTGATGTATACATTCTCTAACCCATGCTTGGTGTATACATTCTCTAACCAACTTTCTCTTCAACAACAACCACCTTATGATGCAAGCTCTGAAGACTTGGTGGTTTCTTGAAAATAACATGAGTTTTACATTCAATTCCTACCGAACTCGCCCCACTCGATCCACCTGTCATTCCATCCAATGAGTCATTAATATTGTTTGGCCCATGCACACGACTTATCAAATTATTCATCTAGCCCACCTTCATACTTTCTTTTCATAAAGGTATTTTAGCCACCTCCTTATTTTTAACCATTAATCTCTCATTTCCCTGTATCCATTTTCCTTTATTTATCTGCTTGCCATTTTCAGTTTCCTTAACAGTAGTAATATTTTCAATAGCATATCCTGATAAGCCCGTAAAATTTGACTCCTCCAAATCAACTAGGAAATCAAATTGCGTATTTTTAGGAGTCACCTCACCTATAGCAAGATTCTTTCCATTGTTGGCCACTACCGCTAGTTTTGTCAGTCGACGCTTCCGACTAGCCGCTTGCATTCATGGGCCATAGCAACTCTGTCCAACAGTAATATTCTTAATAGTCAATGGCAAAGGTCTAAAAGCATTCGTAATGGGAATCACCACCTCCGTTTCTTTAACAACCGTAGGACACTTTTCTTGATTGTGTTCATAACAACCACACTGATAACATATCGATGGAAAGCCCTGGTATTCCACACTGTATAGAGTACCATTGATGCCAACAAATTCTTTCAAAGGCTTATTAAGATCTATAACAATGGCAAACCTCGCAAATTTACCTTTTTTCCCTCTTGTGGTATTATAGTCCACTTTAACAACTTTACCTAAGGTCCCTGCTATGAATCTCAATAGCTTCTTATTATAAAATCTATAGGGTAACCCTGGCAGCTACATCCACATGACAAGCTTAAATGGGTGTTGTTCCTTTGTGGAGAAATCACGGCTCCATGGTTGGATCAAGAGATAATTTTCAAAGATCACCCAAGGCTCCTTAGTCAATGTTTTGGTATAATCCTGGCTCATTGAGAATTTCACAAGGTAATAGTCATTCTCAATATCTATCACCTAGAAATCCCCAATAGGTGATTATATTGATTAGAGCTCTGTAACTTATCTTTCTTCCCAACAATATGACAACCACAATCTATTCTATACTTTTGGCTAAGATTTCATGCACATATTTAGAAAAGAGGATCTTTGGATATGGTGGAAACCCTAACATCTCCTTCCAAAAGTTCAAAGTCATCATCATCCAAGAGACTTGTTGCATCTTCCACTTTATTTGCAACATTAGCCATAAGTTTCTCTTTGAAAGACTATTTCTCAGAACTCATATCTTCCATAATTAGATCCCCTAGAATAAGGACCTCAGAATCCTTATTTCGAACTTTCTTGGTTGCCCGTTCGATTCCCGATGAGATCGATGAGCCAGGACATTCAATGACCAGCGAAGGAGTGGTAGTTGCGACCATAAGAGAACGTAAAATTAGAAAATGATGTTTTTGTTTAGTTAAATTTGGCTCTTAATCTTTTAAAAAGAGTTAAAATTTAATCATCAATTTTTTAAGAATTTTTTTCAAATATTATAATTTGCTTAAAGTGATTCTAATTACAATTATCATGTTTTTTAAAAATTAATTGTTAGCTTATTACGTTTTAATTTTGCAATTCTTTTATTACTAAAATTAAAAAAAAATTATTACATATAATTAACTCGTGCATCGCTTGAGAAAAAAAAAGCTAATTATCTTGTAAACTTTTCTTAGCTTTTTATTCTTTACCCTACAAATGTCTAAACTTATCGTATTTTATTTTACTGATAAATTAATGCATTTCTCTAATAAATTAATTTCTTATACATTTCTCAAACGAATATATTAAATTTAGAAAGAAGTAATAAGTAGGTAGAGCTTCGACAAAAGATGCAAAGGAAGAAAGATTATTTTACTAAAACATGTTATTGCTTATGATTTAAGGTCAAATTTGACTATAATGATAATTTTTTTCTAAAAATAACATTTCAGGCGAAATGTAATAAACAAAATATAATATAATAGGTAAAATACTAATTTCTTTCGACTAATAATAAATTATATGTAGTTGAATGATACTTAAATGTGTGGAAATCATGTATTTAGAATATAGATGTATATTTAAAAACAACACATAATAAATATTGAAAAGTATGATTTGGAATTAATTAATAATAACACACTAAATATGTACGATATTAAAATAAAAAATATATTAAATTGTGAGCAAAACAAAATTTAAACACAAAACACATTAGCTTAAGAACACTAAATGCATACAATTGTTTATCATTGTTTTGTCATCAATCTTAAGTTGTTGTCGTGCTCATGTATGACACTAACTCAATCAACAACATTATTCATATATTCAAATATATAAAAATTTAGAACACAAATATATTAAAGTTTCAAATAAAAACTAAAAATTATTTTAGTTCAAATGGTAAATGAAAAAAAAATTATACATGATATTCTTGGTTCAAATCTCATTATGGATCAATTTCAATGATTTATAAAAATATAAAAAGATGAAAACATTACAAAATAGATTTTTGATAATTCGTTAACTGAATTGGGACTCATTACATAATGTAAAAGTATTGAAGGAAGAAGTCTAAGCACCCTTGGAAATGTAACATTATTAAGGTAATTTTTAAAATATAAATAAAAAAATGTTACAATACTTCCGAGAATATGAGATTCGGGGATGAAGCCAAAAAAACAATTTAGGAGACGAAATTAAATTGTAAATTTTACGATAGTAAATTACAATTTCACCATTTGAATAACATATATTTTTATCATTTTTAAAAGATTAAATCAAAATTTGATCATTTTCAGGGGGCAAAATGTAAATTTAAATTTTAAATTTTTAAAAATTTTAAAAGATCTAAATAAAAAAATTTCTATTTTAAAAGAGGCCGAGACCCCTACCAACTCTTAAATACGCCCTTAATGAAATTACTTAACCAAAATGTCTCATATTAGTAATGTCATAATGTCATATTGAAGGCTCAAAATAATTTTCTATGTAAAGTGATTTTGAAATATAAAATTATCACTAATAATTTTAAACTTCGTGAATCAGACCTAAAATGAAAGGAAAAATTACTTAGAAAATTATTTATACACATGAAGACATGTTTGTACCCAAATGTCAAAGTGGTTAAACTATTAGATTTTTTAATGATGCTATACGCGAACAACTACAAATACAATCGCCCCCTTTGATAAGCTTTACATTGGATGCCAAAGGTTTCATAAAATCCCACACCCAAAAAACTGAAAGGATAAATTAAAAAAAAAAAAAAAAGAAGAAGAAGAAGAAGAAAAGGTTTAAGCTTCAATTTGCATCATCATTGGGTTTGCGGACTATAGAAAGTGCCATGTTTAATGATCATAAAATCTCCACAATTTCACATGCTCAGCATCACCTCTCAACTTGTCAATTTGATTTTTATTTTTTTTCTTTCTTGGACATGTAAGATCATGGCCATCACTTCCTCTTTTTAAGATTGATTAATGGTAATATTTCAATCAATTTTTCTTTTATCTTTGCATAGGTACTTTTTTTTTGCATAAATTATATGTGATTTGTCTTTAAATTTATTTTGACTTAAATTTTATCGTGTATATACTTTTTAATATATTTCAAATATTGATATGATAGCATTCTATGATAATTACCATTAAATCAAAATTTCAATAACATTACCAATAATCAAAGAACTCATTTGCATTGGTAGTATTTTAAACGGTAAAAATATCACGGAGACTCCTACATTAAAAGTTAGATTATATTTTATCTTTTCTACTAAAAAATGGGTAAATTAATACATGTATGTTAGACCAAAAAATACATTGGTCCTTTGGATTAAAAATTTCATCAATTTGTGTTGTTAAGAAATGGCGTGATTGATGGAATAATTAGACAGTAACATATAGCATGCCACATGTACCTTATGCTAATCTATATGAACCAGTTTTTAACAATAGATTTGGATAGAATTTTTAACAGAATTACCAATTTACTTTTTTATTTAACGTACAAGGACTAATTTACCTATTTTTAAATAATACAAAAATAAAATACAATCTAACTCCTAATACAAAAGATGTATAATACTTTTACCCTTTTTAAACAGCAAAGTCAGAAGCAAGGGAGGGTAGAAATATGGGAATATAATATGTTAATTACATGGAGCAAGGTAATGGAGTGTGGTGGGAAGTTTCTGGGGTATGAGTAGGAAGTGCAAGGCTGGCAAAGTGTACTATAAATAAGGCTGGAGATGTGGATCTAATTGCCAATGTTTCCAACACTTACAGCAAAGGTTGAGGGACACCCTAGCCCCCCTCCCCCTCTCTCTTCTACTTGACGTTGTAGAGAAAAATAATAATAATTTGATAGAGAAGTGAAGCCAAAATTTGAGCATTTAATCAAGAAAGAAGTGCCTCCGAGCTTCACCCTGGATGAAATATGATGATTATATGAAACGTAAGTAGTTCCCCTTCAATAATTTGAAAGAATGATAGAAAGAGAAGGCGGGCGTCGGGGAGGCGACCATTTGTTCCTTCCTCACGTGCTTAATAGCTTTGTTTTCTTAAGACAACAATTCCATTTTATAATAAATATATTTTCAAGATTTAACACGTGTATAATTTATATATGACTTAATTACCCTTATATATACAATTATTTCTTAATAAAAAATAAGATAGGCGTCTCAAACTTTATTGTAAAATTGAAAAATGTATTATCCGATAATTATGTTGAATATAAGGCATATAATTGGAAGCACTCACTTTAAAAATGAATAATTTGGTGATTGGGTTATGGCTGTGAAAGGGACGTATTACAAAGGAACAACGCACGAACGATGCAAAGCGTAGGTCCGTCAACTCTCCGCGTTAGTTTTTTTTTTTTTTTTGGTGGAGGGACCCACTTTTTGCTCCAACACGTCACGTCTTTCCCCACCCCTGCTGACGTGGACATCCCTAAAGGAGAATTGTGGGTCCCCTTCCTTTCCACTAAATGTGGGCCCCCTTATTCCTAGTGTCAGTCCCCTAAGTTGTCACTTAGCTGGATCTTTGTTGTTTCCCTAAATATTTTGGTAATTTAATCAATTTGACCCATGTCTGTAGGTAAAAATATTGAAGAGCTCAAAAATCAAAAGCTTTTCCCGTTTTATTAAAGAACATTACTTGTTTTGAATAATAATATGATTGCATTACATCTTAAATTAAAATATATGGTTTAATTTGAGTAAAGTGTTGTATTTATAAATATATGATTGTAACACCTTGAATGCTTAGCGTAAAAGTTAAAAGTTAAAAAGTTAGGATTACAATATTTTAATTTAGTATATAATGAGAAATGCGTATATAAGAAAGCATAATGAAATGTAAGTTATATCCAACTCCCTTCATAACCACAAACATATGAAGAAATGATTAGACGAAAATAAAAAAAAAAAAAACAACCCAAACTAAAAGAATCCAAAATATCATTGAAATCCACGTGACATAAGATTATCAGAACAGTAATAATAGAAGAAAATTTTCACAAAAACAAAACTGAGGCAGTGGAACTCATCATTCGAGAGAAGCACAAAGAATAAAAAAGGAAAAAGGATGGTAAAAGATTGGGAAAGTTTTTTTTCTCTCAAAACAAAAAGCAGTTTTGGACTTTTGTCCAATTTCTTTCTAACGACACGTGTCAAAGTCCCCCAAAATTATTTGATGTGACCTACATAAAGATTGGTTCAAATTTATTTATTTATAATTTTAGAATAAATCTTCTTACACTTAAACACTGATTCCCATTTTTAATTCATTCTTTAAATATCATTAAGCAGCTTATGCCTCAATATTAATATGTTAGAAAATATGAGAGAAATTAACCCTACATGTATTACTTAAAGATCATTCTATTTGGTTGTGTACTTAATTGAAACAAATTAGTTGATATAATTATATAAAGGGGGGAATCAAAGTTATGCAACTTACAAGAAAAATATTCCATAAAAATTGTGATTTCTTAAAAGCATCTCCTTCCCCATAAAAAGGTAAAAGCAATAAACAGAATTATTATTAAAATCACTGATTTAAAATCTTAAATCCCATTTGCTTTGTGGGAGTTGGGGAGAAAGAAAAAAGGAAGGCACAAAACTGCGACAGTTTGGAGTTTTGTTGGGGTTTGGAGCAAGGGACTTAAAATAAAGTTGGAAATCAAAATTGGGATAAAACCAAAGTTCCTTTTAGACAGTGAAAGACTCAAAACACATTCATAGCAAAATATAATTAATAATGATAAATAAATTAAAAGGTTTTAAACAGGGAATATACGCTTTGCAGTAACAGCTGCATGCTCTGCTACTTTTTACCATTTTTTTCTCTCAGCTTTTCTTCCACTCCGAAAGCTAATGTCCTCTAATGCATTTCTTAATTTCCTATTTTCTCTTTTAATAATCTTTATTATATTATATTATGTTTTGTTTTTTCAATAACTTTTCAATTTCTACATAAGATTTTTTATGTTGTATTTTTTTTTGTTTTATTATGTTTCATCATAAATTACAAAATTGTTAATTCAGTCATATTCGAGAGTCTCAAAATTCTCTATTTTCTTTATATATAATTAAAATTACTTACAAGTTGCATGAAAAAAATTACTTTTTAAGTAAATTTAGTTTTAACTTTGTATGTAATTTAATCTATACTAAAAGTATAAATAGAGGCACTTAACTCTTGTTTTTTTTTTCTCAAGGTATTTACTAAAGCAAGTCCAATGACTAACTCTTCTCGTTTGATATGCCCATTAAGGGGGTAGATGCTGTTGGGAAGAACTGAGTATGTTAGAGAATACTTGTTTCCCTTTTTGTGTAATTGAAATGGGCAATAATAGGTGAAGATTAAACTTGCCTTCTACTATTATATGAGTAGGATTACATTCAATATCTCATCCAATTAGGATGGTTTACAATTCTCACACAATGGTGGCTCTCTATCTATTTTTCTCTCTTGGTGAACTCACTTGTGGTTGAGTTTTGATGCTTCTCCCTTTCTACCAAAAGCCTTCCTAAAGCCTCATATTTATAGTAGAGCGATGGGGTTCCCAAAAGACATCATTCATAGCTTTTAAACAAATCCACCATAAATTGATGAATTTGGGAAATGTAAATTGAGTTAATAACATATATGAATGTGGATGATTCATCCCCCAAACATGTGATACACCTCCCTTGGAATAAAGTTCATCTCCCTACTTCCCAATTAAGGAGGGATGCGCCCAAGAGATCTCCTCTTTCCTGACTTAATTGGGGGGAACAAGCAAACTGGATCTTTGAACTTTTTAGTCGGAATCACCTTTGTCATCATATCAAACCAGTTATCATCAATGTGAACTTTATTTAGTTTAAGCAATTCTTCTTCTAATAAATCTCGTATCCAATGATAACGTACATCAAAGTGTTTTATTCGAGAGTGATAGGCTGAACTTTTAGCTAAATGAATAGCACTTTGATTATCACATTTAAGGACATATTTTTCCTGCTTGTAACCCAACTCTAGCAGAAAAATTTCATCCATAACATTTCTTTGCACGCTTCAGTTGCTGCAATATACTTTGCTTTAGTGGTTGATAATGCCACACATTTTTGAAGCTTTGATTGCCAAGAGACAACTCCCCCTAAAAAAATAGCCACATACTTTGAAGTTGATTTTCTTAAGTCAACATTTCT
Source organism: Gossypium australe (assembly GCA_005393395.2). NCBI lineage: Eukaryota > Viridiplantae > Streptophyta > Magnoliopsida > Malvales > Malvaceae > Gossypium > Gossypium australe. The sequence goes on along the minus strand of CM016623.1, from coordinate 115,068,730 downwards.
AGCCATATCCGCATTCGAATACCCACTTAGTTCTGGCTTCCCTTTTCCAAAGCACAAACATCTCTTTGATGTGGTACGTAGTTGCTAAAAAATTCGTTTCACAGCCTTCTAGTGGACTTTACCTAGATTGAAGAGGAATCGACACACCATTCCAACAACATGGGCAATGTCGAGTCTCGTACAAATCATGGCATACATAAGACTCTCAATTGCAGATGAATATGAGACTTTTTTCCATTTCTTCTTTCTCTTTCTCACTTGTAAGACTTTGACTTCTGCTCAACTTGAAATGTCCAACAAGTGGAACACTAATTAGTTTGGACTTGTGCATGTTGAATCTTTGAAGAACTTTCTCAATGTATTGTTCTTGAGATAGCCATAATAACTTCTTAGAATGATTTCTAATTATATTAATTCCAAGGATTTGTTTTGCTGGGCCCAAATCTTTCCTGGCAAATGAATTGCCCAACAATTCATATCATCAATATAAAACAATAATATGATAAAATCTCCATTATCATACCTTTTCGCAAAGACACAATGATTAGTGTGGGTTTTCTTAAACTGATGCTAAGTCATAAAAGAGTCTTCTTGTACCATTGTCATGGTGCCTGTTTAAGAGCATAAAGGCTCTTTTTGAATCAACACACTAAGTTTCTTTTCCTAGCACTATGAACCCCTTAGGCTACTCCATATAAATCTCAACTTCTAAATCTGTAACACCCCCTACCCGTATTCATTATCGGAATAGGGAACGAGGCATTACCGGAGTTTACAATATTTTTTTTTTACTCAATATAACTCCTTTATAAACAATCTAGTCTTCCCTGCAAATTTTTTTTTTAAACCGAGACTAATTCATATCAACCAATCCAATCAACATACCTTCAAAATAGATCCATGCAAATTTATAAGATAACCTCGTTACATACTGAAACTAGAAATTTGTTAGCCATACCAATGGCTAACCTTACATTCATTTCATATTAACATCTACTTTATTAGCTTATACATGCCATTGATTTCCAAAATAAAGTTTCTTTATATACCGAAATCTTGGGGTTGATAGTGTGATGTGTCTCCCACCGAATCCGACCTCCGAGCTCTTAATACTACAAAACAGGGAAAAGGAAACAGAGTAAGCACTTTGTGCTTAGTAAGCCCATGTAACAAGATGTAACAGACCAATTTTGACCCTAATCGGAACGGTGGTTTCGGGACCACGAATCCGAGCCTAAAAGATATTATGATATTATGTATTGTGTTTGTTATGAGTGTTTTAGTGAGTGTGAAAATTTCGTAGAAAATTTTAGCTATTTGAGTGTTTAATTTGTTAAAAAGGTCTAAATTGCAAAAAGGACCAATGTAGTGGGCATTACTAAAAAGGGAGCTAAGTGAATTGTCTATAAAACATGGGGATTTGCATGTCAAATCCCCCATAATTAAATAAGGTGGACGGCAAGCATGCTAGAATAATATGCTTTCTATGCATTTTATATTTTTAAAGTATTATATTGTCATAAGCATGCTAAATGGATGAATATTGATTTAAACAAAAAGAAAATTTCTTTCTTCTTCCCTTAGTCAACATCCACCCGAAATCACCATCAAGAAGAGGGAAGAACTTTCATCTTCTTCAATCGGCCCTTGCATGTGTTAGTATAGGTAAGAGTTTGAACTTCACCTTAATAATTTATCTTGATGTGGCTTGATTTCTTGATTTATTCCCTTTGGAAACAAGCAAAGCTTGTTAAGTTTGGTAAGATGAGGTTCGGCCATGCATGTGGGAATCAAGGTAAGAGTTGAATCTTAGCTTGATAGCCTACCCTTAGATTTGAGTTGATTTCTTTGACCATTAGGGAAAAACAAGTAGAAAATGGTTGATCTCAAACATGAGGAATTCGGCCATGGATGAGAGTTTGTACTTTGTTGTATAAATGAACTTAGACAACTTGAGAAGAAGTATCTTGAGCATGTTTAAGAAGATTATGTTGATTGGCTTGAGGGTATCCTACTAGTTGGCCGAATAATGGGAGGAATATTTATGAAAATGTTTCTTCATGTGCTTTGTTGTTAGGTCATTCTCTTATAATGAAATTTACCATATAAGATTGTTATATGTGATGTTAAGTTATTGGGTGAACTAAGTTTAAAACTTGATTACTTGAAGTAAACTAGTGCAAGGGGGTAAATTTGATGGATGGAAGAGTTATAGAGAATCTTAGGCACCTAAGGGCCATTCGGCCATGGAGAAGAGACCCAAATGGATTGAAATTTTATTGTGGTGTTCAATAGGTTAAATTAGATTAGTTAAATGCTTGAATTAGATGTGGTTGTTAGCTTGTTTCTTGGTTGTATGTTGAAAGAAAATGCATGGGTATGGAACTAGTATATTCGGCCATAAGGGAAAATGAATTTGAGTTAATGTATTTGATTATATATATGTGTAATTATATAAAGTAAAGGTACGGCTAGATGAGAAGATAAGATGTAAGTTAAAATACATCAAGGAAATTACTACCGAAGTGCTCCATAATAATTTGAATGCACTTGAACAAAGTAGGGGATGTATGCCGAATGCACATTGTTATGTCTTGAAATTATGTATTTTATGATTTTGTTCTTGAATTGAATGGACGTGTGGTTAATTGGTTAAAATTGAACCAAATTAGATCGGGAACAAAAAGAGAAAGATCAAGATCGAGGAAAAACAAAGATTATCGAGTAGCCGATTTGCACGGCTTATCGACAACTGAGGTAAGTCCTTTAGTTAAATCATGTCAAAGAGTTAATTATGGTTATCTTGACTATTACAAATTTATGAATGCTAATGTCTAATTACATCATGGCCGAATGTATATTGACATATCGGTTGATGTTTTAAGTTGAGAATGTGATGGAAATTATTTTGGCTAATGCAAGGTGAATAAGTAAGTTTTTGAGCTACCTTGTATCTAAAGATTCTTTACACATCTAGTGAATGATATAAATTGTATAAGCTTGGTACAAAACCTTGAGTTGGTCGATTGTGATAGTGATGGGTTTGATTGATTTCTAATTTATTAAATGCAATGGTAATAAAGGTATATGATTCGATATGTATAGTGAAAATGTGAAAAGCATGTAAAGATATTTTGACAATCGGGCTTTTATGCCTAGCAGGCCTCGTGCCGGTGTTATCTATCGGGCTTTTATGCCTAGCAGGCCTCGTGCCGGTGTTATCTATCGGGCTTTTATGCCTAGCAGGCCTCGTGCCGGTGTTACCTATCGGGCTTTACGCCTAGCAGGCCTTGCGCCGGTGTTACTTTTCAGGCTTTTACGCCTAGCAGGCTTGATGCCGGTGATGAAATTTACCTAAGAGGAGTTTAATCCTTGTCAAGACAATTAGAACTAAATTGTCAAGAATATAGTTCGGGTAAGTATGTGAGGTATGTTATGTTAAATATTACTTGTGCCAAATTGTCATTGATGAATGTAATTTGACGGAAGACGAGCTTAGAACATGCTATTATGGGACAATTGATTTGCATGTATAACTGCTATGAAAGTAGGTTTCGAATTATTAATATTTGGCCTTGTGTAAACTATTTTCTTAGTTGTTTATGTAGAATGCCATATGTGGACTGCTTTATCTTCATAAATAATTAAATGTTCTAATTTAAATGAGTTAGGACTTACTAAGCTAGTAAGCTTACTCGTGTGAGATGTTTCCTCTGTTTTATAGATTAGGAGCAAGCCACAAGCTCACCGGGATCGTTGGAAAGTCGCTCACACTATCAACCTACATTTTGGGTACTCCTTCATTTTGGGTTGGTTTTTAAACGAAGGCATGTATAGGATAGGCTTGGTTCGTTTGAGGAAATTCTACGGTTCACGTGTAAACACTAAAAAGAATAGCCATGCGAAAATGGCTAAATTTTTGTTAAGTACGTTGGGTGTTTTGATGTAAGTTGGTTCATGATGGCAATGTCCATGCATTCCTAAACAAGTTAATCGTTTTACTAAGGAAATGTTTGAAAATAAATTGAATCCTTGTAATTTAGAAGTAAGGAGGTTCGGGTAGGAGCTAGTTATTTTTAAGAATGAAATAAAACAGCTTGTAGCAGCAGCAGTGACGCGAGTTAGGAAAATCACCAAAAATAGGGTATATTGAATTTGGAGACGAGTAAGTTATGAATTTGAACCTTAGTGTGTCTATTTTTGTATAAAAGAAATAGAGTAGGAAAATGATTTATACCTTATGAGATAATTAAGTTTGAACGAAACCTGTTCTGAATGAATTCGTGAGTCACTGTCCTGTTTTGGAAAAATTGTCAAAAATTGTACAAAAATAATTAGGAATCATGGTTTATATGTGTAGAATCCTAAATGAGTCTATTTTTCATTGGTATAAAAAAGAACACCATTGGAAAATTGTGCAATCAGATAACTGCATTTTTATATGGACAGGTCAGAACTGTCCAGCAGTGTAATAAGGGTAACTTTGAAGAATAAACTGTACTAATTGGCCACATGAAAAATTCTAGAAAAATTATGGTGAATATATATATGAGTCTAATTTCAAGGAAAATTTACGGATCTGAATTTCGAATTTTGTAACTCGAGTTATAGCCAAATTAGTCGGCACAACGCAGTTTGACAGCTTTAAGATTTTCATGTTTTAAATTTGTAGTCAAGTCTAGTAATGCCTCTTACTTAATTCCGGCGATGGTCTCGAGTAAGGGGTGTTACATTTGATTGGTATCAGAGCTTACGGTTTAGTCGATTCTAGGACTACCGTGGTGCGTGTGAGTCTAGCTATACATGCCTGTGGTTATATGTTGATAGTGTGGTGACTTCTGACAGCCTGAATTTTGTTTTGTATAGTAAATGGACTCTGAACCAGAAAGAGCTGTGGCTGATGATGTGGAGAGCGTGGCGCCTGACCGTACCCACGAATCAGCGCCGATAGACTCTCGACCTGTTTCGGGTAGCCACGAAGGAGAGACAAAGCAAGCCTTTTATCGGATGATGAATGATTGGTTTGCCCAATTTATCCAGAGTAACCCGAATATACCCCAACCTCCACCCCCGAATAATCCAACTCCGGATCCTCTAGCTCCCCCAGTGATAGATCCAATGAGATCTAGTAGGCCCCCAGTTGACAAAATCCGAAAATATGGGGCCGAAGAATTTAAAGCCAATGACGATGATGATGCTGAGAGAGCCGAAATGTGGCTTGATAACACTATTCGGGTACTTGGTGAGCTGTCTTGTACTCCGGATGAATGCTTGAAGTGTACTATATCCTTACTACGGGACACTGCATATCACTGGTGGAATACACTAGTATCAGTGGTTCCGAAAGAAAAAGTGACATGGGATTTCTTCCAAACTGAATTCCGCAAGAAGTATATTAGCCAAAGATTTATTGATCAAAAGCGAAAAGAGTTCCTTGAGCTGAAACAAGGACGAATGACTGTAACGGAGTATGAAAGAAAATTTGTCAGGCTCAGCCGTTATGCTAGAGAGTGTGTCTCTACCGAAGCCATTATGTGTAAAAGATTCGAAGACGGCCTAAATGAAGATATAAAGATGTTTGTTGGCGTTCTTGAAATCCAAGAATTTGTAACTTTAGTTGAGAGAGCTTGCAAAGCTGAAGAGCTCGGGAAGGAGAAAAGAAAGGCCGATACCGAAGCCAGAGATATCCGGAAGAGGTCTTCGGGCAAAGTCTTCCATCCCACGAGCAAGAAGCCCAGAGATGACTACAGCCGACAGAGAACTACTACAGATCCGCCTAGACGGGATCGACCTCCTATGAGCTCCCGAGCTACCTCGATAGCCAGTGTTGGTAACATTCCACAAACTAGAGTTGAATGTAAGCACTGTGGGAAATGGCACTCAGGGAGTTGTAGATTCCATGATCGGACTCGCTATAAGTGTGGATCGTCAGGTCATTTTATCAGAGAGTGTCCGAAATTAGCTGAGCAGAATGCAGTTCAGAACACTACACCGAGCAACGTGCCAATGCGAGGTAGACCACCCAGACATTCAGGCAATGTAGGTGGTAGCCAGAAAGGAACGACGAATGCTACAGGTCGATCTGAGGCTAGAGCTCCGGCTAGAGCATATGCTGCGCGAGCTAGAGAGGATGCTTCCTCCCCCGACGTCATCACCGGTACTTTCACTCTTTTTGATATTACTGTGATTGCACTAATTGATCCTGGTTCGACCCATTCTTATGTGTGTGAAACTTTAAAATTTGGTAAGACTCTGCTAGTTGAGTCTACCGAGTTCGTAATTCGTGTGTCCAACCCTTTGGGTAGATGTGTGCTTGTAGATAAAGTGTGTAGAGGTTGCCCGTTGATGGTACGAGACTATTGCTTTCCAGCAGACTTAATGTTGTTGCCCTTCGATGAATTTGATATAATCTTGGGTATGGATTGGTTAACTTCACATGAGGCAGTGGTGGATTGCAAAAGAAAGCTTATTAATTTGAAATGCCGAAACGGTGAGACAATCAAAATAAAATCCGGTGACGTAAATGAGTTGCCTACAGTGATATCCTCGATGGTAGCCCGAAAGTACGTGAGAAAGGGGTGTGAGGCCTATTTGGCTTATGTACTGGATAATAAACTGTCCGAGAAACTAATGGAATCGGTACCAGTTGTATGTGAATACACCGATGTGTTTCCTGAAGAACTACCGGGCTTACCCCCAGTACGAGAGATTGAGTTCGGCATTGAATTAGTGCCGGATCCGACCCCAATTTCGATAGCTCCGTACCGAATGGCACCTACTGAATTAAAAGAATTGAAAGCGCAGTTGCAAGAATTGACAGAGAGGGGTTTCGCACGACCGAGTTTTTCTCCGTGGGGAGCACCAGTCTTATTTGTGAAAAAGAAAGATGGGACAATGCGAATGTGTATCGACTACCGGCAACTAAATAAGGTGACCATAAAGAATAAATACCCGTTACCTCGGATTGATGATTTATTTGATCAGTTGAAGGGAGCTTCAGTGTTTTCGAAAATAGATTTGAGATCGGGCTATTATCAATTACGAGTCAGAGATTCTGATGTGCCAAAGACGGCATTTCGAACGAGGTACGGGCACTATGAGTTTTTGGTTATGCCTTTCGGGCTTACCAATGCACCTGCCGTTTTTATGGATCTAATGAACCGGGTCTTCCGACGGTTTTTGGATCGATTTGTAGTAGTGTTTATCGATGATATATTGGTCTACTCCAAAAGTGAAGCGGAACACGTTGAGCACTTGAGAGAAGTACTACAAACCTTGAGAGATCATCGTTTATATGCAAAATTCAGTAAGTGTGAGTTTTGGTTGAACGAAGTCAGCTTCTTGGGTCATGTGGTTTCGGTGTCAGGAATTCGGGTGGATCCAAACAAAATAGCAGCCATACTCGAGTGGAAACCACCAAAGAATGTTTCTGAGATCCGAAGCTTCCTAGGCCTCGCGGGATATTATAGACGGTTTGTAAAAGGTTTTTCCGTGATAGCTGCACCTTTGACGAGACTACTACAGAAGGATGTCAAATATGAGTGGTCAGAAAAATGCCAGAAGAGTTTCGAGCAGTTGAAAGCCCTTTTAACCGAGGCTCCAGTGTTGACTCAGCCTGAATCGGGTAAAGAATTTACTATTTTTAGTGATGCATCTTTAAGTGGGTTGGGTTGTGTTCTAATGCAAGAAGGCAAGGTGATAGCCTACGCTTCAAGACAATTGAAGCCACATGAAAAAAATTATCCAACTCACGATCTGGAGTTGGCAGCCATTGTGTTTGCATTGAAAATTTGGCGTCACTATTTATTCGGCGAAAAATGTCATGTTTATTCAGATCATAAAAGTCTAAAATATTTAATGACTCAGAAAGATCTAAATTTGAGACAACGCCGATGGTTAGAATTACTGAAAGACTACGAATTAGTGATTGACTACCATCCAGGGAAGGCTAATGTTGTTGCGGATGCGTTAAGTCGAAAATCATTATTTACTCTGCGTGCATTAAACGCATGGATGACGATGTCTGAGGATGGTTCGATCATAGCCGAGCTACAAACAAGACCGATGTTTATTCAGCAAATTTGCGAGGCACAGAAAGTTGACGAAAAGTTAGTAGCTATTCGGGTTCAATGTGAGAATGCTACAGAATCAGACTTCCAGATAGATGCAAATGACTGTTTGAAGTACAAAAATCGATTGTGTGTTCCAATGAACTCAGATTTGATACAGATGATTCTGAGTGAGGCCCATAATGGCCGAATACACCCGGGTAGCACAAAAATGTATAACGATTTGAAGCAGTTTTATTGGTGGCCCGGCATGAAACGGGACATATCTGAGTTTGTCTCCAAATGCTTAATCTGTCAACAAGTGAAAGCTGAGCACCAGGTACCTTCCGGATTACTTCAGCCGATTATGATACCCGAATGGAAATGGGATAGAATTACTATGGATTTTGTATCCGGTCTTCCTATGACACCGAGTAAGAAAGATGCCGTTTGGGTTATCGTTGATAGATTGACTAAATCAGCTCATTTTGTGCCGGTACGTACCGACTATTCACTTGACAAACTCGCCGAATTGTATGTGTCGCAGATTGTAAGATTGCACGGTGTACCGAGTTCCATTGTTTCAGATAGAGACCCAAGATTTACCTCGCGATTCTGGAAGAAGTTGCAAGAGGCGTTAGGTACTAAACTACATTTTAGTACAGCCTTTCATCCGCAAACAGACGGTCAGTCTGAGCGAACTATTTTGATACTTGAGGACATGTTGAGGTGTTGCGTTCTCGAGTTCGAAGGTACGTGGGAACGATACCTACCCCTGATTGAGTTTGCTTACAATAATAGCTTTCAATCTAGCATAAAAATGGCACCTTATGAAGCCTTATATGGTCGAAAATGTCGCACACCATTGTACTGGACGGAGCTTAGTGAGAATAAGATACACGGGGTTGATTGGATTAAAGAAACAGAACAGAAGGTGGTCGTTATTCGGAGTAATTTGAAAGCTGCTTCGGATCGTCAAAAGTCCTATGCCGATTTAAAACGTAAGGACATTGAATTTCAGGTCGGAGATTGGGTGTTCTTAAAAGTTTCTCCGTGGAAGAAAATACTCCGATTCGGTCAGAAAGGCAAGTTGAGCCCGAGATTTATCGGACCGTACGAAGTTATTGAACGTATTGGACCGGTTGCTTATAGATTAAGATTGCCCTCCGAGTTGGAAAAGATACACAACGTATTTCATGTTTCGATGCTTCGCAAATACAGATCGGATCCGTCCCATGTGATCACCCCGTCAGAGATTGAAATTCGATCTGACTTGACCTATGATGAGGAACCGATCTGTATCTTGGCTCGGGAAACCAAAGAGTTAAAAAATAAAAGAATTCCATTAGTAAAGATTCTATGGAATCGTCACGGAGTTGAAGAGGCTACGTGGGAGCCTGAAGAGTCAATGAAGCAACAATATCCGAACCTTTTTAACGGTAAGATTTTCGGGGACGAAAATCCTTAAGGGGGGGAGAGTTGTAACAGACCAATTTTGACCCTAATCGGAACGGTGGTTTCGGGACCACGAATCCGAGCCTAAAAGATATTATGATATTATGTATTGTGTTTGTTATGAGTGTTTTAGTGAGTGTGAAAATTTCGTAGAAAATTTTAGCTATTTGAGTGTTTAATTTGTTAAAAAGGTCTAAATTGCAAAAAGGACCAATGTAGTGGGCATTACTAAAAAGGGAGCTAAGTGAATTGTCTATAAAACATGGGGATTTGCATGTCAAATCCCCCATAATTAAATAAGGTGGACGGCAAGCATGCTAGAATAATATGCTTTCTATGCATTTTATATTTTTAAAGTATTATATTGTCATAAGCATGCTAAATGGATGAATATTGATTTAAACAAAAAGAAAATTTCTTTCTTCTTCCCTTAGTCAACATCCACCCGAAATCACCATCAAGAAGAGGGAAGAACTTTCATCTTCTTCAATCGGCCCTTGCATGTGTTAGTATAGGTAAGAGTTTGAACTTCACCTTAATAATTTATCTTGATGTGGCTTGATTTCTTGATTTATTCCCTTTGGAAACAAGCAAAGCTTGTTAAGTTTGGTAAGATGAGGTTCGGCCATGCATGTGGGAATCAAGGTAAGAGTTGAATCTTAGCTTGATAGCCTACCCTTAGATTTGAGTTGATTTCTTTGACCATTAGGGAAAAACAAGTAGAAAATGGTTGATCTCAAACATGAGGAATTCGGCCATGGATGAGAGTTTGTACTTTGTTGTATAAATGAACTTAGACAACTTGAGAAGAAGTATCTTGAGCATGTTTAAGAAGATTATGTTGATTGGCTTGAGGGTATCCTACTAGTTGGCCGAATAATGGGAGGAATATTTATGAAAATGTTTCTTCATGTGCTTTGTTGTTAGGTCATTCTCTTATAATGAAATTTACCATATAAGATTGTTATATGTGATGTTAAGTTATTGGGTGAACTAAGTTTAAAACTTGATTACTTGAAGTAAACTAGTGCAAGGGGGTAAATTTGATGGATGGAAGAGTTATAGAGAATCTTAGGCACCTAAGGGCCATTCGGCCATGGAGAAGAGACCCAAATGGATTGAAATTTTATTGTGGTGTTCAATAGGTTAAATTAGATTAGTTAAATGCTTGAATTAGATGTGGTTGTTAGCTTGTTTCTTGGTTGTATGTTGAAAGAAAATGCATGGGTATGGAACTAGTATATTCGGCCATAAGGGAAAATGAATTTGAGTTAATGTATTTGATTATATATATGTGTAATTATATAAAGTAAAGGTACGGCTAGATGAGAAGATAAGATGTAAGTTAAAATACATCAAGGAAATTACTACCGAAGTGCTCCATAATAATTTGAATGCACTTGAACAAAGTAGGGGATGTATGCCGAATGCACATTGTTATGTCTTGAAATTATGTATTTTATGATTTTGTTCTTGAATTGAATGGACGTGTGGTTAATTGGTTAAAATTGAACCAAATTAGATCGGGAACAAAAAGAGAAAGATCAAGATCGAGGAAAAACAAAGATTATCGAGTAGCCGATTTGCACGGCTTATCGACAACTGAGGTAAGTCCTTTAGTTAAATCATGTCAAAGAGTTAATTATGGTTATCTTGACTATTACAAATTTATGAATGCTAATGTCTAATTACATCATGGCCGAATGTATATTGACATATCGGTTGATGTTTTAAGTTGAGAATGTGATGGAAATTATTTTGGCTAATGCAAGGTGAATAAGTAAGTTTTTGAGCTACCTTGTATCTAAAGATTCTTTACACATCTAGTGAATGATATAAATTGTATAAGCTTGGTACAAAACCTTGAGTTGGTCGATTGTGATAGTGATGGGTTTGATTGATTTCTAATTTATTAAATGCAATGGTAATAAAGGTATATGATTCGATATGTATAGTGAAAATGTGAAAAGCATGTAAAGATATTTTGACAATCGGGCTTTTATGCCTAGCAGGCCTCGTGCCGGTGTTATCTATCGGGCTTTTATGCCTAGCAGGCCTCGTGCCGGTGTTATCTATCGGGCTTTTATGCCTAGCAGGCCTCGTGCCGGTGTTACCTATCGGGCTTTACGCCTAGCAGGCCTTGCGCCGGTGTTACTTTTCAGGCTTTTACGCCTAGCAGGCTTGATGCCGGTGATGAAATTTACCTAAGAGGAGTTTAATCCTTGTCAAGACAATTAGAACTAAATTGTCAAGAATATAGTTCGGGTAAGTATGTGAGGTATGTTATGTTAAATATTACTTGTGCCAAATTGTCATTGATGAATGTAATTTGACGGAAGACGAGCTTAGAACATGCTATTATGGGACAATTGATTTGCATGTATAACTGCTATGAAAGTAGGTTTCGAATTATTAATATTTGGCCTTGTGTAAACTATTTTCTTAGTTGTTTATGTAGAATGCCATATGTGGACTGCTTTATCTTCATAAATAATTAAATGTTCTAATTTAAATGAGTTAGGACTTACTAAGCTAGTAAGCTTACTCGTGTGAGATGTTTCCTCTGTTTTATAGATTAGGAGCAAGCCACAAGCTCACCGGGATCGTTGGAAAGTCGCTCACACTATCAACCTACATTTTGGGTACTCCTTCATTTTGGGTTGGTTTTTAAACGAAGGCATGTATAGGATAGGCTTGGTTCGTTTGAGGAAATTCTACGGTTCACGTGTAAACACTAAAAAGAATAGCCATGCGAAAATGGCTAAATTTTTGTTAAGTACGTTGGGTGTTTTGATGTAAGTTGGTTCATGATGGCAATGTCCATGCATTCCTAAACAAGTTAATCGTTTTACTAAGGAAATGTTTGAAAATAAATTGAATCCTTGTAATTTAGAAGTAAGGAGGTTCGGGTAGGAGCTAGTTATTTTTAAGAATGAAATAAAACAGCTTGTAGCAGCAGCAGTGACGCGAGTTAGGAAAATCACCAAAAATAGGGTATATTGAATTTGGAGACGAGTAAGTTATGAATTTGAACCTTAGTGTGTCTATTTTTGTATAAAAGAAATAGAGTAGGAAAATGATTTATACCTTATGAGATAATTAAGTTTGAACGAAACCTGTTCTGAATGAATTCGTGAGTCACTGTCCTGTTTTGGAAAAATTGTCAAAAATTGTACAAAAATAATTAGGAATCATGGTTTATATGTGTAGAATCCTAAATGAGTCTATTTTTCATTGGTATAAAAAAGAACACCATTGGAAAATTGTGCAATCAGATAACTGCATTTTTATATGGACAGGTCAGAACTGTCCAGCAGTGTAATAAGGGTAACTTTGAAGAATAAACTGTACTAATTGGCCACATGAAAAATTCTAGAAAAATTATGGTGAATATATATATGAGTCTACTTTCAAGGAAAATTTACGGATCTGAATTTCGAATTTTGTAACTCGAGTTATAGCCAAATTAGTCGGCACAACGCAGTTTGACAGCTTTAAGATTTTCATGTTTTAAATTTGTAGTCAAGTCTAGTAATGCCTCTTACTTAATTCCGATGATGGTCTCGAGTAAGGGGTGTTACACAAGAATTATACTTACCTAACATTTTCAATATAAAATACAAAATTATGAAAAATGATTAAATAGTTTAAATGATAAAATAAAGAGGGCTTAAAAGGAAAATAGACCCAAGGTCTAATTGGGCTGGACGGCAAAGGTATGAAATCAGCAAGAAAATAAGGAGAAATAAGGGTAAAATGGGAAAATAACAAAATTTACTAAATAAAACTAGGACTAAATAGGGATATCTAGAAATTTCTTCATTTTTCTTCACTCTCATCAGCAAAAAACGCCATAGGAGGGGTATCTAAGCTGGTATATCATAATTTTTGCACCAAGTAAGTGAATCCTTGCCTATTTCTTGTAATTTTGTGTTTTTAAAGACTTTTACAACTAGGTCCTATCATTAAATTCATTAGTCTTTGATTTCATGGATGAAATTGAAAGCCACCATGGTTGGTTTATGTAAGTTTATGATGAAATAGCATGAAATTTAAGCCTTAATTCGTTTAAGAGATGATTTTATTAGGTAATTTCAATAGAAATTGATTTTTGGGACCTAATTATGAAAGTGTTTGGAATTAAAGTCTATTACTGAAATTATGATTTCCAAAGGTTATAAAGTAGTTTAAAGTGATATAATAAAGTGTTAATTGAGAAAAATAAGCTCAATTGAGAGGTTAATTGAGCAGGGACGAAATTAACATTCATTGAAAGTTTAGGGGAAAAATGGTAATAACCAGCTTGCACTAAAACAGTTTTTGACAGCAGCAGTAGTCTAACTTTGAAAAATCACCATAAATTGTAGAAGTTGAATTAGAAGATGGAAAAAATATGAAATTAAAGCTTATTGAGTCTAGTTTCTTATGGAAGAAACGTTGTAAGCAATAGAATTGTAAATCATGAGATATAATAGGTTTTGTGAGATAAGGTCAGAATGAATTCGGGTTCCCCTATTCTGACTTTGAAAAATCATAAAAAATTGAATAAAAATAATTATGGGGAGTGGTTTATATTCTTAGAATCCTTAGTGAGTCTATTTTTTTTATGGTACAAACAAAAACATTATTTTAATTCTGTACAGTGAGATATCTGAGATTTTGTGAAGAGATAGCAGAACTGTCAAACAATGAAACAGGGGAAACTTTAACAAATAAATTGTACTAATTGGCTAAGCCAAAAATAATGAAAATTTTATGGTGTGAATATATGTGAGTCTAGTTTCAAGAAAAATTAACGGTTCTTCATTTGGAGTTCTGTAGCTCAAAAAATAAATAATTTAGTGACTATGACTCAAGTAGACAGCTTTGAATGAACTATAAATAGTAATAGAATTATAATGAATACTACATGTGAACATGAAATGTATTGAATTGATAATTGAATTTATTTATTTAGATCCGGAAAACTCAAACACAAAGCTAAATCGAGGAAAGGAAAAAGTTCTGGATTAGTAGATTTTGTATACAAACTAGAATCGAGGTAAGTTCATGTAACTTGAATTATATTCTTAGATGCTTGAAATGTATGTTATTGATGTGGATATAATTTGAATGTTCATTGTATGAAGATTGATGATACATTGATATATTTGATAAAAAGGGAAAGAAATCTCGGTTGAATGAAAGGAATTCGATGGATCTCTGAAAAGGAATTGACGGTAAAAAGGATCTAGCCCGGACGGGTGATCCTATCCTGATATAGCCCTCCCGAAGAATATGTGGAAAATGGATTTAGCCCGGACAGGTAATCCGACTTAGGGTCTGAATTTAGCCTGGACTGGTAATTCAGATCCAAGCTCATTAGAGTAATTGTCGTTGCAGGGGATTTAGCCTGGACTGGTAATCTCGACAATACTCTATGAGTTTATATTACAGGGGATTTAGCCTGGACTGGTAATCCCGCTGTAAAGATAAGGTTCGCGGGAGTGTGCTCTCTGAAATAAAAATGTGCGCACATGAATATGAATTGACGGACCCGGATTTGTACACTAAAGTGTACCTCTGAAAATCCATCGAAATTCCGAGAAATTCAACAGGATAAATATGGAAAAATAACAAGGAAATGGAAATCATGGTATTGATGAGCTCATCAATCATTGTACATATTAATGATACATGAAAATTATTGGACTAACTTGAATGTTGAGTTTGTGCATGTTAAAGTAATAATGCATTGAATGGATATATAAATGGTTATTACATTATGTTGAAAATGTTAGGTAAGTATAATTCTTGTTACATGGGCTTACTAAGCACAAAGTGCTTACTCTGTTTCCTTTTCCCTGTTTTGTAGTATTAAGAGCTCGGAGGTCAGATTCGGTGGGAGACACATCACACTATCAACCCCAAGATTTCGGTATATAAAGAAACTTTATTTTGGAAATCAATGGCATGTATAAGCTAATAAAGTAGATGTTAATATGAAATGAATGTAAGGTTAGCCATTGGTATGGCTAACAAATTTCTAGTTTCAGTATGTAATGAGGTTATCTTATAAATTTGCATAGATCTATTTTGAAGGTATGTTGATTGGATTGGTTGATATGAATTAGTCTCGGTTTAAAAAAAAATTTTGCAGGGAAGACTAGATTGTTTATAAAGGAGTTATATTGAGTAAAAAAAAAATATTGTAAACTCCGGTAATGCCTCGTTCCCTATTCCGATAATGAATACGGGTAGGGGGTGTTACATTTGTTGGTATCAGAGCTACGGTTTAGCCGGTTCTAGGACCGATGTAGCAAATACGGATTAGCTATACATGCCATTTAAATTATTATTGATAGTGTGATATCTCCTCACCGTTTAAATTGTATTTTTCTTATAGTAATGTCATCCGACCGAGTTCAATCTGAGGAAGCTGGGAGTCATGCTCCGGCTTCAGTACAAAGAGAAGAAACTAGCAGTAGAAGGCCCGGTACAGAGGGTCAAGGGGAGGAGGCAAAGATAGCCTTCTTTCAAATGATGAATGAATGGTTTACTCAATACATAAGAACTAACCCTGTAGTGCAGCAAACTCAAGCTCCCCCTCCTACTCCTCCACCGGTTCCCGAGATCCCACAGACTACAGGTACTGAATCTGTTAGAAAAGGGAAAGCTCCGGTTGATAAAATTCGAAAATATGGGGCCGAAGAATTTCGAGCAGCAGTTGATGATGATCCTGAGCGGGCTGAATTTTGGTTAGAGAATACTACTCCGGTTTTGGAGGATTTATCTTGTACACCAGAAGAATGTCTGAAATGTGCCGTTTCACTACTAAAAGACACAGCTTACCATTGGTGGAATACTAAAGCTTCAGTTGTTCCAAAAGAAGAAATTACATGGGAGCTCTTTCAAAACGAATTTAAAAAGAAATATATCAGCCAGAGGTTCCTTGATCAGAAAAGAAAAGAATTTCTTGAGCTGAAACAGGGTAATAGATCGGTATCTGAGTATGAAAGGGAATTGTTCGGTTGAGTAAATATGCTCGAGAATGGGTCCAGTCAGAAGCTGAAATGTGTAAAAGATTCGAAGAAGGGTTGAATGAAGACATTAAGCTATTGATCGGAATTCTTGAAATTCGAGAGTTTGCTATATTGGCAGAGCGAGCTTATAAAGCAGAAGAATTGAGCAAAGAAAAGAAACAGGCTGAGAAGGAAGCTCGAATTTCTAGTAAAAGACCAATGGGAAAATCTCAGTTTTCTGCTCCAAAAAAATTGCAGAAGTACCTGGATCGTTCTACCTCGGTCACTGGGTATTCAGGCAGAGAACGAGGTTCTCAACGCATTCATCCAAGACCTTCCACTCCATCAGTGACCAGTGTTGGCAGTGTTGGTACCCCTAAGCTGAGATGCGAGTATTGTAATAAAGCTCATTTTGGTGAATGCCGATTTAAGAGCGGGGCTTGTTACCGATGTGGTTCTTTTGACCATTTCCTCAGAGATTGTCCAGAAAGGGGTGAAAAAGAAATGGAACAGATATCTAAACCGAGTAATCCAGTTTCAAGGGGTAGACCATCTCGACCATCCGGTAATGTTAGTGGTAGCCGAGGAGCTGCAAAAGACACTGCAGGCAGGCCTGAAACACGAGTACCTGCTAGGACATATGCCATTCGTGCCAGAGAAGATGCCTCAGCACCCGATGTTATTACTGGTACATTTTCTTTACTTGACACTGATATTACTGCATTAATTGATCCCGGTTCTACGCATTCATATATATGTATAAAGCTTGCATGTGTTAAAAATTTATCTATTGAACCTATTGAATTTGTGGTTAAAGTCTCGAACCCCCTGGGCCAATCTGTTTTGGTGGATAAAATTTGTAAAAATTGTCCACTGATAGTAAGAGGTTATTGTTTCCTGGCTGATTTGATGTTACTGCCATTTGATGAGTTTGATGTGATATTGGGTATGGATTGGTTAACTCAGCATGATGCAGTAGTAAATTGTAAACAGAAATATATTGTGTTGAAGTGTCAGAATGGCGAATTACTCCGGGTTAAATCTGATCAGACAGAGGGATTATCTGATGTGATTTCAGTTATTGCTGCTCAGAGGTATGTTAAAAAGGGGTATGATGCTTTTCTTGCTTATGTACTCGATACCAAGGCATCTGAGTCAAAGATACAGGCAGTGCCAGTGGTATGCGAATTTTCTGATGTGTTTCCAGAGGAGTTACCCGGGTTACCACCAGAAAGGGAAGTGGAATTCTCTATAGATTTGATTCCGGGAACTACTCCGATTTCCATAGCTCCATACCGGATGGCTCCTACAGAATTAAAAGAATTAAAGATACAGTTACAGGAACTTGTTGATAGAGGTTTTGTCAGACCGAATCATTCACCTTGGGGTGCTCCAGTTCTGTTTGTGAAAAAGAAAGACGGGTCTTTGAGATTGTGTATCGACTATCGGCAGCTCAATAAGGTAACTATAAAGAATAAGTACCCGTTGCCCCGGATTGATGATCTATTTGATCAGCTGAAAGGTGCCACAGTATTCTCAAAGATTGATCTCCGATCGGGCTATTACCAGCTACGGGTAAAGGAGTCAGATGTACCGAAAACAGCTTTCAGAACCAGGTATGGGCATTATGAGTTTCTGGTTATGCCTTTTGGGCTGACTAATGCACCTGCAGTATTTATAGATCTGATGAATCGAATATTCAGACCGTACTTAAATAGGTTTGTTGTAGTTTTCATTGATGATATTCTAGTCTATTCTCGAGATGAAAATGAGCATGCAGAACATTTGAGAATAGTGTTGCAAATCCTGCGTGAGAAAAAGCTTTATGCTAAATTCAGTAAATGTGAATTTTGGCTCCGAGAAGTAGGTTTCCTTGGACATGTTGTATCAGCCGAAGGCATCAGGGTAGACCCGAATAAAATTTCAGCTATTATAATTGGAGTCCACCGAAGAATATATCTGAAGTTAGAAGTTTCTTGGGTTTAGCTGGTTATTATCGGAGATTTGTACAGGGGTTCTCCATGATAGCTTCTCCGATGACCCGTTTGTTGCAGAAAGATGTTAAATTCGAGTGGACTGATGAATGCCAGCAGAGTTTTGATCGATTGAAAGATTTATTGACGAAAGCACCTGTGTTGGTACAACCTGAACCAGGTAAGGAATTTGTTATTTATAGTGATGCTTCATTAAATGGTTTAGGTTGTGTCTTGATGCAAGAAGGTAAAGTAATAGCCTATGCCTCAAGACAACTTAAGCCACATGAAAGAAATTACCCGGTACATGATCTCGAGTTAGCTGCTATTGTATTTGCATTGAAGATATGGCGGCATTACTTGTACGGTGAGAAATGTCATATTTATACTGATCATAAAAGCTTGAAATATTTGATGACACAGAAAGATTTGAATTTGAGACAGCGCAGGTGGCTTGAATTGATAAAGGACTATGATTTGATTATTGATTACCATCCGGGTAAGGCTAATGTTGTTGCTGATGCTTTAAGCTGAAAATCTCTGTTTACTTTGCGAGTTATGAATGCTCAATTGTCTTTGGTTGATGATGGTTCAGTCATAGCTGAGTTGAGAGCTAAACCGACATTTCTACAGCAAATATGTGAAGCTCAGAAGAATGATGAAAAGTTGCAGGTTAAACGGGCACAATGTGAGTCAGGTACTGATTCTGAATTTCAAGTGGGGATTGATGGTTGTTTATTATTCAGAGATAGGGTATGTGTACCCAAGAATTCAGAGCTCATACAGAAGATTTTACACGAGGCTCATAGTGGTATTATGTCTGTACATCCGGGAAGTAATAAAATGTATAATGATTTGAAGAAGACGTACTGGTGGCCAGGTATGAAACGTGATATCTCTGAGTTTGTATCAAGATGTTTAATATGTCAGCAAGTTAAAGCTGAACATCAGGTACCTTCGGGGTTACTTCAGCCAATTACTATACCGGAATGGAAATGGGAAAGAATCACTATGGATTTTGTATCGGGGTTACCGTTGTCTCCGAGGAAAAAAGATGTTATTTGGGTGATTGTTGATCGATTGACAAAGTCAGCGCACTTTATTCCGGTATGTATGGATTATTCTTTAGATAAACTGGCTAAACTGTACATATCTGAGATTATCAGGCTACATGGAGTGCCTATCTCCATTATATTAGATAGAGATCCTCGGTTTACGTCTCGTTTCTGGGACAAATTGCAAGAAGCCTTGGGTACTCAGTTGTATTTCAGCACTGCATTTCATCCTCAGACAGATGGCCAATATGAGCGTGTAATTTAGGTATTGGAAGATATGCTCCGATGTTGTATACTAGAGTTTGAAGGTAATTGGGAGAGATATCTACCTTTGATTGAATTTGCTTACAATAACAGTTATCAGTCCAGTATTAAAATGGCTCCGTATGAAGCTTTGTATGGTAGAAAATGTAGAACACCATTATATTGGACAGAGCTCAGTGAAAAGAAGATACATGGGGTTGATTTAATCCGGGAAACAGAAGAAAAAGTGAAGGTTATTCGGGATAGTTTAAAAGCAGCTTCCGATCGCCAAAAATCATATGCCGATCTTAAACGAAAAGAGATTGAATTTCAGGTCGGTGACAAGGTATTCCTGAAAGTGTCTCCTTGGAAGAAAGTTCTCCGATTTGGTCGAAAAGGTAAATTGAGTCCAAGATTTATCGGGCCATATGAAATTATAGAAAGAATTGGACCGGTCGCTTATCGATTGGCATTACCACCGGAACTCGATAGAATTCATAATGTTTTTCATGTATCTATGCTACGACGATATCGGTCAGATCCTTCACATGTTATTTCTCCGACAGAAGTGGAGATTCAACCGGATATGAGTTACAGTGAAGAACCGGTCAAGATATTGGCACGGGAAACAAAGGAGCTTAGAAATAAAAAGATAAATTTAGTGAAAGTATTATGGCAAAAGCATGGGATTGAGGAAGCGACATGGGAACCGGAGGAGACAATGAGGAAACAATGTCCAAACATCTTTACTGGTAAGATTTTCGAGGATGAAAATCCTTAAAAGTGGGGGAGAGTTGTAATGGCCTAAATTCAACGTTATCGGAACAATGGTTTCGTAACCATAAATCCGATTTAAAGAGAAATTTATTTTAATATTTTTGCATGAATATTTATATGATAGGAAAATCGTATTAAAATATCGATAGAAAAATTTTACCGATTTAGTGGTTAGTTAGAAAAAGGAATTATTGAAGGAATTGGGTAAAAACAAGGTATCGAGACCTTGATCTCATAAAATTGAGTAGGAAATATTTTTCTAAATATTTATAAAATGTTAGTAATGTGGTATTAAAATTTCGTTAGAAACTTTTAACGTTTGAGTATGTAATTAAATGAAAAGGACTAAATTGTAACAAATACAAAATTATGAAAAATGATTAAATAGTTTAAATGATAAAATAAAGAGGGCTTAAAAGGAAAATAGACCCAAGGTCTAATTGGGCTGGACGGCAAAGGTATGAAATCAGCAAGAAAATAAGGAGAAATAAGGGTAAAATGGGAAAATAACAAAATTTGCTAAATAAAACTAGGACTAAATAGGGATATCTAGAAATTTCTTCATTTTTCTTCACTCTCATCAGCAAAAAATGCCATAGGAGGGGTATCTAAGCTGGTATATCATAATTTTTGCACCAAGTAAGTGAATCCTTGCCTATTTCTTGTAATTTTGTGTTTTTAAAGACTTTTACAACTAGGTCCTATCATTAAATTCATTAGTCTTTGATTTCATGGATGAAATTGAAAGCCACCATGGTTGGTTTATGTAAGTTTATGATGAAATAGCATGAAATTTAAGCCTTAATTCGTTTAAGAGATGATTTTATTAGGTAATTTCAATAGAAATTGATTTTTGGGACCTAATTATGAAAGTGTTTGGAATTAAAGTCTATTACTGAAATTATGATTTCCAAAGGTTATAAAGTAGTTTAAAGTGAAATAAAGTGTTAATTGAGAAAAATAAGCTCAATTGAGAGGTTAATTGAGCAGGGACGAAATTAACATTCATTGAAAGTTTAGGGGAAAAATGGTAATAACCAGCTTGCACTAAAACAGTTTTTGACAGCAGCAGTAGTCTAACTTTGAAAAATCACCATAAATTGTAGAAGTTGAATTAGAAGATGGAAAAAATATGAAATTAAAGCTTATTGAGTCTAGTTTCTTATGGAAGAAACGTTGTAAGCAATAGAATTGTAAATCATGAGATATAATAGGTTTTGTGAGACAAGGTCAAAATGAATTCGGGTTCCCCTGTTCTGACTTTGAAAAATCATAAAAAATTGAATAAAAATAATTATGGGGAGTGGTTTATATTATTAGAATCCTTAGTGAGTATATTTTTTTATGGTACAAACAAAAACATTATTTTAATTCTGTACAGTGAGATATCTGAGATTTTGTGAAGAGATAGTAGAACTGTCAAACAATGAAACAGGGGAAACTTTAACGAATAAACTGTACTAATTGGCTAAGCCAAAAATTATGAAAATTTTATGGTGTGAGGATATGTGAGTCTAGTTTCAAGAAAAATTAACTGTTCTTCATTTAGAGTTCTGTAGCTCAAAAAATAAATAATTTAGTGACTATGACTCAAGTAGACAGCTTTGAATGAACTATAAATAGTAATAGAATTATAATGAATGCTACATGTGAACATGAAATGTATTGAATTGATAATTGAATTTATTTATTTAGATCCAGAAAACTCAAACACAAAGCTAAATCGAGGAAAGGAAAAAGTTCCGAATTAGTAGATTTTGTATACAAACTAGAATCGAGGTAAGTTCATGTAACTTGAATTATATTCTTAGATGCTTGAAATGTATGTTATTGATGTGGATATAATTTGAATGTTCATTGTATGAAGATTGATGATACATTGATATATTTGATAAAAAGGGAAAGAAATCTCGGTTGAATGAAAGGAATTCGATGGATCTCTGAAAAGGAATTGACGGTAAAAAGGATCTAGCCCGGACGGGTGATCCTATCCTGATATAGCCCTCCCGAAGAATATGTGGAAAATGGATTTAGCCCGGACGGGTAATCCGACTTAGGGTCTGAATTTAGCCTGGATTGGTAATTCAGATCCAAGCTCATTAGAGTAATTGTCGTTGCAGGGGATTTAGCCTGGACTGGTAATCCTGACAATACTCTATGAGTTTATATTACAGGGGATTTAGCCTGGACTGGTAATCCCGCTGTAAAGATAAGGTTCGCGGGAGTGTGCTCTCTGAAATAAAAATGTGCGCACATGAATATGAATTGACGGACCCGGATTTGTACACTAAAGTGTACCTCTGAAAATCCATCGAAATTCCGAGAAATTCAACGGGATAAATATGGAAAAATAACAAGGAAATGGAAATCATGGTATTGATGAGCTCATCAATCATTGTACATATTAATGATACATGAAAATTATTGGACTAACTTGAATGTTGAGTTTGTGCATGTTAAAGTAATAATGCATTGAATGGATATATAAATGGTTATTACAAAATCTCTATGGAGAAATATCGTTTTCACATCAAGTTGTTCAATGTCTAAGTCTAGACTAGCACCCAGACCAAGTATAACTCGAATAGATGACATCTTGACCACAGACGAAAAAATTTCTTCAAAATCAATTCCCTTTTTCGGATTGCAGCATATGACAACAATTCTAGACTTGTACCTAGGCTTCTTATTGTTCTATTCAATTTTGAGTTTGTATACCCATTTGTTTTTCAAAATGCACCTTCTTATGGTTAACTCCACAAGATCATAAGTTTGGTTATCATGCAAAGATTGCATTTCTTCTTGTATGGCTTTTAACCATTATTTTTTGTGATC
Source organism: Gossypium australe (assembly GCA_005393395.2). Classification (NCBI taxonomy): domain Eukaryota; kingdom Viridiplantae; phylum Streptophyta; class Magnoliopsida; order Malvales; family Malvaceae; genus Gossypium; species Gossypium australe. Next base: position 115,045,343 of record CM016623.1, on the reverse strand, counting down.
ATCATTCTTTGCGTCATCACAACTTTGAGGCTCTCCCTTGTTGACGACTGTCACATACTCACCTGAAGGATATTTATTCGATGGTCCTCTTTCACATATGGATCTCCTCACTTTTGGTTAAGGTGTAACTTCTGGCTCACTTGTCTCAACAAGCTAGTTTTTATTTAATTCTATTGATGATTCCTTTATTGACGACTCGCCATTTTCATTATGGTTTTCAGTATCTCTATATTCAGTAGTTTCATGTCTTACGATTGGTAGTGGATCATGAACAATACGAGTACTGACCTTAAACATAGGGCTCCCTAGTTGCTTAGCGTCTTCAATGGTCTAGTCCTCAAAAAACACAACATCTCAGCTTTTAACAATTTTTTTCTTCATCGAATCTCATAATCGGTAACCTAACTCACCTTGAGGTTTGCCAAGATTGATGCACTGCTTTGTCTTTGTATCAAGTTCATCCTTAGAAATGTGGACAAAAGCTCAACAACCAAACACCATAAAGTGTTCATATGACGCCTTCTTGCCTATCCATACCTGCTCTGGGATATCTCCATCCAAGGCACTAGAAAAAGAATGATTGATGATAATTATGATAGTCTTCATTGTTTTTCCCCAAAAATATTTAGACAATTTAGCATTTGAAAGCATGCTTCGAACTCTTTCTTTAATGGTTCGATTCATTCTCTCAGCCACACCATTTAATTATGGTGTCTTGGGTGGAGTCTTTTCGAGCCTAATGCCATACAATTTGCAGTATGCTTCAAAAGGGCCTTGATACTCTCCCCCATTATCAGCTCTCACACAATTTCAACTTTCTCTCAATCTCACGTTCCACCTTAGCATGAAATTCCTTGAATGATTCAAGTACCTGGTCTTTTGTTTTCAACAAGAATACCCAAAATTTTCTTGAATGGTTATCAATAAAGGTGACAAAATATATTGTTGATTACTTCGAAAAACTGAAATTCAATGTTGCTTTCCAACTAAACAATGAATGTAAGCCTCAAGTGATTTACCTTTCACCTTTGGAAAAAGCTCTTTTCGGGCAAGGATTTGTAATCCCTTTTCACTCATGTGCCTTAGCCTTTTATGTCATAGCTCCAAATATGAGTTATAATAGGAAACATTGGCTTCTCCCTTGTGTAACTTTTCTTGTGCTATGTACAAAAAACCTTGCTTGCTTCCTCTAGCAATAATCATGTTATTTCTAGCGAGTCTCCATTTTCCTCCACTAAAATGATTCATATAACCAACATCATTTAACTTTACAATTGAAATAAGATTAAGACGCATATCTGGCACATGTCTAACATCTTTTAATATGATTTCACAATCAGTATTGGTCTTTATGATGACTTTGCCAATACCCACAATCTTGCTTGTTACTTAATTTCTCATTTTCATCGTACCAAAATCACCAATTTTGGTATGTTGAGAAAAAATCTCAATGTAGGGTTACGTGAAATGAAGCTCTCGAGTCAACAATCCACAAGCAATCATCATGAGCAGTGCTAAGATGATTAACTTCCCCAAACAGAAAGATTCCATCTTCTTCTTCATTCCCAGCTACGATGAATGTACTATTCTCTTCCTTTTTCTTTGGATCAATTTAGTCAAATTTGACTGTCCCATTATTCTGGTCTCTTTTGAGATTTCGACACTCCAACTTCTTGTGATTGGGTTTGTCGCAATAGTAACAAATAATTTTGGAATAAGATCTAGATTGCCCAAGAGACTTGTCATAGCCTCAAGTCTTATTTCTTCCACAGTTCTCATTCCTTCCACGATTCTCCACCATATTGACTTTTGATTGACTAGGTAAATCTTGTTCATCCCTCCTAGCCTCTTCATTTATCAAACTATCTGAAACAGTGTCCGTCGTGAGCTTTCTTTCCAGTGCTGAGTTGCTCAAAGTAACAATAAGAGTGTCCCAACTCTCTAGTAAAGAGCTTAGTAATAATAGGGCCTGCAATTCATCATCAATCTTCATATTTATCTTGGTTAGTTGATTCAAAATCCCATTTAAAGTGTTTTGATGCTCAATCATGCTTTGGCCATCTTTGTACTCAAGTTTTACCAAGTGTCTCACCAGATGGGCCTTATTCCGAGGTGTCTTCTTCTGGATCATAGACTCTAGTTTTGTTCATAATTCTTAGGCATTGATGTATGTGGACACATGTTCTAACAAACTTTGATCAACATACTTGAGAATCATGGCCACCGTATTTCAATTTAAGAGCTCCCATTCTTTTACATTCTTCCATTCGGGCATTGTCTCATTTGTAATTGGCTCATACAAATCTTTGCAATAAAGATGATCTTCTATCATTGGCTTCTAATAGGAGAAATTATCTACCATGAGTTTGAACATGTCACCATCATGAGTAAAACTTCCCTCATTTTAATGACACAAGATAAATGATGGCTGTTACAACCTAGCTCTTGATACAACTGCTGGGAAGAACCGAGTATGTTAGAGAATACTTATTCCCTCTTTGTGTAATTGAAATGGGCACTAATAGGTGAATATTAAAGAGAACAGGAACATACAAAAATTTTGTTGACGTGGAAAACCCAAATGGGAAAAACTGCGGGATTTTAGTCCAGTGCAAACTTGCCTTCTATTATATGAGTAGGATTACATTCAATACCTTATCCAATTAGGAAGGTTTACAATTCTCACACAATGGTGGTTCTCTTTCTATTTTTCTCTCTTGGTGAACTCACTTGTGATTTAGTTTTGATGTTTCTCCCTCTCTACCCAAGAACCTTCCCAAAGCCTCATGTTTATAGTCAAGCAATAGAGTTCTCAAAAGATATCATTCATAGCTTTTAGACAAATCCACCAAGAAGTTGGGGAATGTAAATTGAGTTAATAACATACATGAATGAGGATGATTCATCCCCAAACATGTGATACACTTCCCTTGGAATAAGATTCATCTCCCTAATACCCAATTAAGAAAGGATGCGCCCAACAAATGCTAGCCACATGTTTTAAAGCTACTCCATACCCAGGGCGAAGGTTGAACCCTCAATCACTAGTTAAGGTAAGAGAGACCCTTGTCATCTCACCTAACTCCCGTGGTTAGAGAAATTTAACTTTTATGTTATGTTTTTTTTTGGTAATAAACTTTTATGTAATGTTGAATCAAATATATAATCCAACTTTTAAGACTAGTTTTGTTCTATCTTTTCTTTTGTATTTATATGTCAAATTAAAAGGTATTAATTCTTAAAAATAAAAAAAAAAGAACAAATTCAACATTAAATAATTTAAGAAACATGCTTAAGCAAATGAAAGTTTTTTAAAGAGAAAATATTCATTAATATGTATTTGTGGAAAGTTAACCTGTTAACCGTAGGTTTAGAAAGATAAAAAAAGAAAGGGTTTTAGTTTGTGGTGTTGGTGGTCGGAGAACAACCAACAACTGAGCAACAATGGCAGTAAGGAAATAAAATAAAGTTTTAAGTTTTTCTTGAAAAAACTTTTGGCATGATAATAGAGTAATTATTTGAATCAAGTTTGTATTTCAGAGCCAATACTATTAAAAAAATTTATCTAAATATCACATTCGATTCAAATAAGATTAAGCTCCTATCGAAAATGAATAAAGATGTAACACCCCAAACCTGGCCCACAAGCCATGACCGGATCGGGTATGTCACAGAGTAAAAATGAGTTTGAAAGGTTTGGACTAATAGTAGAAAATTTAAAAAAAAATTTGTTAAGGGTATAAAACGGTATTTGCTAAAACTCAAGTGGGTTGATTTGATAAATCCGATTGAGTTGAAAATCCATTCTTCCTTTTAAAACCATTTGATCATTTAAATTTTAGATCATTAGAGTGATCAATAGCTTAGAAAATTCCGTTACCCGATGGTAACATTTTTGAAAACGCGTACGAGTACTTATTTTGAAAGAGTTACTTTTAGCCGATTTGCTTAACAATTCATAAGTTCATCAGTTATATAGTAAAGTAAAAGCAACTACCTAAACATCCAAAACAATAATAAGCGGCCATATTACAACCCAATCGAATTGTAGTGAATAATAAACTTAAAGCGGGGCAAAATAAAATTTCGAGTCCACAAAACCAACATGGCCGCCTCGAGCTCTCCTCGGCTTCGCATCCGCGCTCTACTCACCTGCAAGATGATATGGGAAGGGGTGAGTCACCAAGACTCAGTGTGTAAATCCCCAACCCGGAAATAACACTCATAACAAGATATTAGTATGACATGCAAATATGCAACCCAACCTAGCCATCCATGCTCCTTTTCTACCCCGTGTGGTACCAAACCACTGGTGGTGCCAAACCACTGGTGACTTATAGTCACGATATCTGTCAATACGTGTGGTGCCAAACCACTGGTGGTGCCAAACCACTGGTGACCCGAAGTCACAATCAAATGATGGGGCCAACCCATCGTGTGATACCAAATCACTGGCGTCGATCCCGTATCTCAAATGTGGGGCCAACCCATGGTGGCACTAAGCCACAGGGACGAGACGCTATGAGGTGCCAAACCTCTGGAGGTACCAAACCTCTGGTGACCGTAGTCACAATGTGTTACCAAAACACTGGTGTCCATCGACACGAATATTACTCCCTCTCATCAATCCCACCATCATCATGCTCATATCACAAGTATCATGATCCCATATATCATGCAATCGTATATAGCATAGCATTTCACAGCATATGATGGCATGTACAACATATATCGTAAATCGAGTAATAGGGGACTTACCCGAAAACCAAGCTTATGCCCACTAGGCAAAGTTACCACATGAGAGGTTATTAATATCGTCAAATAACAGTTTATACTAATAAAGTGTGTAAGAGCTTACACACCTATTTATTCGGAGGTCTAAAAAGAAATCCCGTAGCTACGCAATATTACAAAAGTCCCGAAACGTGTCCCCGTATTGCTCCTTACACCAACTTGGTCACCAACCAAATCTCGAAGATTCACAGCATTCGGCTATAGCCTTCCCTGAAATCGGTTTTAGTATTCATTTAGAGACCAAAGGCCATTCGGCCCTAGCATGTATTCACAACCAAAGAGTTTGCTGCCCCTTACCTTAACGACTGACTTGCCCTTTAAACACCATGATTCGGCACTCCTTTTGGTGTTTAGAGGTTTCGGCTATCATATGGAACAAATAAAAAAAATAAGTCAATATTTCGATTATCACTATTTGAAGAAATATTAAAAGAGGGATAGCAGAGGGTCGGCGCTACTCAAATCGTCCCAAGGAAAGAAAAAAATAATCCCTTACCAGAAGATTCGGCTTGTCCTTAAAACCACCTTGATTTCGGCACTTAAGAAGATAAGGAGAGACGCAGGAAGAGAGGGTTTACAAGTCAAGTTTTCGACTTTCAAATGTTGATGGAGATTTCGGCTTGGCACTAAATGCAAGGGTCAAAGCCTTCCAAGCTTGCCGACTCCCCCCCCCGTTTCTATGCACATTCGGCTACCACAAAGGGAGAAGAGAAGAAAGAAATTTCGAGAACTTGGCCAAGTAACAGCTTGAAGGGAAATAGGACCAAACTAAGAAATCTCAGCACCTCCAAAGCTCTCAAAACTGAATGTTGAGGCCTCCTCCCCCTTTTCATGCACATTCGGCTACCACAAAGGGAGAGAAGGAGAAAGCAAAGCAATGCATTTGGCCATATTTCCAAATGGTGATTCTTTTTGCCACAACATTAGGTCGGCCATGCTCTTCTTGTTTTGTGGAATTGCCCATCATCATAGAAACATGCAATTTATTGTTTATTAGCCTCCCATGCTCCAACAAAAGCTAAATAAAAAGAATTTAACCCATACATCTTATAACTACAAAGTAATAATAAATGATAATAATATATAAAAAAAAGAACAAAAGAAGGGCAGCCCTCCAGCTTGTTTTCACGCGTGCATGTGCATGCCATTACCCAAAACACGCCGGCCATAGCAAAAAGAATGCTTCCAGGCGCTGCGCATGGGTTTCGAACCCCGGACCCGAGGCAATCCTCTCCAAGCTTCAGCCACTCGGCCAGCTTGACTTTCATGACATAATGCGTCGGAAATACCCTTTTAAACACTCGGTCCCTGGGCTCCTGCACGCATTAATGCCAGAGACGAAAAAACAAAAAGCACGTTCATGCGCCACCCTCGGGTCTCGAACGCGAGACCTGAGGCAGAATCCCCCACGCTTCAACCACTCGACTACTGGCGTTTCATGACGTGATCCAGCAAAACTTTCTTTTAAACCTATGCTTCACTGATCCCTAATGCTTTAATGCTAAGCAAATAAAAATGCTCGCGCGTCCCCAACGGTGCTCGAACGTGCGACCCCGAGCTGCAATGAACCTTTACGCCCCTGGCCACTATGCCAAGGCATCAATTGTGACATGAACCCATCTCAAATTCCTTTTGAGCCTTCCTTCGCGTCGACGCCAAAACCAAAATTAAACTCTCCTTGCGCTATTGTCAGGACTCAAAATCGGGTCCTTGAGGTAGCAATCGGACATCACGCCCCCACGCCACTCGGCCAGGGCATTCAATATGCCACAAGCCTGCTACAATTATTATTTAAACCCTCCTTCGCCTAACACTCCTTCAGCGCCAAAAATAAAACTTCCTCCACGCGACTCGAACCCTCGCCTAGTCGCACCTCATAGCCTTCTTAGCAGCTCCCTAACCACTCCGCCAGCCATGCCCTTGTGACAAAATTCACCCCAATTTAATAATAAGGCTTATACACTTAGCCTTTTCATCCCAAGTACTTAAGGAACCTTCTTAACCCTATACCGGACTAACTCGGGATTTTAACTAATCCATAATATATGCATTTAATCAGGAAAAATCAACTATAACAATCGTATGGCAAATGACCCCTAAAACAGGATGTTACAGTTCTACCCCCTTAAAAATAATTTCGTCCTCGAAATTTCCTGGGTCAGAAAAGTTGGGGGTATTGTTGCCGCATCGCATCCTCGGGCTCCCACGTAGCTTCCTCCACGCTATGATTCCGCCATAGGACCTTCACTAAGGGAACTGACTTCCTACGCAGAACTTTCACGTCCCGGTCTAGGATCTGCACAGGTTCCTCTTCCATCGTCAAATCTGGACTCACCTCAACTTCTTCAACTGCCAAGACGTGTGATGGATCAGAACGATAGCGTCTAAGCATGGAGACATGGAACACATCATGAATCTGACTCAGTTCTGCAGGTAACTCGAGCTGATAAGCCACTGGTCCCACTCGTCTCAATACCTTAAACGGTCCAATGAACCTTGGACTTAACTTGCCCTTTCTCCCAAATCTTAACACTTTCTTCCATGGTGAGACCTTCAGAAAAACTTCGTCTCCTACGGCAAATTCTATGTCCCTCCGCTTGAGATCAGCATAAGACTTTTGCCTATCCGAGGCTTCTTTCAACCGAGCTTGGATCTTCTTCACCTTATCCTCAGTTTCTGCAACCAATTCCGGTCCTAACATCCGTCGCTCACCCAACTCTGTCCAGCAAGTAGGCGTGCGACACCTCCTACCATACAACGCTTCATAAGGTGCCATCTTAATGCTTGCCTGATAACTATTGTTGTAAGCGAACTCAGCTAGCGGCAAAAACTCTTCCCAACTACCTCTGAAGTCCAAAACGCAGCCTCTTAACATATCCTCCAAAATCTGGATGACCCTCTCTGACTGCCCGTCAGACTGTGGATGGAATGCTGTACTGAAATCCAACCGTGTACCCAAGGCCTGATGCAGTACTCTCTAAAACCTCGACGTAAATCTGGGATCTCTGTCTGAGATGATCGATACTGGCACGCCATGCAACCTCACTATCTCCGCCACATACAACTTAGCTAACTTCTGGAGCGAGTAATCCACTCTTACTGGAATGAAATGAGCTGACTTGGTCAGACGGTCCACGATCACCCAAACTGTGTCCTTCTTGCTGGGCGTGAGGGGTAGCCCACTGACGAAGTCCATAGTGATCCTCTCCCATTTCCACTGAGGAATCTTCACGGGTTGGAGTAACCCCGATGGCAACTGATGTTCAGCCTTTACTCGCTGACACGTGAGACACTTTCCCACGAATTCAGTCACCTCACGCTTCAACCCTGGCCACCAGAACTACTTTCGTAAATCTCCATACATCTTGCTACCTCCAGGATGCATAGCGTATGGGCTACTATGTGCATCCTGAAGAATTTTTTGCCTCAAGCCCACATCATTCGGCATGCAAGGCCGTCCTTGAAAACACAACACACCATCACCAGTCAAACTATACCCTTCCAAACCACCATCTTGAACTTGCAACCTCCGCGTATTTAAACTGTCATCCTCTAATTGCTTTTCCTTAATCTCCTCGATCCAAGTTGGCTTAACTTGCAGCTCTGCCAAAAGACTTCCATCGTCGTACAAACGGAGACGAGCAAACATCGCCCTTAAGTCTGTCACGACCTTTCGGCTCAACGCATCAGCCACCACATTAGCATTGCCTGGATGGTACTCAATTGAACAGTCGTAGTCCTTTAACAGTTCAATCCATCGGCGTTGTCTCAAATTTAGGTCCTTTTGCGTCAAAAGATACCTCAGACTTTTATGATCCGTATAGATGATCGATTTCTCTCCATACAAGTAATGCCTCCATATTTTCAAAGCGAAGACCACTGCCACTAACTCCAAGTCGTGAGTCGGATAGTTGACCTCATGCGGTCTTAGCTGACGGGATGCATAGGCCACTACCTTCCCTTCCTGCATCAGCACACATCCCAAACCATTATGGGACGCATCACAATAAACCGTGAACAACTTCCCTACCTCAGGCTGTACCAAAACGAGAGCTTCCGTTAGAATCTTTCTTAGCTTGTCAAAACTTTCTTGCTGTTTCTCTGACCAAACAAATGGGACTCCTTTCCTTAATAGCTTAGTCAACGGTGCTGCGATTAAAGAGAATCCTTCCACAAATCTTCGATAGTACCCGGCCAGACCCAGAAAACTTCGAATTTCCGCCACTGATCTAGGCGGCTTCCAATCCAACACCGCTTCAACCTTGCGGGGGTCCACTCTAATCCCTTCAGCTGACACCACGTGACCCAAGAAAGTCACCTCTCTAAGCCAAAATTCGCACTTACTGAATTTGGCATACAACTGCTCCTCCCTCAGCACTTGTAGAACTACACGCAAATGCCTATCATGCTCCTCCTCCGTCTTTGAGTAAACCAATTTGTCGTCTATAAATACCACGACAAATTGATCTAAGTATTGCTGAAACGTCCTATTCATTAAGTCCATGAACGCTGCTGGCGCGTTGGTCAACCCAAACGGCATCACTAAGAACTCGTAATGCCCATACCGGGTAGGAAATGCCGTCTTGTGCACATCAGCCTCCTTCACCTTAAGTTGATGATAGCCCGACCTAAGATCTATCTTCGAGAACACCGATGCACCCTTCAGTTGATCAAACAGGTCATCAATCCGAGGCAACGGATACTTATTTTTGATCGTTAACTTGTTAAGCTGACGATAGTCGATACACATCCGCATTGACCCGTCTTTCTTCTTGACAAACAGCACAGGTGCTCCCCACGGAGATATACTAGGTCGAATGAATCCTCTATCCAAGAGTTCCTGAATTTGAGCCTTCAGCTCCACCAACTCCTTTGGTGCCATTCGGTAGGGTGCTATGGACACAGGTGTCGTTCCGGGCAACAAGTCTATACCGAACTCAACTTCCCGATCTGGAGGCAGACCCGGGAGTTCTTCTGGAAACACATCAGCGAATTCCCCTACCGTTCGGACCTTCTCAACTGCTGACTCCTTAGCCTCCAAGGCATAAATTCGAACCAACAAGGCCTCATGCCCTTTTCTGATCATTTTCTCGGCCTTCAAGGCAGACACCACATTGGATAGATAGTCTCTACTGTCACCTATCATAAACACTTCATCATCCTCATTCGTCTTTAGAGTCATGCGCTTAGCGGCGCAATCCAACCTTGCCTGATACTTAACCAGTCAGTCCATTCCAAGAATTAGGTCGAACTCCCCAAACGGCAGTTCCATCAGATCAGCCACAAACACTACCCCTTGGAGTTCTAGGGGTATATCTCTATATAGCTTGTTCACTACCACAGAGTGTCCTAGAGGGCTAATTACAGTCATCTCGCTAGAAGCAGTCTCAAAATCCAAGTTCATAGTCTCTACCACACTACTAGCAATGTATGAATGCGTCGAACCCACATCAATCAATGCAACATAGGGAAGACCAAAAATTAGGAACGTACCGGTGATGACGTCCGGTACGTCACCCTCCTCGCGACGCCTCGCTGCGTAGACTAAGCCAGGCTGCCTAGCTTCGGTGTTGCCTGCTCCTCTGCCCTGAATTCCGCGACCTCGATTAGGACCATTGCCTCCTCTACCATTACCACGACCCCTCTGCGGTGGTCCCACATTCCTTGCTGGAGTACGGTTCTGACCCTCTGGCTGATTCCTTGCTAACTTCCGAGGACAATCCCTTACACGGTGATCCGGAGATCCACATTCAAAGCAACCTCTCTCACCGGTGTAACAACCTCCCCAATGCGACTTCCCACAGCGATTGCACTGAGTCGGTCTCTGATTAGTAGCCATGGTCCTTCCAGCTTGATTCGGCCCACTCTGCCTGGCCCTCTTTTGTGCACTATTTCCCGATCCAGATGACCCAACACCTCTTTTCTGCTTGTTCCTATCATAGTTCTGTCTCACTGACTCTCTGACCTTTTCGGCTACCTTGGCCTTCTCTACCAGAACAGCAAATTCACGCACCTGTTGCGGAGCAATCAACAACCTTAAATCATCCCTAAGTCCGTCTTCAAAGCGGACACAACGATCGTGTTCAGTTGCCACAACTCCCCTAGCATAGCGGCTCAGCCTCAGGAATTCTACCTCATACTCAGATACTGACTTATTTCCTTGCACTAATCCCAGAAAAGCTTTCCTCTGGGTATCAGTGTAGTTGGTGCCCACATACTTCTTCTGATAAGTAGCTTTGAAGTATTCCCAAGTAAGGTCATCCGCCATAGCACCATCTCGAACTGTGAGCCACCACTGGTATGACTCATCTTTTAGAAGCGACACGGCTCCTTTCAGCTTCTCCTCATTTGTCAAATCAAGATCATCCATGATCCTCTCCGTCGATTCTAACCAATACTCAGCCGTACTGGGTGCGACACCTGACACACCCCGAAATACTTCAGCTCCGTTGGATCGAAGCCGCTCAGATACAGACTTCCGAGCTCCTGTACCTCTACTGGTCTCAGCCATCATTTCTAAAACACGCAGCATAGCCTGCGATACCGACTCACCTCCTGTCTGATCCCGATGTCCATCATCAAAAGCTGGGGGTGGTGGTGGAGGTGGTATTTCATTATCCGATCCTTGGCCCGACCTAACTGGTTCTGTCATGGCCATCCGGCCTCTACCGCGTCCCCGACGGCCGCGACCTCTAGAACTCATTTCTTATAGCGCAATCTGTCTTAAAAAGTTTTATGAGTTAGTCAATGTTCCACTGATTATTAGCAAAGAATCTTATGGGCGAAATTAAGAAGTTGTTCTTTCGATCAACCAAGTTTCAAGTCTTCTATCGTAATTCGAAGATACACATTCACTTATTCCATCACTCTTTTTGACCCATTTCTTAACCCGGGGGTATTTTCGTCATTTACCTACAGGGGTATTTTGGTAATAAAACAAAGTAAGTTTGTAAATCTTGACAAATCAAGGGAAATTTAAAAATTTGCAAAACTTGGGGTTCTTTTTGAAAAATTGTCTTCCCAAATTGGTAGTGTTGCAAAACTTTGAAAATCAGGGTCATTTTGGTAATTTGCAAATTAAGGGCAATTTCGTAATTTTCCAAAATCACGACATTTTTGATATTTTGCAATTTAGGGACCTTGGGTATAAGAAAATTTTGTTAAAATTTTGGGGTAGCTTAGATTTTAAAACTAGGGGTATTTTTGTAATTTACTACTAAGGGTATTTTAAAATGTCGATAAATCAAGAGAATTTTTGTAATATAAATCTTACAGTTTGAGGGAAGTCCTTAAAACTAGAGTTTTTATAAAATGCGGCTAATTCCCTTTCGGGTTTTAATAATAGGGTTTAGCCCACGAACAAGTCCTCACGGTTTGGGTGAACCAAAGCTACGCACCAGGTAGGATTCCCGCGAAGAGGAGGTAAGTCGCTAAGACCACTTAAATACCAAGCTCTTCCGGATCCAATCCTAGACATGCGTACAAGGGTTACCACACCTTAACTCGGTGACTTAGTCATGGGTTTGTTTAATTAGGCAATTAGAATCTTATGCGATTGTTTGGGGTAACTAGCCCTAGAGTTCACATACCTTTCATACTATCTACGTCCCATTTCTACCCCTTTACAGATAATCATTCATACATAGATTAGAGATACTTACGGGAGCGGATCGGTGCCGGAGACTCGACGCCATGTTGTTCATCCAAAACCATTTTCATAGAGGTTTTCAAAAGCCTATCTAGAAAAATATTTTTAGGCATTAGGCCCTCACAGCTGAGTTTTGAACCTGGCTCTGATACCAAAATGTAACACCCCAAACCCGACCCACAAGCCATGACCGGATCGGGTATGTCACAGAGTAAAAATGAGTTTGAAAGGTTTGGACTAATAGTAGAAAATTTTAAAAAAAAATTTGTTAAGGGTATAAAACGGTATTTGCTAAAACTCAAGTGGGTTGATTTGATAAATCCGATTGAGTTGAAAATCCATTCTTCCTTTTAAAACCATTTGATCATTTAAATTTTAGATCATTAGAGTGATCAATAGCTTAGAAAATTCCGTTACCCGATGGTAACATTTTTGAAAACGCGTACGAGTACTTATTTTGAAAGAGTTACTTTTAGCCGATTTGCTTAACAATTCATAAGTTCATCAGTTATATAGTAAAGTAAAAGCAACTACCTAAACATCCAAAACAATAATAAGCGGCCATATTACAACCCAATCGAATTGTAGTGAATAATAAACTTAAAGCGGGGCAAAATAAAATTTCGAGTCCACAAAACCAACATAGCCGCCTCGAGCTCTCCTCGGCTTCGCATCCGCGCTCTACTCACCTGCAAGATGATATGGGAAGGGGTGAGTCACCAAGACTCAGTGTGTAAATCCCCAACCCGGAAATAACACTCATACACAAGATATTAGTATGACATGCAAATATGCAACCCAACCTAGCCATCCATGCTCCTTTTCTACCCCGTGTGGTACCAAACCACTGGTGGTGCCAAACCACGGTGACTTATAGTCACGATATCTGTCAATACGTGTGGTGCCAAACCACTGGTGGTGCCAAACCACTGGTGACCCGAAGTCACAATCAAATGATGGGGCCAACCCATCGTGTGATACCAAATCACTGGCGTCGATCCCGTATCTCAAATGTGGGGCCAACCCACGGTGGCACTAAGCCACAGGGACGAGACGCTATGAGGTGCCAAACCTCTGGAGGTACCAAACCTCTGGTGACCGTAGTCACAATGTGTTACCAAAACACTGGTGTCCGTCGACACGAATATTACTCCCTCTCATCAATCCCACCATCATCATGCTCATATCACAAGTATCATGATCCCATATATCATGCAATCGTATATAGCATAGCATTTCACAGCATATGATGGCATGTACAACATATATCGTAAATCGAGTAATAGGGGACTTACCCGAAAACCAAGCTTATGCCCACTCGGCAAAGTTACCACATGAGAGGTTATTAATATCGTCAAATAACAGTTTATACTAATAAAGTGTGTAAGAGCTTACACACCTATTTATTCGGAGGTCTAAAAAGAAATCCCGTAGCTACGAAATATTACAAAAGTCCCGAAACGTGTCCCCGTATTGCTCCTTACACCAACTTGGTCACCAACCAAATCTCGAAGATTCACAGCATTCGGCTATAGCCTTCCCTGAAATCGGTTTTAGTATTCATTTAGAGACCAAAAGCCATTCGGCCCTAGCATGTATTCACAACCAAAGCGTTTGCTGCCCCTTACCTTAACGACTGACTTGCCCTTTAAACACCATGATTCGGCACTCCTTTTGGTGTTTAGAGGTTTCGGCTATCATATGGAACAAATAAAAAAAATAAGTCAATATTTCGATTATCACTATTTGAAGAAATATTAAAAGAGGGATAGCAGAGGGTCGGCGCTACTCAAATCGTCCCAAGGAAAGAAAAAAATAATCCCTTACCAGAAGATTCGGCTTGTCCTTAAAACCACCTTGATTTCGGCACTTAAGAAGATAAGGAGAGACGCAGGAAGAGAGGGTTTACAAGTCAAGTTTTCGACTTTCAAATGTTGATGGAGATTTCAGCTTGGCACTAAATGCAAGGGTCAAAGCCTTCCAAGCTTGCCGACTCCCCCCCCTTCGTTTCTATGCACATTCGGCTACCACAAAGGGAGAAGAGAAGAAAGAAATTTCGAGAACTTGGCCAAGTAACAGCTTGAAGGGAAATAGGACCAAACTAAGAAATCTCAGCACCTCCAAAGCTCTCAAAACCGAATGTTGAGGCCTCCTCCCCCTTTTCATGCACATTCGGCTACCACAAAGGGAGAGAAGGAGAAAGCAAAGCAATGCATTTGGCCATATTTCCAAATGGTGATTCTTTTTGCCACAACATTAGGCCGGCCATGCTCCTCTTGTTTTGTGGAATTGCCCATCATCATAGAAACATGCAATTTATTGTTTATTAGCCTCCCATGCTCCAACAAAAGCTAAATAAAAAGAATTTAACCCATACATCTTATAACTACAAAGTAATAATAAATGATAATAATATATAAAAAAAAGAACAAAAGAAGGGCAGCCCTCCAACTTGTTTTCACGCGTGCATGTGCATGCCATTACCCAAAACACGCCGGCCATAGCAAAAAGAATGCTTCCAGGCGCTGCGCATAGGTTTCGAACCCCGGACCCGAGGCAATCCTCTCCAAGCTTCAGCCACTCGGCCAGCTTGACTTTTATGACATAATGCGTCGGAAATACCCTTTTAAACACTCGGTCCCTGGGCTCCTGCACGCATTAATGCCAGAGACGAAAAAACAAAAAGCACGTTCATGCGCCACCCTCGGGTCTCGAACGCGAGACCTGAGGCAGAATCCCCCACGCTTCAACCACTCGACTACTGGCGTTTCATGACGTGATCCAGCAAAACTTTCTTTTAAACCTATGCTTCACTGATCCCTAATGCTTTAATGCTAAGCAAATAAAAATGCTCGCGCGTCCCCAACGGTGCTCGAACGTGCGACCCCGAGCTGCAATGAACCTTTACGCCCCTGGCCACTATGCCAAGGCATCAATTGTGACATGAACCCATCTCAAATTCCTTTTGAGCCTTCCTTCGCGTCGACGCCAAAACCAAAATTAAACTCTCCTTGCGCTATTGTCAGGACTCGAACTCGGGTCTTTGAGGTAGCAATCGGACATCACGCCCCCACGCCACTCGGCCAGGGCATTCAATATGCCACAAGCCTGCTACAATTATTATTTAAACCCTCCTTCGCCTAACACTCCTTCAGCGCCAAAAATAAAACTTCCTCCACGCGACTCGAACCCTCGCCTAGTCGCACCTTCTAGCCTTCTTAGCAGCTCCCTAACCACTCCGCCAGCCATGCCCTTATGACAAAATTCGCCCCAATTTAATAATAAGGCTTATACACTTAGCCTTTTCATCCCAAGTACTTAAGGAACCTTCTTAACCCTATACCCGACTAACTCGGGATTTTAGCTAATCCATAATATATGCATTTAATCAGGAAAAATCAACTGTAACAATCGTATGGCAAATGACCCCTAAAACAGGATGTTACAAAAGATAATTATGGTTATACAATCATTCTTTAATACATTGATATATAAACCACAAGCATCCAATACATTATGAATAAAGGAAAAAAAATATAAAATAAGTACAAATAACACTAGTGGTATGTAACTGTTACAAATACAACACTATATCATTATGGGTTAGCCATTAGACAGGATCTCTCAAACTAGTGTATTGGATTTGACACCAACAATCTTATTCTTCTTAAATAATTTGAGAAATCTTATAAAATGTCAATCCTCTAAATAAGACATAAATAAAAGGATAATTATTTGGTAAACTAACTGTGAAAAATTTTAACTATATAAACGAGGTTGAAATTTTACTATGTGATCATAAATTATATTTAAAAATTTAAATAAATAAATAAGATATATGATGAAATCTTATCCTCACTTATGAAATTAAAAATTTTCACTACTTATTTACTAAATAATTACCCTAAATAAAATATGCTTTTAAGTAAATAAAAGATTAATTACATTAGTGAAAAAAGAATATATAAAACAAATTTGAGGAGATTTTTCTTTTTCCATTTTCTTAGGACTTTTACAGAGAGAATTGATACTGTTTGCTGGGATGATAGCTTTCTAAAGAAATTTTAAAAATAAAATAAAATAAAATAAAATATTTGTTTAATAAATAGGTGAATATTCTAAAAGGTTGGAGTGGAAATCAGATGTACTTTTTATTTATAAAATTACAAGTATAAACTATAATTATAATTGTATTATAAATACTTAAATTAAATCTAATTAGCTAAAAATAATTTGAAAATTTTAGTATGAAATCGTTTCATGTTTATTTTAATTAAGATTGTTAAAATTATGAAACAAATAAAATAAAATTATTATTGGTATAAAAAGTAAGGGAATATATTTGTTTTAAGCTATACACCAATTATTTGCCCATTCCCCACTTAACAATATAATTTTTTTCCACAACTTTTGGATGCTTTTCTTATATTTTATAAATTTATTATTCATCAAACATTTATTGTAACGCCCCGAATTTTTGGGCATAGTAGAATTGGGCTTATTGGACTTTGGGGTTTTGGGTCTCAAAAATTTTTTAAGTAAACGAGAAAATAACAATTGGCATGTGGGCTTTGAGGGTTAATGAATTTGGAGTGTCGAGGGGTGTTCGAAATGTCTTGGGATCAAGTAAGGGTATAGGAAAAATTTTGGTTTTAGCCCCAAGGGAACTGTGACTTCAGTTAGCAGGCATTTTAAATAAATAAATAAGAAAAATGACATATAAAAGAGCTTGTGGTGTAGTGGCAAAGTGGCGCCACTTAGGGAGCAGGGAGGTGGCGTCATTAGTAGGCAAGGGAGTCCAAGGTTCGAGTAGTGGCATGGTATTTTATTGGGGTATTTATTTTGCTGTCAGGACGGCTAGAGTTTGTGTTGCAGTGAAAGTCTAATGGATGAGAGGTTTGAAATGGTCATGGAGAGATTGTAGGAGCTTATCTTGGAGAAAATTTAGGATAAGATTGAGGGGTTATCAGGGAAAAAAGTTAGGAGCTGAGAAGTGTGAAGAGTTGGTGTCGTTTTGGGAAGTGGAAAGTGTATAAATTCGGTTTAGGAGGGTAAATGAGTGCCGTTTTTGGGTCTTTTAAGGGGTATTACGAATTTTCATTGTGGCTTTCGGCATTTGGAGAGTTTTGCAAATAGGTTAGTCTTTCTTTTCTTTACCGTAGTCTTTTTTTTCTTTACCGAATATCCTGTAGTTACCCTCACACAAGCACATTTGATCTTTTTCTTTTCTTCTTGTTACCTTTTCCAAACCCTCTAAAGCCGAATAATTCCACCCTCCCTTTGCCGAAATTCTTTTTGTGCCGTCACTATTTCTTCAACCTAGCCGATTCTTGTATAAGTACTTTACTCTTTCAGTTGATCTTGCTAGAACCGACTTCTCCTCTCCCTCACTCTTTCTAAATCAATTTTGGTAGGGGATTGATATCGAATCTCTGTTCTTCAGATCTCTGCCGACTCTTTATGCGTTTTGGGATTTGGGTAAGTATTCTTCACTTTTGGTTTTGAAGGTTGGCCGAATGGTCGTAAGTAATGTAAGGGTGACTTAAGATGGATATAAGTCACTTATGGTTCTGTTTTTAATAATTAAGATTGATGCAGATTTAAGAAGTACTTGTGATTAGTGATCGAGGGAAAGCTATTAAGGCTTGGTGTTTCAAGTAAGGTTAAGGTGAGACTTCGGCTTTTGGTAAAGTATTCGATAAGTATATGTGATTAATCATTGAGTGACATCGTTTGTAGGATCGTGGCTAAGGAGATCGCAACGCGTTTTGTTATCAGGTGTGTACATACACTATACACACACAATGGATTGGGAAATCCCGAAAAGCCGAAATGACGAAATTCTAAAATTTTGGCTACGGTAGTCTTGCAAGTGCGCGAACACTCGCAAGGGAAAATCGATACGTTATCAAAGGCCCCATGAGTGATCTCATGGACTTGGGCCGTGTTTTGGCCAATCGGGCCAGAATGGGCAAAATGGGCCGATGGGCCGTAGGCTCAAAATAGGCGAATTTGATGATTTGGTAATAAGTGATGAACTAGTCATGGTGGTTACATGGCTTAGAATTGGTGTGGGCCAGATAGGCCATACGGGCCATACGGATGTGATTGGGCTAGATGGGCCATATGAATGTGATTTGGGCCTAATGAGCCATACGAATGAGATTGGGCCTGGTGGGCCATATGAACGTATATGAATTTGTTTGGGCTTTGTAAGAGGTCTTGGTCTTAGTATTTGGTAAATTGCTTAACCTTGCATAGAACTTTAATAATTAGCTAATTGTGATCGTGTACAAGCCATAAGGTTAAGGTGTGGCAATGGGTATATGCATGTCTAGAATTAGATCTAGGGAGAGCTTGGTACTTAAGCGGTCTTAATGACTCACCTCCTCTTCTCTGGAATCCTACCTGGTGCATAGTATCTGTTCACTTTAGCCAACGAGGACTTGATAACGGGCCAAGGTGAGTAATAGACCCATAACAATGAGAAATGATCGAAATGCCCCTAAGGACGAAAATGACTAAAATGCCCCTATGTGTTGAATGTAAGCTTTATGGATGTTACTCGTATATTTGTTGCATTTATATGATATTCTGTTTAGGATGCATATGGGTAGGAATGATGGAACGGATGAAGTATATGAGGATCGCATGGTTGCTTGAAGACCGTGGATCCATCGATGGCTTTTTAAGCCCAATATTTGATTAGCAGCTTTGCTACAACGTTAGGTAGTACCGCAACCGGGCTACCCTTGAAGTGTATCGGATGGGTGGGTCGATTTAAAAATCCCCACAGAAGTGTTTCGGTTGGACGGAGACGATGTGTGCTGAATGGATTATTTGGGGAGGGTTTGCACAGTATTGCATGTATGATATTGTTATGTTAATAATATGATATGTATGCTTTTTGTTTGAAGAGGGTCGTACACACTGAGTTTTCGAAAACTCACTCCCTCTTTTATTTTTCTCAGGTAATCCTCAGTAGGCGGTTCGATGGATGGAGGGAATCAGAGGTGGCCAACTAGCAAGACGATTAGACATGTTTTTCTTAATATCTAAATTCTAGATTTTAAGTTATTTATTTTAAGTTATTTTATTTCGGAGTGTAATAAGGCTTTCCCTCTAGTTATTATTACATTACTTCCACTATGCATTGAAATTTTGAAACGGAACCTGAATTTATTTCTTTTAAGCATATTTCAAGTTTTTGAAAATAATTGTGTTTTAAGAATGAGCATCCGCAGTCAAAGGAAATTTTTTTTAAATAGTAACAAGGAAATGGTTTTTTTTGGATACACCTTGTTTTGAAAGCAAACTGGATTTTACTTAACTTTTCTTCAGAAGGGTTTTCAATGAAAACAAGATTTTCGTAAAAACACTTCAATGTGACATGCCGGATTCGGGCCTAACTTCTAGGCCGGGTTTGGGGTATTACATTTATATTTAGTTGTTAAATTAAGTTTATTTGTAATGATATTTTAAAATTTTCAAATAAAATTAACTAATTAGGTAATAAATATTTTGAAAGTTTTAGTATCAAATTGTTTCAAATCACCATTTTTATTTTTATTAAATGGCTTAATTTATGATTTAGTCCCTACAGTATATCTATTTTTCTACTTTGGTACTTAAATTTTTTTTCCCCAATTTAATACCTAAAGTATCAATTTTCTCTATTTTTGATCTATTTTGTAACATATGTTAAAAAAAAAATTATTAGACAACTTTGGCTAATGAAAAAGCACCACGTGGCATATGTTTGGCCAATAGAAATATGTCATGTGGCAATATTAAATATTTAAATATTAAAAACACTTTTGACTTTGACCGGCCACGTGGTGCTATTATAACAAGCCATATGTCCTTTTTTTATTATTATATATATTATATTGATTAAAAATGTAAAAAAACATATATAATATAATTTTAAAAATATTTTTAATAAATTTAAATATATAATTATAAATTAAAAAGTCAAAAAATATATAAAAATTGAAAAATGTTACAAAAATTTAAAAAGTATTTAAATTTCAAGTAATTGCAACAATTACTTGAAATTTTAATATTTTTTTAGAATTTTATAATTATATTTTAGAATTTTATAAAAAAATTAAACCTTTTATAATTTCATTTTTTATAATTTTACAATTTTTGTAATAATATTATTAATTTCAAACTAATTTTTCAATTATCATATTTTTTAATAATTTATATGTTTTTCTAGCTTATATATATATATATATATATATATATATATATTTCTAAATTTTATATATTTATTTTCATTTCATTTTTTAATGTGTATATACATTTAATAAAAAAAATTTTGGTGTTTTATATAAAGACACCATGTAACACTTTCTGATTGGCTATAAGGATTTCTTTAATGTTTGTAAAAAAATGGACAAAAAAATATAATGGAGGTATGTTTTAGATACCAAAGTAAGAATTTGAGTGTACTTTAAGTACTAGATTGAGACAAAAAAAATTTAGATATCAAAATAAGAAAATGAGTATACTTTAAGGGGCGAATTGTGAATTAACTCATATTAAACTAACATAAAAAAAAAGCGGATTGTTAAAATTACGAAACAAATAAAACAAAATTGTTATTAGTATAAAAAATAAGTGAATATATATCTTTTAAACCGTACAGCAATTATTTGTGGATTCCTTACTTAACAATATAGTGTTGTTGTTTTTTTTGTTTTTCCAAATAAAATTTCAAGCAACTTGTGGATTCTATTCCTATATTTTATAAAATTATTAATAATTAATTTTATTTATCAAATATTTATTTTTAATTGTTAAATTGAAGTTTATTTACAATGATATTTTAAAATTCTCAAATAAAATTTAACAATTAAACTTTGTGGACTTCTTTTTTTCTTTCTCACTAAATAATAATCACCACATCATTTCATTACGTATTTTCATTTTCATTTTTATGTTTTCTATATTTACTTGTCTTGCTATTTTTTTTTATTATGTTTCATAATAAAATATAAAATTCTTATTTAGATGATGATAGTGAGTGTCGAGATTTTTTATATTGTAAGAATTGTTTAAAGAATTTGGAGTTGAATTATTTAGTGATAATTATGTAAATAACTCAGCATTAATCTCGACATTCATAATTTAGCAAGTTAATTAAAATATAAGGAATATAATTTAATGTATACCAAGTATAAATAAAGGGCACTCAACTTTACGCAACTTTTAAGACTAGTTTTTTTCTTTTGTATTCATATGTCCAAGTTAAAAGGTACTAATAACAACAACAACAAATTCAACATAAAATTTACTAATTTAAGAAACATGCTTAAGCAACTCAAAGTTTGTTTGATTAAGGGAAAGATTCCTTGGTATGTGTTTTTTGTGGAAAATCAACCGTAGGTTTTGAAAGAATGGGTTTTGTGTCGGTGGTCGGTGAACAACCAGCAGCCGGCGGTGGCGGCAAGGGGAAAAAAATGAGACTTCAAGGCTTTTCTGACTTTTGGCAATAATAATAGAGTAATTATTTGGACTTTATTTTAAATTTTAAAGTTGATATTGTTGAAAGGCTTTAGTTGAATATCACTTTTAATTCGATTAGAAATAAATTATAAAAAAAAAAAAAACCTATGCTTGGCTAAAAGGAAAAATATCTACTCATAATAAATACGAAAACAAAGCTATATTATTGGGCGTTAGTGATTAGATCAGATCTCTCAAACTAGTATATTAAATTTGACACTAATACTTTTGTTCTTGAGAAATCTCATAAAATGTAAATTCTTTAAATCACACGTAAATAAAAGGATTATTATTTGATAAATTGATAGTTGAAATTTTTAAGTACACAAAAGATGTTGAAATTTTGTCGTGTATCTATAAATTATTTTAAAATTAAATAAATAAGATAAATGATAAAATCTTAATTTATATTTAGAGTTAAAAATTTTCCCCACTTATGTCTAAATAAAATATGCTTAATATATAAATTTTTTTTTTGAAGAGATTTATTTTTATCCATACGACATTTAGAGAGAATTGATACTGTTTGTTGGAATGATAGTTTTCTAAAAAAGAAGAAGAAGAAGAAGAAGAAGATAATTACCTTAGATAAAAAGTAGTGAAAAAAAGAATATATAAAAATTTTCAGCAGATTTATTTTTATCCATTGGACTTTTTAGAGAGAACTGATACTGTTTGTTGGAATGATAATTTTCTAAAGAAATAAAAACAAATTGATGTCAGATTTACTTTTAATTTAATTTAATTTTTAATAAAATTACAAGTATA
Source organism: Gossypium australe (assembly GCA_005393395.2). Lineage (NCBI taxonomy): Eukaryota > Viridiplantae > Streptophyta > Magnoliopsida > Malvales > Malvaceae > Gossypium > Gossypium australe. The sequence continues at coordinate 115,022,617 of CM016623.1, read as the reverse complement.
AATTATACATATTTTAGTTGAAATTAAGATGTTGGATATTCCTTCGTATAATTATAACCATATAATAAATACTTAAATTAAATTGATTAATTACTTAATAAAATGATTTGAAAATTTTAATATAAAATTGTTTCAAACAACAATGTTTATTCTAATTTACTAAAAAAAACTAATAGTTAAAATTAAGAAATAAATAAAAATGTTTTTTACTAGATTTTTAAATATAATTTAAGGACACTTATCATCATATAATATAAACTATATTATACCTTAACATGCATATTTAAAAAAAAAAAAAGAAGAAAAGAAAATGGAAAGATAAATAAGTTGGTTGGTGAGGATTTTGGTTTTAGTTAATCTTATATAAAGTAAAAATTAAAGGAGTGAAGTGTAAAAAATAAATTTGTTTGAGTAGATTTGGATATGTGGAGTTAGTTAATTTCATGTGTGAGCTGGATCCATGCCTATATCACTGACCCACTTTATTAAACAAAACATAAAATAATCCACAAAACAGAGAAATTGAGCTTCTAGGTGAGACAAGCAGAGATGTCTTCAACTTCAATCTCACAAATGCTTTATATAAATTTTCTCTTCTAATAATCAAAACTCACTCTCTCCTTCATCCTTAACTTCAACCTCTTTCAATTTTTCAACCTGGGTATCAATCTTTTTTATGTTTAGTTAAAATTTAAGATGTGAAAGGCAGCATCTTTATGCAAAAAAGATTGTCTCTCTCTCTCTCTCTCTCTATATATATATATCTATATCTTCTTGGTTCTGGGTCAGTTTTGTAAGACATGAATGTAAGTAGTGTAAAAGGATCCATGTCAATTAGCAGTTCAACTTCCACTTGGAAAGCAGGAGATACAATTAGTGATCAGTTTCCTGTTGGTTTAAGAGTTCTTGTTGTTGATGACGATCCAACTTGTTTAATGATCTTGGAGAAGATGCTAATAGCCTGCCTTTATAAAGGTATTATCAAAACTCATGTTTCTTTCTTCTGATTCTTTGTTTTATTTTTGAGGTTTTCTTTCTTTGCTCATGTTGATTTTGTTTTGTGGGTCCAAAGTGGGAAAAACAAAAGGGAAAATGATCTCTGTTCTCTTAGATTTGTGAACAGTAAGGGTTTACAGCTTTGGGTTTGAGATTAGCTTATTTTCCATAACAAGTATGTCATTAGCTTTAAAGGCTTGATTTGTTTTTTGGATTTTGCTTTGCTCAGTTACCAAATGCAATCGAGCGGAGACGGCATTGTCCAAACTCCGAGAGAACAAAAATGGGTACGATATTGTTCTTAGTGATGTGCACATGCCGGACATGGATGGATTCAAACTTCTTGAGCATATTGGTTTGGAAATGGACCTCCCTGTTATCAGTAAGCAATGTTTCCACATGGATTTAATTACCCTTATTATGTTTTTGGCCTAATCCCACTTTGTATTCCCTGCAGTGATGTCAGCAGATGATGGGAAACAGGTTGTTATGAAGGGCGTTACCCACGGTGCCTGCGATTACCTAATCAAACCAGTTCGTATCGAAGCACTCAAGAACATATGGCAGCATGTGGTTCGAAAGAGGAAGAATGAGTGGAAGGAGTTTGAGCAGTCAGGAAGTGTAGAAGAAGGGGACCGGCAGCCTAAACAATCTGACGATGCTGATTACTCGTCCTCGGCTAATGAAGGGAACTGGAAAGGCTCAAAAAAGAGGAAAGATGAGGAAGGAGGAAACCGATGAGAGGGATGATACTTCTACACTGAAAAAACCGAGGGTTGTGTGGTCTGTCGAGCTCCATCAACAATTTGTTGCAGCGGTTAATCAACTAGGCATTGATAGTACGAATCTTTTACCCATTTCTTTCATTTTGCTTGCTGAAAAAGTACATCTTTTTTTATTCCACTAGCATATGACTTTTAGTAATAATGTCTTTATTTTCTGAAAACATGCGCCATGTTCTTGTTGTTTTCACTGTTCTTGTTCGAGGTTTTTAGCAAACAACTGAAAGATCCAAGTAGAAACATGCTAGCATGGTCAGCATGCATTTGTCTAAGTGGATCTTCAATTATTGGTTTCTTTTTGTTGTTATGTGATTTGTTGTTTGTTTAAGCTCATGTTTTTGGATCGAATTCTGTTGATTTAAAGTTCCTTTTTTACTGTTGGGGAATATGTTCTAAATAAACTTCAAATGCAACTGCTTGTCAGTTGATTTTTATGTATTTTTATGTTTGCTTTTCTTATATAGAAGCTGTTCCGAAAAAAATATTGGAGTTGATGAATGTTCCTGGCCTTACCAGAGAAAACGTCGCTAGTCACCTTCAGGTCTGTATATGGTAACTAAATACACAATCTTTTCACTTGCTTGCATTTTCATCTGATAAATAATTCTCAGAATTGTTGTTGGTCCTTTGCTGATAATCGTCATGCTATTATGTGATCAGAAATATCGTTTGTATCTTAGACGGCTGAGTGGGGTATCGCAGCACCAGAGTAATCTGAGTACTATTATCAGCGCCCAAGACCCAACTTTTGGGTCACTGTCTTCACTCAGCGGGCTTGACCTTCAAACCCTTGCTGCCACTGGTCAACTTCCTGCACAAAGTCTTGCCAGACTCCAAGCAGCAGGGCTTGGTCGTGCAACTGCTAAATCCGGCATACCTATCACCCTTGTTGATCAAAGAAACATCTTTAGCTTTGAAAACCCCAAGTTAAGATTTGGAGAAGGGCAGCAACAACATATGACCAATAAGCAGCAAGTAAATTTACTTCATGGAATTCCAACAACCATGGAGCCAAAGCAGCTTGTGAGCTTGCGACACGCTGCACAATCAATCGGAAACATGAATATGCAAGTGCCTCCCCATGGTGCACAAAGTAGCCAAAATAATCCTTTATTGATGCAGATGGGGCAGCAGCAGCAGCAGCAGCAGCAGTCAAGAGGGCAGATACTCGTTGATTCCACTATTAATCACGCTCCTAGGCTCTCCTCATCAATGGGGCAGCCTATATTGTCCAATGGAATTGCCACAAATGTGTCTTCCAGAAATGGAATCCCTGAAAATATTAGAGCCCCTGGTTATTCTCAGACTCCTTCAATGTTGAATTTCCCCATGAATCATGCTTCCGAACTACCTGGTAACAGTTTCCCTCTCGGAAGTACACCTGGGGTACCTAATCTCACATCGAAAGGGGCTTTTCAGGAAGATGTTAACTCAGAAATTAAAGGATCCGGAGGGTTTATGCCCAGTTACGATGTATTTAATGACTTGAATCAACATAAACCCCAAAGTTGGGAGCTACAGAATGTCGGCATGGCATTTGATACCTCTCAGCATTCAAACTCTCTTCAAGGCAACCTCGATCTTACGCAGTCTGCTTTAGGCCAACAAGGATTTTCTTCAGGCCAAATGAATGGACACAACAGGAGTGCAGCTGTTGCAAGCAAGGCAATGTTTTCAACAGGCGATGTTAAGGAGCTCGGAAGTACACAAAATGATAACCAACATCTCAACAACCTTCTTGTTGACAATACAATAAGGGTCAAGTCCGAGAGAGTTTGCGATACCAGCCCTGCCAATATATTCCCCGATCACTTCGGACAAGATGATCTCATGAGTGCTCTTCTCAAACAGGTTTGGTTCTCTTTATCTTTACACTACTCACTTTCATAAGTGTAATATTTAACTTACATTAAAGTTCCATTTTCTGGCAGCAAGAAAGTGTTGCATCATCTGAAAATGAGTTTGACTTCGACGGGTATTCTATGAATAATATTCCAGTGTAGGGTGTTATTCCATACTCCAGTTCACATCGTGATTGCAGTTTCCGATGTACATATCCATTGTAACGGAAAAGTTATCACTTCAGCAATCAAGTTAGTAGGAAGTCAAGCTTGTTCAAGAAACTGCGTTTTGCTTAGTTGGAAGATGGTGTCTTCACATTGTGAATATCAGGTTCTGCTGGGTTTCTTTGAAGCTTACCAGGGTCAGATAATTGTTGAAGTGTCTAAGATACACTTCTGCATGATATGCAAAGGTGCTCATGCAGAATTTTTGATTGTATTCGGTAGCGAAATCAGGCAGGAATCGACTAATTATCGCGTGCTTTCTCTAAAATTGTCAAAGTTGTGGAGCCACTGTTTGTAGGTATCAGCAGACTATGGGAAACTCTCTAACTTTAATAACAGATTTTAAGTTTGCTCCTTTTTTCTTCTTAATCAGAGGAATTAACCATGTTATGTACATACGCTATTTGATTGCTCTAGACAGAAAGTCTGGGTATTAATCTCTTCCTATTTAAGTTTCAATATCATTCGATTGCTTTATATCCATGTTTATGGCTTTTATGGCAATTTTCAACCAATGACAATTGAGTTTTAGGTTATGCAAAATTCATAATCCCACACAGCTTTGTATTAAGAAACTAAACGAAAAAAATATGGAAAATCAATGTTGGCTACATTCTTATATGATCATGGATCATTTACATGTGCTTGTAAGTTTGTAGAGACCATATCACAATAAACCAGAGGGACAGCAGAGCAGCCTATCAAATTCCACGGCATCTTTAGTAACATCGAATGGCATGTAATGATCAAACCACTTGAAAGAATTAACGAATCAGTATCGGTTACAAAACCACGCCGGTCTCTCTCTCATCGCAGCAAGAACGGATCATCCTAGCTATTGATGCAACATTATGAACACAAAAACTGCGAGGAAGATTGAGAGTATTGTAGTGGAGCCCTCTCTGTTACTGTTGTTTGTTGGCAATACTGAAGGTAGAGCGCATTCCTCGCCGTTGAAGAACACTTTAGAGGGAAATCCATCACCTGCAGCTACGTTAATGCCGGGGGTATTTTTCTTGGTAAACGAGATCACAGATTGTTGTTTTCCAGGCACCCTTGGATCTTTCTTTGGGTTGGCTCCATCAGTTTCTCCTACAATGTAGTTTAATCCAGGAAGACCTTGCATGATTATAGTATTGTTAACACCATTCAACTCCAAGGCACTTCCATTGAAGGAATACATCTTTTGAAACCCTCGGGTCGCATCATCCATTTGCACCGCAGCAAACCAATCGGGGAAAGCAGTTTCATCCCAGTTGAATATCGTGATCCTAGCACTCCACCCTCGGGAGTAGTCAGTAAGAACATGCCAATTTATGCTGACACCACAATTGTCACCACATGGCATTGGATTTGGCACTGTTCGGTGTTTAAGATCAGCCCAAGCTTGGGCCATAGCAGTTCGGTTCTCAAATGGAAAGAGAATTGCCTCGGGTGGAAGAAGAACTGCTGGAGCTGTTGTACTACAAGTGCGAGCCATGTTGCTAGGACACCCACAGGCACAAGTTCTGCAGGGGACAACTGAATCGTTGTAGTAGGAAGAAAAGGACACACAGCACTTGGGGCTTGCACCCTTGGGCTGTGTAATATTGCAAACCACCTGCCAGCTAGCAACTGCGGTCGTATTTGATGGCAAGCCACTTGGGTCCGGGAACTGGCTAGGGCTTACACGAACTGGAGGGCCACATTTGTAATCAGGGTTCAATGTGCCATTGATCTTCCAATTTTGTGGAGGAGAAAGCTCAGAGCGGTTGAGGTCTGGTGGCATCTTAAAGACCTGCATCTGGAATACTGAACTTGACTTGCTAGGGTCCATTGATGGCGGCAAGATTGTACCATTTCGGCAACAATTTGGGATCAGTCCAAGGGTTGTATCATTGGCCTTTGTAGGAGGCAGATCGATAATTGTTGGCCTCCTCTCACAATTCAACACACTGGCAAAGTCTAGATCTCTATAGTGTTGTCCTTGCGTGCCAAATATGCAGTCAGATGAATCAACGACATATGGATAAGCCCCTTTCATGGTATATATAAACTCATCCCTCATCCAATCAAAGCTCAACTTCCAATTATCAAGACGCCCAAGGGGGTTATGGTTCGAGATAGTAACCTGTGCCCAATAGTTTGAATCATAGGTTCTGGTCACATCATACATAATCGTAAGATCGCCACTTTGCCGAGGCAAGAATTCCTCATCTACGGTAACGTTTGCTTTGAATTTCGGGTCTTTCCTGCAACAAACTTGCATCTCGTTTTTACCTGGAAGAACCACCACCAGTAGAACGTACACCATCAATATCCCAAAGGCATATTCATTGAAATCCAACAACTAAACTAATGCACAAGACTATGATTAAACAACAACGTTCAGCCTAATTAGGAGCATAAAAACATTGAAACATGGTCAAAGGTTGTTCTTTTTTTTTCTTTTCAATCTCTAGTCAGCCTTGGTTAACAAATTCACAATTAAACAGCTAAAGTAATAAAATCTTATACTAAGAAACAGAAATATCCCATAGGTTCAACCCAACATATGACCCCAGACATTAGGCTTACAGATTCTACTCAGAATTGTTGAGATTCTTATAAAAATGATTCATTTTTCACCTAGAAAACGCCTTCCAATTAAACCTTTCTCAATTCCCCCCCTTTTTTTTTTCACTCAATCACTATAACAAAATCAAGCATACAAAAGAAGATAAATAAAACTAAAATTTACCCAAGTTTTATTTAATTATTACCTTGCATGGAAACCTTGGGACAAATAAACCCATCATTAGCAAGCTGAATATTTTTAGGCAAGGGCACATCAGGAGCCGCCACTCCGAACTGAGTTCCAAGAAGCTTAACTTGAACTTGCATCTGAGTCAAATCCCCCGCCGTTTCAATCGCCGTTTTGAGATCACTCATCGGGAACCCAGCGAAAACGGTGCCGTTCCCCACATTGGCAGGCAAACTCGTCCCGTCAGCCAAAACCGCATTCGAAGCGGAAACCAAAAACTCATCGTTTTGAAACTCCACGGAAACCTTCCACGATTTAAGCTCCTCATCGCCGTTGTTGAGCACCGTCAAAACCGACTCGAACCTGTAGGGCTGGTGGGTGGGATCGGTGGGTTTCAACTTGGTCCCGGAACTGTAAGCATAAGACAAGAAGATCCCGTTGCAAGAATCGGCGGCCGGAGACGGAGCCTCGACGACGTCGGATTGGGAGAAGGAGAAGCTCAAAAGGGAGAAAAGGAGTGAAAACTTGAAGAAGAAGTGGGTATTGTAGTTCAAGTAGAAAGCCATTGATTTGTAATTTGCTGCCAAAGCTTTTGGTTTACAGAAAAAAAGGAAAGAAAAATGAAAGAATTTGTAGCAAAAGGAAACGCGTAAGACGAGGAATTGGTGTGGTTGGATTGAAGCTTTTGGACAGCTTAGTAGAGGATGGAATTTGAAAGCATGATTTTTTTTATTATGTCTGAGAACGGGGAAAAAAAATAGAAATATTTTAAAGCCGACGATGACGCTGTTTGGTTAGGTTTTTAACTCTCTTTTTTTTATAGAGTTAATTTCACCCACCGTCCCTAACCCTCATTTTAAATCCACCCTTAAAACTTTTTCAAACACAATAAAATCTTTTCATTATTAAAATTATTAATTTAACTGTTATAAAAATTTTATACCATATAATTTAAAATAAATATTTATAAAAATAGATATTATATCAATTTGTCAAAGTATTTTTAGAAATTATCCTTCACTTTTTTCTTTTGTTCAGTTTCATTAATTTTTAGTTTAATTTTAAAAGTTATACAACCACATTTTTTTTAAATTTTATTTTTAATTATGCCACATAAGATTTTACATGTTATTTAAAGTTATAATTAATTTTATAGTTTCAATAATAAAAGGACATAATCAATAGTTTAAAAATGTAAATAGAATATATTGAAGTTTATGGACCAATTTAAAATAAGAGTCATAATTTAAAGATTTTTATGTAATTAACTCTTTTTAATTGCTTTCATTAAGAAGCATAATATCCGGGTTGAAACAAAATGGAAAATTGTAATTTGTAATTAAAAAGTAATTATAATTTAATGAAAATTGGGTTAGCAATTAGAAATTATGAACTATGACTAAGATTTTAACTCAATTTTCAAACTTCAAATCGTTGTTAAAGACAAAGTAAATGTTCATAAATTTTATTGATGCTTTCTGTGAAAGATTATTGATGCAAGTACATATCATTTTCGATTTATCGTTATTTTTAAAATATTAATAAAGAATAAAACTAAACAAAATCTCAAATATAAAATACATTTCAATAAACTTTACATATACATTTCATCATTAAAAAAGTATTTCGTACATTAAACTTTAAGATTGTTGTATATTATGCATATAACAATCCAATGTTTAACAAATCAAAAATAAATAAAAAATATTCTTTTGTATTGCATCAATCAGCACAAATCGAAATTTACTCCAAAACAAAATCTAAAATATATTGTTTTGATTTACCGTCAGAACAGTGATGCGGATGGTATCAATACAAAATTAACTATTTTTTTTATTGATTCTATTTGTTTTTATAATATATATATTTTTTGTGCTTGATTTTTTTTTCAATTTTAAACTAATATATATATATATATATATGAATAAGGTAAAAACATAAAATCTAAATAAATAACATTTTTTAAATTATGTAATTAATTATAAGTGAAGTGGAAAAAATTTGTGCCAAGTGTTGGTCAACATTCTTTTTTAAGCTTGAAAAAAGGATGATATATAATTGAATTGATATCATAATAAACTCAATATTAATTAATTTAATTTATTTTAATTCCGTACTTACAATATTATTTGATAAGAGTAGAAAAGGACAAAGGAAAAAGAATGTGAAAAAGGAAAAGGAAGTTGCCGTTGTACTAATGAAGGATTTGAGGATTGGCTCTTTCTCTATTTTGAATTTGTATTCAAAACTCATTGGGAGGCGTGTGCAAAAGGGATAGGTTCCAACCGTTGTTTTAATGGGCTCCACTTTTTTATTTTATTTTTCTAAATTCTATTTTTGAAACTTTATAATATAATTAATAAATTATACCATTTTTAACAAGTTGGAATCTAAACTTTCTTTTGATTACACATAATACATAAATTATATTTGATTACCCAAAGTGATACTTTAATTATTCCCTTTTTTTCCGAATTACCCCTATATTATTTTGTGATACACAATATTTTTAAATTAAATTAAATTTTAAACAATCAAATTAAATTAAAATGTTTTAATTTTTTTTACACTTTCTCTCTTCCCACAATTTTTTCTTATCTTTTAATGCACTTTAGATAACTTTTCTTTGCATTTCTTCGTTAAATTTATACTCAACATTTAGAGTTCATATTTTATTTCGGTTTTTTTATTATAGAGGTTCACTTAGTATTAATTTTATACAAAATATATAGAAAAAGAACGGAGAAAATTGCCACTAAGAAACCTAATAATACATAGGTTATGAATTGAGGTGAGAAAGAAATCAAAATTGAGGTTTAAAAATAGAAAAAAGGCTTGCCAAAATTTGGATTTTGTCACCAAAAGTAGGGTTTGGATGAGTGTTTTGATGAATTTTTGAATTTTTTGTCATTTAAGTTCTTGAGTAAAGAACAAATAGATAAATATATTTATACTTTTTTAAAAAAGAGCTTAAGAAAATAATATTTAACTTTTTTGAATTTTTTTAGTTAAAATTGACACATGTCACAATATGATTGGCTAATCAATTTTTTAATTGAAAGGTTAATTTGAATAACTGAGTATAGTTTAGATACCACTTTGGGTAACAAAAATTAGTTTATGCACCACTTGTGACAAAAAAAAAATTCAAGTACCAACTACATTTTGTGATTTAAATAAAAACATAACTTTAATGAAATAATAATTTCATACAATATTTAGGTGTAACTTTTAAAATATTTCATCAATTTTTGTATTTTGATCAATTTTGAGATTCAATCTTTGTATTTATAAAAATTAAAGGTTAAGTTGTTTTACATTTTTACTTAAAAATCTCAGTCAAATCATTAGCATTGTTAGTATTTTTTTGGGTCAAAATTTGCCTTGTATATATTGATCAGGTTACCCTCATTTGATGTATCATCATATAATTGACAAAAAGTAAATGTTATTATGATAAATTTTGATAAAAATTACTAACGATGCTAATAATTGAACTAAAACTCTTAATTGAAAAAAGAATGACAAGAAATTAATTTTAAGAGTAAATATCAAATTTTGTAAAAAATTAGAAGCTACCATATTTTGACTTTTTTAAAGCAATGAAAAGGAACAAAGTGACCAATTCGTTTGAAGGGGAAATAAAAAATGCTAGCTGTTACATTAGAATGCTGAATGTGTACATAAGTTTTGGTTGAGATCCCATTTGATATTTTCCATCCAATATGGTAGAACAACGTTTGCAAAATGCAATGGTCAAATTTCTTGCATAATCTCCGGCCGTTGTTGCGCTCACGTCTTTGTCTGTCTCTTTGCTGTGCCTTCGCCTATAGCTTTAGGTCAAATTCTACTATTCATCCCTCTACTATGAGATTGTTGGGATTTAATCCTTCTACCCTAATTTACTCTTCTTCTTTTTTCTTTTAATTTTAAAATTTTCAGTTGTAAGTTAACAGCTGCCACTAGTTCTATATTCCGTTACCCAAATTAATCTTTATAGTTGGGATTTAACCATTCTACCCTAATTTAGGGGGGCTTTTTAGAATCCAAGGATCAAAAGTCAATTGTGCAGAAGATTAGAGTTTGCAACAGTTGCTCCATCGGTTGAACCAAGGGATAAACAAATTTTAGAGCAAGCTAAGTGTTCAAATATTATTGATTCTCATACTAATTCTTTTACTTCAATTCATTCAAATTTGTCAGTTTCGAAAGTTGGTATGGAAATTAATGCAAAACAAGATGTTTATGATTTTTATAACAAATGTGCTAAAGAAGTGAAGATATGTTTCATCATCATATTTGAACTTGATAAATTTTATCATCATAGTTTTCTATTTTCTATTAATTAGTAACAATGGGATTCTGATTTGGATATGAACATTATGGGTCAATCTACAATCACATGTATGATGGATTTGTTACAAGTAATTATTAGATTGCAATAAACAAATATAAACTTTTTTTCTTTTCTTGATTATGACACTCATTTCATTTTTTAAATATTTGCAGGCTCAGGCTAGATGCCTCAAGCTCAATTGTTACAACCAGAAAGTTCAAAAAGAAAACACAAGGATAAATGAAATACTAAACGTTTAAGAATTGGAACATTAAATTGATGGGATGCAAGAACTGAATGTCTCACATTTTATTTTTTAAAAGATTAATGATTCCTGCAACTTTAGCTTGTTTAATTTGTTGGAAACAATGTTACTTGCTAAACGAAATAAACAAGTTTATTTAAATCTACATACTAAACTCATATATTACGACATACGATATAGATATCTTGAATCAAGCTCTATGATTTATATCTCGAATCTAGTGTCATGGGCTGCAGATCAAAGCCCATGATCATTGCGCGCAGAATGCCCTACAGAGGTCAACTTATTAAATGAGACTCATTTGTCTTGCATAAACTGGCCCGACTCGAGGAATCCCTGGAGAAGCCCATTTACTTGAAACCTTGGTGACCTAGTGAAACACTCCAATCAAACTAGAGATAACAAGGTAAATAGCGTAAATCCTAAAGGGATAAGATTGTATAAAGTTTATATCTCTTATGACTCTCAATTGTAGATAGGCCCTATTCTTAATCGTCGATATAACTCAATCTGTACCGTTAATTTTGGGGAGCTTAACTATAAATAGAGACCTCCCCCTTCATTTGTAATCATCTCATTGTATTCAATTATTCTTAAGTTAAGAATATATTGAGAGCATTTACTCAAACATTTGGTGTGTATTGCTTTATTGTGGCTATTCAACTCTCTTGCTGCTATTTTCGTTTTGAGTTGCCTTAGCTATATTTTTCTAATGCCTTAGAGAATTTCTAAGAGAATTTTCCATTTCAAAGGTTAGGCTGATTTAGGCAAATTTGAAGCGAAGATATCACCTAAGGTTGCGCGGTTTGCCAAACTTAAGTTCTAACCCCATGACAGTTGGTATCAGAGCTAAGGTTTCGAAGGTGCCGATTAAGATGTCGAAAGGAGTAGACGAGCAATTTGATCCAATGGAGACTCGTGGGAGGGCTAGGAAAGCAAGTCGATTGAGGGATATGCTGTTAACTTTATATGGAAGGGTAGCCAAACTTGAGGGCTCTATGGGTGCTGTGAAGGAGACCTTTAAGGAAGTTGATGAGCGTATTATAGAGCGGGAATTGAGGCATGATCAGCTCATGGACCAAGTGGCAAAGGCCCTCAGTGATAATATGGATGCGATGCAAGGGGTCCTGAATACTGTTGTAGATGAGGTAATTGAAAAGAATGATGTTCTTGAGGATATAGTGTTGGCCTTGAAGGAATAAATTAAGGAGCTAAATATATGCAAAGTTGCTTTGGGTAATGAGGTGTTAGCTGCGACACCTATGCCTAAGGTAGATGTCTCAAAGCCGAAAAAGTCTAATGAGATGAGATTCGCAAAAGCTGTGGACAACTTTTTATGGGGAATGGAGCAATACTTCCATACCTAAGGCATCATGGACAATGCTACCAAGGTAAATATTGTTGCCATGTATTTTATTGATGTTGTTTTATTATGGGTGGCGTCGTAGGTCCACGTATGAAAGACAAAGTGGTATCACTATTGGGACTTGTGAGGAGTTTTATAGAGAATTTAATGTACAATTTTACTAAGAGTATGCCGAGGATGAGGCTCGGGCTAAGTTGCGCCGGCTTACACAACAACGCACAGTGAGGGAGTATGTGCGAGAGTTTAGTGAACTCATGCGTCAGATTTCTAATTTTGAGGAGAATGAGGCATTTTTCTCCTTAATGGATGGGCTAAAGCCACAGTTAAAGCAAAAGTTGCAACGCCGAAGGATTCAAGAACTTTCCAAACCTTTGACCATGGCGGAGTCTATTGGATCTGGTGGCCTAAGTGTAGTTTTTTTTGTCTAAGTACACTTGTAATTTTTCAAATAGATTGGTTAATAAAATATTCATGAATTAAATTAATACTTTGTATATTGTCCTCACATAGTTTTTGTATGCAAAGCAAAATGGAAGCAAATGCTACTCATTGGTTGTCTAATGTTTAACTAATATTGAGCAGTATTATGTCGTCGGATCGTAATACAGAAAGATAATTTATATTAGTAGATGAACCTAAACATGTCCTTAGTCTAATCGGAAATGAGCAAACTGATTGAAAGAATAGTATGTCGTCTATGAAGTCAAATTGGGGATATGATTTGTATTGGGCATCGTAACGGATGACTCCTGTAATATCCCAAAATAGGGGCTGTGTGTTTGAAGCATATCTTAAGTGTTAATAGGCCTTAAGATTTGTTTTGATGCGTTTTAGGGGTTCTTGAAGCTCGAGGATAAAAGGGAGTGTTTTGGGAAATTTTTGAAAATTTTGGGTTAAAAGTGGAATTTGGGGTGAAGGAGCCCTTAAGTAAAATTTTTGGAAGGTTTTGGACACGAAAGTCCAGGTGGTAAAGTGGCTTGGAGCGCAGCTTTGGGGGCCTTGGAGGCCTGCACAAGAAGGGAAGAGGTTCGAACTGCAAGGGAAGCAAAAAGGGAGAAATTATGTTTTTGCATTAATGAGGCGCGCGGCTAAGGAGGCTTTAAAAGAAAATCGAGGTGGTTCTTGTCACAAAAAGGCGCCTGGGAGAGGTGGTTAGGACGCTAGCAGCAGGAGAGCTCTCGAGGTCGGGTGTTCGAGTCTTATTGGAGGCGCGCTGGTATTTTATTTTTTGGCTTTGGCGATTAAGGCAAAGGAAACAAGGAATAAAGGTTTAAAAGAATACCTGATGCGTTTATGGCATGGAAGACGCACTGGCAGACTGGTTGAGCAGTTTGGGGGATTCAGTGGGGTTTCTTTTTTTTTTCGACGTGAAGGTGTGTGCATGGGCATGCGCATGAAGCATGGGTAGTGTTTAGATATTATTATTATTATTTTTATTTTATTTTATTTTATGGGGTTTTATTATTATTATTATTTATATTACTTTATTGAAGGAGGATGGGATAGTAATTATTTTACGTATATTATATTATTATTAGTTTATTATTTTATAAAGTATGGAGTAGTTGTATTTTATTATTATTATTATTATTATTATTATTATTATGTTGTGTTATTATTTTAATGGTGATGGTAATAGTTATATTTATTATTATTATTATATTATGTATGAAAGGGGTTGTATTATTTTATTTATTTTATTATTATAAAAGGATGATGGACTACCTTTTTTTTTATGTAGTATAATTTATTGTTTTTGGGGTTAGAAATTAGCAAAAGTGGGAAGCATGGCCGTTGGGAGTATGGGTATGTCTTGGGAGTGTTTTTATTATATTAGTTTATTATTAAATTATGTAGGAAGCATGAGTATTATTTTAGTTTTAGTTTTATTATTTTAATGGTGATGGTAGTTGATATTATTATATTTTATTATTATTATTATTATTATTATTATTATTATTATTATTATTATTTTATGTATAGGAATGATGTGTAGTATGGGGGAATAGATTAAACATGTTTTATTGTTAGTGATGATAAGAATTTTTTTTAAATGGTGATGGGTCTTGTGCATGAGGATAGCAAAGCAATGGCCGATTATGGACTCTTATTTTGATAAGGGAGAAAAGCTATCCTTTTGCATATTTTCGGCTGGAAATGTGGGAGTATTATTTTATTTATTATTATTTTATTTATTGGAAGAGTGAGATTATTATTATTTTATTTGGAAGAGTGGGATAATTAGTATTTTATTTATTGGAAGAAGGGATAAGATAAAAATAGATATTGTTTTTAATTTTAAATAGATGGTAATAAGCTTAATGTTTGTTTCTAAATTCGGCTGGAGTGAGGGATAAGCATTAGTTTGTTTCATTTTTTTTTTTGAAGGGGTGATGAGGGGATAGTTGATGTTTTTTTTTTATTTATTATTTTTGAATAGGTGTCAAGAGGAAATATAGGCACTTGGTTTATTCAAACGGTTGGCAGGGAGGAAATTAAGGAATTTGACTAATTCAAATTAGTTTGAATTAGTGGTCTTGTGCTTTGGCCGAATTTTTTTTTGGAGTCTTCAAGGTGGGAGTGCCTAATTTCCTTAGTATTTACTTGATAATATCGGCTAGCATATCAAGAAACCAAACTTTTTCCTTCATTAAGCATGAGCTGAATGTTCTTAAGATTCTAAGCCTTTATTTTCTTTACTCAAATACTTTTCTTCCTTCTTGGGTAGTAGCCGAATCTTCCCCTACTTACTCATCTTCCATCTTTTTCTCTTTTACTCCTTTGTGCTTAAAACCGAAAACTCCCATTAACACCTTTCTCTCTTTTTTGGTTGTGCTAAAACATCAAAATCTTCCCTACTCTCTCCTTTGCCGAAACTCCATTCCCTTTTCCATTGTTATCCTTTCTTTCCTTTAGCCGAATCTAATCCCTATCTATGTGCCGAAATCCCTTTTCTTTCTATTAAACTCACCTTGGCCGAATACTAAATATGGTGTTGATCTCTTTGGATTTTCTTTTCCAATCGGTTGGAGGAGGGCCTTCGGGATTTGGAAGCGAGCCAGGGAGTCCATCATCCTTGATCAGTCGGTTTTTGGGTAAGGTGGTAAGGATCTATTCTTATATGGTATTCGATTAAGCCAAAGGCTATTAATCTTGATGATGGCCGATTGTAGGAAGTGAAGTGGAATCGCAGATCGAGTGCTGAAGTTAGTACTCAAGGGCGTTAGGTAAGGTTTTCGGGTTCAAATATTAACCCTTGGTTATATGTTGGTTTGGCCGAATGGTCAGAGGCACTAACATGGGTATGGCCGAATATAGGAGCAAGGAAAGCTTGCGTGGCCGATTTGTCCTTTCGGGATTTAGGACTATCATTGGTGTCAGGTGTGTACATACACACTTTATAACTAATTAATGTGCTAAGTATTTTGTGTATGTGAAATCGGATTTGTGTAGATTCGGATTTAATACCATAAATGGTATAAGCAAGGATTCAGGTAAGTCTTTGTTGTTACGAGCTTACTTTCTTTATGATGCTTTTGGGAAGCATGACATATTATTATATGTGGCATATGATATTTGGCTGATGATAAATTCAGTGTATGTTATTAAATAAACGTATTGGCATGATATCTGTTAAATGCATATCATTGATTGATGTGGGATTAAACGAGTGGAGGGGGAAGTAATATTTGTGTCGACGGACACCAGTGGTTTGGTACCACATTGTGACTTCGGTCACCAGAGGTTTGGCACCTCCAGAGGTTTGGCACCTCATAGCGTCTCGTCCCTGTGGTTAACACCACCGTGGGTTGGCCCCACATTTGAGATATGGGATCGACGCCAGTGATTTGGTATCACACGATGGGTTGGCCCCGTCATTCGATTTGTGTCTTCGGACACCAGAGGTTTGGCACCTTCAGTGATTTGGTATCACAATTGTGACTTTAAGTCACCAGTGGTTTGGCACCACCAGTGGTTTGGTACCACACGGGGTAGAGAAAGGCGTTTGGATGGCTAGGTTGGGTGCATGACTTAATGCATGTTAATTTGTTATAAATTGTGTATGATGTGGTATTTAACCGGGGGAAGGGTTACATACTGAGTCTTGGTGACTCACCTTCTCCTTTACATTTTCAGGTGACATGTAGATCGCGGATGTGGAGCCGGATGGACTCGAGGTGGCCATGCAGTGGATATTTGATATAAATGAACTCTAAACTTTGGCTTATTTTATTTTACTATTGGTTTTATTTTAATCAAGTTGTAATAAGGCCTCCTAGAATTATTTTTATTATTGTTACATGTTTTGAATATTTTGTTTAAATTATTTAATGATGTTAAAACGGGTTCACATGTTTTCTCAAATCAAACGAAAAAAAAAAGTTTTAGGTGTCATCGGGCACATTCGAAATCTATAAACAACCCGACTTAATAAATATTTTTTTTTAAACAACACTAAGTATGGTTTTTAACAAGAGACTCGAAATTGAAGGGTTTTCGACAAAACTTTAAATCGGTTTTAAAAGGGATTTCAAAATGTTTTCTCTGTAGCAAACCAAATTCGGTCGTAATGTTTGGGCCGGGTTTGGGATGTTACAAGTTGGTATCAGAGCCCGGTTCAAAACTCGGCTGTGGGGGCCCAAGGCCCAAAAATGTTTTCTTGATAGGCTTTTGTGGAATATTATGAAAATGTTTTGTTTTAAACAGCATGGCACTGAGTCTCCGGCACCGATCCGCTTGGGTAAGTACCTCTGGCTATTGAGGTGATATGAATATGTCTCTGTTTATGAGCATGAATGTGACTTTCTGAATTAGAATAGCAAACTTGAACTGAACCTTTGTGTGATCGAAAGAACCACTTCTAAATACTTTATTTCATAAAATTGTTCGCGATTAATCAGTGGAACACATTTTCTATTGCATAAAACTTTTAAGTCAGATTACGCGATAAGAGATGAGTTTTGGAGGACGTGGTCGAGGCAGAATGGCCGTTTTGGAACCCGTTAGATCGGGTCAAGGGTCTGATAATGAGGTACCACCTCCACCACCAGTCTTCGGCAATGAGCGGCAAGATCAGTCGGGGGATGATGCTGTATCTCAGGCGGTGCTGCGAGTTTTAGAGATGGTGGCTGGAGCGGGAGGAAATATGAGAACTCGGAAATTGTTCCCGAGCGACTTTGAGCCAACGAAGCGGAGTTGTTCCATGATGAATCAGAAATGGCACCCAGCACAACTGATTATTGGTTGGAAGCAACCAAGCGAGTTATGGATGAGCTCGATCTGAGCCCTGAGAAAAAGTGAAAGAAATGGTGACGCTACTTCGCGGCGAGACGTATCAATGGTGGCTCACGGTTCGGAATAGTGTCACAGTGGAGGATCTCACTTGGGAATATGTCAAGACAGCATACCAGAAGAAGTATGTCGATATTTACTACATTGATGCTCAGAGGAATGTGTTTTCGGGACTGGCTCAACGGAACAAGTCTGTGGCGGAATACGAGGCTAAATTCCTAAGGTTAAGCCGATATGATCGAGGAATAGTGACTACAAAACATGAACGATGCGTCCGGTTTAAGGACGGATTAAGAGACGGCCTGAGACTGTTGATAGTTCCTCAACAGGAACGGGAATTTGCTGTGTTAAGTCGAAAAAGCTAAGATAACTGAAGAGATTAAGAACTCGATGAGATAAAATCGAGATAAGGATAAGAACCGGGATAGAAGAAATTTTGGATCGTCTAAATTATCTGAGGGTCTTCAGAAAAGCCCGAGAATTGAAAGTTTTGCTAGTGTGACTAAGCCAGTTATGAGAAATCGGGACCGTCCGTGTGCTCAGTGTGGAAAATACCATGTCGGCGAGTGTTGGAACCGGAATCGAAGATGTTTTAGGTGTAAATCTAAGTCTCACTTGATTAAAGACTGTCCTCAAGTGATGGATAAGGTGCGAGGTCAAAGACGTGGAACTCAAGCTGAGATGCTAAAGGTTTGGATGCAAGGCAACTGAGGATGTGATAGCAGGTGAGTTTCTTGTTATGGAATATCTTTTATTATTTGAGTTTTATAAGATCGATTCATACTTGTACTATTGGTGAAGTGTTTGAACATTGGATGTGAACTTAGAAACTGTGCTTAGAAGGTAAGATAGTTCGTGTTTGTATGCTAGTGGAGTATCGAACCTTGAATACGAATCTCGAGATAGTATATAAGGAATGTGTTAGTTTTGTACAACAATCAGAGTGCGCAGCATAAGCGTGGTGCGGTGAATTGAAATATACAGATGTTCGTTAGTAAGCAATTTCGAGGACGAAATTGTTTTAAGGGGGGTAGATTTGTAATATCCCAAAATAGGGGCTGTGTGTTTGAAGCATATCTTAAGTGTTAATAGGCCTTAAGATTTGTTTTGATGCGTTTTAGGGGTTCTTGAAGCTCGAGGATAAAAGGGAGTGTTTTGGGAAATTTTTGAAAATTTTGGGTTAAAAGTGGAATTTGGGTGAAGGAGCCCTTAAGTAAAATTTTTGGAAGGTTTTGGACACGAAAGTCCAGGTGGTAAAGTGGCTTGGAGCGCAGCTTTGGGGGCCTTGGAGGCCTGCGCAAGAAGGGAAGAGGTTCGAACTGCAAGGGAAGCAAAAAGGGAGAAATTATGTTTTTGCATTAATGAGGCGCGCGGCTAAGGAGGCTTTAAAAGAAAATCGAGGTGGTTCTTGTCACAAAAAGGCGCCTGGGAGAGGTGGTTAGGACGCTAGCAGCAGGAGAGCTCTCGAGGTCGGGTGTTCGAGTCTTATTGGAGGCGCGCTGGTATTTTATTTTTTGGCTTTGGCGATTAAGGCAAAGGAAACAAAGGAATAAAGGTTTAAAAGAAATACCTGATGCGTTTATGGCATGGAAGACGCACTGGCAGACTGGTTGAGCAGTTTGGGGGATTCAGTGGGGTTTCTTTTTTTTTTCGACGTGAAGGTGTGTGCATGGGGCATGCGCATGAAGCATGGGTAGTGTTTAGATATTATTATTATTATTATTTTATTTTATTTTATGGGGTTTATTATTATTATTATTTATATTACTTTATTGAAGGAGGATGGGATAGTAATTATTTTACGTATATTATTATTATTATTAGTTTTATTATTTTATAAAGTATGGAGTAGTTGTATTATTATTATTATTATTATTATTATTATTATTATTATTATGTTGTGTTATTATTTTAATGGTGATGAGGTAATAGTTATATATTTATTATTATTATTATATTATGTATGAAAGATGGGGTTGTTATTATTTTTATTTTATTTTATTATTATAAAAGGATGATGGACTACCTTTTTTTTTATGTAGTATAATTTATTGTTTTTGGGGTTAGAAATTAGCAAAAGTGGGAAGCATGGCCGTTGGGAGTATGGGTATGTCTTGGGAGTGTTTTTATTATATTAGTTTTATTATTAAATTATGTAGGAAGCATGAGTATTATTTTAGTTTTAGTTTTATTATTTTAATGGTGATGGGTAGTTGATATATATTATTATTATTATTATTATTATTATTATTATTATTATTATTATTATTATTATTATTAATATTTTATGTATAGGAAATGATGTAGTATGGGGGAATAGATTAAACAATGTTTTATTGTTAGTGATGATAAGAATTTTTTTAAATGGTGATGGGTCTTGTGCATGAGGATAGCAAAGCAATGGCCGATTATGGACTCTTATTTTGATAAGGGAGAAGAGCTATCCTTTTGCATATTTTCGGCTGGAAATGTGGGAGTATTATTTTATTTATTATTATTTTATTTATTGGAAGAGTGAGATTATTATTATTTTATTTGGAAGAGTGGGATAATTAGTATTTTATTTATTGGAAGAAGGGATAAGATAAAAATAGATATTGTTTTTAATTTTAAATGGATGGTAATAAGCTTAATGTTTGTTTCTAAATTCGGCTGGAGTGGGGGATAAGCATTAGTTTATTTCATTTTTTTTTTTGAAGGGGTGATGAGGGGATAGTTGATTTTTTTTTATTTATTATTTTTGAATAGGTGTCAAGAGGAAATATAGGCACTTGGTTTATTCAAATGGTTGGCAGGGAGGAAATTAAAGAATTTGACTAATTCAAATTAGTTTGAATTAGTGGTCTTGTGCTTTGGCCGAATTTTTTTTTGGAGTCTTCAAGGTGGGAGTGCCTAATTTCCTTAGTATTTTACTTGATAATATCGGCTAGCACATATCAAAGAAACCAAAACTTTTTCCTTCATTAAGCATGAGCTGAATGTTCTTAAGATTCTAAGCCTTTATTTTCTTTACTCAAATACTTTTCTTCCTTCTTGGGTAGTAACCGAATCTTCCCCTACTTACTCATCTTCCATCTTTTTCTCTTTTACTCCTTTGTGCTTAAAACCAAAAACTCCCATTAACACCTTTCTCTCCTTTTTGGTTGTGCTAAAAACATCAAAATCTTCCCTACTCTCTCCTTTGCCGAATCTCTATTCCCTTTTCCATTGTTATCCTTTCTTTCCTTTAGCCGAATCTAATCCCTATCTATGTGCCGAAATCCCTTTTCTTTCTATTAAACTCACCTTGGCCGAATACTAAATGTGGTGTTGATCTCTTTGGATTTTCTTTTCCAGTCGGTTGGAGGAGGGCCTTCGGGATTTGGAAGCGAGCCAGGGAGTCCATCATCCTTGATCAGTCGGTTTTTGGGTAAGGTGGTAAGGATCTATTCTTATATGGTATCCGATTAAGCCAGAGGCTATTAATCTTGATGATGGCCGATTGTAGGAAGTGAAGTGGAATCGCAGATCGGGTGCTGAAGTTAGTACTCAAGGGCGTTAGGTAAGGTTTTCGGGTTCAAATATTAACCCTTGGTTATATGTTGGTTTGGCCGAATGGTCAGAGGCACTAACATGGGTATGGCCGAATATAGGAGCAAGGAAAGCTTGCGTGGCCGATTTGTCCTTTCGGGATTTAGGACTATCATTGGTGTCAGGTGTGTACATACACACTTTATAACTAATTAATGTGCTAAGTATTTTGTGTATGTGAAATCGGATTTGTGTAGATTCGGATTTAATACCATAAATGGTATAAGCAAGGATTCAGGTAAGTCTTTGTTGTTACGAGCTTACTTTCTTTATGATGCTTTTGGGAAGCATGACATATTTATTATATGTGGCATATGATATTTGGCTGATGATAAATTCAGTGTATGTTATTAAATAAACGTATTGGCATGATATCTGTTAAATGCATATCATTGATTGATGTGGGATTAAACGAGTGGAGGGGGAAGTAATATTTGTGTCGACGGACACCAGTGGTTTGGTACCACATTGTGACTTCGGTCACCAGAGGTTTGGCACCTCCAGAGGTTTGGCACCTCATAGCGTCTCGTCCCTGTGGTTAACACCACCGTGGGTTGGCCCCACATTTGAGATATGGGATCGACGCCAGTGATTTGGTATCACACGATGGGTTGGCCCCGTCATTCGATTTGTGTCTTCGGACACCAGAGGTTTGGCACCTTCAGTGATTTGGTATCACAATTGTGACTTTAAGTCACCAGTGGTTTGGCACCACCAGTGGTTTGGTACCACACGGGGGTAGAGAAAGGCGTTTGGATGGCTAGGTTGGGTGCATGACTTAATGCATGTTAATTTGTTATAAATTGTGTATGATGTGGTATTTAACCGGGGGAAGGGTTACATACTGAGTCTTGGTGACTCACCTTCTCCTTTACATTTTCAGGTGACATGTAGATCGCGGATGTGGAGCCGGATGGACTCGAGGTGGCCATGCAGTGGATATTTGATATAAATGAACTCTAAACTTTGGCTTATTTTATTTTACTATTGGTTTATTTTAATCAAGTTGTAATAAGGCCTCCTAGAATTATTTTTATTATTGTTACATGTTTTGAATATTTTGTTTAAATTATTTAATGACGTTAAAACGGGTTCACATGTTTTCTCAAATCAAACAAAAAAAAAAGTTTTAGGTGTCATCGGGCACATTCGAAATCTATAAACAACCCGACTTAATAAATATTTTTTTTTAAACAACACTAAGTATGGTTTTTAACAAGAGACTCGAAATTGAAGGGTTTTCGACAAAACTTTAAATCGGTTTTAAAAGGGATTTCAAAATGTTTTCTCTGTAGCAAACCAAATTCGGTCGTAATGTTTGGGCCGGGTTTGGGATGTTACAACTCCTATAATATAGAGACATAGATGTGATTGACTGGACTGACACTACATCGAACTAGACCCAAGAAGAATAGATCTTGAATCCGTTTATGGATTTATTCACTTGTGACATTCATTGTAACAGTCTGGTTTAGACCCTAGTCGAAATAGTGGTTTCGGGACCACAAATCTGAGTCAGAAAAATGTTTTAATATTATTTTCCGTGCTTATAGTATGTGAATTGACATGGAGAAATTTCTGTGATTTAATTTATCCGTTTGTGTGCTTAATTTGATAAAAGGACTTAATCGTGTAAAATGTAAAAGTGACATTCTATATGTTAATGTGTTTATTTGAGTTGGCTTTTGAATGTGATGGCCTTAAATGGTAATTAAACCATTTTAATTAATAGTGGACTATTATGGACAACCATTATATGTTTTAATGTTTAATTCATTAAGGGCAAATTGGTAAATGATGAATTTAGTTGTAATTTAACTAAATAAAACATAATGGTGGTTATTTTTATCATCTTTCATGGCCGAATGAAGCAAAGAAGATAGCTAAAATAGGGTTTGAAATTTCGGCACTTGCATAGCTTGATTGATGTAAGCATTTTGCTCGATTTTTGATGATTTCTACATTTTTGTGATCGTTGCTTCGTGTTCTAGCTAGCCCATGTCTTAATTTTTGAGTTTGTTGGTGATTTTGTAAAATGCCATTGATGAATGCTTAAGCTTTGTGGTAGTTGATGATGAAATATAAAAGATATGTGATAGATTAACATATTTGGTTTTTGAATTTTTGATGAATTTGACTATTTTGGGCTAAATTGTGAAAATGATATTTTGAAGGACTAAAATGGAAAATAAATGAAATATATGGGCTTATATGAAGTATATGAACATTTGGCCTAACATGTGTAACATGAAATTTTGTATGTTTTGTGAATTTATGAAATAGGGACTTAAATGTTAAAATGTGAAATGTGAGGGATAAATTTGTAAAATGCCCTAAATGTGTGTTTTTGGATTGAATTGAATGATTTGGTGAATAAAAGAGTAGAATTTGAATATGTATAGATCAAGAACCAAAGAAAACAGATTTAGATCGGGGAAAGTCGAAAGTGGTCGAGTAGTCATTTTTGTCTGTTCATATCCGTACGAGGTAAGTCTATATACAAATAAATGTGTTTGAATTGATTTATTCATGTTCATATGAAATTGAATTGTGATGAATGACTATGGAAGATGTACATGTGAAATCCGAGAAAGTATCGACAATGTGTAAATGTCCAAAAAGTCCTGTATGAACCTTAGGAATAATTAGGATATGTATGTCATGACATAGGGTTCCGATATGTGAAATCATGTAAGACCACGTCTGGGACGTTGGCATTGATTTGAGAATTATGTGTAAGACCATGTATGGGACATTGGCATTGTATATGATTTCGTGTAAGACCTTGTCTGGGACAGTGGCATCGGTTTTTGATTACATCTAAGACCACGTCTGGGATGTTGGCATTGTACGGGTATTCCGAGTTATCGAGTATCCTACTTGATTCCGAATGGTTCAAAGGGCATTCCGGGAATTGAATGACTATGTGAAATGTGTATCCGATACAGGTACGTTTGAAGTGTATGCAAAGTTGAGTATGAAAAAGTAAATATATGTGAGATTGTAGAATCAAGACATATGTATGGACTTAATGAGATAAGATATGTTATATACAAATGTGCTATGATATAATGAAATACATGGAGTTGTGATTTGCTAGTAAGCAAGTGGTTAGAAACAATTGAGCCAAAGAAGAAGTATGCATTTGTTATTGTATTATGCTAAAAATCATGTGAATGAAACGGTTATAAATGTTTTACTTGATAAATTTATCTGTATATGGCTTACTAAGCTTTTGAAAGTTTACTTTGTGTGTGTTTGCATTGTTTTATAGATTATCAAAGCTACGAAAAGCTCGGGGATCGTCGAGGAACATCATCACACTATCGAACCATATTTTGGTACCTTTGAATATGTACATATTTAAGTATGGCATGTATAGGCTAGTAGTATTAGATTATGTTTTGAGATGTATATATAAGCCATGTGATATGTCTTGCTTATGGATGTGAATATGGTAATTTTTAATCTATGTTGTGTGATGCAAAGTTGGTATATTTAAGATGAATGGTTGGTATATTGAGTTGGTAAGTTTTCGATGGAATTTTACATAGAAGTGTTTAAGGTTGTTATGAGATAAATTGTATACAAGTTGATATGTTTGATATACTCATGAATGGTTAGAAAAGATGGTCATTCTTGGTATGTTTTGGTTGCTTTTGCAGTATGAAATGCTACTTGTTTGTGCTTGTAGGATTGACCCTAAAATGAGTGGCAAATTGGCCTTGTAAATGACCTGTGTTTGCCCACACGGTTGAGCACACGGGTGTGTGTCTCGATCGTGTCTCTTAAGGTTCCATTTCGAAATAAGTCAAACTTGCACACAGACAAGACACGCGGGCGTGTGACAGGCCGTGTGAATTAAGTTAGTGTTGCCCACGGGTAAAGCACACGGGTGTGTCCTCGACCGTGTGGACAAGTCAGTATGTATGCCCTGTTTTACCACCTTCCCACACGGGCGTGTGACCTCTGTAACTTTGAAAAATGTTGATTTTCGGAAAAATTTTGTATGAGCTCGGTTTAGTCCCGACCCATTCCCAATGCATGTTTAGGGTCTCGTAGACCTTTTAAAGGGACTTTATGTGTAAGATTAGCTATGATATGATGATGATGTATCTTGTGTTGTGAAATGATCGTAAAAGTTTTGATATGTCCGGTAATGCCTCTTAACACTATTCCAGCGATGGTTACAGGTTAGGGGTGTTACATTCATAATGTGACATACCTAAATCTTGGGTGGATGATAGATTATGTATACTTGACTCGTACACTTTGATGTAAGTAAAAGCCTGAGTTCAAATAGGTAAAGAACCGAAAGCTGGTGCGTTGGATGTATAACTTCTACAGTATGTAGCGCCATTCACAACAGTGGAGTTTATAGCCCGAGACATGGGTAAATGATATCCTCTTATTGGTATTACATGGTTGATGAAAACTAAACGTTATCAAGGGTCATTCGTCTTTATGATGAATGGCTTGATTTCTATTTGATAGTGATTGACTTTTCATGAAGGAAGATGTAATGGTTACCATGAGATGAAATAGGATCGTATTGGGAAAACGAATATTATCCTAAAGAGATTAATGATATCCTCTGAGGGTAACACACTTATGACAAGGTCATTGGACGAGCACTAATTGAGTTGTTTTCATAATGGTATGTCATTGGGGAGAGCTCAGTCACGAAACTATAGTGGAATGACTTCGTGACTAAATGAGTTTATAATAAATAGGCGAAAAGCTAGAACTTAATTCTAAATCATTTGTGCCTCAACTACATATGTTTAATCGATCCCTCCACTAATTGCATAATGAATCAAATGAACAAAAATGAATAGAAATGATGAAATGGAGAAATGGAGAAATAAGAAACATTCAAGAAACGATTATGATTTCTCCAAAATGAAAATGAAATTGGAGAAAATTGAATCATTTGGAAATAATTTAGTTTTCTCAAAATGAGAATGAAAATGAGAAATGAATTCATTTAAAAATGAACAAGGATTTCTCAAAAATCATCAGAAGATTGAGTTTATATTTTTGAGCTATTTCAAAGACCAAAAATGAAAATAAACCATATGATCATGGTGAACAAGTTTAATGGTGAAGTATTAAACATATTTCTCAGAAATTTTATTAAGGGTAAAATCATCATAATTTTAATGGCCGTAAAATTGGGATGAGAAAATTATTTAATATATAAATATTGAAGCATATTTTTGGGAAATAGGAAAACAATTATTGGATTGGATCAAATTATAAAGTATTAGGTCAAAAGCCCAAAAAGTAATTGTAATTGGACTCAATATGAAATGGGCCCAAAAGCCTCTGTACTCCTACTTTAAGAAGGAGAATGTTTTCTAGTTGAAATAGACTTTCACAATTCCACAAGGGTTCTGCTTTCTATCTTTATAAATAAATGACACTAATAGGATTATTTACACAACTTTAAAATATTGTTACTCTGTCGAAAAATTGAGAGAATTTATTCTTCCGGAATAACAATTCTATTAGTTTCTATTTGAGAAGAAAATTTTCGTTTTCACCCAGAAGAAAAGAAAACTATTTCTAGTTTCTATGTTTGATTCGATTTGATCGAGTCCATACTTGAGGCAATTCGTGGTACGAGAATAGATGAGAAAATCATTTGGTTGAAAGCTAGAAATGACAAGGACAGTCTATCTAAAAACACATGTATGATTTCAGTTTAGGGTTTATTGCTATAAATATTACAAATCAAGTTAGTTTTCAAAATTTTTATTTTCTGCTGTGCAAGAAAATCATTTTCAAACTGAATTTTTCCAACAATGCATGTCATTATAATTTACCCAACAGCTATTAGCTCAGAACTAAAATTTTGGAATTTCTTAATTATAGAAATCAAATTCAAATAAATTAAAGTAGAAAGATTAAATTCAACAATTATCATATAGTACAAGGATGAATAGCAAAATTTGACCAAAACTTTAATATATGTTTACAAACATTAAAATTTTATATTATATAGTCATGGTAAGGTGGATGGGGCATTTTTTTCGTCTATCTTCGATTCGATTTTTTTTGGCGTAATAAATTTTTTTGCCTTCCAATTTTATAAAAAAAAAAGTTATTTTAGCCCTCCATTTAAATTTTCTCCTCTTTTTGCTCTTAAACTTGTATTTTTTTTTTCAAATCAATCCAAAATAGATGAAAAAGCTAATGTTTTTTTAACTTTGCTAATGTGGCATACACATGGATTGTTACATAGGAGACACATAAGCATTTAATTAATTTTAAAAAATTTAAAATATAAAATTTTTATAATTTTTATAATTTTTGAATAATTTAAATAAAATTTAATTGTTAAAAATAATTTTTCATAAATGTTTTCGAATTTTAAATTTAAAAAAATTAATTAAATTTTTACATGTCACCCACGTGGCAATTCACGTGTATACAACATCAACAAAGTTAAAAAAAAAATTTCCATTAAATTTGGGGTGATTTGACTAAAAAACACAAATTTAAAGGCTAAAAAAGGCGAAAAATTAAATGAATATCTAAAATTAATTTTTTTATAAAGTAGGAGGTCTAAATAAGTCATTTTGCCTTTTTAATAAATATTCAGTTTTTCTTTTTACTTTTAAAAAATGTTGTGCAAAGTAATTTTTTAAAAAAAAGTATTATTGTAAAAAATGGTTTTGAAAAATAAAATGTTGGCTTTAGATATTATTTCGTGAAGTAAAAATATGCATCTAAATAATGTTCAAATTCATTAATATTACAATATTTTAGTAAGAATATAAAGACTTAATACATAATTTGGTACTTGAGTTTAATACTTTTTTCTAATGTGGCACATTTGTTATCTTTTGGTCCAATTTGATACATGCATTTGATAAAACAATATATTTAGATATCCAAAAGTAACAGTATTAACTTTTTAGCATTTAATTTAGGTTTTAGAGTTAAAAAAGAAAAATTAACTAATATATTAGTTATAAACTTCCATCAAATCAACCTTAAAATCCTATTAAATCGTATCCATCAGACTGTATTTAATAAATTAAATAAATTCACAATTAACACTAAACTTATTCTATTAATAAAATCATAAAAAAATCAAACATAATAATATTAGTAATTAACTTTAATCAAATCAACTCTAAAACTCAAATTAAACACTAAAAAATTGACATTGTTATCTTTGTGTACCTAAATATATAACTTTTGTTAAGTATAAGTACCGGATTGGAAAACAAAATAATACAAGTATCACATTAGAAAATAGTATCAAACTAGAGTACCAAATGATATTAAATTGAATATGAAATATAATATATTGCAACTCATTATTAATATTTTAATATATGAAATATAAATTATTATTAAATATTTAAGCAATTAATATTAATTAATTGTAAAATTTAATTTGAATATATAATTTATATTCTTTACAAATTTAAATATATAATGTTATATATTTAAAATAAATTTCAATAGAAAAATAATTGTATAGTCAATATAAATATTATTTGATTCTAAAAGTGTTTTTACTAAATATAAAAACTAGAAAACAGGGATTTTACATTTGGGTTCAAAAACATCTTTTTACTTTAAGACTGTGTTTGTTTGCAGGAATTCATTTTCCGGAAAATGTTTTCCTGATTTTCCATTATTTAGTTGGCTGAAAACATTTTCCATTTAGAAAATATTTTCCAATACACGGGTAAAATCTCTTCCATATTAGGGAAATTGTCTTACGGTTTTCATTTCCGTAAGACATTTTCCGGGGCTCCTCCATCCATCCAGGTAAGTCTTTCCCCTTTTTCCTTCCTTCATTTCTTTTCCTTCCTCCATTCTTTTCCAGGAAAATCTCTTTCTCTCTTTCTCAAAAATTTTCTTGTTCCTCTTCGTTTCGTTGGGTCTTGGGTATTCTTGGAAAAATTCATCTCTGATCTCCTCAAGGTACTTTCATGATTGCTTGATCTTAGCTTGGGACTTAACTGTTAGTATTTAAGATGAATTTTTGATCTTTAGCTATAGTTTTGTTTTGGGTTTAATTGTTGATTCATCTGTTTTCTATTATTGTCTCTCACCACCTCTTCTTCCTCTCAATCTCTTCTTCTTTGGCTCGAAACAAAGCCAATGCGGATTTGGCTTTTGGTTTTGCAAAATCATTAGCAACTATCACACCTAGGAACTTACATAGATATGAGAGAGATGGAAGTTCTTCGACATTTTAGCCATGAGCTGATTTTCAACGAAGAAAGAAGCCATGAAAGTCCTTACTAGATTTTGTTTACATCTTTCCTGATTATGGATTTCACCTACATAAGAAATGCCTTGAGTTACCTCTTGAAATCAATCAACCTTGCCACTGCCACCGCCACCATTCTTTATTCTTACAATTTAACAGCGACCATCTCCCTTGCCAACTATGCCAAGGAACCCAACATGAAGGGCTGGTTTATTGCTGTTCAATTTGCAAGCTTGTCCTTCACACTGGATGTGTTTCACCACCACCCAACATGAAGGGCTGGTTTATTTCTGGTTTATTGCTGTCTTTGATGTTAATACCATGTAATTAACCCATTCAAATGTTTACATTCACATATCAATAAGGCAAAATTAGTGATCATTTTTACGCAAATCTAGCTCTTTAACCACGTTGTTAAAGCTATGCCAATTAGCATAGCTCAAAAAAAATTAAATATTAAATCAATATCAGCATAGGTACTGTGCTCCCAGGATTCTGGTTTGCTAGTAGTCCTTTTTTATCCATTAACTCCAAAATTCTACTGATATGCTCTTGATTTTCCACAAAGTTAGCATCTTTCTGGTTGTTAGATGACTTACGTGTTTCCAGTTGAATCTAGAATGGGTATTGAGTCTAGTTCCTTCTGCCATTTTTGTATTTCTTGTGCTTTTCCAGCTTCTATGGCTGAAACCAAATTTTTACTTAATCAAGATTTGCATAATTGTAAATTCAATTCAAAGATTGATGTTTAATCTAATTATTTGTACCATTA
The DNA here is from genome assembly GCA_005393395.2 of Gossypium australe. Lineage (NCBI taxonomy): Eukaryota > Viridiplantae > Streptophyta > Magnoliopsida > Malvales > Malvaceae > Gossypium > Gossypium australe. The sequence continues at coordinate 114,992,211 of CM016623.1, read as the reverse complement.
GTTTGCTCACCCTATAACATTCAATAAAAGCAAGAGTTTTGTTCTATCTGTTGCTAACCATCCAGCTCTAGTTTATGGTTTTTAGTTCTATGTTGAACATTTTAGCTTTCAAATCTTCTGTTTGTATATTCTAGATGTTTATGTTATGATCTTTTTATCTTGATTACTGTAATTTAAAATATTTTGAACATTTTGTTGCTAAAGAGGCTTTTTGCAATAGAATTTTAATTAGATTAGGAGGAAAATGTGCATTTCTCTAGTAAGGATAAGAGCAAACTTTCTCAAAAAACTATATTATCCAGACTCTGCTATTTTTATTGAAGTATCAATGTTTGACACATTTGACATGATATGGAGGCATGTTTCTCCAAATACAAGGGGAAACTTGAAAAAAGAAAGAAAGGATACTCAGTGTTGGATATGTACTTGTATTTGATATTCACCTTCAAGTCTGGGTAGCATAGTTAAAGAGAGCATTAGACTGGAGTTGGATGCAAAGAATTTAAGGCCATCTTTATTGACAGAGGTTTTTGTTGTTGCAGCTGCCATAGAAATTCTTATTTTGATTGGTTTCATTGTGTTATATTGGATGAAACTGGGAAAGCAGAAACTTATCTAGTGTTAAAGCAGAACGACCCTGGTCTTTTATGGCTAGCCAAGTCCTCCCTTGAAACATGTATTGCCTGCTAGTTTTATTATGAACCTTTGATATGTGTGTTAATATATACGGTTAAAAGACATTCAAAATGGTGAAAAAATTGCGTAAGAGGTAAATTGTGAAATTGTGTGAATGAACAGACAGATATAGATATAGGATTCTGCGTACTTGTATCGTAATAATTCCAGAAATTATTCGTAAAGAGCTAACTTGGGTTGGAAATGTTGCAAGTCAATGATGTAAATTTCTTTTCTTTTGTACTTTATTCTTATAGGATGATATGAGAAGAGACATAAATTTATCAATGCCTCGTCCTTTGATGTTACTTGAGTAATATGTTTTTTTAAATGTTACTTGAGTAATATGTTTTTTTTACTTGCAGTACTCCTGTCAAAATAGGAAGAGCAGCATATTACCTACTATAATAACATAATACAGGAAACTGTTTATACTACTTCAGAACAAGAATGTACTTCTAATATGGAAATGAAGAAGAAAAAGAATTAGTATGGATGCATGGATAGCAACAATTACAAATAATTTATTTGACTTTGGTTATTTTCAATTTATGACGGTTAATAATGTAGCTTAATAATTGAGTATTATTATATATTTAATTTGATTTATTTATAAATAAATAAATCATTGCAATATATGTAAAATAATTTAAAATATAAAAATTTATTAATATGTATATAAATTTATTAATATATGTAAAAACAACTTTTCCAAAAAAATATTTTCAAGAAATCTGCCAAACAACAGAAAATATTTTACACAGATTCATCCAAACATCAGAAAATATTTTCAGTAAATTATTTTCCAGAAAAGTAAATTATTTTCCAGAAATCATTTTCTGGAAAACATCTTACTGGCAAACAAGCGGACCTTAAAAGTAATCTATTTAACTTTATGAGTACTCCAAAAACATTTTTGAAAAGTAACTAGAAATAAAAACTTAAATCTTATTCAGTATATTAGTATCGGATCTAATCTAATTCTGAAATGATTTTTGCAATCGATTCCATCTAAAATTGATAAAAGTATTATGGAGGCCCCTATAGCAAGAATTAAATTGCATTTTACCCCCTCTACTCAAAAAATAGGTAAATTAGTCCCTATATGTTCGATCAGAGAGCAAACCGGTACTTTTGTTAAAAATTTCATCCATTTTTACGGTTAAAAATTGGATAAAGACTAATTTACCCATTTTTTATGGTTCCATCCATTTCTATTAACAGAAAGAACTAATTTACTCTTTAATATAATGCATAGGGACTAGTTTATCTATTTCATAGTAAAAATGACAAAATAAAATCGAACTCCTAACATAGGGGCTAATGTTGTTATAAGGAAGAAGGTGGGAAGATGTGAGAGAGGGCAAGAAATGAAGTTGGATTTTAAGCCCATTGAAATCCCACCAAACCGAAACCCATTTTTTGCATTTACACCGATGGGTTCTTTTTCACTTTTCTTTTCTTATCCCGGGGATTGGTTCTATGAACCATGATTAGAGGCCCTTCTGCTCATTCCATCAAATATATTATTTTTAAACTTTAAATCATTAATAATTTTAAAAATATAGGAAAATATCACAAAATTAGGAATAATATGTTTATAAAATTAAAGTATGAAAATTAAGTAAAACATAATGAATAAACAATTTTTTTGTTAAAAAAAATAAAGATTTTATCGGTTTTTTTTTCAATTCTTAATTTTCAGCTTTTTACCTGTATGTATAATTAAAAAAAAAAAAATTTTGTTGATGAACCATTTTTTATTGAATCAATTAAAGGACAAGCCTATTTTTTCTGAAGTTCCCAACATAATAAATAAGTTGTTGATGTACTAAAAATTAATATTTTAAAATAAATAGTTATTTGAAATATGTATGGTGGAATTCTTTAATTCGAAGTCTTTAATTGATATTTAAAAAAAAATGATGTGTTTTTAAAAACAGTTATAGAAATTAAAACAACTTCAAATAAAAGATATTATTCTTTGACCCAAGCATGTTTAAAACTTTGTAATACTGGAATACTCAAGTGTTGGGCATACATTTTCAGACAATTGTGACAGTTGAGACACTGACTTTGACAACCATAATTCAGTTATCAGTAACCTCAACTAATAATTCTTGGTTTCTTTGACTGTTCAAACAGTATCCGTTAATTGAGCGAAAAGGACTGCTTTTGTGCACCAGAATCTGATATGCATTCCCTCTTTTATTATTACTTATAAAAACTATTCTGATTTTCTGGAAGATTCCTGAAAATAAAGGATGTAAAAGCCATGAAAATGATCAAATTTAAGACATTTTGGCAGATGGTATGCATGTCATGTGGAGGGGCTGAGAATAAAGCAAACTACAAAATTCTCGTCCAACACACATCAGTATCAAAGTAGACAGCCAACCCAACAAGCACTTCTGCTTCTTGTCTGGTTTTGATAGGGTTGGAATTTAGGATCACTCTAATGCTTTGTCACCAATCCATGGAGTGGTAAAAGGGTCCAAAATCTTTCTCTTTTTGGTGTCAGTTTAGTGGAGATAATCTTGACAATTCACCCCCCTTTCCACCACAACTGCATGTCATAATGCCACACATTTCCCTCTTTTGTAGGTCCATTTTCTAACTCCTTTAAAATCCTTTCCTACCACTTTTTTCATACAAATAGAAAAAAGACATTGTTCCCCTACAACCACATTGCTTCACCCATTCCACCTATGTACAAAAATATTGCAATATATATATATATATATATATATATATGTCCAATAATGTTATTTATATACATTATGAAACTAATTATATAATAATATAATCCATGAAAGGGAGGGATCCGCTTATCAATGTAAAGTTAAAATAGTTTTACACTCTTCCATAATTTTTTATATGATTAATATTTTAATAATCTAATTGTTAAATTTATCAAAAAAATATTTGTCATGCATGTAAATTTTTGAATAAATTTAATATCTCCATCATATCAATCTAAAATATTGTCTATTTTAATATATATTTAACAGTTGAAAGTTTTTTTACATAAAAATAAATAGTTAAAAATTTTAATTTATGTCAAACTTGACATGCATGGTTTTCATGAATGGAGCATAAAATATGATAGTTGGATGGTTAAAATATTAATCGTATAAAAAGCTATAGAAGGGTGTAAAACCAATTTCGTTTTACACCATGAATCTCTCCCCAAATGTAAATACAAAAAAATGTGTAAAGTTATTTGTGGTTACAAATTTAATAAAATGAAAACATATGGATGCGCTTGATCTAATTTATTAAAAATAAAAATGAAAATGATACGGATGAACCTAAATTAACTTAGTTAACTATTTATAAATATATACGAGTTTAATAGAATTTGATTAGAATCATAATTCGAGTAAAATAGGATATGATTTACTATCATGCATGAACCTAATTTAAAATTGATCCGGTTCAACTCATAAATATCTCTAATCATATTATATTTTAACGAAAACAAATTAATCATAACTCTAGGATTTTATATTTGTATTGTTGCATGACAAATAATTAATTTTAATCACAAATGTTCCAAGGAAAGGAAAAATTGATATATTTATAAGATGATTATAGTCCTTAGACTGCTCCAACTAAGCAATCATGCTTTAAAAGAATAAAAAGATTAGTGGCAATGTAAAGTGTGGAAAGCTTGCTTAGGGTCCAAAAAGTTAAAAGCAAACAAAAGATATGGTAAAGAGATAAAATTTCCTCCTTTCGTAAGCTTTATATATATTTATACCATTTCACCTTTACCTCTATATTGATGTTGCTTTGAGTGCAAACTTCATATAATTTTTAAATTTTAATAAATTGAAATTAAAAGTAATTTATTGACCCAATTGGATTACCACAATTAATTCTAACCCATACAGTATTTTATTGATAAAAAGAATGTCATAAGCATAATTAATACATTGAGTTATAGTTTTATTCCATGTTTGGATTTACAAACATTGCAAAAGTTTGACTTCAATCCATCAAGAGGCCCTGGGAATCTTGATGTGCTCTTTTTAGAGAAATTGCACATTAAACAATTGAAATTGTCAAAATAATTTACGTAATAATTGGAAAAGGAAAAGGAAAATTGAATTATTGTGAATCCGCATATATCTCCCATTCCAGCTAGGGGTGAGCATTCGATCGAATCGAATCGAATCGAATAGAAAAATTTCGAGTTAATCGAGTTTTCGAATCGTATTTTATCATCCTAACTTAATTTGAAATTTTTTCGAATCGAGTCGAGTGAGACGAAATTCGAATCGAATCGAATCGAATATATATGTTCGAGTTAAATTTTAAAAAAATGACTTTAGTGTTGTTTATTTTTATGTAATTTTTTAAAAAATAATTTTCTTTAAATTTTTAAAACATGATCATACAATAAAAAATTGAGGTAAATAAGTGAATAAATAAAATCCTAAAATTTAAAAAAAAATTAAAAAATTAATTTGGGGGTTTAATTTGGGGGAGAAAGAGGAATTGGGTTGGGAACTTAGGATTTAGGAAAAAAAATTTTGGGCTGAGTGCTGATGGGCTTGGGAAGAAATGGGTAAAAGCCTAAAATTTAAAAAAATAAAAAAATATATAGTTTATATTCGGTTTATTCGAATTATTCGAATTATTCGAATTTGAAAATTCAACTCGATTCGAACTCGAAATTCGAAATTCAAAATTCGAGTTGATTCGATTAACTCGATTAACTCGATTAACTGGATTAACTCGATTCGAATAATTCGAATTTCGAATTTTTTTTCGAATTTTTTCGAATCGAATCGAGTTTTGCTCACCCCTAATTCCAGCACACAGATTCCATTATTTGTTTTATGAACAACATTTCACCAATTTTTCTTGTTTGAAAAACATGAGCACTCCCTTTCAAATTCACTATACCATAAGTCTCTCGTAAAGGGGAAATTATATCGTTATTATTATAAAAATGTTGCTTTCATTTTTTGTTATTTCAAATCATTCTCTTTTCATTGCTTTTGATAGTTTTTTTTTTCTTTTTTTTTTTAAATATAAAAAATTATCCCTAAAACTAAGTATTCCGCTCTCTACCAACAAATGGCTATTGCTAACGTTGAATCATTTTGAGATCATCAACTTAATTAGTATCTATATATCTATTTATATGAATATAGATAATTGAATTGATATATTGTACAAGTATCACAAGTTTTTTTTTATAAAGTAATAAATATTATTTTAAGAGTATTTATGTCTTATTTGTATATATATTGATATAATGTTTAAAGTTACTCATAACTTCACTCCAACCCTTGAATAGGAGGAGAAAATAAGTTTGACACATTCGAATCCGTGTCCTCCTGCATGACCAACAATACTAATACCAACCGAGCTAAGGCTCAATCAACACTAAGGGGAGTTGGCAGTGGCCAATGCTCCTCTAAAATAGGAAAATAGTAATTTTCCTTTAGATTTTATAAATTTATAAAATGCTTTGCCCTTGATACACATTATGGAAACATTATGATACGAACCCAAAACACCAAGTTTTCACTATATCAATTTTACCATTTCAATTACAATCACATTTAATTTTTATATCATTTTTTATAAATTTATTATATAATTTTTTTCTCTCACATCTTAAGTGTGTAATAATCTAATTTATAAATCCTAAACCAATCAAATATCAATTCTATTAAAAATAATTTTAAAAAATTAACAAATACTATTATAAAGGTAATCATGTCATAAATTTTAATATAATATTTTATTAAAAACTATTTATTTATCAAAAAAATTACTTTAAAATATTAATTAAATTGTCAAGTAATTTTTTATAAATTACAAAGAGTCCTTATATCATAAGAAAATTCCTATCCTCTAATTCAGTCAATTTTAGTTTTAATATATATATTTAAATTTCAACCCTAATGCAAACATTAGCAGTGATAGTTGCTAGGGTCAAATTTTGCTATTAATTTTGTGTCATCGGTAAGCAGTAGATTTAATCTCAATTTTTTAATTTGATCTTTTTTAGTTCCTATACATTTTTAAAATTTGAAAATTTAATTCTGACTCAAAAGATATCTATTAAATGTATTGAATAAAATGATATGACTTTTTTGTCTGTATTATATGAAAATAACAAGCTGAACTAACATTATTTATGTGATAATTTGTTTTATGCTTAAGATTATATAAATAACATAATTTAATTTAATGAATTTAATGACTACTATTTAATCAGGATTAAAATTTCAAAATTTGAAAATTACATAGATTAAAAATAATCAAAGTAGAGTACATGTATTAAATTTGCAACTTAAGCATAATAAACAATTAATAGTAAAATTTGACCTTTAAAAAAAAGTGAAACACCCATGCCTGACTCGTTTGCTGAATCCCAGTATGGTGTATCACAAATGGACCAGGTTCACATATTCTTAATTTTGCTAACTTAATTGCTGTAAAACAGTTTAAAAATAAAAATTTTTAATAATGAAATTAAAAACAATAATTCTTACAACTAAGGCTTTAAGCCATTAAAAGTTGGGTCCTTCAAGTCGGTTTCAAGTCCATCTATTTAGGTACAAACAAACTCTCAACAATTAACTACTGTTTGCTATTTAAAAATTCAGATTTGGAGGATGTTATATGACTATTACACAATTGATACTAGGGCGAAGCCTCCAGTGGCACCCTCTTCCTATGTGTATGACTCTAATTGTCTTCGAACCTTGATCTCATCACTATCTAGCTTGGTCCCTCCTCAAAGTTCTCGATCATCCTCACAAGTCCGGTGAACATCAAATAAACTCTTGTAAGTTCAAATGAACCTAGTGAGTTCCTTCACTACACCATAATTAAACATTATCACACGAGGGTAACAATCGTGAAATAAACTAAACATAAATTTACTCCCTGCTCATTCAAGGCGATGTTCTATATTCTGATTAGGCTTTCCACTCGATCGTACATTATGTACCTCGCCATATCAGTGAGACCTACCCTTACTTTTCGTCTTTCCTTCCTTTCATACACCAAACATACATGGTGATAGATGGCTTCTATGATAACTATCTTGACTTCCGCCCAAGGATCCTTAGGTCATCCCTCTCCTTGGTGGTCTACCCTTGGTCGAACCAGTTCTTGGCGAACTCTCTTTTTACATACCATAATCCCGAGGGACTCGTTGACATCCCTTTGATGGGTTGTACACACATTGGACAGCGCCATCTTGGCGAACCTACCCTGATTTTACCTTATTGTTCGCTGTGGGGAAATTACTTCCAATAATCCACCCCTCACTCTAGTCATTACTTGGAAACTTGCCATCCCACTTGCTTATTACCTTCTTATAGGTCTATCATTTTGATGACATACCCATAGAAGACTTTCTTTAAAGAGGAATAGCCTCGACAGACATTCTGTTTCCTCTTACTTTCCCATACTTAGGCCAGCTCCTGCATGACCTATCCTTCTTTAATTCCTATTGGGTTTTCACTAATGCTTTGTCGGCTTTCACATCTACCTTTCTCGCTTTCATCACCTTTGGTGGATGTTTTCAAATCCGCTTGCCATTATATATAAACTTTCATTTAACTCTTCTTTCACCTGTGTGGTTTCTCATACTTGTCGCACTGGCAATATACCTTGCGCTTAATGTCCAGTAAACTTTCCACGTCTGTTTCGTGGTAGACTTTATGGGTTGTCGTAGCCGAGCTATGGTCTTACACCCTTCTTAACTTGTTTCTTTTGTCTCGACGGACTTACCCCGTGTTTATTGCCCTAGCAGACTTACCTATATTTATTGTCCCAACAGGAAATCTTTATTCTGTGTTTACTGTCCATGTAGACTATCTCTGTTTTGTATTTATTGTTCTAGAGGACTATCTTTGTTATGTGTTTACTGTCCTAGCAGACTATCTCTGTGGATGCCATGGAGTCTTTCATCCATGGCCTTACACCAATGCGCCATCTTGGTGTACTATCTTATGATGTCATTTCATGTGTACTGTCATGCATCTATGAATATTCATGTTTATGCAAACATGGCATACTCAGACAATATAGATCATAACAGTAGGTTTGGAGTTTGGAACTCACTTGAATCTTCATCATTTCCACAGCTTAGCCTTTTCGAATGCTAGATCTTTCATTCCCTTTGCTGCTAAGCATTTTAATAAAAAATAATGGGTTAAACTCAATATTCTCAACTTAACCCCATACATGCAGAACCCTTTAAGTGGTTTTGAAGTCCATAATTTTATTTCCTTATCTTTTATGTACATAGAAGGGTTATGAACCTTACTAGCTTACATGTTTCCCTAATTTTCCATTTTCATCCTTAAAAAGTCTGCTCAATGCAGAACTTTCTATGGCCATTCATTCTTCAAGCTATTGAAGAAGACGAAGAAGAGAGAAAATGAAACAGAATTAGGAAGAAAAATTATCCCTGGAGTCATCTCCCAGTTATTTATAACCCTTCCCCCACTATTATCACCTTTATGAGTACTATCCATAGCTAATTATTATATCTCCGACTAAGGAATCGACTGGTTCCATTCTAACCGAACCAGGTTTGATTCTCAACTATGTCCAGTTCAGTTTCCAGATTTCCCGTTTCTTTCAATGGAAGTCGCCAACTTGTGGTTTTTTTTATTTAGTCGTCCAATTATTCTCAATTTACGAGTTAATTGGGAATCGGGTGTTACAACTCCTTCCTTTTAAAAAAATTGCATCCCTCAAAATTTTTAATCACGCCAACCTCAGAAGTGGACTTAGGAAACCCTTCTTGATTTTTATTTTCCTAATGTGTGCGTACATATTCATCCACCATTCTTACAAGTTCTCCTAACTTGGTTCCCTTTTGTACATTCTCACTTCCCTTTAGCTCCGCCTGATTGGCGGATTGTTCATCCCTAGTGAAATATAGGTACTAACTTCTTAGCAGTCACTTAATTATTTTGTTACTTGGAACCTTCCATCCCATAATGTCTTTTTATTATATTAATTTGGCAGGCATTTAATGGCGAACACCACCTGTTTACCAATTATTTGACCTTATCATTGGCAGATGCTTTTGCAAATCCCAAATTTGTTATGCTCTAACTCTGCCTACCTTGCGGATCCTTAAATTTGGCTAATCTCAGTTTTTAGTTTGTTGGCGACTTTCAATCCTTCCGCTATGCTACTCAAATTAGTCTTTTCTTCAAGCCTCTAGTTTGGCAGATGCTTTGAAGATAAGCACTGTTTGACTTAATGCTTGTTTTTTTTCCTAGTTGAGTATTTCAAATTCTAATGTTTACTTATACTCTAACATTACCAGTCTAATGGGCCAATCTTTTCACATCACAAGGTAGCAAAGCTTGCTGGTGACTTATTTTTTACTACTATCTTAGCGAAGTATCAGAGTGACTATTCTGACCCTAAAATCCTATTCCAACGATAATTAAGGCTTTCTACCTTACTCAAAGAGGGTTGTTATTAAACAGTCCTAAGACTGATTTTTCCTTATTAGGAGGTTACATTCTATTAGGAAATAGTTGAAAAATTTTCCATATTGGGATTGCCAAAAGATGTTTCTTTCTCCCAATGCTAATAAATGTCCTATCATCATTTGTGAGTTTGAACGATTTCTTATTACTCATTAAACTTCCATAACTTTCCCACTCTCCCCTTTCGATTATAAATAACTAATAATGTTTAAGGGAAGTTCATAAACCTACAAGCCCTTGGCTTGATCGATCTTCCTAGTATCCTTCTTTCTCTCTTCTTACCACTTTATTGGAATGCAGTTTCTCTTGCTACTCTTAACACCACAATTTTCTAGAACTAATTTTCTCAACTTCTATTTTTCTTGGTCTAATAGTTTAATACTATATTCAGGTTTGCCTGTTTCCTAGGAGAAATTCGTTTTCCCTACCTTACTTGTAGTCTCGGGGTGAATCAAGGGAAGTGTCGACAATGCACTTCTACTGGCTACCTCATGCTCTTCTAGAGGAGAATATCTAGCATAGGGATAATATACTTGTTTTAGTTCCAATCAGCCTAGAATATGGTGAGTGTCTGCCTTCAAGCTTGAGGAAAGTTTGTTCTTAGCTTCCAAGATCCTCCACTAGGCTCAACTTATTACAACTCTTTCTGTAACTTCAGAGAGAGACTACTTCAGTATCATTGTCACATCCAAAAAATCAGGTTAGTAGAAATTGTGTTAATAAACCAAGAGTGGTCACATCCATTTTTTTAGATGACCTTAGCACATTTGATAAGAAATAAATATCAATTATAGTGATTGAGCAGTGGTAGAGTTCTCCTTGATGATCTGAGTTCGAATCCCTTCCCTCTCGTTAATTTTTATTTGGTGCAAATTTGTTTTAAACCCTTAGCAAAGGTCATCTTATGTTTTTAAATATTTTCTGTTAAAATGATAACAATGAGTTAAGTGGTAAAATGGTTAAGTGCTCAGTTAGTTTCCTATTGGTTCTAGGTTCAAGTTTCCTCATTAGCATCTTTTAATTAATTTTTTTGTAATTTTTCCCATGTGTTATATGTGTTAATGCCCAACCTAGCTTGTCATAAGGGGAGGAAGACTCTTTCATTTTCTTTTGGTCAACGTGCCTTAGGTGAGGAGACCATGATTCCCTTTTCACCCCATTATCCCCCTTTGTTGCTTTTTTCCTCCATTTTTTCCTTATGCAAGGTATAATGAACCTAGACTAGGTTGACCAATTTTTTCTATCCAACCTCCATTTATCCTCCTCACATTGGTGCACCACCCTCCTCTCCTCCCAATTTTTCTCTTTTGTTTAGCTCCTAACCTTCCCCTTTTTCTTTTCTCACTTTTTCCTCCACGCTTCTTAGTTGTACACCACTAATATTTAACCATCGAACCACCACCCATCACTTCTCCCCTCTCATTTTTTTCTCTCTGAGTGCCTGCCATTGCACTGCCCCTTAAGCCGCCCTCTTCCACTGTGTCAACCACAGCGCACCATAGCGCACCACCACTAAATTCCTATCTTTTTCTTTTTTTTTTCTTTCTCTTCTCTTCTCCATTAAGAAAGTGCCTGAATCATTATTCATTCATTCTTCTCTACCTAATCGTTGCCCCTGTTGCTAGACCGCTGTCGCTATCGTTGTCGCCGTAACACCATCGTCGACGGTGGAGATCTTTTCCTTTTTCCTTTTCTTATTTTGAATGTTCATTATTTTTATTTTAATAATTAAAATCCTTCATTAATCATTTCATTTGAATCCTAATTTGAAACTTTATTTCTTCATTGGGTTTATCTTCGAACAAATCCTCCTCTTAGATCATTCATTCTCTTCCGATTCGTGACTCATTCGATTCGTTGATCCTTTGTTTCATTCATGTGAAAGTAAGTATAAAAGGTGTATAGAAATATTTTCTCCTTTCTATTTTTCTTCTTTTGGTCAATTACTTTAAGGGGCCTAGGTGATTTATTTCCTCAATAATTAATGTTTCATATATCTTATGTGTAAAAGGGTCGATCGACATCAACCCAAGAAACCGTTAATCATTGGGTTTTAATCGTTAATCTGATAGATCTTTTAAGGGTAAGTGATAATAATAATCAATAATCAATTTATTGTATTAACTCAAGATCATTTCTTGCTCGATTAGGTAATCTAATTGTAAATCCACGTGTGGGGGGTTTTGAGAGATTTATTGCACATCGAATCTACAACCAGGTGTGGGTTTTAACACTAAATATATAAAGATTATTATTAAATTGATAAAAGTGTTGTTATTAAAATAATGTTATTTGATAGGGATACTGTACGTATTTATAAAGTGAGATAAGTCATCCTTATGGATTTTTATTGAGTAAGTGTTTTTCCTAAACCATATGCTTGTGAAAAGTATGTTGTGTGATATTGATGGTTGCTAATAATGTGAAAAATATGTACATATCATTCTCATGTTATGTGATTACATGGCATATGTGATATTCGTATGAAAATAAGATGTGAAATTTTGGTACCTTGAGTACGTATGTGATTTGCATGTTAAACATGCCTACATGATTTTGAGTGTTTTGGCCATATCACATTCATGGGGTGAGATATGTAAAAAGTGAAAGTATATGACAATTTATCTGCATTAATGTGACACTGTTCACGACTTGCTTATTTGATAGTTTATTGCGACTCTCGTGGCTTGTCCACGATTTTGTTTATATGGCAGTTTATCTGCGTTATTGTGACACTGTTCACAATTTGGTGTGTTGGTTGGACGAGTTTTGGAAAACTCGATTTTGGCGTGTAGTGGAGATGGGTAGGACTGTTTTCCTAAAATTTGCATCATTTTACAAATTATGCATTGACATGATCATGCATGATATGCTTATGAAATATTGAGATATGTGATTTTATGACTTTGTATCATATATGTTTTATATTGTGAATGAGTTTGTGTTGATTTCACATCGGGCTTAAAAAGCTCACCCCATTAGTGTTTCAACCTCTCAGGTAACACTCGAACATTGGACTTGGATTCAACACTCGGTGGAGCCTCTCAGAAAATTTTACATCATGGATATTTATTGGATTTTTAACTATTTGGACTTTACCTTTTATTTTTGGTTTGTGATTTATATTTTTATGACATTAAAACTATCATGCATGCACGTAAATTTATGGGATTTTAAGTTTTTTTGATAATGTCATTTTTCTAAATTAATTATATTTTGTTAAATGTTAAATGAAATAATAATTTGTAAATTTTCTAAATAGTTTTTTGAAAATCCGTTGTGAACTTCTTTATAAAAATCATTTTTATAATTATAATATAAGATCATTCGTTTTTAAATGTTTTCAAATAACATTACAAATAAATGAGACTTTTCTTTTTAAAATAAATATATTTTACTAAGTATTTTTCAAAGAAATAAAATTTGCCAATCTTAGAGATTTTTTTTTTATGTTTTCAAACTCAAACCTCTATTTTTCAAATAAACAAATAATTTTGTACGTCGTTAATGTAATTTTTGAGATTTGGCCACAATCTCTAGGTCGGGTTTGGGGCCTTACAATAGTTAACCTCCCTACCTCAGATGTCTACATTCAAGCCTTGCATGCTTGCGAATAAGGGGTAGGTGGATGCGGTATCCTAACAACAAGGAGTAGTGGCAGGATGGTGAATCACCCACTCCCCAGTGGTCACCAGTTCTGGCATCCGTATCTCCCTTCCTTCTCACTTATTGTGTTTAATCCTCATTCGAACCTGACACAATGACCTTCCTCATCAAGCTTCAAATGCGCAGCTAAATCTACCCGCTACTCTGGATCCTTCCAATGCGAATCTCATCATTCTTCCAGTTTTGAAGGGAGGTCATCAGAGGGAACAGAAGAAATCTGACAACTTCCTTGTTTCCCAGAATTTAGACATAAATATTCCTATATCCTTTTAGAGGACTCAATCGACAGAAGGCATAAACACTCATTCAATAGACTACTATATTATACCTTTGTTATATCTCTGTCTTATTAATATCCTTACTTTTCCAGTAGTTGTACTTTTCAATCAGTGTATCTACTTATGTTTACTTTCCTTGCATCCTTTCAACATACATTTATTGGAATTTATACTACCATAGTGTCTCACATATATATTCTTCATATATTTTCTATAGTCAACTACTGGTACTTACCTCTCTATTCGTCGATCTAGGCCCATGCATCTAAGTAATGCATGTATTCTCTCAACAATACTAAGGACTTGAGGGACTTAGCCAGTTCAATTGCCATACACATAAGGGTATTTCTTTCCACTCTTCTGGGCTAGAAGACCGACTAAACCTATGCTCTGATACCAATTAAATTGTAACACCCCATACCCGACCTGCATGCTCGATTCGGTGCGTCACAAATGGACCAGGTTCACCTATTCTTAATTTTGATAACTTAATTGCTATAAAACTATGTGAAAAAAAAAAATTTAATAATGAAATTAAAAACAATAATTCTTACAACTAAGGCCTTAAACCATTAAAAGTTAGGTCTCAAGTCAGTTTCAAATCCATCTATCTGGATACAAACAAAATCTTAACAATTAACTACTGTTTGCTATCTAAAAATCCAGATTTGGAGGATGTTATCTGGTTATTACATAATTGATTCTAGGGTGAAGCCTCCAGTGGTACCCTCTTTCTATGTGCATGACTCTAACTGCCTGCGAACATCGATATCATCTCTATCTAGCTTGGTCCCTCCTTGAAGTTCTCAATCATCCTTACAAGTCCTACGAACATCAGATAAACTCCTACAAGTTCAAATGAACATAGTGAGTTCCTTCATTACATTATAACTAAACCTTATCACACGTGAGTAACAATCGTGAAATAAACTAATCATAAATTTACTCCATGTTCGCTCAATGCGAGTGTTCTTTATTATGGTGGCGAACTCCATTCTCCGAGCTACTCGACTCACGATAAGGCTTTCCTTTGGTTGGGCTCTCTACTTGACTGTATGCCAGCTATCTGGCGTATCAGTGAAACCTATCCTTACTTCTCATATTTCCTTCCTTTCATACACCCTACAAATAAGGTGATCGATGGCCTCTATGGTAACTATCTTGACTTCACACCAAAGGATCCTTAGGTTATTCCACTCCTTGGTGGTCTTCCCTTGGTCGAACCAATTCTTGGCGGACTCCCTTTTTACACACCATAGTCTTGAGGGACTCGTTGACATCCCTTTGATGGGGTATACTCATATTGGACGGTGATATCTTGTTGAACCTACCCTAATTTTATCTTATTGTTCGCTGTGGGGAAATTACTTCCAGTAATTAAACCTTTACTATAGTCCTTACTTAGAAACTTACCTGACTCATAAGTGAGAGTTGGTCTATCTTATTGAACCAACAAGTGCCCGTGCCACTATACAAACTTGCCATCTGACTTGCTCGTTACTTCTCAAAGGGCTATTATTTCGGTGGCATACCCACAGTGGACTTTCCTTAAATGAGAACAGTCTCGATAGACATTCTGTCCCCTTTTACTTTCCCATATTTAGGCAAGCTCCTGCATAGTCTATCTTTCTCTAATTCTTATTGGGTTTTCGCTTATGCCTTATCGGCTTTCACATATACCTTTTCATTCATCACCTTTAGCGGATGCTTTCAGATCTACTTGACATGTAGCACCCACAAACTTGTCCCTTGTGCAGTGTTCAAGATTGGCGCATTACAAAAAAGAAGAAAATCTCTTTTTTTTTGAAAATGCATTAGACGAATACTCGAGTTTCAATTATTCAACTAGATATGCGTAAGGTATTAATATTAAACGTTCACATTTAGTTGGCCAAACATTTCGAATCACAAAATTTTTCCCCCCAAAAAAAAACTAAGGAACACTATAATTGGGCTAATATAAGAGCTTAGTTACAAAATAACAATTTTTTGGAAACAATAAATCAGTGAACTCTTTCCACTTTATATAGGTCATGAATAGTATCAAACATCATAATTTTTATAGGAAATGATATTCTCTAGCATAATCCTTAAAATCTTCCAACTTTTTGGGTGTTCCTGATAAGGAAAGATAAACGAAGTAAGTTCATACAACTTAGTAATTTCCAGAGCAGACACTAAGATAACTATATGTCAGGAAAACAAATAGACCTTTCCTACTCAATGGTAAATATAGTTCGCCCATTTGCAAAGACCAATTGCACATATTTATGACAGAATAAGCCTTTTGGTGTATTCACTATGTTTCTAGGGGACACACAGCCGTGCGTCAAGGCCATATGTCACACACAGTCAAGCCACACACCCGTGTGCTCAGCCGTGTGGACGTAAATAGGCCATTTGCAAGGCCAATTCGCCATCCATAATGGTCTACCCTGCAAACTCAAAATGTGGCACCAATTCATACATAAAAGGCAACCCAAAACATCAACAAATTATGCCCAATTCATAGCCTAAAAACATCAACCAATTTAAGACACATTTACTACTCCAAAACATACCAATTCTATATACCAAAACCATCCATTTCACCTAGTTCCGATACAAGCATTTTATCATCACTTTAACTACCATTTCCAATATTACAAACATACCAATTCACCATTTCCATAATCTTGCCAAACACAAAACCATATATATATATATATATATATATACACCATAAGCACATATATGAGCACATATCATAAGCCAAACTCACATTTAACACTACCAAAACACATGTCCATATAACACAAGCCTATACATGCCATATAACCAAGTCACAAGTGTATAAATACTGAAATCAAAACCGGATAATGTGATACGATCTCTGCCGACTTCCAACTCGAGCTAACGTCCGAATCACTATAAAACATAGAAAAAATAACACAAAGTAAGCTATAAAGCTTAGTAAGATCGTATGATATTAAACTTATCTTATTGAATAAACACATATTAAGCATTTACATATATTATAATATAAATTCATTTGATTTCACCTTTATACCATAATTCCAATCACATAATTAACAAAGCTTTACAAGTTTATTTATTTCTATGCTCATATGGATCAAAAACATTCTTATCAATTCGATCACATTTACATATACAAAATCAACTATCTATATAACTTCATTCAAACCAACATTCCTCACATTTTCTTTAGCCAAGGTGAATCATGTTAATTATCATCAAGTAACAGTATTTCACACATTATATACCTTATGTATATATAGTTAAAACAAACATAACTCATGCCTCATTTAACATCCAATTCATACCTCCATATAGCCAAATGAACTCATTTTGGCATAAAACATATTTATACACAAATCTTTCTCATTCCATATACATGATACAATATGAACTCACCATTTTCATTCAGTTCTCACATAAGTTTTGTACGTACCTGTATTACTTATTTCGATCGTACTTTCATTCTTGTTTTGACTATGCCCGTTGAACTATTCGGAATCGCTAAGGAAACTTGGAAATCTCGTCTAACTCATACAATGCCATATCCCAGATATGGTCTTACATGTTATAGTATATCGGTGCCAATAGCCTAGCTATGGTCTTACACGAATCTCATATCGATGCCAATGTCCCAGACATGGTCTTACACGAATCTCATATCGAAAATACTAATGTCATGACATTTAGCTCCTAAGCTATTCCTAAGGTTTGTACGGGACTTCCGGACGTCATAACTCTATCGATTGTGCTCGTACTCATTTCCAATCAGCATTATAATTCAATTCAACAATAATAATAACTTTACAATTTAGCAGCATTATTAACATACGAACTTACCTTGATCGTTAAAACGACAGAACGGATTGACTAGTCTGATACTTTATCTTTTCCTCGATCTATACCCGTATTTCACTTTTCTCAATCTAGTTATAATCAAAATCAACTTATTTAATTATCTCTCTATTCAATTCAATCCAAAATTTAATTTAAAGTACATTTACACTTTTGGCCCCATGATTTCACATTTGTGTAATTTAGTCCTTATCACATAAAATCCCAATTCCATGAAATTAAACACAAACCCAAGCTAGCCGAATTTTCCATATATTACTATCAGCCCATATTTTCAATTTATTTCACATTTTAACCACTAAATTTCACATTTTCACAAATTAACCCTTTTTTGACATTTTTGTCAAAAAATCACTTTAGAAACCTATAAAATCTATCAATAAACTTTCATAAACTATCATCAAGCGTAAATTTACTCAAACATTCAACAATGGAAATATGTTAAATCTTTAACAATTTCAAAAATTAAGGTACGAGCTAGCTAGAATACGAAGCAACGATATCAAAAACGTAGAAATTATTAAAAATGGAGCTAAAACAGTACCTAATCGAGCATTTGAAGCTTGGCCGAGTCAAAAGCTTCTCGCATGGCTGCCATTCTTTCTAATTTTCAGTGGAGAAATGGTGAAAAGATGACGATTTTAGTTTGTTTTTGTTAAACATTAACTTTATTAACTAATTACCAAAATATCCTTTAAAAACATTAGTAATTACACCAAATGACACTACACTATCATCCACTAACTCATAAATGACCTATACCACTTAAGGACCTTTACTTTAATGTTCTATAACTATTAGATACTTTTAGCTAATAGAGCTCCACTTTTATACTTTATGCGATTTAGTCCTTTTTACTGAATTAAGCATTCAAACAGTAAAATTTCTTTTCGAAACTTTCACATAATAATTCTATCATGCTGTAAACTTTAATAAAATAATAAAATTAATATTTTAACTTTGAATTTATGGTCTGAAAACTACTGTTCTGATTTAACCCAAAAACGGGCTGATACAAAAGTCGCTCCAAACATAGAAGATTTTAAAGTTTTTGAAGGAATTGATTAACATGAATTTTTTTTAACTCTACGAAAGATTTAAAAAATTCTCAAAAGTTGTTCTTTGATAGAATTAACACTTAAATAAGGAGTTGCATCCTTTCAAGACAAAATCTCAAAGTCTTGAATATCAAAAGTTACCCTAGTTCTATTCTTATGAACCTCATCTTTCAATATAAGTTTAAAAAGTGGTCATCCATTCAAAATCAAATTTCAAAGATCTTTAGATTAGTTCTCAAGTAATTTTCAAACAAGCATCCCTTCAAATTCATTTTTTTTATAAAAACAAGAACACATTAGATTACATTAACTTAAATTGGGCACAACCTCCGTCTATTTTATCGAAAATAAGACTCCTAAAACCTTCCTAGGTGAATTATCATACACCTGCAAACCTTTTTTCTCGTCAAAAGTCATTTTGGGTAGGAAATCAACAACTTGATTATTTTCTTTAGAAACATGCCTCCAATTTTAATGAGCTTTATGCAAAAAAGTCTATTGAATCCACCTGATCAAAGCAGAATTCGAGTCTATCGATGAAATTTCTTGGATAGCTTTGACCATCTGCAAACTGTCAAATTGAATCACTACCTTGTTGTATCCTGTCTTTGGAGAAGGACTAAACCATCCAAAATACCTTATAATTCAGCATCAAAAACTAAACACTTACCCAAAAATTGGTTATACCTGAGAATCCAGTTCTCATTCCCATCCCACACCACTCCTCTAGCGACTCCAATTCTTGAGCCCAATTTTACCACACCATCAATATTTAACTAGACCCAATTACCTGTTAATGGCTGATTAGAACTATCCTCATTGTGACTAATTTGAATATTCTTATGCGCTAAGATATACTGTTTTGCCCAGTTGTAAGAGACTTTAACAATCTCAAATGAGCTCCAAGATACACCTTGGAAGGTGAAAAGATTTTTGTTCTTCTAAATGCACCAAGAAAACAAACCAAAAAGACAATTCTAGCTAACCCCTCCTATAGTCATCCTTAAGTGGTTCTGCAAATTAGAGACAATCCACTCGTAGAAATTGTCTGAGAAAAACTTGCTATAATGGTTTATCGGGATAACCTGTAACCAAACTTACTTGGCTGTTGAACAGTCTCGAAGCACGTGTAAGATATCTTCCAAGGCATTACCACATATGAAACAAAAGCTATCATTTTTAATTCCATGTTTCACTTGTTCAACATGAGTAAGTAGTTGTTGTTTAAGTACTAACAAAATTAAGAACATTACCCTTTGGGGACCTTGAAACTTCCACACCATTTTACAAGCCACATCTCTAAGGATCCAAGATCCCTCCCGTAACATCCAATACGCACGTTTCATGAAAAAAGACCCTATTAGAGAACATGTCCATGTAATCCTATCTAGTCTTGCTATAGGATAGGGAGGGGGAATACTCACAATTTGTCTTATAACATCTTTCGATAACCAAACTCGAAAGAGGTCTAGATTCCACGTGCGTTCATTTGTTACCATTCCACTAAGTAAACAATCTGAAATAAGATTAGCCTGAGAAGGAATTTGGTTAATCAAAAGACATGCGCCCGAAATCTAGGAATTTTTCCAACACTAAATGCTATTTCCATTTCCTACTAATCAGGCTAAATTATCTCGAAGTAGAGGTTAGACCTTAGAAAGGGCCTTCCAAAGAAATGAACATATACCTCATATAATACTTTTCCAGTAGTCTCTCCTTCACGCTATATTTAGATCGAAGAACACAGACCCATAAGGCAATCCTTTAAAGCTATATTGAACCTAAGTTTCAGCAAACATGAGGTGTTTTGATCCAGCAATTGCCTAATTCCAAGACCACCACAATAAAGTGGTTGATAGACCGAATCCCACCTGACAAGAGCCACATTTTTCCTACTGTTGGAGAATCCCTAACTAAACTACCTAACCATGCATTCCATCTCATCACAGATTCCTTTGGGGATCATTATGGATTGCATAAAATAAGTGGGGATTGATAATAGAACCACTTGCGCTAAGGTAGCTTTGTTCGCTAGAGAAAGTTGTCTAGCATCCCAACTCAGCAATTTACTACGAATCTTTTTCACCACAAACCTCAAGGTACTATTAGTAACTTTTCTATGAAACAAATGTACACCTAGATAATATCCAAGATTCTAAACTTTTTGAAAACCAAGCAGATCACTTATCAGCTCATCAACTGCATGTCCACTTTATTAAAGATAATCAAGTCAACTACAAAGAAAAGATGAGATAAGACCGAGCCAAATCGGGATAACTGGATATGACACCACTTTTCGATAGAAATAGCAGAGTGAATATTATGTCCAAGTTATTCCATGCATAACACAAAGAGATAGGGGAACAATGGGCATCCCTGTCGAATCCCTCTAATGGACCTGAATTTCTGTGTGGGCACCCCGTTCCACAACATTTGCATGGTAGAATTAGAAATAGTAGATATAATTACATTTTTGAGAAAATCAGAAATACCTATAGCCTGAAGAGAAATATCAATAAACTCTTATTGCACCTTGTCACAGGCTTTCTCCAAGTCAATTTTGACTGTAATCCATTGCTTATTATTTTGTTTACCTTTCATGAAGTGTATCACTTCTTGCGTTATATCTGTATTATCAATGATGTTCCTTCCTGCAATGATCCATGCTTACTTTTGTACAATGATCTTGGGGAAAATAAGTTTAAATTGATTGGCCAGTATCTTTATAATCAACTTATATAAAATTGAACACAGACTAGTAGGGCGAAATTAGCAAAACTTTCAGGAGTTGCGGCCTTGGGAATAAGAAGAATAAATGTATTATTCAACTCTGGATCTATAATCCCTCCGACAAATACCTTTTTGACCCAATCACAAATAGCACCGCCAACTACCTTCTATTGATTCTGAAAAAAAGAGAGCATGAAAGTCATCATTACCTGGGGCCTTCAAAGGTGTAACACCCCTATCTTGTGTCCGTCACCGGATTAAGGTTAGGAGCGTTACCAGACAGATAGGAAACATTCGTAGACAAAATCATACATTCAATCATCATTCTCAGACATAATGTCCCTTAAACGGGTCCTCAAGACCTTAATCATGCTTACAAACCGAGTCGGGACCAAACCGGAACATATATAAAATTCACGGAAAATTTAAAACTTTTCTAATATACAGAGGAGACATGCCCGTGGGAGGAGACATTGTGGCCTCCACGGCTTCTAGACACCCCCGTATGTCCATCCGTGTCTATATACTAACTTAATCCCCACGGCCACAAGACATGCCCGTGTATCCTGACCGTGGTCCTATACTGACTTCCCCACTATGGCCACCAAGCATGCCCGTGTGCCTTGGCCATGTGCTCTTAGCTAGCTACTGACTTGCACACCACGGCCAGATGACATGCCCGTGTCGAGGCCGTGTGATACCAAACTGCATCCTACAATTCACCCACGGTCGTTAGGCACGCCCGTGTGCCACAACCGTGTGACATTATAGGCTATTTACAATCCACTATCTAAATAGTGGTCTATTTGCCACATAAGGCCACAACTTTACAAAACCACAACACATTGGTACTTTCACAAATAGCAAACAACTTTCACATTTAATGCAATTTCATCATTTTGTCAAATTAAACACACAGACAGACAATTTAACTCACGGAAATTTACCTCATGCATAGTCAGATATTAACGACACAGAAAATAATATTAAAATATTATTCAGACTTGGATTCGTGGTCCCAAAACCACTATTCCGACTAGGGTATAAATCGGACTATTACAAAAAGGGTCATATCAAATAATGCATTTTGATTTCCTCATCAGAAACCGCCCTACCTAGAAAATCAATATCGCAATCAATAAGACATGAAAAAGAACTAGGAGGTAGACCTCTTATGAGTTTCGGGACCTCACCATATAACTTTTGAAATAAACCAACTGCTTCAAATTGGGAGGGCATCTAAGTCATAAATCCAGTCACCATCGACATTTCGCAAAGCTATGATTTTATTACACTTTATTCTTTGAACCGTACGTTTGTGGAAAAACTTAGTATTTTGATCGCTCAATTTGAGCCAGTCACAGTTAGCTTTTTGCTTCCATAATAGTTCTTCATGATGAAGAACGGTTTTCAACTCCTTCCACACCTTTATTTTCAAATGAAGTAAATGGTTAAAACTAGAACATTTCATTTCTCTTTGAATACTTGACAATTTATTAATCAATTGTCTCTTATGAGTTCCAGTATGATAATAAATTGATTTATTTCATTCCTAAATGCTAGACGTAAATTGAGAGAGAGATACTGACATACTCCTATTGAATTTCCATTTACTTTGGACAAAACCAAAGAAATTTGGATACTCAATCCACCCCATTAGGAAGCGAAAAAGTCTTCCTCTAAGCGTGTTAAGCTCCGGACTTAAGGGCAGAATGAGAGGTCTATGATCAAATTTAATTTGCGAAAGATGGGTAACCATGCTGCTAGTGAAGGCTTTCATCCAAGCATCATTACCAATAGCTCGATCTAATCTCTCAAAAATACCACCTCTATGCCAAGTGAAGGAAGGACCTCTAAACCAAAAGTCATGTAATTCAGACGAGTCAACAAATTCACCAAATAAAGAGCATTTCCTCCCACTGAAACGTCTACCTTTATTATCCCTAATGGAAAGAATAGCATTAAAGTCCCCAATAACCACCCAAGGAATTTGTTCTGAAGGAATAGACAATTCAAGGCCTCCCAAAGTAGCTTTGGTTTCTGTCTGTTAGGACTACCACAAACAAAAGAAATAAAAATAGCCTTCGAGGGAATACTGCTTAAAACTCGTATCAAAATAAATTGGGGTGATGTGGAACCACCTCAACCCAAATCGAGTCCTTCCAACCAATCCAAATACCCTAAAGTATCTAATCACTTTCACATTATGAGAACATTGAAACCCCAACTTAGCAATATCTAGTTTATACTCACGGAAAATACCTAAAAATTTAACACTAGTACAACTTTAGCAATTCCAAGAAAAATTCATAGATAAATCCATATTCAAAACAAAAAAAAGAGATAAAGCCAACCTTTACTACTCGGTCACTACTGTATCTGCTGGTCGCTTCTCCACCTCATTCAAGTCACCATTCTCGATTTCTTTTTCCAATTGAGAAGTAATGAGCACAACTATGTAGTTTATTGAATCGGTTAAAGGAACTTGAGAACTTCCAATCATTTTGAATAGACTCCCACAACCACGTAAAGTTTTGTTGAGTTTCTTTCCACCCCTATTGATTTTGATTTTCTCACCAGTACCTTTCCCTTTTATATTGGAATTACTATTGCGACCAACTGTCGAGCTCCTACCAACATCTGTATATGTGGAATTCGGTTGTAAACTCTCTTTAAAGATATCTGTCGAATGTTTTTCAGGATCCAAAATGCCATTGCTCATTGATATTTCAACCTCCACTAGTCCTTCGAAACTTGGATTGAAATGAGAAGGGGTTTCGGAATTGATTCCGGAAACCATGCTTGTTCCACTGTAGCATTAGAAACATTAAGGAGGAAAAAAAATAGGGGTTTAGATCCATACTCTAGTTCAACTTGGTCCAACTATGCTTAGGCCTCCATAGTCTGGTCTGGTAAGCCCGAGTCCACTGCATCATTAACAATACCATGCGTAACTAATTTTCCTACGGGCTTCACTAACATCCATTGGTCTAGCCCATTCCTTAGCACTAACTGCCAACTTGGGCCTTTGGAAGAACTTTCAACCCCCCAACATTGAACCGCTACCCATGCCATAATTTTCACCATTCGAGGCTGCTAACCCAAACTGCCTCCTTTAGTCCACTTGAAGAAACTTTCCAATCTTCTCTTGATATGGTCCAGGATTTGATCTGCCAATCTTAGTTGGGCCCTCAGAAACTACCCTATCCATAACCTCCTTGCCTTTATTATAGGATCCTATAATTTTTTCAATACCTGAATAATTATCTTCTTCTTCCTTATCTAAGGAAAGCAATGTAATAAATCGGGATCCCATATCTTTTCCTTCAAAAGTTTTCACTCCCGATCTTTGAAGATCGCTTGGTTTTCGCTTGGATTTCTTCTCTACCAACATCCAAGGCCTGTAAGCTTCTGATCCCTTCATCATATCGACCTCCGCCATTGACATATCAGATGGTGAATTTTGATCCTCTGATCTCACCATACTCCCGACCATTTAGCAAGAATCATTCATATGACCATACCATCCACAATAGAAGTAAGCTACCAGTAAGGATTCATACTCAATGCGCTGGAGAATGTTGTTAATCAACACCTACAAGATTATCAGTTTTTCCAGATGAACATACATCACCATAGGAGCAAAACAACCCCTCGTTCTACTAGCCATGCTAAAGTCCAGTTTAGCAACCCTGGTTACCATTTCCCCAATCTTCTAGAGAACCTTTTTCTTATACAGATGTCCCAAGAGGCTTGGTAATCTAATCCAAGTCATCATAACACTACCATAAGGTTATGCAAGATTAAAATCTATGGTCCAAGGTTGCACCGTCAAGTGTTGACCATAGATGACCTAGGGCCCTTGAGAGAGTACTTTTTTGAAATCCCCTTTATTCTGAAACTTTGCCAAGAAATATCCATTTCCGATATCCACCAGTTGGAAAGAAAAAGAGGGCCTCTAGAGGCTGTGAACCTTATTGTGGAGAGTCACATATCCTATGCTTCACCCCAAGAGTTTTAGCACCACTGTAGTAGACATGTCCCTGATGAGAAATTGGTATACCCTTTCCAAAAACTCAATTGAAAGAATGCCATTGATAGTCGACTTGTTAAATCCCCTTTGCAAAAATCAAAATCATCATCCCCTTCTAACCCTATAGTTTCAGTCATCTTCTTCAGGTCAGAATGGCCTTTACCCATTAACCTCTCTTTCCAAGATAAGGTCGGTTCAAATGTCAGGTCCATAGCCACCGCTACGTTTGATATGACGTGTTTATCCTTAAACCACACCATCTTAGTGATTCAATCTTCTGTAGAATGTACTTCATCACCATCGCCCTCAGAGAGAAAACTCACCATTTCTATTTATATAATAACCTTATACTTTTTTAAACATCAGTCCCTTCAAATTCATTTTTAAGATCAATATTCAATGACTTTTGAAGTTAACTACATTTATTCAATATTAAGTTTATATGACCTTTAGATCTAAAATTTATTGAAGGAAAAAAATATGTTTTTCTTTTTAAAAAATATAGAGATTAAAACTAAAATTTGATAAATTAATTAATTTATCTCAAAACTTTCAACTCATATTTTTCATTAAGAAAATATATGTATCCAAACTTCAAACACATAGAAGTAAACCTCTTGGTTTAATTTGTCATTTTTAGCCTTAATTAACAAGTAGTTTACAAAGTACTTTTCATATGTACATAGACAAATAAAATACAAACTCTTTCTATCTTTTTTTCTTTTATAGAACTTTTTTTGGTAGCTAAACCCTGTCAATATAATAAAAAGTAAAAAAGAAATAAGATGACATATGCAAAGGATAATGCCTAATCACGGGGAACAAAACTCAAAATTTTTAAAATTAAAATTCAGCCACGTACATGTCAAATCATTATATTTACCAACTTTTTTTTTTACTTCATAAAATAAATCCTAATTCATCTATACAATAATAATGACGATTGAGTATTAATTTAATTAACATCAGATTATTATTAATATAAGAGATGTGAATTCAAACGTATTAAAACACCTTAATCTTCCCGTCTAAAGGTTGAAGTGAAATTATGAATAATTTTAAACACTATATAAAAAATTCAATTAATTAAAAATAATAATTACTCAAACTTAAAAAAGAAATTACTCAAGGAAAATCTTTATATGACTGTCCCTAATTTTAAATTACAATACATAATAATTTTATTCTAATAAATAAATGTGTGATAATAATGATGTATGTAATTTCAAAAATATAATTACTTACTATCATTTGAATTAAATTAAATTACTCAATTCGAGATCAATCTTTTTATTAACTAAGATTCAAAACTTTAATATATAACAATTAAGAAAAAAAAAATTAGCTAGTAACAATTAAGGACTTGGATATATATCTGCAGACGAACAAAGCATTATGTTTATATTATAAAAATGTTTAGTACATTAATAATTAATAAAAATTAAGTACTAAATATAATTTATTATCCAGTAAAAAAATATTATTTATTATTGTTGCTATAAGTTTAGAGAAATATATATACCTTAGTTACATAAAGATATTCTAGAAATTTATATAAAGTTGTTAACTTTTACAACTGAAAGTTAATTGCATTTTAAGCGATTGTAGGACAAAATTAATTAAATTGAACTTTTTGAAAAATTTAATTTTAATTATAAAATATATTAATAATCTTTGGGAATACGGGTTAAATATTTTAATCTAATTATAGGTTCATATAATATTTTAATATTTTAAATTCAACTTTAATATTTAGTATACTCGAATTTATATTTTCTTACATTGAAAATAATATCGATATCAATTGAGTTAAGATTTAATCCATGATTTTACATGTATTAAATATTAATAAGTTAGAAATCATGAATAATGGAAAGAAAATAAGAAAGTAGTCAAGTTTAGTGAAATAAATAATAATAAAGCAAAAGCAGCACGTTTAGCTTGCGTCTTTTTCACGTCTACGCTCCTCTGCCACGTCATCATCCCCTCACCCTTCCACCATATTTCCTCCACGTATGACCCTACCATTCATTCTAAACCTTTCTTTTTTTTCCACGAAATTGAAGATTATTATTTTCATCTCATTAATAATACAATCATCAATCATCATTGAATTATTATTCTTTGAATATTGACCCATGGTGGATGGTAGAAGCAAATTTGTATATCTTTGTGTCAGCAATTTTATTTTTACAAACCCATGCCCATGTGATGCTCATGTCTATTTAATAAAATATGGTATATTATTAATTTTTTAAAATAATTTACAATTTATTTTAATTACAATACTTATCTATATGAAATAAATAATGATTCTGTAAAAGTAAAAAAAAATAAAATTATGGTAATGAAGTATATAGTTTCCGTTTAAATGAACTTTATGCCAAGATATTCAAAATATAATGAATTGTTAAAATTAAATACACGATGAGTTTCCATTTTTAATTACAAATCTTGAATATTTTATTTTATTAATAAATCCTTTATTTTTATATAATGAGCATAATTGCAATGTGTTATAAAATTATAATATCATATTTTATTTTTAAAGCTTTATTTTAACAATATATTAAATGTTTTCTTAAATAATAACTCTACAACTTATATTTAAGATTTGAAGTAATAGAAAATGTTATTTAATTTCGAATTTAGATTTTTTATTTATTTTCACAATCAATTTTTATACCAAATATATTGTTTTATATAGAAAAATTATAGCATTATATAAAAAAAATGTTTATGTGATAATTAGTACACGGTTAGGTGGTTGAATACTATTACGGTGATTTTGGATTATTAAATTAAATTTTTAGTAATTATATATGACAAATTTTTATAATGACAAATGGTAAATTCTTAGACATGCCACATAGTAAATGTTTCTTTTTATTGTAACATTAAATTGCTATAGTGTAAATACAAATATGGTTATTTTTCTCGTTTATAAAATATTAAAATATAATTCTTTCATAATTTACCCTAATTTTAAAGAAAAATTACCTGAAGATTATTAATTTTTAATTTAAATGATATTAGATACTTTATTTATTAATTTTCATAAAATTTTGATTTTAAAGGTTAGGCAAATAATGCATTAATACTCCTAATGTGTTGATTATATTATTTTTCCTTTTGAAAAAAAAAAAAACTTGCCATGATTGAACAAAAGAAATTGGCAACAAATAGATTTTTAGTAAAATAAATATAATCGTTTTTACGAAAATTTTTTCTAAGATAAATGTAAATTTTATAGTTATTATTGCAGTTAAAAAGTTACTACTTTCCACAAAAGTTTTTCCTAAGAGACATGTAAATTACTACTATAGTAGTTATTTACTGCTTTCCATAGCTATTATATTGTTAAAAAACATTTACTACTTCCATAATAGTTTTTTTATCCCCTAAAAGCCTTAAATTTATTCTCTTTTTTTTTTAAAAAAAAATAGGTTAAAATTCTGCTATTAGACGCTATACTTTGCGTGAGTTAAGAATTTAGTATTTGTACTTTAATTTGATTATTTTTGGTCTTTATACTTTTAGAATTTGAAAATTTCGGTCCTAACCAAATGATAGCTATTAAATTTATTAAGTTAATTTTGTTATTTTTAAAATTTGATGTGTCAAACATATTATTCAATGTGTAATGTTATGTCTGCTTGTTTGTAACAACCCGTTTTCAGTGGTTTCGGGACCACAATTCCAACATGAGTTCGTAAATATTATTTATTTAATATTTACAAAGTTATTTAGGTGTTCTATTAAGGTTTGGTCCAATAATTTTGACTTTTGACTAGTTCATTAAGTAAAACTTAATATCTATTAATTTCTATTAGCTAAACTATATGATTAAGGATTTTTTTAAGGTTTTAAATGGTAATTATACCATTTTTAATTAGGGTGGACGGTTAGTGGAAGAATTTCAATAAAAAATATGTGTTTTATTATATTAATTTTAATGAAACAAAAGTTATAAAAAATAAGAAAAAGAAGTCTTCATCTCTTTCATTAGTTCTTCCACCGAAAAACCAAGCTAAAAACACCATAGTTGAAGCTTCACATTCGACCAAGCTAGGTTTTATGCATCCATTTTTCGTAAAATTTAAAATTTTAAGATCATTGTAGCTTATTTATTTATTTATTTATTTATTATTATTATTATAAAAGAGATCATTGTAGTTTAATTTAGCTAGCTCAGGAATTATTTTGAAATACTTTCAAATTTTTGAAAACTTACCATTGATGTACTTGAAGCTTTTTAGATGTTGAAGCTTAATGTTGAAATATGACTATTTTGTACAGTAATTTTTAATAGTTTTGAGTTTAGGGACTAAATTGATAATATGTTGAAATTGGCTTGATATTTTTATAAAACTTCATTCTTTGAGGGTTGTTTAGGGATGATGATGAATTCGACATCTTATTGTTGAGCTTAATTGTGGAAAATAAACTTGTTTTAGTTTTAGGACTAAATTGAGATAAATGTAAAGTTTGGAGAATTGTTGTATAAATGGAATTGAGATATCATATGACTTCTATATGTTGTTAAATGTAAATTGAAATATTTAATTGATTCAATTTATGCTTTAAATCAAGAATTACAACAACTAAATAATGTATGATGAAAAAGAAAAATTGACGACTAGTCCTTGCTAATTAAACCGCTACGATTTTGTCAGGTAAGTTCATACTGCATAACTATATTGCTAATACTAATATGTTATATTTGATTTGGTTATGGTGATTACTGGTGAATATGAATTATGATACAATGTGAGATAAATCTCGATGAAATTAGTAAAAATCTTGTATACGAGGTTATGGGTTATTGCCCATAGGTTACGAGCTCCAGCATGTGTTACGGACTCGAGAATATAGGTATATTAAACCCTGGCTAGGCTATTTGTTGTGTAGGTTCAACCCTAACGGATGACCAGACACTCTTATCCGATTTGTGTAGGTTTAACCCAAACAGGTAATTATACACTACTACTTTCACCTGTGTACGGAGTTTTTTTTACGAAGTTTCATCGGGTAATATTGTGAATGAAATGAGATGCTATGCCATTGGATGTTGTCAAAGTAATTTATATGATTTGTATTCAAGGTATAAGTTGCTTTGAAATCAAATGTGAACATTTAAGGTTATATATGTGAATGAGCTCAAACCTTACTCGTTAGTGATGTTGTTTAAATCTTGATAGGTATACTTATATTACATGATGTTGTGTGTGATAAGAAATTGAGGTAAGTAAATGTTTATAATGTATGAACTTACTAAGTATTTTATATACTTACCCATGTTACTACTTTCTATAGATTTTGGACTTTTGGAACATGTCGATCAGATCAGCGAGAAACTCACACCTACTGTCTCTCAATTCAATAGACTTTGGATGTTTCATTTTGGTTACTTGTGGCATGTACTTAGTTTGGATTATCTTATGTAAGATAATGTGAAGCTTGGGGTAATAGCTTTGTATATATAAATCTATGTTTGTGGTTTGATATTGGATGTTTGGTACATTATAAGTTTGGTATTTTGAATGACATTATACATATGTTTTAGATGGTGGCATGAAATGGCTATAGATTTTGGTTGTTTTAGCAAATGCTTATGTTTGATATGGTTGAGTTGTGATATGAAATGGTTGAGACATGAATTCTGTTTAATAAATTGTTGGTGCCAATGAGGGCATATTAGTTGTTTGTTTAAATGATTATGTGAGTTAATGTTTTAGCTTTGAAATATGTATGTTTTGGTGTGGGAATGAATGACATAAATTGACATTATAGGTCACCTAGCTTGGATGGTATAAAACTTGTACAAATAGGTCATTTATGTTGCACACAGGTTACCACACGGCCGTGTGTCACACGTGGGTTGTTGACACGGCCATGTGTGCTACACATTCAGGTTGGTTTTTAGTTCACACGGCTACAGTTAGTTACACGGCTTGGCGACACGACTGTGTGACCTTGGACTATATGGCATCAGTCTGTTACACGATTTGGGGATACAACTGTGTGATAACACCACATGGCCTCAGCCTTGCTATATGACCGTGTGACCCTTGTTTTAACTTTTTACCTATTATTTTGTAAATATTTCAAAATGATCCTGATTTGGTTCCAAATTGTTTTAAAGGCTTTCGTAAGCTTGATTGAGACTCGAATTTGATTGTAATGCATCTTTAACATGAACTTAACTTGTATATATTGATTTATTGAATGTTATTTGATTAAATTGCTTATGAATGTTTTGGTTCACTGTCATGGCACCTTGTAGTTCGTGTCCGATGACTAGACCGGGAATAGAGTGTTAAATTGTTATTTTCACATATTGCTCACAAAAAAATTATAAGTAGATAAGGAGTTGCTTATCACTTCATGTTGATTTTTTTCAATTTATTTTATTTTATTTCTTTTAGCATTATCTGTTAAATAGTTTATCTTTAAATTTTTAAAAATTACATTTATCAAACAATCTTAATGTTAAGAAGATATCAAACAAAATTTATAATTTAAATTTAAATTTAAAATTTTAATTTATCAAAAAATTATATTTATTAAGGAATTAATAAATAACACAAACTCAATTGAATATTTAAAAGAATAATATATTTATAAGTATTTTAAAAAATCAATAAATTTGAAATGGTAGACGAAAATGTAGCAAGATGAATGAGCTTAATTTCCACTATTTGTAATGGACACGTCATCAATTATATTTGAAAATACCGAAACTACCCCCAACTTCTGAGCACATGGACGTAAAACTCCTGAGATTCCGCGTAAAATTCGGCGCCCTGTTCAAAGGTTAAAGTTAAAACGTGTCGGTGTCATCTTTTAGACTTTCAAGTTCCATACATGCCCCCTTTTTCATATATAAATAATTTTATTTAAAAACAAACTTCATTTAAAAAAGAAAAATTAATAATTTTGGTTTGATCAATCGTATAAAAATAGCTTCCCGTAAACTTCAAACTTCAATCATAAGGGAACGCACTAATTTCCTTTTAACTCAACCCACACTCTTTCACTCACTTTCTCTCCCTTTCTTTCCTTCAATCTCTCCTCTCCTTTCTCATTTTCACTTCAAATCAGTGAAACAAAGTTGCTAATTTTCTCCCAAAGAAAGATGAAAATTTTTCAGACGATTACTGTCGTTTCGACATTGCTGATGATACTACTGAGTTCAGTACTTTCAGAAGAAACTAGTACCGATCCCATAAAATGCACCCCTTGCCAGCAGCAAGTCCCATCTCCGCCGCCACCGTCTCCACCGCCGCCTTCAGCTTCGCCTCCTCCTCCCGCTAATAACCCCAACTACTGCCCACCACCTCCATCTCCACCCACCTCTAGTGGTGGTGGCAGCTACTACTACTCTCCACCACCACCAGCTCAATCCGGGGGTAACAACAACAACAACTATGCTCCCCCGCCGCCTGGTGGTGTCATTGGCGGCATGTACTACCCTCCACCGACGTACAAAAACTACCCAACACCGCCACCTCCGAACCCCATTGTTCCTTACTTCCCATTTTATTACCACACTCCTCCACCCCCTTCAGGGTCTGAAAAGCTGTTAGCTTGTTGGGTTGTTTCGTTGTTCGGTTTTTTCCTTTATGTCTTTTGACATTAAAAGCTAAAAAAAAAGTGAAAAAATAATGTGGCAGATTAGCAAATCTGGGGAAATTTTCTACAGTTGAGAGGAAAAAAGATTAAGGGGAGCTACTTCAATGCTTTCATGGTGAAATGGAACTGAGAATCTAAAGATATATGGAGTAATCTTTCTCTTTGTTCTCAGGTTCTTTCATTTTTCTTGCTGTGGAATGTTCTGTAGTTTGTTTCTGATAATTTTTGTATCCATTTTTTGTTGTATTAATATTAAGGTTAACTAGAAACTAATAAGAAAATTAGTCAGTTTTGACAATAATTGAACTTTATAATTTACATGCTAAGGACAGTTAATAGTGCTTGGGTTCATTGAATTAGCATCAAATTATACTTGTTAAAAATATTGCAAGAGCCATTGCTCAAAGGGGTTGCCTATGCTCAATAAAAGTGAATGCTTGGTGGCTACGACCAACTGGCAGGGCAACCGAAAGATCTAGAAAAGTATGATCTTCGATTGAGAGTTCTGACACAGCCTATCTGGCTTTATCAATGCTATTAAACTCTTATTATTATTATTTTGAGGCACACCATTGACCAGCAGAGTATGTTTTTGAGACACACAGGGTTACCCTTTCCTATATTTATCACTGCATTGTGAGGGCCATTATGGCCTTCAACATACTACATTGTTTTTTCGTATGACTTTTTATGGTTTTTCAATACCACTTCTATGCTTCTATCTTCCCTTTTTCTTTGCTTTAACAATGGGTATTTTTATCAATGCTTCCTTACCCTTCCTCTCTTTTCCATGTGGAGATCAAAGTGGGTTGTCCTTTTTGGTTCAAAGGGTCCCTTACCCTTATTTTTCGAAAAATAAATATAATAAAATATATCAAAAAGACGAGAAAAGATTGCTTGAGGAGAGTGAAATGAGTCAGATCCAATGAACTCATCCCTAAATAGCCAATTTGAAGCCTCAAGAAACACCACATTTTTATTGCCCAAAATTACTTAAAAACAAAAACAACGAGGATTAATTGGGTATCGAAATGAGTACCAGATACCAAGGTATCTTAAAGAAATAGTGAATGGGGCCATGGGGGAACATGCTTCTAGGGAAGGTGTGGAGACAATCTGCCCTTATCTATCATTTATCTTTTTAGTGTGTGAATGAGGAATAATAGAGAGAAAAACAGGGAAAATTAGCTGGATGGCACGTAGTATGATGAGTGCTGGGGACCAGCCAAGTAGACTAAGGTATCCGAACGAGTCAAGACAATTCGGTTCTCTCTTTACATTACACACCAAAGGCTTTTTGCAACGGAGCATTTGGGTAGTATTATATTTTCAATTTATATTCTCAAACGTGGATAAAAAAAAAAATGTTATGTCTGATGTTGAGCTAAGTTTTTAATGTGTTTATAAGACAATAAAGTGGCCCTTGTCTTATTTATTTATTGGTATGTTTCATTAAAATATTTTGATTATTTGTTTACATCTTTTTGAAGCCGCACAAGTGAAATTCGTATAGAAGTTTAATTGCTCTATTTGATATTTGATTAGAATAAGGTGTTTTAATCTTACTGCATTACTTCTATTAGACTTTGATTAGAATATGGTTTTACAAACCTATAAATAGACATAGTTTATACTCTTCTTGTATCATTCAAATTCGACATAGTGAATTTTCTTTTTTTCTGCCCGTGATTTTTTTCCCGAAAGGGTTTCCACATAAAATTCTGTGTGTTCTATTTTCTCTATTTCTTTGCGATTCATTGTCATTATCAACGTTCAATTTTCACAAAGGATTTATAAGCATCCTTAGGATCCAAAGCAAAGCTAAGGGTAAGAAGATATATTGTCTGTTCATTAATTTACTATTTAGCTCAAGAAGTTGAGAATCTATAGCAGCATTGAATATCTCAGCACGATAATGGTGCTCCATATTGAAATCAACATGTTGGTGACGACCATGTTTTACTACATATGGAGAATCCATATCAAGAACCTCAATATTGTGCTTTTCACAAAAATGCTTTCACAACTTCCAATAAATTGTCCCAACCATCTTCTCTCAACTCTTGTAAAAAAAAAACAAATGGTGCTTGAGACTAAGTACATAACATTTACTATATCTTGGGATTTTTTATGTAGATGTTGACAAAGAATATCTGTAATACCCATTATCTCTTTTACTAGATGTAAGATAGAAACAAAATCAAAAAATGTAATCTTCTTATATGATGTAGCTGCATCCCCGCTTATAGAATAATTAGAGCCACTTTCAATAACATTTTCTAAAACAGAACAAGTAGTATCAAACATCCTTATCAAGCTACAAACAGAACTAAAATGGGAGCTCCAATGGGTTTCTCCAGCTTGTTTCATAGTGCCAATTTGTTTAAGTCCTTTACTAGTTTCAAGTTCATCAATTGCAAACATATTTGCAATTTCAATTGCTTGGGCAGCTTGTAATTGATCATGGCATTTGCTAGAGGCACTAATTAAATTAACAAAGAAGTTAAAATCAGAGAAAAAATTATGAATAGGAATTACCTCTCGAGAAGCAGCAACTAATGCCAACTGGAATTGATGAGCCAAGTAATGAACATAATATGCATAAGGACAATCATTTAAAAACAATGCTTGCGAACCATTCCATTTATCTCGCATTTTGCTAGCACCATCATATCCTTGACCTTGAATATTTTGAACATCGTGACAATCCTGAGAAACAACACATATTTCCTCTTTCAAAGTTATTGCTGCAATAACTTAGACATATACAAGATTAAAGAAATGCTCTTTTATAAATATTTTCTCATCAACATATCTCAAAATAATAGCCATTTGCTCCTTTTAGACTCATCACGTGCCTTATCAATAATGATACAAAATTTAAAATCTCCAATGTCTTCACAAATCTTATGACGCACTTTATTTGCAAGAATGTGTAAAATCTCTTTTTGGATCATATGTGAAGTATATTTAGAATGTCTTGGAGCATTGTCCGTAACAACTTTGGAAACTTTATCATTATAGGAAGCTAACAGTGTAATCAATTCAAGAAAGTTACCTCGATTTCTTGAATTAGAGGTTTCATCATGACCTCTAAAAGCACATCCTTGCAAAGTTAATCATCAAACAAAATCAATTGAAGTCTTGGCTCGTAAGCAATTACCTTATTTTTATCTAAACTTTGTACATCGATAATCTTGTCAATGTGCAGAGGTTGATTTAACAAATCTTGACAACTTTTCTCAGCATTATTATGTAAAGAGCATGGATCTTGGCTAACATGATTCAAGAAAGAACACCTTTTTCCATCATTAACTTTTTTCAAATTATTAAAACCTTTAACAGTAAATGCATTCGTTCAATGACGAACCATATGTTTTGAGAAAAGATAGCACGAGAAACAATATGTTGCATCTTTAGTAGGGGAATACTCCAACTAAGGAAATTCACAAAACTAAAAAGATTGAAATCTTCGAGGATGCTTGTCAGCAGAAAGTGGGTACTTAGACAAACATATTTGATATGACCCCATTTCTAAATATGCTTGAATAACTTCATCTCGCTGATTAATAGGATATTCCCATATTTGAGGACACAATCTCGGATCCCGCTCTAGATTATTAATATCAAAATAAAGATTTGGATGATCTTCACTTTTAAGTCTTGGACATTTAGAAGTATTAACTTCGATAGTTGAAGAATTATCATTGATCACTAATTGCCTAGCATCACTACTTTTCCTCTTAAACAAAAAGCACCAATTGCCTCTACCTTCTTCATTTTTTACAATGGACCTGAAATTTAATTTTATAAAATTATAAGAAAAAAGTAAAATGATTATAACATCCTGCAACAATGAGAATTCCAGAAAATGAGAAGACTTCACTGAGAACAAGTGAAACAAGGCGTAGCAAGTCATAGAAAATGTAAAGACTCTATGACAAGCTTGAATAAACATGGTTTATCAAGTTAACAACTTTTCCTGATTCGAAATTCACATAACTTTCGACTCAGTTAATCATTTTTTATTCCATTTTCACTAGAATACTCACTGCTTCACAAGCTGTCATTTGACGTAATTTTAAACAAAGTGACCAAGGTTTTCTTTCTCCCCTTCATTTTGGCCGAAACTTACTATAACATTATTTAGTTATTTTTGTTTCGTTTTTACATTTCTAAAAAGTTAGAAACTGTCTCCTAATCATTTTCATCCAAAAACATACACATTTCACTTAATTTTATAAGCTTCCATAAACTTGATAAAAAAAGTATTCGTACATATATGTAAAACAAGATTCAAAGATTCAAAAGCTATGAAAATTTTGAAGAAAAACATACCTTATACTTAAATTTTGGAGGAAAAATAATGAAAAAAAACTTCTTCTTTTCTTGCTAGGCACAAATATGAAAAAGAAAGATGATAAAAATATGTTAATCTTTTCTTTTTATATATATATATATTATTATATTACTTATAAAATAATATTATCTTAACTAAAATATTAAATAAATATTAAATTACTATTATTTTAAAAAAGATCATTCAAAAGTCATCATGAATAAATTAACTTCTTAAGAAGATTTTTCCTTTGTTTTTATTAATAGTAATTTATTAATTTTAATATTATAAAAATATTGGAAGGGCCTACTTATATTTTTAGGAGGGCTAGAGTATATATACAAAAGGGGAAATTGCAAAAGTCACAAACCTTGTGGGGCCTACTTATATTTTGGGAGGGCTGTAGTATATTTACAAAGGACTAAACTGCAAAAAAAAAAAATACACCTTAGGGGGCCATGGCCCTCTTAGTCCTCTACTAGGCTCCGCCGTTGGATCTACTTATGTTGTATACTAAGATATGCAATCCAAGAAGATATGAATTGATTTTATGATCTTTTGTATCCTTATATTAAAAATAATTGATTTGATGAGATTTAGGCAAATCAAAATGGATTAAAAGGTTACCTCGTGAAGATGGATTTGTGCTCCAAATATGGAAGACTTGTTCAACTTTGATAGTTGTTTTTTGAGGCAAGTTTTTTTAAGTGGCTGTTGAAGTGCTAATGGAAGTGGTCACTTTGACTAGCACGACCACTTCGACAGGTAACATAAATTGCCTTATTTGGAGTTAGAAAATTTCTTAACTAAGTTAGTTAGGCAATGACTTAATAAATTTGTGGATGTGTGTTGGCCCATATTTAAAGATTCATCTTGTAGAGAAATAAATCTTTGAAGATTAGGTTAGATCGAATCAAACAATCAAATACCTTACTTTGTGGAGATTGGACCGAGAGTATTGGAGACATATCTTTAATAGTCCACTTTATATTGGTCTTTGTTAGTATATTGTATCTTGCTGTTTATTATTTGTTGTTTAATAGGATTGAATTGTAATTGATAGTATGTTAGCAAGTCTCGAACTTCTATATATTTAAAACACATGTATAGGTTTTGTATGAAGTATTGATAGTACTTATATATGTTCATAAAGGAACATTTTTGTGAGAGTTCATTTAGAGTGTTAAACACGTTTGTTTCTTGGTTTTACAACCTAATTTCATTAAGAGTGTAGAACTTAGATGTGAGTGATCTAGTCCTTTGATACAAGAGTGAGGTTGTTACACCGGAGTGTGATAGAACTATGGTCACTTGTTGTATTGAGTTCAAAGATAGTGAATTCATTTCAATAAACTAGGCTCCACAGACATAGATAAACCAAATTGCGTAAATAATTCATGTGTGTCTTGTTTTTGTTCTGTTTTATGCAATGCCATCATAAGTGCCCACTTTCGATGTTAGTTTGGTCACCACTCACACACTATGTTTTTCTTAAGCAATTATCGACTAGTTCAAGTCCACACCAATAATATGTTATTATCAACAGTGTCAAATTTTGACAATATTTTAATCTTATAATGTGAGATTTGTGACAATTTTGCCTTCAAAAGATGTTTAGCTTATGAAATCTAAGATTATCGATAGTAATCTTTGTAACACCCTTTACCCGTATTCGACGCCGGAATAGGTTACGAGGCATTATCGGACTTAAACACAAACAAAATACACTTTCGAGTCATAAATTTTTGTACAAATTAAAACTTTTCATACACATTCATATCGTCCCTCAAACGAGCCTACGAAACTCATTACATGCTTTGGAAGCGGTTTGGGACTAAACCGAGAACTTTAGAAAATTTTTATAAAACTTAGAAAAATTTTCATGTTACAGGGCTCACACGCCCGTGCTACAGGCTGTGTTCCAAATAGGTTGCTCTCTGACTTGTGCCACACAACCGTGCCACATGCCCGTGTGCTAGGCCGTATGGTCGATTTAATTTTCATAATTTTTCATAAAATAGGTGCAGACTTCACACGACCGAGACACACGCTCGTGTCCAAGGCCGTGTCGCACACACAGCTGAGACAGACGTCCGTGTCTCTACCCGTGTGGTCGATTTAATTTTCATAATTTTCCATAAAATAGGTGTAGAATTTACACGACCGAGACACACGCCCGTGTCTAAGGCCGTGTCGCACACATGGC
This sequence comes from Gossypium australe, assembly GCA_005393395.2. NCBI lineage: Eukaryota > Viridiplantae > Streptophyta > Magnoliopsida > Malvales > Malvaceae > Gossypium > Gossypium australe. Next base: position 114,952,230 of record CM016623.1, on the reverse strand, counting down.
TGAGACACATGCCCATGTCTTTGCTCGCGTGCCATATTTTGGGCATTCTATTTTGCAACAATTAAGGTGCAGGGGACACACAGCTGAAACACATGCCCGTGGGGCAGACCGCGTGTCACACACGGCGTAGACACACGGACCCATGTGGACAAAAATAAGGCTATTTGCCAAGCCATTTTACCACCCTTACTTGTACATACATAGACAATATCATATGGCACCAATCCAAGCATTTACATACAACCAAATCAGCCACAATCAAGACATCAATACATCATTCACATGCTACCATCTATCATACACAAACATCACATGCTTATCATCTCAAATCATGTAAATTCCCACATCTATGAAAGGCATTATCATATAAATTGCTCATACCAATTGTAGCCAATTTTCAATAGCCTTATACAAAATGAACTTTCAACCAATATAAGCCAATACATTTGGCCAAATCAATTATGACACATATCAAAATGACCAAGTCCCTTATACATGCCATAACTCAAAATGTTGAACTCATTGGTACCAAAATAATAGTTGATAGTGTGAATAGATCTCCGGTGATCTCCAATCCCGAGCTAGCTTGGTGATACCAGGCCCGGCCCTGGGCCAGGGCAGGTGGGGCCCCTGCCCAGGGCCCAACAGAAAATTTATTAAATTTCATTAAAAAAATTAAAGAAAATCCAACTTTCCTCATGCAGCAGAGGAACATCTTCCAGAGCAACAACTTCCTTCTTTCCTCTTCCTTCTTCAGACTTTCCTCTTTCAATTTTCCACTTTCCAACACCAAAATTAAAACTTTCCTCTTTCCCATAGCAAAATCCAACTAATCTAAGAAACACTTTGCTCTTTCCTCTTCATCTATTCCAATTTTTGGCTTTTCATCTACCCTTCACGCCTGAAATTATGTCACTTAACAATGAAGATAATGGTTATCCCATTCAATTAACAACGGCATGCTTGGGTTGTAGTATAAGTTGCTTCATTTGTTATCACCCTTATGTCTCAATTTCAATTACATTGAATTTTCGGCATTTTCACTCTTCAATTTCTCCTTATAATTTCCTTGAGTTTTGCATATTGAATAATAAAGAAAAGCATTTTCGATTGGGATTAATTGAGGTAAGTTTCTACAATTTTAGTCTCTTATTTTGTGCTTAGTTGTTCTTAGTTAATTCTGATTTTTGATTTTTTTCATTTGAAGATTTCGATTTTTTGAATGGGAAAAATTGGGAGTTTTTGTTTGAAAATATCTAATTGGGAATTTTCCCTTATAAAAATCTCTAGTTGGGAAAGTAGGAAATTTTCCTTATAAAAATCTTGAATTGTTAAATTCAGAATTCATTTTAGTTGATTTATTTCGTTTTTCCTTTCGAAAACTTACTGGATTCAATTGAAAAAATTCTGTTGTGGGTATTTCTTGATTTTTCTTTAATGGGCATTGGATGATTGTTGCAGATATGAAAGGTAGATATTCAATGGAGTTCTAATTTGATTGTCTTGAAGATATGCTAGTCAATTACAGGTTAGTCATTATCTAATTATCGGCGCTTTACATTTTTCATTTTTGAGATGATTTGATTTTTTTTTCAAAAAATTGACGATTTGATCTAGTTTTCTGTAGTTTGATTGTGATTATTTGTTTTTGGTTTTGTTTAATTAGTCAATTTTATTGGCAGGAACCTTGGCTCATCATTGCAAATTAAGAACGCTAATGATTAAGCTGATTATTTGTTCAATTCTATAGCCCTACAGGTGCCATTGTTCTAACCTATATTAGTTTTATTAGCTATTAGTTATATTGCTAAATAATGTTGCCTAGATATTTGTCTGGAAGTGAGAAAAGAAAGAAACGAAAACAAAGAGATGAGTTAGTAGAATCACAAAGGGGATCTCTGGATAGATTTTTTAAGAAAAAAATAGGAGAGACTTCTGAAAGAGTGGAAGTAGACAATGTGGACCAATCTAATGAAAATTTAAATGATAATGCTATTAATTTGGATGATTTGAATTATGACTATGGTCATGCCAATGTGGTTGAACTTGATCCAAATGAACATAATAATTCTCCAAATCATATCAATGAGGAATTTGCTACTGTGAATGACCCTAATGATGTACAAAATGAGTCAAATGTTGAAGATGTTAGGGATGATCCGCATTTTATTCCTCCTTTAGACATTTACGATCCTAGAAATTGGGGTATCCTTGATAACAAGTCTAGAGATATTTTAGTTGAAAAGGACTGACGATAGAAAATGGTTAGTTTACTCTAAACATGTAGATAAAGTTTTTTGTTTTTGTTGTAAGTTATTCACAAAACTAAATAGAAAGAGTTACTTGGCCACTGATGGTGTGAATGATTGGAAACACTTGAGTGAAAAACTCAAAGAACATGAGAATAGTTTTGACCATATGACTAACATGAATGTTTGGACTGAATTAAGAGTGAGATTGAAGACTAATCAGACTCTTGATAAAGACTTGCAACAAGGAATCTCAAAAGAGAAAGAACGTTTGAGACATGTTTTCTTGAGAATACTTGCTGTAGTTAAATGTCTTGGTAAGAATAATTTAGCTTTTCAAGGATCAAATGAGAAACTTTATGAGGAGAATAATGGTAATTTTTTGAGCCTAATTGAAATGATTGCTGAATTTGATTTGTCAATGCAAGACCATATTAGACGCATTCAAAATGAAGAAATGCATTATCATTATCTTGGTCACAAAGTTCAAAATGAGCTAATTTCTATATTGGCCCATAGTGTTAGAAGTTCTATTTTGAAAATCATTCAAGAGGCAAAATATTTCTCTGTTATTCTTGATTGTACCCCTTATGTGAGCCATCAAGAACAAATGACTTTAATAATACGATGCGTTAATATGTCAAATGACAAAGTAAAAATAGAAGAATACTTTTTAGAGTTCTTGAAAGTGGATGATACATCTGGGATGGGGCTTTATAATGAGTTATTAAATGCATTAAAATCTCTTGAGCTTAATGTTGATAATGTGAGAGGCCAAGGATATGATAATGGTTCTAATATGAAAGGAAAACACTAAGGTGTTCAAAGGAGACTACTTGAATTAAATCCAAGAGCTTTGTATATGCCGTGTGCTTATCATAGTCTTAATCCCACTCTTTCTGATATGGCACATTCTTGTACAAAAGCTATTTCATTTTTCGGTATTGTGCAATGTATATATACATTGTTCGCAAGTTCTACCAAAAGGTGGAAAATTTTGCGTGATAATGTTTCAGAAACTGTGAAATCTCTATCTGATACTCGATGGGAAAGTCGAATTAAAAGTGTTAAAGCTATTAGATTTCATGCTTCCAAGATAAGATTAGCTTTGTCAAAGTTATACTAATCTTCAGGTAATGATGCTAAAGTGAAAAGTGAAGCAGAAAGTTTGGCTAATGCACTTCAAAATTTTGAATTTTTACTTGGAATTGTTATTTGGTATGATATATTGTTTTCAATTAACAAGGTGAGTAAAAAGTTACAATCCAAGACAATGTGCATTGATACTACGATGAAAGAAGTGGAAGGTATAATATTATATTTTAAAAATTATAGAAAAGAAGGGTTTGAAGCTAGCATTAGTGTTGCCAAAGATCTTGCGTTTAGTATGGATATAGATCCAAAATTTTCAACTAAACGTCTTATTTTTAGAAAAAAATAATTTGGTAGGGATGGTCATGGTGAAGATTTGCAATCACCTGAGGAATCTTTTAGAGTTAACTACTTTTTGGTGATTGTGGATATGGCAATTACTTCTTTGAAAGAAAGATTTGATCAATTAAAGATTTTTGAAAATGTTCTTGGATTTTTAATTGACTCAACAAGGTTGAAGTCTTTAGAAAGGAATAGATTAAGAGATTGTTGCAATAACTTCAAAGATACATTTTCTCATAATAATTTGTCAGATGTTGATGCTGATGACCTTTATTCTGAAATGAAATTGTTACAAATGACTTTACCAAATGAGTCAATGACCGCAATTGATATTCTTGAATTTGTCAAAAATGCAGATTGTTATCCTAACGTTTCCATTGCATATCGGATCCTATTGACGATGCCTGTGACAGTAGCTTCTGCGGAAAGAAGTTTTTCGAAGTTGAAATTATTGAAAAATTACTTGAGATCGACAATGCCGCAGGAGAGATTAAATGGTCTAGCAATATTATCTATTGAGAGAAATATGTTAGATAAAATTGATGTAGATATGATCATAAATGACTTTGCATCAAGAAATGCTCGAAGGAAATGCTTTTTATAAGTATAATGTGTATCTTTCATATACATTTTTTAAATTTACATAGGATGTAACGAATTTTTATATCTTTTTATATGACTTAGTATTTCAAAGAAGAAGTGCGTTAGGGGCCCATTTTTTTCAGTTCGCCCAGGGCCAAAGAAAATTCAGGAACGGCCCTGGGTGATACTATAACATAAGGGAAAGAAAAGGAAGTAAGCTAAATAGCTTAGTAAGTTCATATGCAAATAATAAACAACATTAACCATACAATTGCCATATAAGTAACATACATATTTCAATCTAAATGTCATTAAAACCTCATGAACATAGCATACTCAATCATATTCTTACCAATAATTCGTCATATACCGAATTCATACATACCTGTGCCGTTTCGTAACATAATCACATACTTTCTCATCTTTGACATACCCGTTGAACCACTTGAAATACTATCGGATACACGAAAATCTTTGAACATAAGTGTCACATATGTAGCCAATGCTACCATAAATCTCATAACACATATAAGCTCACTCTCGAGCTATCCTCGGGTCTGCTCACACAAACTGTCAGTTGAGACGTAGCTTCGCGGTGCTGCTCACACAAGCTGTCAGGTATCCGCAACATATGCCGGTATACCCAGCCATCGGTAGGACGTACAATACCAGCACCCGGGACACATAAATCACATAATCACATGGGTTCCTAGTGACATGTCACTTGTATCCTAATCTATTCCTAAGGTTCAACCGGGATTTCTCTCTTGCCGGAACTTCGTCGAATATGCTCATAGAATCAATCATACATTTCATGCAATATCAAAACATTAAAATAAAAATATAACATTGCATTATTTACATACGAACTTACCTCGGTACAAAAATAGTAGAATTTGAGCTAATCGTCAAATACTTTGTTTTTCCCCCGGTCTAGGTTCGTACCTCGTTTTTCTTGATCTATAATAATAAATTTAACTCATTTAATCATCACATTATTCAATTCAATCCAAAAATCATATAATGGCAAAAATTTCATTTTTGCCCCTAAACATTTGACATTTTACAATTTAATCTCTAGGCTCGTAAAATGAAATATGTTCAATTCGTTTAATACACAAGCCTAGCTGAACTATTTTTATGCTCATACCAGCCCACATTTTTCATTAAATCACATTTTTACTACATATTTTATAACCTTTACAAATAGGTCATTTTTTATGTTTTTATTGAAAATCACTTAGTAAAAGTTGTTTATCCAACATCAAACTTGCATAATCTATCATTAAACATCAAAATAAACAAATAATTAACATGGGTCAAACCCTAGACCTTGATTATTTCTTAAGTTTGTGGTAGAAATAGATAGATCGAGTTACAAAGATTTCAAAAATGTAAAGAGCATTAAAAATGGGGCAAGAACGGACTTACAATCGAGCTTGAAAGCTTGAAAAACCCTAACTATGTCTTCCTCTTGTAAATTTCGGCCAAGGGGTAGAAGATGAAAAAAAATTAGCTTTTAATTTGGCTTTTAATTTATTTAATTAGCCAAATGACCAAAATGCCCCTAACTTAAAACATAAAAATTCTTTTACTTCAGGTCCATTTTTGTCCCCTAACTTAACCAATGGTCTAATTACCATCTAAAGACCTTCAATTTAAAATCTCATAGCAATTGGACACCTTAAACACATAGAACTCAAAATTTTCACTTTTTTGCAATTTAGTCCTTTTAACTAAATTGAGTGCCCAAACGTCAAAATTTTCGAACGAGATTTTCATGAAATCATTTCATAAAACTGTAGACCATAAAAATATAATAAAAAAAATTTTACTACGTCCAATTTGTGGTCCCGGAACCACTATTCCAACTAGGCCCAAAATCGAGCTGTTACAATCTTACGTTTAGAAATCATATTATCATGTTTAGATAAGAAGATTAGCTTGAGTAAGTAATATAACCACCAGTGTTAAGATATGGTAATTTATATATGTAATCTCAATATCATCATTTCCTTGGGATCTGCTGTAACAGTCCGGTTTAGACCCTGGTCGGAACAGTGGTACAAATCCGAGTCAGTAAAATATTTTAATATTATTTTATGTGTCTGCAGTATATGATTAAGCATGTGTAAAAGTTCCGTGAATTAATTCGTCTGTTTGTGTGTTTAAATTGAGTAAAGGGCTAAATCGCATAAAGCGTAAAAGTGACCCACCATTTGATTATTGGCTAAATTGATGTGGCTTTTTAAGGTGGAGGCCTTATATTGTTAATTGGCCTTTGTGAAATGTAGTGGACGGCACATTAATATGGTAAATGGCTTATTTTATTTGGTAATGGTTTATTAAATAATAAATATTATAATATAAGTTATATTATATAAAACAAAAACATGAAAAAGAAAGCCATAATGCTTATCTTTGGCCGAATATCAAAAAGAAAAAGAAAAGAAGAAGTTAGCAATGTTTCGGCTAGGTTTTGAGCTTAATTAAGGTAATTTTTGACTTCGGTTTTTGATAATTTCTATGCTTTTGCAATCGTTACTTTGAGAGCTACAAAACCCATGTATTAATTTTGTGAATTGATGATGTTTGTGTGATATGCCATTGATGATATGTTAAGCTTTTTGATGGTTTTTGGTGTTAAATGAAATATTTGAGTTAGATGAACATGTTTTGTTCTTGAAGTTTTGATAAATTTAGCTAATTAGGGCTAAATTGAGAAAATATTATTTTGGAGGACTAAATTGTCAATTTGATGAAAAGTATGGACTTGTATGATGTATATATACATTCGGCTAAGCTTGCTTGTGTATTGATTTTGAGAATTTGATGTTTTGAGAAAAATGGATTAAATTGATAAATTATGTAAAAATGAGGGCTAATTTGCAAATTGGTCTAAAGGTGTGTCTTTGGATTGAATTGAATGAATTAGCGAATAAAAGGGTTAATTCTGAATATGTTTAGATCAAGAACCGAAGAAAATAGACTTAGATCGCGGGAAAGCGAAAGTAAACGAGTAGCCGTTTTCATTCCGATATATCGAATTTGTGGTAAGTCACTATGCAAATAAATGTATTCATATTAAATTATGTATGTTCATATGACTTTTGGTAACAATGAATGTTTATGAGATATTATGTACATAAATTCTGAGTTAAGATTGTTTTAGTGATAATGTTCAAGAAATCCCGTATGACATTAGGAATACAAAGGTATATATATATTTTGTGTCATCGTGTAAGACCATGTCTGGGACAGTGGCATCGATATCTGAATACGAGTAAGACCCTGTCTGGGACAGTGGCATCGATATCTGAATACGAGTAAGACCCTGTCTGGGATAGTGGCATCGATATCTGAATACGAATAAGACCCTATTTAGGACAGTGGCATTGATATATAATTTCATGTAAGACCCTGTCTGGGACAGTGGCATCGACATCCGACTATACGTAAGACCACGTCTGGGACATTGGCATTGTACGAATAATCTGAGTGTTCTGAGTATTCTATTAGATTTTGAATAGTTCAACAGATAAGTTCGAGAAACAAACGACTATGTGAATTGTATATTTGTTTCAGGTGCATTTAAAAAGTACACTATGTGTGAATGAAAGGTAAGTGTCCATATGATCTTACTATGATAAATATGTGCATTGAAATGAGGAGATAATATGTGATGATATGCTTGAATGAGCCATATGTAAATGTGATACAAGAATGAATAAGCTATGATCTAACAAGTACATGATGATAGGCAAGTTTGTATGATGAATGGTTAAATAAAAGTGCCAAGAAGAATTATGGTTATGCAATTGAGCTATTAGTGATTTCATATTGATTATATGTCTTGAATGCTTAAATATTAAGTTTATCTGTATATAACTTACTAAGCTTTTGGAAAGCTTACTCTCTGTGTGTGTGTTTTATCTGTTTTATAGGTCGTTAAAGCTACTGAAGGCTCAGGAACGTCAAGGATCATCATCACACTACTAAAATCATTTTGGTACACTTTGAAAATGTATATGGCTAGATATGGCATGTATAGGCTAGTCCTTGATATGAGTTGTTATGTGAACTTAGCCATGTGATTTGGCTAGTTAAGTTTTGGTAATATGCTTAAAGGAATGTGATATGTGAAGTTGTTTTGGTATGATTAGTTTATATATGAAATGGTTATGATATGGTAAGTATATAGATGAATGGTGCTTGGGCATAATTGTGATTTAGTCATGCAAATTGGTATGTTTGGAATTGGTTTTGAACGTATAGATGGAATGAATATTGAATGTATTGTTGTGTGATTTTCTTAGTTGTCAAATATGCATGATTTGGATGGCTTTTTGGTATATTTTGGTGGTTATATGTGAATGAAATGGGATGGTAAATGTTGCTTGTAGGTTTGACCCTTTTGGGTGGCATTTTGGCCTTGTAAATGGCCTATAATGTCACACGGTTGTAGCACACGGGCGTGCCTAATGACTGTGGGTGTATAGCAGGATGTAGCTTAGTAACACACGGCCTCGACACGAGGGTGTTAACTAGCCGTGGTGTACAAGTCAGTAGCTAACTAAGAACACACGGCCATGGCACACGGGCGTGCTTGGTGGCCGTGGTGGTGAAGTCAGTATGTGGCCTAAGAGTGCACGGCCTCAGTGCACGAGCGTGCTTTGTGGCCGTGGAGGGTAAGTCAGTATATGAACACGGGGAAAACACACGGGGGTGTCTGTTATCCGTGGAGGGCACACGGTCTCCTCCCACGGGCGTGTATCCCCTGTATTTTAGAAAAGTTTTTAAATTTTCATGAAATTCTGTATGTGTTTCGGTTTAGTCCCGACTCAGTTTATAAGCATGCTATTGGTCTCAAAGACTCATTTAAGGGACATTATGTTTGAGAATGATGATTGAATGTATGAAATTTTTGTAAATGTTTTTCGATCTGTCCGGTAACACTCCTAACCCTAATTCGGCGACGGACTCGGGATAGGGGTGTTACATCTGCCGTAATTTGATATGTCAAATTAGGCTCTCCAAAACACTCAAGGAGCTTATTCTCAAGCAATTTAGGCTTCTTTTCTATATTTCTGTTGATTTTTAGTTTTCACTATTAATAAATGTTTTTGCTTAGTTTTGTCCATTTTGAAACTCAAATGGCAAAATGGTGCCATGAGGACCTAATAATGTGTTTGTGTTAGTGTAGGGAAACGAAAATCACCTAAACTCGAGGAAAACAACATTCAACATGGGTGTTGCAACAGTAATACTATGAAAGTCACGACACCGAGTCCATTTGCCTCAAGGATTAAAAAATTTAACAAGAAATCAACTTTAAGCTTACCATCGAGAGAGTCGCAACACTAAGGGTATGATGTCACGACATCGAGCCCGAAGTTGCAACACCAAGCCTCCAAAGTCGTGATATCCCTGAAGATGCTAAAGTGAAGAAATTGTGGCCACCACAGTGATGTCGCGGCACCAAAAACCCTCACAACCACTAGTGCACCATTTTCAAGGGTGTTGCGACACCAAAGCCTAAGTGCTATGAAACCAAAGCCTGGGTGTTGTGACATTGATGCTTGATGGATCCTAAGTCAAAATAAAACTTTTAGTGGTATTTTTGTCTTAAATTCGAAATTATATCTCAACTAATAAAAGCACTTTTGGTTGAAAACTTTAAAAAAGCCAACTTTCTTTCTTTTTTTAAGCTTAGTAGTTAGTTTTCATCTTCATGTTTTAGGGCTTAGTTCATTAACCTTTTTTTAGTTTAATTTGTGTAATTGGTAGTTTAGTTAGTTTTTACTATAGCTTTTCTATTATCTGCACTTTGGTATTTAAACTTTGCTTTGTATTTTGATTTTCATCCCAATCCATTAATATATTTCAGTTTCATTTGCTTTCTAAAGTTTAAAATTTTGAACTTTACTTGCATTTTTGCCTCCATTGTTGTTGTCATCATCTTCTCCAAGCAACCATCAAAGAAATTCCTAAGCTTTTCTCTCACCTTACTCTTGTGCTTATTTTAATAAATGATTTGGGTATGTGTTGGGCTGTTGTTTGCATGAAAATCATGTTAGGTAACTAAAACTATGGTGGTTAGTTGATGGAAATGTTGTTTGGTTAATTTTTGGTACAAGGACTAAATTTTAAAAATTGGACTAAATCGAATAAACTTCAAAACTTAGAATTGACACCTCTAAGTGAACATTTAGTTAGGTGAGGCTGATAGGAGATTTTATTGAGCATCAATTTGGTTATCTTGAGTTAGTTTGGTAAGGTCGAGAGATAAGCCAAAATAAATCGTCTAATTTGGTAAAATGGTGGTCGAGAGGTAAAATTGAGTAAATTAGGAGTTTAAGCCTTTTAGATCCTTAATCCAAAGACTAATCAATAACATGGAAGTCAACCAACTGCTTGTGTTTCTTGTATTGTTGATTGTGTAATTTTGACTATTTTACAATCTTGTCGTAATGTTAAATAGTTTATTAGTGCAATTACCTTTGATTATGATTTCCCGTAATATAATACTTAGCGAGTAGTTAGTTAGACTTACTCCTTGCATGCTTAGATTGCATTAGTCTCCTTATCCCCGAACTCTCTTGGGTTCAATTGTAACATCCTCAAAACCCCCTTGGTCATAAATAATGAGATAAAATTTTAGCAAAATAAGTTATAAGATCAAAGAAAATGAAAGTTACAATATATCAAAAGAGAGTAAAATTAAGAAGCATGACATGATGTATCAAAAGAGACTAAATTGCAAATATGCAAAAAGTTCTATGGCACAAGCATTAATGTAACATCCCTACAATTGATATATAATAAAAGTAGTAATAAATTGAATAATGTATAATTGATTTTTCAGTAAAATGAGAAAATGATATAAAGCGGATAAAAGAGAATATTGAAGAGTATTAAAATGATAATAATAATAATAAAAATAATGATTAAGAAGTAGGTTTTAGTATATTGATTTAAAGTAAAGCTAAATCGTAAATATGTGGAAAGTTTTTGGCTCAAGTGTAAATATTCAAAATTTAGGGGATCGAAGTGTAAAAATAAGAAATTTAAAGGACCAAAAGTGAAAATAATCCAATTTACTAAGATATGGAATTGTCATGCAGGGTCCAAATTGAATAGGTGAAGAATTGTGAGGGACTAAATCATAATTTTACCAAATTAAATAATGATTCAAGGATGAAATTTTGAAAGATCATAAATGGCAAAATGGTTAATTAGCAAGAGGGAGAGTTCTAGAATGTAATGATGATGTTGATGATATTTTGGTTATTTTTTTAATTAATTAATTAGTTAAATATTATTTTATTAATATTTTGCTTAGATATTTATTATTATTTTATTTAGAAAAATGATAGTATAAAAAGAGAGGAAGGATGAAGGAAATGAATCATCCTTCCAATGTGAGTGAAAGGGTGAAAAGAAGTTTTTTTTTCTTTATAATTTAGTCATTTGCCATGAAAACCTATCTTTTTACTCAAAATTTTTGAAAACTTCCTTAGATATTAAAGAGAGAAGATGAAGTAGAGATTTTAGAGAATCTACTCATCAATTTAGAAGCAAGAAATAGTAGATGAAAGTGGAGAAAATGAGAAGAAAAAGGAAGGAAAGTGGCGAAGATGAGAAATGCATGGAAATGAAGAAGAAATGAAGAAATTCTTGACAAATGAGATAAGTTTCATACTAAACCTACTTGTATTTCAATGGATTGAGTTAAAAATGTTTTGAGTGAGATGTATGAAACATGTATTTAATCTAAATACTAGAAATAGAAAGTATTTGATGAAGAATAGAGACTTAAACCACTAAATTGGTAAGAGAGAATGTGATTTGTATGGTGAAAAGTACTAAGATTAAGAAATGAATATGTAATCTACACATAAACATAAGTGTCTAAATTGTATAGTAATAAAAAATATGGCAATTATATGTGAATGAATGAAAGATAGTGCAAAGAACCATGGAAAAAAAAATATTTTTTTCATTAAAACAGTTTGGACAGTAACAGTTACTTAACTTTGAAAATTCACCAAAAAATATAGAATTTATTTATAGATTGAATTAAATATGTAATTAAATCTTATTGAGTCTAGTTTTATATGGAAGAAACGGTTAAAGAAACTGAATTTTATAGTTTTAGATATATTAATTTTCGTGAAACAAGGTCGGAGTGGATTCGGGTTCCCCTGTTCTGACTTTGGAAAATCATAAAAAAGTTGTAAAGAAATTATTAGGGTTTTAAATTTATATGTTTAAATTCTTAACGAGTTTATTTTCAAGAGAAACAAACGTAAACATCATCTAAACCCCGTACTAAGAGATAATTAATTTTAGTAAAGAAAGGTCGAAGCTGTCAAACAGCAGAATAAGGACAAATTTAAAGAATTTACTGTACTTATTGGCTAAGTCATAAATTCTGAAATTTTTATGGTCAAAATATATTTGAGTATAGTTTCAAAAACATTAAGCGGATCTTAATTTTGAATTATGTAGCTCAAGATATAAATAATTTAGTGACTATGACTCAAGTGGACAGCTTTGATATGAACACATAAGTAAATAGTAGAATTATAGATGATGTTACATATAAACATGTTATATTCTATAAGTTAAAGATTCTAACAAATATATACATAAAGGATGTGGAATGGAGAGGAGGAGGAGGAAAAAATATATGACTATATATAGTAGATGAATTTGAAATGTTTCGAAATGGTTATAAGTGATGGAATGATTAATACATGTGAGTATGTTTAAACTAATTGATAAAATAATAAGTGAATAATTTTTAATTGATGTGATATTGAATTCTTTGTTAAAATTTTATGAAGAATTAAATTGATTGGCACAATTTAGAAATAAATATGAAGTATACGTAAAGTGGGTAAACCACTTTTAAAAGTGCAAGTCCTCCAATGGTCTTATTTGTAAAACTTTAATATTTGTGTTAATTTTATATACTTTGTTATCTTTGATTGAATATCATGTTTTTATGAGGACTTGATATTAGAAATAAATGCAAGTGGATGATATGTAAAATGAAGTGGCGGTTATGACATCTGAATATATATATATTCAGGAAATGATATATAAAAATAAATAAATAAAAATAAATCGTTGAACTTGTAAGAAAATGGAGATGACGTCACGATGACAAGTTCGCCATGTCACGACGTGGAAACCCCAACATCGCAACGACATTTTAGAAATTTTTATGAACTTTACAGTTTGGCCTTTGATCAATTGTGGATATTTTAATAAGCTCCTTTAACTCATTATTAGTTCTATCGTAAATTCAATTATTACTAAAATGAGTTAATGATCTACATTAATTAAATAATATGATAAATTGATCTGAAATTTTCAGTAGTTGCTTCAGCAACGAATGTGACATCCTGATGCCTTGACTCGACGATCAAGTCAGGTATGGTGGTGTTACATCAATCCTCAGAATACTCCATAGTGTTCCATTGTAATACTACAAATATTACAACTCGACCTGTCACATTTGCAACATATCACTAGATATTTAATTTTAATTGTGTTGATTGATAGCCTTGATGCACATATGGCGAGGTGTGGTCAAGTTATTGCACTGTTGTAGGGGAGTTTTATGTGATTGAGTTGATTTGTGTGATTATTGCATTCTTTTCTAGGAAGATAGTTGGCCAAAGCTAGAGTTATAGATACGATGCTTTATTTTATTTTAATGGTTTTCTTAATTTTTACTTGTTGATAATTGATTGATAGTCATGTTTAATAATGACTATAGGTGGCCAGAAGACTCATTCGTGTTTGATGCTAATGGTATTTCAACATCTAGTTGTAGGTATGATGACAACTATGGGAGACAAGGTTATAAGTATCTTTATGATTCTCACAGTTACACGCACGGATGGTTAGGTAGTAACTCAACATATAATCCATATTCTTGTATTCTTATCAAGATTGGGGTATGTATGGTGAAGAGTCTAATAAAGATAAATATTTAACCACTGGGGTTGTCATACTTGAGGATGGCGTGTCTGAATTCCATGACACCCTGAAGACCATGTAGAACCAATTAGATTCATTGTTAGAAGTCGTCCAACATCGGGCTAAGGAGCATGTTCTGGTGAAATAGTGTGTAGAGTCGGATAATTTTAAACTTGAGGAGGAGGACCCCTATAAAATTTTTGAACATGAAGAGTCAAAGATTGATTGTCAGCAAGAGATAAAAATGGGATAATTGAGTGAAGTGTTAAGTATTATTGTTGAAATCTCTGATTTTATTGACATAAGTGTAGAGGCAGGCATGGAAGTAGTTTTAGAAGAAGAGACATTGAGCTTGAAAAGTACAAGTGAAAATGTGAAGGAGCCACCACATTTTCCAAATACGTTAGAAGAAACCTCATAATAAGAACCAAACAAAGATACGCTCCAACAAAGTTATGCTCAAACGGCGATGAAAGATAAGGTTCGGGTACTTCATCCTTCGAAAGAAATTGAGTTTGTTATTTTTGAATTGATGATTCCTCGGAACGTGTCATGGAGTGGGATCGGTTTTAGTGAGAAGTAGTTCATAACATTGATCTTCCATGGTCGACCATGTTATTTGTATCCTTTTTCATATAATTTTAACTTGTTTAATAGTAAAATTAAGTCACTTTAGTAATAACTTATGTTTTTACAGTTTAAGTTGTTAAATTATTATTTCTAGCAGTTTTTATAGTATTTGATATCTACATAAGGTTATGTGGTCATGTAGTATGGACCGAGAGCTAAAAATACAACTTTCAGACGAAACTGTTACCAATGTCGCGGCATTAGGCCATGGAAGTTGCGACATTGAAGACTGACATAAGAACAAACTCTTGAGATGAAACTGCAGCAAATGTTGCACCATTGAGGCCTGAAAGTTGCAACATTGGCTCCATGTCACAACAAGAAAGTACTCCATGTCGCGACGTTTCTCTATCCGTGGAAATTGCGATTTCAAAGGAAATTTAGGGTCTTTTCTAATTTAAAGCCCTAATTGCTATATTAATGGAGAGGCATTTTAGTCTTTGAACTATTACATATATAATCAACTTTGAAATCAGAATTAGGGGACTTTTTCAAACTTCAATTTTAGTTTTTCATTATATTAGGTTTTTACTATGGTTTCTTAATATGAATCTCTCTATTCCGAAGTTAATATGTTGCAAGCGAAGAATGTTTCGGATACGTGCTTTCATCTCGATTTATCAATGAACATTCTCGTATTTATTCTCTTTATTTTGTATCTTGTTCATTACTTTATTAATCGAACGTATGTGTAAACATGAGAATTAATTTGGTTTTATAATTAATATTTTACATAATTTATTGATTATTTGATTAAGTGATTATTTTCCTAAAATTGATTATTTATTCGAGTTTGCTAAATTTCTTAGTATACTAGGACTGACGACCCTAGTAGAATATTTAGACAGATGAGACCGAAGGAGTATTATGTTGTATAAGCATTGAGTCAACATTGCTGAGCAGTGAGACTGAAAGGGTATCCATATGTCAGGGGGAGACTGAAAGGGTAACTTAGGTAGTAACTTTTAGCAAGAACGAGACCGAGAGGGTATTCTTAGTTAGGAGTGGTAAACAAAACAATTAAATTAAATATGAGTTTAATTGATAATTAATAAATCAACCAATTTTAGGCTAATTAGCTCGCATCAATTAAATAATGAATAGGAAGTTCCAATAGTCTTCTAGATATTAACCCTAGGTTTAGTTTTAATTTAAATAGTCTTATTGAAATTTCAATCTTGGATTTGCACTACTAATTCATAACTCGACTAGACTAGTAATTGTTTTCAGAATAATTAATTTAGTAATAACTTTCACCAACTTAGCAATCCCTTGGGTACGATCCTCGGAATACTTCTGGTATTTTGTTGTAAATTTACTATATTACTATTTGACATGTATATTTGCAGACACCGCACTTCACTTATATAATTAATTGCATTTTTCAAAGCCTTGGTGCATGCACGTCGAGGCACGATCAAATGTGCATGTCAACACGGTCTAAGATAAGGCAAGATCGATATGTTCATTTTCTGAAGGAGGTCCTTATCCATTCGGTTATGTATAAAAGTCGAGTCAAAGGCTCTAGGACCTCATGGAAGTTTGACTTTGGGGACGTAACGGTTCACCCAAGAACCATTCTTTAACCTTTCCATTAGCAATCAATCATTTTTTTTTAGTTTTTAAACTTTTTTTATATTTAGTATTAAGACTTTAGTGTAGGATTTTCTTTTGTCCAATGGAATTTGGAGTTGAAAATAAATAAAACTTTTGTGCATACTATAGTGGTGTCGTAAAATTTTATTGTCAATGTCGCGACATCATGGGCAATTTCGAGGGGGCAAAATATTTTTAGTGTCGTAACACCATAGACGCGGGAAAAAATTTGGTTTCAAAATATGCAGGGATGTCACTATTGGATTTGGTGCCCTAAGTGTAATATATTCATTTGTAAACTTGGAATTTTTTTGAATAGATTGGTTAATAAAATAATTCATGGATTACATTAATATACTTTGTATTATTTTAAGCTTACTAGTTAGTTTTTTTCTTCATCTTTTAGAGTTTAGTTCATTAACTTGTCTAAGTTTAGTTGGTGTAGTTGGTAGTTTAGTTAGTTTTTACTTTAACTTTTCTATTATTTGCACTTTGGTATTTAAACTTTGCTTTGTATTATGATTTTCATCCAAATCCTTTAATATATTTCAGTTTCATTTGCTTTTCAAAGTTTAAAAACTCTAAACTTTACTTGTATTTTCACCTCCATTGTTGCTGTCGTCATCTTTTACAAGCAACCATCAAAGAAATCCCTAAGCTTTCTCTTACCTTACTATTGTGTTTATTTTAATGAATGATTTGAGTATGTGTTGGACCGTTGTTTGCATGAAAATGATGTTAGGTAACTAAATCTATGGTGGTTAGTTGATGGAAATATTGTTTGGTTAGTTTTTGGTACAATGGGGCTAAATTGTAAAATTTGGACTAAATCGAATTGACTTCAAAACATAGAATTGACACCTCTAGGTGAACATTTAGATAGGTGAAACTAAGAGGAGATCCTATCGAGTACCAATTTGGTTATCCCGAGTTAGTTTGGTGAGGTTGAGAGATAAGCTAGTATAAATCATCTAATTTGGTAAAATAGTGATCGAGAGGTAAATTTGAGCCAATTAGGAGTTTAAGTATTTTAGATCCCCAATCCAAAGACTAATCTACAACATGGAAGTTAACCAACCGCTTGTGTTTCTTATATTATTGATTGTGTAATTTTGATTGTTTTACAATTTGGTCGTAGTGGTAAATAGTTGATTAGTGTAATTACCATTGATTATGATTTGTCGTAATATAATACTTAGTGAGTAATTAGTTAGACTCCCTCTTTGCATGCTTAGTTTGCATTAGTTGCCTTGTCCCTTAACTCTGTAACGCCCTAAATTTCTAATGTCTGCTTCTGTAAAATTTTGACACAAATATGTATCTACTTCAATGGTTAAGTGTTCTGGGTGTGTGTGTGAGATCCCAAGGTCAAGCTTTAGCTTTGGCAAATTTTGTTGTTTTTGGAATAAAACCCTATCTCTGTTCAGTGGGCTTATATTTAATTATTGTAAACCGTATCAGAATGAGCCTACTGGTTCGGCTGGAAAGGGAGTTTGTGTGTTGTGTGGAGGTCCTGTGTTCGAATCCCTGCGCAAGCGTGGGCATTATTTTTGCCAGCTTGGTGTTAGGAGTTTCAATAGAATTTAAATTTTGAAGTGGTTGAGATTGAGTTGTTAGTGGGGAGTTGGGGGTTATCAATTGGATTTTATTTTATTTTGGGTTTTTTTGAAAATTATCCTCCCTTTTGACCTTTTTTTTTCTCTCCTCTTCCGTGTTCATTCTGACTCGGATTTGTGGTCCCGAAACCACCATTCTGACTAGGGCCTAAACCGGGCTGTTACATGACATGGGCTCAGGCCCGAATATGAATCTGTATGATTTGCCATATTCTACGTGTGTACATGCTTAATTCTGCTGGGTTACATACTCAGTTTATGTAAACTCACCCATTTTCTATTTATTCTGTATAGGTAACCCACAGACTTAGGCGAATCGGTGCAGCAGGGACTCGACAGTGATCACCTTTCTATCAAAACTGTTTAAGTTTTCGATTTATGGTTTTATTTTATATTTTGGGTTACATTTGAGAGTTTATATTTTCTGGGACTCTGGACTCTTTTAAACTATTTGACGTTGGTTTTGGGTTTCTGGTTTTTACTTATTTATAACTATGATGGTTTATCGAAAGCGATGGTTTTCCAAAACTTGAATGGTTTTCTAAACACAACAATTTTACAGGCTTCCGCAACAAATACGTTTTATCTCAAAAAGATAAAATGAAAGAGAGCTTTAAAATTAATAACAGTAATAAAGGCTAATGAACTGGAAATGTTTTAACTTAACGATAACGGTTTTTAACCCATTTTCTGTGACACTTCCAGATTCGGCCATAACGTCCAGGCCGAGTCTAGGGTATTACATTTAGTGGTATCAGAGCCAGGTTACAAAAACTCAGTTGTGGATTTTGGGTTCCAAAATATGTTTTAAAGAATTGGTTTACAAATGGTCTAAAATATTCTGATTGGGAATATGGTTCACCGAGTCTCCAGCGTCGATCCTGTAAGTATTTTGAGTTAGTGCACTTTGAAACTGTATTGATTTAGTTAGAAGGCTGAAACTTCTGAAACAATTCTGAATTTCTGATACTTTATGCATAAAACATCTGTTAATAAATATCGGAACTGATGCATAAAATTTTTAATTTAGATAAAAATTTTAAGTCACAATGAACGTATGAGGTATCCGTGGTCGTGGTAATCGAGGCCGAGGTAGAGGCCATAGGGGAGCTCGAGCTGAGTCCTCATCTTTGGGCAGCATGCCGAATCTGGACACGAGTGAGACACCTGTGTCACCTGCTACTGAGACTGGGTCTCAAAGTCGTTCGGCTGGGGACGACGCACTGTCCCAAGCCATGTTGAGGATATTAGAGAGAGTCACTGGGCCCAATTCTGGATCTGGGGGCCGAGGGTCGGTAACTGAGCGACTCCGGTCTAATGGAGCTGAGTTATTTAGGGGTGTTACAAGAGTCGCCCCTAATGTGGCTGAGTACTGGTTGGAGGCCACTGAGAGGATTATGGATGATTTAGACTGTACCCCCGAGCAGAAATTAAAGGGTGCAGTTTCCTTACTTCGCGACGAAGCATACCAGTGGTGGTTCATAGTTAAGGAGGGTACTCAGCCTGACCGTCTGGCTTGAGAGTTATTTAAGACTACATTTCAGAGCAAATATGTGGGAGCTAGCTACGTTGATGCTCGCATGCGTGAGTTTCTGAACCTCACGCAAGGTGACCGATTTGTGGCCGAGTATGAGGCCGAATTTCTGAGGCTGAGCTGCTATGCTCGAGGTATGGTGGCATCAGAGTATGAGAGGTGTGTTCGGTTTGAGGACGGGCTAAGAGATAATCTGAGGGTTTTGATTACTCCGTAGAGGGAGCGTGAGTTTTATGTTCTGGGAGAGAAGGTGAAGATCACGGAAGATGTTAAACATGCTGAGCGTCAAAATAGAGATAGGGAGAGATGTAAGAATAAGAGGGATTCAGAGCCCTCGAGTTCTATGTAGGGGCCTAAGAAAAAGGCCAGGACTGAGGGGCCAGTTAAAGTGGGGACTTCTATTGCTTCTACTGGGTTGCAGCCGTGCAGCGATTGTGGTAGGCGCCATCCGGGCGAGTGTAGGAAGAGGATTGGGGCCTGTTTGAGATGTGGGTCTCTTGAGCACCACATTTAGGAGTGTCCATTGAGGGCTGATCATGTGCAAGCTCCAGCATCAGGTCCCGCGCAACCATAGAGAGTAGTTCAGTAGCCACCTAGGGGCCGTGGTCAGGCCAGGAGTGGTAATGGTATAGGCTGAAGGCAGAGAGCACCGGGCAAAGGTGCTGACCAGACTGAGGCAAGGCAACCTGCTTTAGTTTATGTTGCACGATGACGAGAGGACAGAGATGCTCCTGAGTCATCACTGGTATGTTCTTTATATTTGATGTACCTTACATTGCTCTGATAGACATAGGATCTACTCATTCCTATATAGCTAGTTCAGTTTCTGAAAACTTGGGGATTACAGTTGAGAGCACTACGAGTGAGGTCACTGTACTTAGTTCGCTGGGGCAATTAGTTCGGGTTAGTAAACTCTATAGGGATGTACCTTTAGTGGTACAAGGAATTGTTTTTCTGATGGATCTGATGGAGCTTCCGTTTGGGGAGTTCGATATAATTCTAGGAATGGACTGGTTGGTCAAACACTGGGTTAGTCTGGATTGTGAGAGGGTCATTCTGAGAACTAAGGAAGATGAAGAGGTGGTTGTAATCGGAGAGCATTGAGATTATCTGTCGTATGTGATCTTCGCACTGATAGCTGAGGAACTGGTCCGGAAAGGATGCGAGGCATATTTGGCTTACGTCAGTACTACTGCTTTTGGGATCTCTTCGATTGGGGATATCAAAACTGTGAGGGATTTTCTAGATGTTTTTCCTGAGGAGTTACTAGGATTGCCTCTGAATCGAGAGGTTGAGTTTGGGATCGAGCTTCTTTTGAGTACAGCTCCAGTGTCCATCGCTCCCTACCGTATGGCACCGAAAGAGCTTACTGAGCTTAAGGCTCAATTCAAGAACTTCTAGATCGTGGCTTCATCCGTCCTAGTGTGTCTCATTGGGGGGCACCATTACTGTTTGTTAAGAAGAAGGATGGGACCATGAGGATGAGCATAGATTATCGGCAGTTGAACAAGCTGACCATGAAGAATAAGTATCCACTTTCGAAGATCGATGACTTATTTGATCAATTTCGAGAGGCTTCTGTGTTCTCTAACATCAATCTCCGTTCAGGGTATCATCAGTTAAGGGTTATGGAGGTGGATGTGCATAAGACAGCATTTAGGATTCGTTATGGAAATTAAAAGTTCCTAGTTATGCCTTTCGGGTTGACGAAAGCACCGGCTGTATTCATAGATTTGATGAATCAAGTATTTCAGCCCTATCTGGATCAGTTCGTCGTAGTCTTCATTGACGACATTCTAGTATACTCTAAGACTAAGGATGAACATGATGAGCATCTTAGAGTAGTGCTTTAGATTCTGCGTGAGAAGCAGCTTTACGCTAAATTCAGCAAGTGTGAGTTCTAGCTTCGTGAAGTAACTTTTCTAGGGCATGTGGTTTCTACTGAGAGGATTCGTGTTGATCCTCGAAATATTGAGGTTGTGCTGGATTGGAAACAACCTAAGAATGTATCTGAGATCTGTAGCTTTTTGGGTTTGGCGGGATATTATCGTCATTTTGTTGAGTGGTTCTCTTTGATTGCAGCTCCTCGTACTAAGCTTCTACATAAGGGTGTCCCTTTTGTCTGGACTGATGCACAGTAAGAGAGCTTTGAGAAGCTCAAGTCTGTTCTAACTCAGGCTCCTGTTCTGATACAGCCTGAGTCTGGAAAGGAGTTTGTAGTATACAGTGATGCGTCGCACGTTGGTTTGGGTTGTATTCTGATGCAAGATGGTAAGGTTGTGGCTTATGCGTCCTGTTAGCTTAAGACACATGAGGGGAACTATCCGACATATGATCTTGAGTTGGCTGCAGCGATCTTTGCATTGAAAATCTGGAGACATTATCTATATGGTGAGAGGTGTATCATCTACACTGTTCACAAGAGTTTCAAGTATCTCTTTACTCAGAAGGAGTTGAGCCTTAGACAGCATAGATGGATTGAGCTACTCAAGGATTACGATTACACGATAGAGTATCATCCTGGTAAAGCCAATGTGGTAGCCGATGCTTTAAGTCGTTGGGCGATGTCTGATTTGAGGGCAATGTTTGCACGCGTTAGTCTGTTCGATGATAGGAGTCTATTGGCCGAGTTACAAGTTAAACCGACTTGGATTGAGCAAATTCGGGATAAGCAGTCAGGGGATAAGTCTCTGAGCTTGAGATTTCGACAGATTGAGATGGTACTATTGCCGATTTTGGGTTAAACAGTGATGGTGTGTTGTGTTTCGAGGACGGATCTATCTGCTGAATGATTCTGATCTGAGGTAGTCTATTCTGAGGGAGGCGCATAGTAGCCTTTATGCTATGCATCTCGGAGGCAATAAGATGTACTGAGACCTTCATGAACTGTACTGGTTGCTGAGGTTGAAGCGTGAGGTTACCAATTTCATAGCATGCTGTTTGACTTCTCAGCAGGTTAAGGCGGAGCATCAGTTACCTTCAGGTTTGCTACAGCCAGTCAAGATTCCTTTATGGAAATGGGAACAAGTGACTATGGACTTCGTTAGGGGTTGCCTTTGACACCCGCTAAAAAGGATTTTGTTTGGGTCATCGTGGATTAATTGACCAAATCTACTCACTTTATTCCAGATCGAACTGATTACTCACTATAGAAACTAGCGAAGTTGTACATTTTTGAGATTGTAAGACAGCATGGGGTTCCTGTCTCGATCATTTTTTATAGAGATCCTCGCTTCACTTCTCAGTTCTAGAAGAAATAGCACGAGGCTCTAGGTTCAAGGTTGGATTTAGTAGTGCGTTCCATCCTCAGACCGATGGTCAATCTGGGAGGGTGATTTAGATACTGGAGGATATGCTTCGGAGTTGCATGATTGACTTCCGAGGTAGTTGGGAGGATTATCTACCTTTAGCTGAGTTCACCTACAACAACAGTTTCCAAGCTAGTATTCAGATGGCACCTTACGAGGCTCTGTATGGTCGTAAGTTTCGTACTCCTTTGTGTTGGATTGAGTTGGGTTAACGTCGAGTTTTGGGTCCTGAGTTGGTTTCTGAGATTAATGACAAGTGTAACACCGCAAACCCGACCTAGATGTTATGGTCGTATCTAGCAATGTCACACGATAGTGTTTTTGAAACCTCGTTGTTACGATTAAAACATTCCATATTATTATCTTGAGTAAATCTTTGTTAGAACTTAGGAAGTCGTCTTTATTCTTTTAAAACACTTGTTTTGAAACATCCCTCATTGTGGAAGCTTTAATAAAACAATTTAGGTGATCATGCGTTTAGAAAAAAATTACTTTAACTTTTTGAAAACCGAATTTCCTACAACCAGCAAGTATAAATCCATAAAGTAAAATAAATAAATAAATACCCAAATTTAAAACTAAAGTCCTAGAGGGTCCTGAAATTACAACCCAAATAATCAATAATAATTAAATCATAAATCGTAAATTGAAAACCATGAAGTCCAAAAATTACTGTGGTCACCGCTGAGTCCTCCATTGCACCAATCCGTCTAAGTCTGGGGATTACCTATGCACATTAAACAAAAAGGGTGAGTTTACGTAAACTCAGTGTGTAATCCCGTAGAAACAAACAAACAATCAGTATTCATAGTGCACAGTTGAACAGTCTTGGGCCTAAGCCCTTTTCAGTATCAGTGACAGTTTGGGCCTTAGCCCATCTCAGTATAGTGTCAAATGCAGTAGGGCCTTAGCCTATCACAATATCAATAGCAGTAACATTTATGCAGTAGCAAAATCCTACCCAACCAGCCTCTACACACCATCTCCGTCCAACCCTACACTCCATGTGGGATATAATCAACCCACCCATCCCTACACTCCAAGTAGTACCGAATGTGGCACAAAACAGTAGTTTGCAGCTGAGCTGCCAGTAAATTATGCTTAAAGCCTTTTAGTACACTTCCTCCGAATAACAACCCCCAACCCAATGCAATGCAACATACATTGGATGACATGTTATTTTGCAATTTCAGTACATATATTCAGTTCAGATATTAACATTCCCAGTACAGATATCATTCAGTGAATTCCACACATTTAGGGGTCTAAGCAGCACTTACCAACCCTACAGTAGGTTCACAGTCGACCTGGGTGACCCGTGCAACCTTAAAAGCATTTCGGTAAAAATGGGCCCACACGCCCATGTGGCCAACTTGTGGGGGCCCACATGCTCGTGTGGCCCACTCATCCCAAATTGGCCTTGGCCGTGTGATCCATTTTTAAAGTAACCCATGCTAACTCAATACTCATATATGTTTTTACTATTTACTTATATGTTCATTCAAAGCTGTCTACTTGAGTCATTATAACTAAATTATTTATATCTTGAGCTACAGAATTCCAAATTAAGATCTGCTTGATGCGTATGAAACTAGACTCAAATAAATTTCTACCATAAAATTTTCAGAATTTTTAGTTTATCAAATAAGTACAGTAAAATCTTTAAAGTTATCCCTATTCTGCTGTTTGACAGCTTCGACCTTTCCTTACTAAAAAGTATTTATCTCTTAGTACGGAATATAGATGATGTTTCTGTTTGCTTCTATTGAAAATAGACTCATTAAGGATTTAAAAATATAAATTTAAGCCCATAATGTTTTTTAAAACGTTTTTTATGATTTTCCAAAGTCAGAATAGGAGAACCCGAAATCTTTCTGACCTTGTCTCACAACATTTATTATAACTCACAATTTATAATTCCATTGCTTACACTGTTTCTTCCATAAAAAACTAGACTTAATAAAATTTATTTTAATATTTTATTCAACCTCTAACTCAATTTTCACTATTTTTTATGATTTTTCAAAGTTAGACTACTGTTGCTGTCCAAAACTGTTTTAGTGCAAAATGTTGATTTCCTAGTTTTTAACACCCTTATTTCCTTTCTCTACAATTTTTCGCATCACTTTCTCTTATTTCTCTTATTTCTCGAAAGCAAGTAATTTCGGCTTTTCGCTGAACCCTATTTTCTGCGTTTCGAGTACACACCGGGTATTGTTTTGATGTCTAATCACTTCCGAGCACTTCAAGGCCTAAAATCAAGATACTCAACATCAGTTTAACGGATTTACAAGCGAATTGACAACCAAGAATGAATAGAAACCCAACTTACCACCAACGATAACCCTTCGTTTAATATTGTTAAGACGAGAACACTAAATTCACCAGTCTGAGCCTCCTCCTATGCCCAAATCGGAGAGAAAAAACATTATCACTTCAGTCGCTAAGAGATTCATGACAGAAACGAAGAGAAACACTTACTGAAACTAAGCGAGCACTAACTGCGTGTGAAAACGAAGGAAAATAACTGGATTAGGGAAAAATTAAGAAGAGAAAGATGGAAAAACTCAGAAAATTTCGGCAATAGGAGAGGGAGAAGAATAGACGACTAAAATTTTTTGGAAAAGGGAGCCAAAAATCGATTATGGGAAAAAAATAAAATAAAATCCCGATAACCCCCAAAATACCTTAATCTTCTCCCCTAATTCCCACTTCACATCCACTACTCAGAATCCCCCTATTATACAACTCTATCCTGAAATCTGAGCAAATAATAATACCCTTGCCTACGCAGGGATTCGAACATATGACCTCCACCATAATAACACACCACTTAATCACCAGACCAGGAGGCCCATTTTGATGCAAACTTACCAACAATTAAACTTAAGCTCTTTGCACAATGTGAAGGCTTTATTTATAAAAAATACCAAAATTTGCCCAAGTAAGGCTTGAACTTGGGACCTCTCACACACACCTTGAACACATAGCCACTGAAGCAGATAGTCATTGCGCGTCACACATACACGAAATCAAAAATTAAAATTTTGGGGCGTTATAATAAGATTTGATTGATTCTGGATCGTCTGAAGGCAGCTTCTGATAGATAGAAGTCTTATGCAAATCTGAAGAGGTGAGAGATTGAGTATTCTGTGGGGGACTTCATTTTTCTCAAGGTTTCTCCATGGAAGAAGTTTTGAGATTCAGTCGTAATGGCAAGTTGAGCCCTAGGTTTATCGGGACGTATCAGATTCTGAAATGTTTGGGACCAGTTGCTTATCATTTGGAGTTACCTATTAAAATAGATCGTATTCATGATGTGTTTCACGTCTTGATGTTAAGGCGGTAACACTCTGATCCATCCTATGTTGTCTCGGTTGAAGAGATCGAGGTTAGGCCGAACTCGACATTTGAGGAGGAACCGGTTCAGATTCTGGACCGCGATGTTAAGGTCCTAAAGAGGAAGTCCATTCTATTAGTGAAGGTGCTATGGCGGAGTCATAACACTGAGGAGGCTACTTGAGAACCTGAGGACTCGATGCGTGAGCAGTACCCTCACCTGTTTTGATCAAGTAAATTTCGAGGTCAAAATTTCTTTTAGGGGGTAGAGTTGTCACTCCCAAATTTCTTATGTCTGCTTCTGTAAAATTTTGACACAAATGTGTATCTACTTCAGTGGTTAAGTGTTCTAGGTGTGTGTGAGAGGTCTCAAGTTCAAGCCTTAGCTTTGGCAAATTTTGTTGTTTCTAGAATAAAACCCTATCTCTGTTCAGTGGACTTATATTTAATTATTGTAAACCATATCAGAATGAGCTTGCTGGTTCGAGTGGTAAGGGAGTCTGTGTGTTGCGTGGAGGTCTTGTGTTTGAATCTCTGCGCAAGCATGGGCATTATTTTTTCCGGCTTGGTGTTAGGAGTTTCAGTAGAATTTAAATTCTGAAGTGGTTGAGATTGAATTATTAGTGGGGAATTGGGGGTTACCAATTGGATTTTATTTTGGGTTTTCCGAAAATTCTCCTCCCTTTTGACCTTTTTTTTCTATCCTCTTCCCTGTTCATTCCTTTTTTCCTTCCTCCCCCTTTTTCGGCTATTCAAATCGTGTTGTTTTGTGCAAGTCCTGATTGTGTTCTTTCCAGTAAGTCCTATTTCATTTAATCTTTACGCTTTTGGTTAAGTGTTTAATAAGGGGTTTGTTTGTTGCTCTCGGTTTAGGCGAAGGACAAGGTTTGGCTGGGGCTCCTACAACAAATTAGGTGTTTGGGGTTTTGTCGATAACGGTAAGTTTTCGCTATGTTAACTGGTGTTGTTCGGCTTTGAGTTGTGAAATATTTTCGATTGGGTTTTCGTTAGGGTTATTAAATTCAGACTTTGAAAATTTCGGTTATAGAGTCTGGAAGGCTCGGGTGTGGTTTCGCATCAGAAAGATACCTGGTGTGTACCCGAAACACAGAAAAAGGGGATTCGACTAAAGCCGAAATTGCAATCTGTCGACGCCACACGACCGTGTGGTAGGCCGTGTGATAGGCCATGTGCAACAACATGACCATGTGATCGACGAAGGCACGACTGTGTGATGGCCGAAGTGTGGTCGTGTGGGCTACACGGGTTAAACTAGACTGGGCATGTGGGATCCACACGGGCAAGGCCAATCTGAGCGTGTCGGCCACACGGGCGTGTGGGCCCACACATTCTATTGAAATTTTTGGTAGGGTCGCATGGGTCGTCCTAATCGATTGTGGACCTACCGTAGGGTCGGTAAAGGCTTATTAAACCCTAAAACTATGTGTTCTGCTAGACTGATGTACTGTGATGAGCATGCCTGTAATATCCGAGATTTAGGGGTTGTGCATTTTTGCTTAAATGTATATGGAAGCATGCCTATGTGTTGTTTGAATGTGTTTTGAGAGTTCCGGGAACTTTAGAATGTAGGTGAATGCCTTATGAAAATATTAGATTTTAAGTCTTAAAGGGGAGCTAGGCAAGTGAGGCCTTAAGAAAATTTGTAGGGGAATTTGGACATAAGAATTGGCTTGGTAAAGTGGCAAGGAGGCGCCACTTAGAGCCTTAAAGAAGTGACGCCACAAGTAGTGTGCAGGGCCTAGGTTCGAGCAGCAAGGGAAGCAAATGGGAGTTTTTATTTTGCTGCAAGGAGGAGCAGAGGTGGGCAGCACAAGGACTTCAAATGGATGAGGATGAGACTTGGTCTTATTCTTTTAAAATTCGGCTAAAGGGAGAGGATAAGTGTTGACTCATTCAAGATATTTTGAATGAGTGTGGGGGAGGAAAAGTAGGAGAAAAAGAAGGGATTTGGGTGAGGAAAGAGGTGTTGGCCGAATGTGGGGCATTGAGGGTGGCATTTTCGGTTTTTGAGTAGTAGGGGTGTGTGTGTGCCGAAATTGAGTGGTGAAAAGGGGAGTGATCATCTTTTGGCATTCTTTTCCTTCTTTAGTTTTCTTTCTGCCGAAAATTGGTTCTCTCATTCAACTTGTTTTCTTTGCCTTTCCTCTTCTATAGACTAAAGCTGAAATTGTGAATACCTTGTTCTTTTTCTTTTCTCCCCTTTGCTACTCACTTTCAGAAGCCGAATCTTCTATCTTGTGGCTAAAACCGATTGTATCTCTACCCCTGCCGATTTATTCATTAGACCAAGAACCTATCATCTTTCTCATCTGAACCGATTTCTCTACTTCAGGTTCTTTTTGGTGCCGATTTCTTGAAGGTTATTGACCATTTAAGTTTGGTCATTATTTTTTTGGTAAGGATCTCTCTTGGTTGATTTCTTGCTCTTTTCTTTCCCTGACTGTCGAAAATCAAGACTCTAATCCCTCCTATAACTTTTTTTTGGCCAAAACTTTGAAGAGGGATTTCGGGATTTGTTTGTAGCCGTTTGCAAGGGGAGATCTTTCGGGATTTCGAAATCCAAGGTGAGCCATGTGTAGTATTCGGCCATAGGCCATATTGTTTTAAGAAAAGCCGATTCTAATTATTACCTTTTAGGGGCAGATCGACAGTGGTATGAAAGGAGTCTCGGGATTTTGATTCATTTCGGTAAGGGTATTTGAGTTGTAGTTTTTATTCGATTAGGATCTCATATATTAGTTAACCGGGTTTCCTGATTAAGTGTGCCTCAATGGATGCGAATACCAGTGGAAGGGAGAAAGGGGTAGTACCTACCCCTAAGTTCAAGAAAAGCTCGGTTTCTGCTGTTCGTGATTGGCCACCGGGGTGTGGGCCAGCGTCGGAAAGGGATAAGCAATTCACTGTTATCCCTGCTTGTGAGTGTGACGGAATCAATAGTATCGTACTTACTGTTACCAGGTGTGTAGCCCCACACTAATTCCCAATAGATTAATGGTATTATTGTTATACATGTGTTATTGGAAATATGAAAAATGTGGCTAAGGGTACCATTCAAGGGTACTGGGTATTCAGGTACGTTAACCCTTAATACTCTTAAATAATGTTGTTTAACATTGGATATGGCACATGTGTGAATTCATATGAATTTGGGGTAAGTTATGTTGCATGATTTCTGCATGTTTTGTATGACGCATGGGCATATGGGTGATAATGATGAAGGGGAAGTGATCTGGTGGTTTTTACCACATTATCTGGTGACTCATGTCACACATTAAGAATCTGGTGACTAATGTCACATATTGTTATCTGGTGACTCTGTCACATTATCTGGTGGCTATGCCACAATTATAAGGGCGATGTGCAGTTGACGCAGCGACTGGCTTCGATGGTGTGTAGCGGATGGAGGGTCGATTTAGTAATCCCCACGGTGTGATTGGCAGGTACGAGTGATGTGTAGAGGATGGTTATTTAGGTGGTTTTGGGATTGCATCATTGCCTATATTTGTTATATGTGATTTGATATGCCTAAATCGTTTGGGAATCTGTGTTGGTTGTTACACACGGAGTCTGTTGACTCACCCTTCGTGGGCTAACATTTTGCAGGTGACACTCAGTAATTGGACTGGGTCGGCAGGGACTTAGTGGTGGCCATGCTCAGCTCAGTGTTTTTTTTTTCGGGTTTTCATATTAAGTTTGTTTTAATCTATTTTGGGTTTTTCTTTGTTGTAATAAGGCCATTACTATTAAACTGTTTTATGTTTGCATTTTAATTTTTATTACGATACAATCATTACTAAACAATTTTTATTAAAATAATTGCAAATGTGTTGACATCTAAACATCTACGATTTTCAACTTAATGTTAAGCTCTAAAAATTCGGCATCTCTTTTAACTTATAATTTTTGAAGTATGGAAATAGCGTTTTAATAAAGTTTAAATTCCAAACAAAACCATGGTTTTCAACTTAATCACAACACAGATCGATTTTTCTTCGAAACCACCCAAATTTTTCGAAATGACAAACAAGCTTTTGATATGTTTTACTCAAGGAGCATGCCAGATCCGGTCCAGGCTCGTGGGCCGGGTTTTGGGGTGTTTCAATGCCTATGTTCGTACTAAACCCTAAAAATATGTATGCATGTTCGTCTACTGTGATTGGGGTGGGAAGATATATATTGGAGGAAGTGTTCTAAAAGGCAGATTATGCCTAGTATCTAGCAGCACGGGTGCATTATATCTGATATGTGTCGTATCGGTACAATATGGTGTGTAGGGCTGGGTGGGTGTTTTAAACCCCACATAATGTGTAGGGATGGTCGGAGATGGTGTGTAGAGGATGGGGATAGGTTTTTGAAATCTGATTTGTATATTTGTAACTATGTCTATATCTGAAATGGGCTTAGGCCTGAATCTGTATCTGTATCTGACATGTAACACCCCTAACCCGTAACTATCGCCGGTTTAGGGTTAAGAGGCATTACCGAACAATTGAAAACTTTATGGATATTTCATAATTTAATCTGATAAATCACATCAAAGTGCCCCTTAAATAGGTCTACGAGACCTCAAGCATTCTATAGAAAAGAGTCGGGACTAAACTGAACTCATACGAAAATTCTCAGAAATTTAAAATTTTTTAAAGTTACAGAGGCCACACGCCCGTGTGGGTAGGCCATGTGCCTCCCACGGCCTCAGACATGCCCGTGTGTCTAAGCCGTGTCAAAACAGAGCATACATGTTGACTTGTCCACACGGTCGTGGACACGCTCGTGTGCCTCACCCATGGTCGCTACTGTCTTGCACCACACGACCAATCACACGCCCGTGTGCCCAGCCCGTGGTCGACACTAACTTGATCCACACGGCCAGACACATGTCCGTGTGTCTTGCCCATGGTCAAGTCTGACTTGCTTTGAAATGCAACCACGAGGGACACGATCGAACCACACGTCCGTGTGCTCAACCGTGTGGGCAATTATAGGCCATTTTCAAGGCCAAAATGCCACCCACACTATAGGCTATCCCTACAAGCATCATACCAATACAATTCATGCCAAAATAACCAACTTTTCCAAGCATTCAAAAGCATCTCAAGCACATCATCTTATACAACAATTAGCTCAATCTATTCACAATCATTTCCAAGTAAAATGCATCACAAACATACCATTTCCTTATAGCAACCATTCATCCAATATATGCTTACCATGCATAAATGAACTTACCATTATTTTGACCCTTTCTTAACCATAAAACAATACCCAAACCAAGCATCATATAGCATGACTCTTCATTCATAACACAACCATTTATCTAGCCATATCACATGGCTATTACATATCATAAACATATTCTAAAATAACTCGCCTATACATGCCATATTTAACTATATACACATTCAAAAGTACCAAAGTAGAGTTTGATACTGTGGTGATGATCCTCGTCGATTCCCGAGCTTTTCGTAGCTTCGACGATCTATAAAGCAAAGCAAACACACACAAAGTAAGCTTTCAAAAGCTTAGTAAGCCATATACAAATAAACTTAACATAAAATGCACATAATCACATTGATACAATGTCATTAATATTTCTCATTTGCAATTTCATAACATGTTCTTTGGCTCATTTGTTTAGCCATAGATTGCTAACATATCACATCTCAAAGCATCACTTATGCTCATAGCACATTCAAACATATATCACATATTATCTCATCAAATCCATACACATATCCATTTTGGTAAGTTCATATATATACTTACCTTTCATACACATACATAATGTACCTTTCAAACGTACCTGACTCGTTTATACATTTCACGTAGTCTTTCATTTCTCGGATTTACCTGTTGAACCGTTCGGAATCAAAAAGGAAGCTCGGAATACTCAAAATGGTCATACAATGCCAACGTCCCAAACGTGGTCTTACATGTAAACAGATATCGATGCCACTGTCCCAGATAGGGTCTTATACGAATCAATACGAAGTCAATGTCCCAGACATGGTCTTACACGTAAATCTCAAATCTACATCAACGTCCTAGACGTGGTCTTACACAATATCACATATCGAAAACCTATGTCATGACATATGTAATCCTATCTATTCCTATGTTCGTACGGGGCTTTTTCGAATGTTGACACCATATCGATATTATCTCAGATTTCATGTACTCATCATCTCGAACATATTCATCAATATGAGTTTCATATGAACATACATATATCAATGTAAATGTATTTATTTGTATATCGACTTACCTTAGATTCGGATAAATGGAAACGAACTCAGCTATTCAATTACTTTTGATTTCCCACGATCTAAGTCTGTTTTCTTTGGTTCTTGATCTATACATATTCAATTTAACTCATTTATTCAGTAATTCATTCAATTGAATCCACAGACACATATTTAGGGCAATTTATAATTTAGCCCTCATATTTTCATATTTTTATATTTTAGTCCTTCTTTCGTAAAATCACAAAATACACAAAATTTGCACACACCATGCTTAGGCCGAATATTTCCCATGTTTATACAAGTCCATATATTTCATTTATTTCACAATTTAGTCCCTCAAAACATTATTTTCTCAATTAAGTCCAAAATACTCAAAATCATTAAAAATTCAAAGACAAACTATGTTAATCTAAGACATATATTTCATATTTCATCATCAAACATCACAAAGCTCATGAATTCATCAATGGCACTTTTTAAAATCTTCATCAATTCAAAAAATGGAAGCATGGGTTTTGAAGAACCCCAAGCAACATGTAACACCCCAAACCTGGCCCATGCGATATGACCAGATCTGACATGTCACATGAGGAAAACGTATAAATAACAAGTGATTCTTACTAAAGTAGGCATTATTTGGTTATAGTTAAGAAAACAAGTTTGGTTTATAAATATTCGATAAAATACTACTAATTTTGAAAAGTTGATTGATGAATCGAAAATTAAAAAAAAATAGAGATCTTATAAAACCGTGACTTCTGAAAATATAGTTGATAATTCAAAAGAGAATTTCCGAGTTAAATTATTTGTAAAAGTTTGTTATGAAATCCATTTGTTAATCTATTTTGGAAAACCTTTATTTATGATTTTAGGAAATCCCCATTTAAAATAATTCAAGAAAATAATAAATACGTCCAAACATAGAGCAAATTAAAGTTTATCCCAGAGGCCTTATTACAACTTTAAACCCAAAATAGTAAAAGTAATAAAGCAGAAAATGAAATTTACTAACGTCCGAAAACACCAATTCTGAAGTATGGCCTCCACCGAGTCATCCATGGCCCAAGTCCACATCACTGAGCATTACCTACAAGGATTAAGGAGGGGTGAGTTACTAGAACTCAGTGTATAATCCCCTTACCGTCATCCACTGGGCCTGAACCCGTAAAGTAATATCTTGGGCCTGAGCCCATATAGCATAATCTTGGGCCGAAACCCATTTACATAAAAATATATAAATGAAATAAATGTATGCAACCCAACCCATCCATCCATCACACCCCCGACCAGCCAATCACACCTGTGGGGATCAAGTCAACCCACCCTGCCGCTCACACCAATTTGCAGTCGAGCTGCTATAATATATTATTATTGTGGCCATGCCACCGAAATCATAAGTAAGCATTATAATGAACATTTTGTGGCAATGCCACCAAGCTACACTGCTCTCCATCCATTTTTCCCACCCCATGCAAAATGTGGAAATGCAACATACATAATAAAATATCTACATATATAATAACCATTAATCTAATGAAATATTTCGGATATTCAGCTCATTAAGGCAATACTAATTCAGCCCACTGAGGCATTCTAGCAAATCGGCCCATTAGGGGCATTTTCGTAATTCAGCCCACAAGGGCATTTTCGTAAATCAACACTTTTAAAGAAATTTAAGCAATTCAACCCGTTAAGGATTTTTGATAAAAACGGCCCATTGATGGTATTTTCGTAATTTTACAACTTAACTTTAATTTTGACAAATCTTAGTATTAACGATGTTTAAGCAAATCACTCGATTCATATCATTTTACCGATATTAAGTTCTTAAGCAACATTGAACGATTTTTCTAACATGATGATAAAATCATAGATTTACAAGATTTCGGTGTGAGATTACACACCTGATTACGGTAAGGACTAAACCTTCTTGATCTTCAGCACCTAAAACACCATTACACTAGATTAACCAACAACGAGGTTTTTCTTAATCCAAATATCTAAATCTAACGATCTAATAAAATACTTACCCTTAGTATCGTGAACGACCACGATTTGTCTATTCTCACCGGATGATGGTCCACAACCCAGTGGAAAATCCTGAACTGCCGATACCGCCCTTCGTTTGAACTTAGGAGTAGGAATTGGAAATCCACTCCTTTTGTGTTCTCCAATCGCTTTTCCTCTCAAATCGTTACCACTTGCCTCCATAGAAAAAGTATCGATTAGAAAGATACTATGATGAGTGAACGTATTTATCTAAGGAGAGGTTTCGGCTTACCACTATTTCCGAAGTATTAACAAGTAGAGAATATCGAGTGATTTCGTCCTTAAAAATAATCGATTAGTTGAAACTTCGATCCGATTTGCAATATAGCTGAGTAGAGATATAACGAAAAATCCAAGAAGAAACTCCTTACCTTAACGATGATGAATCTGATGTCCATCGATTGACTTATGGCTACGGATCAGACAAGGATATAAGATTCGGCTTTCCACTATAATACTACAACAAGAAGATGATCAAAATGAGGTGATTGTTTCGGCAACAAAGGAAGAATGAATAGGATAGATTGAGGGTTACAGCACAACAAGGAAACAAGATGAATAATGGCTAGAGTGTTTCGGCCAAAATAAGAGAAAATGAGGTGAACAAATGGCTTTAGAATTTTGACAAGCAAAGGGAAAGAATTGGGAAAAAGAGAACACCAAAATGCTAAAAGAGAACAAGCCTTACAAGCACCAAAATTTGCTAAATGAATATTGCAAAATTCGGCTACCAAGACCCCCTCCCAAAACCGTGTTTCACTTTTACCAAAAGGATGAGTGTTGACCAAAATTCTAGTCCAAGCACCTTCTAAATATTCAGCCAACATATCCCCCTTCTTACTCCTTTCCTTTACTTCTTTCCTTACACTCCACCTTACCTTATTTTCTTAGCCATCTTTCCATCAATAAAAAGTCTCCCTTACCATATTTAGAACCATGACCGACACTTGGAAAGAAAGCACAAAATAAATCCAAAAATTTGCAATAGATGGGATTCGAACCCTTTCCCTCCATGCTCTCCACTTGACGCCACACCACTCCACCATGTGCTTCACTTATGCTAGTAAAATACACTCTTATTTCCTTAAGCATTGATGCCACTTACCTTCTCTCCTTAAAGTGCTTAAACACAAAAATTTTGCTAAGGCCCAACTCAACCCCGGGCCTTCTTAGGACCCCTAAACATACACAATTAACATTTTTAACTAGCCTATCGCATGATATACTTCAAAACATAAAATTCTGAATTTCAGGATGTTACACAACAATTACAAAAACGTAGAAATTATCAAAAACCAAAGTCAAACATACCTTAATTTTTGCTTAGGGCTAGTCGAACCATAGCTTAGTTTCTTTTCTTTTCTTTTCTTCAAATTCGGCACATAGTTCATGAAAATAAAGCATAATTTGGTTTAGTCTTTTAATTAATATTACTTATTTACTATTTTACTTATTTAACCTTTATTAAACCATTTATAAATCATGTAAAGTATGAACATAAATGTCCACTAACATAAGCAAAGGTATAATATCCACTTAAGGACTTCCTCTTATAAAGACACATCAATTCGACCTTTATTCAAATAGAAGGCTACTTTTACATTTTCTGCGATTTAGTTCTTTTATCAAATTAAGCACACAAACAGTAAAATTTTCATACAAAACTTTCACACAGGCTAAATCACATATAATAAACATAGAAAATAATATTAAGATATTATTCTGACTCAGATTTGTGGTCCTAAAACCACCTTTCCGACTAGGGTATAAACCGGACTGTTACATGACATGGGCTCAGGCCCGAATATGAATCTGTTTGATTTGTGATATTCTGTGTGTGTACATGCTTAATTCTGCTTGGTTACACACTGAGTTTAAGTAAACTCACCCCTTCCTTATTTATTCTGTATAGGTAACTCATAGACTTAGGCGAATCGGTGCCACAGGGACTCGACTGTGACCACCTTTCCATCAAAACTATTTAAGTTTTCGACTTATGGTCTTATTTTATATTTTGGGTTACATTTGAGAGTTTGGTTTTTCTAGGTCTCTGGACTCTTTCAAACTGTTTGACGTTGGTTTTGGGTTTTGGATTTTTACTTATTTATAACTATGATGGTTTACCGAAAGCGAGGGTTTTCCAAATCTTGAACGGTTTTCTAAACACAATGATTTTACAAGCTTCCGAAACAAATACTTTTTATCTCAAAAAGATGAAATGAATGAGAGCTTTGAAATTAATAACAGCGATAAAGGCTAATGAACTGGAAAAGTCTTAACTTAACGACAACGGTATTTAACCCATTTCCTATGACACTTCTGGATTCGGCCATAAAGTCCAAGCTGGTGTAACATTCCTGTGACCTTCTTTTTCTGGTCCAGAAATCTCTGATTAATATATTTCTTTTTGAACTCTATTTGGAAATATTCTCATGTATCATTTTCCCTTGGTACCACAGAAGATATGGTTTTCCACCAATGGTAGGCTATGTCTTTCAACAAAGATACCGCACATTTCAGACATTCGGCTGGTGTGCAAGATAGCTCATCTAGAACCCGAATAGTATTTTCCAGCCAAAACTCAACCCTCTCTGGATCGTCATCAGCTGTAGCTCTAAATTTTTCAACCCCATATTTTCTAATTTTATCTACTAGAGCCTTATCAATTCTAACAATTCTAGTACCCTATGGCATTTCATCATGTTATGAAGCTGGTGGGGGAGGTCATTTTAACAGTGGCATTTGTTCTCATAAATTTGCTAAACCACTCATCCATCATTTCGAAGAAGGCTGCTTTTGCCTCTTCACGGCCCTCGACATGGGCCTCCTACTACTACTGGTTGTGGCTTGTTGCACGGAAGCTTAAGCTATGCTCTCTGCTTCCTCAAACTCATCTCTCGCTTGATTGGAAGGCATTACTATATAAAAATACATTTAAGAGTGGTCAGGAGATATCACACTATCATGATTTATATAATGGCATGTATAGTTAGACTAGTACTTGCTACGTTAGTTCGAGAATCGACTAAACCGTAGCTCTGATACCACTAAATGTAACACCCCTAACTCGTACATGTCGTTAGAACAGGGTTACAGGATATTACCGAGACTTAAATTACAATTACAGATAAATCGAGTCAAAAATACTAATCATACGCAACATCAATCATATTGCCCCTTAAATGAACCCTCGAGACCCATTATAAGCATTAGAAACAAACTCGTGTGCTAGGCCGTGTGGCAAATTTAATTTTTGAGAAAAATAGAATGCTCAAAATTGAGCACACGGGCAGAGACACGAGCATGTATCTTAGCCGTGTGGGAGACACGGTATTGAACACGAGCGTGTGTCTTGGCTGTGTGAAACCTACAACTAATTCGAATTGAATTAATTAACCACACGGCCTAGCACATAGGCGTGTAGAATGGCCGTGTGGTACAAGTTAGAGAGCACCCTAAATCGAACACAGCCTGTAGTACGGGCTTGTCCTAGGGTCACACGAGCGTGTCCCTTGGACCATATGGGCGTGTGAGCCATGCACCTTGAAAATTTTTTAAAATGTAACGAGAAGTTTTTAGAGTTACCGATTAAGTCCTGACTCGATTCTAATGCTCGTATTGGGCCTCGAGGGTCCATCTAAGGGTCATTATGAATGATCTCGGTTAGTGAATAATAATTTACAAGATTTATCTAAAAATGTTCTGAAAAGTTTCGGTAATGCTCCGTAACCATGTTCCTGTGACAGATACGGGTTAAGGGTGTTACAGTCTGAGCCTCGGATTTAGCTATTGAATCTTTTGCAGTACTACGACTACCACCGACATTTTCAGAATACCATGGTGGTCTATCCCTTGAGACAGGATTACTCGGCTTCGGGGTCTATTCAATGTCTTTCTCAACCCTTTCCGGGCAATCTTTAAGAAAATGGTTGAGAGAACCACACTTAAAGAAAGCCCCACTTCTCATCCGGCACTCTCTGAAATATAATTTATTACAGATATTACATCGTGGTTTGGGGTTTCTAACACTCCCAACACTGGTTGTTAAGGGAGACGAAAACCTCGGGTTGGTGCGTTTAGAACTTCGTTCCTTTTCCAGATAGTCCCTTGATGTAGCAAAACGTTCATGATAATTCTTTGATTTCTTTGAAGCAGATGATTGTGTCTTGCTAAAAAATCGTTTACTCGAAACCTGAGCTTCCCTTTCTGCTTGCTTCTTTTCTTTGCTTAATTCCTCGGCCTTGTGCGCCCGTTCAGCCAACACCGCTAATTCTCTTAATTCCAGAATTCAAATCAACAGCTTGACATCTTGATTAAGCCCTTCTTCAAATCGTTTTCAGCTTCAGTCTAAATCCATTCACTAGCATACTTACTCAATCTAAAAAATTCTCATTCATACTCGGACACTATCATATTTCCCTGTTTGAGCTCTAAAAATTCCTTCTTTTTTCGGTCCAGAAATCTCTGACTAATATATTTATTTTTGAACTCTGTTTGGAAATATTCCTACGTAACATTTTC
This sequence comes from Gossypium australe, assembly GCA_005393395.2. NCBI lineage: Eukaryota > Viridiplantae > Streptophyta > Magnoliopsida > Malvales > Malvaceae > Gossypium > Gossypium australe. Next base: position 114,913,116 of record CM016623.1, on the reverse strand, counting down.
CCTTGGTACCACAGAAGATATGGTTTTCCACCAATGGTAGGCTATGTCTTTCAACAAAGACACCGCACATTTCAGACATTCGGCTGGTGTGCAAGATAGCTTATCTAGAACCCGAATAGTATTTTCCAGCCAAAACTCAGCCCTCTTTGGATCGTCATCAACTATAGCCCTTAATTTTTTAGCCACATATTTTCTAATTTTATCTACTAGAGCCTTATCAATTCTAACAAGTCTAGTACCCTGTGGCATTTCATCATGTTGTGAAGTAGGTGGGGGAGGTCGTTGAACAACGGGATTTGTTCTTATATATTTGTTAAACCACTCATCCATCATTTTGAAGAAGGCTTATTTTCCCTCGAGACTCATTATAAGCATTAGAAATGGATCGAGAATAGATCAGGATCTCATAAAATTTTGCTCAAAATTTCAAAATTTTTCTTATAAATAATGCCCACACGCCCGTGTGGTCTAGTGACACGGTCGTGTGGTCACACACGCCCGTGCCCCTAACCCGTGTAACTCTCTATCTTGCAAAGCATGAAGAATTTGAAGTCACACGCCCGTGTGCTAGGCCTTGTGGCAAATTTAATTTTCGAAATTCAGGTGCAATTTTCACACGACTGTGCAACACGCCCGTGTTCAAGGCCGTGCCAACCACACGGCTGAGACACACACCCATGTCTCTGCCCGTATGCCCAATTCTGAGCATTCTGTTTCTCATTTTTAAGATGCAGGGGACACACGGCCAGGCCACACGCCCATGGGGTAGACATATGCACGTGTGTTTACCCGTGTGGACAAAATAAAGCCATTTTCCTAGCTTCATTTTCTCACCCAATTATTTCCAATAACATACATCAACACTTGTATGCATATACCAGCCAATTCAAGCATTAAAACCGATCTAATTCTAGTACCTAGCATGGTATATTATCACATACAATTCATGTTTATAATTTTATTTATAAGGAACATACACCTTAAGCATAATCCAATCAACCAACTTAGCACATAGAAATTTAATCATGGAATAACTTTATAAACATGCTAAGTAAAACATCACTAGCCATTCCAATGGCTAGATTACAAAACATCACTTACAAGCCATCATTTGGCCAAATGAGCCTATACATGCCATTATACCAAAATGAGATTTCTATTTATACCAAAATGAGATAGTGGATAGTGTGATTGATGCTCTGACCAACCTCCAACCTTCGCGAGCTTACGAGCACTATAAAACAAGGAAAATTAAACGGGGTAAGTATTTTCATGCTTAGTAAGTTCGTATAACGGGAATTAAACTTACCGGTTATATTTATTTATACAAGCATACATAACCGTACCATCCAAAATTTTTGGGTAAATTTACCTAAACATATACACTTAATCAAACAAGTGAGTCACATAACATCATATGAATATCAAGTAAACATAGATGAGCTCATCGCATTATAAACTTCTATTTAGTTTCACCTTTCCGTATTTCATGAATCTTTCCCGTTGAACTATTGAAATTTCGATGGACATTCGGGTAGTATACACAAAGTATACATATCAAATATCCGTCAATTCATGTTCAAAAGTACCCATTTAGCACATGATCATATAGCACACTCTCAAGTCACATATTTTATAACAAGATTACCCGTTCAGGCTAAATCCTTTCTGTAGCATATGCTCTAAAGTGCTTGATTTGGATTACCTGTCCGGGCTAAATCCAATATATAACATATGCTTGAGAGGGCCTATTTTAGGATTACCCATCCGGGCTAAATCCTATCTGCAACATATGCAGTATTATACTCTTTTCGAGAAATCACCTTATTCCATCGAATTTCAACATTCAACCGGGACATAGCATTTTATCATCATTTTCCAATTTGTGGTCATTTCATAATGTATATCTTCACATACATATCAACACAATCATACAATTCAATTCAAACACATTAACATACATATTTAGGTTACACGAACTTACCTTGACAATTGTTCATATTTGAATTTCAACTAATCCGAAACATTTTGTTTCCCTCGATCTAGTTCGGTAGTTGGTCTTTTCGGGTCTTTTTAAGCTTGAAAAGTTGTCTTTCTCTCTCCTAAGGTTTCCATAGAAATTTTGGGGAAGATGATATGAAAATAGATGATTTTTTTCTTTTTAATTAATTATCATCTATTAATTTTATTGATTTCCAATTTAGTCCCTACCCTTTTCTAATTTTTCCATGGATGAGTCATTAAAATATCTACTAACTTTTCCTCAATGGTCTAATTACCATATAAAGACCTTAAGTTTTGAATTCTATAGCTATTTAATACTTATAACTATTAGAAGACAACTTTTGCATTTTATGCAATTTAGTCCTTTCCCTAATTAAACATGCAATCGATAAAATTTTCGTATCAAAATTTTCATATGACCTTCCTATAATAATGCAAATCATAAAATAATATTAAAATAAATTTTATTTTTTGCTCGGATTTGTGGTTCTGAAACCACTATTCCGATCTCATTTAAATTGGGCTGTTTCATTCCAGGTAAAATATTTCTGTTCGTTCTTCTCCGCTTTTACTATCTCGTTGTTTATAGGGTTGATCCCCAACAAATTAGTATCAAAGCCTGGTTCAGCTTCCATTGATCGACTAATTCGGTGACACAACAACAATTTTAGATATCGAGAAGATTTGATGGATTACAAATTTCATTTTCTAGTATTTTCGAATAATTACGGAGGTAGCTGGTGTGGTCGAAAATAAGGGTGATGATTCGTTGTTCTCCACATAATCTAGTTGAAGATGGAGTCGTGTCAAATGTAAGGCATATGTCTGATTTAGTGAAGAATCTCATCTCTTTTTAGTTTTAAGGACTCAAATGGTTTGCAATATAGTTAAGGCAAGTTTGATCATAGAGGTTTACAGTCAAGGTGGAAAGAGTTAATGTTTTCTCCCTTGTTCGGGTATTATTGGCCCTTGTTGCATTATACAAATTTTGATTTGAAGACTGAGAGTCTTTCAGTTTCTAAGTTCGAGCACGATTTAGATTTGGTTGATATTCTGCAAAATTCGAGTTTGGCCCATGACGGGGCATGGAAAAGGAGGCATGATAAATACCAGTCAAAGTGGAGATTTATATGGCGTGCCTTATATTTTCGGAGAAACGGATGGCAGCCTCGCAACAAGGAGGATCACAACATTGCAATGACGCGACTCAGGACGTCACGATGAGTCGAAAACGACGTCAAGATGTGTTCTCCTATTTAGCAGCTGCGTTTTAGACTTCAAGCAAGACTTCTTCTCCCAGTTAGACTATAATTATTCCAGGGATATTTTAGTATGGGTAGACCTCTAATCTTAGCCTTTTTAAAGGGGTCATTATATCTATGTTTTGAAAGGATAATCGGAAAATGGGCTTTTCTTTGGGGGCGACAAGATGTAGTTGCATATGAGTTTTGGTGAGAGTTTCGTGGTAATTATGGAGAGTATTTTATACCTTTTTGTGAGTGCCCTATGAGATTTAGGGTTTTGTTTACTGGTTTGCTATTTGGGATTTTGAGCTTGTATTCAGGGTTTTGGGTGATATACATTTAGTACATTTAGGTTATTTTCTCCATATTGTACTATCGTTTGTTTACTCATTTAATGAAAAGCTGAAGCCTCATTTGCCCGTGATTTTTCCCTCTTTGAGGATTTTCCACACAAAATATTTGTGTTTGTTCTTCTCCACTTTTACCTTCTCATTGTTTATATGGGTCGATCTCCAACAAAATCACTCAACGAACTTTGAAATGTATAACTTTTTTTAACAAAAACATAAAAGGTTATTTTTTTTAATTTAAAAAATGTGGGAATCATTACCAATCTTTTTTATTTAATTAAATTTTATTTGCCACCTATGAAATTTGTCATTTTAATAAAATTTAAAATCAATTAAAATTTATTAAAACAAGTTTTTGGGTTTGTGAATACAAAAATTGAGTTTGAGAGCCAATTATATATAGGGAAGGTTATAGCACCCAAAGAAGTTGAAATTTTGTACATGTATTCTCTTAAATTTGGAAGATACAAATTGAAATTTCAGTGTTTAAATTTGGTCTTGTAAAAAATAGAATATGCATGAATTTTATTATTTGAGTGAATCAAAACTTTAACACTTTGAAAAGTTGTCAAACACAAATTTTTTATTATGAAATGAAATTTAAGTTGAACTACATGTAAATTTTTTGTTTATTTGGACAAACATATATGTGAAAAAAAAAGTTGTACCTACTTATTTTATCACAAATTTATTGGTGAAATTTAATATAAAATTTACATGAAAGTATTGTATTAAAACTATTTTAATCTAATATAATTTTTTTAAAATAAAATTTAAATTTATTACAAATTTTATTAGATTAAAATAATTTTCATTAAATTTATACTTTAAAAAAACACAAATACGATATGAAATAAATTTATACATAATATAATTTGATCACAAATTATTCTCTAAATGGAATATCTATGATAGCCTATGCAAAACACAATGTAAAAAAAAAAAAAAAAAAAAAAAACGTGACATGCTTTAAGAATTACATCAAAATATGTATAAAACAAATTATTCACGATATATGCTTATGATAATCTAAGTCCACAAATATAAACGTGGTATAAAAAACATGAATACATGAACATGATAAAAACGACACTAATACAATATCTCACATTATTTTCGTGTTAGTTTTTCTTTATTAATTTTTTTGTCAATAATTATATTCATATTCAATATATATTATATTTAATAAAATTTTGACATAGAAATAATTTTTTTATGTAGATTTCAACAAATTTGTTTGTTTATATATATATATATATATATATATGTATGTTGGGATCGACCTGATCAAGCAACGAACAAGTAAAAAATAACGAAAGAAATTGAGAAATTGAACACACAAATTTAATGTGGAAAAACCCTCCAAAGAGGATAAAAAACCACGGGTAAAAATAATTTTACTATAACGGCAAAAGAACGAAAAGTACAAAAGATGGAGATAAAAACTAAACTCCAAAACCCGAAAATAGAAAACCCTCAAAACATAAATACAAAATTCTCCAAAAGTGTTATGAGTTCTAATCTTTTAATGGGTATATTTTCTAAAGTTGTAAAATAGCCTATTTATAGGCTAAATTCATAGGTCAAATAATAATAAAATAATCTAGATTAATCAGAGTTCAACTAAAACAAATAAACAGAGTTTAACGGGAAGATTATCTCTCAAATTGGATTGAAATATGAGGGGTACTCAACAAATCTCCACATTGACTCGTATTTCCACAATGCCATCTTTGCCAAAGCCTGCCACAGGCCTATCTTGAACTATGCAAGGTATTAACTGAGTCGAATCTGTGCTTAGAAGCTGGAAGACTTCTAGCCTTCGACTTGTGCACCACCAAATCAAAACTAACCCGGGTCTGATTTTCACGAACACGATGCCTTAACTTTTCAAAAGCTGCAACCAAAAGAGAATCTCTCTTCAACGAAACGATCATACCTTTTTTCCCTCCTATGACCAAGTGGGCTTCGCTCCAAACAAATTGACTTCGAATCTGTAACGAACGAGGGACGTCCAGTTTCATCGGTCATTGTAGAACCTTCCAGAATATAAAGATTTCCGGTCCTTTTACCTTTTAACAAAATGAAAGCCCCACGAGACACCTTTATGTCACTCAACTCGATAATGATTCTGCAACTTTTTTAGTCTAAAATATTCAAGGAGATGAGATTCTTTTATAAATCAGGTACATACCTGACATCTGAGAGTGTCCTAATCATCCCATCATGCATCCTAATTTTAATAATACCAATACCAATTACCTTACTGGATGAATCGTTTCCCATGGGCACAACTTCACATTCAATCGAACTGTATGTGGAGAACTATTCTCTGTTGGGACACATGTGGAAAGAACATCTCGAATCTAGGATCCACTCGAACGTAAGTTTGGAGCTATCGCTCGTTGGCACTAACAAGAAATCATCACCGCTTTCGTCGGCCAAATTAGCACCAACTACATCTTCCTCGTTACTCCCATCAACCCTTTTATTTCGTAGTTCATAACAATCTACTTTGACATGACTTAACTTCTTACAATAGCGACACCTTTTGTCTCGCTTTTTTGATGCTACCAAAGTTGAAGCTTGCCTATATGTCTTACTATCCGAACCAAACTCATTGTCGAGTTTGTTTTTACTCCACAAATGACCCTTCGCATCCTCAAACAAGAGTTTGTCTCTGCCATAAATCAATGTCTCCTTGAAAGACTTGTATGAAGAGGGTAAAGAGCACAATAATAACATATCCTAATCTTCATCGTCAATCTTAACCTCAACCTTCTTTAAATCATTCAAAAATATAATAAATTGACTAATGTGATCTCTAAGAAGCTCACCTTCATTCATGCGAAACGTAAATAGATGTTGTTTCAATACTAAACGATTAGCTAGAGACTTAGTCGCATAAAGAGTTTCTAACCTTTTTCACAAGGCGGCATCAATACCTCCTGCAATACCCTATTCGCAAGGCACAACTGGACTACAGACAGGGTCTTTTCATCAAGCTCTTCCCATTCTGTCTGATCTAGATTCTCATACTTTTTCCCGGTAATGAGTTTTTTCAGGTCAGTCTGAACTAGAATTGTCATCATCCGAACTTGCCACATATTGAAATTTGTGACACATCAAACTTCTCAATGTCAAACCTTGTTGCTACCATCTCTAAACGGATTGATCTATGAAAATTGAACTAGCTCTGATACCACTAGTTAAGGATCAACCCGATTAAGGAACAAACAAGTAAAAAATAGTGGAAGAAATTGAGAAATTGAACACACAAATTTAACGTGGAAACCCCCTCCAAAGAGGATAAAAAATCAGAAGCAAAGATAATTTTACTATAATGGGAAGAGAACGAATAGTACAAAAGATGAAGATAAAAACTAAACCTTGAAACTCGAAAATAAAGAACCCTCAAAACGTAAACACAAAATAAAGATAAAAACGTCTATTTATAAGCTAAATTTGTAGGTCAAATAATAATAAAATAATCTAAACTAATTAGAGTTCGACTAAAACAAATAAACTAAGTTTAACTGGGAGATTATCTCTCAAATTTGACTGAAATATGAGGCATACTCAACAATATATTATTTTTCGTGCCATTTCATATCAAACATTTAGATTATTTTATTCGTTTTTCATCTTTTAAGAGCAATTAAAATATGATAACATACCCAAAATGAAATGCGAGATTTATATAAATATATATAAATAGATACACCCTTAAGCTATCTTATCATATATTAATGCAGGAAGCCCATGTGTGAAACTTGAAAAATGGCCAACAACCTATTGACCTAATGGCAAAATTATCATGTTGTAGGCATTATAATTTGGGTTCGATCCCAAAAAACCTCATTTCCCATTCCCAATTATAAAAAATACTTGCAAAATGCAAGAATGAATTACTTCAAAACTAGTGAACACATGCATCAGCCATACATATGGCATCATATTCTACACATTTTCAACAACGTTTACTAGCGAGAACCTTGTGAACCTACTTACCAATCGAAACATGCAACAAACCCCCCACAGGCTCTCATATTTTACACAAAAACATGCATGCTTCCCAATCTCATGCCAAGGGCAGCAATTCATTAAACTTATTTGCATTTACTTGTTCCATTTTAGCTTTTCTTCTTTCTCATTCACTCTTTACTTATGAATAAAGACAATTTAATTAGTAAAATAAGCTTTTGGATAATTTTATATGTCGTCCATCAAATAGTAAAATTTTACATTTCATCCAAATGAACCAATCAGATTAATGTAATATACACTAGAATTTTATATTATGAGTTCTAAAGTAAATTAATCTCTTCACTATAAGTTGAAAGCACAATATAAAAATTGTAAATGATGACAATGTTGAATGTCAAAAAAATTATTCGCTTAACATGTTGATTTTTTTTTCATGTCACTAACATGACATCAAAATTGATTTTTAAAAAAATTCTCATTATAAAAGAAACCCTAATTTACTCTACAATCAAAATTTAACCTAATAAAAAAAGCACAACAAAGATATGGCAAATAAGCAGAGTTTAGAATCTATTTTTGTTTACTAATAAACTTAAAATAAAAAGGTTGAAGCAGTTTCAAGCTTGAAAAGTTATTGGGTGAATAGTGGTTTTCAGTTTCATGAGTAACCAACTTTAAGAAATAAGAACTACGATGGTCCATACAAATACAAAATAACTAGTCTACCAAATATTCAACAAGGTCTGAACTCAGTCATACTAAGCTCGGCCACAGCTTACAAGGTAATGTCTATTCCTAACCCTAAAGCCACTTTTCATTGATAATGCCTCATCTTTCATTCTTCATCTACACCTCATAGCTGCCAATTGCTGGCGACTAGGGTGGCTAAGATATTTATAACCTATTACATTTACCTTTTCACTTATGACACTTTTAAACATACAAAATTTTTTGGATAGAAACTGTACAAAATGAACAAACTAATATTTATACCCTTAGTGCTTTGGAAGATTAGTTTTTTCCTCATTGTTTTCCCTCCCTTAGTTCCTTCTCATTTATGCAATTATTGTTATATGTTCCTAATGTGAATTATCGTTCACCTAGATACTCAATTAAGTTTCACTATCGACAATCATAATTAGTTTTGCTATTTGCATTTATAATAAAGAGTAAGATAACTAGTTATGAAAATAATTAACAGGCATAGGAAAAGTCGCATTACTTCATCTTCTAGCCTTTCCCTATTTTGTTCATAGTAATTCTAGCTTTTCATTCAAAATTATCAAAGATTAAAAAGTTTTCAAGAGAAAGCTTTGTTGAAGAAATGAAAATTCCAAAGGAAACACAAAATTCTCATACAGTCAAATGTAGAATGAGCTAATTCGTAGATTGAATAACAAAAAAGTCATCACCATAACAAAAACAGTGATGTCACTAAAACCTTGAATGATTTGTTTGGGTTCTATAATGATAATAATTTTTTGAACAGATAAGGAAGAAATGAAAAATCATCTAATGGAGGCTTTGATTCAAACACAAACGATGCAAGTTCTATTCAATGTGAAGAACTTAATGATCGATATGCTGATGCTCAGGGGTCTTATGATACCAACATAGGAGGTTCCAATGATGGTGATAATCAGATAGAGGTTGATGATGATAAGGAATTAGCAGTTGGTCCAATCGAAGGAATGAGATTTAGAAGTTTTGATGAATTGTTCTGCTTTTATCAATCACATGCGTAGTTGAAAGAGTTTAGTGTGGTGAGGAGAGCAATGAGTAGGAAAAATTCTGATGTCCCTAATTATTCCTGTTTAGCTTGTGATAAAGGTGACAAATTGATAAGTCTAAATTATATAAACTTATTTAGCAACTTTTTCTTTAATCTTTGAGCAAATTTCGAGTATATTGTTAGCAAATTATATGAATTTAATTCATATTAAGACATTGAGCATGATTTTAACAAGTTTGTAATTTTATTAATTTTTAGAGTTAATTTTGCATAAAATTAAGTTATATTGTTACATGTTTAATAAAGTGCTTAATATATTACAGTGGGACCATGGAATTAAATGTAACATATGAACAAGTCATATGGACGGCTAGAACATGGTTGGGTTTAGAAATTTTACCTTGATCCAGTTGAAGTTGGTTGCTGAAAAGAAATCTAATTGTATCTTAAATTGGGTCACAAAACCATCCATTAAGGGGAAAAGAAGCCCAAATTCAACAAGCATCATGAGTAACCCAAAATTTTTAAGGTCCTTGCACTTAGGAAAGAATCAGAAATCAACTCCCAAATTTTGCCCAAGAAACTATCCAACCCCTAGCACAAAGCTAGAATCAAGCAAGAAATAAAGGAAAAAAAAACAGCCACTTTCCACATTTTATGGCCAGCCAAGAGATGGAGCATTTCAAGGGTTCCTTCAAGCAAGAGATGGAGCATTTCAAGGGTTCCCTCAAGCTTTTTTTACCAAACTCTCAAGCTCCCCATCCACTATAAATACCACCCTTCACCCCTCACTAAACTCATCCCTCATCACTCACTAATCCATTAACACACATTCCTCTCATTTTTCTTCCATCCCTTCCACGCATAAGCCTTCTCATTTCCCCTTTTCCCTTTAGCTAGCATTTTCCCTTGAGGAAAACCTCTCTAGGTCGGTCACCTTGAGAAGCATTTTGCGAAGGATCAATCACGAGAATTGGAGAAAGCCACCACGATCAATCTTCGAAGAACTGCCGAAATCATCAAGAGTTTCTTCTTCCTTAAATCATATTGTGTTTATTCAATATGTTTGCAATTTGTTTTGATGTTTCCCCATTGACAATGATGACTTAATTTTGTTTAGCTAGAATAATTACATTAATTTGATAAAGTTCATTTTGATTCACTTGTGATGTTTTGTGCCTCGATCATTCATGCTTCCAATTAAAAACATATATGTATTTCATGCATTAAAATATGTTTGAATGCATGAGAATTAGTTGAAAGATCTTGACCAGATGGCAATTAATGGACACAATAATTGGAAGGTGCATACTTAATTTAGATCCTGATCCGATTAAATTAAAGGTTTATAATAATTCGGGAGAGCTCTATTACCTTGCATAACTTTAGGTTTGTGTGATTAAATTATTTCAAACCTGATCCATACCTGTTACTTCACATAAATTTTAAGGAATCCTTAGTTAAATTATGACATTGGTTTATGCATATTGTTTCTAAGTATGAGATCCGGTTGAACTTATATGAGATTCCCAATTAATGAAAGATCAAGTTACCATGGAATATTTTCCGAACATTTTTAAGCATGATGAAAAATGAATTAAGTCGAATGTTGTAATTATTCTAGCTTATTCATGTTATTGTTGTTAACTTGGAAAAATAACTGCTAAACCATCACCTTTCATTTCATTTTATTTGCATTTAGATCAACTTGCATTTAATTAAATTAATTTAACACCTATCACTCGAAATTATTGTGTTTTTCTTAACCAATTTGTGAATAATAATTTTTACAAGTGTCGATTTAAATATAGTCCCTGTAGAGACGATAACTCTTATATTTACTTATTACTTGATAACGATTGTGTATACTTGCACAAACCTACGCGTTACACAAATCTAATTAGAGGAAGAAGAGCAAAAGAATATCTTAACTTGCAAGGGTGAATGTTGTTTTAGGAGGTGACAGTATGTGGGTGTTGGTAGCATAATCATAATTCATTCACATGAACTCATGCCTGACATATCAATGCTAATGTTTGGACATAGGCATATTTCTAATCAATTAAAGAGGACATTTGAGGCAAATGATATGGTTGATTTTCCAATTTGCAAAAACATTAAATTGCTACAAGTTCAATTAAGTAGACCAAATCAAATGGAGTGTTTATTAGAGGATTGTATAAATTATATCTATAACAACAGGAGGTTCATCATGCAAGAGGAGGATGCTAAGTATTTGAGATTTTTTTTTCTTTTTTTTTTTTTGTAAAATACAAAATAAAATAGAGATTTCTTCCACCAATTTGAATTTGATGGTTTTCGAAGGTTGAAGAAATAATTTTTGGATTCGTTCTCAAAATAAAGCTGAAAATTTAAACGTAATGAGACTCAAGGTGAAGTCAATAAATCTTGGTCGGGAACTAGGATAAAAATATAAATTGTTAAGTGAGGACGAAGCCTAATTTTTTTTTTTTTGTTGAATTGCTAATTTTAAGGGATTAAAGTAATTTTGTTATCATACAATTGGTGAATATTGAATATGCCATTATATTTTGTTTTTATTGATATTTTTTATTATATTTTGAAAAATATAAGTAAATTTGTCATTCAACTTTATAATTGAATTTTACTACTAAACTTTGAATATTATTAAAATTTTCCGCCAACGTTATTTTTTAATTAAAATTTATCATTTTATATGATTTTTGATGATTTGAAAACATAATTTAATAAGAAATTTTTTTCAAATATTTTATTTTAATAGTTAATAATAATTTAACTTATAAATATTAAAAATTAATAAATTAAATTAGAATTTCTATTTAATGAAACAAAACTTGAAAAATAAAAATATATTATAAAAATTAAGTTTATTTTATAAAATATCCATTTTTATTTATTTTTATTTTTATATTAATTAACTTATTGTTGTTAAATATTAAAAGAAAAAAAAAATAAATAAATTATATTAAATTTTGTCTTTTCAAATTATTTAAAACTTAAATTGAATAGCAAAATTCAATAAAAAAATTAACTGTAATGCAAAAATCAATCAAATAAAAGTAAAGTAATAAAATTCAAAATAAAATTAAAGTATAGTGATAAATTTATCTTTAGTCTGTAAAGATAGTGACAAATATGAATCTAAGTATAGTAAATTTTAATTTGAACTTATATACATATTAACCCAATTTTTAAAAGGACCAAATTAAAATCAAAATATAATTATTGGGTCAACATCCTTACTTTCCCCTGAATTAACATCCGTTCGCAAAATTCCAATTTTAATTTAAGAAAAAATCTCACTCAAAATATTGTACACCATTACTATTTATTTCCTTTACTATGATCATGCAAATATCATACCACAATTTGAAGTTATATACCTTTTTCATTGTATAAAAAATTATCATTTACAAAAATCAAAAGAGTTATTATTTTTTTTCTTTTGGTATATCTAATGCAAATATAGCTCTAGTTTGTGCCTTCAGCTTTTGCCCCAGGCACCCAATTTGCTTTGCTCTAAATACAACCATCAAATTGCTTTATGAAATCCCCCGGAAAACGAAAACGGAGGTGGTTGGTTCGGCAACTCTGTGATCACCGGGTCTTCTCTCGCCATGGTTGTCAACCGATGTGGTGGTGAACCAGGTGGCGATGTGTATAGGACACTGGTTTCAAGTACCTGTTGGCGAACAAGTTGCTGTTGTTGGAACAACTTTTGGGCATGTAATGCAGTCAAGTAGAGGCCAGCCGCCAAGAAAACAGTCATCAATGTCAACACACCAGCCGCACAAAACAAGCCTTCTCTGATTATGAGACAGCTTTCTCTCGGTTTCGACCAGTTTTTCAAATGTCCCGATTCCACGCTTAGCCCTATCAACAACAAAATCTCCGCCACCGCAAAGCAAAGCCTGAAATTGAAATCAATGAAAACTTCAGCTGCTTTGCCTTTATAATTGAATTAATCGCACCAAAAGTCCTCAAATTATCGGACATTTTAAAATTGATCCTGAAACTTTAAAATCATCTTTAAAGTATCATTTTAGCCGTCAATTTAGGCATACTGATTGTGGGTTATATTCAAAATACAATAACCGAATTATAAACATATGTGTATCAACCGTATAGAGAGTTTGAATATATGATAAACAACAGATGATGTGACGATGTTAATAAAATTTAAGATGACTATTTTTAAGCTTAAATAATAAAAAATTTCTCCTAAATTAATAATCAATTCCATCTCTAGTGGGGAAAAACACCTAATTGAGTCCTTAGTAAAAAATTAATCTAAAAATTTTGATAGCTTAATTGATTGCTAATTTTCTATTAAACCCTCATTTAACTGATTATGTATTTATTTAAATAAGTTAAGCCTTGTTATCCATAAAGTAAATATATATGTATCTACAAAACCGTAGTCAAAGGTAGCCAAGTTATTTAATGTTTAAGCTAATGTTTTAAGGACCCAATGAAAACTTCTAAAGTATAAGTTCGAATTTAGAATTTGTATCATAGTTTGATGTAAGATACAATTAACCTTAATAGTTTAAAGAAAAGGGTAATCGAAATTCGTAAGCAGCATAGGAAAAAAAAACTGGTAAAAGGGCACGAAAATGAAGCAATGCAATTGAAGAGGGCGGTGAAACCCAGAATGAAGGCTGATAGTGTATGTTTGAGAATGTTACCAAGTGGTGACAAAGAAAAATCCAGCCTGCCAGGTGAGAGTCTTGAACTGAGTGGAATCAGGATCCCATGAAAGCAGAACCGGCGGCGGTGATTTACTCACCGCAATCAACATGTACATATGTTCCACCAACATCACCACTGCAAGTCCCACAAATGCCACTGCTGAACACAACAATGCCATCTTCCCGCTGCCACTATATATGCATTCATATTTCACGTCTTTCCCATCTTCTCCACTCTCCACCCATTTTTCCTACGCCACATCATGTGTATATCAACGAACTGAAGCGAGGACATCAAAGGAAAAAAAGGGGGGGGGGGGTTAAGTACCTGGGAACGAGTGGCTTCGGCTATGAGGCAAAGTACGAAGCAGAAGAGACCACATATGATGGTGACAACTATGAAAGCAACACCAGTTTTGCTGCCTAATTCGGTGCTTCGACGACTTGGGGCGAGATCAGCATGTGTGACACCTACTGTTTTAGGCATTTTCGGGCAACAAAAATGGAATTCATGCAAGGAGTTGATGGGCGGGGGGGGGGGAATTAAATGGTTTGCGCTACCAAAACTGAAGGAATTATAGAATAGCTTGGAGCAAAGGTTGCTTAAAGCCCAAAGATTCCAATGATTCTGCCTTTACTGTGAAGTTATTCACATTGATTGTGGCTTTTTCTATAATTTTTTTAAAGATGAAGGCCACAATGGAGGTTGCTTCATCATAGACACGTATAAAATATTAGAGACTTCACCATCTTCCACCATATATATTTATCTCAAAGTGCATTTCCCATCCTTTCTTTTTCTTTACCTTTGCCTCAAAGTGGAATTTCTTAGCCATTGCAATTGTAATAGAAAAATAGTCTCCTGTACGAATGTTACTGTTTCAGCTCACATTATGATTATTTTTTATATTCTCTATGTCACATTAATTTTTTATTTAAGTTAGATTGTAATTTTTAAATTAAAACCTTAAAAAAATCAAGATATGAATTATATCTTTTGGAAAAGTTAAATAACAATTTTATCAAGTACATGGTCAAAGATTCTTATCTGTCTCCTCACTAAATATGAATAGACTTTCCCATTACTGTTTTTTCTATTAAGATGTTACTTAACTTAGCATTGGATCCGACAAACATTGAGAATTGGATTGGTACATTAAATTAATTGGATCAAAAATTAATTAATTGATTAGTTCAAATAAAATGATTAAACTAGTTAGACTACGAACTCTTTGAATCGATTAAAATAGGATAAAATTTTGATAAGTATATGATTGAATGAATTTTATGATTTTTTTTTTAAGTTTTTAATTTTATTTTATAATTTATTTAATTGAAACTGAATCGATGATTAAACCAATCAAATTAAAAATTGATAACTTGACTAATTCCATTATTAATTTACCACAGACATTTTAACAGAATTTTGAAGTTTAGAGATTGAATTACTATAAAAATGAAACTAAACAGGTTTGGCTTTCAATGTTGACCAAACAAAACATAAAGTTCCTAGATGCCTAAAGTTTCAATTGTTGAGATTTGCCAACTTTAGAGAAAAGAATAATAACCCAACAAAGTGATACCCCCCCCCCCCCCCGGGGAAAGAACAAATGCAACAATGAGTTAAGAATATTGATGTCGGTTTGCTGCAGTGCCTTCTAATCTTCTCTGGTTTATTCCAAGAATATATTACAATTATATAATTAATTCATCTTTCTGCATAAACTTCAAAGTTATGTTCCACAAAGTTGTTACTTATACAGTAGAATAATTTTTTTTTAAAAAAAATAAACTATCTTTAAATGATGGTATTTAGTGAATTTAAAGGTTTGAATCTGACATTTGTAATCCTAAGACAGATCTTTATATTTGGATTTATGGGATTCTTTTTTTCCATCTAAAATTTGGAAGAGTAACTAACAATAACATCAAGCATTTGTTGTTTGTAAACCTACTAATGGCTTCTAATGCTTCAACTTAAATATATCCTAATGCATCTCCATTCAAATTGTCCCCTTCCATCATTGGACAATCTGATGAATCATGTTCGAAATGCCCACAGCAAGAATCGGAAAAATGTCTTCGTTTTCGAGTTATATCGATCCCATCTCTTGGCCTTCTATCCTTCAGCTTTCCTGAAGTGAGAGGTTCATGAGAAGTCCCCATTGTGAAGCTTTGAACAATTCCATCTGTATCTTCTACCTCTGGTAAGATCAAATCCGATGGACAATTGTATACGATATCATTTGCACTTTGTGTCGTCCTAGGAAGGTCCTTGATGCGGGAAAGAACCATGGCGGTTTGCTCACAAGCAACATCGAGGCGTTCCTTTGTTTCAATCGACTCTGCTATGAGTGCTGAAGTCAAGGACTCTAACAACTGAATCTTTTCAGAGTGCTCTCTCGTTGCATTGCTTAATGGGTTTATGGAAGACGAACTATTCAAACGCCAACGGCTGGGCAGGTATGGGTCTGGAATATGGAAACAGTTATTACTAGATAGAACACGAAGAACATGCCTGCAAAGAATACCTGAAAACTCAAAATGATGGCAACTACAACTAATCTGCTCTTCACACAGAACGCAGATCACTTTACACCCTCCATCCATTTGGGTATGGTGTTTGACCTCGAAGCAGCCTTCATCAACCACAAAGGATGCATATTGTGGAGCCAATAAAAGCTCTTCTTGGAGCTTACCAAAGGCATACGGTGTAAGAACAGTAGCCGCATGAGATTCAATTGGTGAGCCTGTTTTAAGGCAGACTTTCTGCGATTTCCTCGGCTGCTTTTGCTTAGAACCAGCCCGGTCATTGAATTCAACAACCTCAGCCACCTACAAAAGAAAAAAATGTTCAATAAGATTTGACATGGTAAAAGAAATCTATATCAACAAAATACGGGAGGAAAAAAGAATTGCGCACTTGTTCTACAAAACGATCTAGACGGGACTGTGCACTCAAAATCCGTTGGATGAAAGTAGTAGTGGTCTCTGATTGACATAAACTTGTCAAACCTGCAAAGAAGTAAGGCCTCAAGAATGGCAAAGCCCAAAATGTCCGCAATGCATATAAGCTGATAATGTGCTTATTATCATGGAGTCCATATTTATCAATCATTTCTCTCCATTCTTCTTCAAATTCTTCTAACAGCTCCAGACCATAAAGCCGATAAAAATCAGATTTCCAGTCATCATATCGTGACCCGAGCAAAACAGAGAACCAATCTGAGAACTTTGAGATAATGTGGCAAATACTAAAAGCATGCTTCGTTTCAGGCATTTCAATAGCAATTGCCTCTTTCAGCCACATATTTTGGTCAGTTAGTAGGGTTTGTGGAGCCTTTCCTTTCATGAAGCCCAAAAATGTCTGCATAAATATTGGGAACATCAAGAATCAAAAAGACGTGCAATCAGAGAACTAAAAAAAAAAAAAACACAAAAAGGAAAATGAGAGCAACATAAGGACTAGAAACTTAAAGAATCAAATATGCATCAATTGCACTTTAAAACTCCATTCACCTTAATGTTTTTAACTTCGAGATTAAATTACTCCATGTACATATTTACATCCCATAATCTATACTTTGACAGCATCGAAACTTTAGAATGAATTAGGAGAAATTGAAGTGTGTGAAGTTAATTATACCAAAAAAAGGTGCAAAGTCTGGGGCAGAAGCCCCATCGCCAAGGTAAATTGCATATCTGTAGTATACGAAGAGTAAAATGTATGGTTATAGGTTTTCTACCTTCAATCCCCATGAGAAAGATTGTATGTTTTCATCTCGTAAAAGGACACATCCAAAAAAAGTGGTCATTCCATGATTGTCTACTCCAACCCAAACACCTAATAGCATGTCATAGGCATCCAGGCGGTGCGTCGTATCGAAAACCACAGCATCTCCAAATGACACGTATAACTGAACAGATGAAGCATAAGTCCATGCAATATGTTCCAGCCTGTTATGGCCATCTAATTTGAAATCATATTGAAAGTTGGGATTTTCATCTTTTAGTTTTTTGCACATTGCAATAAGATCAATAGGATCATTATCGCGATTGACATTTCTAAAAGACTGCAGCAGGTTCCTCACATCTATTTCTGTAAACGGTAAACAGCCTAACTTAACTCCTTTCTCTAGCTCCATCAATCTTAACATTTGTCTCACTGACATTCCAGCTTTTGCAAACATGCAAATCCGTGCTTTGTCATCTGGAGTAATGGTACAGTAGGCAGGAAGAAGGCATACTTCATTTGCTTTTAAGAGTTCATGGTTGTGGATGTTGCTAAAGGCAGTAACACGCCATTCAGGAACATTAAAATCTGCACGCTTGACAATGCGCATGTATGCTCGACAACCGCAACGCGATGATTTGCGATTCCTCTGCATCTTCCCATCTTCAGATAACTTCATCTGCGGATATCCGCCTCGATGGCAAGTAAAATCCCTTCTCGTGACACCTCGACCAATCCCATCTTTCCCTCGGGTTCGATGGCGTCTGATCGAGAAACCACATTGTTTGGCAAAACTGCAATAAAATTCATAAGCAGCATCCTGTGATACAAACCTCTGGCCGATAAATGGAACAAGATTCACAGAAGTTTGTTGCGACAATATCGTGTCTTCGGGCATTTCCACAATAGTTCCATTATCATCTTGAGATAAATCAGTGCCATTTTCAGAAGATTCCATCACCATACTTGTCCCTTCTGACATTCTTTACACAAAAGAAAAATAAAATCTCAATTATACACATAACAAAAACAAGTAATAGTTATACAAAATTTGCAAATACAGTGAAGCCATATGAAATAATACTATGAAAGCAAAAGAGCTAGTGAGTGCAATCATAACATAAAAATAAGATCAAAGAACTACATTGTATGAAGTAAAGAAACTAGCTAATCTTCTCCTTCGATACTCTTCTTCATGCCAGCTAATTTCTTTTATCATTTCCTCGGAAGATCCATTAATAACTAATAAGTCATCACTTAAAATTAGCATTAACAGAACTAATTCTTCAATTAGCCCAATGTGTAGACTAACATTTCAAATCAAAGGGAACTTGAAAATTCCACTATATTTCGATAAAATAAAGCCAGATCAAAACAACAAAAAAAAACACAGGATATAGTTTAAATTTGGAGCAAAAGGAACTCACTCGATAGCTAAATTTCTCAATGCAAGCTTGATTTCTTAGCCATTTGATACCCTCTGGAAAATGACCCTACACCCAGAAAAGGGAAATCATTACAATTTAAAAAAGATCAATTTAAAAAGGAACTCGCTTATTTACATTTTGAGTAACTTGCTTAGTAAATTTGCAAAAATGAACTCTTTAAATTTGAATTAATTAATATTCGATTGATTGGACTTGTAAATTTAATTTTGGGCTTGTTCATAATTTTGTCGAATTTAATTTGAACTTAAAGTAGATTTGGGCTCTTTTTATAATTTGGATAATTTTGGCCCATTAATGTTTGCAATATATAAATATTTTTCTGTAATTTTGAATTACAAAAATACAAAAAAAAAATACCAAAAGGGGGAACGGGAAAATTACAAGAAGGCCCCCCTGGTTTTGCAAATTTTATAATCTGGTCCGCAGGACCCTGCACTCGCTCCACCACACCACTCGTGAACCACCATCCAACCCCAACTCAGCAAATCAACCACCATAATTTAAAAAAAAAACAAAGGAAAACTTCTTTTTTCACGAAATCCCAGCTTGAACCTGAAAATAAGCAGAGAAATCAGAAGAAGAAAAAGTAAGAAACCAGTTTCACCCAAGGATTCATCGGAGCCGTTTGGGGTCTCCGTTCATCGATCCGGACGGTCGAAAGTCAGCCACCTACGAGAGGAGCCACATATCTCGGAGTCGAGCTGGATCAACAGTAAACGGCGGAGATCAGATCAGGAGAAGTTCAAGAGGTTTTCGGGTCCTAAAGTTTTTGTTTGGTTTCGATTTTGGAATAACGGAATCAGTAGAAGCGAAGGGGGGAGAAAATCGGTCTTTTCGTGGCCTCCGATCAACGTAAACGGCGGCACCGGCGGCGGTTAAAGAAGGCGGCAGTTAGGAATATCTCGCTAAGAAAAGTAAAGGGAAAAAATGTGAAAGGAGGAAAGAAACGACGGATCAGGTGGCGCTGGATAAGACCGCCGGAGAACCAGGCGGTGGCGGCAAGGGAGGGAAAGCTAGGGTTTGCTAAAGAGAGAAGAAGAATGAAAGATAAGAAGTGAAAGGAGAACAAAAGAATCGAGATAATGGGAAAGAAAAAAGAAAAACGAGAAAATGAAAAAACAGAAGGAAATAATACAATGACTTATTATTTATTTTTTCTATGGTTTTTATCTTAATCATAAAAAAATATTATCTCAAATGGCATGCACTAAAAAATATTATCTTTGCAATAGTTATCATGGGTGGTGTGGGTTTTTTACCAAAATAGTCCAAAATAAAAAAAAATAACTAAAATAGTACATCAAAAAAATTATGTACCAAAATGGTACATGTAAGGTAGTGCCGCCTATAGCAGAGGGTGACCACCCTACTACTCTCTGCCATTTCTGCTATTTTTCTGTTAAAAAAAAGGACAATGGGGTGCCAGAGGCGGCACCGAAAAATGGTGTGCCAGAGGCGGCACCAGTGGAGGTTGTGGCAGAGGCGGCACCAGTCGACGGGATACATCCATGCAGCAAAAATTTGTCCGTTTGTTTAGCTTTGGGGACCATTTAAGGTCCCCAATTTCATTTTCATTGCAGCCTGCGAGAGAAGAAGAAGAAGAAAGAGAAAGGCGCCGGAAAAAAAAGAAGGAGAGAAAGAAAATAGAGAAGAGAAAGGAGAAAGATAGACAAGAATAAAAAATAAAAAAATAAGGTATTTATTTTATAAATAATGGATTATCATGTTTTTTTTTTGTATGTTTTTCATTGTTTTTGTTGTTAGTTTAGTTATTATTGTTAGTTATTAAGATTAGTAAAAACCCTAATTATTATTTTAGTTAGTATTATTATTGTTAGTTTTTAAGGTTTGTTTATTCTTATTTATAGTTATTAGGATTAGTTAAAACCCTAATTATTATTTTAGTTAGTATGATTGTTAGTTTTTACACTATATTATTGTTAGTTATTATTTTCAGTAAAATCCTAATTATTATTGTTAGTTAGTATTTTTAGTAAAAACTATTATTATTATTATTATTATTATTATATTATTATTATTATTATTATTATTGTGTTCATTATTAGGATTAGTAAAAACCCTATTTATTATTATTATTATTGGTTGTTGTTGTTGTTGTTGTTGTTGTTAGTTATTAATATTGTTAGTAAAATACTATTATTATTATTATTACTGTTAACTATTATTGTTAGTAAACCGTAATTATTATTTTAGTTAGTATTATTGTTAGTAAAAAAACCCTAATTATTATTTGTGTTAGTTATAGGATTAGTAAAAACCCTAATTATTATTATTGTTAGTTATTAATATTGTTAGTAAAAAAACTATTATTATTATTTATTGTTGTTAACTATTATTGTTAGTAAAACCGTAATTATTATTTTAGTTAGTATTATTGTTAGTAAAAAAACCCTTATTATTATTATTATTATTATTATTATTATTATTATTATTGTTATTGTTGTTGTTGTTGTTGTTGTTGTTGTTGTTGTTGTTGTTGTTGTTGTTGTTGTTGTTGTTGTGTTGTTGTTGTTGTTGTTGTTGTTAACTATTATTAGTAAAACCCTAATTATTTTAGTTAGTATTATTAGTATTGTTAGTAAAAAAACCTTAATTATTATTTTAGATTATTATTTTAGTTAGTATTATTAAAATTATTATTTTAGTTAGTATTATTAATATTGTTAGTAAAAAAAACCCTAATTATTGTTTTGTTAATTTTATGTTTTGTTTTAAAGCTATTTTGTTTGTTTATTTTGATTTGTTAGTAAGTTTTGTGTTTATATTAATTATTTGTTTATTGTGAATGTTTGTTTAAATTTTTTTAATATTTGAAAGTTTTTATTAGTAAACTATTATAAAGTAATTGTTAATTAGTGATAAAAATTGAAAATATTTCTGCCATAGATATTGTTAGAATGGTAACTATTTGATATTGCCTGATGAGATAATAACTTCAGCATTGCTCAACACCTTATTACCGTAAATAAAAAGATGCAAGAAGTGTTGTGGAATGGTCATGAAATTATTAGGAAGAATAAAGTGCAATACTTAACCCTTAGAGGGACATTATAGGACGGGACCATCAATCATTTAGAACTTTGGATGACATTGGTACCACGAACCTATTGGAATCTAGTTATATGCTTTGTGAAGTTTTAATCTTTTTTATGGAGCTAGGAAAACAGTGTAGCAAAGTGTAGGCTCACGGAAGTTGACTGGGAAGCAAAGTGTTTGACATACCATGGATGGATAAACTAGATGTTAGGAAATTACCAAGAGAATTTCAAATTCAATACCTGTTATAAAGATTGAAGAGAAAGAAGATCCCGAGGATTTTCCAAATTGGATTGTAGAAGATAATATGAAGAGAATCAAGAATTTCTAAATTGGATTGTACAGTATTTCCCAGAGGAAGATACAGATCGGAGATGGAAGAAAACGTAGAACTTATTTAAGTGGTTAAATGTAAAGATAGATGTGTTCATGTACAAAGATAACTGAAATAGTATGAGCTTAAGAATGAAAAAAATTGCATATTGAAACATTAATTTTTTATTTAAGTAATTTATTTACTGATCGAAATTGTTTTGAGAAATTTTGTTTATTTTTTAACAGATTGAATATTGAAGATGGATGATCAGTTTTTCGTATGCATTTATTTCGATGAAATCATCTTAACAACAATCGTTGGATGCATATTTGAATGTCGGCAACAAATAGCAATGAGATTTAATAGAAATGTCTCGTTGGATGATATGAAAGGAAGGATTAACGCAAAAATTGTTAGACGTTGTGGGAGAAGGATTTCGAGAATTTTCTACAAGTTTCCAATTTCGACAGATTCGATCAAATTCACCGAAATGGAACTTGTAAACGACGAAGACGTGGAGACAATGATCGTTCTTTACTGTGGGAATGGGAGTAACAAAAATGCACTTATTCACTTATTTGCTGAGTTAGTCGGTATTGAGCAAAATGAAGACATCAATGCATATGGTAAAGAACATGGAGCTCAATAACCGTGCATGGTGCCTCCAATATCGTACATTGATAGTGAATCGACTATACATGGGATCAATATCGATCTTAATATTACACCCGATATTGATGTGGTTGTTGATGATAGATACGATAGTAGTGATCATTGTGAGCAAGAGGTCAATAGTGATAGTGATCCCGATGTGGACGATATACTTGATGATATTGACAATGAAGATGTGAATGACGATGGAAACATTAACGAGTCTTCGATTGGAAACCAGATGCGATGTATTATGATACACAATAATCTTGGGCCACACATGTTGCTCATAGACCCGGACGCAGCGCATGTAGCTGAGTTCCCGGAGTACCCTGAAATACTTCCTGCTCACCGACTAGCCGTAAATTCCGATCATGAGGAGTTATTCGTAGGCTAGAGATTCGAAAGTAAAGAAGAGTGCGTATTTGCTATTAAACGGTATAGCATGAATATATCAGTGGATTACAAAGTCGCAGTGTCTAAACCGACGGTATATATTGGGGAGTGTTGGAAGGCAACGGAAGGCTGCAATTGACGGGTACGAGCTGCATTCATTCAAAATTTACAGATGTGAGAGATACGAAAATTGGTTGGACCTCACACATGCACATCAACACGTATGACAGAAGATCATCGAAAACTTGATTCCAAAACTATCTATACGTGTATCATGCCAATGGTGAAGGACATGCCGACCATTAAAGTTTCAGTACTGATTGCCGAAATACAAGCACGATTCCAGTATCGAGTATCATATCAAAAGGCGTGGATAGCTAAATAGATGGCAATGGAGCAATTGTATGAGGATTACAATTCGTCGTATAACGAGTTACAGGGATGGATAGCTGCTATGCGGGAGTACGTACCAGGGACTGTGATTAAGTTACAGACACGACCTTATTATGGCCCGGATGACCAATTATAGTCGGGGAAAAGAATTTTTCATCGGATGTTCTGGACGTTTGATCTATGTGTGCGGGCATTTCCATACTGCAAGCCGTTTGTGCAAGTGGATGGGATATGGCTATCTGAAAAATATACACAGATCTTACTTATTGCGGTTGCTTAAGACGGCAATAGGAACGTGCTCTCAATAGCATTTGCCATCGTAGATAAGGAAAACTTGGAATCTTGAAAATTCTTCCTTACCAACCTGCGGAGGTATGTTATTAGCAATGATAATATTTGCATCATCTCTGATAGAGGGAAAGGATTAATTGCCGCAATTAGGCGTTCCGGTGTGCCATGGAGATCCGTTTACTGCATTCGTCACATTGCAACTAACTTCCTTCGAGATTATAAGAATGCAGACTAGAAGATACAAACGGTGAAAATGGGTAAAGGATAACCTTATCTTTTCAATATAAGTTTTAATGTTTTATGTTATGCAATTACTGTAACTCATCTTTTTTTAATACATATACAGTGTATGAGTTAGAGCCACATATTTTTCGCCAAAGAATGACTCGACTTGAGAGTGACATGAAAGGTCAACCAAATAAATTTTTTTGACAGTGGTTGGGTACAATAGAGCCGTGGCAATGGGCTCAAGGTTTTGACGAGGGCTTTCGTTATGGTCAAATTACCACAAACTTGGTGGAAGGGGTCAACGCTGTGTTGTTGAAAATACGGCATCTTTCGATTTCATCTGTCTTCTCGGCTACATTCTACAGGTTGGAAACCTTGATGCCAAGAATGGGTGAACAACAAGTCAACCAAATAGAGGTGGGACACGTGTTTGTCAAAGATGTCAGGGATGCATTGATTGCAAACTATCTTAGATTGCGAGGTCAATGACTGTAGAAATATATTCATGACGCCTAGAAACTTTTCAAGTTACGGAGTCCATCAGTCGTCGACCCGGTATACCATCTAGGTCCTATGGAGTTGATCTCCGGAACAGACGATGCGAATGCAGGAGGTTCCAAACACTTCATTATCCGTGTGCACATATCGTGGCAGCGTGTGCTAAAGCGAACCTTAATGTTGAACAATTTGTTGATGATGTGTACACACTCGAGCGCACGCTACGTGTCTGGGAAATTGAGTTCCCCGTCCTGCCCGGCCTGTCTACGTGGGAGGTGCCTCGGACGACTTTCGAGCTTATCCCAGACAGAGCGCTATGCAGGAATATGAGAGGTCGTCCTCAATCATCCAGAATCCGTAATGAAATGGACATTAGGGAGAAATCCGACAGTAAGCATTGTGGATTACGCCGGTTAAGTGGTCATAATCGAAGTAAATGCCCGCAGCGAAACTATCATGTCAGACAATCGTCACGATCGAGTGGGAATTAAGCTTATGTTGTAATGTATTTAATTTATATAAAAAAGTACATCATTTACATGCTTTTTCAATAATATTTATGGCTCAGTTTATAACACCGAGATTTTGATACTTCTCTTTCTCAATTTCTTGACCAAATAAATCTTTGTAAAACACAATTTATTATTTCAAAAACCTTTTAAAAGCTACATTTCAGTTGCAATGTGTATTACTGTTTTAATGTTATAATCTCCAAATTAATCTACTTTGCGTTATGGTCAAAATTTGTTACAAATTTTAAAGTTCTAATTAATCGAATTAAATTTATACAAAAAAAGTACAAACATTGTAATATATAAAAATACAAACTAGAGTAAAATCAAAACCGCAAGAAACACCTAAAATTGATGGTTCGATGGTGTGGTCCTAGGGGTATACTTCTGTGGAGGTTGACGTTCATGTTGTGGGTGCTCGTGACGACGAACATCCTCTTCAGGCCCAAGTGGGGGTGTGCTAAACATGGCAGAAAAATCATGTGGCTCGAATGGTATCGATGAACTTGAGCCGGAAGGAGTACCATGATGTAGTGGATACGACCTAGGAGGTCTGATGTCCTGCAGTGGATATGAGCTGGGAGTGCTGTACTGCGGTGGGTACGATTCAAATATATCAAACCCGTAATGGTATCCACCCCCCGACGAGCCCGGGAAGTAGTCATTGCCCGGCACATCTGGATGATACGAATGTGCATCCGAATGTGAATGTGATTGCTCGGGCTCCAGCTCGGGATCAGGATATGCCGCTGGCTCAGCCTCCATATCGGCTACTGGCTCGTATGCCCCATGTCGCTGCATGTGTGGGGGGGACTACAGTCGACTGCCCTCCAAGTATATATGGTTTTCCCATACTAGAGTACCATTGTATGTATTCTAATGGAGGTTGCAAATCAGAAGACATATCCATCTGAGGTATTCGAGACATCCGATCATTCCACACCGCAATAAACCTCCGGTGCTTAACCCCCCAATGCAATCCCTGTTTCCCTCTCTTGTTCATGCAGTGAACCTCTCCCACCTCGCATGGCGAATCCGGGATATATTGGATGCAACCAAACTGTCGCAGCACTCGATCCCCATGGTACCACTCGACTACATTGAAATTGATAATTGGTGCATTAGTGCACCACATATGAGAGTGAATGTAGGCAGACGAGGGTATAACAGCTGCAATTTCTGGTCTACGATATGGCATCCATATAAACTGCACAATTAATAACATTGTTAAAATTTTACACGATATGAGTAAGATATACAAAGTAACATGTCACGAATATTGGAATCGCTTACCCCTTCCCCGGCATGTTGTTCAATCATAAGCCGATACATCGAGACAGTGTACGACCTCCCGATACCCGGATAAATACTCCATCTACAAAAACAAATTTCAAGTCAATATAGTATCGTAACAATAGTATCAATATTAATATAAAGAAATTATCAATTAATAACAAGTTGTATTTTATCACCTGTTATCTAGTAGATATACGTATGGTTGGTGACTAACTAATGCCAAGAATGGCATCCGATAAAGAGCCCATGACTGCAATAATGTAAGGCATCCACCTATGTCTACGGCAGCTGGCTTTGTCGTCCGACAAAGCTCACCGTACAACATCGCAAGAACTGCGGAGCCCCAACTATAAGAGTGAGCATTACTCAAATCAACTAATAGAGGTAAGTACATGATATGAACCCTGTTATTTTTGCATCACCCCCTATGATGTGCATAATGCATTCTCGAGCAGCGCATATCAACTCACCTTCAGTGGCATTAGCTGATAAGTGTTCATACCTCGCTTTCAGCCATGTAAATTTCAAGCTCGAAATATTTTCCTCATCATTGCCGTACGAGACTCCTAGTAGGCTCTGACAAAGTGCAAATGGGTCAACTATCGCACTGACGCTCGTTACGGGACTCCCGTCGATTGGGAGCCCAAGTTGCACTGCAACATCCTCTAGAGTGACTGTGCACCCTCCACAGGGGAAATGAAAAGTGTGGGTTTCCGGGTGCCAACGCTCGACAAGTGCGGATATTAAATCATACCGCAGATCAAACGTCCGGATCAGTGCTGTTGACCCGAATCCAGCTTGCTCTAAGTAGGGCATCAGTCGTTCATCCGGAGGATTTCCTAAGTCATTCACCCATCCCCTTAATGCATGATATGAGCACTGACAGTGTTAAATCACAAAAAAAATAATTATAATAACATAATTTATTTCCCTAAATTATGTTGCTATTTTTTTAATATAACCGTGATTAATAAATAACAATACATTACCATATTATTAGCTGTGTCAGATATGTGAGGATCTTACTAATCAATGGAGCCATTGCCGTCTCAAATATTTAATTTTTTACCTACATAGAAAACAAGAAATTTATATTAAATTACTAAAAATAACATGCCAATAAAAATAATATAACAAAAACATAACATAAACGACACATAATAAATACAAATTTTTTTATTTATACAAACATAAACGACACATAATAAAAATAATTAGGATTTTTTACTAAATAATAATAATAATAAATAATAATTACGGTTTCTTAATAACAATATTAATAATAACATTGACTAAAATAATAATAGGGTTTTTTACTAACAATATTAATAATAACAATAATAATAATAGTTTTTTACCAACAATAATACTAATTAATAATAATAAGAATTTTTACTAACAATAATACTAACTAACAATATTAAATTAGGGTTTTTAACAATAATAATATTAGTTTTTTTACTAACAATAACACTAACTAACTAATAATACTTTTTTATTAAAATTTAAAACTTAAATGATGCATGCCAAAAGACCTACATGAAGTAAAATTTCTTAATTTAATTTTTATATAATTACAATATTATTTTGAGATGGTATATAACTAACAATAAATCAATTATATAAACAAATACAATATAACAAAAATAGCAATTTGTTAATAATAACAATAACAAAAAACCCTAATGATAACTAACAATTTGTTTAATAACTAAACTAAACCAAAAAAAAAAAAACAATAAATACATTATTTAAAAAAAATTATACCTTCTTTTTTTTTCTTCTATTTCTTTCTTTCTCCTTTCTCTTCTCTATTTTCTTTCATTTTTTCTTTTTCTTTCTCCTTTCTTTTCTCTATTTTCTCTCTCTTTCTTTCTCCTTTCTCTTCTCTATTTTCTTTCTCTCTTCCTTTTTTTCTCTTCTCTTTCTTTCTCCTTTCTCTTCTCTATTTTCTTTCTCTCTTTTTTTTTTCCGGCGCCGTCCTCCTCCTCCTCCTCCTCCTCCTTCTTCTTCTTCTTCTTCCTCCTCTTCTTCTTCTTTTTCTCCTTCCTCTCCTTCTTCTTTCGCACGGCAATGAAAATAAAATTGGGGACCATTTAAGGTCCCTAGCTGAGCAAATGGACAAATTTACTGCTGCATGGAGTAGTCCCGTCACCTGGGTGCCGCCTCTGGCACACCATTGTTCGGTGCCGCCTCTGGCACCCCATTGTCCCTCTTTTTTTTAAACAATGTTTTATTTTTTTATCAGAAAAATGGCAGAAATGGCAGAGAGGAAGGTGGTCACGCCTCTGCCATAGGCGACACCACCTTACATGTACCATTTTGGTACATAATTTTTACATGTACCATTTTGGTTTTTTTTTTTTATTTTGGACTAATTGAGTAAAAAACCCTGGGTGGTGTCTTACAAGTTGACACCATCATTCTTCTTTTTCTATAATTATCATGTACCATTGTCCCACCCTTTTTTTTAAACAGTGTTCTATTTTTTTTATAAGAAAAATGGCAGAAATGGCAGAGAGTAAGGTGGTCACGCCTTTGCCATAGGCGGCACCACCTTACATGTACCATTTTGGTACATAATTTTTCACATGTACCATTTTGGTACATAAATTTTCACATGTACCATTTTGGTTATTTTTTTTATTTTGGACTAATTGAGTAAAAAACCCTGGGTGGTGTCTCACAAGTTGACACCATCATTCTTCTTTTTCTATAATTATCATGTACCATTGTCCCCCCCTTTTTTTAAATAGTGTTTTATTTTTTTATCAGAAAAATGGCAGAAATGGCAAAGAGTAAGGTGGTCACGCCTCTGCCATAGGCGGCACCACCTTACATGTACCATTTTGGTACATAATTTTTCACATGTACCATTTTGGTTATTTTTTTTTTTATTTTGGACTAATTGAGTAAAAAACCCTGGGTGGTGTCTTACAAGTTGACACCATCATTCTTCTTTTTCTATAATTATCATGTCATCATTGGGTCATAATATGACGGCACTAGTATTACTTGTCTAAATATGAGTTGGAGGGGTGGAGAAGACTTGTTAAGCAGCACCTAAGTAAACGGAGTCTGTCAGGTGACACCAGCATTACCTTCCAACACAAACTCTTCTCCCAAAAATACTAAATTGTTTATTCAAAAAAAAACATTATTATAAAAATAAAATTAATATTTTATTATTCATACCAAAAATACTAAACTGTTTTATTCCAAAAAAACATTATAATTACAAAAATAAAATTATTATTTTATTATACATACCAAAAATTAACATCACATGATAAATTTTCAACACAAAAAATATTAAAAAATTAAAATGTTAATGTTGAAAATCTTAAACAAATGATAATTACATAAAAGCCCTGGAAATTAGAAAATAATTTTTAACATTAATTAAGTAAAAAATAAATAAATAACTTTTTTTTAGTTTTCTTTTATAGTGGTGCCACCTGACTTTCACCCTCCACCCCTTAAATTTTTTTAAACTCGTATACAGTCTATATACAATACCCAATTCTATTTCATACTAATGTCGTCGTATAGGTTAGCACCACCAATAAAAAATAATTTTTTTAAACTCTATTAAGGCCTAATGATTGTGGGAAAAAAGTGGTGGTGCTAACTTGTAATGCACCACCTACGGTCTTTGTTTCAAACGTATCATTTTAGTAAATAATTTCATGGGCACAACATTTGAGATAATAATTTTTTTGTATTATTGGGAAAAAAAACTTTTTTTATTACGTTATTTGTTTTTGTAATTTAATCTAATTTTTTTGTGGTATTTATTTTTAACATAATGTTAAATTTTCAGAATAGAATATTCACTATCACATTGAACATTTTAAAAATATAAGTATCACATTAAATATTTTTTAAACGTAAATATTTTAAATATTTTATGAAAATATAAATATTAAATGTGAAATTATTCTTAAAAAGCTTCACTTGAGAAAGGAAAATATATGAAAAAGAGAAATTGTTGTTGCAAGTGTGGTTATTATGAATAATGTGTTTGAAAAAAATATATATTGTATTCACATAGCACCCAAAAGTCTTTGTAAACACTTTGGTGTGTTTAAAGATTAGTTTTAAATGTTTAATAAAAGTAAGAAAATATTTTAAAACAAAATCTACTAGTGAAGTAAAAGAAGAATAACAAGAAAAAAATATTATACATTAGATTATATGACTTTTATAAATATTTTAATTTTTAAAAAATTATCCACAATCCAAATTTTCTAACTCCGCCCTAAATAGAATGGTGTAAGTTTTAATATAATTTCTAACTATTTTAATTTTCTGATGTTGCATTTAATTTAGTTTAAAGAAATTAAAATTACTTTAAAATAAAAAAACCGTCATTGTGGCTACAATTCGTGTCTTGGGGCACTTCCACAATAGTTTCATTCAAAGACAAATCCAGGATTTTACTTCAAGAGGGACAAAATTTGTAAATCTGAACGACTTTTATTTTTAATGTGAAAAAAATATTTATTTTTCTTAGATTTTTTATCAAAAAAATCAATTTAATATTTTTTAAAAAGTATGAGCAATTTAATTGTAAAAAAATTAAAAGAAAAAAAATCACATTGTATAAAATTAAATATTTCTTTCCAATATGCAAAAAAAAACACTATATTAAAAGTTTCATAAATATCATTATAATTCCAAAATTTAAATTTAAAGAACTTGACATTAGTCATATTTCTCAATATTAGACATCCTAAATTGCACCATCTACTTTTTCATAAAATCGAACTCATTAATGATAGAATTTGTTGAAAATTCTCGAGCTATCTCTTTTTCAATGTATCCACCAAGTAAGTTGAAAGAAAATCATCCCCCATTCTGTTGCGAAGCCTTGTCTTCACAATTTTCATGGCTAAAAATGTTCGGTTGGTTGTTGCAGTAGACACAGGAAGAGTTAGCACAAGACGAATAATTCTATCAAGAAGAGGATAAATACTTGACTTATTTGTTTTAGCTAGCACATGACACAACTCGACAACTATAGAAGTTTTCTACAACTCCGTGCTTTAATAAGCATCAAGTTGAAAATACTCCAATTGAATTTTCATGTGTAACTTTTCTTGCTCTGTAAAATCGTCCGAATAAAAATCATTCATGAGCTTGCATATATCTTTCACCCAAAAAGCTTTGCAATTATTGCGTGGATTCAAAGCGGAGCTAATAACAAGTAACTCCAGTGGAGTTAAATCAATTAATTTTGGACTTTGTCTTTAAAGTTCATATTGAGTCTCTAAGTTTAGTCTTTCAAGACCCATCATACATTAATATTTGATTATTATTATTAAAGTTATATAATTAAAAATTAAAAAATACTTTGTTAATATAATATATAATCTTATGGCTGAAGAGGCAAATTATATAAAATACAATTTGACTAAGAAGACTAATATTATAGAATATAGACACCAAACTTAAAAAACATGATCATTTATATAAAAAATTTAAAAATCTAAAAATTCTAAAAAGGGTACCGCACCCCTGGATCCATCCATGGTTCCATTATCATCTTAAGGTAAAGCAATGCCATTTTCAGAAGATTCCATCACCATTCTCGTCTTTCCACAATAAAAACATAAAATCTCAGTTATACACAATCTAACAAAAACAAGTAATAGTTATCCAAAATTTGCAAATACAATGAAACCATATGAAATAATAGCATGAAAGCATTTTTTTGGGAGTTCAAGAAAACATCGATCATATTGATAAAATAAATAAATTAAATAGTTAGCTATATATATATATGCCTTGTAAATTTATGCTCATATGAATTGCTATCCAAGCATAAACTAAATGGATACAATTTACTATACAATCTGTAAACTGTTCAATGCAAAATTTTACAGAAATTGGGCAACCAAATAATAACAAGAGCTAATTAGATAATTTGAGTATAAATGTGGGGTGGCAACCTCCCAAAATAAACTGTTATCTGCAGAGTAAGCAACCCATTGTGTGGACTAACCTTTCAAATTAAAGGATACTTGAAAATTCCACTACTATCCTCTTTTGTTTTTATTTCATCACTTCCTTTTTCTTTTCTTTAGAAACTCATCAATCATTATTTCAGACCCATATTTCAATGCATTTTTATATTAATTTAATTTAATTTATTTATTTTTAATTATATTTGTAATAAATTTTAATTATTTTCTTTTGTATCCTTTCTCTTTTGTTTTATATTCACGATCTTTTCATGGGTGAATTACTCAAAAATACTAATTTTCTACAAAAATTATCGGATTAGGTCAGTTTTTTTAAAATTTATCGAATTAGGTTGATTTTAAAGAGAGAGAAGGAGAACGCGTCCAGCTACATGTTTTCAGCAATTTGGCAGGAAAATGCTTCTAGCTGGACGCGCTTTCCTACTCAGTCAACAAAGTGCATCCAGCTGGACACGTTATCCTTCTCTCTCCACGATTTTCGCTTAAGGTTTTTAGGGTTAAGATATAAGATTCTGTTAAGGGGGTTTTGTTTAGGGTTTGTAAAGATTTTTGGAGTTTAGGGTATAAGGTTTAGGCCCCAAAAATATTATTTTAGGAAACTTTTTTTAAAACATTTTTATATATTCTTTAATAATATTTATTTGGTGGAAAATATAAATTTTAGAATTGTTATAAATATTTTGAGTTTTAAAAAAATATTTTTTTAAAAATTTTGAAATTATTCTGAACTTTTTGTCATTATTTTGAGATCAATTTGGTAATTTTCAAAATTGATAGGTACCAAAAGGGTATCTACACCAATCTGTTATTTGAATTATTCGAATTGTAAAATTTAACTCGATTTAAAATCGAAACTCAAATTACTCGATTGGATTAACTAGAAGTTCATATTTTTTTTCAATTTTTTTTTTTGAATTGAATCAATTTTTGGTCACCCGTACTTTACAGTAGCTGGAGGTTGACCTTAAATATTCAGGAAATATTATCCCAGGATTCCTGGATATTTGACGAGCGAGTGGCAACTTTGCAGAGGTTGAAATTGGGAGAGTGCAAATGCTACCTACAGGGCACGTTTTCAGTGACATGCCACGAAAAAGCACTGAAAACGCGTTGATCTGCCATAATATGGTGTAGTAGATTAAACTAGTTTTCACACTTGAAGAGCTTGAATACAAGCATTTTCATTATGCTTTAGTTAAGTTTTCATAATTTAGTTTAGATTCAATAAAAAGTGTATTTTGAGTCTTTTATTAACCTTAGGAGCCAAATGAGGCCTAAAGGTGAGCAAATGTACTTAGTGAGTGTGCAGAAGACCATCCGAGAGTGTATAAACTCAATACTGATCGTTGTGTTGCAACATGGGAAGTTCGATGTTGCAACATAAGGAGTAGAATGCAAGAATCTCAAGACTGCCTTCGGTGTCGCGACACACCCCTAAAACTACCCTGAAGCTAGGCATACTGCCTTTGATGTCGCGACACAGGCACTAGGGTGTCGCCACATCAGTCTTGTACGGGAAATACTTACGAGCCAGGGGCATTTTGGTCCATAAAATCAAAATGTAACGCCCCGAATTTTGGGCCTAGAAGTTTTGGGATTTGAGCATAGGGACAGTGAGGAGGCTGCACATATGTGTTTAGTCGTGCAATGTAGTGGTAGAATGGGCCTGCTGGTCTGGTGGGTAAGTGGAGTGTTAGTGTACTTTGAGGACCTGGGTTCGAATCTTGGTGTGTGCATTTTGGAGAGGCAATTTATTTTTTTTTGTTTTAATTTAATACTTTTAAATATTCAATGTTATTTTTATTTTTATTTTGATTCTTATTTTCTTTTAGGGGCGGAACATTCTTTTCCTTTTTCTTTTCTTTTTGCTTTTTACTTTGACTTTTCTTTCGTTCTTTTGGAAAACAGTTTCGCTGCGCATACTTCGAGGATTCTCGCTTCTCCGTCGTCGAATCAGGTGTGGAATTCAAACCTTGACTACTTTTCTTTTGTTTTGCAAGTAATTGTTTTGACTTTTCGAGAGAGTTCTTTAACTCCTTGGTTTTGGAGTTTTGATGGCTGAAAGAGAGTGCGATACTCTATTTTCTGATATATTTTTGATGTTGCTAAGGTTGGGGACGTATTTGGTGGCTAAAGCGATGTTTTCGGGCCTATTTAAAGGTGGTTTCGTGACCATCCCGGCGGCCACACGAGTGTGTGTCGACTCACACGGCCGTGTGAAATTGGGCGTTAGGGTTTTCAGGCTGAATTGGGTGCCACACGGTCGTGTGGCTGATTTGGGGATTTTGTCGATTTTCACACGGTCGTGTCCCTTGGGCACGCAGGCGTGTGAGTTTGAGAATTAGGGACTCTGAGCTTTGGTGTCACACGATCGTGTGACTGATTTGGGGATTTAGGGATCCCACACGGGCGTGTGTTTCGGGACACACGACCGTGTCTGGTGGGCACACGGGCATGTGAGATCCTCACACGGACGTGTCTGCCTTGCACTTGATTTTAGCGAAACTGGACAGTGAGTTACACGGCCTATTCACACGGCCGTGTCCTTACTTCACATGGCCGTGTGCCTCCCTTCACACGGGCGTTTAGACCCCCACACGGATTGGATTGTCCCACACGGCCGGTGTAACACCCTTATGTAACATCCTGGATAGGGCCTATGCATTTCCAGGTTAATTGTATGAAATGACAAGTTTCAAGTCCTATGAATAAATTTTTGATACTTTTGGAAACCTAGAAATGCATGAAAATGGAAATGAAAATGGAAATGAAAATGGAGATGGAAATGAAAATGAACATTTCTGGAAACCTGAACATTTTGGAAACTTAGACATTTTTGGAAACCTGAACATTTTGGAAACTTGAACATTTTTGGAAATGATCCAAAAATGGAAACTTGAACATTTTGGGAAACTTGGATATGTAAGAGAAATAAAGGAGTTTTATTCACATAAATATGTGAATAATAAGAGATAAATGAAGGAGTTTTATTCACATAAATATGTGAATAATAAGAGATAAATAAAGGAGTTTTATTCACATAAATATGTGAATAATAAGAGATAAATAAAGGAGTTTTATTCACATAAATATGTGAATAATAAGAGATAAATAAAGGAGTTTTATTCACATAAATATGTGAATAATAAGAGATAAATAAAGGAGTTTTATTCACATAAATATGTGAATAATAAGAGATAAATAAAGGATTATTTTCTAATGAGATAATTGAGGAGATAATTGATGGATTAAAGGCTTTTATCTTTTAAATAAAAGAGATAATATTATCAAAAAAAGGAGTGGTGGCCAAGTAAAGGACTCCTAGGCTGATAACTTTGGCTATAAAAGGAGGACAGGAGGGCTACTCATCAACATTCGCTCCCTCTTCCTCTCTGCCGAAATTCTCCCTAGGCAAAACCCCTCTCTGCCGAATTTTTATTAAGCAAAAATCCCTCTTTTTCTTCTATTTTCTTCTCCGTTCTACTGTTAAGCTGAATCTTTGTGGATTCTAAGAAAGAGGGCAATCATCCACAACATCAAAAGGGGATTTTTCGGGAAATCTAAGGATCTAAGGTAAGGATTATAAATATAAATATGCGGTTAAAGATTATGATTCACGTTTTCAAAGTTAGATCTAATCTAACACGAAGTTATAGGATTTCAACAGGCTTATAAAGGAATCCTCTTCAGATTTGGAATCCCATCATAAGGTAAGGGATATTCGGCCAAGGCATAATTTGTTTAAGTGTTTTCCATTATTTCAAAAACCGAAAACTGACATGGTTACATACCTAGTATTAGCCGATTTCAAGGAAGAGGAATTCTAGCAACTGTTGGGACTTGATTAAATCAATTCGGCAACTAGGTAAGTAATTCTACTTCTAGTAGGATTTGGTTTTAAGACCAAATAGGTTTATTTATATGTTTTAATTAATGGCCGAATATAGGAGTGAAAGATCTAGATCGGTAGATCGCTCTACGGGAATTCACGGAAACTATTAAGCGAAAAAGGTGTGTACTCTTACTAACTTTCAATAAATTGCATGGCAATCATTAAATATATGAATATGTATCAGTATGTGAATGTGGTTAAGTACCACAATGTGGTAAGGAGTACCCAGGTATGTTTCCTACTTTTGATAGGATTATGAATGTGATATACTTTGAACATGTGATTAGTAACATGAATGAAAATTAAGTATGTGGAATATGTTATAAAATAATTGGGGCATTTGGGATATATGTGAAGGAAGAAAGTGAAGGTGTTGACTTCGGTCTCACCAACGAAGGTGTTGACTTCGGTCTCACCAATGAAGGTGTTGGTTTCGGCCTCAGCAACGAAATATGGTGGCTACGGCCCCATTGCGTGAATATGGTAACTTCGGTTACATTATTTGAATATAGTGTCTAATGACACAACGTAAGTGGGCGATGAGCACGTCGACTGCAGCGACTGCCTTCGATGGTGTGTAGCGGATGGAGGGTTGACTTAGTAGTCCCCACGGTGTAATTGGCAGGTACGGGTGGTGTGTAGCGGATGGACAAATAGGCTTGGGTTGGGTTGCATCATTATTTGATTTGAATATGCTTTGATATGAATATGTATGCCTGGAATGTTGATTGTTAGTTTGTGTACACATTGAGTCTGTTGACTCACCCCTTTGTGGGACTATTTTTCAGGAAATGAGCAGTAATGGACCGGGTCGGCAGGAGCTAAAGGTGGCCATGCATCACTTGAAGAATTTATTAGAATTTGGACTTTACTCAATTTTAGTATTTTCAATTTTATCTTTGGATTTGAATGATGTAATAAGGCCATAAGGCCCAAGTTGAATGGTTTTATTTCCCTGCTTTTATTTTCAGTTGTTATGTTATGAATTATTTTTGACTAAGTTTAATTAAATTTATTTTAAAAATAAACCCTAAATTGTTTTGTCACCAAAATTAAATGTTTTCTAAATTAAATAAATGGGTTTCCAACCTAAGCCCAACCCAAAACCAATATCTTTCTAAAAATTCACAAAAATTTTCTAAGTAACAAAAGAATTTGAAGCCGATTTTCTTAAGGAACATACCAGATCCGGTTCAGGCTCGTGGGCCGGGTGTGGGGTGTTTCAGTCTTAACCCGTGTCCGTTGCCGGATTAGGTTGCAAGGCGTTACCGAACAAAATACAAGTTGCCATAAACAATTACTGTTCACATAGTCACATCTGAAAGTAATAAAAACAAACATGAATATGCTTAGATAATAACATACAAAACATTAATCCCTTCAATCGATTTCACAAATAAATCATTGTAAATAATAACAATGAATAATGTTCACTTGATCTTTTAAACCACATTAGTCGAATATGCATATGCTTATAAAGACTTTTTGAAACTAGATAGAAATCACGAAATACAAACATACATATTTGTGGTTGCATAGCATCTTGATCAATCGTATTCAAATAAACTACATAAACTCATCTCAACAAAGTATATCTCAATTTATTTATAAGATCATAACCAATAACTAATTTTCATCTAAACATTTTTCATTGAATACAAAGATTGAAACTTGTATGGTCAATAAAATACCATATTTGAACCTGCACATGCTCATTTTAGGTCTATTAAGCAAGTGGTCAAATATCAAAACTAGACATACATATATTTTATATAGGATTTCATTTGATCATGCTCAAAGTATATCACTTGCTCACACATCTAAACAAAACATGGTTCATAACATCTAGATGTACATTATTACACCCTAATATATCAATTATGTCTTCCATAACTTGAAAAGTCTAAAGTTAAAATTAATATACATGCAGATATATGTATCATGTGAGAACATGTCAATTCAAAAATATATAACATATTATCTTATCATCCAGTTGAATATACACGTATTTGCAAATACATTAGTAAAGCATGATATCACATATTAACATAATCATACACAACCATATATATATATATATATATATATATATATCATGACCGTATATGCCGACTCAACCATATAACATTATCATATAGCCGAATATAAAAGTTACAATATAAATGATCTCCAAATTTATTCATATTCAAACTCACACCTAAATGGTAAGCCATAATCGAATCAATCCAAACATATTCAACAAATAAATTTCTTAAAACAACTCACCCATTCAAGCATTCCATTTCACACAGACAGAAAGAAAAAACATATTTCTTAATCAAACACTTCATAGCCTAACTTAGTCCTCACATGTCAAATGCCAAGAATTCAATATTAACATATAACTAACATTTAATGTCATGATTTAAACACCAACACCGAATCATAAATAACTTATAACCATCACCTTTATTTCATCACATAACCGGTTACCTAATTTACATTATAACAATTTCCAATTTGATTCATGTTTCGAATTATGAAACTCAATAATAGGTCACTAACAATCCACATCTCAAACACATGCCTCAATCGCATATATCAAACTTTCCAAAAGAAATAAACATAAGTCATAGATGATTACTCTATGCCAAACATATATATATATATATATATATATATATATATATATGCTTAACATGAACTTATATCACAACCGAATTCACAAACCAAGCATAACACACTCATATACTATGACTAAGATTACTTAAACATTAGACCATTAGCATTAAAATCGAGCCATTTTCGCATGGCTTATATACATCAACAAAATATCATATAAGTATTAAACTAGCCTATACATGCCTTAATTCAAACATCCAAACTTTAAAGATACCAAAGTAGGTCGATAGTGTGAATGACTTCGTTGACGATCCCCTGAGCTCGTAGCTTGATCGAAATCTATAAAACCGAACAACAATCACACAGAGTAAGCTAACTTAGCCTAGTAAGCCTTAAGCAAAAATATAATCATTTAATCAAACAATTAAACATTATTAACAAGTCCTTTGATAACCTTAATATAATTTCTTAGCACAATTGTGCCATCATGGCCGAATACCACCATCCTTACAAAGTAATTTAATTATCACTTATCAATTCCATATAATCAGATATGTTTCCGTATACAACAGATTGAATAAATAACAAGTACATACTTACCACTTATAATCGAATATCCACATATAATAATATCCTTTAATCTTCACATGTATACCATTATAATATCTATATAATATCGTTTTATCCACACCTATAAGGCCGAATATACAAAAGCACATTGTTAATTCACTAGTTCAATATACAT
Organism: Gossypium australe; assembly: GCA_005393395.2. Taxonomy (NCBI): domain Eukaryota; kingdom Viridiplantae; phylum Streptophyta; class Magnoliopsida; order Malvales; family Malvaceae; genus Gossypium; species Gossypium australe. The sequence goes on along the minus strand of CM016623.1, from coordinate 114,873,061 downwards.
TACATGTATATTTACCCTTTTGGCCGAATCTACATGACACATTCATGTTCACATCCAAATCAACTTTCAATATAGCATACACATTTTTTTTAAGGCCGGATACCATTAATAGAATTTTTTTACGAATATACCTCAATTGTATCTCAACCAGTAGTATCAATCATAATATACTAACTTACCTTATCCTGTACAACCAATAGGCTTTCATGTACCTGAACAATTAGCTCAATTTTTGTACTCAAAATTCCACATCTATAATGATCCATTGAAACACATACATATGAATAATCACTGGCATAAAGCCTGCTAGGCATAAAGCCTGCTAGGCATAAAGCCTGAAACACATGCACCGGCACTAAGCCTGCTAGACCCGAGGTTTGATATTTAATCATCGGCATTTAGCCTGCTAGGCAATAAGCCCGATACACTTCACCGGCACAAGGCCTGTTAGGCATTAAGCCCGATACACTTCACCGACACAAGGCCTGCTAGGCTCGAAGCCCAAGTATCAATATAAATAAACCATATCATACACAGTACACATTACCAATATCACATCTCACACATATTGCATATTACTTTCACATATCAACTTCAATTAAATATAACTACATTTCACTTTTAAAATCACTTATCATATTCGATTTTATCCTATTTCACACTTATAAATTCATAATTCAAAATGTAATCAAGGTTGTAACCAATATTAACGATATTAATTTGCTTAAAGACTTACCTCGGATTCGGTTTATCGGAGTGAAAACGGTTACTCGGTTACTTTCGCTTTCCCGTGATCTAAATCCGTTTTCCTCGGTTCTTGATCTAAACATATTCAGAATTAATCCTTTTATTCACTAATTCATTCAATTCAATCCATATACACATATTTTGGGCTATTTACAATTTAGCCCTCACATTTGCACATTTTATCAATTTAGTCTATTTTCTCAAAACATCAAATTCACAAAATCATCACTCAACTAAGCTTAGCCGAATATTCACACATATCATACAAGCCCATATTTTTCATCAAATTAGCAATTTAATCCCTCAATTTGCTAATTTCACAATTTAGCCCTATTTAGCTAAATTCATCAAAACTTCAAGAACAAAACATGTTCATCTAGCTCAAATCTTTCATTTGAAATCAAAACTCATCAAAAAGCTTGACATATCATCAATGGCATCTCGCACAAACATCATTAATTCATCAAATTAAAACATGGGCTTGATAGTAGGAGAAGCAACGATTACAAAAAACGAAGAAATTATCGAAAACGGATCAAAATCTAACCTTTAATTCAAGCTTGTAAGTGCTGAAACTTTAAAGCTTTTGTTCTTTCTTTTTCTTTAAGACATTCGGCCAAAGATAAGTATTATGGCTTTCTTTTTCATGTTTTTGTTCTATATAATATAACTTATATTATAATATTTATTATTTAATAAACCATTACCAAATAAAATAAGTCATTCATCACATTAATGTGCCGTCCACTACATGTCAAAAAGGCCAATTTACAATATAAGGCCTTCACCTTAAAAAGCCACATCAATTTAGCCATTAATCAAATAAGAGGCCACTTTTACTAATTATGCAATTTAGTTCTTTTGTCAAATTAAACACACAGACAGTCAATTTAACTCACGAAAATTTAGCACATGCTAATTCACATATCAACGGCACAGAATATAATATTAAAATATTATACGGACTTGGATTTGTGGTCCCGAAACTACTGTTCCGACTGTGGTGTAAACTGGACTGTTACAGCCGGGGCACACTGGCGTGTGGCCCTATCTCGTCAAATATTGATTTTAGGACAATTTAATTATAATTGCAACTCTGTGTGTTTCAGCCCTTGGCTAAGCTTGTAACACCCCAAACCCGGCCCATAAGTTTCGACCGGATCTGGTATGCTACGGGTTGTACATTGAAAACTTTTGCTTCGTTGGTTTCGGAAATCGTAAGTTTATTAGACAATATTTGAATAAATAGGTGACATTTTGAAAAAAAAACTTGTATTATTATTATTTTGAATAATTAAACCTTTTGACAAAATTTCATAAGTTGCAAAAAATTAAGCAGTGAAATATAAACTATGGGGCCTTACTACATAAATATTCCAAAAATTAAAACTTAAAGAAAAGCCGAAATAATCTATAAAAATAAAAACTTGATGGCCCCTCGAGTCCGTCTCGGCTCCGATGTCCACGATCTACTGCTCATCTGAAAGAGTAGAAAAAAATAATAGGGTGAGTCACCAAGACTCAGTGTGCAAATCCCGAAAACACATAAAAGGCTTGGGCCCACAAACACGTTATGGGCCTTAGCCTATACACAATGGCAACAATCATAATTACATGATAAATAATAAATGATGAATGGCCCAACCCAAACCTAGAAATCCATCCTCTACTCACCAACCCATACCAACCATCACACCTTGGGGATTTCTACAATCAACCCGTCAACCGCTATACACCATATCGACAGCTGTGCTGCCTGTCTTAAAGACTGATCACTGTGTGACCTATGTGGCAAAGCCACCGATCACCATGCGAGCTTAATAATACATCGTAGCATTTCGACAACTGAGCTGCCTGTCATAAAGACCGATCACTATGTGATCTATGTGGCAAAGCCACCGATCGCTATGGGACCTTCTTCCCCTTCATCATATCTGTAATAACCAAATTTTGCCCGGGTCCTCAATCAAACCCGGGGCCCATTAAGAAACCGATACCAAAAATAAAACAAATTAAACCCAATGCCAATACCAAGCCCAAATACAAATAGCAGTTCAAAAATAATGACCATTAAACCCAATAAATAAGATCAGTCCAATAAATGTCCAATTACAACAGAAAATGGCCCAAAACCCCAGTTCAAGCCCAAAACAAACCAAACCCAAATTACAGACCCAAATGACCCATTTAGTATTAGACCAGCTAGCCCAAATAGAATCAACCCAAAATCTAAGGCCCAACAACCCAAAATTAAAATTTCTTCTGGAACCCTAAGGTCTCTGCCCGCACACACGCCCACGCGCTCCGACCCTCCATCTGACCCTTGGGCTACCGCGTGCCCTCCACGCGCGACCCTCTGACTGTTCCACCAGCGCCCCACGCCTGCACTTCCCAACAGCCGCAGCTCCCCAGGCGCCCCGCGCACGCATGCACCATCTTCGCCCATGCCTCTGACAACCACTATCGCGCCTCGACCGGGCACTCGCGCACGCCCCAAGCCATACCCATCACCTGCAAAAGAAGACGCACAATAGAGACAGAAAACGAGAAAACAACAGAGAATGGAGAAAAATAGGGAATCAAAAAATGTTGTAGATTTGGCTATAAAGCCACTCAAATTCGATGAAAAAGGGGTTCGGCTTCTCTGAATACACGACCAAGAAGAACACAAGAGAAAAAAGCAAGAGCCTTTGTAAATCCAGTCCAAATCAAATCGAAGCAATCTCGTAGCACAGGCTCTCTCCCTCTTTTGTACGAATGTTTTAGTTCACAATCAGTCCGAAACCGAAAGGAAAGGGAATCTGTTTCTTTTTTACAAGCAATAGCAATAAAAACGAAGGAAACTTCAAGGTTGAAGGCGGTTTTCTCTTTTTTTTCCCTTTCAATTTCGACTTGTTACTGTTGATCCCCGTTTGTTTTTTTATTTCTTATTTCCAAAAAAAAAAGACTTTCGAAATAATAATAAAAAACGAAGAGAAAGAAACTTACCAGAACCCGAGGGTCGCTCGTGGGCCTTCGTCGACGGCCGAAATCTATGGCTGTGCGGCGTTTGGTATACCCTAGTAGAACAGAGAGGGTGAAGGGAGACGGGGTCTTGTGGCTGCTGCGTTTAGAGAGTGTTAGGGTTAGGACGCGTAGACAGATGAGGGGTATTTCAAACAGTACGTAACGACGCCGTACCAAGTAGCCCGATTTGACCCGACCCTGCATCTACGAGGGTCCGCGTGTTTTCGTCTTTAAGGGAATTTGCGCGTTCAATCCTTTTCGTTTCGCGCTATCGATTAATTGAGCCCTAATTCTATTTCTTTCGCTCCTTAATTTGTCCCTTAAACATGGTACGCTTTCCAAATTGGTCCAGACTGGGTGCTGCGATTTGAACTTCGGGAGTAATCGCCACTTTAACCCCCTTTAGTCATGCGCGTGTTGTAATTAACCCTTTTCTTCATTTTTTTATCTAAAATTTGGTCTCGAAATCCCTTTTTAATTCAATTTGACCCTTTTTAGTGTTTTGAAATTATTATTATTATTATTATTATTATTATTATTATTCATATTGGTATAGTATATATCTGTTTCGCACCATCATCGTTATTTTATTATTATCACTATTATTATTACTATAAATATTATTAATGTTCGCGTTGTTACTACTACATTTATTATCACTATTATTATCATTACTGTTATTATATCGTTCACATATATAGGAATATGTTCTTATCTGTCCAATGTTTGTCAGCATTATTACTTTTCGTTTGATCCTGTTATGCAAAACGTTGTATAGTTTGTCAGTCGATGTCTTTTTTAATTTGCGATTTGCGTACTTTACGGTTAACGTTTGTGTTTCCCATCCTTGAAACGTATTTCGAGTTCAAACATTTTATAAGATTAGGATTTCTTTGAAGACAAAGGCAATATTAGGATATTTAGAAGCTCGGAAAATAACATCCTAACGTGCTGGGTGTCGATTTTTCGATCAACTAAAATAACCAAATACCCTTCTCATACATTTTGAAGACTAAAGATGGTCTTGGTATTGAAGTTTAAATATGTTATGTCCTAACGTGTTGGATGTGGCATTTTTACTCTTTCGAAGCGAGTTAAATCTTGAGATTCAATCCTACTTGAAATGGCCCCTTTTAAGAGTTTTTTTAACCCTAAATATTTCCAAGTTTTCAACATCGGGTAGCATCAATCAATTTGGTACCGATTTCGGGCGTTGCAAGGGTGCTAATCCTTCCTTGCACGTAACCGACTCCCGAACTCGTTTTCTCTAATTTTCGTAGACCAAAACGTTGTTTTAGTAAATCAAAAGGTATTATTAAAACAAAGGTGATTCGATCACACCTAGCAAAGATCGGTGGCGACTCCCTATTTTAGTCGATTCTCGTTTTTGTCAAAAAAATGGTTACGACAGTTTGGCGACTCCACTGGGGACCCCGAGAGTCAGGCCGTAAATTGATTGATCTTTGTCCCATTGATCGAAAATTTGGAAAATTGTCTTTGAAAAATCATGTTTCTCTTTGATGCATTTGTTGGTGCCATAATGTCAAGTTTCGTGAAATATTTTGGCATTGCATTGCATGACCGTCGGTCACACCTTCAAGTGGGAGTAAGAAACTAAGCTTTCGTGAGGTTTTCACCTCCGTATGGGCTAGTGGATTGCCCCCGGGAGACATCCGTACCTACGTGTTTCGTGAGGTTTTCACCTCTGCATGGCCGTAGGGAAATGTATCCCCCTGAATCGAACTCGGTCCGTATGAGCCTATAATGGGTGAGGGTCGAGGAATCTGCTGGTTCGGGTACCCTCTGTAGAACCGAACCCCATATAGAAGCCCTAGAACCTACCCTAGATATAGTATCTAGATAGTTATCCGGATAAGCATTTAATGATATGTTGCTTGTGTGACTATGCAGTACTAATTAGCGTTGTTTTGCTTGATTTACATGTCATTCCATATAATAGAGGTGTCAATTTCTGACCGGTTGCCAAAATAGGAAGTTTACTATGGAAAACGACTTTCTTAATCAAGTAGAGGACAATGCGGCCGCGCAATAGGAGAGCAAGGCTGCTCCTGTAATCTGCTTTATGTAAAGAGCTTCATTTACTAAGGAAGTTTCCTATGGGGAATTGAATCAGAGTTGACACCTTTCGCATTCACCCCTGCATTTGCATTACATGGCATCGTCATAGAAAGGGGGAGCTGATACATATTCAATCGCTGAATAGAAGAGCTTGTCATAAGGAAATGTGTTACTTGATGAAGTGGATTATAATACGGTTGTCCGAATATGGTTTAGGTAACAGTGAAAATAGGTCTTGACCGAAGGTTCAAAGCCTACAAAGATTGTTTGGGGATCACCAGAAGATCGACCTGGACCAAGCAACAAAGAATTTGAAGAGACTTCTATTGAGGAAGTTCAAGGGACACGTCCATAAATATTCGAATACGAAGAAGAGGATTCATCTAAAAGTTCAAGCCGACAAAGACTATTTAGGAGTTATCGGAGGATTACGAGTACGGCGGAAGACGAGGAACAACCTAGATCAAGTGACAAGGAGTTAGAAGTAACGTCTACTGAGAAAGTTCACGGGACACAATCACGAACTTCGAACACGAAAAAGGGGATTGGTGTTTTCACCTAGACTATGGGGACATGGCCGTAAATGCAATCCGTTTTAATGTAAAGAAATGTATTTTCTAGACAAGCTCCTCTAAGGTAGTTGAATTCATGATCAACGCCTCCCTTTCTCTTTGCATTCATTCCATGCATTCGCATTGCATGTCATGCATGTGCACCACATCACATCATGTGCATTTAAAACCATCGAAAGAGTCTAATGGGTCAAGTTTACATCAGAAGAAAAGAAGGGAAGAAAAAGAGGAATCTGGAAACATTAGCAACCCTTGAGACTCACTACTCGGGTAGGAAGGAAACCACCCTTAAGATTGGCTGTCAACCAATAATTAGCCTCTTTAAGAATGCAGTGAATAAAAGGAACCGTCTAGGGTGAGAGGAACTAATTTCACAGATTACGTAACAAGCATGGGAGTGAATGCTGTCTTTGAGCACATAAAAATAGTCCTCTAATACAACTGCGGACTCACTATCGAGACTTGCCAATCTATTATAGGAATGCCCGGCATACCAATGGATAACAACTACAGGAGGCAATTTGGAGAAAGCAGTAGGAGAGCTCACCAAACCATCAGCAATCAACGAAGCCCACATCACAGGCCAGGTCCATATAGGAGGGGGAGAATGCCATCGCCAATAAGAAGGCCCATCCCAGCAAATGTTGGAATCTCTAGTGCGGAAGCCATGTTCCATGACCATACTATCCACGCAAGAAGAACGGGCCCTATCCCATTACCTGGATCAAGAACGATCAGTAATGACGAATTTAATCGTCGGCAACAAGAAATGCTCAGCTACAGGCACGATATGCTAGTTAACGCAGTGGAATACCTCACCTCTTTTTCAGCCAGCTGTACAATCTGGTTGGAAAACTTTGATAACCTTGACAGCAGGAGGTGGTTACCAGAAGAACATGCCGTTCGAAGAGATTTCATGCTATGGGCACAAAATAGGATTGAAACAAGCATTGAGGACCTTATTTATGTAGGTCAACAAATGGGGTGGACCTTCTCTAACAATCAAGACGGAGGACCATACCAAAACTACACATTGAGGCAAACTTTCAGGAACAGGCAGATCCATGGGTCATGGAGGTCTGTCACACCGGAAGAAGCAGAAGGGAGTCGCAACAGCCAACTACAGAGAAGGATAGAAGCTATCGTCATTACGAACGGCAGTAGCACTGAAGGTAGCTCAGGATCAGAAGAAGAGTGGGGTCAAGATGGAGCACAACGACCCCACTCGAACAGAAATGACTGAGGAATGGGTGAGTGAAGACCCACTAAGGAAAAATAGTTTGCGGAGCATGTTTGGAAGGGGTCAGAACGTCAACAAATGTTATTGACAGAAGTGATGATGCAATTAATGAGGCTTCAATGATATGCCCTTGCCCTCCCTGGTTCGTTTTGAACAATGAGACTGCGAAGGAATCCATGTATTTTGGCTAATCTAGAGTAATGTGTAAAACACGCTTGTTGCTTTAAGCCTAAAGGCAATAAGAGTCCTTTTGTGAAATAGGCTTGTGTCCAGAATCGTTATTTTAATGAAATGCATCTTTCTAAGTAAATATTTTCATGCCTTACATTTTTATTTTCGTCATGCCCACATCATATAAATAATCATCTTTAGAATAATTTATTCTCTAGATTTTCTATCTTTACGCCCACGATGGGTCCCCAAATATCCCCCACGATGGGTCCCCAAATATCCATGACATGAGCGACACTGTTACTGGCTCTCCTTTTAGCGAAATATGTGTCTAGAGGGATCTAAGAACTTGGAAGATGACAGAGATTGCGACTTATTTCGGGACTTATTAAGAACGATAGACCCTGCTCTATGAAGCGGCAGCGGACAATACGAGCTAACGAATGGCGGAAACTTAGCTCACCGAAGGTCAGGGCAGGGAATCATTGAGTATGCTGTCAAAGCTAAGCCACAGAAGAAGTCCATGAGGATATTCGAAGATCAGATGCTGATTGCTCTACCCTGACTAAGCCAGTCCGGAGGTTCGAGCTACTGACCTACCCAGAAAGGAAAATTGCATCAAACGCCAAGTCGAGGAGGGCAGAACCTATGTGCCTCTTCCTTATCCACACATAGGACAGGGACGTTGCCAACATTGATTCATGTTCATGGTCGCTGGTTACCCCACTGAGAGGATGAAAGTCGCTTCATATGCCAAGATTACAAAGTTGATAATCATCAAAAACAAAAAAAAAGATAGAAAAAGAAAAAAAGAGAAGGAAAATATTGACAAAAGGCAAAAAGATCATGTTTAACCACACAATGTCAAAAGTTCGCGGTCTCTTCAAAGATCAAGGGCCATGTCAAAAAAAAAAGGGGGGGACAACAAAACAACGATTGTTGGAAAGATGACCTAAACTTGTGAATGTTGGCATATAGAAGTTACGTTTACCCTTTTATGCTCACTAAAATTCGGCCAGGACCTCTGCTGAGGCAACGCTTTCCTCATTAGGTTTCGCTTAGTCGAAGTCCTCTTTTTCAGGGCACGGACCGAGTCAAAGGGGGATGGGCGAGATGGATCCAATCCCGATGTGATTGAGTGAATTAAAGAGAAAATGTTAAAAGCTATCTGTCACAATCGGGTTTACAACGAAGAGGATCGCCTTAGAAAATCTCACGATATGGCCTTGAAGAATATCCTTTCCCATGCAACAAGGACCTCAGAAGAAAAGAGATGCCAAATCAGGAAGGACCGTAGGTAGTGAAGAAGGCCCATTCTAGGGAAACAAGGATATTGTCTGAGATAGACGACAAGGATCTGCCCAATTCGGTGAATTCAAAAAAAAAAAGGGATAAAGAAAAGAAAAAGAAGGAAAGGAGAGGCCAAGGTGAAAACCCGCAAAGGGCGCTTTGAGACCAAAGGTGGGATTTGAGTTGAAAACCCGAAAAGGGCAGCTCAAATTTGATGGGGCATACAGTAGCCTTGCTGCGGCTGAAATAACAACGAAGAGGAATGTTGCACCTTGGGGCATCGACAAAGTATTCTGGATCCCCTACACACATATTGAGTTTAGAAAGGTCCTCGAGAAGTCGAAACAGAGAAGCTCAAGCTGTGATATCTGGGTCACCTAGTTTCCATTTTACCCATTTCGAGCCTGCTACCGTTGTCTTTTCAAAGTACACACTAAATAAATTCGCTTCTTCATTACATATGCTAGTTGATTCGAGCTATACTCCCAATAAATTCCCATTTCGTCCATCATTATGGTCCTTTTCGAGCATTTTACATTGAAATAACGATTGTTGGACTAATAATACTTTCATGAAAGGAGTTTTGCATATTACTCTGGAAACCTCTAAACAATACAGGAGTCTAAAACAGTATTATTGCTTAAGATTCACCGGGATTAAGGGTTGGAAGTATCTAAGTCCGAATTAAGGTGATTGAACAAATGATAAGATGTCGCGTCAATAACACAATCCTGACAGAAAATGGGCACTGTTAACCCAAGGAAATGACATTCTGCATTCAAGCGAGCATCACGCATATACACCCGATCGGGTCACCTAATGGGTGATCGTTAAAGGGAAGCTGATACAGGTCCTGTACCTTTGAGTAACAAGAGAGTGGGGCAGACTATATGCTTTAGAGTTACAGGACTTTCAAATCCTCTACCCCCCGTGCTAGTACCACCGACTCCCAGGAGACCGTTAATCCTGTACCTGACGGTGTTCGAAATTTAATGGGTTGTGTACTGGGGCAACATGACGAGTCGGGGAGAAGAAAGAGGCCGATCTATTACCTCAGTAAGAAGTTCACAGAGTATGAAGCAAGATATCCATCAATCGAAAGATTCTGTTGTATGGGACCCAATAAAGTACATGATAGAATCCCCCGCACTCTCAGGAAGAATGGCGCGATGGCAGATCCTACTATCGGAATACGACATCATCTATGTGAGCCAAAAGTCAATAAAAGGGAGCGCAATAGCTGACTTCCTAGCAGCCCGAACCACAGAAGAATACGAGCCATTAAGATTTGACTTCCCAGATGAAGATTTGACGCGCATCACAGAAAAAGAACATGAATCGTCAAAAGAAGAGTCATGGAAAATGAGTTTTGACGGGGCATCAAATGCATTAGGGCATGGGATCGGAGCAGTCTTGGTGTCACCGGAAGGGAATCATTATCCATTCACTGCCCGATTAAACTTCTTCTGTACCAATAACATAGCGGAATACGAGGCTTGCATCATGGGGCTCCGCCCAGCTATTGAACGAGACATCAAAATCCTAAAGGTATCAGGGGATTCGGCATTGGTGATTTACCAGATCCGTGGAGATTAGGAAGTGAGAGACTCAAAGCTGGTCAAATATCACGATCTTGTTATGGATCTGGTCAAAGAATTCGAAGAAGTGACCTTTAATTACTTCCCACGAGAGGAAAACCAATCGGCTGATGCCTTGGACACCTTAGCTTCTATGTTCAAAGCGAATCGAGAAGCGGAAATAATGCCTCTCCAGATGAGCATATATAAGGCCCCGGCGCATTGTTTTAGCATTGAAAAAGAGGCGGATGGACGACCATGGTTCCACGATATCTTGGGATATGTCAAACATCAAAGGTACCCGGAGCAAGCAAACGAGAACGACAAAAGAACAATCAGAAAAATGGCAGCAGGATTTGTTCTTGATAGGGACATCCTATACAAGAGGGGAAAAGATCAAGTGCTTCTAAGATACGTGGATAATGTCGAAGCCAGAAAAATACTTGAAGAGGTTCATGAAGGAACTTGTGGAACACATGCCAACGGTTTCACCATGGCCAGGAAAATTATGAGACTCGGCTACTACTGGTTGACCATGGAAAGTGACTGCATCAGCTATGCACGAAGGTGTCACAAATGTCAAATTTATGGTGACAAAATTCATGCAGCACCTTCGCCTCTCCATGTGATGACCTCTCCGTGGCCCTTTTTCATGTGGGGCATGGATGTCATAGGGCCGATTTCCCCAAAAGCTTCTAATGGCCATCGATTTATCTTCGTGGTCATAGATTACTTTACAAAATGGGTTGAGGCCGCTTCATTTGCGAATGTGACGAAGACCGCAGTTTGCAAGTCCTTGAAAAAGGAGGTTATATGTCGATATGGATTACCTGAGAAAATCATCTCAGATAATGCCTTGAATCTGAACAACAGGATGATAAAGGAAGTGTGTGAACAATTTCAAATAAAGCATCACAATTCCTCACCCTATCGCCCAAAGATGAATGGAGCCGTGGAAGCTGCCAACAAGAATATCAAGAGGATTATTGGAAAGATGACTGAGACATATAAAGACTGGCATGAGAAGCTCCCGTTCGCTCTATACGCATATCGTACATGTGTGCGGACCTCCACGGGGGCAACTCCTTTCTCTCTTATATATGGAATGGAAGCTGTACCACCCAGCGAGGTGGAAATCCCTTCTTTACGAATCTTAATGGAGTCAAAACTGGAAGAATCAGAATGGGTACAAGCTCGATATGACCAACTGAATCTGATTAAGGAAAAGCGCTTAAAAGCAATTTGTCATGGACAAATGAACCAGAAGAGAATGATCACGGCCCATGACAAGAAGGTACGACCAAGAGAGTTTCGTGAAGGAGAGCTCGTGTTGAGAAAGATTTTCCCAATACAAAAATATTCTCGAGGAAAATGGGCACCGAATTGGGAAGGACCCTATGTCGTAAGGAAGGCCTTCTCAGGTGGAGCTTTGATTCTCACATAAATGGATGGGAAAGAGGTACCGAATCCAGTAAACTCGGATGCCGTGAAGAAGTACTACGCTTAAAAAAAAAATCAGGATGGAAACCCGAAAAGTGCGTTTCGATAAACAAAAGGGGGACGAAAACCTGAAAAGGCGCCCTAACGAAGGGGATTCGCACGTAAAAAGCAAGAACGGTTTGAACAGGGAGTCGAGGGGCAAGATTATAATACTTGAAGCGGACTCAGAAGCTCAGGGTCTTCTATGCAAGGAGCTTCGCTCGAAGAGCTTCAAAGCAAGAACAAAAGTTTAACAAGGGAGCAAAAGGGTTGATATAGGAGAAGTGCAGACTACTCGTAAAACTTGAGAATGAGAACATAACCCAAAAGAAAAGTCAAGAATCAAAACGATGAATACAAGTCATCATAACTAGAGATACATGACGAACAAGTCCAGAACACATGGCATAATCATATAGGCATAAGAGCATGTAAGACCAAACACGTGCATAGCATGACAGCATCACTCATGACGCATACAGGTACACCAGTGGAGCAGGAAGCTTTGACGATAGTTGTACCGAACCAGAGAGAAAGAAAACATCCGAGACGACACATTTTCAATGTTCAAAAAAATCAACTCATAATGTGAGAAATGAGTTGGGCCTCGGGACACGCCGAGGTATTTAAATTCTGTTTTTAAATTTCTGTTCAAAAATCAACTCATAATGCGAGAAATGAGTTGGGCCTCGGGACACGCCAAGGTATTTAATTTCTGTCTTTAAATTTCTGTTCGAAAATCGACTCATAATGCGAGAAGTGAGTTGGGCCTCGGGACACGCCGAGGTATTTAAATTCTGTTTTTAAATTTCTGTTCAAAAATCAACTCATAATGCGAGAGGTGAGTTGGGCCTCGGGACAAGCCGAGGTATTTAATTTCTGTCTTTAAATTTCTGTTCAAAAATCAACTCATAATGCGAGAAATGAGTTGAGCCTCGGGACACGCCGAGGTATTTAATTTCTGTCTTTAAATTTCTGTTCAAAAATCAACTCATAATGCGAGAAATGAGTTGGGCCTCGGGACACGCCGAGGTATTTAAATTCTGTTTTTAAATTTCTGTTCAAAAATCAACTCATAATGCGAGAAATGAGTTGGGCCTCGGGACACGCCAAGGTATTTAATTTCTGTCTTTAAATTTCTGTTCGAAAATCGACTCATAATGCGAGAAGTGAGTTGGGCCTCGGGACACGCCGAGGTATTTAAATTCTGTTTTTAAATTTCTGTTCAAAAATCAACTCATAATGCGAGAGGTGAGTTGGGCCTCGGGACAAGCCGAGGTATTTAATTTCTGTCTTTAAATTTCTGTTCAAAAATCAACTCATAATGCGAGAAATGAGTTGAGCCTCGGGACACGCCGAGGTATTTAATTTCTGTCTTTAAATTTCTGTTCAAAAATCAACTCATAATGCGAGAAATGAGTTGAGCCTCGGGACACACCGAGGTATTTAAATTCTGTTTTTAAATTTCTGTTCAAAAATCAACTCATAATGCGAGAAATGAGTTGGGCCTCGAGACACGCCAAGGTATTTAATTTCTGTCTTTAAATTTCTGTTCGAAAATCGACTCATAATGCGAGAAGTGAGTTGGGCCTCGGGACACGCCGAGGTATTTAAATTCTGCCTTTAAATTTCTGTTCAAAAATCAACTCATAATGCGAGAGGTGAGTTGGGCCTCGGGACAAGCCGAGGTATTTAATTTCTGTCTTTAAATTTCTGTTCAAAAATCAACTCATAATGCGAGAAATGAGTTGAGCCTCGGGACACGCCGAGGTATTTAAATTCTGTTTTTAAATTTCTGTTCAAAAATCAACTCATAATGCGAGAAATGAGTTGGGCCTCGGGACACGCCAAGGTATTTAATTTCTGTCTTTAAATTTCTGTTCGAAAATCGACTCATAATGCGAGAAGTGAGTTGGCCTCGGGACACGTCGAGGTATTTAAATTCTGTTTTTAAATTTCTGTTCAAAAATCAACTCATAATGCGAGAGGTGAGTTGGGCCTCGGGACAAGCCGAGGTATTTAATTTCTGTCTTTAAATTTCTGTTCAAAAATCAACTCATAATGCGAGAAATGAGTTGGGCCTCAGCACACGCCGAGGTACTTAATTCTCAAAATATCAATTCATGTTGTGAGAGGTGAGTTGATGCATTGGTTCACGCGCTAAGGTATTTTCAATTTCTATTTTCAATTTCTACCTTTCCATTCCTGTTGATTTAAAAAAAAAAAACTGAGATACTTATAAGACTGAAGTCGCGTTGGGCAAATTTTGACAAAGAAGTACCAGTGGACAGAGAAGATTGAGAAGGAGCAGAATGAAGCTACAGGCCATATCTTTCTGAAGTGGCAGTAGAATGAGGATCGAAGTTTCCTCGAAGATGGTAAGGAAGCAATTTGAAAAGTTCAGATTCGTTTCCTCAAAGTCCTAGCGGAACAGTCGAAAGATTGAAGCTACAAATCTCTTCATGTCATGAACTCATGTTGAAGCAAGTTCAAGAATGAACAAGATTGAGGAAAAACGAATCGAAGCTACGGGTCATGTCACACGGAAGCAACGTTGGAGTAGGTCAAAGCAACAGGGTTTGAAGATGTTTGAAGAAGAAAAGCACCTGAAGAATCTATACTTGGCCAAGACCGGGCAAAATTAGTTCTTTTATCTTTGCTCTATTCTCGTTTCACGACAATGAGCAAAGAGGGGCAGCTGTAATAACCAAATTTTGCCCGGGTCCTCAATCAAACCCGGGGCCCATTAAGAAACCGATACCAAAAATAAAACAAATTAAACCCAATGCCAATACCAAGCCCAAATACAAATAGCAGTTCAAAAATAATGACCATTAAACCCAATAAATAAGATCAGTCCAATAAATGTCCAATTACAACAGAAAATGGCCCAAAACCCCAGTTCAAGCCCAAAACAAACCAAACCCAAATTACAGACCCAAATGTCCCATTTAGTATTAGACCAGCTAGCCCAAATAGAATCAACCCAAAATCTAAGGCCCAACAACCCAAAATTAAAATTTCTTCTGGAACCCTAAGGTCTCTGCCCGCACACTCGCCCACGCGCTCCGACCCTCCATCTGACCCTTGGGCTACCGCATGCCCTCCACGCGCGACCCTCTGACTGTTCCACCAGCGCCCCACGCCTGCACTTCCCAACAGCCGCAGCTCCCCAGGCGCCCCGCGCACGCATGCACCATCTTCGCCCATGCCTCTGACAACCACTGTCGCGCCTCGACCGGACACTCGCGCACGCCCCAAGCCATACCAATCACCTGCAAAAGAAGACGCACAACAGAGACAGAAAACGAGAAAACAACAGAGAATGGAGCAAAATAGGGAATCAAAAAATGTTGTAGATTTGGCTATAAAGCCACTCAAATTCGATGAAAAAGGGGTTCGGCTTCTCTGAATACACGACCAAGAAGAACACAAGAGAAAAAAGCAAGAGCCTTTGTAAATCCAGTCCAAATCAAATCGAAGCAATCTCGTAGCACAGGCTCTCTCCCTCTTTTGTACGAATGTTTTAGTTCACAATCAGTCCGAAACCGAAAGGAAAGGGAATCTGTTTCTTTTTTACAAGCAATCAGCAATAAAAACGAAGGAAACTTCAAGGTTGAAGGCGGTTTTCTCTTTTTTTTCCCTTTCGATTTCGACTTGTTACTGTTGATCCCCGTTTGTTTTTTTATTTCTTATTTCCAAAAAAAAAAGACTTTCGAAATAATAATAAAAAACGAAGAGAAAGAAACTTACCAGAACCCGAGGGTCGCTCGTGGGCCTTCGTCGACGGCCGAAATCTATGGCTGTGCGGCGTTTGGTATACCCTAGTAGAACAGAGAGGGTGAAGGGAGACGGGGTCTTGTGGCTGCTGCGTTTAGAGAGTGTTAGGGTTAGGACGCGTAGACAGATGAGGGGTATTTCAAACAGTACGTAACGACGCCGTACCAAGTAGCCCGATTTGACCCGACCCTGTATCTACGAGGGTCCGCGTGTTTTCGTCTTTAAGGGAATTTGCGCGTTCAATCCTTTTCGTTTCGCGCTATCGATTAATTGAGCCCTAATTCTATTTCTTTCGCTCCTTAATTTGTCCCTTAAACATGGTACGCTTTCCAAATTGGTCCAGACTGGGTGCTGCGATTTGAACTTCGGGAGTAATCGCCACTTTAACCCCCTTTAGTCATGCGCGTGTTGTAATTAACCCTTTTCTTCATTTTTTTATTTAAAATTTGGTCTCGAAATCCCTTTTTAATTCAATTTGACCCTTTTTAGTGTTTTGAAATTATTATTATTATTATTATTATTATTATTATTATTATTATTCATATTGGTATAGTATATATCTGTTTCGCACCATCATCGTTATTTTATTATTATCACTATTATTATTACTATAAATATTATTAATGTTCGCGTTGTTACTACTACATTTATTATCACTATTATTATCATTACTGTTATTATATCGTTCACATATATAGGAATATGTTCTTATCTGTCCAATGTTTGTCAGCATTATTACTTTTCGTTTGATCCTGTTATGCAAAACGTTGTATAGTTTGTCAGTCGATGTCTTTTTTAATTTGCGATTTGCGTACTTTACGGTTAACGTTTTTGTTTCCCATCCTTGAAACGTATTTCGAGTTCAAACATTTTATAAGATTAGGATTTCTTTGAAGACAAAGGCAATATTAGGATATTTAGAAGCTCGGAAAATAACATCCTAACGTGCTAGGTGTCAATTTTTCGATCAACTAAAATAACCAAATACCCTTCTCATACATTTTGAAGACTAAAGATGGTCTTGGTATCGAAGTTTAAATATGTTATGTCCTAACGTGTTGGATGTGGCATTTTTACTCTTTCGAAATGGCCCCTTTTAAGAGTTTTTTTAACCCTAAATATTTCCAAGTTTTCAACATCGGGTAGCATCAATCAATTTGGTACCGATTTCGGGCGTTGCAAGGGTGCTAATCCTTCCTTGCACGTAACCGACTCCCGAACTCGTTTTCTCTAATTTTCGTAGACCAAAACGTTGTTTTAGTAAATCAAAAGGTATTATTAAAACAAAGGTGATTCGATCACACCTAGCAAAGATCGGTGGCGACTCCCTATTTTAGTCGATTCTCGTTTTTGTGAAAAAAATGGTTACGACAATATCCATCCCATCCCATGCATACATACATGCAAAATCAAGCAATGTATTACCTAAGAGATTTCAGTTTATCGCATACATCGATACACATAGAGAAGTTTCTATGATTACATACCTGGCATCCCTTGCCTACCCTTTTTGGGTAATCTGACTGTCTATACAGCCTTTTTCCGGCTTTTAGCCCATAACATATATTTAGTTCAGATTACTATTCAGCCTTTTTCCGGCTTTTAGCCCATAACATACATAATACAATTTAATTAGTGTGTTAGAGATCTACACACCTGATTACCGTTAGAACGAGACCCTCTAAGTCGATGCTATCCGTAGCCAACACCACCGCTATCTGCCTTGAAATCCCGAAAAGTGATATGAGATTCAGGGACTAGTGTTTTCGGCTTTTAGATCTAAGAGATCTTGCTAGAGAAGATTCGGCTATTCCTAGAGGGTTCCGGCTTTTTGTGAAAATCAGGAAGAGAAGATGATTCAAAGAAGTCTATGGTGATTCGACTTTTAATGAAGAAATTGGCAGAAAGAACAAAAGAGAATTTCCGCAAACTAGGGGTAGGTTCGGCTTTAGCAAAGATCAAAATAAAAGAATATAGAAAAAGGATTATGAGGTTTCGGCTTTTAGAAGAAAGAAGAGAAAAGAATAATAGAGTTTCGGCTTTTGAATCAAAGTGAAGATGAGGGAATAAGGTTAGGAATTTCGGCTTTTACTCAGAGAAGAAGAGAAAGAAAAGATGGAAACCCTAAATGCCAAAAAATAAAGAAGAGAACCCTCTCCTGACTATTTAAAGTTTCGGCACTCCTTAGCCATATCAGAAACCGATTTCTCCTCCCCCTAAGAGTTTGAAATTCGGCCACCACTTAGCCTTGCAGATAATTCCTATCTTTTCTTCTTTATCTTCCATATTATCAACTATAATATCCACATTATCCCATTCACATAAATCCTCCTATTTTTGAGCCTTGTTGCCGTCCACTCCACCTAACCCTAATGCCGAAAATTAGCTAACTTAAATTAAAAGAATTGGGCTCAATGAAACTTAAATTTGGGCCCCTTACTCCCTTGTGTGGCGTCACCTCCTTGCTTCCTAGTGGCGCCACTGACCACTGGGCCACAAGCCCATTTTGATATTTTAAACACAGATACCACCTTTTAAACCTTATAGTGCCCAAGCAAGAATTTCACCAAGGCCTTGTCCACATCCTGAGCCCAATTTGGACCCCTAATAGTTAAATTAACATATTAAACATATCCACACACTAAACGCATAGGCCGAAAAATTCAGGATGTTACAGTTCTACCCCCTTAAAGAAATTTCGTCCTCGAAATTTCCAACTAACTACTAATCGTACTACCCAAGTCTCACCACTATGCTTTCGCTGCGCACTCTAATTTAATAATATATAAACATTGCACGCATACAGTTTCTATACCCAAAAATATAGCACCCACACAAAGCATACCCGACTTAATGGTGATTGAACAATCCCGAGCCTTACGCTCCTCAGACCCGCATCTTAAACACGTTCCTGACTTCCTCCAACATTCACCCGGATGACGCCTTCTGCAATATTCGCAAACTCGAAAGTTTGGACGTACCTTAACATGCTTCACAGAACGAGACTGCAACCCTAGAAAACTACAATCTCTTTTTTTCTTACAGTCCACGCACCCAACCCGAAGTGTTTCATCGATTTTTTTAACCTCCTTCAGTACCTCCCTAACTAGCCGAGTTTGCACATCAGTCCTAACACTTCCACGGCCTCGGCCGCGGCCTCTTCTTCCTCTTCTAGCGCTCATCGTTGATTCTCGTATTATTTGAATTAGAAATTTTATGAATTATTAATTTCTTTCACTGATTAACCACGAACAATCTTATGGACAGTAGTTTAAGAGTAGTTCTTTCGAATTCGGACCTATCTACAGTTTCAGTCTCAAGTTTATCTCCTAATTCTAGAAACCACGTACATTCAATCATCACACATCAACATACATATAACATCCATGAACTCACATTCATCATATAAGGGTATTTTCGTCATTTCACTACCTAGGGGTTTTTCCGTAGTTTTGCCCTACAGGGTATCTTCCAAAATAAAGTATCTTGGTGATTTTATTTGAATTAGAAGTACTTTGGGTACATTTTTTTCTTTTTATAAAGCAAGGGTCTTTTGGAAAAACAAGTTTTTTTAAAACGAGGGTATTTTGGTAATTTCCTCAAAATAGGGTATCTTGGTTTTTTTTTTCGAAATAGAGATATTTTGATGTTGTTGTTGTCGTTTTTTTCGTAAAGCAGGGGTACTTTGGAAAATTTATTCAAACCGGGTTACTTTTGTAAATCTGGGGGTTTTCGGGTATATTTGCAACACATGAGTATTTTATAAAATCACGGTTGTTTTAGAAATTTTCACAAACCACAGGTATTTTGGAAATTTTACAAAACTTGGGGGTATTTGGATTGTGAAATAAGGTGGTTGGTCCCTTTCGGGTTTTAATTATAGATTTTGGCCCGTCAACAAATCCTCGTGCCTAAGGTGAACAGTCACTACACACCAGGTAGGATTCCAGCGAAGAGGAGGTGAGTCACTAGGACTGCTTAAGTACCAAGCTCTCCCTGAATCCAATCCTTGACATGCGTATGCCTGTTGCCACACCCTAACCCAGCGATTTGTTCACGGATTTGTTTGGATAGATTAAGTCTTATGGAATTGAAGAGTTGTTTAACTAGGCCTAAGGTCCATTAATACTATCATACTAGTCTACGTCCATAAAGCCCATCAACCCAACAAGTATATCACATCAAGAGTTAGAATACTTACCTGCGTGGATCGGGTGCCGGTAGACTCGAAGGCCATATCTTCTTCAAGAATTTTTTTTTTCAAATTCACATCAACTTTACAAAACATTACTAGACCCATTTCACAGCCTGAGTTTTGAACTGGGCTATGATACCAAAATGTAACACCCCAAACCCGGCCCAAAAGTTTCGACCGGATCTGGTATGCTACGGGTTGTACATTGAAAACTTTTGCTTTGTTGGTTTCGGAAATCGTAAGTTAATTAGACAATATTTGAATAAAAAGGTGACCTTTTGAAAAAAAACTTGTATTATTATTATTTTGAATAATTAAACCTTTTGAACAAATTTCATAAGTTGCAAATATTAAAAATTAAGCAGTGAAATATAAACTATGGGGCCTTACTACATAAATATTCCAAAAATTAAAACTTAAAGAAAAGCCGAAATAATCTATAAAAATAAAAACTTGATGGCCCCTCGAGTCCGTCTCGGCTCCCATGTCCATGATCTACTGCTCATCTGAAAGAGTAGAAAAAAAATAATAGGGTGAGTCACCAAGACTCAGTGTGCAAATCCCGAAAACACATAAAAGGCTTGGGCCCACAAAACACATTATGGGCCTTAGCCCATACACAATGGCAATAATCATAATTACATGATAAATAATAAATGATGAATGGCCCAACCCAAACCTAGAAATCCATCCTCTACTCACTAACCCGTACCAACCATCACACCTTGGGGATTTCTACAATCAACCCGCCAACCGCTACACACCATATCGACAACTGTGCTGCCTGTCTTAAAGACCGATCACTGTGTGACCTATGTGGCAAATCCACCGATCGCCATGCGAGCTTAATAATACATCGTAGTATTTCGTGTTGGAACTCCGGTACCCCATGGCGCAGCAGAATAAAATTAGATCCGGCGATCCAAATCATGGATCCATGTGTGAGGAACGAATCGGGGTGAAATAAAGGTTTCGAAATTACCAAAACTTCAATCTGAGTAGACAGCGACGCCTTGGCAACAAGAGTTTTGATATCGGCCTCAACCTTTTCCGATGTCGGCCTCTACGTAATCCACCCGGTTTGACTATGAACGGAAGAAATCTCCAAAACTGTTTTGGAGGTTTATTTGCTTGACGGCTACTAGACCTAACAAGCAATCACTTAGGGTTTTCATATCAAGCTTTGTCTCCTTTTAATACCTTTTATAATGGGTGTCTTTTTCATTGGGCCTTTTATAATTGGTATCCTTTTAATTGGGCCTTTTATAATTGGTATCTCTTGAATGTATTATAAGATTAAATAAATAATAAAGTTTTTAACCGAAAATTATAATTACATTAATTATATCGAAATTTATAATTACATTAATTATAATAAGGATTCGATAAACTATATTTATTTAAATTTATATATGAATCAAATTCATATATTGATAAAATTATGTTATCATTATGTGTACAACATCCTTGTACATATAATATTTTCAATATTTGATTGCCCAATTAAATTAATTCTTTAATTAATTTAATTCATGTGACAACCAAGCACAATACCAACTATATTTTATTCCGTTCATTTCAACCATAGGGTGTGACCCTGTAGGTTCTTGCAACGTTAGCAGTAAACTAGAACGATTCTATTGTCACAGATAATGAGTGGCATCTAGCAATGCATCATTGCTACCTAAGTTACAAGAAATCATGATTCGACATAATCTTTTGTGATTAACCTTTCATGCATTAATCCTTAAGTCCTTTATCTCTGGAATGGATACAAGTCATGGGATAGTCACACTTGTATAGTCCATCCCATGTTTCTTGATATCTTGAGTAGACTATGATATACAAATTAGTATGACATCTCATATCAACTTATTTGAGCATGGCCATGCATTTCTAGTCTCACTCAATCAAGTGGCCTAAGATATTACTCCTATTATGTAGGAGGGACTTATCCTTTATTGATCAACCATATCCCTCTACATAGATTGTGGTATATCCAACATCAGCCTTTATAGAACAACCTGTTACGGTGTACGTTTGACTGTATCAAAATATACAACTCACGATGCTGGGATAATAATGATCTCAAGTTGAGGATCATATACATATTAATCACTATGAGTAATGTTGTGACAATTACATAATAATCCAAGAAACATACTCATAGCGGGTCAATCCAATATGTTGTTCTCTAACACACATATTCATGCATTGATTTTGACACTCCATATCAATGACAACTCTTTATCATCAATCAACTACATGTTAGTCTTAATGCATTATTATTTTCCTAGTCAACAATAATACTCGACTAAGGATCTTTTAAGAATAATCATATTATTCTCAGGACATTATTATAAAACAGTTTATCTATACACACAGAAAGAAAAACTGAAATAATAATGACAACGCTTTATATTAATAAACATGGTAAATTAAGTATGTTATTACAACCATCTCATGATGATCTTTGGGCATACTCTTACAATCTCCCACTAGCACTAAGACCAATCACTCATATATCTAATACCAAGTGACTTAGTGTGACGATCATGCTTCTGCTGTGTCAGAGGCTTGGTCAGGGGATCAGCAATGTTATCATCTGAAGGTACTCTGCATATCTCTACATCCCCTCGATCGATATTCTCTCGAATAAGATGGTAGCGTCTAAGTATATGTTTGGATCGCTGGTGAGATCTGGGTTCTTTAGCTTGTGCAATAGCTCCATTGTTATCACATCGGAGTTCTATAGCATCTGATATGCTAGGCACAACCCCTAGTCCAGTAATGAACTTCTTGATCCAAACCGCTTCCTTTGCTGCCTCACTGGCTGCAATATACTCAGCCTTTGTTGTAGAATCAGCTACTGTACTTTGCTTTGAACTCTTCCAGCTCACAGCACCACCATTAAGGCAAAACACAAAACCTGATTGCGATCGAGAATCGTCCTTGTCGGTTTGGAAGCTGGCATCAGTGTAACCTTTTACACTTAACTCTTCCTCACCTCCATATAATAGGAACGTATCCTTAGTTCTTCTTAAGTACTTAAGGATACTCTTGACTGTGGTCCAGTGACCTTCACCGGGATCTACTTGATAGCTGCTCGTCATACTTAAGGCATACGAGACATCTGGACGGGTACATAACATAACATACATGATAGATCCAATAGCGGAAGCATATGGAATTTTACTCATACGTTCTCTCTCTTGTGGAGTTGAAGGACACATTTCCTTCGAGAGTGAAATACCATGTCTCATAGGTAGGAATCCTCTTTTAGATTCTTCCATACTGAACCTTTTCAGTACTTTATCTATATATGTACTTTGGCTTAGACCTAGTAGTCGTCTTGATCTATCTCTATAGATCTTGACTCCTAAGATATAAGTGGCTTCGCCCAAGTCCTTCATGGAAAAACAACTTCTTAACCAAGTCTTAATAGACTGCAAGGTAGGTATGTCATTTCCCATGATAAGTATGTCATCCACATATAGTACTAAGAATGTGATAGTGCTCCCACTAACTTTCTTGTAAACACATGGTTCATCTTCATTTTTGATAAAACCAAACTCTTTGATTGCATCGTTAAAACCAATATTCCAACTTCGAGAAGCTTGCTTTAATCCATAAATGGATCTTTGTAGCTTACATATCTTTCTAGCATCCTTTGGATTTACAAAACCTTCAGGTTGTGTCATATACACATCCTTTTCAAGTTTCCCGTTAAGGAAAGCTGTTTTGACATCCATCTGCCAGATTTCATAATCATGAAATGCAGCTTTGGCGAGCAAGATCCTGATGGATTTAAACATAGCTACAGGAGAAAAGGTTTCATCATAGTCAACACCATGAATTTGGCGAAAACCTTTAGCGACTAATCGCCCTTTGTATGTTTGTACATTACCATCCATGTTTATTTTCTTTTTGAAAACCCATTTGCACCCTATAGGTTTAACCCCTTCGGGTGGGTCAATCAAAGTCCATACTTGGTTTTCATACATGGAATCCATCTCAGATCTCATGGCCTCAAGCCATTTCTCAGAGTCTGGGCTCGTCACCGCTTCTTGATAAGTCCTAGGCTCATCTTGATCGATAAGAAGAATGTCACCATGCGTTGTAATGAGAAATCTATATCTCTCAGGTGCATGGCGTTCTCTTAAAGATCTGCGCGATGGTTGTGTTTCTACAGCAGTTGTTTGTTCCTCAATTTCTTGTGGAATTTGTTGTTGTTCAATCTCTGGTTCAGTGGTATCTTGTGATTCTCGAATTTCTTCAAGTTCAATCTTTCTCCCACTTCCTTTTCTAGAAGTAAATTCTCTCTCTAAGAAGACACCAGTCCGAGCAACAAACGTTTTGTTCTCAGTGGGATTAAAGAAATAATATCCTTTGGTTTCTTTTGGATACCCCACAAAAATACACCTTTCAGATCTGGGTTCAAGCTTAGTAGACGTCTGACGTTTAACATAAGCTTCACAGCCCCAAATTTTCATAAAAGACATACTAGGACGTTTCCCAGTCCACATCTCATATGACGTCTTTTGAACTGATTTAGATGGAACACGATTTAGTGTGAAAGCAGCTGTCTCAAGTGCATGTCCCCAAAAGGAAGTCGGTAGATCAGCATGACTCATCATGGATCGAACCATGTCTAACAAAGTTCGATTTCTTCTCTCAGATACTCCATTCCATTGAGGAGTACCAGGAGGAGTAAGTTGTGAGACAATCCCACATTCTTTCAAAAGATCATCAAACTCTAGGCTCAAGTACTCTCCACCTCGATCAGATCGAAATGACTTGATAGTTTTGCCTAGTTGATTTTGTACTTCATTTTTGAATTCCTTGAACTTTTCAAGGGACTCAGACTTATGGCGCATGAGATAAACATACCCATATCTACTGAAATCATCAGTTAAAGTAATGAAGTAGTGAAATCCACCTCTGGTCTGTGTATTTATTGGTCCACATACATTAGAATGTATTAGGTCCAATAAATCACTAGCTCTTTCACTTTTACCAGTAAAAGGAGATTTAGTCATTTTTCCCAATAAGCAAGATTCACATACTTCAAATTGTTCAAAAACAAATGAATTCAAGAGACCATCTTTATGGAGTTTGGATATGCGTTTCTCACTTATGTGGCCCAAACGACAATGCCAAAGATAAGTTTGATTTGAGTCATTTATTTTAGATCTTTTAGTATTTATGTTGTAAATGGGATTCGTCTGATCTAAAATATAGAGGCCATTAATCAATTGTGCCGAACCATAGAAAACATTATTGTGATAAAATGAACAACAATTATTCTTAATAATTATCTCAAAACCAATTTTGTCTAAACAAGAAATTGAAATAATGTTTTTAGTCAAACTGGGCACAAAATAACAATCCTCTAAACATAAATCAAGTCCACTAGGCAAAGATAAAGTATATGTTCCCACAGCTAATGCGGCAACTTTTGCTCCATTTCCAACTCGTAGGTCCACATCTCCTCTAGCCAAAGTCCTACTCCTTTGTAGTCCCTGTACAGAAGTACAAATATGAGAACCACAACCAGTATCTAATACCCAAGAAGTAGTAGTTGATAAATTAATATCAATAACATAAATACCTGAAGCAGACATTCTGCTTGCTTTAGCCTTCTTGACTTCTTCAAGATAGACAAGGCAGTTCCGTTTCCAATGTCCAGTCACACCACAATGAAAACAGTTTCCTTCCTTAGACACCCCACCTTTAGGTTTCAGTGCAGCCTTTCCTTTTCCAAATTTGGGCTTACCTTTACCCTTGGGCTTTGTTTGAACTTTGGCCTTTCCTTTGCCCTTGTTATTACGGACCATCAGTATGGGCTTGGGTCTAACCTTTTTCAAGTTGCCTTCAGCAGTTCGTAACATACTGAGCAATTGTGGTAGAGTCTTGTCAATTTCATTCATATTGAAATTGAGGACAAACTGGCTGTAGCTATCCGACAACGATTGTAAAATAACATCAGTGGCCAACTCTTGGCTCAATGGAAACCCAAGCTTAGACAGGCTTTCAATATAGCCAATCATCTTAAGGACATGAGGTCCTACTGGGCTTCCTTTAACCAACTTACATTGGAATAGGGCCTTAGAGATATCAAACCTCTCTTGCCGTGCTTGTCCCTGATAAAGTTCTTTTAGGTGCTCGATCATATCATAAGCAACCATGTCCTCATGTTGCTTCTGAAGTTCAGGATTCATAGTGGCAAGCATAAGACATCCAACATCTATCATGTCATCGAGATACTTCTTGTAAGCATCTCTATCAGTCCTCGAGGCATTAGCGGGTGGTTCATTAGGAAGTGGTTGTTCAATGACATATAATTTCCGTTCTTGTTTAAGGACAATCCTCAAGTTACGGAACCAATCAAGAAAATTCAAACCATTCAATTTGTCCTTCTCAAGGACCGATCGCAATGAGAGTGTGCTAGTGTTTGCAGCCATAATATATCTACAACAATTAAATATGCATGTGAGTAAATTTACCAATTTTATATCAATCATTAAAAAGACTTTATTAAATGATATTCCCACTATTTTATTTCAAAATTAATAACCCTCTTATATTAATTTCGGAAAAACTTTCTCAAAAGTATTTCTAGTAGGTTAAGGATCCATATTTCACCACCTCTTAAGTCAGCTTTGGCTTTACTCTTAAGATTATGGTTATTTAGGTAAGCAACATTTGCTAATTTCATTATATGTAACTCCTAATATTTGGTGAACAACTCTTGTTCTAATCATCTTATGATTTATCCAATTTACTTGCCTCTAGGTTTCTAATCCTATTAGAGTAACCTAGTTAAGTCATTAACCAATTTTTTTTTAACCAGCAAATATCACTTGTTTATTCTTCGCGTTTAACCAAGATAAATACTAGTACTTCGCTTTGGCAGAACCTACATAGTATTGATCGAGGCCTTAACGAGGGCAAAATTGGAAGGCCATGTTGACTTAATATTTTAATAGAGGGATTTTATTAAGGTTGTTGCATCTCACCAATTATGGTCTACTTTAGCCCATTTAGTCTTCTAATCGATCTCATCAATTAATAGGGTTTATTATCACCAAGTTTTAATATATATAATAGGCATGCTTTAGACATCCATAGTATCTCATACATGAATAAAG
The DNA here is from genome assembly GCA_005393395.2 of Gossypium australe. Taxonomy (NCBI): domain Eukaryota; kingdom Viridiplantae; phylum Streptophyta; class Magnoliopsida; order Malvales; family Malvaceae; genus Gossypium; species Gossypium australe. The sequence continues at coordinate 114,845,774 of CM016623.1, read as the reverse complement.
AAAGCAATAAATAAATGCAATAGTTATAGCCCATAAACTAAGGTGGTTCAACCCAAGCCAATGGGAAAACCAAAAAGAAACCTAAAGGTGTAAGCCATTTCACAAGCTATCATTCATAATCATTGTCCCACCTTCCTTCTCGTTTGGCCCACAGCAACTCTTGCAAATTACAATATGCAGAAACTCGTTTTACATACGAGGGAATAAGTTGAGAAGAGAAATACAAGAGAATAGTAGTAAGGCACGACACGCAGGCCGTATTTTAAAAAAAATACAACCTTTTATCGAATGGGTCATTGGGCTATAACTATGCATTTCAAACACCGTGCATGTCAAAATTAGCATACATAATTCATTTTTTTTTTCTTTGCTAAGGTGAATTATAAAATATCCTTTCAACCTTTTGTGGCCCATCAAGTTTATAAATTTCTTTTATTAACAAAACTTTTTGCGGGGGGTCTGAGGAGGTCGGAGGAAGCGGGCCGAATCGCATACCCCAGTCAAATGAAACCTCACGATTTGATAACTTTTTATCAACAGAATCGTGTTTTTAGAATTTTAATCCTTGAGGTTTCATATCGGAACAACCCTTGTTCCACTAGCCAGTTAACACTTACTGGAAACTATAAATACCACCGTCGCATTATTACAGATTTGTTAATAGTTAACAGTAATAACATAAAATCGAATAGGCCACAACACCATGATTAACATTTACTCAATTACCGAAAGGAACAGTTATCAAGTTATGCTTAAACGATTTAAACAATCGAAAATACAATAAGATCAAAACATGCATCTCATACAATTGCATCACCCAAGTATTTAAACCCGAGTTCGTATCACACAAGTGGCTCTGATACCACTGTTGGAACGTCGGTACCCCATGGCGCAGCAGAATAAAATTAGATCCGGTGATCCAAATCATGGATCCATGTGTGAGGAACGAATCGGGGTGAAATAAAGGTTTCGAAATTACCAAAACTTCAATCTGAGTAGACAGCGACACCTTGGTAACAAGAGTTTTGATCTACTGTCGAATCAAGCCTCAACCTTTTCCGATGTCGGCCTCTACGTAATCCACCCGGTTTGACTATGAACGGAAGAAATCTCCAAAACTGTTTTGGAGGTTTATTTGCTTGACGGCTGCTAGACCTAACAAGCAATCACTTAGGGTTTTCATATCAAGCTTTGTCTCCTTTTAATACCTTTATAATGGGTGTCTTTTTCATTGGGCCTTTTATAATTGGTATCCTTTTAATTGGGCCTTTTATAATTGGTATCTCTTGAATGTATTATAGATTAAATAAATATAATAAAGTTTTTAACCGAAAATTATAATTACATTAATTATATCCGAAATTTATAATTACATTAATTATAATAAGGATTTCGATAAACTATATTTATTTAAATTTATATATGAATCAAATTCATATATTGATAAAATTATGTTATCATTATGTGTACAACATCCTTGTACATATAATATGTTCAATTTTGATTGCCCAATTAAATTAATTCTTTAATTAATTTAATTCATGTGACAACCAAGCACAATACCAACTATATTTTATTCCGTTCATTTCAACCATAGAGTGTGACACTGTAGGTTCTTGCAACGTTAGCAGTAATACTAGAACGATTCTATTGTCACAGATAATGAGTGGCATCTAGCAATGCATCATTGCTACCTAAGTTACAAGAAATCATGATTCGACATAATCTTTTGTGATTAACCTTTCATGCATTAATCCTTAAGTCCTTTATCTCTGGAATGGATACAAGTCATGGGATAGTCACACTTGTATAGTCCATCCCATGTTTCTTGATATCTTGAGTAGACTATGATATACAAATTAGTATGACATCTCATATCAACTTATTTGAGCATGGCCATGCATTTCTAGTCTCACTCAATCAAGTGGCCTAAGATATTACTCCTATTATGTAGGAGGGACTTATCCTTTATTGATCAACCATATCCCTCTACATAGATTGTGGTATATCTAACATCAGCCTTTATAGAACAACCTGTTACGGTGTACGTTTGACTGTATCAAAATATACAACTCACGATGCTGGGATAATAATGATCTCAAGTTTGAGGATCATATACATATTAATCACTATGAGTAATGTTGTGACAATTACATAATAATCCAAGAAACATACTCATAGCGGGTCAATCCAATATGTTGTTCTCTAACACACATATTCATGCATTGATTTTGACACTCCATATCAATGACAACTCTTTATCATCAATCAACTACATGTTAGTCTTAATGCATTATTATTGTCCTAGTCAACAATAATACTCGACTAAGGATCTTTTAAGAATAATCATATTATTCTCAGGACATTATTATAAATCAGTTTATCTATACACACAGAAAGAAAAACTGAAATAATAATGACAACGCTTTATATTAATAAACATGGTAAATTAAGTATGTTATTACAACCATCTCATGATTGATCTTTGGGCATACTCTTGCATTTCGACAGCTGAGCTGCTTGTCATAAAGACCGATCACTATGTGACCTATGTGGCAAAGCCACCGATCGCTATGGGACCTTTTTCCCCTTCATCATATCCATCCCATCCCATGCATACATACATGCAAAATCAAGCAATGTATTACCTAAGAGATTTCAGTTTATCGCATACATCGATACACATAGAGAAGTTTCTATGATTACGTACCTGGCATCCCTTGCCTACCCTTTTTGGGTAATCTGACTGTCTATACAGCCTTTTTCCGGCTTTTAGCCCATAACATATATTTAGTTCAGATTACTATTCAGCCTTTTTCCGGCTTTTAGCCCATAACATACATAATACAGTTTAATTAGTGTGCTAGAGATCTACACACCTGATTACCGTTAGACGAGACCCTCTAAGTCGACGCTATCCGTAGCCAACACCACCGCTATCTGCCTTGAAATCCCGAAAAATGATATGAGATTCAGGGACTAGTGTTTCCGGCTTTTAGATCTAAGAGATCTTGCTAGAGAAGATTCGGCTATTCCCAGAGGGTTCTGGCTTTTTGCAAAAATCAGGAAGAGAAGATGATTCAAAGAAGTCTATGGTGATTCGGCTTTTAATGAAGAAATCGGCAAGAAGAACAAAAGAGAATTTCGACAAACTAGGGGTAGGTTCGGCTTTAGCAAAGATCAAAAAAAAAGAATGTAGAAAAAGGATTATGAGGTTTCGGCTTTTAGAAGAAAGAAGAGAAAAGAACAGTGGAGTTTCGGCTTTTAAATCAAAGTGAAGATGAGGGAATAGGGTTAGGAATTTCGGCTTTTACTCAGAGAAGAAGAGAAAGAAAAGATGGAAACCCTAAATGCCAAAAAATAAAGAAGAGAACCCTCACTTGACTATTTAAAGTTTCGGCACTCCTTAGCCATATCAGAAACCGATTTCTCCCCCCTAAGAGTTTGAAATTCGGCCACCACTTAGCCTTGCAGATAATTCCTATCTTTTCTCCTTTATCTTCCATATTATCAACTATAATATCTACATTATCCCATTCACATAAATCCTCCTATTTTTGAGCCTTGTTGCCGTCCACTCCACCTAACCCTAATGCCAAAATTAGCTAACTTAAATTAAAAGAATTGGGCTCCATGAAACTTAAATTTGGGCCCCTTACTCCCTTGTGAGGCGTCACGTCCTTGCTTCCTAAGTGGCACCACTGACCACTGGGCCACAAGCCCATTTTGATATTTTAAACACAGATACCACCTTTTAAACCTTATAGTGCCCAAGCAAGAATTTCACCAAGGCCTTGTCCACATCTTGAGCCCAATTTGGACCCCTAATAGTTAAATTAACATATTAAACATATCCACAAACTAAACGCATAGGCCTAAAAAATTCAGGATGTTACAAAGCTTTAGTAAGGGTAACTATGACTCTGTACTGACTTCGGTTTAGGTGACATTCATGATTGGTTGCGTAACATGTTTGATTCTGAACTCGGTTGACCGGGTGTGTGTGTGTGCAATATGGTTCTGTTTGATTGTCTGATTAGACGTCACTGTTCTGCGAGGTTACATTGCAGTTGAATCTTAATTTGGGTAGATGAGTATTCACCTTTTTGATACTGACTGATTGGATGTGAGTTCTGTCTCTGAATGACTATCTGTAACCTTGTACTCTGATTTTGTTCATATGTTTGCACACATACATATGCATATAATTTTTTGGGTGGGAATGTGAAGAGAAGGAAGACTGAATCTGAACTGAATTGACAGCTGATCTGCTGGTTGTTAGCCTCTAATATCCAGAGGGTTGTGGGCAGTCCTAATACCCTGAGGGTCGTGGACTTTACCTGTATAGTGGTTTACCGTATTGCACTGTACCGTTTATATGTTAGCTTCGCTGTGTATCATCACTGTTTTATGGGGCAGTTCATACTGCATGTATGTACCGCAGTTTATCGCATGGCACCATACAGCTTATTGTTAGCCCCAATACCCATAGGGTCGAGGGAAGTCTCAATACCCTGAGGGTCGTGGGCATTATTAGAGTGCAGGGTTGGATGAGCTTTACGAGGTCCTATGTGGTGTGATTGGTTGGATGAGCTCAAACAGCTCTTATGTAGAGTGATGGGGGTCGGAGAGGTGTGTTGGCCGGATGGGTGTTTCATAACTGAATAGCATTCATACGCATTGGTTTGATTGTCCTGATTGACTGAAAAGTACCTATGTCTGTGTGCACTTCGTGGACTCTTAATGTTTTGTCTGACTGATAGTGCTTGTGACTGTTTGTGAGTTGTTGTGGCCCGAATTGTAATAATTGTCGGAACTTCTGTTTTGAGCCTACCATTTGGATTTGTATAGTACTGTAAGTATGTTCTTCTTTTGAACTGTTTTCTGGCTTTTTGTATCTGATTCTGTAGTTAGACGGTTTTGATCTCACACTGAGCTCGAGTAGCTTACCCCTTATTTTGTTTCACCTTTCAGGTACCCTTCTGAATTCTGACGTTGGGCTCGGTATGCAGAGGTCTTGGACGGTCATGGTTTCAAAAGCGTATTTCAGTTCTATTTTCTAAATTATATTCTGATTTTACTATTTTCGAGCTGTAAGGTTTTATAAGACTGTGGTACAGTTTCCACTTGAGATTTTCATTCGTACACTTATTCTTGTTATTTTTCATACTTAACGGTAACTTTATCGTAAAAACTTTTAACTATTAAATATTTTTGGTGCGTGAAGATATGAATGATTTTCGGAAATGAGATTAAGATTGATTGGTTTTGTAAAAATTTTTCCCGTTATCACTTCGGTGATCAATGTAGCATCCTGAGTTCGGTCTAAACTTCTAGGCCGAGTTTGGGGTGTTACACAAAAGTTAAACACGAAAGTGTAACACCCTAAACCCGAATCTATCATCGGAACAGGGTTGCAGAGCGTTACCAGAGTTTTCAGAACATTAACAGATAATCATGTCAATTATTGTTCATTTTCTGATATTATTCATAACATCCCTTAAATTGACCCTTAAGGCCCTATATGAGCTTTAGAATCGATTCGGGACTTAATCGGGAACTCTAATTTTTTTTTTGTGAAATTTCAAAAATTTTCCAAGTTACAGGGTTCACACGCCCGTGTAGTCCAAGGGACACACCCGTGTGACCCTAGAACACGCCCGTGCTGTAGGTCGTGTTCAAAACTAGGTAGCTCTCTGACTTGTGCCACACAGCCAGCCACACGCTCGTGTGCTAGGCCGTGTAGTTAATTAATTTTTTCGAAATTAGGTGCAGGTTTCACACGGCCAAGACACACGCTCGTGTTCCAGGCCGTGTAGCACACACGGCTGAGACACACGCTCGTGTCTCTGCCTGTGTGCTCAATTTTGAGCATTCTGTTTCTTGAATTTAAGATGCAAGGGACACATAGCCTAACTACACGCCCATGTACCAAGCCGTGTGTCACAACGGTCTAGACACACGCCCGTGTGTCTGCCCGTGTGGACAAAATAAAACCATTTCTAGCTTCATTTCTCACCCAAAATTTTACCATTAACCTGTACCAAAACTTACATCCAAATACCAACCAATCCAAGCATTGATTTTAAACAAATTTTAACATCTAATATTATATAACATAGCATCCATACATGTTTAAATTCTTACCTTTGTTTAACCTAAACATTGAACATCATTCATTTCGACTCATAATTCTCATATCATGTCAAGTATTTTATCCGTTGAATTATTGAAATTTCGATGGATATTCAAACAGTACACTCAAGGTGTATAATTCAATAACCCGTCAATTCATAATATTTAAGAGTACCCATTAGGGCACTTAATCAAAAAGCACACTCTCGAGCCACATATCGTAAGACAGGATTACCTGTCCAGGCTAAATCTTTTATGTAATGTATGCTCAGAGAGCTCAATTAGGATTACATGTCCAGGCTAAATCCTAATTGTAACATATGCTCGATGAGGCTTATATCAGGATTACCCGTCTGGGCTAAATCATTTCTATAATGAGGTCAATAGGATTACTCGTCCGAGCTAAATCCCGTCAGCAACAAACGCAGGACCTCATTCATTTAGAGAAATCACATATATATCGTTTCAATTATGTATTTATTTCTTTATTATAACAATCAAGTAATTCATATAAATATAAATCACATTCCATACACACAACATTCAATTTAACATATTTACATGCTCGATTAAGTTACACGAACTTACCTCAACAGTTGTTCGTGTATATAAATCTACTAATCCAAAACTTTTTCTTTTCCTCGTTCTAGCCTCGAATTTGTGTTGTCTGGGTCTATATAAATGAATTTAATCATCAATTTATCATATTTCATATTCAATTGGACTTAATTTACATCCTAGGCAAAATTACCATTTTGCCTCCAACTTTTCCATAAATTCTAATTTCGTCACTAGGCTCGGAAAATAAAATTTATGCAATTTACTCCATATTCCAAGCCTAACCAAAATTTCACTATAAAATTTACAACACATACATTCTATAAAATTTAGAATTTTTCTTCAATTTTCACAACTTTACATTTTAGTCCCTAAATCATGTTTTCATCAAAAATTACTTTGTAAAAGTTGTTTATGTAACAACCTGAACTTGGGCCTAGTCGGAACAGTGGTTTCGGGACCACAAATCTGACGAGGAAAAAAATTATTTTTATTATATTTTTATGGTCTATAGTTTCACGAAATGATTTCATGAAAATTTCGTTCGAAAATTTCGATGTTTGGGCACTCAATTTAGTCAAAAGGACCAAATTGTAAAAAGTGCAAAAGCTAAGTTCTACATGTTAGAGGTGTCCAATTGTTATGAAATTTTAAATTGGAGGTGCTTAAATGGTAATTAGACGATTGGTTAATTTTTTGGACAAAAATGGACATGAAATAGGTGAAATAGAATATTTTTAAGTTTGGGGCATTTTGGTCATTTAGTGATTAAATGATTAAATAAACAAAATTAAAAGCCAATTTTTGTCCATCTTCAACGCCATGACCGAATTTCACAAGGGGAAACCATGGCTAGGGTTTTTCAAGCTTCTAAGCTCGATTATCAAGGAAAACGAGGTTTGGAACTAGAATGAGGGAAAAACGAGAAATTAACGAATAAGTCATTTTCACCGATTGTACTACCGAGGTAAGTTTGTATGTAAATAATGCATCATTTTTACTTGCATTTTCATGTTTTGATAAATGGTGTAACACCCCTTACCCGTATTTGACACCTGAACCTGGTACGAGGCATTACCGTACTTAACTTGCTCTAAAATGCAATATCAGTCCTTAAGAACTTCATTTCAAATTAAAAATTTTTGTTCGAGACCTTAATGTCCTTATTATAGGTCTACGAGACCCTAAACTTTTACCCGGAATGATTCGGGACTAAACCGAAAACTTTTGAACACTTAGACAAATTTGTCATAAAACAGGACCACTCGCCCGTTGAAGGATGGAACATGCCCGTGTGGCATATCACATACCCGTGTTCCACACCCATGTGGAATTATTTTTCAATTCAAACCTACAGGCGTTTTCACACGACCTGACACACGTCCGTGTCCCTCATACGGCCATGACACACCCGTGTCTTCGCCCGTGTGTGAAAACCTTGACATTCTGTTTATGATGTCATCATCTCAATAAGGTCACACGGCCAAGGCACATGCCCGTGTCCTTAGACTGTGTGTCGAATTAAATTCCTAATTTCAAGTGCAGACTTCACACGGCCCGGGCACATGCTCGTGTCTTAGGCCGTGTATCCCACACAGTTGAGACACATGGTCGTGTCTCCGCCCTTGTGCTTACTACTGAGCATTCTGACTTGCCAACCTAGCATGCATGGGGACACACGACCTATCAACACACCCATGGGCTGACCGTGTGTCACACACGGCCCAGACACACGCCCGTGTGTCTACCCGTGTGGACATTTGTAAGGCTATCTACCAAGCCAAATGCCACCCTACAAAGCAATCATACTTATACCAATTCAATTCAACATATATTATGATCACAAAGCACTTCTAAGAACTCAAATTCAACACATCCACATAAGCATGCACTTCATGAATTTCATCAATATTGAATAGATGAACTTGTCAAGTATTGGCCAATTTCCAATGACCATTTACAAAATGAATTGAACAACATTAATAGCCAACACTTTGGGTAACAAATATGACATAACAAAATGACCAAGTCCTATACATGCCATACTCAAAATAAATCTAACTTTGCTATACCAAGGAGAAGTTGATAGTGTGATTTCGATCTCCGACGTTCTACGAATTCCTGAGCTAGCTTGGCAATACTACAAGGAAAAGGGAAATGAGAGGGGTAAGAATAAAGCTTAGTAAGTTTGCATGAAATAAATCGCAACATAAAGGCCCATAATGCCATCCATCCATTGCATTGAATAAAACACAAAGTCTCAATCATATTGCTATAACTTACTCATGCTTACTCTTACAAATTACATGTCATGTCACATATCGTAAACACTTCTCGTGAAATACTCATATGTACTTGTATCACTTCATCACATAGCTTTAGCACTAATCTCATCTCTATTATAAGCTTAACTATTTACCCCATTGAATCACTTGGGATACTCAAAGATACATAATCATTATCATTCACATAAATACGACGCCAATGTCACATCCCAGATGAGGTCTTACATGGGGTCACCTCTAGATGCCGATGCCATATCCCAGATATGGTCTTATACGAGATCTCATATCGACTGTCGATGCCATATCCCGGATATGGTCATATACGATTCTCATATTCGATGCTGATGCCATATCCCAGATATGGTCTTATACGGGATCTCAATTCGGTGCCGAGGCCATGTCCTAGATATGGTCTTACATGGGACCTTACCAATCTCATGTCTCGATGATGATATCCTTTCACTTCTTAAAGTCCAACCGGGACTTCAACATCATTATTCAATTTTATAGAAATAATATACACATCACTAATATCAAACATTTTAAACTTATTAACATGATGTTGAATTTATTACACACAAACTTACCTCAATTTCAAAATAGGCCAAATTCCTGATCTATTCCGATACCTTGCGTTTTCCTCGGTCAAGGTTAATTCCTCGTTCTTCTTGACCTATAATAACAAATTAGCTCATTTAATTGCCACATTAATCAATACATCTCAATAATCATATTTTGAAAAAATTACCATTTTGCCCTTGAGCTTTCACAAAATGACGATTTTACCCCTAGGTTTGTAAATCGATTCTAATCGAATTTCCTCCTTTTACAAGCCTAGATGAACATTTATTACTCTTATGGAAACCCTCAATACTCATTATTTCACACATTTAACACCTATTTTATAACCTTTACAAAAATGTCCCTTTAGGTGTTTTCATGGTAACACCTTTCACAACTAAGACTCATTTTCTTCCATAAAAATGCATCAATCAACATAAATGCTCACATGGAAAAACCCTAAGCTTTCTACCTCTTTGCAAAATAGTCCCCTCTTTAGCTAGCTTAAGCTTTAGGGGTTCTAAAAGTACAAATATTGTCAAGAAAGGATCACCAAAACACTTACTTGTAAGGAGAAAAGCTTGTTGAAATTTGTGAGCTCTCAAATCCCTATTTTGCTGCTAATTTTCAGTGGAGAAGAAGAGAAGAAAAGATGATATCTTTTCTTTCTTTATTTTAATATAAAACATCAATTTAGTCCACCTAATTCCAACAACTTTGACCAATTTTGACATTGTTTGTCCCCTATGGCCAGCCACCCTATATCTAAGGGTCTAATTTCACATTAAGGGCCTCCAATTAATATTCTATGGCTTTTAGACACCTTTAGCTTGTAAAATGGAACTTTAGCACTTTATGCAATTTAGTTCTTTTTCACAATTGAGCATGCAATCGCTAAAATTAAAGCATCAAATTTTTTATGTACCCATATAATCATGCTATAAATAATAAAATAACATTAAAATAATTTTCTCTGACCTCGAATTAGTGATTCCGAAACCACTATTTCGACTAGCCCCTAAATTGGGCTGTTACAAATGGTATGAATTGTGGCTGAATATTTGATGTAATTGACAAAATATCGACACGCGAGTAATTTCTCGGTTGAACCTTAGGAATAAAAATGGATACGAGTGACATGTTCACTAGGGACCTATGTGAAATCTATGTGAAATTATGACTAAGTGAATCTGGGTGCTAGTCTTAAGTTCTACCAGTGGCTAGGTATACCAGCATGTGTTGCGGATACCTGACAACTAGTTTGAGCAGCACTGAGTAGTAACGAATGACCGACAACTTGTGTGAGCAGACCCGTGAAAGTTAATAGCTCGAGAACGAGCCTCTATGTGAAAAGTGATGTGAAGTAGCTTTGGCTACAAGTGTGGCACTTATGTGCAAACTTCCGATGTATCCAATAATATTCTGATGTGTTCAACGGGAAAATGAATAAGTATAATTGAATGTGATTATGTGATGAACAAGTGCAGGTACATGTGTATATATATTTATGAGCAATGTGCTCGATATGTGATCGAACTTTGGTAAGGTTGATATAGAGTAAGTGTTACAATGAAGACTAGCTATTGGCATGGCTAACATTGATATACTTTAGTGTTATATGTGTGTAAATGAGAATTAATACAAAGAAAACATGATAGAGTAAAATTAGCAATAAAACAGTTTGGACAGCAGCAGTTGTATCACTTTGAAAAATCACAAAAAATGGTGGAAATCGAATTAGAGGTTGAATAAGATATGAAATTAAATCTTATTGAGTCTATTTTCACATAAAAGAAACGGTGTAAGCAAAAGAATTTCATATTCTGAGATATTTTAATTTTTGTGAGACAGAGTTAGAATGATTTTGGAATCCCCTATTCTGACTTTGGAAAATCACTAAAAATTTTATAAAAATAATTATGGTTTATATTTATATGCTTAAATTTCTTAATGAGTCTACCTTCAATAGAAACAAACAGGAACATCATCTGAATCCCGTACGAAGAGATAACTAATTTTTAGCGAAGAAGGGTCAAAAATGTTAGACAGCAGAATATGGGAGATTTTAATGAATAAATTGAACTTATTGGCTAAACCAAAAATTCTGAAAATTTTATGGAAAGAAGATATGTGAGTCTAGTTTCAGGGAAAATTAATGGATCTTAATTTGGAGTTCTGAAACTCAAGATATAAAAATTTAGTGACTGTGACTCGAGTAGACAGCTTGAGATGAACATGAGTAAATAATGGAATTATGTGCAATTGTGATTGTATTATCTTGAGAACATATTGTGAAAACTTATAAAAGCATGTTAATAAATTACTTATTATTTACATACCTACTTACTAAGCTATAATGCTTACCCCCTTCCTTTCTTTTTTCCTATAGTGTCACAGATGCTAGCTCGAGTTGGAGGTCGTCGGAGATTCTATCACACTAACAAGTTATTGATTGGTATTTTATCAATGATTTTCAAGTATTTTTAAGTATATTGCATGTATAGGGACTTAATTATGTGTGTATATGTTAATATGAGTTGGCCTAGAATGTTGGCCTATGTTATTTGAAGGGTATTGCTGTATAAGGCCGTTTAATGTGGCTAATAATTGTTATGTTATAAGTCTATGATGATGCATTTCAAGAATGTGTATGCTTGCATGTGTTGGATGAGTAAATGTGTGATAATTATGAGTGGTAAATGTGATTGGTTGTGTAAGTTGCATGATGTGAATGGTTAAGTGTGTGTGTGATTATGCATGATGAATGTGGTTTGTAAATGGTATGTGGATGTCTTAGTGTGGGTGTTTGAATGCTTAATAATACCATGTTGTGTGATGATAAATTTGTATAAGTGTATAAGTGTTTTGGAGAGGCAAAGGGCTTGGTAAATAATCTTACTTGTGGCCACATGGGCAGCCACACGGCCATGTGCCCAAGGTGTGTGAAGTTTGCACTTGATTTTTTGGAAATTCGAAACGCCACACGGCCTAACACACAGACGTATATCTCGGCTATGTGAAGGACATGGCCTTGGACACAGGCGTGTGCCCCTGTTTTTCAAGAAATTTTTTAGTGCTTTCAAAAGTTCTCGGTTTAGTCCCGTACCACTTCCAAGGTATGTATTGGGCCTCGTAGGACCTATTTAGGGACTCAAAGGTAAAAATTTGAAAAGTTTTAATTTGGATGAAATTTTAAGACTAGGTTTAATACGTTTACAAGTGTATCTATTCCAGTAATGCCTCGTACCCTATTTCAGCGTCAGATACGAGTAAGGGGTGTTACAGTTTATCTATCAACAACCTTTCATTTTCTACCATAAATTTTAAATTTTCAGCATATTCATCCATGACATAATTTCCATACTTTGATAACTTTTCAAATTGATCCCTCAAATAGATAGATTAAGCTATCCCGATTTCAAAAATATCAAAATTACTAAAAACGGGACAAGAAAACTTACCCAATTAAGCCAAGAAAGTTTCTTCTTCCTCTCTTAGGGTTTCCATTTATTTTGGGGATGAAGATGACATAAAATAAGATGATATTTCTTCTCTCTCTCCTAGGGTTTCCATGTATTCCTTGCCCTTTATCTAAATTTCCATGGATGAGTCACCAAAAATATCTACATACTTTTCTTTAATGGTCTAATTACCATATAAGGACCTCAAGTTTTGAATTACATAGCTATTTAATCCTTCTAGCTACTAGAATTTAACTTTTTCATTTTATGTGATTTGGTCCTTCCTGTAATTAAACACATAATCAGTAAAATTTTCTTATCAGAATTTTCACATGACATTTCTAACATAATACGGGCCATGTAATAAAATTAAAATAAATTTTATTTTCGGCTCGAATTTGTGATCCTGAAACCACTGTCCCGATTTCACTGAAATTGGGCTGTTACAGAAAGCGTTAGCTGACCTGGGGTTGAAGACGATGGCAACCCTAACTCTTTAAATAGGCTCTTAAACACTTGTTAAAGGATAACTTTTATATTCTTAATTTTTCTTTGTAATTTTAGTTTTAGTTTTTCCTTTCTTTTAGGCTTTAGGTTTATTTCAGTTCTTCATATTCATGTTATTTGGAGAAGTTGTTTTGTAGACTCAGAACAAATCTTGTGGATTCTGTGTTTACAATCAATTAAATACAATTCAGGATTCTCTGAATCTTTCTCTTGATTTATTATTTATGCATATCTTATTTGCTAAGATTATTGTTTTCATGAGATCCATGATGAACTAGTCCTCTTATGGTGGATTAGCGAGTGGAGGTGTGATTAACTGATTACTATGTAGGTTTTCTTAACGGATCAGCTGTTTGGGAGAGGAAGAACTTAAACCCTAGGCTTGACGACCTTAGAAAGTCATTTAGGTGAGAATTAACCCAAATTTGGTATGACCTATCCGTGAACACCTTATCCCCAAACCGGTTTGGACTATGAGGTTGAAAGATAAGAAGTTCTTGCCAACTCATTAGTTTAGTGGAAGATCGGGAGATCCTGCTATGTTAATGACTAGTTGATTGAATAGAAACCCGAAATAGGAATTAATTATGACCATCAAAGCAAGCTAATCACCCGTAGCTAGATTTGATACAGTTTACAAATTAGTTTTCCAAAAAAAAAATTTATTTATGCTATTTTAGTTATTAAATTATAAAAAAACCCAAAAATCTCTCATTTATGTTTTATTGTACTATGATTTATTTAAAATACTAATTAGATCTATTTGTGTTTAGGTTAGGATTAATTTAGTGTTCACATCCCTTGGGTATGATCCTCAGAGTACTTGCCTACTTCGTTGTAACAATATTACTACCTGACCCGTATACTTGCGAACACCGTTTTATTCTATATCTTTTGTGCAGTATTTTCACTCTGGACCTTAGTCTGTCTAGAGACAGTCAAGTTGTTAGCGCCGTTGCTGGGGAGGCAACGCCACTAAATTAATTTTTATCTTTGCATTTAATTGGATAAATAAGAAATTAATAAATTATAGATACGACTTTTTAACTTCAGATTAATTAACATTCTTTATTTTTTGATTCCAAGGTGTAGGGAAACATTCATAAAGATACTCATGTGTCCAAGAAGGCTAACAACTAAGTACTCTTGGTAATACAGGGAACAACTTACAAGGGAATAACATTTGCTTCTTACAATCTGATAAGTAACTTTTAATAACATGATGCAAGCATTAGGAACATTTTTCGACTTACATTGGTTGAACCTAGTATTACCCGTCCTATTATTCATAGTCCTCATTTTGAATTGAATCCCTCATTATTAACATGGATTTATCATAATATTAGATTTGATGACTATAAAAAAATATGATCCCATAGCCTTTCTTCGACAATTTGAACATGTATGCAGCACTGTCACATATGTTGGTGTCTCGGCAGAAGCTGTTAAATTATTATCAATTCCATTCGCATTAGATAGAAAGGAAAAAGCCTGGTTAGATGCACTCCCACCTGATACCATTACTATATGGCTGACGTTGTGCAGTTATTCCTTCGTCGAGTCTTGCCTATGACTCAAGTAATCAACACTTATGAGAAATTATTTAAACTAAACAACATGTTGCTGAAACATTAGGGCAAGCTTGGGAAAGATTTAAAACAATCTTAGGTCAGTGCTGGGAGAAGGCATACATTTTGCAGTTCGAATCCAACATTTTTATGATGGATTGGATAATCAGAACAGGCGAAAATTTGACATCACTGGGGGAAGTATTTAGAAGAAAACTAGAAAGGAAGTTATGGAAATATTGGAAATATTAAATGAGAATGAATTTACTTGAAGCATAAATCGGGAATTAGAAGATATAAAGTTGGTGAAATCTAAGCTAAAAGAGTAAGGGTACAATAAATTGGGGGAAGTATTTAGAAGAAAACTGGAAAGAAAGTTATGGAAATATTGGAACTATTAAATGAGAATGAATTTACTTGAAGCATAAATTGAGAATTATAAGATATAAATTTGGTGAAATCTAAGCTAAAAGAGTAAGGGTATAATAAACTAGAGTCAATCATGGCAAAGTTGGCTGAGTACGATGAATATGCATCAAAAGAGGAAAACATGCATCAAAAGAGGAAATTTTACATGCCCTTTTGGCACGTATGCCATTTGGATTATGTAATGCCTCAGCAACATTTATGAGATGCATGACTGCCATTTTTGGTGATATGCTGGAAGAGGTATTCATGGATGATTTCACAATATATGGAGATTCTTTTCATGAATGTTTAGATAACCTTGAGAAAGTCTTCCAAAGATGTGAAGAAACCAATTTGGCACTTAACTGGGAAAAATGTCATTTCATGGTGAAAGATGGATTGGTTTTAGGACATCAAATATCAAGAAAATGTTTGGAAGTGGACAAAGCAAAAATTGAATTTATCAAGAATCTGTCTAATCCCACAACAATTCGGGAGTGAGAAATTTCTTGGGACATACTGGGTTTTACAAGCAGTTCATATAAGATTTCGCTCACATCTCTACATAGTTGAATCAACTTCTTCAGAAAGAAACACCTTTTATATTTGATCTAGACTGCACCAAAGCTTTCAAGGTAATAAAAGAAAAACTTATCTCTGCACCTATAATTATTACTCCTAGCTGGTCAGAACCCTTTACTATAATGTGCGATGCTAGTGATTATGCTGTAGGGGCAGTGTTAGGACAAAAGAGAAACAACGTATTTGTCAGTATTTATTATGCAAGTAAGACACTCAACTCAGCGCAGTGTAATTATACTACCATTGAAAAAGAAATGCTTGCTATTGTGTTTACTTGTGAAATATTTCACCCTTATTTAATGGAAAATAGAGTTTATGTATACATTGACCACTCTACATTAAAATATGTTATGAAAAAGAAAGAAACAAAAGCTAGACTAATGAGGTGGTGTTATTCTCGACCTATGGATAATGGATAAAAAAGGAACGGAAAATCAAAACGCAGATCATTTCTCCAGAATAGAAAACAAATTTGAGGAGCAAAACTTTGAAGAAATCAAAGAAACCTTTATTGATGAGCAGCTATTCAGGGTAGACACACACCAGGCTGGGTACAGAAATGATAAAGCCTCATGGTATGCAAATTATGTGAATTACATTGTCAAAAGAGTTTTTCCACCAAAAGCATCATGGCATTAGAAGAAAAGGATCATGCATGAATCAAAAAAATTACATTTAGGAAGACCTGTATGTATTTCGGCAGCGGACAGATAAGCTAGTTCGAAGAATGTCATACATCACCATGTGGGGGACATTTCGGTGGAAAGAGAACGACTCAAAAAATATTGCATTCAGGATTTTATTAGCCAACTATGAACAGAGATGCTTATGAACTCATACAGGGATGTGATAGATGTCAAAGGTGTAACATCCCCTTTTTTAGTAGTGTCAAAAATCATGGTTCCGGGGCCACCAAATCCTATGAGTAAGTTCGTAAATATTATTATTTAATATTTACAAGTCAAATATGGTTTTAAAAATATTTTTGATATGATAATTTATGCTATTTGAATGATTAATTAAGTTCAAGTGGTTCTAGAAAATGAGGTATCGGGACCTCATTTCTATAAAATGAGCCGTAAATATTTTTATAAATATTTATGGAGTGTCATTAATTTTTTATTAAAGTTTCGTTGAAAAATTTTAACGTTTCGATAGTTAATTAATTAAAAAGGACTAAATTGTAAAAGATGTAAAATATAATCACTATTTGATTTGAGTGATTAAATGGTTAATTGAATAAAGGAAAAAGGGACTTAGATGGTAATTAAACCATGGTCAAAGTTTCCAAGCGGTGGTGTTATGATTGAATCCACTAGCTTTTGGATTAATTGTTCTTTTAGTCCTAATTAGTTTGGGATTAAATTGTAAATAAGTTTATTTAGTTAGAATTTAATTAAATTGAAGGATCGATTGTGAAATTAAACCTTCCTTTGATGATAATTATGCCATATATTTATGTGATGGACAAGTATGGACATGACTTTGGCATTTTATTTATTTAACTAAGGGCAAAATGGTAATTGATAATTAAATTAAATTAAATTAAAATCAAAATGTTTTATATTCATTTTGGTGTCTTCTTCTTCATGAATGAAAAAGAAGAAAGACACCATGGAAGCTTCAAGTTTCGGCCATTCTTTT
Source organism: Gossypium australe (assembly GCA_005393395.2). Lineage (NCBI taxonomy): Eukaryota > Viridiplantae > Streptophyta > Magnoliopsida > Malvales > Malvaceae > Gossypium > Gossypium australe. The sequence continues at coordinate 114,828,065 of CM016623.1, read as the reverse complement.
GATGGTGCATGTAAGTTCAATTTAGCCCCGTTTTCAATAATTGTTATGTTTTTGAGATCATTGCAACTAGGTCCAACTAGCCCATATCTTCGATTTTGAAACTGTTAAAGATTGTGAATGTTGCCATTGATGAATCTATATGATTTTAGTTATTAAATGATGGATTTGAGATGTTGGTTGATATTTAAAAGCATTTTGTTAAGTAATTTTGATGAATTTTTCGATTAGGGACTAAATTGTTGAAATAGTAAAAATACAAGGGTTTGTTATGAAATTATTGCAAAAATGGGATGTAATAAATGCCATGAATATTCAACTAGCATGGGTTTGCATTAAAAATGGTTAATTTGCATGTTTTAGGCTCAATGACTAAATTGAATAAAAGTAAAATGTTAGGGGTAATTTTGTAAAATTGTAAAAAATACTAAATTTCATTAAATAAATTTTTTTATTGTCTGAATTAATAAATTGAATGAAATTATTAATTTAGATCAAGGTCGAGTGGAAAATCAAGAGAATGGAAAATTACCAAAATGCCCCTATACTTTGACATTTCTGCAATTTAGCCAGGTAAGTTCGTACGGTTAATATTTAACATCAATATGAATATTTGAGTAGATTAACATGTTACAACTTGTATTTTTTTTATAATTAATGGTAATTTGAGATATAATATTGAATTTTATTACTTGGATTGAATTGAATGCGGGATAGAGTACAGTTGTGATTTTGTGTGTTGGAGGGATTGGCTCTTGTGAGCATTTGGTGTGTTTGGTTGGACTAAAAATGTACTCATATCCGTAAGTCGTTCTTCGTATGGAAAATCTCGATAAGGTAAATTGTTTAATGAATTTGAAAGATTTGTTATTTATTGAATATTGACTTGAACATAAATGAAAATGAGATATGTTGTGACTAAATGAGATACATGAGTTATGTACTCATGAATTGAGTATTGAATTGCTAATACCAGTGTATAAACAATTGTGGTTTGATATGTGAATAGCTATTTATATAGCAATTGTGTGAATTGGGTCATTGTTAATCAAATAAAAGATGTTAGCATGTGCAATTTGAGTATAGTACGAAATGATGTTGAAATGATGTGCTAATATGTATGAATTCAAAAGGTTGACATTTGATAGTTGATTGAAATAGATTGAATTGGTATATAAATTATGAATGTGTTGTATTTGAATTGAAATGAATATATATATGTGTAAATGTGATAATGTGCACATATGATAATTGGATATTGGTTGTATTTGGAAGTGAATTGGAACTCTATTAACTGTATAAGGCTGAGTCGGATATAGATGGTGTAACACCCCATACCCGGCCTAGAAGTTAGGCCCGAATCTGGCGTGCCACATGGAAGTTTTTCAAAACCATCTTTGCAATTGTTAAAAACTTGTTTGAGAATTACAGCCTCTTTGTTAAAACCCAAAACACTTAAGCAATTGTGTCTACGTGAAAACATAATTATCTTTAATAAACCTTTTCAGTTGCGAAAACATATTTGAAATAAACGATTTACGAAAATGTAACGTTTGAAATAGAGTTGCAAAAGCATTTTGAAACATTGCAGAAACGTAGATAAAATACAAGTATTTTTGAAAGATTGATTGATGAATCACAATCAAGGAATTGAACTTTAAATCCGTGACTTTTGAAAATGTCGTTAATAATTTGAAAGAAAGTTCGAGTTAAATCATATATGTAAAAGTTTATTTTGAAATCCATTTGTTAATTGATTTTGGAAAACCTTTATTTACGTTTTTAGAAAAATTCTCGTTTTAAACAATTTAAGCAAAATAATAAGTATAACAACCATAAAAAATTATAAAATACTCCAGAGGCCCTATTACAACTTAAACCAAAATAGCAAAATAATAAAATAAACGGAAATAGAAAATTTAAAATTCGATAACACCATTTCGGAAGTATAGCCTCCACCGAGTCATCCATGGGCCCAAGTCCTCACTACGGAGCATTACCTACAAGGGTTAAGAGAAAGGGGGGTGAGTTACAAGAACTCAGTGTGTAACCCACTTACCAAGTCCACTGGGCCAAAACCATTTAAGCATTTAATTGGGCTTGAGCCCATTTACAAATGTAACAATATAACAAGTATAAAATGCATGTGATATGCAATTCCCAACCAAGCCTAAATTTCTATCCGCTACACACCACCCGTACCAACCAGCACACCTGTGGGGAGCTTTAGTCACCCACCCCGCCAACACACCAACTGGGCATTAAGCCATATATTAAACTGGGCATGAAGCCATTAAACTAGGCACGAAGCCATTAACTGGGCACGAAGCCATCTTCTCTTCATCAAATATCCCATCCCATGCAATCATGTATATAAAATGCATGACAATTCATTCATATGATAATTCCATCATAAGGCCCATAAATAAAATTACAAAACTGGCCCATTTCACAATTTGGCCCATTTCATCTCATATCACACTTGGCCAATATATCAAATATCACATTTGGCCCATATATCAAATATCACACGGCCCATAAAGGGTATTTTTGTAATTCAGACCATAAGGACATTTCGTAATTCGGCCCATTAGGGGCATTTTCGTAATTCGGCCCGTAAGGGCATTTTCATAATTCGGTAATCGTACCCACTAAGGGTAATTCGGTTGTAACATCCTGAATTAATGGGCCTATGCATTTAGTGTGTGGATATGTTTAACGTGTTATTTTAACTGTTAGGGGTCCAAATTGGGCTCAGGATGTGGTCAAGGCCTTGGTTAAATTTTTGTTTGGGCACTATAGGGTTTAAAATGTGGTATCTGTGTTTAAAATATCAAAATGGGCTTGTGGCCCAGTGGTCAGTAGCACCACTTAGGGAGCAAGGAGGTGACGCCACACAAGGGAATAAGGGGCCCAAATTTAAGTTTCATGGAGCCCAATTCTTTTAATTTAAGTTAGCTAATTTTCGGCATTAGGGTTAGGTGGAGTGGACGACAACAAGGCTCAAAAATAGGAGGATTTATGTGAATGGGATAATGTAGATATTATAATTGATAATATGGAAGATAAAAGGAGAAAAGATAGGAGCTATCTGCAAGGCTAGGTGTTGGCCGAAATTCCATCACCTAGAGGAGGGAAGAAATCAGTTTCTTTATGGCAAAGGGGTGCCGAAATATCCCCTACTATTTGATTAGTTGTTAGTTATCAGGAAGGGCATTTTCGGTTTTAAGCAATAGGTGCTGAAATATTCTTTAAATAGAGGGGAAATCTCTTCAATTTCGGCATTTGGAACCCTATTCTTTTCTCTCATTCTTTGTGCTGAAACCCTTAGCCATTCTCTGCAATCTTTTCTTTTGATTTCTTCAAAAGCCGAAACCTCTCACTTCACTTTCTTTTCTATTCTTTTTCCTCTTGTGCCGATTTCTCCATAAAATCTGGAATCTTCTCTCAAGTGCTAGTCGAATCTTCTCTAGTAAGGTAAGTGTCGACTCTTGTTATTCCTTAGGATCTCTTTCAGTTTTTAGGAGACAAGGCCGAATGGCCACTTGGTTTGTTTGAGGCTAATATTTTCTCTCTTCCTGCGTTTTGTGCGGCATTCCGGGATTTGAAGGAAACCTGATCGTTTAGATCTAAAAGCTGGAAGTCGCTAGTCTCTAATTTCGGGATTTCAAGATAAGGTTTTCAATTCTCCTTAAGATGATCAATTGTTTTCTTCTCGTTGGTCGTGCCTTAACCTAATGTTTCGCTACCAGCCTCTGAACAACACCTTAGGCAGATAACAACTGTGTTGACTACGGATAGCATCGACAAAGAAAGTTTTGTTCCAACGATAATCAGTTGTGTAGATCTCTAACACACTAGTTAACTGTAATTTATATGTGTTATGGGCTAAAAAGCTGGAAAGTGGCTGTGTGGATAGTCGAATAAAACCCTAAAAGGGTTAGGCAAAGGATGCCAAGTACGTAATCATAGAAATCTTTATGTGTATCGAAATATATGAAAGCCTGTTTCTTTTTAAAGATGGTATGATGTTTTCGATTTTCCATGTGTGTATACATGGGGTGGGATTATGATAATGAAGGGGAAGTGCATGATAGGTCACTTGGTGATCGGTGGTTAAACCACAAATTCAAATGTTAAGTCACATAGTGATCGGTGGCTATGCCACGTTTAATGATTCCTGATTAATAGGAATAGGCAGTACGACTGTCGTTATGGTGTGTAGCGGATGGAGGGTTGATTGTAGAAATCCCCAAGGTGTGATGGTTGGTACGGGTTGGTGTGTAGAGGATGAAATTCTAGAATGGGTTGGGCTATTCATCATTCATTATTTTCATGTAATTGTGATTGTTGCCTTTACGTATGGGCCAGGGCTCATAATGTGTTTGTGGCCCTTAGGTCAGTGTGTCCGGGATTTATACACTGAGTCTTGGTGACTCACCCTTTCATTTTCTCTACTCTTTCAGATGAGCAGTAGATCGTGGACATGGGAGCCGAGACGGACTCGAGGGGCCATCAAGTTTTTTTTATCTTTATAGATTATTTTGGCTTTTCTTTAAGTTTTTAATTTTGGGAATATTTATGTAATAAGGCCCCATGGTTTATATTTCACTACATAGTTTTTAATATTTGCAACTTATGAAATTTCGTCAAAGGTTTAATTATTCAAAATAATAATAATACAAGGTTTTATTTCCAAATGTCACCTATTAATTCAAATATTGTCTAATTAACTTACGATTTCTGAAACCAACAAAGCAAAAGTTTTCAATGTACAACCCGTAGCATACCAGATCTGGTCGAAACGTATGGGCCGGGTTTGGGGTGTTACATTTTGGTATCAGAGCCCAGTTCAAAACTCGGGCTGTGAAAATGGGCCTAGTAATGTTTTGTAAAGTTGATGAGAATTTGAAAAAATTTTTTTTGAAGAAGATATGGCGTTCGAGTCTACCGGCACCCGATTCACGCAGGTAAGTATTCTAACTTCTGTTGTGATATACATGTTGGGCTTAATGGGCTTGATGGACGTAGGCTAGTATATTAGACATTGATGAACTTTAGGCTTAGTTTAAACAACTCCCTAAATTCATAAGATTTAATTCAACCAAGCAAACCTGTAAACAAGTCGCGAGATTAGGGTGTGGCAACAGGGATACGCATGTCTAGGATTGGATTCAGGGAGAGCTTGGTACTTAAGTAGTCCTAGTGACTCACCTCCTCTTCGCTGGAATCCTACCTGGTGCGTAGTGACTGTTCACCTTAGTCATGAGGACTTGTTGACAGGCCAAACTTTATAATTAAAACCCGAAAGGGACAAGCCACCCTATTTCAAAAAAAAAACCCCAAGTTTTGCGAAAATTTCCAAAAATACACTTGATTTGTGAAAAATTTCCAGAATACTCCAGAATTGCAAAACTACCAAAATTTGTGAAAATTACCGAAACACCCCGGATGGTAAAATTTCCAAGATACCCTTGATTTGTGAAAATTTCAAAACAACCATGATTTTATAAAATACCCATGTTTTGCAAATTTACCCGAAAACCCCTAGATTTACAAGAGTAACCCGGTTTGTGAAATTAAATTTTTCAAAGTACCCCTGCTTCAAAAGAAAAGAAAACAACCACAACATCAAAATATCTTTATTTCGAAAAAAAAACCAAGATACCCCATTTTGAGGAAATTACCAAAATACCCTCGTTTTGAAAAAAAATGTGTACCAAAGTACTTCTAATTTCAAAGAAAAATCACTGAGATACTTTACTTTGGAAAATACCCTATAGGGCAAAACTACGAAAAAACCCCTGGGTAGTGAAACGACGAAAATACCCTTATGTGATGAATGTGAGTTCATGAATGATATATGTATGTTGATGTGTGATGGTTGAATGTATGTGGTTTCTAGGATTAGGAGATAAATTTGAGACTGAAACAGTAGATAGGTCCGAATTCGAAAGAACTACTCTTGAAAACTACTTTCCATAAGATTGTTCGTGGTTAATTGGTGGAAGAAATTAATAACTCATAAAATTTATAATCAGATAAACGTGAATCGGTAGAATGAGTACAAGGGGTCGAGGACGTCCACCGCGTGGTCATGGTAGGGGTAGGATGACGGTGTTGAAACCAGTGGGATCTGGCCATGGATCTGGGAACGAGATGCCGGTACCACCAGGTGCGGAGGAGGAATTTCAGGATCAGACTACTGGAGATGATGTTGTATCTCAAGCAATGTTAAGGGTTTTAGAGAGAGTTGCTGGGGCAGGCATGGGCACAGGAGCCCGAAAATCTGTGCCGGAGTGACTTAGAGCCAATGGGGCAGAAGTGTTTAGGGGATTTTCTGGTGTAGCCCCGAGTTCAGCTGCGTATTGGTTGGAGGCAGTGGAACGCATAATGGATGATTTGGATTTCACGGAGGAGGAGAAGTTGAAAGGCGTTGTATCTCTCCTACGGGACGAAGCATATCAATGGTGGCTTACGGTTAAGGATGGTACAGTGACCGACCGTACCACCTGGGATCTCTTCAAATCGGCGTTTCAGAGTAAGTACATTGGATCGAGTTATGTGGATGCGCAGCGTAGAGCGTTTCTGAATCTGGTTCAGGGAAGTAGGTTGGTTGCTGCGTATGAAGCGGAATTCTTACGCCTTAGCCACTATGCTCGAGGGATGGTGGCCACAGACCATGAACGCTGTGTTCGATTTGAAGATGGTCTGAGGGATGATCTACGTATACTGATAGCACCACAACGGGAGAGGGAATTTGCTGTCCTAGTGGAAGAGGCTAAGATAGCCGAGGAGGTAAAACGGACCAAGAAACTGAATCGGGATAGAGACAAGAGTGAGAATAAAAGGAATGTTGGACCGTCAGGGTCAGCCGAGCGTAATCAGAAGAGACTTAGGTCAGATGGGCCGAAACGGGAGGAGAGACCTGCTGCTGCTAACCAGACACAAAAGTGTGCTCGATGTGGTAAGTTCCATACCGGTGCGTGTTGGGCAGGTACTGGGAAGTGTTTTAGGTGTGGATCTACGGACCACTAAGTTAGAACTGTCTGCAGCAACGGGACAGTGAAGGGCCCACGGGTCGAGGGAATGCTCAGCCTGGCAGAGGAGGTCAGCAGCCACAGAGAGGTCGTGGTGCAGCCAGAGGTGGTAATGGTTCTGGTCGGGGTCGTGGAGCACCAGACCAAGGGGCAGGAAATACTGAGGTGAGACAGCCGGGGTTGGTCTATGCTGTCAGACGTCGAGAGGAGGCTGATGCATCGGATGTCATAACCGGTACGTTTTTAATTTTTGGTTTGCCTTACACAGCATTGATTGACATTGGGTCGACGCATTCATATGTTGCTAGTAGGGTGTCTGAAACTTTAAGCGTAGATTCTGAGATTTCCTCTAAGGAAATGACTGTAGTTAGCCCATTAGGACATTCGGTGATAGTGAATAAGCTTTATCGGGAAGTACCTCTAGAAGTTCAGGGGATAGTCTTCCGAACGGATCTAATGGAATTACCATTCGGGGAGTTTGATTTAATCTTAGGCATGGATTGGCTTGTGAAGTATCAAGCTAATCTAGATTGTGCAGCCAAGCGCATGGTGTTAAAAACCCCCGAGGGTGATGAAGTGTTGGTGATAGGAGAAAGGGGGAACTGTCTGTCGAATGTGGTGACTGCCCTAAGAGCGGAAAGGATGGTGAGGAAAGGATGCGAGGCAGTATTAATGTTTGCCCGAACTCTGGAAGCTAAGGAACTGATTGTTGGGGACGTTAGGACGGTGAAGGAATTTCCTGATGTTTTCCCAGAAGAGCTTCCGAGATTACCCCCGGATCGTGAATTGGAGTTTGGTATCGATCTTCTTCCGGGAACAGCGCCAGTATCTATTGCTCCATATAGAATGGCGCCGAAGGAGTTGGTGGAATTGAAAGCACAGATTCAGGAGTTGCTGGATAGAGGGTTTATTCGACCAAGTGTGTCGCCTTAAGGAGCACCGGTGTTATTCGTTAGGAAGAAGGATGGATCAATGCGCATGTGCATTGATTATCGCCAGTTGAATAAGCTAACAATCAAGAATAAGTACCCGTTGCCAAGGATCATGACTTGTTCGATTAGTTGAAGGGGGCCTTAGTCTTTTCAAAGATAGATCTGAGGTTAGGGTGCCATTAGCTTAAGGTCAAGGAGGCGGATATTCATAAGACGGCCTTTAGAACTCGCTATGGTCACTACGAATTCATGGTGATGCCTTTTGGATTGACCAACGCACTAGCAACGTTTATGGACATGATGAACCGAGTGTTCCAACCCTACCTAGATCGGTGTGTCGTGGTGTTTATAGATGATATCTTGGTTTATTCAAAGTCAGAGGAGGAGCATGATGCCCATCTGCGAATAATTTTGCAGATTCTGAGGGAAAAGCAATTGTATGCCAAATTCAGTAAGTGTGAATTTTGGCTAAGGGAAGTTACGTTTCTAGGGCACGTTGTGTCGGCAGAGGGGATTAGGGTTGACCCTCGAAAGATTGAAGCAGTGTTCGATTGGAAGCCACCTAGGTCTGTGGCAGAGATTAGGTGTTTTCTTGGTTTAGCTGGGTACTACAGAAGATTTGTTGAAGGATTTTCTCTAATTGCGGCACCGTTGACTAAGTTGTTACGGAAAGGAGTTCCGTTTATTTGGTCTGGTAAACAACAGGAGAGTTTCGAAAAGTTAAAGAGGATTTTGACGGAGGCTTCAGTGTTGATTCAGCCGAAGGCGGGGAAGGAGTTTGTAATTTACTGTGATGCTTCACACACGGGATTAGGATGTGTGTTGGTGCAGGATGGAAAGGTTGTTACATACGTATCTCGGCAGCTAAGACCGCACAAAGCAAATTATCCCACCCATGACTTGGAATTGGCGGCAGTGGTGTTTGCCTTAAAAATTTGGAGGCATTATCTGTACGGGGAGAAATCTATCATCTATACGGATCATAAGAGTTTAAAGTACCTTTTGACTCAGAAGGAGTTGAATCTAAGGCAGAGGAGGTGGATCGAGTTGTTAAAGGATTATGACTGCTCGATCGAGTATCACCCGGGTAAGGCTAATGTGGTGGCGGATGCTCTAAGCCGTAAAGTAGTCTCCGACTTAAGAGCAATGTTTGCCTACCTTAGTCTATACGAGGATGGGAGCTTATTAGCTGAGCTTCAAGTGAAACCCTCTTGGGTCAGCTAGGTGAAGGAGAGGCAACAGACCGATGAGATGCTAAAGGGGAAGCTGCAGCTAATCTCAAAGGATGGGCCAACTGAATTCAGTATGAATGAGAAAGGACTGTTATATTTGCGAGGGAGATTTTGATTGCCAAAAGATCCGGAGTTGACGCATAGGATCTTGCATGAAGCGCATGGTGGTACATACGCTATGCACCCTGGAGGAAGTAAGATGTTTCGGGATTTGCGAGATCAGTTTTGGTGGCCGGGTTTGAAGCAAGAGGTAACTGAATTGGTGGGTAAGTGTTTGACCTGTCAGCAGGTAAAGGCGGAGCATCAGTTACCATCAGGGTTATTGCAGCCAGTAAAGATTCCACAATGGAAGTGGGAAAGAATCACCATGGACTTTGTTAGTGGGCTTCCTTTCAAGCCCACTAAGAAAGATTCAGTTTGGGTAATTGTAGATCGCTTGACGAAGTCTGCTCACTTCATACCCGTACATGTCGATTACTCTTTGCAAAAGTTGGCTAAGCTATACATAGCAGAGGTAGTAAGGTTGCATGGAGTACCGGTATCGATCATATCAAATAGGAACCCTAGGTTCACCTCACGATTTTGGAAGGCGTTGCATCAAGCGCTGGGGACGAGGTTGGATTTCAGTACGGCGTTTCACCCTTAGACCGATGGACAGTCTGAACGGCTAATTCAGATCTTGGAGGACATGTTGAGAGGATGTGTCATTGATTTCAGAGGTAGTTGGGAAGAGTTCCTACCATTAGCAGAGTTTGCTTACAACAACAGCTACCAGTCTAGTATTCAGATGGCGCCCTATGAAGCATTGTACGGGCGGAGGTGTCGTACTCCTACCTGTTGGATGGAATTAGGGGAACGTCGAATTTTGGGTCCGGAGTTGGTGACCGAGCCAGAAAAGAAGGTTGAGTTAATTGGGGCTCGACTAAAGGAAGCGTTGAACAGACAGAAGTCCTATGCTGATTTAAAGCGTAAGGACATAGAGTTTGCAGTGGGTGACAAGGTATTCCTGAAGGTGTCACCGTGGAAGAAAGTACTGAGGTTTGGACAGAAAGGTAAATTGAGTCCCAGATTTATCAGACCATACCGGGTGTTGAAGCGAGTGGGACCAGTAGCCTATCAGCTTGAGTTACCTCCGGAGTTAAGGCAAATTCACGATGTATTTCATGTCTCTATGTTGAGGTGATATTGTTCGGATCCATCTCATGTTGTGCCTGTGGAGGAAATCGAGGTAAGACCTGATCTATCCTTCGAAGAGGAACCGATGGAAATTCTGGACCGTGATGTCAAAGTATTGCGAAGGAAAACGGTTCCGTTGGTTAAAGTGCTGTGACGGAATCATGGCTCTAAGGAGGCTACGTGGGAACCAGAGGAAGCGATGCGGCAGCAATACCCCCATCTTTTCTGACTAGGTAATTTCGAGGCCAAAATTTCTTTAAGGGGGTAGAACTGTAACATCCTGAATTAATGGGCCTATGCGTTTAGTGTGTGGATATGTTTAATGTGTTAATTTAACTGTTAGGGGTCCAAATTGGGCTCAGGATGTGGTCAAGGCCTTGGTTAAATTTTTGTTTGGGCACTATAGGGTTTAAAAGGTGGTATCTGTGTTTAAAATATCAAAATGGGCTTGTGGCCCAGTGGTCAGTAGCGCCACTTAGGGAGCAAGGAGGTGACGCCACACAAGGGAGTAAGGGGCCCAAATTTAAGTTTCATGGAGCCCAATTCTTTTAATTTAAGTTAGCTAATTTTCGGCATTAGGGTTAGGTGGAGTTGACGGCAACAAGGCTCAAAAATAGGAGGATTTATGTGAATGGGATAATGTAGATATTATAGTTGATAATATGGAAGATAAAAGGAGAAAAGATAGGAGCTATCTGCAAGGCTAGGTGTTGGCCGAAATTCCATCACCTAGAGGAGGGAAGAAATCGATTTCTTTATGGCAAAGGGGTACCGAAATTTCCCCTACTGTTTGATTAGTTGTTAGTTATCAGGAAGGGCATTTTCAGTTTTAAGCAATAGGTGCCGAAATCTTCTTTAAATAGAGGAGATATCTCTTCAATTCCGGCATTTGGAACCCTATTCTTTTCTCTCATTCTCTGTGCCGAAACCCTTAGCCATTCTCTACAATCTTTTCTTTTGATTTCTTCAAAAGCCGAAACCTCTCACTTCACTTTCTTTTCCATTCTTTTTCCTCTTGTGCCGATTTCTCCATAAAAGCCGGAATCTTCTCTCAAGTGCTAGCCGAATCTTCTCTAGTAAGGTAAGTGTCGACTCTTGTTATTCCTTAAGATCTCTTTCGGTTTTTAGGAGACAAGGCCGAATGGCCACTTGGTTTGTTTGAGGCTAATATTTTCTCTCTTCCTGCGTTTTGTGCGGCATTCCGGGATTTGAAGGAAACCTGATCATTTAGATCTAAAACCCGGAAGTTGCTAGTCTCTAATTTCAGGATTTCAAGGTAAGGTTTTCAATTCTCCTTAAGATGATCAATTGTTTTCTTCTCGTTGGTCGTGCCTTAACCTAATGTTTCGTTACCAGCCTCTGAACAACACCTTAGGCAGATAACAGCTGTGTTGACTACGGATAGCGTCGACGTAGAAAGTTTTGTTCCAACGATAATCAGGTGTGTAGATCTCTAACACACTAGTTAACTATAATTTATATGTGTTATGGGCTAAAAAGCCAGAAAGTGGCTGTGTGGACAGTCGAATAAAACCCTAAAAGGGTTAGGCAAAGGATGCCAGGTACGTAATCATAGAAATCTCTATGTGTATCGAAATATATGAAAGCCTGTTTCTTTTTAAAGATGGTATGATGTTTTCGATTTTCCATGTGTGTATGCATGGGGTGGGATTATGATAATGAAGGGGAAGTGCATGATAGGTCACTTGGTGATCGGTGGTTAAACCACAAATTCAAATGTTAGGTCACATAGTGATCGGTAGCTATGCCACGTTTAATGATTCCTGATTAATAGGAATAGGCAGTACGGCTGTCGTTATGGTATGTAACGGATGGAGGGTTGATTGTAGAAATCCCCAAGGTGTGATGGTTGGTACGGGTTGGTGTGTAGAGGATGGAATTCTATGATGGGTTAGGCTATTCATCATTCATTATTTTCATGTAATTATGATTGTTGCCTTTACGTATGGGCCAGGGCTCATAATGTGTTTGTGGGCCTTAGGTCAGTGTGTCTGGGATTTATACACTGAGTCTTGGTGACTCACCCTTTCATTTTCTCTACTCTTTCAGATGAGCAGTAGATCGTGGACATGGGAGCCGAGACGGACTCGAGGGGCCATCAAGTTTTTTTTTTATCTTTATAGATTATTTCGGCTTTTCTTTAAGTTTTTAATTTTGGGAATATTTATGTAATAAGGCCCCATGATTTATATTTCACTACATAGTTTTTAATATTTGCAACTTATGAAATTTTGTCAAAGGTTTAATTATCCAAAATAATAATAATACAAGGTTTTATTTCCAAATGTCACCTATTAATTCAAATATTGTCTAATTAACTTACGATTTCCGAAACCAACAAAGCAAAAGTTTTCAATGTACAACCCGTAGCATACCAGATCTGGTCGAAACGTATGGGCCGGGTTTGGGGTGTTACATCGGTAATTTACCCTCTAAGGGTAAGGCTTAATTACTAATTTGGGGGCGTAAAAATCGAAGCTGTCCATCTGCGTTGTACTAACTAAATTGACTATAACTCGAGTTACGAAACTCGAAATCTAAATTCGTAAATTTTCCTTGAAACTAGACTCGTATATCTTTATACTATAAGTTTTCCAGAATTTGCAGCTTAACCATTTAATACAGTTTATTCCTTAAATTTTCCCTTATTTCACTGTCCAATGATTCTGACCTCTCTTACCTTAATCACAAATATCTTACTGTACGCTTTTTATCTACTACTCCCACTTATTTCTTTTAAAAATAGGTTCACTAAGGAATCCATACATATCAATTATAACTCTTAATTCACTTTGTACAATTTTATACTATTTTTCCAAGACAGAACAGAATACCCCGAAGTCATTCAGAACTAGTCTCACTAAAATTTACATATCTCAGAATATAAAATTCCTTTTCCTTCTCCGTTTCTTTCATATTAAAAGAGAAAAAGTAAGATTTAATCTAATATCTTACTCACTTTGTAATTCCTTTTATCCAATTTTTTGTGATTTTTCAAATACACGTCACTGTTTCTGACCGAAACTATTTTATTACAAAACATGATTACCACTATGAGCATACGCACCTCCGAGTGATCACGGATGCCGATTATCAGTTTTCTTCGGTATTTCTACCAAATCACAGAATATTTCATGTAAACTTTCAGAGAGATGTGAGATTTACTCACCATTTCAAACATATATTCGGAAGGGTATGGGATTACACACCTTATTCGGAATCCGTAACACGATACTCTCTGCGGCACCTAAAGCTACAATCGGTCAACTATTAGTCCAAAACCCAATTTACAACTTCAACCAAATATTGCGATTGATTAACAATCTATCACTTACCAACAATCTGAGTCTCTTATTACGAGGGATAGATTGAGCGATTTAGTTCCTAAAAATATAATCGATTAGTCACAACCACTATTTCGTTAAGCAAAATAACCGGTCAACGAAATAGATCCAAAAAGAACCATGATGAATCCCTTACCTTAACGATATTAGTTCTGATTTCTAACGATTGTACAATGGTTACGGATGAGTCAAAGTTTCAGCCTTCCACTATCACTCGATTGATCAAAGGAGTGAATGTCAACACAAATGAGAAGAAATGATTAAAAGAATGGAGAAGGTGTATCAAGGTGTTTGGAATGTTTCGATCGACACTAAAAGAAATATGAACCAAAAAGAAATGTGAGTATTTCGGCAACAAAAAGAATGGTGAAAGATGGATTAAGGTTTCGGCCGCCAAGGAAAAATGAAGAAAGTGTGCTCACCAATGGCTTGTAAATTCGGCACAAAGCAAAAGAAATTTGGAGAGTACCAAATAGTGCAAAGAGAAAGGTTTTTGGCCTAACAAGCACCAAAAATTAAATCAAAAGGCAATGGAGAATTTCGGCTATCAAAGAAGGTGGAAAGAAAATGAGTTTGTGGTCAAACAAAAGAGAAAAAAAATGCACTATTGTGCTAATAGGTTTCGGCAAGGAGAGTTGCAAAATTGGGAGAGAATGACACAAAGTTGTCAAAGGAATTTTGGCCAAAACAAAGCTAAGACTTTACCAAATGCCAAATAAAAATTTTCAGCCACCTATCTTCCTCAAAATCGTCCACATGCATCCCCCCTAGGATAAGAGTTTGGCCACCCATACTTTCCAAAACACCTCCCCCGTTATTAGCCTCTTGTCCCCCTTTCTTTCCTATTCCTCTTGATTCCTTTCCCAAACTTTAACTTTGACATATTCTTTTAGCCACCTTACCAAAATAATGAAGTCCACACCTACCAAAAATACTTCTTGGCCGACACATAAGGAAGGAAAACAAAAATAATAGTCAAATTTGCAAACAATGGGATTTGAACCTCTTCCCTCAAGGTACATCACTTAATGCCATAACCTCTTTACCAATAGCTCATTTTTGCAGGCACTTTACTCATTTATTTCTATAAGTCTTGAAGCTACTTACCATTTCTCCTTAAAGTGCTAAAATACCAAATTTTTCATAAGGCCTAATTAAACCCGAGACTTCATGGAAACCTTGTAACCTTCCAAAATTACCTTCTTAATAAGTCCAACTAAAAATAATGTCATTCTCTTGTTCTCAAAAACTTTAACCACTCCTACGCCTAAAGCCCATTGGGCTCCAATCCTACTAGGCCCAATTTTGGGATGTTACAGATGGCATGCCATAGGATAGTAAAAGTTTAGGGATTTCTTCGACTTCAAGTCAATGAGGCACTGGGTGCCAATTAACTTTGGTTTAACTGATGAGATACTGTGTGTCAATTTATATAGTGCTGGGCGCAGTTACTACTTCAGATTTATCCGATAAGGCATTGGGTGCCAAACTAGTGTGTTGGTTGAATCCGTGTATCTGTCCGAGTCTGAGTCATGTTAATAGGGGTAATTAAATAAAACAATACTATGATTGATATTGGATGATATTATATGAGAATTGAAAATGGGATAGTGATTTGAAACATGAAAATGAGTTATATACATAAATGCACTAACTTGTGTATTAATGATGGTGATTAGGCTTATATCAAGCTTGAGATTATGATTGATGTATATGCTTATGTATGGTATTATACAAATGAAACTGTAAGTTCATAATTGAAATGTGATATGATGGAAAAGGGATTGATGAGTTGAATAATGTACTTATGTATGAGAAATTACGTATGTTATGGTTGAACTTACCTATGTTATGAATAAATATATTAATTAGTTAATTGATGTTGTTATTTAAGTTTATGTTTAGTAAATGGAATGGAAAGTAAGTAAAGGAAGTTATTCGTAGTTGTATGAAAATGTTAATGATGGTGTAAAATGTTTTATAAAATCTTATTATGTTAGGAATGAATAGATATATGATGTTGATAGACTTACTCATTTATGAGTTAGTGGTTATGTTGTTGATAAATCTTGAGGCATTGGTATAGCTTTATATTTATCATATAAAGTTTATTATTGAATTGGAATATTATGTTTAAAGTTTGTATGAGCTTACTAAGCATTCTGTAACAGCCCATTTTCAGTGAAATCGAAACAGTGGTTTCGGGACCACAAATTCGAGCCAGAAAGAAAATTTATTTTAATATTATTTTATGGTCCGCATTATGATAGGAATGTTATATGAAAATTCTGATAAGAAAATTTTACCGATTTTGTGTTTAATTATGGAAAGGATCAAATTGCATAAAATGCAAAAGTTGAATTCTAGTAGCTATAAGGATCAAATAGCTATTGAATTCAAAATAAGAGGTCCTTATATGATAATTAGACGATTACAGAAAAGTTAGTAGATATTTTGGTGATTTATCCATGGAAAATTAGAAAAGGTTAAGGACCAAATTGGAAATCAAAATAATTAAAAATGATAAATAATTAAATAGAAATATCATCTTATTATATATCTTTTTCCCCAAAAATATATGGAAACCCTAGGAAAGAGAAAACAAACTTTCTTGGCTTAATTAGGTATGTTTTCTTGTCTCGTTTTTAGTAATTTTTATATTTTTGAGATTGAGATAGTCTAATTTATCTATGTTGGGGATTAATTTGCAAAGATATCAAAGTATAGAAATTTTGTAATACCCCCTACCCGTATTCGTCGCCAGAATAGGGTACGAGGCATTATTGGGGTTTACCGAATAAATTTTTCGTTATTACGAGTTAAATACTATTCATTTACTGAAACATGTCATGACGTCCTTTAGATGGGTCACCGAAGCCCAAATCATACATCGGGACCAAACCGGAATTAAATTGAAACCATAAGAAATTTTTCGCAAAGTCCCAAAGTATTTTTTTTATGAACTCAATACAACCCCTTTATAAATATCTAACCTTCCCTGCAATTTTAAACCGAGACCAATCCAAACTAACCAATCAATTTCAACATATTTTCAAAATAGATTCAAACATATCCATAAGATAACTTTATCACATACCAAAACCAAGATTTGTTAGCCATACCAATGGCTAACCTTACATTCATTTCACATTAACATTTACTTTGTTAGCTTGTACATGCCATTGATTCCCAAAATAAAGTTTCTTTATATACCGAAATCTTGAGGTTGATAGTGTGATGTGTCTTCGACCGAAACTAACATCCGAGCTCTTAACACTACAAAACAGGGGAAAAGGAAACATGGTAAGCACTTTGTGCTTAGTAAGCTCATGTAACAAGAATTATACTTACCTATTTTAATACAATGCAATAAACATTCATACATCCATTCAATGTATTATTACCCTAACATACACAAACTCAACATTCAAGTTAGTCCAATAAATTCCATGTATCAATAATATGTACCATGATTGATGAGCTCATCAATACCATGGTTTCCATTCCCTTGTTATTTTTCCATATTTATCCCATTAAATTTCTCGGAATTTCGATGGATTTTCAGAGGTACACTTTAGTGTACAAATCCGGGTCCGTCAATTCATATTCATGTGCGCACATTTCCATTTCAGAGAGCACACTCCCGCGAACCTCATCCTTACAGCGGGATTACTAGTCCAGGCTAAATCCCTTACAACGACAATTACTCTAAAGAGCTTGGATCTGAATTACCAGCCTAGGCTAAATTCAGACCTAATTCGGATTACCCGTCCGGGCTAAATCCATTTTCCACATATTCTTCGAGAGGGCTATATCGGGATAGGATCACCCGTCCGGGCTAGATCCTTTTTACCGTCAATTCCTTTTCAGAGATCCATCGAATTTTTCTTTCATTCAACTGGGATTTATTTTCCCTTTTCATCAAGAATATCAATACTTCATCAATTATCATACAATAAACATCCAAATCATACTCACTTCAATAAAAATATATTTCAAGCATTTAAGAATATAATTCAAGTTACACGAACTTACCTCGATACTTGTTCGTACACAAATATCTACTAATCCCGAACTTTTTCTTTTCCTCGACTTGCTTCGGGTTCTTGATCTATCATTGTAAAATCATTCACTTATCAGCATTGACTTCACCTTCACTCTATTTCACATCCTTAATGTTTATAACCCGCTTATAAGTAACATTATCTATAATTTCACAATTTACTTATATGGATATTCAAGCTGTCCATCCGTGTCACAGTCGCTAATTTTTTTTTATCTTTTCCTACAGAAATCCAAATTAAGATTCGCTAATTTTCCCTGAAACTAGACTCACATATCTTCTTACTATAAAATTTTCAAAATTTTTGGTTTAGCCAATAAGTACAGTTAATTCTTTAAATTCATCCATGTTCTGCTGTCTGACAGTTTCAACCCTTCTTCACTAAAAATTTATTTTCTCCTAGTACAGAATTCGGATGATGTTTAAATTTGCTTCTTTTGAAAATAGACTCATTAATAATTTTAAACATATAAACTGAAGCACATAATTATTTTTCTCCAATTTGTTATGATTTTCCAAAGTCAGAACAAGGAACCCGAAATCATTCTGACCTTGCCTCACAAAATTCATTATATCTCATGATTTAAATTTCCATTGCTTACATCGTTTCTTCTACGAGAAACTAGACTCAATAAGCTTTAAATTCATATTTCATTCATCATTTAATCGATTCCCACAATTTTTGGTGATTTTTCAAAGTTAGACTACTGCTGCTGTCCAAAATTGTTTTAGTGCAAAATGTTGATTTCCATTTTGCCCTAAATTTCACAGTTCATACAATTCAGTCCTTGCTCAATTAACCCCTCAATCAAGCTAATTTTCTCAATTAATACTTTACCTAGACATTATAAGTTATTTCACAACTATTGAAATTCAGAATTTCCACATAAAACCCTAACTTCAAACTCTTTTACAATTAGGTCTCAAAAATTCACTTTCTATTCAATTCTTTCAATAAAATCGGCATATAAACAATTTAAAGCTTTAATTCTATGCTAAATCATGATATACTTCCATCAAATATTCATAGCAACTTTCAATTTCATTCATAAAATCTAAAACTAATGAATTCAACAAGTGGACCTAGTTGTAAAAGTCACAAAAACATAAAAATTTCAAGAAATAATCAAGAATTGAACTTACTTGCAGTAAAAATATGAAAAACCAGCTTAAGGAAACCTTCTATGGTGTTTTTACTGATGAGAATGCAGAAAAATAAAGATAAATCTAGATAATTCCACTTTAATCCTAGCTTTATTAAGTAAATTTTGCAATATTCCAATTTTGCCCTTAATTCTCGTTATTTTCTTGCTGATTTCATGCCCTTGCCGTCCAGACCAAATAGACTTAGGTCTATTTGCCTTTTAAGCCCTCTTTCTATCATTTAAGCTATTTAATCATTTCCCATAATTTTGCATTTGTTATAATTTAGTCCTTTTTGTTCAATTAACAATCTGAACTTTAAAATTTCTTGAAGAAAATTTAATACTAACTTATTAACACTCCATAAGTATTTATAAAAATATTTATGGCTCGATTAAAAATCTCCGAGGTCTCGATACCCATTTTCGATTCTAATTATTTTAATATTTATTTTTAGTACACTATTCACTATTTTAAAAATTTTCCTAACTTCACATTTAACTTATACTCACTAAATTAATAATATTTTCTACTCACTTGTCAGATTTAGTGACCTTGAATCACCATTCCGACACCACTGAAAATTCAGGCCATTACAAATTTTGCCATGGATGAATGAATATGCTAAAATTTTGAAATTTATGGTATAAAATGAAAGGTTGTTGATAGATAAACAACTTTTACAAAGAGAATTTTGATGAAAGTATGAGTTAGGGATTAAATTGCAAAGATGTAAAAGTTGTGGAAAAATTTTGAATTTTGTGAAATACAAGTGCTGTAAATGTTATATGAAAATTTTGGTTAGGGTTGGAATAAGGATTAAATTGCATGAATTTCATTTTCTGAGCCTAGGGAAGAAATTGGAATTTATGAAAAATATAGGGGGAAAATGGTAACTTTGCCTAGGATATGAATTGAATGTAATTGAATATGAAATGTGATAAATTGATGATTAAATTCATTTATATAGATTCAGGCAACTCAAATTTGAAGCTAGATTGAGGAAAAGAAAAAGTTTCGGATTAGTAGATTTTCATATACCAACAAGTGTCGAGGTAACTTTGTGTAACTAAATTGTGTTGATTTTATGTTTGATATGAATGTGGTATGTGTATAAATGTTATAAATATATGAAATAATCATATGTCTGACTCTGTCCGGAAAATATTAAGTTCTGTTTGAATGATGAATTTTAATAGAGTTAAGTTCCGTTTGAATGGTGAATTTCGATGGCTATATGTGATTACCAGTATTGAATATGGTCCTGCATATGTTGTCGACAAAATATAGCTCCGATGAGCATCCCTGTATAGCCCTCTCGAGTTCCTGCGATTACCAGTATTGAATATGAGTATCTTGTTATACAGTTCCTGCGAACATCCTGATTGGTAGTGATTTTGCATGTGTTGCACATTACCACAGCTCTGTGTGAGCATCCTTTTACATGATTCGACCGGTTGTGATCCAGCATATAATGCAGACACAAACACAGCTCTATGTGAGCGTCCTGATATAAGCTTTTATAGGCTTCCTGACATGGCTTGCTTGAACTCCCTGTTACCTTATCCGATGCTCCCTGATAATAACTCTTCGGAGTTACCTGTAAAGCTCTATGAGCTCACTGATTAAAACTCTTATGAGTTTCCTATTTAGCCTGGATAAATGTTCTGTTACATGGCTCATTTGAGCATTCTGATATGTGGCTCGAGAGTGTGCTCCCTGATTATGTGCCCTAATGGGTACCCTTGATTATGAGTTGACGATTTATAGTTTTGGACACCTTGTGTGTACTACCTGAGTATCCATCGATATTTCAATAATTCAACAGAAAAAACTTTTGACATGAGAAATTATGAGATTAAAAGAGTTATGTCCTGAATACTTCTGAAATACCTGAAAAGAGTGTAGCATGATGAGCTCATCCATGCTTACTTGATATACATGAGAAATATGTGACTAACTTGCTTATTTGAGTGTATGTGATTAGGAAAATTTACTAATTTGTTGGAAAGGATAATATTGTTATGCTTATTTAAATGAATATGATTGGTAAGTTACTTTCCGTTATACAAACTTACTAAGCATTAAATGCTTACTAGGTTTTCTTTTCTCTGCTTTATAGTGCTCGGAAGCTCATAAAGGTTGGAAATTGGTCGGAGTTTCATCACACTATCCTCCAGCTTGTTTTGGTATTAATAGTAAACTTATTTTGGTATAATGACATGTATAGACTAACTTTGCCAATTTTGGCATGTAAATGGTTGTTGTAATCTAGCCATTGGAATGGCTAGAATGATATGTTTTGGTATTGTTACACCCCTAACTCACATCCGTCGCCGGAATAGGGTTACGAGGCGTTACCAGACAAAATACCACTCCAGAGCATTTGCATATGTGCACAGGTCATATTCATATAATTAAATCATATGTCTGTTTAAACAATAAACTTACATTATAAATCATCAAACAAATACATTTCATATCTCAAAAATTAACCAGACTCATATCAAACAAATAATCCTAGTTACACTATTCAAATCTTCTATAAACTTCATTTATGCTTTTAAATTATTAAAATAATAAGATAACTCAATTACATTATAAACAACATGCGCATACATATTAACATTCGATCATATGTCTTATCAATTTATACATAAAATATACTACTCTTTACCTCTTCGTAAATACATAGTAACTAAACAAATCATGTAACATAACTTACAACAAATTTGCATAATTCAATTATAACATATTCATTGTATAAAGTCATTAACTAAATTAAACCACACAATTAGACAACCATCTCATGAACTATTAGACCGATACATTACTCACCTTAAATTATCCATTACACATACTTCCTTTACTTATAATACATTTGCAAACTATGCTTCATATTTCAAACATATTAACAACTTTTATATAACCAAAAATTCAAATTAATAATAGCAACAAAGCCGTTTTACATGTACCTAATACATATAAAGATCCGAACCATATAACTTTAATGTTAATGGCATTTATATAATTAATACTTATTCCAGCATATGTCATTACATTTCTTACATCAAATATTTGCCAATATATATCTACTTCATTAAACACAAATGTACGCACATATAATCAATCCATTAAAATCAACTAGAGTACAAACAATTACCATAAATTCAATCAATTCATTAACTAGTTAATATGCCATAATATACACACATCAAACCATTCAAGTAATCACATATATCTATTCGGCCAACCATATTAATTTCATACAATCTACTTCGAATATATTCATTATTTAACTCACATTTCAAGACTTAACTCTAAGTATACCCCAACTTAAAAAAAATCACTTACATATATAATCCATGACCAAACTTAAACAAATCATTAACAAAACATACCAATATCTAAATTACCATAATCAATTATGATCAATCTCAAGCATAGAAATCAACCACACAAACACTTAACCAAGAACATTTAAAATCAAACCTTAACAAAATGACCAAGCCATTTTCGCATGGCTTATATACATATAAATTCCAAAATCAAATATACTCCATCTATACTATACATGCCATAAACCCATATTCATTTAGTAAAATACCGAAGATACAGTCTATAGTGTGTTAGGCTTTGCTGACGATCCCCGAGCTCGTAACTTGAATTCAAAATCTATAAAACAGAGATAGATAAAAATACACAGAGTAAGTTATTTAAGCTTAGTAAGTCATAAGCAAACTAAATATCAACTATTACATAATTAACACCAAGTTAACAATACAAAATATACATATCCACAAATATAAGCTTATTGTAATGGCCCATTTTTGCCCGGGCACATAAAACAGAATAAAAAACCAAAAAATAAATACCAATAATGTCCATTTACAGTCCTGTTACAAACCTGAAAATCACCAGCAGCCCAAAACAGATCACCTACCCAATCCTGACCTACTTACACCCTTGGCCCAAAACCAAACAGCCAAACCCAAATACTAAACAAACCCATTACAGATCCAATACCCTAATTACCCAGACCCAAAATAATCGTGGCCCAAAAAGGCCCAATGTTTAAACAGAATCAGCAGTCTCAATAGCAGGAACCCAACAGTCGCGCCGCACTCCTTGCACCCGCACCAAGCCTCCGGTCGCGCCACAATCAACGCGCAAATCACCCCCACCGTCGAGATCTCCGCCTTACCTGCAAAGAGGAAAGAGATAACAGCAGCAGAACACAACAGTATGGCAACATTTTATTTCCTTTTTTATTTTTCAACTCGAAGGCTATAAAAGCCTATCCTAACCTGTAAATCGAGGACCACATTTACAAGAATACACTAAAAAAAACAAAAAATACTGAAATAAAAACTCAAGGGTTACTTTTTTAACAAGGTGATTTTCTTTATATATTCGCGTTAAGTTTTTTTTTATTTCAATTTACTTACATTTTATATATATAAAAACTATAATAAAAAGAAGACTAGGGATTACCTTTCGAAAAGGAGTATTTTTCGCTGAGGAACTGCCGCAAACGACGGCGCGTGAGGCGCGTGGCGGTGGCCCGAACGTCCGGTGATGGAGCCCAGACGAGTGCACATTAGAGGATTTCAGAATTTTTTTTTAAAAAACATTATAGAAATGCCTTTTTTTATTTAATCTGACTTATATAGGGGTTTAAAAACGACACCGTTTTTGCTTAAACCAATAAGCACCAAAACGACGCTGTTTTCAAGCATACGACCCGCGCGTTGACCCGAGCCTGGGAGGATCCGCGTGTTTTTATTAAAGGGTCAAATTACCTTCTAAGTCCCTCCGCATTATTCCAGTTTTATAATTAAGTCCATTTATTTCTTTTTATTTATAATTTGACCACTTTATATTTATTTTTATTGCCATTTGGTCTTGTTTCTTCATTTATTTTTTCAAGACCTTTCTATTTTTACTTTTATTTTTTTAAAAAATTTTATTCTAATATTATACAAAAATATTTTTTCATATAATTTTTTTATTAATATTTGTTTATTAATTTATAGTATGAAATTCATATATATATATATATATATATTATATGTATTATCTTTATATATTTAATTATTATTATATATTATTTTACTTGGTTTAATAATTTATATATTATGTAACACCCCAAACCCGGCCCAGCGTTACAACCGGATCTGACATGTCACATGAGAAAAACGTATAAAGTCCTTGTGATTCATACTAAAATAGGTGTTATTTGGTTATGGTTAAGAAAACAAGTTTGGATGTAAATATTTGATAAAATACAACTATTTTTGAGAGGTTGATTGATGAATTAAAAATCGAGGTAGTGAATGTTAAAACCGTGACTTTTGAAAATGTAGTTGGTAATTTGAAAGAGAATTCAAGTTAAAACATTTGTACATATTTATAAAAACCTTTTGTTAATCAATTTTGAAAACCGTTATTTATGATTTTAGAAAATTCTCGTTTAAAATAAATCAAGCAAGATAATAAGTACGTCAAACATAAAGCAAAATAAAATATTCCAGAGGCCTTATTGCAACTTAAAAACCCAAAATAGTAAAAGTAATAAAGTAAACGGAAATAGAAATTTAAAGTTCAAAAACACCATTTCTGAAGTATGGCCTCCACCGAGTCATCCATGGCCAAAGTCCACATCACTGAGCATTACCTGCAAGGGTTAAGGAAAAGGGGTGAGTTACTAGAACTAAGTGTATAATCCCCTTACCGTCATCCACTGGGCCTGAATCCATTTAGCAATAACTTGGGCTTAAACCCATTTACATGATCAATAATAAAATGAAGTAATGTATGCAACCCAACCCATCCATCCATCACACCTCCGACCAGCCAATCACACCTGTGGGGATCAAGTCAACCCACCCCGCCACTCACACCAAAATTTGCAGTCAAGCTGCTTATCATATATTTTTATTGTGGCCAAGCCACCGAAATCATAAGTAACATTATAATGAATATTTTGTGGCAATGCCACCAGGCTACACTGCTCTTCATACATTTATCCCAACCCATGCGATATGTAATATGCAACATGCATAATGAAGCATAATATCCACATATATGTACAACAATCATTAATCCAATAATTTATTACGGTGAATCGGCCCATTATAGCACTTTGTATTTCGGCCCACTAAGGCATTCTAGCAAACTCAGCCCATATGGGCATTTTGGTAAATCGGCCCATAGGGGCATTTTGGTAAATCGGCCCACAGGGGCATTTTCGTAATTCTAACAATTTTAATATCGATTTTGACAAATCTTTAAAAATAATGTAATTTAAGCAAATTTCTCATTTTATGCCATATTACGATTTTTAGCCTTATAGTAACAACGATCTATTATCCAACATGTAATCGTATCATGAACCTACGGAATTTCAGTGTGAGATTACACACCTGATTACGGTAAGGACTAAGCCTTCTTGATCGGCGGTACCTAAATCACCATTACACTCGATTAATCCAACAAACGAGATTTTATTAACCTAAATCTAAATTAGACGATCTAATGGAACGCTTACCCTTAGTATCGTGAACGACCACGATTTGCCTATTCACACCGGATGATGGTCCACAACCCGGTGGAAATCTCGAATCGCTGATACCGCTCTACGCTTGAACTTAGGAGTAGGAATCGCAAATCCACTCCTTTTGTGTTCTCCAATCGCTTTTCCTTTCGAATCAGTATCAGTTGCCTCCATTGGAAAAAGTCTTAATCAAAACGATATTACGATGATATAAATCGATTGTCTAAGGAAAAGGTTCGGCTTACCACTATTTCCGTAGGATCCACATGTGAATAAAAACGAGCGATTTAGTCCCTGTAACAACCGATTAGTCACAACCATCATTCCGTTTAGTAAACTAATCAAACAATGAGCGAGATCAAAATAATCCATAAAGAAACTTCTTACTTTACGATGATAAATCTGATTTCCACTGATTGGGCTTACGACTATGGATGAATCGACAAAATAAAAGATTCGACCAACCCCACAAGAACACTACTATAACACCCCAAACCCGGCCCATACGTTTCGACCAGATCTGGTATGCTACGGGTTGAACGTTAAAATCTTTTGCTAAGTTGGTTTTGGAAATCGTAAGTTAATTAGAAAATATTTGAATAAATAAGTGACATTTGAAAAGAAACCTTGTATTATTATTATTAGGTATAAATAAACCCCTGACATAAATTCATAAGTTGCAAATATTAAAAAAAAACTACTTAGGCGAATATAAACTATGGGGCCTTATTACCTAAATATTCCCAAAATAAAACTTAAAGGAAAAACCGAAAATAATATATATAAATAAAAACTTGATGGCCCCTCGAGTCCGTCTCGGCTCTCATGTCCACGATCTACTGCTTATCTGAAAAGTTAGGGAAAAATAATAGGGTGAGTCACCAAGACTCAGTGTGTAAATCCCGAAAACACATAAAAGGCTTGGGCCCACAAACACATTACGAGCCCTGGCCCATACACAATGGCAACAATCATAATCACATGACAGATAATAAATGATGCAAAGCCCAACCCATCCTAGAATTCCATCCTCTACACACCAAGCCGTACCAACCATCATACCTTGGGGATTTTTACAATCAACCCTCCATCCGCTACACACCAAAACGACAGCCGTACTGCCTATTCCTATCAATCAGGAATTTTAATGTGCTTTTCTACCACCGATCACCAAGTGACCTAACATTTCATTACGTGGGTTTTCTACCACCGATCACTATGTGACCTTAACATTTCATTACGTGGGTTTTCTACTACCGATCACCATGTGACCAATCATTTCATTACGTGGGTTTTCTACCACCGATCACCATGTGACCAATCATGCTGTAACACCCCAAACCCGGCCTAAACATTACGGCCGGATCTGGCATGTCACATAAAAGGCTTGTTTAAAAACTGCGCGTTTGTTAAAAATTTCAAGTTTAAATATTTACTCGCTTGATATCCTTTTGTTAACATTTTGGAAAACGATTATTAAGGGTTTAGGACATTCCCGTATTGAACATTTGATAACAATAGGCAGCAATCATATTAAAAGCTAAACCAGATAAAATACCAAAAATACAGTTAAAGCGGCCTTATTACAACTTAAAATCCCAATAAAAATAAGTTGAAATAAGAGAACAAGTTTACGAGAAAATAATGTATGGCCTTCATGAGTCCGCCTCAGCTCCCAAATCCGCGATCTAACGATTACCTGTAAAATTAACTAAGGGGTGAGTCATCGAGACTCAGTGTGTAAATCCCCATCCAAAGTATGTTAAGCTCATACACAGATCCATGTGCAAATATGCATGTCATGCAACCCATCCATCCTATCCATCCGAAACTCCCAAATCTACCCCGTGTGGTCAAAACCACTGGTGGTCAAAACCACTGGTGACCGTAGTCACAAATAATATCGGTGTGGTCAAAACCACTGGTGACCGTAGTCACAAATAATATCGGTGTGGTCAAAACCACTGGTGACCGTAGTCACAATAATATGTGTGGGGCCAACCCACAATGTGGTCAAAACCACTGATGACAATCCCGTATATCGATATGTGGGGCCAACCCACTGTGGTACCAAACCACTAGGACAAGTCACAAAGATAGCAATATGTGGTCAAAACCACTGGTGACAGTCTAGAACCATATCTTCCCCCTCCTCTCATCATACCCATGCAATATGACATAATAATTCGTATGCAGTATGACATGTGTGCAAATCATATATCACAGATAACGTATGAAATGAATTACCATCATAACCAGAATAACAAATATGACATAATCAAGCCAATCAACCTCTAAGGGTATAACAGTAATTTACCTTCTAAGGGTATTTTGGTAATTT
This sequence comes from Gossypium australe, assembly GCA_005393395.2. Taxonomy (NCBI): domain Eukaryota; kingdom Viridiplantae; phylum Streptophyta; class Magnoliopsida; order Malvales; family Malvaceae; genus Gossypium; species Gossypium australe. The sequence continues at coordinate 114,800,220 of CM016623.1, read as the reverse complement.
ACCCACTAAGGGTATTTCAGTAATTTCGTACCTGGAATGGCCTTTCCAAAGGCCCAATGTCGCCCCGAGCGACTCAACTACCAATTCTGTCTTTACCGGACTATTGGGCCTAAAACCCGATTCCGGCCCATTCGGGCCCACACGCTCGTGTGGCCCACCTAACATAAATTTAGCCACGTATATAAGTTCCACCTAGTCTAGTTCACTATATACTATACCATCATACATTTTGCTCAATTGGGCCCACTTCGGCCCATCGCGGCCCAAGCAGCCCCAACCCACAAGAATACTACTGATGGCCTCAACTATCGCGTCGAAGCCCCACACGTGCGCTCGCAAGCTCGTGTGGCTACTATTGCTGTGATCGGCACTTTGGCATTTGCCGCTCTACAACTAGAATAGAGAGAGTTACACACCTAATAAGAATCTGAAGCTGCTAAACCGCGCTCCGAGCACTCATTTGCCCAACGCCAACCAGGTATGATAACTCTTCTCCTGGAATGCTCTTTATATAGCTAGCTCTTCACCTTCCTTCTTTGTATCTTTCCGATGTGGGATCCCTTCGTCAGTGGAGTTTAAATTCAACTGAAACTCTTGCCGTCCAATCCGCAAAATAAATACTCCCTCGCTTCTCATGAGATTCGAACCCAGGCTCCCTTGCAACATAATCCACGCCGCTAACCACTTGGCCACAAGCTCCTCTTGTGCCTTAAACCATGCGCAACTAAATATAAACTATGGCCCAAATTCTAAGATCCAAGTAAAAGAAACTAAAATGCAAAAGCCAAGACTTGAACCTTGGACCTCCTTCCTTCCTTGTGGCGTCACCCCCTTGTCTCTTATGTGGCGTCACTTTGCCACTACACCACACACTACACTTGTGTCATTTTCCTCCACATTTTATTCTTAAGGCCTACCTACCAACTCCTAGGGTTTTTTTCGCCTAAAACCAAAATTTCCCCAAAGCTAATGTTCGATCCCGGGACTTCATAGAAGCCCTCTAACCTTCCAATATCACTTATCTAATAAGTCCAACTTGTACTAAAGCCGATCTCCTATTTCCCAAAAATTTTAAACGCTACTACTCCTAAGGCCTATTGGGCCCAATCCTACTAGGCCCAACTTCGGGATGTTACACATGCTCTTCCCCTTTTCATATCAAACCCATCCCATGCATATATTCATGAAAAATCAAACAATATACTACCTAAGAGATTACAGTCTTTCACATACATCGATACACATAGAGAAGTTTCTATGGTTACATACCTGGCATCCTTTGCCTACCCTTTCTGGGTATCGCGACTGTTTACACAGCCCATTTTCCGGCTTTTAGCCCATAACATAAACATATATATATTCATATAGATTATTAGTGTGCTAGAGATCTACACACGACTGTTCATACAGCCTCATTTTCTAGCTTTTCAGCCCCTAACAGGTATAATACAAAATAAAACTTATGTGATAAGGATCTACACACCTGATTGCCGTTAGAACGAGACCCTCTAAGTTGACGCTATCTGTAGCCAACACCACTGCTATCTGCCTAAGGTGTTGTTCAGAAGCCGGTCCACAACCAAGTGGCCAATCTCGAACGGCAGGTACCGCTCGTTTCTTAAACTTAAGGATTCTTTCCTTTGCCTAATCCATATTTAATTCCATCACAAGTCCTTGTCAGAACTACTATCACAATATATGATCGTTAATCCTCATCATAAAGTTAAGATCTTGTATACAATGAATGAATCTAGTAAAAATCTAGGGAGAATCTCCTTACCTTAAAATCCCGAAATTGGAGACTAACGATTTTTGGCTTTTAGATCTAGACGACCAAGTTTCCTTCAAATCCCGGAATGCCGCCCAACATAGAACCATTAAACTATTAGCTTTTCGGCTTTTGCCTTTCAAAAACCGAAATAAAACGTGAGAAACTAACAGAAGTCGTGAAACACCCCAAACCCGGCCTATGCGTTAAGACCAGACTTGGCATGCCACACAATTCGAACTTACGTCTAGTCATCAATGCTTTTGATGAAAATAATTTTTCAAAATGATTTTGAAGACGGAGTTTATCAAAAATCGAGATTTATTTGAAAACCATGATTTTAAAAATGAGAGTTTACAATTTGATTTTCAGAGAAATAATTGGTTAAAAACTTAAATAATTAGTTGAAATAAATTTATAAAAGAGTTTTCACAGAAATTTTACGAGTGAGTGATATTTAAGAAAAACCCTTTTTATACGTAAGTTTAAGAAAACATTTATAAGAATTAAACAGCCCCATTTAAGTAACTAAAACATATTAAAATCCATCCACGAATAAAAATCCATAAAAATAATACCAGAGGCCTTATTACATCGCAATTGAAATAGTACTTAGATAAAAGTACTTAAAAGAAGTTCAAAGTTTTTATCACTCATCATTCGTAGTATGGCCTCCACACGAAGTCATCCCCGGCCCGAGCCTCCATCAATTACCTGAGAAGGTTAAGAAAAACAGGGTGAGTTACTAAGAACTCAATGTGTAACCCACTTACCGTGATCATTGGGCCAAAACCATTTAAGCATTTAATTGGGCTTGAGCCCATTTACAAATGTACAATATATATAAATCAAATATAAAAAAATAATGCATGTGATATGCAATTCCCAACCAAGCCTAATTTCCATCCGCTACACACCACCTGTACCAACCAACACACCTGTGGGGATTAAGTTAACCCACCCCGCCAACACACCAATAGCAGGCATTAAGCCAATTATAATATTTGTGGCAGAGCCACCGAACTAGATTGTGACAGAGTCACCGAACTAGAGGCATTAAGCCATTTAAAATATTTGTGGCAGAGCCACCGAACTAGATTTTTGCAACAGGCCTTTCTTCTCTTCGTCAATTATCCCAACCCATGCAGTCATGTATATATATATATATATATATATTCATATGATAAATTTCAACAAAAAGCCCATAATACAAGTTATCAATTTGGCCCATTATTCAAATTAGCATTTTAGCCCATATATTGATCTAGCAATTTTGGCCCATATAACAAATACCAAGCGGTCCATATAGCAACATATCACATTTGGCCCATAAAGGGTATTTTCGTAATTCGGTCCGTAGGGACATTTCATAATTCAGCCCATTAGGGGCATTTTTGTAATTCGGCCCATAAGGGCGTTTTATAATTCAGTAATTGTACCCACTAAGGGTAATTCGGTAATCTCGCAACCCAAGGGTATTTCATAAATTTTACCCACCAAGGGTAATTCGTTTTGGCACAAAAATTGAAATTATCCATCTGCGTTATGCTGACTAAATTGACTATAACTCGAGTTAGGAAACTCAAAATTTAGATCCGTAAATTTTCCCTGAAACTAGACTCATATAACTTTTTACTGTAATTTTTCCAGAATTTTTTTTGCTTAGCCAATTAGTACAGTTTATTCTTCAATGTATCCCCTATTTCACTATTTGACAGTTCTGCCCTCTCTTCACAAAATCTAAGATATCTTATTGTACAAAACTCAAATACTGGTTTCGTTTGATCCGAATAAAAATACACTCACTAAGGATTCTAATAATATAAACTGTGTCCCATAATTATTTTTCTACAATTTATAATGATTTTTTCAAGTCAGAACAGGGGATCACATATTCATTCTAAACCAGTCTTACAAAAATTTAAAAAACTCAAAATATACAAATCCTTTGCTTTCTCTGTTTCTTTTATAAGAAAATAGACTCAGTAAGCTTTAATCTCATATCTTATTCACTTTGTAATTCCTTCTATCCTATTTTTCATGATTTTTCAAATACACATCACTGTTTCTGACCGAAACGGTTTTATTACAAAACATGATTATCACTACCATCATACGCACGTCCGAGTGATCACAGATGTTGGTTATCGGTTTTCTTAGATATTTCTACTGAATCACAGAATATTTCATGTAAACTTTCAGAGATATGTGAGATTTACTCAGCATTTCAAACATATATTCGGAAGGGTACGGGATTACACACCTAATTACGGTAAGGACTAAACTTTTTTTATCGTCGGCACCTACGAGACCCACTATTTCCGAAGGATTAACAAATAGAGAATATCGAGTGAATTTGTCCCTAAAAAAATAATCGATTAGTTGAAACTTCGATCCGATTTGCAACATAGCCGAATATAGATATAACGAAAAATTCCAAGAAGAACTCCTTACCTTAACACTTCGATTTGATTTCTAGCGAGTCACGATGATTACGAATACTCTGAGTTCGGCCTTCTTTATAACACGATTGCTTAAACGAAGGTTGAAAGAATAATCAACAAAACAATATAGATGAAAAGAAGATTCGGCTTTGAAGGAAAATTAGAGAAAAGGGTGTTAGCACCATTCAGCTAAGGAGAAAAGTAGAAGAGAGAAGATGTACCTCGGGTTTTCAAGGATGAAAAAGAAACAAAGGGAGGGATTTGGGACAAGAGAACATTCGGCCAAAGAGTAGAGAAGAAAGAAAAGAAAAAAATGACCTTTGTGTTATGGTGATTTAGACACTAGAGAGGAAAAAGAAAAGAAAAGAAATGGAAAAAAGAAACAATTGCTTCCTTGAAGCTTATGGCACATTCGGCTAGGGAGAGGGAGAATTGGAGAGAAAAGTTTTGATAAAAGCACCAATGACCAAATGGAAAATGTGCTCATCAAGCACCTAATCCCACCAACTAACACCAAAAATTAGTCATCCCCCCTTAGTCCCCTATGCCGTCCAAGTACTTGGCCACCAAGTCAAAGTTTGGCCACTCTAAACTTTCCAAAAAATCTTCTTTGTTTCATGCCTTATCCCCCCCCCACTTACATACCTTTTCCTTAATTCACTCTTAGCCATACCTTTTTCCTTAATTCACTCTTAGCCATTATACCATAAAAATAAAAGTCTAACCTACCATAAATAATAAATACTAGCTTGACCGACACATGCTAGATGAGTGAAAAGAAAAAAAAATTTAGTCACAAAAATGCATACCAAGGGATTCGAACATCTTCCCTCAAGCAAACATACATGGCGTCATTTCCACCTTGCTTCTAGCTCATCTTATGCTAGTTTTTGACACTTAAATTACTTTAAGCATTAGGATCACTTGATCCACTTCAATAAAATTCTCATTACTAAAATTTATTCTGGCTCCGAAAAAAAAATCCCGAGCTTTCTCGAAACTATATTAAGCACACAAATTTAATCATTCACAAGCTAATCACCAAAAACATGCAACATATCGATACTCATATTTTTAGGATGTTACAAGTCGACAATTACCTTAACACAAGGGATTCGGCTAGCACTACAGAGAAGATTTGGCAATGCCAAAGAAAAAGATTTAAATGCCGGAAGAATAGAACTAACTCACAAATGGGATGAATAAAGAAAAACTATGAAGATTTCGGCTTTTTAGAGAAATCGGCACAAGAGGAAAAGAATGGAAAAGAGAGAAAAAAGAATGAGGGGAGAGGTTTCGACTTTTGAAGAATTTAAAGAAAGAAATTGTAGAGGGAGAGGCTAGGGATTTTCGGCACAAGGAATAAAGAGAGAATTAGGGTTTTAAATGCCAGAATCAAGGAGCTATCCCCCCTATTTATAGGAATTTCGGCACCTCCTGTATAAAACTGAAAACGCCCTTCCTAATTAATTAAAATTCAAGCTAAATGAAAGGGAAAATTCGGCACCCCTTTGCCATGCAGTAGCCGATTTCTTTACTCCTCTGAGTGGTGGATTTTCGGCCATCACCATCCTTGTAGATAGGCTCCTATCTTTTCTCCTTTTTATCTTCTACTTTATCAATTATAAAATCCATATAAATCCTCCTATTTTTGAGCCTTGTTGCCATCCACTTCACCTAACCCTAATGCTGAAAATTAACTAACTTAAATTAAAATAATTGAACTCCATGAAACTTAAATTTGGGCCCCCTACTCCCTTGTGTGGCATCACCTCCTAATATTGGGTCACAAGCCCACTTTGGTATTTTAAACACAGATACTACCTTTTAAACCCTATAATGCCCAAACATATAATTTTAATCAAGGCCCCTACCTAAGCCTGAGCCCAATTTGGACCCCTAACACTTAATTTAACTCATTACACATGTTCACCCATTAAATGCATAGGCCCAAAAATTCAGGATGTTACAACTACAAAAAAGGAGATGATCACGAAATGAGGGAGTAGAAGAGAGGAATGTTTCGGTTTAGAGAACCATCCAAAGAGAAGGTACACATTCGGCATGAAGAAAAGAAAATGCAAGGATAGAATAGAGCCACTTACCGATTCGATCAAAGAAGAGATGCTCAACTCGCAAGATGGAGAAGAGAAGATGATAGAAATTCGGCTATTGATGAGAAAAGAATAAAGAAGATTTGGCCAAACAAAGTTGTGTCGATTAAAGAGAAAGGGAGAATGGTTGAGGAGATGGTGAAGAAGAAAAGAAGTGATGGACAAAGGGGTATAGAGGTTCGGCTATTACCAAAAGAAAATGAACCAAATTGGATTGAGTGTTTTGGCAAAACAAAAGAAAGGAGAAAAGACAAAAGGTTACAGTGATTCGGCCAAAACAAAGGAAAAGAAGTTGGAAAAAGAAAATGCCAAAATGTTAAGAAGAAACAAAACTTTTCATGCACAATATTTGCAAAATGCAATAGGAATTTCGGCTCTCCCTATTCCCCTAACCAAAACCGTGTATCACTTTTGCCAAAAGGATGAATGTTGACCAAAATAATATTTCCAAAACATCCTCCACATAATAGGCAACATGTTCCATTCTCTTGCCTTTTTCTTTTGATTCTTTCCTTCATTATCCCTTGTTTTCCTCCCTACCATATTTTCTTATTCTTCTTTCCATAGATAAAAAGTCTTCCTTACCTTAATTAGGACCATGGCCAACACTTGGAAGAAAAGTACAAAAATTAATCAAAATTTTTGCACTAGTTGGGATTCGAACTCCTTCCCAAAAGCCCTTCATGTGACGCCACAACTTCCTTGCCATATGCTCACTTATGCTAGCAAAATACACATTTATTTCCTTAAGCATTGATGTCACTTACCTATCTCTCCTTAAAGTGCTTAAACATAAAAATTTTGCTAAGGCCCAATTCAACCCCGAGCCTTCTTAGGACCCCTAAACATACACAATTAACATTTTTAACTAGCTTAACGCAAGATATACTTCAAAACATAAAATTCTGAATTTCAGGATGTTACATATTATTTATTATATTATATTTTTAATTTGTACATTATATAGCATTATATATTATATATATTATTTTTAAAATTTTGTTTTGAATAAAGTCTATTATATTATAACCTATTTTATTTGTATTACTTATTATATATAATTTTTATGATTAGTATATTATGTATATATAAGTTATTATTGAAATTATTATATATTTACTAATTATTTTTATTATGTATAATCTTTATATGTATTATTGTTATTAATTATTTTCTATTATTTTATTATATATTATGATTTTTATTAATTATTATATTATACATTTTTTAAAACAAATTTTCTACATTATATATTATATCATACATTATTTTCTTGAAATTTTATTTTGTATAAAATCTATTTTATGTTATAACATATTTTATTTATATTTTTTATGACTAGAATATTATATATATGTTCTTATTTAAAATTATTATATATTAATTATTACCTTTTTTTTATATTATATACATGTATTAAATTATTAAAATTATGAATTTATTCTTATATTTTTTAAAATACGTCGTTTACATATATCAATTGTTTTGAAAATAATCATATTTTTATATCTCTGTCATAATTCATTGTGTAAATGTAGTGTTAGTTTACTCCTCATATATTGATCTTGTTTAGACATTCATTTTTAATATTTATGCTTCATATAGATTCTTAATTACTGTTGCTTATTTTATATATTGTATTCGTTTATTCATATTTTTGTATCCGTTTATTATTGCTTTAGCATAGTTCATTTATTTATTTATTCTTGTTATATTATTCATTGTTTATTTATTATTAACATAATTTGTAGTTAGGTTGAATTGATATGCATATTATAATGTCTTATTCAAACCCTTTTTATAAAAAAAAAAACCTTTTAAATTAAAGTATTTTATTCAAATAGTTTTAAAATATACGGTGATATCTAATGTTTGGGGACTTCGAGAAGAATTGTGCCCTAACTTACTGGGTTTCGATTTTTCTCGTAGAACTTAAGGTATTAGATATCTCTTCTCTTTCGAAACCGATACTTACAAATTTCAAATAAAAAAACCTATTCTTGGGAATTCAAAATGTTGTGTCCTAACTTACTGGATATGATGTTTTGTGTCTCGAGGTAGGCATTTTCTAATCTAAAGACATGCCTAGTTTCGAAGTCATGAGAGGCTATATCCTAACTTACTGGGTATGGTGTTTTATTTCTTTAAGATAGGTAAGTCTAGTTTTTTTTCTTTAAATAAAAGAACCATTTTCTAAAAATTTTTCAAAATTTCAACATTAAGACATGATTTTATCGATTAGGTACCAATTTTGGGGCGTTATGAGGGTGTTAACCCTTCCTCATATGTAACCGACTCCCGAACCCATTTCTCTTGTTTTTTCGTAGACCAAAATCAATATTTTGAAATAAAACGTTTTTTAAGGTGATCCAATCACACCTAAGTAAAAGGGATTGGTGGCGACTCCCATTTTCGTTTTTAAAAGTTGATCCCCATTTTTTTCATAGATGAAACACCCCAAACCCGGCCCACGAGCCTTGACCGGATCTGGTATGTTCCTCGAAGTAAACCGGTTCAAAATTCTTTTGTTACTTAGGAAAACTTGTGTGTTTTGAAAGAAAGATTGTTTTGGGTTGGGCTTGAGTTGAAAACGAGTTTATTTTATATTGAAAACCCATGTATTTCAGGTGACAAAATATTTAGAGTTTATTTTAAATTAAATTGACTTAATCTTTAATAATTATAAGTTTCGTAACATGGTAAATGAAACAAAATAAAATAGTCACTATGGCCTTATTACAAAAATTCCCAAAAATAAATTAAAGTGCTTAAATAGAATAAAAGTCCAAAATAAAATTTTCCTTGCTGTGCATGGCCACCTTTAAGCTCCTGCCGACCTGGTCCATTACTGATCATCACCTGGAAGAAAATATTCCCCAACGGGGTGAGTCAAACAGACTCAATGTGTAACCAACACTAAAACTTAACAATTCAGGCATACAATATCATATCACATACTTATTCATATAACAGATATAAAATAATGATGCAACCCGAACCCAAACCTATATGCCATCCGCTACACATCACCCGTACCAACCTGCACACCGCGGGGACTACTAAGTCAACCCTCCATCCGCTACACACCATCGAAGGCAGTCGCTGCAGTCGACGTGCTCATCGCCCTTATAAAATTCGTGGTCTTAGGTCACCACATTCAGATATCGTGGTCTTAGGTCACCACATTCAGATACCGTGGTCTTAGGTTACCACATTCAAATATCGTGGTCTTAGGTCACCACATTCAGATATCGTGGTCTTAGGTCACCACATTCAGATATCGTGGTCTTAGGTCACCACATTCACTTCCCCTTTCATATAACCCGAATGCCCCATATCATCCATATCATGCATATTACATAATTTCACATTCTTATCCCTTTTCACATGTTACATATATAACATAATTTCATATTCCTAGTAGGAGTAGGAAACGTACCTGAGTACTTTTGTACCATTACATGGTACCTTAGCCATATTCTTACACATTCTTATAGTCACATACATATTAATTATTGCCATAAATATATCAAGAAATAGTGTGAGGTACACACCTGATTCGCTTAAGGTTTCCAATCCAAATCCCGAAAAGCTTGATCTAATGCCTTAGATCTTAGATCTCTACATTTAATCAATCATTTAATACTTAGTAAAGAGCCATTCGGCCATAAATCCAAATCCTAGTAGGATTAGTACACTAAAACTTACCTTGTTACCGATTGACTTAAGAATCAAGTCCCGAAACTTTGTTGTATTCCTTCTTGTATTTGGCCAAACATTAAATCACATCCCAGGTTAGTTTCGACTTCTTAAACAATTATGAAATAGATCTAGATATCAAAATAAGCCTTGGCCGAATGCTATAGACACTTACCTTGTGGATTTTAAATCCCGAAACTCACCGAATAACTAGGGAACACGCAGCCTATGGTGTACCTTCGGAAAAAGAACTTCTCCTTCCTTGTAGTCGACACTTAGTAAATCCCGAAAGTATTCCTTGCCTTAGATGTCTGTCGAAATCCCTATAACTTCATGTTAGATCAATTTCTAACATTTATTCACAACAAATAACCCTTAGCCGAATGTTAAATATGACTTACCTTAGATTCTTAAATCCCGAAATAGTTGACTTGTCTTATGAAGTTGTCGACAATGGCAGAAATCTCGAAGAGCCTTCTTTCCAAGTTTCGACTAACACAATAATGGGGTTAGATTTACTAGTTTCGGCTTTAATCTTAGAAGAAAAAGAATGGAAATCGATAACTACTAACCTTACCCTTAATCTTTGTAATCGACAGCCCCCTTTTCTTGAGTCCTCAAAGATTCGGCTTAAGGCCTAGAGAATAGTCACACAAGTTTCGGCTTTTGGAATATTGAGAGGAGAAGAATGAAGAAGAAAAGAATAGTTGCTTAAGAGAATTCGGCAATGGTGAAATAAGGAGAAGGGAAATTTGGCAGAGGTTATCAAGGAAGAAAAAATAATGCTGAATGGCCTCTCTTTTCCTTTTATAGCCGAATTTACTAGCTTAGAATCCCTACTTGGCCACCACTCTTCTATTTTGATAGCTTTATCACTTTAATTATCACATAAAACTTAATCCAATAATTATCTCTTATCTCTTAATAAAAATATCAATAAAAAACCATCATTTATCCATCTATTTGCCGAATTTTAACAACAATAAAACACCTCCCTATAGAGCCTTAATGCCGTCCACTTCTCTTGTTCCTAGCACCAAAATAAAATTCTCTTATTTGCTCCCCAAGTGACTCGAACCCAGGCCCAATTGCACATGCTTGTGGCGTCAACTCCAGAGGCCCTAAGTGGCGCCTCCAAGCCACTTTTCCAAGCCCATTTGTATGTCATATTTCACCCATAAATTTTCTTAAGGCCACCTTGCTTTACTTCCCTCTCTTAACCTCAGAACTTAACTTTTCCTAAAACGTTTCCTTATATTTCCTTACATTTCCTTACATTTCCTTACATTTCCAAGTTTCCAAAAATGTTCGTTTGCCTCCTTTAAACTTAACATTTCTTACATTTCCAAGTTTCCAGAAATGTTCACTTTCCTCTTTTGAACTTAACATTTCTTACATTTCCAAGTTTCCAGAAATGTTCACTTTCCTCTTTTGAAACTTAACATTTCTAAATCATTTCCAAGTTTCCAAAAATGTTCATAATACATTCATAACACACAAGACATGCCATTTCGTATACTTAAATCAAAAATGCATAGGCCCATTTTCAGGATGTTACAATAAAAGTCAAAAAATGGTTTCGACACTTATCATTTAAATCTTGTATACTCATATCATATGCTATTTGTACAAATTCACTTGAACATATATCATTTTCATTATTAAGATCACATAAAACACATTTGGCCGAATATACATAATTAGTATGCTTATGCATAGATTATATTTAATACTTTAGCATTTATTTGATCAAATAAACAATCAACTTACCTTATTTCATAACACTTTTTAAATACATACCTGAGCCCTTTTAATTCGATTTTCACATTGAATCTTCACTTAACAATGCTCGTTGAACCGTTCGAAATTGAAAAGGATACGCGGATAGTAGGACGCTCGTACAATGCCAACATCCCAGACGTGGTCTTACATGTAATCACATATCGATGCCACTGTCCCAGACAGGGTCTTACATGAATCTAATACGATGCCAATGTCCCAGACATGGTCTTACACGTAAACACAAGTCGATGCCAACGTCCCAAACGTGGTCTTACACAATAACACATATCGGATATCCTATGTCATGACATATGTATCCTAACTATTCCTAGGCTTCGTACGGGGCTTTTGGACATTGGATCTCGATCGAATCAAACTCGGAACATAGTAAATTCTTAATTTCACATTCGGCTAAGGCATAATTTTAATCAAATAATTCAAGTTATCACGTAGCAATATATATTCATAAATATAACAACATTTAAATGCTTATTGACTTACCTCGGACGTAGACGAATGGTAAAATCGACTAATCGACTACTTTCATTTTTCCCCGGTCTAAATCCGATTTCTTTGGTTCTTGATCTTGAATCAAGCTTCTTCAATGGCCGAATATAGCTTTCTTTTTCTTTTCTTGTTTCGGTCAAAGGTTAAAAAGATGATATAAAATGGCTTTCATTTTATTTTTCTTTATTATATTTAACATATATGATTATTAATTTTAATTTTATAAAATTAACATATAAAAACATATAATAATAACATGTTGCCGTCCACTATATATTAAAATGGCTTAATTGCAACATAAATCCTCCATATTAAAAAGACAACAACAATTAGGCACTTTCACAACTAACCATCAAATTTTCATTTTACGCGATTATGCCCTTTTATTAAATTAGACACTCAAATGACAAAATTAAAACACGAAAATTTAACACAAGCAAAGTCACACATAATAAACACTAAAAATAATTTTTAAAATATTTTTCAGACTCGGATTTGTGGTCCCAAAACCACTATTCTGATTAGGGTCAAAATTGGGCTGTTACAAGTATATAATTATAAGGTCATAACATGTTTGATGTGTTTTGAAATGGTTAAGTAATTGATGATATATAAATCAAGTGGTAAATGAATTTGAGTTAGTATATATGATACAAATTTACCTAAGAACATAAATGAAAATTTGATAAGCTTATTCATTTGAATATACATGTTAATATATCTTATACAATACTAGTATTAGGCTTGATTATAATGTCTTGGATTGGTTGGTAAACGTGTATAAGTGTTGTTGTAGGTCAATGGCTAATTTGGGTGATAAATAAGGCTAGGAAATGGCCCTATTTTGTCCACACGGGTAGACACACGGGCGTGTGTCTTGACTGTGTGTGACACACGGCCTGGCACATGAGCATGTGGATTGGTCGTGTGTCCCTTGCATCTTAAAAATTAAGAAACAGAATGCTCAAAATTGGGCACATGGGTAGAGACACGAGCGTGTATCTCAGCCGCGTGTGCTACACGGCTAGAACACGAGCGTGTCTCTTGGCCGAGTAAACCTGCACCTAAAATGTAAAAATTAAATTGACCACACGGCCTACTCACACGGGCGTGTGACCTCTGTATTAAAGAAAAAATTTTAAATTTTGCGAAAAATTCTCTGAGATCCTGATTTAGTCCCGACTTGATTCTAATGTTTAAATTGGGCCTCGATGGCCCATTCAAGGGATGATATGATTAGTTTCGGATATAAATAGTAAGTGACATGAATTACTTGAAATTATACTTTACGAAAGACAAAGGAAGAGAGAAGAAAACGAGGACTCTAGGAAGGCGTTGAATAAAAAAAATCTTTTAGGAGGGAGATACATATATATGTTAGGATAATTTTTATATTTGATTTATTTTACGTTAGGAATATTTATTGATTTCTTTTAGGATATTGTAATTAGTAAAATTTATAGAAATATTAGAATTGTATAAGTATACATTTAGAAATTTTGTGTAAAATCCCCACATGATAGAAACACAACAATTCAGAGCTTTCAACGAAAAAAGGGAAAGGAGCACCCATCAATAGATTATGGAACTACCACGATCAATCATGTAACTTCTTTCCTTATCCGTCAAGACTACACATTGAGGACAATGTGTTATCTAAAGTGTGGGGGGTAACATAGGAAATTTGTTTGAATTTTTATGCGTTTCTTTTAATTTTTGTTGTCAATTGTATGTTTGAGCTTGTAGAAATACAAGTGATTGGTTAGGAGCATGTATATAGGATGATTGTAGTTACTATAAGCTTGGCATGATAGTAGATTACTTTAAATTTTTTACTATTAGACTACCAAGTTCTATATGTTACATTGTAAGTAGGCATTGAGCAATTGAATGTACCAAAGGATATAGAGAATACAGGGAAACAAGCATGCTAGTATGTATTATAGATTGTTGAATTTGTGATCGTTTGATTTGTTAAATTTGTGAATATTGAAATGCCTAGGGACCTAAGGCATTTTTTGGTATACACCTAGAACCAAAATGCTAACATTGTTTATTTATCCTTAGTACTTATTCTTGAGTCAAAAGATATTTCTTAATGAACCTTCATACAAAACCCGAGCCAAAATATCAATTTTTACTTACCTGTTTTCTTTGGTCCTAAACTGCATGACAATAGATGTTTGACCATATGTATTGAGGGTTAAGTAGATACATCAAAGTGGATTTTGTAAAAACAGAGTGAAATAGGAAGAAATGGTGTGATATAGTAATTATAGGTTAGCCAATATGTGCAAAACAAAAGAAAATTTCAAAAAGAACATTAAAACGAGTAGAAAAAGTACTTGAAAAGTAAAAGCATTTGTGAGTGAGATGCATTGAAAAAGGAAAAAAAGGTGACAAAGTCAGACAAAAAGAAGAACTCTTTCATTAATGCACAAAAACTCGTGAGCTAGCCGTAGATGCTATATTTTGTTGTGACTTCTTATATGGAGAAATAAATAAGGTGAGAGAATGAGAAATAAGGAGGTGAGCATGTAAGGGTCAGTAAGGGGGAGAATAATGAGCAATACGATGTGCCAAACTATTTTCATACTTGAAACTATTTTGATTCTTACTATTCTTGAATTTCATACATGTTCTAAGCCTTAGAACGTTACAAGCTAAAAAGTCCTATGTGATCTAGGTAGACTTATTTATGAATTGACATCATATTAAACAATTGCATTTTCGACTGTTTGTATTTTGCTAGGATAATCAAATTACCTATGTGATTATTGATGGACTCATACGTTTGGAAGCCTTAATGTTTGTATACCTCGTAATATACTGAACTTAGGTGTTTGATATCAAAAGTTGTAAGTCAACTATATATCATGTCAAGATTATGTGTAAATATGAAATGCCTAGTTATGTACTTCAAAACAAGCGTTTTTACTATACTTGCTCTAGGGTCATAATTTAATTTGTTGTTTTTGTTGCTTTGCTTGAGGACAAGCAATGACTTAAGTGTGGGGGAGTTTGATCTGCCGTAATACGATGTAGTAGATTAAACTAGTTTTTGCACTTGAGGAGCTTGAATACAAGCAATTTCATTATGCTTTAGTTAAGTTTTCATAATTTAGTTTAGATTCAATATAAAGTGTATTTTGAGTCTTTTATTTACCTTGGGAGCCGAATGAGACCTATAGGCAAGCTAATGTACTTAGTGAGTATGCAGGAGACCATTGAAGGGCGTATAAATTCAATAGTGATCGTTGTGTTGCAACATGGGAAGTTCGATGTCACAACATATGGAGCAGAATACAAGAATCTCGAGTCTGCCTTTGGTGTCACGACACAACGATGAGATGTCATGACACACTCCTAAAGCTACCCTGAACATGGGCATACTGCCTTTGATGTCATGACACAAGCACTAGGGTGTCGTGACATCAGTCATGTACAGGAAATACTTCCAAGATAGAGGTGTTTTGGTCCACACAATCAAAAGTTAAACACGAGAGCATCAGGTGACCTGGGGTTGAGGAGAATGGCAACCCTAACTCTATAAATAGGCTATTAAACACTTGTTAAGGGACATCTTTTATATTCTTAAGTTTTCTTTGTAATTTTAGTTTTAGTTTTTCCTTTCTTTTAGGCTTTAGGTTTATTTCAGTTCTCCGTATTCATGTTACTTGGAGAAGTTGCTTTGTAGACTTAGAATAAATCTTGTGGGTTCTGTGCTTAAAATCAATTAAATACAATTCAGGATTCTTTAAACCTCTCTCTTGATTTATTATTTATGCATATCTTATTTATCAAGATTATTATTTTCATGAGATCCATGAGGAACTAATCCTCTTATGGGGGATTAGCGAGTGGAGGTGTGATTAACTGATTACTATGTAGGTTTTCTTAACAAATCAGCTGTTTGGGAGAGGAAGAACATACACCTAGGCTTGACGACCTTAGAAAGTCATTTAGGTGAGAATTAGCCCAAAATTGGTATGGTCTATCTATGAACACCTTATCCCTAAACCAGTCTAGATTGTGAGGTCAAGAGATAAGTAGTTCTTCTGGACTCATTAGTTTAGTAGAGCATCGAGAGATCTTGCTAAGTCAATGACTAGTTGATTGATTAGGAACCCAAAATAGGATTAGTTATGACCACCAAAGTAAGCTAATCACCCGTAGTTAGATTTGATACAATTCACAAATTAGTTTTTCAAAGTTTCTTTATTTATACTATTTTAGTTATTAAATTATAAAAAACCCAAAAATCTCTCATTTATGTTTTATTGTACTATGATTTATTTAAAGTACTAATTAGATCTATTTGTGTTTAGGTTAGGATTAATTTAGTGTTCACCTTCATTAGGTACTATCCTTAAAGTACTTGCCGACTTCATTGTAACTAAATTTCAACCTAACCCATATACTTGTGGACACCACTTTATTCTATATCTTTTGTGCAGTATTTTCACTCTAGACGTTAATACGTCTGGAGGCAGTCACTTGCCTAGCTGGAGGCATTTTCGGCTGACATGGCACTAAAAACACCTCCAATTGGGTGCGGCTCATAGGTAGTTTTTCATTATCCCAATTTCAACCCCTGAAAAATTTCCAATCACCTGACATATAGTTCATGAATACCAGGATAATAATTTTTGAACCATTTTGTCACTCACCACTGCTATGTAAATCGATCATTTTCAGCATTCAGTGCCATAATCCAATTTCAAGCATACTAAATTGCATGAAGAGAAAGTTCACAAGACGTTTCGGAAGGTATAATTTCGAGCAAACACGTAATTGTACCAAGTAAGGTTTGATTTTTATTGTTTATATATAATTATAACTCTATTTTTCTGCAAAATATTTTTGTTTCCCACATGTGAAACAGGTTATTTCGTTGAAATGAGTGGACGAGTTAATGTTGTTTATTACGAAAGTAAAATTTGTGACACTAACATTGGGGTTGTTTTTTTTTTTATAAACCATAATTTACACATATTTTAACCCCATGCTTGGCTTAATTTTGGATGATTTTTCCATTGGATTTGATGAATCCGATACTCCTAATCCCTTAATTTCATGTTTTATACTCAGGAGAGCTTAGGGAGTCGAAAAGAACAAGAAACGGGCCAAAAAGGGGTAAAATGGGCCTACCTAGGAAATCAACACGGCCTGGACCATTGGACACTGTCGTGTGTTACAAGTAGGATCAACCACGGCCTGAACTATCGTCCACGGGCGGATCACATGGCCATGTGTGGCGAGCAAAGTCGAGCACGACCTAAGCTCTTGCGCATGGGCGTGTCACACGAGCGTGTTTTTGCCATCCCCAAGGTTAATTCTATTCGGAAAAGGCTACTTGTGGGCTAAGAAAGGCATCTCAAAGCCTATATAAACACCCTAGGGAGCAACTTAAAAGGGGACGTCGCGTGGACACCGAGTAGAAGGCAGAAAATACTCTAAGACAGCCGCCGGGAATAGCTTAGGAGAAGGATCTCCATCAAGACTGAAGATTTCCGATCAAGTTCTTTAGAAGTTTTTTTTGGGTTTTCATATGTTTTGTTGTTTTCCCTATTTTAAGATGTTTCCCTCTATTAGTATTAACTAAATCCCTTAAATACCTAAGGGGATGAAACCTAAGACGAAGCTTATTATTTTTTTATTTATAAGATAAATACTTGTTCTTATTCTTAATTGTGAGTTCTTATTCTTGTTTTGATAATTCAGGTTATTGATTCAAAGTCGAATGTGCTTATTCAGTGGAGCAAAAGTCCTTGTTTAAGAGAAGACCAACACAATCAAGCGGAGTTGATTGCAACCCTAGAAATAGGGAGACGAAAATCTACTGGATTAGAGTCAAATCTAATAAGGGGATCCATAGATCGAGTTAATGCGAAAATAGAGGTTTTAATTAGAAAGAGATTTCAATTAATCAACCTAGAGTCAGTTGTTTTTAGTCTTGAAAGAGATATTAACATAAATCAGGGATTTCTACGGATTAAGTCAAGTGAATAAATCATATGGATCAAAAGTAATAACTGAAGTCTAGGTGGATTCTTCCTTAGGTATTGCCTATCTCATAAAAGTTGTCCAAAAGTATTTTCCCAATTCACTCTCTGTCACGTTCATAGTCATTTAGTTAGTTAAATTAGTTAGTAAATTTTAGATTAAAAATAAATCCCCTTAATTATTAGGCTAGATAATAAAAAGATAGTTATTACTAGTAATTTTAGTCCTTGAGGATACGATATTCCGGACTCACCATAACTATACTACTGTTCGATAGGTGCGCTTGCCTTTGTCGAAATATTAGTTAGTTTCGAGCCCATCATTTTTCATCAAAGAACACAACGCGATTGGTTTTCAACCTGAACATATAATTGCCGGAGTTCTGTGCAAGAATTAGGTGGAAAATTATCCGATCCACCTAGATGAGAGTATTGTCATTAAAATATCGATATTGTGTTTCGATCGACCCCATCAAATATGATGATTTCAATATCAGAGGCACAAGGGGGATGGAGGCGATGGTCCAGACGCATATTGCTAGTGGATCACCAATACTCGAGTTATATGTGGAGTTTGCAAGCACAGATGAAGGCGGTCGGAGGTCGACATCTATTCTAATTCTGCAAGCCGGAATGGAAGATGAAGCTGAGAGTCCAATGACACAATTGTGCGATAGGTTCACGGCTTTGTTAGAAAGTTCCTATTATGATATCCCAAAATCATTAATGGGAAGACATTTATCGGCTTCAGCCTTAGATTTCAACCATGGAAGGAAGAACATCTAGCAACCGAGGTTTGGTGGTAGCCTAGAATTCGACACCCTGATATGAAACTCAGTTAGTAGTTTTGATTTTAACTTTATTCAACTGATTTTTTACGTCGAGAACACTTACAGGGGTATGACATCAAGTTCCACCGGTGGGAAATTTATAGGTGATTTTGATTATTCTAAAAACTATACAAGAAGAGATGATGTACTCCTTACAACTTTCACTAGTGAGAAGACATCCAACCTTGGACATGCAGGGGTGTTGAGATTGAAGAAGGCACTGAATCCGATAACGATCCAATCCGGGAGTCCGAGCTGGATGGTTTGGAAATTACATTATTTTTTAAACTAAAGTCGGTTCCAACTAAACCAGAAGATAGAGGTTCAGACGGTGAAGTTTTGGACGAAGATGTCAAAGAAGATCCGCGGTTTAGGGTATACTCACTTTCGACCTACATGCATAATGTGGACCTCTTAGTAGAAGGTGGGTTTTAATTTTCAGAATTCCCGCACAGAAGATCGAGCCATGCGAGTTTTTCATTGGATGCTGGTGATATAGAAGCAGGGAAGAAGTTTTCATCTAAAGATGCTTTTGTCGTAGTACTAAAGCGATACAACATAAATAATGGGGTAAACTTCTACGTTGTTAAATCTCGTTCGGAGAAATTCCAGGCGAAATGCGCAATGCGAGACAATAGATGTCCATGGAAAATCATGGCTTCTATGAAGAAAAAGACAAGGTTGTGGACTATCAAGAAGTATACCGCTCCACATACGTGTGTTGTCACGAGTACTGTGTCAAGACTGTTTGATATTTGTGGTATTGAATTCCTAATTTTGAAATACTTGTGTTGTTGCAAGTATTAGACAAGATTATTTAAAGTTGGATTCAGAGATGATTGCGGACATAATATTACCTATGATGAAATCAAGCCTCAGGATTCCTGTGCCGATTATAATTGCAAATATTTGTAGCTAGTACAAATACACGTCGTCATACCACAAGGTGTGGATCGCAAAGCAGAAGGCCTTGGAAAAGATTCATAATGGGTGGGACATGTCGTACAATAATTTGTGGTTGTGGTGTCAAGTATTGGATCAGTACGTACCATGTTACGTAATTGATCTGCAAACAGAGCCTGCATACTACAATGGTCATATGGTCCATGGATGCCGAGTGTTCCATCATTTCTTTTGGACTTTCGACCAATGGCGAGAAGTTTTCTGGTATTGTAAGACATTGTTACAAATCAATGGTACCTTTATGTGTAGAAGATATCAACATCGATTGTTGTTGGCTGTAATAGCCTTTGCAATAACACCAAGAGAAAAGGCAAATGATTGAGATTTCTTCCTGTCTAGGTTGAGGAGGTATGTTGTCCCCCAACTCGATATATGCATCATCTCTGAAAGGGGACCTGAAATACTGGCTACAATTGAACAGTAGGGAAGCTTTTCGGACCGTACACATCATAGGTATTGTATAAGACATGTGGCAGCGAACTACTACAGACAACACGATTCTGAAATTCAATGTGCACAAGTGATTAACATGGGTATGTATTCGCCACTAGTTCAACTGTCTGATATTTAACTGCTTGCTAGATATTGGGATTAATGGATAAACTATTTACTTTCCTCGATCAGGAACGAGCTCGTCAAACACCGTTTCCATGAAATGTTGGAAAACTTGTAGGCCATTAACGATCATGGTGTAAGATACCTTGTTAACATACCTTTCGACCTGTGGACACAATCGTATGACGAGAGTCTACAATACAAGCACATAACAATAAACCTGGCGAAATGCATCAATTCCGTGTTGAAGGGGACGCGTCATTTGCCGATAACCTCAGTTATGAAATAAACATATTTCTGTTTAGCAGCCCTATTTCCAAAGCGAGCAGAAAAATGTATTGGATGGATCAAGGGCGGTCATGTTTGGTGTGAGGACATTATGAAAGAAATTAGAAAGGCTACAATAAGAGTGAATTGTCTGCATTTAGTGTGTACTCACACGAAAACCTATCGTTTTGTGTTACGGAGTTTGACAGACCCGACCAAGGTATTGTCGGGAGAGCGTACCATGTCAACCTGAGAAGACGGACCTACGACTACAGGATATTTGACAGACTTCATTTTCCATGCGCTCATGCAATTGTAGCATGTTCTTTAGTATGTTTGGATCAAATGAGCTTTATGGATGAAGTATACATAATACAACACATGTATAACATGTGAAAATATGAATTTCCACCAGTCCTAGATGAAAGTATGTGACCTCCAGTTTCGAGTGATCCATTCAAGTTGTTACCGAATAGTTCATTGCATTGTAAACCAAAAGGCCTACCAAATTCTACTCGAATATGCAACATAGATATTTAGGAAAGGACAAACCAACTGAGGTTATCAGTTATTGTAGGAACCTAAGGCATACAAGGTCGTCATGTCTACACTTGGAGGATATTATGATAACAAGACCTCATTAACCGATTTATTAAATTTTTAACTACTATTTGTTGATTTTTTCATTCATTTTCAATTTTTTTTTTTTGTAATTTGTAAATATCATTTTATTATACTATAGAGAATAATACAATATACAACTTTGTTCCATTTTTCTTGTGGAAATTGGATCCCTATCCAAATTTGTAAAATTCATATAAAATGACAGAATAAAACTCGGCTTAACAATATAAAATGACAATGACAACCAATTTTGATTCAAAAATAATATTTATTTTAAAAAAAATCATATCCAATATCTACACAATCTTATCGACTAAAACTTAGCTAAACAATTAAGATTTACATGACAAGTATAAAAAAAATCATCTGTGTCATCGAGTAGAATGTGTGCCACAATGGGGTGGTCATCGGTTGTGAGATGAATTTTTTCTTTAAAGTTGTGGTTCCGGCTACTCTTCTTATTTGCCTTTATCATCACCTCCACCCGGGTGCATGTTTTAGTTCCGAACCCTCCTCTTTTTTTCTTTCATCCGTAGTTGATTACGGTGTGCTCCTCAATTGCCACTATGTCTCCTTCGTTCTAAGAACAGGTGGTTGCGAAGATGGTCCACCTTGGTAGAACAATGATTCGGGGGTGTTTGCGACACCATTGACATATAAGTACATTATGTCCCATACACCAATGGCAGAAAATACGGACTTCTTGTCGATGTCACAAACATAGTCAGCGCATACGTCGTTATCAAAATCATCGTCGTTTGATACGTTGATGACATCGGCATGTAATATGGTGGGAACGGATGTGGTGGTGCAAAAAAAAACCCTGGAGAAGGTGTAAAAACATAGAAATGTGGTGCAAGATGTGGTACTTGTGTAAAAAGGACAGGGTCAGTGAAAGCACCAAATAAGTCGAGCCATACTGACCGGGGGGTAGTGTGGACATTGGTGCCTCTTCTTGCATTGGTGTTGATGATGGACCTGCCTTGGCAGCTTCTCTAGGCCTTTGATTCTTAGGCGCTCATCGTGGCCTCCTCTTATGATGCTGCCTACCCCTCGCCTCCTCCGATAGTAGATATGACTTGCCATGGTGTATAAACCATGGCATGTACTTTGGGTTGCAAGTTAATTCTCGAGTGATAATGGGTTCACAATTAGGTATAAAACCGTACCTATTGTTCCAAATGTTGATATATTGCGCATGGAATGTAACCTAATTTCCATCGGTTCTCTCCCGTAAGTTGATATTCTGCTGATCTTTGATGTCTTGGGGTGTCGGTGAAATCATTTTTCTAAATCTGAACTACCGCATAACTCAATAAGATTCGTGCATCTCCACCATAACGTACACTACCACTGGCACCTTCACATGCCATATGTTGGGATTCGCCAAGAATTCGGACAAAATGCATGCTTGAATTCTCAGATCAGAGTATGACATCCATTTAAACTATAGTACAATAATAATTTTAATTATATATTTACTATTAATTTTTAAATCAACTACATTAATATTATATAATTGAAATTTTAAAAATACATACCTCCGTTTCCGATTGTTAATCTAAGAGTAGCCGTACATCTTCGAGCACCTCCGATAGTCCTATGTAACTCGGCCCATGGTTCCACCTATTAAAATACTACGTTAATATAAAATTTTAAAATTTTAATTATAACTGGTATATAATCAAATGAATTTTACCTTATTATAAGTGGGAATGTATAAGGGCAATTAACTTGAGGATGTAAAAAAGGTAACCAACACCACGCCCATGATTGCAACAGTAGCATGCAACCACCTATTTTAATTTTGTGCAATTGCGTCGCCCGGCACATCTCCCAATATAATGTCGCCAACATAGTTGACCCCCAACTGATTCGGCCATTTCTCTAAAGTTCACGAGTTTTAACAGCCATCTTAAATGGACAAGATTTCGCGATTTATCGGGCATTATGAGACCCCCGATGATCCTAATGACGTAAGACCGAGCGTGTTCTTCTCTCTCAACTTCACTTGATTCCGCATCATTCCCAACAAAATTCTTTTTAACCAATTCATATTATCCGACCTCCAAAAATCGTGTTTGGACCTTCCCTAAAAGTTGCTCGCATACATCTCTCTAATTAGTAGCAACAACTAACCCATCCACCGATAACCCGAGCTGTAATTGCAGGTCCTCAAGTGTGATAGTAACTCGTCACATGGAAGATGCAATGTGTATGTCTTGGTCTCCATCTTTCCACCAATATGCTTATAAGTGTGGGGCCTAGTTTACAACCCCTACCCATACGACACGTGTAAAAATCCCGCATGTCTCAAGTATGGTTCAATTAAAGACGATGGAGGAGCGGATACGCGAATATACGTCTCCAAAGTCCGATATTTTGGCTAATTATAAAAAATACAAAATCTTAAATTTCAATATAACAACAGAATAATTAAATTATATTATATTAAAAAATAATTTTTTTACCATTTACAATTGAACGGCCGAAATGTGCTTGTCATCCAAACGAATAAGAGAATTTGCCATTAATAATTTCAATAAATATGAATAAAAATCGTAATACAAAATTAATTAAAAAACTTAATCCAATTTTAATAAAAAATGAGAGTGAACCGAGAGAATTGATTTGAGTAAGAATTAAGAGAGGATTGAGAATGAATTGAGAGAAAGTTGAGAGTGAATTGAAAAAGTGGAAAATTTGAGGTTTAAATAGAAAAAATAATGTTGGGGGGAGGGGAGTCGTTGGAATTCGATTGTTGGAGTGTAGCCGTTAGGGAAAACGCGTCCAGCTGGACGCATTTTCCTTCTCGATCCAAAATTAGCCTAATCCGATAAATTTCAAAAAAAAACCGATCTAATCTAATAATTTTTTATTAAAAATAGCATTTTTGGGTAATTTACCCCTCCTTTCATATTTATGTTTTCATTGTTTATTTATTCTGTGAAAAAAAAAATTCTCATTGTTTTATTTTGCTCTTCTTATATGTTAAATAATTTTGTTAATTTAATTTTTAGTAAACTAATATATATCTATAATTTAAAATACTAGTAATTTAAAATGATTATAAAATGAATGATTAAAATATTTATAAAAAATTATGATAAATTTTATTATTTTATTAAAAAAATTACAATTTCACATATTTTAATAGTTTTGTAAAATAATATATTTTACTTCTATTATATATCATTTCTAATAATAAAAAAATAACATTTATTATTTTTAATTTAATTTGCTTAATAAAGTTTAAATTCAAAGACATATCTTATCATTACAATACCAAATTTCATACTTACCAATATTTTTAACATCATAATAGCAAATTCGCATCAGTTATCCAAAGAAGTCACTTGACAGCTAAAATTCTCGATGCAATCTTGGTCTCTCAGCCATTTCATAGCCGTTGGACTAAAAATAGGGGTGTTTGGTTTTGGTGGGCCCATTTCGAGAACCGACATTTGTGGGGGAGATGTAGGCAAAAGTATTCATATACATGGTCACACGCGGGGGAGGAGGGTGGAGCGCAAAACTGTTCTCAAGGGCAACACGTGTGTCGTTTGTGGATCGCGTGAGCCCCCAGTTTTTGGCCGTTTATGCTGATTTGCCAGCCTTATCCTTCGTCGGTCGGCGTACGTTGGAGCGACCCCCGGCTCTGAAGTGTGAGGTTTGTGCATAAGGCACGTGTGCCTAAATCTATGACGAACGAATTGTGTGTTAAGTTTAATCCAAATGAATCATCCATTATTTAATAAAATTATATTAAATTTTCAACGCTCATAATATTTTACTTCTCAGTGTTTATCTGTTGGGCAAATCCAATAGGCTTAAATGACAATATACTCTCTTTATTTTTACTTTTAAATAGGTGAAATTGTTTGAGAAATCCATGTATTATAGAGATTATATCAATTTAGGCCATCTACTATTAAATGAATCAAATTTGTCCTTTTACTATTAAAAAGAATTAAATAATATCAAACTGATATAGAGTTGACATTTGTTGTTTAAAAGAGTTACTAATTTTAATTATTTTGGTTTTATAAATGAACTTTTTTGTTTAAAATTAAATTGTAAATGAAAAAAAGTCAAGATTTACAATAAATGTTATCTTTGATATAATTTGGACTTATTAGATTCTTTTAATAATATACAAACTAAACTAATCCATTTAATAATAAAAAGACCAATTTAATATAATCTATATAATACAAGGACCTTCCAACTACTTTAACCCTTTTAAATATAATTTAAAACTAAAAGGTATTTTTAATGAAAACTAAGACCCAGCTCCAACTTTGAAAACCTTATTCAAGGGTAAAACTATTTCAAATTGGACTGTGATGAATGAATGTGTAAAAAGGACAAACAAAGATGAGATAAAGGGATGTATGATTTGGTTTAGCTTAATAAAATAATAATAAGCATGGAGTATGTCTAAGCTTTGTTAGACAGAAATGAGCAAAATTATGGGAGGCATTTCTTCGGTAGTAGTAATAGCAGCATCCTTCAATTGTTTTGGATTATTGTCAGTCGGAAGAATACCCTGTTTTTGGATAGGTTTTCTAAATCAACACCCAGATACTTTTCTAGTGTACCTTTGCCTTGATGTCAAGAATTCCATTGAACCATCTTCAATAATTAGGTCTACACGACGGGCTAAGGAATTTTGAACACTTCATAGAAATGATTCAAAATGTTCTTGATGGTTCTGCATGACCACACTGTAGCTTTGAAGAAGAGAAAGCAATCATCAAGGAGAAGCAAGTGACATATAGCTAGGCCATTAAAGATAATTTTAACTCCATTCCTCCTCGGCTTTCATGAGCATGCAAGAGACAACATTTTGACAAATGAACAGAAAGATAGGGTGAGATAAAGATCCTTATGATTAGAGATGATAATGAGTCGGGTTGGGTTCGAGTCGGAATCATGCAAGGTATTTAAATTAATTTTTCAAGTCTGAATCCAGTTTGACTCGAAAAATAAGTTTATTTTTTTGTCCAAGCCCGGCCTAATTTAAGAAAGGTAAACCCGAGCCATACCCGGCTAGCCCATATTTGATTTTTTTTATATTAGTTTTATTTAAAAATAACTTTTTAAAAAAATATAATATATTAAATACACAAAAAATCGCTAAAATAAAAGTTTACTAACACATTAAAAATTATTTATATTAAAAAACACTACCATAAGTATAATGAATGTTTTATTATATTAAAGAACACAAATAAATATAATAAATATTTTATTGTATTAAATATAATTTTTAAAATTTTATATTTTGGGTTGAATTATTTAGTTGGATAATTTTTTTTTGGGTTTTGAGTAATGGATTTAATTGTTATTGAGTTAGTGATTTAATACAAATACAAATATAAATATAAATATAAATATATATGTCGATTGAGTCTTAACTCGATTGATATAGATATTATTGTTAATGTAAGAAGATGTGGGTTCGAGTACGTTGAAGTGCATTGTTCTTTTGTTTATGAGTTGTGGAAGAGTTATGGGTAGTTCTAAACATTGTATCAAAAAAAGAAAAGATATAATCAAAATCTATAATAAGATTAACTCAACTTGTCCAAGGTATGAATATTTTTACCGTCCAAGAGCAGTTTTCTTTTTAAAAATTGAAAATGAATTGTTACTACTACTTTTGTGTACTACAACCTAGACCTAGATGGTAAGCAATTATTTCCGTTATAACTAAGGGTGTAAATGAGATATTGATGTTTGTAAACTATTCGAGTTCGTCTCAAAAAAAAAAAATCAAATTCGATTTAGTAATTATCATACCAAATTCGAGCTTAATAATACTTGACTCGAACAGCTCGTAAGTCTTATCGAACTTTTCATATTTTTATCAAATAAATGCATCAAACTTAAACAACCAAAATAATAATAATAACAACACTGCTTTCAACTAAGGAGCTGTATATATGTATCATGTGCACTACAAAAATTCTTCAGCTGTGCTCAAATCATTCAATATCTCATTCTTAATCTCTTCTGGCAATGGAGCAGAGGGACCTGCCTTTGAGTAGAAACTGGCCAGTGCTCTAATCGCCTTTTCCAGTTCCATATATGATTCCTATGATGCAGATGTTTATAAAGAGTATCAGTGAAATCTAATGCTTTTAAACCCTTCATCAGTCAAGGACAGTAGAAGATACATGCATACCTCACCAGCCACCTTCTCTTGCCCCCTCCAATTACTCAAATAATCTCGGATCGACTCCTTTGCCGAATCTGCCGTTCGTCTAAATTTAGCGACATCCTTGGGATCCTCCTTCAGCGATTCGCGCAGCGTTTTCACGACTTCTCTTGCCGACTTTACATAAGCTTTTGGCAACACTTTACCTGACTTTTTTTTCTCATTAGGATCAAACAACGATTTAATAGCCCCTGCAACACCTTGGTCCTCGTCCGATTCGGCCCGTACTGGTAATGGAGTCGAAATGCAGTTGAAGGTCAGAACAGCCAACAATGTAGCAGTGGTAGTACGTGCTATTATTCGACGACGACTCGAGAAAGATGGTTCAACTACATAACACCTAAATTGCAGTTTACCAACTGTGGTTCAACAAATAATTGATATTGATGAGCAACAAAACGGTCAATCTGGAAGCATTTGATGTAAATACTAATACAAGGAATGTAGCTAACTGTTAAAAGCATATATTATAAGGCAAATCATAGTTTGTAGTAAAATTCGAACCCTATTGTTTGCCTCAACCAAGCATAAATAGAAATCATGAATTATTTAAAAAAGGAAGGTAGAAAAGTAAAAGAAAATTGTGGCTTACATTTAGTTT
Source organism: Gossypium australe (assembly GCA_005393395.2). Classification (NCBI taxonomy): domain Eukaryota; kingdom Viridiplantae; phylum Streptophyta; class Magnoliopsida; order Malvales; family Malvaceae; genus Gossypium; species Gossypium australe. Next base: position 114,771,838 of record CM016623.1, on the reverse strand, counting down.
GAGGTCTCTCCATGGAGTTGATATTAGGGACAGAAATCTTTGGGGCAAGATTAAGAGCCATTGTTGGTTGAATCTGAAGCAATAAATTAGAGTCCGCCCAAAGTGGGTGGTTACCTTGATGGCAAACAATCCAGAGTTAGTCAAATTCTCTGTCATGTTCATTGCAAATACAGGTATTTTTTTTATTGAAAACTGAAATATGATTTTGAGTACCTTTCTTGCCCAGTAAATATATGCTGCCCCGAGAATGCTAATAATTACTGCAAAAAATTCAGGGGAAAACCCATCATCGATGTTAAGAAATAGATAAAAAAAGGAGAGTTGAAAAAAGAAATTTCCATAGCTTGAAGAAATTGGGTACCTTCTGCAAAACCCCCTACCTTTTAGCAAATTTCGACCCAGACGATTTTTATCCAAAATGGAGATGGGAAGCTGTTTGAACAAAGATTGAGGGATTAGTTGGTCATTTCACTTGCTGTTTCTATTTTTATTTGGTTAAACTACACCCATAGTCACTAAATTATTAATAGATTTACACTTTAATCACTTTACTTTAAAATGTTACACAACATAGTCCCTTAACTTTTAAAAAGTTCTCAAGAATTACGAGGCGTTGAGTTCTAACATAAGTCTGATGTGAAATTTTCTAATTCCACGTAATATCCACGTATTTCAAATAAAAAACCTATGTTATATATTAATATTTTTCATTTTCAATTTATAAAAGAACCTCTAAAATGTTAAAACTTAATTTCTCTTCTTCATTTCGTTGAACAACAACAAAAACTTCTCTTCTCCATTTCTCAGGCAGTGGACCAGAGAAGAAAAGGGAACACAAGCCTAAGAAAAACTCACACCAAATTCAGTCTTTGGAAAACCATCTAGTAATTAAATTTGTGTAATTGCTTATAATTACACATGGTGGTATCATTGTCATTGGCAGGTCTCATTGAATTAAGTGCAATTGGAGCACTCCAATTACACTTTTCAATTCTTAAAGAGAGGGTAAGAATTGAAGTAATTACGTAAATAACTACACCCAAATTCAATTTTAAAAAATTATTTTTATGCATGTTTAAGTTATAAATTGTTATATTATAATCAAGAAAGTAACAACCCACTCAGCATAAATCATATTGATTTGTTGTTCGTGTATAATTAAGTAAGCCATAGTAGTAATGGGATAAATTATCAGTTAAAAGTGTTGGGTTGGTGTGTTGCGTGAATTTATTGGTACACCCTTGTGAGGGACGTCTTGTTGCAGTTCACCATTTGGCGAACTCTAGGGTTTGGCGGACTCTTTTATGAGACGATCCGCTAACCCCATATATTCTGGGTGAACTTGTTAGTTTGCGGAGCAATACGATTGCTTTATGTGGAAACGATAACTCAGTCAGTATCTGTAATAGCCCGTTTTCAGTTAAATTGGAACAGTAGTTTCGGGACCACAAATCTGAGTCCGAAAAAAATTATTTTAATATTATTTTATGTTCTACAGTATAATAGGAATATTGTATGAAAATTTCATTAAGAAATTTTACTGATTTCATGTTTAATCTGATAAAAAGGACCAAATTGCATAAAGTGAAAAAGTTGAATTCTAGTAGCTAAAAGGATCAAATAGCTATGGAATTCAAAATTTGAGGTCCTTATATGGTAAATAGACCATTAAGAGGAGTTAGTAGATAAGTATGATGATTCATCCATGGAAAATCAAATAAAGAAAAGGACTAAATTGGAAATAGAAATAATTAAAGATGATAAAAATCTAATATCATCTTATTTCATCATATTTCCCAAATTAAAAAGATGGAAACCCTAGCCATGGAGAATTGAAGAGTGAGAAACTTATTTGGCCTAATTAGATAAGCATTATTGTCCCGTTTTTAGTAATTTTTATATTTCTGATATCGTAATAACTTAGTCTAGCTATCTCGGGGGTTAATTTGCAAAGTTATCAAAGTATTAAAATTTTTCCATGGATGAGTATGCTGAAATTTTGAAGTTTATGGTAGAAAATGAAAGGTTGTTGATAGATAAACAACTTTTGTAGAAGAAATTTTGATGAAATTATGATTTAGGGACTAAATTGAAAAGATGTAAAATTTAAGGAAAAATTATGAATTTTTTGAAATACATGGGCTGCAAATGTTATATGTAAAAATCGACTAGGCTTGGAATAAGGATTGAATTGCATGAATTTCATTTTCCGAGCCTAGGGACGAAATTAGAATTAAATAAAAGTGTAAGGCCAAAATGGTACTTTTGCCTAAGATGTGAATTGGATTGAATTGAGTATGATTGTATTAAATTAATAATAAATTCATTCATATAGATCCAAATAAATCAAAAACGGAGTTAGATCATGGAAAAGAAAAAGTGTCGGATTAGTAGATTTTGCATACACGAACAATTGTCGAGGTAAGTTCGTGTAACTAAATTGTGTATATTTATATGTTTGAATTGGATGTTATATATGTGAATTGTATAAATTCTGTATGTGTGAAATTGATCACATATCTGATAATACCTGATAAATAATAAGTCCCGTTTGGATAAATGAGATTCGATGGATACAAGGTTTTTGAATTGGTTGTGGTCCAACATATGTTGCGGACACACCACATCTTGAAAGAGCGTCCTGTTATTAGCTCTCATGAGCATCCCGACATGCCCTTTCGAGCTTCCCGTTATATGGTTCTTACGAGCTTCTCGTTAATAGCTCTTCGGAGCATCCCGATTGGTTGTGAATCTGCATGTGTTGTAGGCACACCACAGCTCTTATGAGCGCCCCGATATATGGCTCTTCGTGAGCTTCCCGATTAAAGGCTCTTTGTGAGCTTCCTGACTAATGGCTCTCTAGAGCTTCCCGATATTTGCTCGCTTGAACTTTTCGATCTATGACTATTCGGAGCTTCCTAATTAATAGATCTTCGGAGCTACCCGTTATTGGCTCGCATGAGCTTTCTGATTATGACTCTTATGAGCTTCCCGTTATACAGCCCGGATAAGTTTCCTGTTATACAGTTCACATGAACTTCCTGTTATATGGCTCAAGAGAGAGTTTCCCGTTTATGTACTCGTACGAGCATTCCCAAGTATGAATTGACGGTTTACAGCTTTGTACACTTCATGTGTATTACCCTTGTATCCATCGATACTTTACATGATTCAACGGGTAAAGTTCTGATATGAGATGATATGAATTCAGGATGAATTAATATGAGAAATACTTGAAATACAAAGATATGATATGTACATGTTCATGGACACTTAAAGTGATAAATACATGTATGTGGAAATTGAATATCGATGAGCTCATTCATGTTTCTTGGTATTTATGTGAATTACATGACTAAAAAGCTTGATAAGGATATGTGTTTAGGCAATTGGCCAAATTGGTTTGAGCATGTTTATTTGCTTACCTTAAATGTGAATTAATTGGTAAGTTAATTTCCTGTTATACGAACATACTAAGCATTAAATGCTTACTCTGTTTTATTTCCTCTGTTTTATAGTAACCTAGAAGCTCGTTAAGGTTGGAAGCTAGTCAAAGCCACATCACACTATCAATCGCCCTTTTTTAGTATATTTATTAAATCAACTTTGTTATAATGGCATGTATAGGTTAATTTGGCCATTGATGGCATGTAAATGTTTTGTTGTGAATAGCCATTTGAATGGTTTATGTTTGATACATTTTGATATATACTATATATATATATATATATATATATAGTCTTATCATAGTTGATATGTGTTTTGGTATAATTGATTGATGGTTAATTAATAGATAAAATGATAGCATGGTTTGAGTTGGTTATATATGATGATATGATATGTATAAGACTTGGTTATGGCTTGATTCAAATATTTTATATTGGTTTGGGATGTGTTTAAGTGTTATTGTAGGTGGAAGACAAGTTTGGGTGAGAAATATGGCTAGGAAATGGCCTTATTTTGTCCACACAGGCATAGACACGGGCGTGTGTCTCAGCCATGTGTGACACACGACCTAGCACATGGACATGTGTTTTGGCCGTGTGTCCCCTGCATCTTAAAATTTTCAAAACAGAATGCTCATAACTGACCACACAGCTTGGCACACGGGTGTGTGGCTTGGCCGTATGACCCCTGCACCTATTTAATGCAAAATGATATGTTCACACGGCCTAACACACTGGCGTGTGACTTGGCCGTGTGACTCAAGTCAGAGAGTTACACAGGTACTAACACGTGCTGGGACACGGCCTTGTGCCCTATTTCCAATGCCCACACGGCCTACGACACGAACGTGTCACTTGGTCATGTGAGCCACATGGCCTGACCACATGGGCGTATGTCCCTTGTACCTAGGAAAATATTTGAAGTTTCACGAAAAATTCTTTAAGTACCCGATTTAGTCCCGACTTGATTTTAATGCATGTTTTGAGTCTCGAGGACTCACATAAGGGACGATATGATTGATTATTACAAGTTTATGATATGAATGTGAAATGACATAAAATTGTTTGTATTTGATCTGTAAATCCCGGTAATGCTCCGTAACCCTGTTCTGACAACGGATAAGGATTAGGGGTGTTACAGTATCATTAGAGTTTAGTTGAAACCTAGTTGGAATTAAACTAGATTATTGTAGATGACAACTTGATATGTTTAGATAGTCGAATGAACTCTTTAGTTGGTTGCTTAAGTGTACAAACAATGTTTTACCACTCTGATTAGTGGTAGTAGTTGCGTTTGCTAAAAAAAAATTAGACTTCAAATCTTTTTAGGCAAGTTTCGCCTTAGTTTTCAAGGGTGAATGTGGAGTGTTTGACTTCCCATTAAGGGAGTGTTTGTCTGCCTGTATTTCATTTTCCGGAAATTGTTTTCCCAGTTTTCCAGTGTTTGTTTACTGGAAAACATTTTCCATTTGGAAAATGAATTCCAAAACACGGGTAAAATAGCTTACGATTTGGGAAAACGTCTTACCGTCTCAATTTCTGTAAGACATTTTCCTAAAGCTCTCATACAGATCCCCTTTTTCCTTCCTCCATTCTTTCTCAGCCAATTTCTTTCTCTTTTTTTTCAGAAAATTTCCTGTTCCTCTTCGGCTGAAAGCGTCAGAGATTCTACTGCAAGACTGGTAATCTTCCTTTTCTGTTGAATTTATTTTTCATTTTTCATTTTTGGCTCTTCCTGTTCCTCTCTGTTGAAACGAAAAACCGATAATTTGCATTTTTGGATCTTCATGTTCCTTCTTTCTGCTGAAGGTTTTTCTGTCTTTATTAAGCATTTTGTGGGTGTTTATTAAGCATTTTGTGGGTGTTTCTTCAGCTGCAAACAGAGAGAATGACTACAAGTCGTTTGAAGCAAGTTCTGGGGCATTTAGAAAAATTTGAAGTTGGGATTTTTATGGAGGACATAGAGCATCTTTCTATTCTTTGTCCTAAGCTTTGTTTCTCTCTTAGGTTATATAGACCACCTCTTAGTCAAGTTTCTAGCCGATACAAAGCCCATCCATCAATGTTCCATGTTGGTGACTTAAGATTGAGATACTTTCATGCTAACTTTAGACGTGAACTGGTTTTCATTTGCTTGAGGCATAAATATGCTTCTGGTTCTAGTTAAATTTTTTAATGTTGAAACATAATACATTTTTTCTATTTTATTTATGCTTACTTTTCTGTTGTAGTTACATCATTTTGGGCTGCCCTGAGCTTCCTCTTACTTTTTGCTTATCCTACACCTGAGTTTCCAACTCCAAGTTTTGAGTATCATACTGCCTTCGACGGTATTGTGTTTGGAATTGTAAGTAATTGATCACCCATATGGCATTGATACAATTCTTAGCTACTCTGTTATCGCCAGAGTTGTTGTAGGAATGCATCTTTGATGAATTACTGAAACACCCCAAACCCGGCCCACGAGCCCTGACCGGATCTGGTATGTTCCTCGAAGAAAACTGATTCAAAACTCTTTTGTTACTTAGGAAAAAAAACTTGTGCGTTTTGAAAGAAAGTTTGTTTTTGGGTTGGGCTTGAATTGAAAATGAATTAATATTATCTTAAAACTCCCTTTTTATTTAAGATGACAAAATACTTGGAGTTTATTTTTTTTTTTAAAATAAATTTTACTTGATCCTTAAATAATAATTTGTAAACATAATAAAAAGTAAAAAGAAATAAAGAAATTCAACTATGGCCTTATGGCCTTATTACATCAAATAATTCCCAAAATAAACTTAAAGTACTTAAAATAAAATAAAAATCCAAATTAATTAAATTCCTTGTTGTGCATGGCCATCCCTAAGCTTCTGCCGAGCCCGGTCCATTACTGATCGTCACCTGAAAATAGTCCCACAACGGGGGTGAGTCAATAGACTCAATGTGTACACAACACTAAGTCATAATAGAATCAGGCATACATATGATACACATTCAAATCATAGAATACATTTAATGATGCATTCCCAAACCCAAACCTAATTATCCATCCGCTACACACCCCCGTACCTGCCAAACACACCGTAGGGACTACTAAGTCAACCCTCCTTCCGCTACACACCAAATTGCGGGCTTAAGTTACCGCATCTGTGGTTATAGATCACCACTTTTCAGATTACTGTGGTTTTAAGTCACCACTTTTCAGATTACTATGGTCTTAGGTCACCACTTTTCACTTCCCCTTTCAATATACAACCATATGCCCCAAACATTAACATACATAATATACCAGAGTTCACAACTTTATCATATTCCCATGTTACGAATAACATTTTTCATATTCCTAGTAGGAGTAGGAAACGTACCTGAGTACTTAGTACCTTAACATGGTACTTTAGCCACATTCATATTTTCATTAACACATATTTTAATGCATATAACCATAATTCATATTATAAAGTAGTGTGGGGTACACACCTGATTCGCTTAATGAAGTCTTCGAAAATCCTAAAGAGAACCGATTACAGATTTAGATCTCAAATCCTTGTTGCCGAATTGATTTCAAGAATCAAATGCCAGATCTTTGTATTCCTCCCTTGTGAATTCGGCTAAACACTTGTGATTTCAAATCCCGAAAAGTAACCCTTGGCTATGGAGATGTTGAAATCCCTACACACATATGTTAGATCTGATTTCCATATCACTTAATAAACTTAATCAAATGGCCTAAACCATGCTTTTCTTACCTTAAATCCTTGAATCTCGAAACTCTCTTCTTGAATGGCCAAAATCCTTAGATCAGAAATCCCGAAATTCCTCCTTATCACCACAGTCGACGGCACCCTTGATTTAAGCCACAGAGATTCGGCTATGGAGACTTAAACAGGAATCAAAGAGGTTTCGGCTTGACAGTAGAAGAGAAAAGAAGAAGAAAAGAGGAGAAGAAAATTCGGCAGAGAGAGTTTGCCAGGAAATTTTCGGCAGAGCAGAGAAAGAAACAAACTGATGAGTAGCCCTCCTTCCTTCCTTTTATAGGCACAATTATCAGCTAAGGAGTCCCTTACTTGGCCACCACTCCTCTATCTGATAACTTTATCTTTTTAATATGATAAATAAAGGGTTTAATCCAATTTAAATCCTTTATTATCCCTTGAAAATAATCCAATTAAAAATCCTTTATTATCCCTTGAAAATAATCCAATTAAAAATCCTTTATTTATCACCTTATTAATCACATATTTATGAAAATAAAACACCTCCTTTTCTAGAAGCATGTGCCGTCCACCTCAGCCTTCTGGAAGCCAAAATAAAACCTCATTTATTTTCTTCCCAAGTGACTCGAACCCATGCCCATTCCTCTTGCACATGGCCCCATTTTCGTAGGCCCTAAGTGGCATCTTCAGGCCACTTTTCCAAGCCCAATTGTGTGCCAAATTTCTCCAACTTTTTCTTTTAAGGCCTCCTTGCCCTAATTTCCTATTTTAAACTTTAAAATTTGACATTTCTAGGTCATTTCCAAGTTTCCTAAAATTTTTAATCGGCTCTGTAAACTTTCCATTTTCTTACATTTCCAAGTTTCCAAAAATGTTCATGTCCAATGCATTTTCCAGGTTTCCAAAAATATTAAAAATTTATTCATAATACTTAAAACTTATCATTTCGTACAATTAAACCGAAAATGCATAGGCCCTTTCCAAGATGTTACAGTTCTACCCCCTTAAAATAATTTCGTCCTCGAAATTACTTACTAACGAACAATCGTACGGTCTAACTCACCCCACTACGCTATTGCTGCGCACTCTGATTTTAAAGAACTATCATACTTTCTAGGCACATTCCCTAGGTTCACATCCAAGGTTTCAGTCACTTCACTAGCAATACAAGAATAAGCTAACCCTATAACAAGCAAAGCAATTAAGGGTATTCCAGAAATAAGGAACGTACCCGTTGTCATATCTGGCACATCTTCCTCTTCGCGACGGCCAACTGCATAAACCAACCTTGGTTGCCTCGCGTCTGCACCTTCAGCATCTCTGCTTGGTGCTCCACGTCCTCGGCCCAAACCATTTCCTCCATGGTTCGGTCCACGACCTTGCTGAGGCTGCTGTCCACCTCTACCAGCCTGATTAACGTTCTGAGTTGCTGGTCAACTTTCATCTAGGTTTTTAGGACATTCCTTGACCACATGGTCCTTGGACCCACACCTAAAACATCCTCCTGTTTTCCTCCAGCACTCTCCTAAGTGCTTCTTTCTCCACACATCACAAGGTCGATACCGCCCTTCTGAACCAACTTGCTGACCTCGCGGCCCATCAACTCTAGGCCTCTTATTCCCAGATGATCCAGACGATCCAAAACCTCTTTCTGGCCTATTCCGGTCAGTGTTCTGCCTTGCAGAATCCTTAATTCCTTCAGCCACTTTAGCCTTTTCCACTAACGCAGAAAATTCCCGCTCCTGATGCGGTGCTATCAACAATCTTAGATCATCCCTTAGCCCGTCCTCAAAACGGACACAGCGCTCATGCTCAGTTGCCACTACACCTCGAGCATAACGGCTCAACCTCAGAAATTCTGCCTCATATTCTGCAACAGACTTGTTCCCTTGAACCAGCCCCAGAAAAGCCTTCCTTTGCTCATCAGTATACCTGGTTCCCACATATTTCTTCTGAAATGCTTCCTTAACATACTCCCATGTCAGATCCTCAGCTGTGGCACCATCCCGAACAGTTAACCACCATTGATACGCTTCATCGCGTAACAGTGCCACCATTCCCTTTAACTTTTCTTCAGGGGTCAGATCAAGCTCATCCATGATGCGCTCCGTCGCTTCCAACCAGTACTCCGCTGTACTGGGTGCCACACCAGATACTCCACGAAACATTTCGGCTCCATTTGCCCGAAGCCGTTCAGGCACAGACTTTCGATTTCCTGAGTTTCCTCCTGCACCAACCACCAATTCCAAAACTCGCAGCACAGCCTGCGACACAGCATCTTCCCCCGTATGAGCCTGCTGCTCAACATTAACAGCTGGGGGTGGTGGTGGCGGTGGTACTTCGTTATCTGATCCTTGACCCGATCTAACGGGTTCCGACCTAGTCATTCTTCCTCTACCTCTTCCACGATGACCACGTCCTCTAGAGCTCATTTCTAGCGTCGAGATCTGATTAAGAAATTTTATGAATTAGTCATTGTTCCACTTATTTACTCGCGAAGAATTTTATGACAAGAGTTTTAGGAGTGGTTCTTTCATATTCATACAAACATACAGTCTTTCCATTCATTCATTCATCCATCAAACAAGTATGAACTTCCGTTCATTCAGAGAAACGTTGTAGTTTTCATCGTTGATGTTTTTCCACTACCCAGAGGTATTTTCATAATTTTGTCCTACAGAGACATTTTCGTAATTTTCAAAAGGAAAAAGTTCCTCGGTGATTTTGTCAAAAGGTATTTTGGTAATTTCAAAGTCCCGAGGTAATTTGGAAAATTTTGAAATCCGGGGGTATTTTGGTAATTTTTCACCTCAGGGGTATTTCGGTAATTTTTCGCAAACCGGGGTAAAATTGTAAAATTCAATAAATCGGGGATATTAAAAGTTGTAAAACTTTGAAGGTTCTTTTTGGAAAATTTGTGCTTTTCAAAACAGTGAAGTTGCAAAAATTTTGGAAATCAGGGTCATTTTGGTAATTTTGTAAGTTGAGGGCAATTTCGTAATTTTCCAAAACCAAGAAATTTTTGATAGTTTGCAAATTAGGGTTTTTGAACATTTATAAAATAGTGAAATTTTGGTAAAACTGTTGAGTAGTTGGACATTTTATAAACCAAGGGCATTTTGGTAATTTTGCCACTAAGGGCATTTTTGTAATTTTCACAAATCAGAAATTTTTCAGAAAATTTTATAAAGATGGTTTTCTCAAATTAAAAAGAAAGTTTTGAGAATTTTAAAACTGGGGTTTGTTGTTTTGTTCTTCTTTTTTTTTTTTTTAGGAAAAACATGGCTAGTTCCCTTTCGGGTTTTAGTCATTATGTTTAGCCTATGGCCGAGCCCTCTTGGTTAGGGTGAACCGAAGCTACGCACCAGGTAGGATTCCTGTGAAGAGGAGGTGAGTCACTAGGACTGCTTAAATACCAGGCTCTTCCGGATCCAATCCTAGACATGCGTACAAGGGTTACCACACCCTAGCTCAGTGACCTAGCCATAGGTTTGTTTAGTGCATTAAGTCTTATGTTTTGTGTTTGAGTAGTCTAATCCTAGGGTTCAAGTTCCTATCATACTATTTTACGTTCCATGCCTTTTCTACCCTTCTAATATTCACAACATAATTCACATAATCACCCAAATAGTTAGGGGTACTTACCTGGTGGACTGCGGGTCGGAGACTTAGGTGCTATGCCAGAAAACCTGTTTATTTTCAAGGAAAATCATCTGGCTCGCTTTGAAGATGTTTTGGGCTTTAGCCCACAGGCCGAGAGTTTAAAACTGGTCTCTGATACCAAACTGAAACACCCCAAACCCGGCCCACGAGCCCTAACCGGATCTGGTATGTTCCTCGAAGAAAACTGATTCAAAACTCTTTTGTTACTTAGGAAAAAAAAACTTGTGCGTTTTGAAAGAAAGTTTGTTTTTGGGTTGGGCTTGAATTGAAAATGAATTAATATTATCTTAAAACTCCCTTTTTATTTAAGATGACAAAATACTTGGAGTTTATTTTTTTTTAAAATAAATTTTACTTGATCCTTAAATAATAATTTGTAAACATAATAAAAAGTAAAAAGAAATAAAGAAATTCAACTATGGCCTTATGGCCTTATTACATCAAATAATTCCCAAAATAAACTTAAAGTACTTAAAATAAAATAAAAATCCAAATTAATTAAATTCCTTGTTGTGCATGGCCATCCCTAAGCTTCTGCCGAGCCCGGTCCATTACTGATCGTCACCTGAAAATAGTCCCACAACGGGGTGAGTCAATAGACTCAATGTGTACACAACACTAAGTCATAATAGAATCAGGCATACATATGATACACATTCAAATCATAGAATACATTTAATGATGCATTCCCAAACCCAAACCTAATTATCCATCCGCTACACACCCCCGTACTTGCCAAACACACCGTAGGGACTACTAAGTCGACCCTCCTTCCGCTACACACCAAATTGCGGGCTTAAGTTACCGCATCTGTGGTTATAGATCACCACTTTTCAGATTACTGTGGTTTTAAGTCACCACTTTTCAGATTACTATGGTCTTAGGTCACCACTTTTCACTTCCCCTTTCAATATACAACCATATGCCCCCAATATTAACATACATAATATACCAGAGTTCACAACTTTATCATATTCCCATGTTACGAATAACATTTTTCATATTCCTAGTAGGAGTAGGAAACATACCTGAGTACTTAGTACCTTAACATGGTACTTTAGCCACATTCATATTTTCATTAACACATATTTTAATGCATATAACCATAATTCATATTATAAAGTAGTGTGGGGTACACACCTGATTCGCTTAATGAAGTCTTCGAAAATCCTGAAGAGAACCGATTACAGATTTAGATCTCAAATCCTTGTTGCCGAATTGATTTCAAGAATCAAATGCCAGATCTTTGTATTCCTCCCTTGTGAATTCGGCTAAACACTTGTGATTTCAAATCCCGAAAAGTAACCCTTGGCTATGGAGATGTTGAAATCCCTACACACATATGTTAGATCTGATTTCCATATCACTTAATAAACTTAATCAAATGGCCTAAACCATGCTTTTCTTACCTTAAATCCTTGAATCTCGAAACTCTCTTCTTGAATGGCCAAAATCCTTAGATCAGAAATCCCGAAATTCCTCCTTATCACCACAGTCGACGGCACCCTTGATTTAAGCCACAGAGATTCGGCTATGGAGACTTAAACAGGAATCAAAGAGGTTTCGGCTTGACAGTAGAAGAGAAAAGAAGAAGAAAAGAGGAGAAGAAAATTCGGCAGAGAGAGTTTGCCAGGAAATTTTCGGCAGAGCAGAGAAAGAAACAAACTGATGAGTAGCCCTCCTTCCTTCCTTTTATAGGCACAATTATCAGCTAAGGAGTCCCTTACTTGGCCACCACTCCTCTATCTGATAACTTTATCTTTTTAATATGATAAATAAAAGGGTTTAATCCAATTTAAATCCTTTATTATCCCTTGAAAATAATCCAATTAAAAATCCTTTATTATCCCTTGAAAATAATCCAATTAAAAATCCTTTATTTATCACCTTATTAATCACATATTTATGAAAATAAAACACCTCATTTTCTAGAAGCATGTGCCGTCCACCTCAGCCTTCTGGAAGCCAAAATAAAACCTCATTTATTTTCTTCCCAAGTGACTCGAACCCATGCCCATTCCTCTTGCACATGGCCCCATTTTCGTAGGCCCTAAGTGGTATCTTCAGGCCACTTTTCCAAGCCCAATTGTGTGCCAAATTTCTCCAACTTTTTCTTTTAAGGCCTCCTTGCCCTAATTTCCTATTTTAAACTTTAAAATTTGACATTTCTAGGTCATTTCCAAGTTTCCTAAAATTTTTAATCGGCTCTGTAAACTTTCCATTTTCTTACATTTCCAAGTTTCCAAAAATGTTCATGTCCAATGCATTTTCCAGGTTTCCAAAAATATTAAAAATTTATTCATAATACTTAAAACTTATCATTTCGTACAATTAAACCGAAAATGCATAGGCCCTTTCCAGGATGTTACAGTTCTACCCCCTTAAAATAATTTCGTCCTCGAAATTACTTACTAACGAACAATCGTACGGTCTAACTCACCGCACTACGCTATTGCTGCGCACTCTGATTTTAAAGAACTATCATACTTTCTAGGCACATTCCCTAGGTTCACATCCAAGGTTTCAGTCACTTCACTAGCAATACAAGAATAAGCTAACCCTATAACAAGCAAAGCAATTAAGGGTATTCCAGAAATAAGGAACGTACCCGTTGTCATATCTGGCACATCTTCCTCTTCGCGACGGCCAACTGCATAAACCAACCTTGGTTGCCTCGCGTCTGCACCTTCAGCATCTCTGCTTGGTGCTCCACGTCCTCGGCCCAAACCATTTCCTCCATGGTTCGGTCCACGACCTTGCTGAGGCTGCTGTCCACCTCTACCAGCCTGATTAACGTTCTGAGTTGCTGGTCAACTTTCATCTAGGTTCTTAGGACATTCCTTGACCACATGGTCCTTGGACCCACACCTAAAACATCCTCCTGTTTTCCTCCAGCACTCTCCTAAGTGCTTCTTTCTCCACACATCACAAGGTCGATACCGCCCTTCTGAACCAACTTGCTGACCTCGCGGCCCATCAACTCTAGGCCTCTTATTCCCAGATGATCCAGACGATCCAAAACCTCTTTCTGGCCTATTCCAGTCAGTGTTCTGCCTTGCAGAATCCTTAATTCCTTCAGCCACTTTAGCCTTTTCCACTAACGCAGAAAATTCCCGCTCCTGATGCGGTGCTATCAACAATCTTAGATCATCCCTTAGCCCGTCCTCAAAACGGACACAGCGCTCATGCTCAGTTGCCACTACACCTCGAGCATAACGGCTCAACCTCAGAAATTCTGCCTCATATTCTGCAACAGACTTGTTCCCTTGAACCAGCCCCAGAAAAGCCTTCTTTTGCTCATCAGTATACCTGGTTCCCACATATTTCTTCTGAAATGCTTCCTTAACATACTCCCATGTCAGATCCTCAGCTGTGGCACCATCCCGAACAGTTAACCACCATTGATACGCTTCATCGCGTAACAGTGCCACCATTCCCTTTAACTTTTCTTCAGGGGTCAGATCAAGCTCATCCATGATGCGCTCCGTCGCTTCCAACCAGTACTCCGCTGTACTGGGTGCCACACCAGATACTCCACGAAACATTTCGGCTCCATTTGCCCGAAGCCGTTCAGGCACAGACTTTCGATTTCCTGAGTTTCCTCCTGCACCAACCACCAATTCCAAAACTCGCAGCACAGCCTGCGACACAGCATCTTCCCCCGTATGAGCCTGCTGCTCAACATTAACAGCTGGGGGTGGTGGTGGCGGTGGTACTTCGTTATCTGATCCTTGACCCGATCTAACGGGTTCCGACCTAGTCATTCTTCCTCTACCTCTTCCACGATGACCACGTCCTCTAGAGCTCATTTCTAGCATCGAGATCTGATTAAGAAATTTTATGAATTAGTCATTGTTCCACTTATTTACTCGCGAAGAATTTTATGACAAGAGTTTTAGGAGTGGTTCTTTCATATTCATACAAACATACAGTCTTTCCATTCATTCATTCATCCATCAAACAAGTATGAACTTCCGTTCATTCAGAGAAACGTTGTAGTTTTCATCGTTGATGTTTTTCCACTACCCAGAGGTATTTTCATAATTTTGTCCTACAGAGACATTTTCGTAATTTTCAAAAGGAAAAAGTTCCTCGGTGATTTTGTCAAAAGGTATTTTGGTAATTTCAAAGTCCCGAGGTAATTTGGAAAATTTTGAAATCCGGGGGTATTTTGGTAATTTTTCACCTCAGGGGTATTTCGGTAATTTTTCGCAAACCGGGGTAAAATTGTAAAATTCAATAAATCGGGGATATTTAAAAAGTTGTAAAACTTTGAAGGTTCTTTTTGGAAAATTTGTGCTTTTCAAAACAGTGAAGTTGCAAAAATTTTGGAAATCAGGGTCATTTTGGTAATTTTGTAAGTTGAGGGCAATTTCGTAATTTTCCAAAACCAAGAAATTTTTGATAGTTTGCAAATTAGGGTTTTTGAACATTTATAAAATAGTGAAATTTTGGTAAAACTGTTGAGTAGTTGGACATTTTATAAACCAAGGGCATTTTGGTAATTTTGCCACTAAGGGCATTTTTGTAATTTTCACAAATCAGAAATTTTTCAGAAAATTTTATAAAGATGGTTTTCTCAAATTAAAAAGAAAGTTTTGAGAATTTTAAAACTGGGGTTTGTTGTTTTGTTCTTCTTTTTTTTTTTTAGGAAAAACATGGCTAGTTCCCTTTCGGGTTTTAGTCATTATGTTTAGCCTATGGCCGAGCCCTCTTGGTTAGGGTGAACCGAAGCTACGCACCAGGTAGGATTCCTGCGAAGAGGAGGTGAGTCACTAGGACTGCTTAAATACCAGGCTCTTCCGGATCCAATCCTAGACATGCGTACAAGGGTTACCACACCCTAGCTCAGTGACCTAGCCATAGGTTTGTTTAGTGCATTAAGTCTTATGTTTTGTGTTTGAGTAGTCTAATCCTAGGGTTCAAGTTCCTATCATACTATTTTACGTTCCATGCCTTTTCTACCCTTCTAATATTCACAACATAATTCACATAATCACCCAAATAGTTAGGGGTACTTACCTGGTGGACTGCGGGTCGGAGACTTAGGTGCTATGCCAGAAAACCTGTTTATTTTCAAGGAAAATCATTTGGCTCGCTTTGAAGATTTTTGGGGCTTTAGCCCACAGGCCGAGAGTTTAAAACTGGTCTCTGATACCAAACTGAAACACCCCAAACCCGGCCCACGAGCCCTAACCGGATCTGGTATGTTCCTCGAAGAAAACTGATTCAAAACTCTTTTGTTACTTAGGAAAAAAAACTTGTGCGTTTTGAAAGAAAGTTTGTTTTTGGGTTGGGCTTGAATTGAAAATGAATTAATATTATCTTAAAACTCCCTTTTTATTTAAGATGACAAAATACTTGGAGTTTATTTTTTTTTAAAATAAATTTTACTTGATCCTTAAATAATAATTTGTAAACATAATAAAAAGTAAAAAGAAATAAAGAAATTCAACTATGGCCTTATGGCCTTATTACATCAAATAATTCCCAAAATAAACTTAAAGTACTTAAAATAAAATAAAAATCCAAATTAATTAAATTCCTTGTTGTGCATGGCCATCCCTAAGCTTCTGCCGAGCCCGGTCCATTACTGATCGTCACCTGAAAATAGTCCCACAACGGGGTGAGTCAATAGACTCAATGTGTACACAACACTAAGTCATAATAGAATCAGGCATACATATGATACACATTCAAATCATAGAATACATTTAATGATGCATTCCCAAACCCAAACCTAATTATCCATCCGCTACACCCCCGTACCTGCCAAACACACCGTAGGGACTACTAAGTCGACCCTCCTTCCGCTACACACCAAATTGCGGGCTTAAGTTACCGCATCTGTGGTTATAGATCACCACTTTTCAGATTACTGTGGTTTTAAGTCACCACTTTTCAGATTACTATGGTCTTAGGTCACCACTTTTCACTTCCCCTTTCAATATACAACCATATGCCCCAAATATTAACATACATAATATACCAGAGTTCACAACTTTATCATATTCCCATGTTACGAATAACATTTTTCATATTCCTAGTAGGAGTAGGAAACGTACCTGAGTACTTAGTACCTTAACATGGTACTTTAGCCACATTCATATTTTCATTAACACATATTTTAATGCATATAACCATAATTCATATTATAAAGTAGTGTGGGGTACACACCTGATTCGCTTAATGAAGTCTTCGAAAATCCTGAAGAGAACCGATTACAGATTTAGATCTCAAATCCTTGTTGCCGAATTGATTTCAAGAATCAAATGCCAGATCTTTGTATTCCTCCCTTGTGAATTCGGCTAAACACTTGTGATTTCAAATCCCGAAAAGTAACCCTTGGCTATGGAGATGTTGAAATCCCTACACACATATGTTAGATCTGATTTCCATATCACTTAATAAACTTAATCAAATGGCCTAAACCATGCTTTTCTTACCTTAAATCCTTGAATCTCGAAACTCTCTTCTTGAATGGCCAAAATCCTTAGATCAGAAATCCCGAAATTCCTCTTTATCACCACAGTCGACGGCACCCTTGATTTAAGCCACAGAGATTCGGCTATGGAGACTTAAACAGGAATCAAAGAGGTTTCGGCTTGACAGTAGAAGAGAAAAGAAGAAGAAAAGAGGAGAAGAAAATTCGGCAGAGAGAGTTTGCCAGGAAATTTTCGGCAGAGCAGAGAAAGAAACAAACTGATGAGTAGCCCTCCTTCCTTCCTTTTATAGGCACAATTATCAGCTAAGGAGTCCCTTACTTGGCCACCACTCCTCTATCTGATAACTTTATCTTTTTAATATGATAAATAAAAGGGTTTAATCCAATTTAAATCCTTTATTATCCCTTGAAAATAATCCAATTAAAAATCCTTTATTATCCCTTGAAAATAATCCAATTAAAAATCCTTTATTTATCACCTTATTAATCACATATTTATGAAAATAAAACACCTCCTTTTCTAGAAGCATGTGCCGTCCACCTCAGCCTTCTGGAAGCCAAAATAAAACCTCATTTATTTTCTTCCCAAGTGACTCGAACCCAGGCCCATTCCTCTTGCACATGGCGCCATTTTCGTAGGCCCTAAGTGGCATCTTCAGGCCACTTTTCCAAGCCCAATTGTGTGCCAAATTTCTCCAAATTTTTCTTTTAAGGCCTCCTTGCCCTAATTTCCTATTTTAAACTTTAAAATTTGACATTTCTAGGTCATTTCCAAGTTTCCTAAAATTTTTGATCGGCTCTGTAAACTTGCCATTTTCTTACATTTCCAAGTTTCCAAAAATGTTCATGTCCAATGCATTTTTCAGGTTTCCAAAAATATTAAAAATTTATTCATAATACTTAAAACTTGTCATTTCGTACAATTAAACCGAAAATGCATAGGCCCTTTCCAGGATGTTACAATTACTGCCTCTAAAGTTAATTAGCAATATTGAATGCATACAGATGAAGAACATCGGCATGAAAAAACATGAAATTGGTATTCGTGAGAACTTAGATGCATGACTTTCATTTAAGAGAAGGAAATTAACTTTCTCTGGGGCAGATGCCGTATCATCCTGTTTTGATAAGATAGCTGATAATGTTTGTGCCTTGAAAATGTCAAAGTTGGCCTGTACTGCTTTTGTTTCAAATCATTTGCTTGTACAAACTTCATTCTTGTCAAACAACTAGTATATGTTTACAGATAGAAATATTTAGAGGTGAATTTGTGGTATACAATATAGCTTATAGAATTACCACATTAGACTTCTATCCGTTGAGTACAAGAATAGTTAGCTTTGATTTGTCAGGTTCTTTCAGGAACTTAGGATTTGCATGATTTACCACACCAAAGAGAATTTCCCTTTGCTTCTTTCCAAAAAGCCTATGGTTAGATAGGAAATCACCATTTCTCAGCATTTTCACTCTTGACAGCATTAGGGGAGTGCCACTTGATTCATTCATCATGCTTAGCATCAATAGGTCTTGCAAGATTCAAAATGTTGGTTAATTTGTTTGTATGGTACTAATGGTTGAGATTTTTTGCTGTTTTATATATATGCCATGCCCTATGTGTAGTTCATTGTGCTTGATTATTCTCTCTAGTTTCAAAACTTTGATGGATCTTTTGCTCTTTCTAATCTGCATTTTGTTGCATTATATTTGTTGTTGATTTTTTTTCTTGGTTTTTGTTTATAGTTCTCTTTTTTACTTCCATTGTTTTATATTTGATGTACTGAAGTTGAATAATTTTAGGTGAAAGGAGTTGTCAAGTCTTTCTATCTATTATAGGATCGATTATTACTTAATGAATCAAATTAACTCTGTATTTTTAAAAATAAATTGAGAACATGTTGAAGCTTATAAATTAAATTAGATTTAAAAGACCAGTGAGCTTTTTACTCAAATATTTAGACCAAATTTGAACCTTAAAGCCTTCATTGATAGTAAGATTTTACTTAAATACTATCCAGCTTCAACAAGATTGGTCTCTTATGATTATAAAATAAAAACAATAAGTAAAATACCTTGGATTCTTGAATGAAATGCCAAAATGATACAGACGGTGACAAATTAAAGATTTTGATTTATAGTAGATAACAGAAGCATTCCTCGTATACAAAAATGGTACCATTTCACATGGCTTCCAATTTTGAAAACCTCTATCTCGACAAATTTCAAAATATTAATTTTGTTAAATAGTAAATAATATATTTTTAAAAAGTTAATGTTAATGCCATTGAAATTTGTTTGTATGGTACTAATGGTTGAGATTTTTTCATTTTTGTGGATTCTACATGCTTCAAAATAAATGATAATGCATTCCATCTGCTACTTGTGAGTGTCTAAAAATTATCTTTATGGTTACATTATGCAGAGATTTTCATAGTTGAAGGAGACTCAGCTGGTGGCAGTGCCAAGCAAGGCCGCGATAGGCGATTTCAGGTAATACTTTTCCATGGGAATTGGGTAGAACAGATTCAATTTTGTCAAGCAATTTCTTGAAACATGCCAGAAATTTTTTTGGATGTTTCTGGTAATACTTGTGTTTTTATCTAAGACTGATCCTTGTAGCAATTAATGTCTATTTAGTGAACTTATATTGTTTGGTTTCTTCCTTGATGCGTGTTTTGTTTGTCTTGCCATGCGATGCAGTACGTTATGACGGTATTAAGTTATTACCGTATTTGCATAATCCCATTATGAATAAAACAATTCATTACAATTGGATATAATGAATTAAAATTTAATTTGCTATAATTTTGTAAAAAAATTTAACAATTCATTACAATTGGATATAATGAAAACGCATATTACATAATACGAGATTATTAAATCTTAAAAAAATAAAGTTGTTTGTAAATTGTTGGCTTTTCAGTTTAACTACTTACATACTAATACTACAAAACCTTTTTATGTATTAGTATTAATCTTGACCGATTTTTACATGGAATTTAATATTGGTTTTCTTCCAAGATTGAGGATTAAGTAAAGGGCATGTCCTACTCCACTATTCTTTAGGCCAACCATTAAAATAAAAAAAATTAAAAAAAAAAACAAACAAGAAACAATCAGAAAGAGGATATGAAGACAGATCTGAAAATCTAGAAAAATTAATAATTCAAACAGTACTTAAGGAAATACTTTCAAATAAAAAACAGCCTAAAAATCTGAATCCTCCCTAAAAACAAGCACAAACTTGTTAAAGATTATGTTTAGTGGAATAAAAAAAATATTATCGGATTTAAGATGTTTTCATAACCTTTTAAACTTGTTTATACATCAAAAATATAAGATAGCAATGATTAAAATTCTTTTTTGACACCTTAATAATCAATTATATATATAACGTTTTTTTTATTTTATAAATAAAATTGTATTGGACTAGGAAGTTTTGTATATGCAACGTTTTGGGTAGCATTGTCTCCACATGGTCATTGTGGTAACCATTTTTTGACAAAAACGGGAATCGACTTGGGTTTTGAAAATAAAGAAAACGGGAGTCGCCACCGACCTTTTATTAGGTGTGATCGGATCACCTTATTTTAATAAAACATTTGATTTACTAAAACCGTGTTTTTAGGTCTACGGATATTCGAGAAAATAGGTTCGGGAGTCGGTTACGTGTGAGGAAGGATTAGCACCCTCACAACGCCCAAAATTGGTACCAAATTGATTAATCAATGTCCTAATGTCGAAAAGTTTGAAAAGATTTTGAAATTTCATTCTGTTTTTTTTTTATTTTAACAACTTGATTGAATATCGAGTTTCCCTTGTTTCGAAGGAATAGAGTTTCACGTCCAGCACGATTGGACACGACAATCTAAGTCCTTGAATTCAAGATCGTTTCCAAAATTCTCCAAATACCCATTTTTGAAATTTTGGAAAGGGTATTTGCTCATTAGGTCATGCGAAAGAAAACACACCCAGCACGATTGGGCACGATCTTTTCGAACTTCCAAACGCACAAATATCACCTTATTTGAAAATAGAAACGAAATTTGAAAGGTTATCCACTTGTTCGGTCAAACGAAAAGTCACACCCAGCACGATTGGACACAAGATTTTGAATTCCCGAACTCACGAATATTACCTTTGTGAAAACCCATTTTTCATGAAAAAAAGGAAAAACAATAGAAGATAAAATGTTGAATGCGATGAAATGACGGAAGCAAGAAACCGAAGCGTGATAATAAACGATGCAATAATAAAACGAAAATAAAAGATAACATTAAAGCAATAATAAAACAAAAACAAAAATATTAATAATGACAGTGACAATAGTAAACGCAATGATAATGATAATAATAATAATAATAATAATAATAATAATAATAATAATAATAATAATAATAATAATAATGATACCACAACAAAATAATAATAATAATAATACAAAGTGTGCGCAACATAACAATATATAATAATAATAATAATAATAATAATAATAACAATAATAGTAGTAGTAATAATAAATAGTATAGTAATAATAAAATAGTAATAATAATACGAAATATGTACGACATCATAATGATAATAATAATAAAAATAATGAAGATAATAATAATAATAATAATAATAATAATAATAATAATATGAAATATGTACAACATAAGATATATAATAATAATAATAATAATAATAATAATAATAATAATAATAATAATAATGAAGATAGTAATAATAATAATAATAATTATAATGCGAAATATGTACAATATAATAATATAGTAATAATAATAATAATAATGAAGATATTAAACAATAATAATATATTAAATAGGATTAAAAAAATTACAAAATAACAAAAGAAGGATCAAATTGCATCTAAAACGAAAGTTTGGGGTCAATTCGAAATAAAATAAAAGAAAGGGCCTATTAAAAGTGCGCGTAAAAAGGGAGGGACCAAAATGGACAATAACCCCTTCTTCCAAAATACATTGCATCAGGTGGACCCAATTGAACTCCGAAACAAATTTTTGGGCCAAATTAAAAATACCAGAAACTTAATCGCGAAGCCAAGAAAAAGCGGGAGGACCAAAAGCGCAATATACCCATTAATTAAAAACACGCGGATCCTCCTTAGCGGGTCGGGTCAAAAATGGGTTATAGTCAAAACGACGTCGTTTTGGGTGTTTTAGGCCAGCCTCAAAACTACGTTGTTTTGATGGGCTATATAAGGCCAAAAATTCTCAAAAAAAATCACTTTTCATTCATTCTAAAAACAATTTCTCTTAACTTCTTCCTTTTCTCTCTGCAGGGAAGAGGGCTGGAGAGATTTCCGGCGAGGAGGATCGGCGTCGGCCACCGCCGCCGGTCGCCGCCGGCCACCGCACACGGTGTCGAAAAAGGTAAAAACTTTATTTTTTTATTTTTTTATTATTATTTTGTAAACCTTTATATATTTATATATATTTGCGAATGAAATAAAAAGAAGAAAGAAAGGAAATAAAAAAAATACCTTCAGATCTGAATATTGGCCTTTTGCGTTTTTTTGTTTTTGATCTCTTTTTTTTCTAATCTTTGCTTGTTATTGCTTTCTGTTCTATCCCCTTTTTTTTTTGATTGAAAAGGAACCCTTTTTACATTATTTTTGAATGGCTTTATAGCCAATTTTTACACCATTTCTTATTATTTGTTCTTGTCTTCTTCTTCTTGCAGGTGGACGAGCGGCGCACCAATGGGGGGGCTAGGTTTTCAAAACCCTAGCAAATCTGACATTTTTTTATTTGTTTTTGGGCTTTTTGGCATTTGGGCCACTTAAATTTGGTCTAATCTGGTTTGTAGTGGGCTTGTTTTAATTTGTTTGGTTTTGGGCCCTGGTTAATAATCCCGGGCCAAAATCGGTTATTACAGCTGCCCCTCTTTGCTCATTGTCGTGAAACGATAATAGAGCAAAGACAATAGGAGAACCAATTTTGCCCGATCTTGGTCAAGCCTTGACTCGTTGGTCTTCGTCTTCTTCAAATAGCTTCAAACTCCGCTGTAACTTGTTGTTTTGATCCGCTTCACTGTTCCGTTGTATCTTCAGGGAGATAATATTTCATTGCTTCTTCAAGGACACAGTAACTAGCGCCTCGGTCGGCTTCGATGTGATTTCAGGGAGAAGAGATTCTTATCTTTGATCTACTCCACCGGGACTTCAAGGAAATAAATCTGAATTTGTCAAACTGCTTCATTGCTATCTTTGGGGAGGCTTCGATCTTCAGTCTACTCCAATACTACTTCCGAGAGATATGGCCTGTAGCTTCATTTTGCTCTTGCTCAATCTTCTTTGTCCTCTGGAACTTCTTCGTTCAATTTGCTCAAGGCGACTTCAGTCTTTCGTCTGTAAGTACCTCCGCGTGTGACCCGAGGCTCAAACCCTACTCTCATAATATGAGTTTTTTTTAAGACAGAAATTGAAAAACAGACATTGAACATACCTCGGCGGGGTAATATGATTTGATTCTTGAAAATAGAAATTGAAGAACTTGAAAATAGAAATTGAAATTGAAAATAGAAATTGAAAACAGAAATTGAAACGCCTCAGCGTGCGACCTGAGGAGTTGATTCAAACAGAAATTGAAAGACGGAAATTAAAATGCCTCAGCGTGCGACCTGAGGAGTTGATTCAAACAGAAATTGAAAGACGGAAATTAAAATGCCTCAGCGTGCGACCTGAGGAGTTGATTCAAACAGAGATTGAAATGCCTCAGCGTGCGACCTGAGGAGTTGATTCAAACAAATATTGAAAAACAGAAATTGAAAATCCTCAGCGTGCGTCCTGAGGAGTTGATTTTTGCGAATAGAAATTGAAGAACAGAAACTAAAATGCCTCAGCGTGCGACCTGAGGGGTTGATTCAAACAGAAATTGAAAAACAGAAATTGAAATGCCTCAGGTGTGCGACCTGAGGAGTTGATTTTTGCGAATAGAAATTGAAGAACAGAAACTAAAATGCCTCAACGTGCGTCCTGAGGAGTTGATTCAAACAGAAATTTAAAAACAGAAATTAAAAACACCTCAGCGTGCGACCTGAGGAGTTGATTTTTGCAAACTGAAATTGAAAAACAGAAACTAAAATGCCTCAGCGTGCGACCTGAGGAGTTGATTCAAACAGAAATTGAAAAACAGAAATTAAAAACACCTCAACGTGCGACCTGAGGAGTTGATTTTTGCAAACCGAAATTGAAAAACAGAAATTGAAATGCCTCAGCGTGCGTCCTGAGGATTTGATTTTTTTGCAAACCGAAATTGAAAAACAGAAATTGAAAAATAGAGATTAAAAATACCTCAGCGTGCGACCTGAGGGGTTGATTCAATTAAAAATACCTCAGCGTGCGACCTGAGGAGTTGACTCAAACAGAAATTGAAAAATAGAAATTAAAAATACCTCAGCGTGCGACCTGAGGGGTTGATTTTAGCAGAAATTGAAAAATAGGAATTGAAAATACCTCAGCGTGCGACCCGAGGGATTGATCGAAAAACAGAAATTAAAAATACCTCAGCGTGCGACCTGAGGAGTTAATTTAACAGAAATTGGAAAACCGAAATTAAAAATACCTCAGCGTGCGACCTGAGGGGTTGATTTTTGGCGAACAAAAATTGAAGAACAGAAATTAAAAATGCCTCAGCGTGCGACCTGAGGAGTTGATGTTTGCAGACAGGAAAAGAACTTAAAAAATGCCTCAGCGTGCATCCTGAGGAGTTGACTTTGGAAAACGCTTCATCTGGTGGAACTCGGGTACCTTCTTTCTCCTTGGTTCAGTGCAGTTATTGTCAAAACTTCTTACTTTACTGGTGTACCTGTATGTGTCATGCGTGATGATGTCATGATATGCACGTGTCTGTCTTAAATGCCTACATGATTATGCCATGTGTCTTGGGTTTGTTTTTCATGTGTCTCTTCTTGTTATGACTCTCATGATCACCTGCATTCACTGCTTCGACTCCTGACTTTCCTCAGGTCTTGTATCCGTCCTCAAGTTCCATGAGTAATCTGTGTTTCTCGTATATCCCTTTTTCTTTCTCTTTTTTTTTTATCCTTGCTTTGAGGCTCTCGTACTTACCCAATTCTCATCCAGGTAATGCTCAATATTCTTTTCATTTAGAGTGTGTAATTTCATTATTTATCTCTAAAATGAAACATAAATAAAATGCATGAAAATGGCAAAGTAGGCATGAAAGGGGTTCCTCATATCTATATTTATTTCAAAAGCAACAAGCAAAGAAAATTGACAAGGAATGACTCGATTAAGAAAGCATTATAAAAGGAAAACAAGTTCAGTTGTCGTAAGTGCTCTAGATATCCGACGTATGAACTTCTCCATGTTTCTTCATCCTGAATCTTTTCGAGCAAGATTTTTCGTGTAGAAGATTCTTGAGCTTCAGAGTCCGCTTCAATACTATAATCTCGCCGTTTGACTCCTTGTTCAAACCATTCCTTCTTTTTCGGCCCAAATTTGCTTCATTAGGACGCCCTTTCGGGTTTTCATCCTAAGCCTTCCCTGTTTATCAGGACGCCTTTTTCGTTTTTTTTAGGCGTAATATTTCTTCACGGCATCTGAGTTCACCGGATTTGGTAACTCCTTCCCATCCATTTTAGTGAGAATCAAAGCTCCACCTGAGAAAGCTCTCTTTACGACGTATGGTCCTTCCCAATTCGGTGCCCATTTTCCTCGGAAGTCTTTTTGTATCGGGAGAATCTTCCTCAATACGAGTTCTTCTTTGCGAAATTCCCTTGGCCGTACTTTCTTGTCATGGGCTGCGATCATTCTCCTCTGGTACATCTGTCCGTGACAAATTGCTTTCAAGCGTTTTTCTTCGATCAGATTCAGTTGGTCATGTCGAGCCTGAACCCATTCAGATTCTTCTAGTTTTGATTCCATTAAGATTCGTAGAGAGAGGATTTCCACCTCGATGGGTAGCACAGCTTCCATTCCATAAACTAGAGAGAAAGGAGTTGCCCCCGTAGAGGTCCGCACACACGTGCGATATGCATATAGGGCAAATGGTGGCTTCTCGTGCCAGTCTTTATACGTCTCAGTCATTTTCCCAATGATCTTCTTGATATTCTTGTTAGCGGCTTCTACCGCCCCGTTCATCTTTGGACGATAGGGTGAGGAGTTATGATGCTTTATTCAAAATTGCTCGCACACTTCCTTCATCATCTTGTTGTTCAGGTTCAAGGCATTATCTGAGATGATTCTCTCAGGCAAACCATATCGACATATGATATCCCTTTTTAAGAACTTGCAAACTGCGGTCTTTGTCACATTGGCAAACGAAGCAGCTTCTACCCATTTTGTGAAGTAATCTATGACCACAAAAATGAATCGATGTCCATTAGAAGCTTTTGGGGAAATTGGCCCTATAACATCCATACCCCACATAGAAAAAGGCCACGGAGAAGTCATGACGTGAAGGGGCGAAGGTGCTGCATGAATTTTATCGCCATAAACTTGACATTTGTGGCACTTTCGCGCGTGATTAATGCAGTCGCTTTCCATTGTCAACCAGTAATAACCGAGTCTCATAATTTGCCTGGCCATAGTGAAGCCATTGGCGTGTGTTCCACAAACTCCTTCATGGACCTCTTCGAGTATCTTTCTGGCTTCAATAGTATCCACACATCTCAAGAGCATTTGGTCTTTCCCTCTTTTGTATAGGATGTCCCCATCGAGAACAAATCCTGCTGCCAATCTTCTGATCGTCCTTTTGTCATTCTCGTTTGCTTGCTCGGGGTATCTTTGATTCTTGACATATTCTAAGATATCATGGAACCATGGTTGTCCATCCGCCTCGTTTTCAATGCTAAAACAATGCGCAGGGGCCTCGTATATGCTCATCTGGAGAGGCATTATTTCTGTTTCTCGGTTTGCTCTGAACATTGAAGCCAAGGTGGCCAGGGCGTCAGCCAATTGGTTTTCTTCCCTTGGGAAGTAATTAAAAGTCACTTCTTCGAATTCTTCAACCAATTCCGCAACAAGATCACGATATTTGACCAACTTTGAGTCTCTTACTTCCCAATCTCCACGGATTTGGTAAATCACCAATGCCGAGTCCCCGAAGACTGCCAAGACCTTGACGTTCTGCTCGATAGCTGCGCGAAGTCCCATGATGCAAGCCTCATATTCTGCTATGTTGTTGGTACAGAAGAAATCTAACCTGGCAGTAAAGGGGTAATGATTCCCTTCTGGTGACACTAAAACTACTTCGATCCCATGTCCCAATGCATTCGACGCACCATCAAAACTCATTTTCCAAGATTTCTCTTTCGACGATTCACATTCTTTTCCCGCAACGCATATCAAGTCTTCGTTTGGGAAGTCAAATTTCAATGGCTCGTATTCCTCTGTCGTTCGAGTTGCTAAGAAATCGGCTATTGCGCTCCCTTTAATCGATTTTTGGCTCACGTATACGATGTCATATTCCAATAGTAGGATCTGCCATCGTGCCATTCTTCCTGAGAGTGCAGGCGATTCCATCATGTATTTTATTGGGTCCAGCTTTGAAATCAACCACGTCGTATGGTACAGCACATATTGTCTGAGCCTTTGAGTTGCCCAGACCAGAGCACAACAGAATTTTTCGATTGACGGATACTTTGCTTCATACTCCGTGAATTTCTTACTGAGATAATAGATCGCCTGTTCCTTTTTTCTAGACTCATCATGTTGCCCCAGGACGCAACCCATTGAGTTTTCGAACACAGTCAGATATAGTATTAGCGGTTTTCCAGGAGTTGGTGGTACTAGCACTGGGGGACTAGACAAATACCGCTTTATCTTGTCAAAAGCCTCTTGACATTCCTCGTTCCATTCTCCAGGATTGTGTTTTCGAAGGAGTCGAAAAATAGGATCACACTGCTTGGTGAGTTGAGCAATGAATCGAGTGATGTAGTTCAGCCTTCCTAGAAATCCTCTGACTTCCTTTTGTGTGCGCGGGGGCGGTAGTTCTTGTATGGCCTTTATTTTATCCGGATCAACCTCGATACCTTTCTCGCTAACGATGAACCCCAGTAATTTTCCAGAGGTAGCCCCGAAGGTACATTTGGCTGGGTTAAGCTTCAGTTGGAATTTTCTCAGTCTTTCAAACAACTTCCGGAGGTTCTCAACATGCTCTCTTTCCCCTCGAGATTTGGTGATCATATCGTCGACATAGACTTCTATTTCCTTGTGCATCATGTCGTGAAACAATGTTACCATGGCTCTCTGGTATGTTGTCCCGGCATTCTTTAATCCGAACGGCATCACCTTGTAGCAGAATGTCCCCCACATCGTCGTGAATGTAGTTTTCTCCATATCTTCGGGAGCCATCTTGATTTGATTGTAGCCTGAAAATCCATCCATGAAGGAGAAAAACGAATGCTTCGCCGTGTTATCTAGTAATGTATCAATGTGTGGCAACAGGAAATTATCTTTAGGGCTTGCTCGATTCAAATCACGGTAATCCACGCACATTCGCACTTTGCCATCTTTCTTCGGCACTGGGACTATATTAGCCACCCATTATGGATATCTAGAGATTTGTAGGAAGCCAGCATCAAATTGTTTCTTTACTTCTTCCTTTATCTTTAAGAGCATTTCAGGCCTCATCCGCCTTAACTTCTGTTGGATAGGCTTGCATTCTGGTTTCAATGGGAGTCTATGGACCACTATATCTTCGTTCAAACCTGGCATATCTTGATACGACCATGCGAACACGTCTTTGTATTCATGAAGCAAGGCGATCAGATCATTTTTGGTGTCTTCAAACATGGAGGTCCCAACTTTTACCTCTTGCCTCTTTTCTTCGTTTCCTAAATTCACTGTCTCGACAGATTCTCGATAGGGCAGAATCTGTTTATCCTCTTGTTCTACCATTCTCAGTAAGTCTGGAGAAGAGACATAATCTTCAGCATCTTCTTCAGCCTCCAATTCTCCTACACAAATGGCTTTCTCGAAGTCGATTTTAGGACTTGTAACAGGATTGTTCGCATCGATGATATCTGAGCACCTGAAAAGTAGATGAAAAAGAAACTATAGAGGGACATCAAGGTATCGGATCCTATAAACGTGATATGATGATACGGGATATATAGGGACAGGTAAAAAAAAAGAAATGAATATGGAGCCGATGAGAATGGAAAGACCATGACAAAATGCATCTTTATTCATGTTTCATTTAAAAGCTAAATAGACAACGCAAACTCTCATAACAGATTCCCCTACAGCTTAGGGGCATACAAAGGTCAGTAGTGAGCATTACTTTGGAGGAGACTTGGAAATTACGAGGAGATCCACGGCAGTCCAATTGTTCGGAGTGAATCCAGGGGGGCAAGGGCGTATCGCTGAGACATCTTCCACTGCATTATTCCCTTTGCTAATGACATTTATGCTGACATCCTGGAAATCCCTTTCGATTGATAACATCATGCTTGGTACACTATTTCTCCCCGGGTACATCATTTCTGCCGATGTAAATGTCTTCAACAACGGAGGATACATTATGGGCTCCCATTCCAATTCCCGACCTGAGGCTCTTGCAATCCTCCTTTCTTGATCTCTCTGCCATTGTTTTCTTCTTTGTTGGGCGTCTGGCTTGAACCCTAAACCGTATCTAGCCTTGTGATGTACTGGCTTTAGCGCTCTAGCTATTCCTTGCTGACATCTTCCCAAACCTTTTTTCGCTCGGGCTCCTTTTCCCACAGTCAGCTTGATCCCCATCTTGGTATTCCTTGACAGTTTGGGCGTGGGAATCTTACCCCCTTCCATAATAAATGTAGCATTGATAAACTCGAAGGATCGGAAGGAACACTCTGCTGCATCTTTATTTACTTCAATGTAGGGTGCATCAGTAGAGAGGGACGAAATGATGTCTTCCTCACCAGCGACCGTGATCAAGCGATTATCCATGATAAACTTGATCTTTTGATGGAGAGACGAAGGGACTGCCCCGGCGGAATGGATCCAAGGCCTTCCTAAGAGGCAGTTATATGAAGGCGCGATGTCCATGACCTAGAATTCAATATTGTATGTACATGGGCCCACTTCTAGAGGGACCTCAATCCTTCCCATGACCTCTCGTCGTGTCCCATCAAACGCTCTTACCGTAGAATGACAAGGCCTTAGGTAAGACATATCAACTGGCATCCTGGAAAGCGTGGCCCACGGCATGACATTGAGCGTAGACCCATTGTCGATAAGCACACTTGGTACTATGTAACCTTTACAATAGGTTGTAATATGTAATGCTTTGATAGAGACTCTACCGTTCGGTGGTATTTCATCATCGCTGAAAGAGATGAAATTATCCGCGTTTAAGTTGTTTGCCCATCTATCAAGCTTTTCAACGGGTACGTTGCTCGGCACATATGCTTGGTTTAACACTCTTAATAAAGCGTTTCGGTGTGGTTCTGAATTTAACAGTAGAGATAACACTGAGATCTTTTCCGGTTGCTTGTTCAATTGCTCCACAATGTTATACTCGCTGTGCTTGATAAACCTTAGAAATTCATGCACTTCGTCCTCATTCACGGGTCTTTTAATCCCCTGTTCCGATGGGATTTCAGTCTCGACTACCGCCTCATGCATTGGTGCTTTTCCTTTTTGACTCGAGTCGATGCCTTTCTTTTTTGGTTCAACCATCTCGGGAGAATAGCACCTCCCGCTGCGGGTAAAATGTCCTACCTCGCTAACATCACCAGTCGTAGCTTCGGGCATGGCAATGCTGACATCATATTTCCATGGCACCGCCTTGCTGTCCTTGTAAGGGAAGGGAGAAGGCACTTTGATTATCATCTTTGGTTTCACCACTTCCTGCTTTGCCTCGTAGTAGATTATCAAGGGTCGGTCAGCACTATAAGGAGGACCTGATGATTGACCTTCGGAAGCACATACATCCTTTTCGTCGATCCCTTCTTTCTTATTACAAATCTCAACCTCCTTATTGTTCATCATACCTTGAAGTAATTCTTTGAATTCCTCACAAGATTGGATGTGATGTCCTTCTTTGCCGTGAAAATTGCAAAAACTTCGACCTTCCATGCTTTCCTCCTTGAAACTTCTGCCGAGCAAACCCTTTTCGGTCATTATTTCCCATATTTTCCTCAAAGGTGTCCTTATTTCGGAGACACTACCTTTGGCTTGCCACCTATCTTCTTGTGTCACCACATTCACGTTCCCTATGGGATGGTTAGGGAGCGGATTTCCAGCCACATTATCGGTGTCGTCAAACCGTAAAATCCCCGCATCGATAAGACCTTGAACCCTCCTTTTAAAGGCTACACAATTGTCCGTAGAATGCCCCTGGTTTCCCGCATGATACATGCAATTAGCATTAGGATCGTACCACTTTGGGTATGGAGGCTTCAACGGTGCCATGTAATGCGGAGCTATTAATTGTTTTTCCAATAATTTTGGGCACAGTTCTCCGTACGACACGGGAATAGGGGTGAATTGAGGTCTTTCAGGATTGGGTCTGGTTGGCCTCTGTTCATTTTTAGGCTGACTTTGAGCGGGTATGGTATTTGGCAGGAATGTGGTGAACGGTCTTTGGTTATCAGCGGCATAGACGGGGTAAGGAGGGGGTGTTTGATAGTAGAGGTTCTGAGGAGGAAAATAGAAATTTGGAGGTGGGCGGAATTGAGGTCGTGGTTGGATTGGGTACGGATTGGGAGCGTAGTGGTTCCCAGTCCCTACCATATGGGTTTCAGGCTTTTTCTTCTTTACTGGCCTTTTCGAGCTCTCGGACCCTTCCATCCTTCCGCTCTTGATGCCGTTTTCAATGAGTTCTCTGGATATTACGACATCTGCGAAGTCCTTTGTGGCATTTCCTACCAGCTTGTCATAGAATGACGCTTTTAAAGTGTTGATAAAAAGAACTGTGATCTCAGTTTTGGTCAGTGGGGGTTCTACTTGAACCGAGACGTCTCTCCACCTTTGAGCATATTGTCTAAAGGTCTCTGATGGATTCTTTTCCATCATCCGTAGCGTTAATCGATCAGGTGCTATGTCGGAGACGTGCTTGTATTGCTCACAGAATGCTGAAGCTAAGTCATCCCATGATTGGATCCTCTCTCTGCCGAGCTGATTATACCACCGGAGGGTTGACCCGATCAAGCTATCTTGAAAGCAGTGTATCAACAACTTGTTTTCATCCACATAACCAGCCATTTTTCAACAAAACATGATAAGATGCGCCTTTGGACACCTTGTTCCATCATATTTTTCGAAGTCTGACGCTTTAAATTTTGGAGGCAAGACCAGACCGGGAACCAAACTGAGCTTTTTGGCGCTCATTGCGGAAGAGACTCTAGTTCCCTCTATCGCCCTGAGTCTTTCTTCCAGATCCTTATACTTGCCTGAGCATCTTGATCCTTCATTCTTAACTTAGCTAGTTCTATAGGATCATCCAAATCTGGGACAATAGGGTCAGCAGGGTTAGCTTCATGGTTTGATGCGAATACTCCTTGCCCTAGATGGGCAGGTGGTGGTACAGGTGGTTGTTCTGGGGCTGTAAATTCCCTTTGAGGCCAACCTCCATGAGGTGGAGTGTATTCTGGGGGATGGCCTTCGCTTTCTTCCCCGGTACTAGTTGTAGGGTCTTTTCCTTTGTTTGTTATCCCATTCATCATCAAAGTCATTTGGGCCATCATATTCCGTTGAGCCTCTATCATCTGGTCTTTCATTTCTTGCTGAAACTTCGTCATCTGCTATTGCATCTCTTCTGAAATTGTTCGTATCTTTGGTCCATCGCTTTTGCTTTACGACGAGTGTTGTAGTAATGTATAATAGGTTGGTTATCGTCGGTTTCCAGGGTAACTTCTGTCACGATTTTAATCAATTAGACTCCTTTTGATACAAATGATGTGATGTATGCAAATGGATGAAATGTAATGCAAATGCGTGAAATGAATGCAAGAGGCGCCGATTCCCGTTCAATTTCTTATAGAAAGCTTATTTAAGAAACAAAATCCTTTACATAAAACAGAGTCATATATGCGACCTAGCCCTTATGCCCAGAATTTTAATTTTCTCGAGGAGCGAGGCTAACTCTCGACCCCGGTCTGACTTTGATTCATACGTTATACTTAATACATCGGCTTGGACCGCTAAGGATTGTAGATGTTCAGCCACTTCTCGTATCTGCGTTACTGCTTCACCCATGACGTAATCCCTTTCTCTGGCCTGATTCTGAGATTGTTGGAACCAGAACTCACTATTTTCCAGTGCCATTTCGAGCTCTACTAACCTCCCTTTTAACTCTTCAATCTGGTTTAGGCTTGATTCTAGCTTCACCATAGAGTCGCGTCTTCGGCTAAATGTCTTTTCTTGTTCTGTTAATCGAGCTTTCAGTGTCGCATTCTCTCTTTGGCTCTCACTTGCCGTCTTCCTCAGAGCATCCTTTTGTGCTTGAGCCTCTTGGAACTTTTTCCTCCACTGATCAACCTTGGCTTTCTCTTCTCGAATTTCTTTACGCCATTGTTCCGAAGTTTTACCCAACTCGGCAGTCCTTATTGATAGACGCAGCTTTCTATAATCAGTCTTCAGGCTCTCCAAATCTTCTTCGGCCTTCCTTTTTCCTTTCTTCAATTTCTCAGCCTCCGAGCTTTGGACATCAATATCCAACATCAAATGCATCTTTTCTTCTTCTAGTCGCTCTATCCTCTTTTCCAGCTCTGAATTTTTACTTTCAAAGTCTTGCTTCATAATCTCCGCCTCGGAAGGGACTACTTGTAAGTATTTCTCTATTGGTTGAGTACTATCGTGTGTCGATTTAGGGACATTATTTTTTATTCTCCTACTCCGCCAGGCATTCTACTCGAGGGTTACCATCGGACCTACAGTAATTCTTTTCATTCGGCAAATTTGTTTCCAAGCATCAGCAACCTCCCGAACCTTTTTCTTAGAATTATTCCCTTTGTACGAAAATTTGAACTGAGCTAGGCCGTAAGTCGTCGGTATAATCTGTCTTGAATTGTATTGCCTTAGCACAAGCAAAGGAGCATACCCAATGGCTCCCCAAATTCCTAGCAGGGGAACCCAATCATAACTCCCACAGCGATAGAGAATTTCATCAGGAACAAACCAAGGAGCTCTCTATTCAACGTCTTTTTCTTGGAGATTTTGAAGGAGTGCGATCCAATTTTCTTCTGATATATCGTCTCTCTTGGGCATATCTGTTAACTCCTTTAATGGGGAATAATTTTCATAGTGAACTCGACAAGAAGCTCTGTCTATCTTCCAAAAATGGCTATGGAACCAAACTAGCAATAGTTGTGCACATCCCATGAATCTACCCTCGCCTGCTCTACGGCACGAATTTAAAGATCTAAATGTTTCGGCAAGAATTGCTGGTATTGGCGTAACTCCTTTGTCGAGACAATCAAATAAGTCAACAACTGCTTCATCCACATGCCTCAAAGCTCTTGGAAAAATCACCAGGCCGTAGATACTTAAGGCGAAGATATCAACCTTCCTCTTAAGTTCACCCACGGAATATATTTCCCTTCGCCTTTTTGCTGAACATGTGCCATAACCCATTGTTCACTCATTCCAGTGATGCTCATCAGTTTCTTTACAAAAGTTGGTGCATTGCCGGCCCTAAAGTAGACTTTATCGACCTGAGCCTTTCGATTACGAAGTAAAGCCGTGTATTCTTCTATGGTAGGTACCAAGTTCACTTTCCCGAATGTGAAGCAGCTATATGCGGGATTCCAATATTGAGTTATGGCTCGAAACAAGTGTTTGTCCACTTTGATGTCAAGCAGATAGGGTAAATCGCCATAATTAAGGTAGAAAAGCTGCTTAGTCCCCTCATCCCAATGAGCCCACATATCTCTTAACTCTTGGAGCTCATTCTGTGTTATACTGATGCGAGTGAAGTTCCCCAACTCCGATGTATATTCCTTGGCTAGACTATCCCCTTTCTCGAGTTGTATCTTCTCTGACCATATACGCACGGCCGCGTTATCCTCTACTTTATCAAGGAATTCGTCCCCCATAACAAGCTTCTATCTTAGTAACCAAACGAAAATCGACACCTTTTAATGTGAAATGACATGCAAACATGGCCAAAATAAACAAGTTAGTTTTGAATAACAACAACCAAAACGAGTAAAAGGACGTCAAACCACTATATGGGTAACCTCTAAGATTTAGCATAGCTCTACTTACGGTGGGCCCTTAAGGTTCGCTATATGTGGTTTAGTTCTAGAAGATGGGTACCCGAACCAGCAGGTTCCTCAATCCTCACCCATTATAGGTTCATACGGATCGAGTTCAGTTCAGGAGGATACATTTCCCTATGGCCATGCGGAGGTGAAAACCTCACGAAACCATAGGTACGGATGTATTTCGGAAGCGGTCCCCTAGCCCATGCAGAGGTGAAAACCTCACGAAGGCATAGCTTCTCACTCCCACTTAAGGGTGTGACCACAACGGTCATGCAAATATGAATGCGGAGACATCCTATGAGACTCGACATTATTGCAATCATAGCACCAGCAAATGCATCAAAAGAAACATGATTTTTCAAAATGATTTTCCAAATTTTGACAAAAGGACAAAGAATAATCAATTTTACGGCCTGACTCTCTTATATGGTCCCCAGTGGAGTCGCCAAGCTGTCGTAACCATTTTTTGACAAAAACGGGAATCGACTTGGGTTTTGAAAATAAAGAAAACGGGAGTCGCCACCGACCTTTTATTAGGTGTGATCGGATCACCTTGTTTTAATAAAACATTTGATTTACTAAAACCGTGTTTTTAGGTCTACGGATATTCGAGAAAATAGGTTCGGGAGTCGGTTACATGTGAGGAAGGATTAGCACCCTCGCAACACCCAAAATTGGTACCAAATTGATTAATCAATGTCCTAATGTCGAAAAGTTTGAAAAGATTTTGAAATTTCATTCTGTTTTTTTTATTTTAACAACTTGATTGAATATCGAGTTTCCCTTGTTTCGAAGGAATAGAGTTTCACGTCCAGCACGATTGGACACGACAATCTAAGTCCTTGAATTCAAGATCGTCTCCAAAATTCTCCAAATACCCATTTTTGAAATTTTGGAAAGGGTATTTGCTCATTAGGTCATGCGAAAGAAAACACACCCAGCACGATTGGGCACGATCTTTTCGAACTTCCAAACGCACAAATATCACCTTATTTGAAAATAGAAACAAAATTTGAAAGGTTATCCACTTGTTCGGTCAAACGAAAAGTCACACCCAGCACAATTGGGCACAAGATTTTGAATTCCCGAACTCACGAATATTACCTTTGTGAAAACCCATTTTTCATGAAAAAAAGGAAAAACAATAGAAGATAAAATGTTGAATTGCGATGAAATGACGGAAGCAAGAAACCGAAGCGTGATAATAAACGATGCAATAATAAAACGAAAATAAAAGATAACACTAAAGCAATAATAAAACAAAAACAAAAAATATTAATAATGACAGTGACAATAGTAAACGCAATGATAATAGTAGTATAGCAAATATTATAATAATAATAATAATAATAATAATAATAATAATAATAATAATAATAATAATAATAGTA
Source organism: Gossypium australe (assembly GCA_005393395.2). NCBI lineage: Eukaryota > Viridiplantae > Streptophyta > Magnoliopsida > Malvales > Malvaceae > Gossypium > Gossypium australe. The sequence goes on along the minus strand of CM016623.1, from coordinate 114,735,018 downwards.
GTAGTAGTAGTAGTAATAATAAATAGTATAGTAATAATAAAAAAGTAATAATAATACGAAATATGTACGACATCATAATGATAATAATAATAATAAAAATAATGAAGATAGTAATAATAATAATAATAATAATAATAATAAATAATAATATGAAATATGCACAACATAAGAATATATAGTAATAATAATAATAATAATAATAATAATTATTATTATTATTATTATTATAATGCTAAATATGTACAATATAATAATATATAGTAATAATAATAATAATAATAATGAAGATAGTAATAATAATAATAATAATAATTATAATGCTAAATATGTACAATATAATAATATATAGTAATAATAATAATAATAATGAAGATATTAAACAATAATAATATATTAAATAAGATTAAAAAAATTACAAAATAACAAAAGAAGGATCAAATTGCATCTAAAACGAAAGTTTGGGGTCAATTCGAAATAAAATAAAAAGAAAGGGCCTATTAAAAGTGCGCGTAAAAAGGGAGGGACCAAAATGGACATTAACCCCTTCTTCCAAAATACATTGCATCAGGTGGACCCAATTGAACTCCGAAACAAATTTTTGGGCCAAATTAAAAATACCAAAAACTTAATCGCGAAGCCAAGAAAAAGCGGGAGGACCAAAAGCGCAATATACCCATTAATTAAAAACACGCGGATCCTCCTTAGCGGGTCGGGTCAAAAACGGGTTATAGTCAAAACGACGTCGTTTTGGGTGTTTTAGGCCAGCCCCAAAACTACGTCGTTTTGATGGGCTATATAAGGCCAAAAATTCTCAAAAAAAATCACTTTTCATTCATTCTAAAAAAAAATTTCTCTTAACTTCTTCCTTTTCTCTCTGCAGGGAAGAGGGCTGGAGAGATTTCGGCGAGGAGGATCGGCGCCGGCCACCGTCGCCGGTCGCCGCCGGCCACCGTGAGCGGTGGCCGGAAAAGGTAAAAACTTTATTTTTTTATTTTATTATTATTATTTTTTAAACCTTTATATATTTATATATATTTGCGGATGAAAAAAAAAAGAAGAAAGAAAGGAAATAAAAACAATAAAATACCTTCAGATCTGAATATTGGCCTTTTGCGTTTTTTGGTTTTTGATCTCTTTTTTTTCTAATCTTTGCTTGTTATTGCTTTCTGTTCTATCCCTTTTTTTTTTGATTGAAAAGGAACCCTTTTTACATTATTTTCGAATGGCTTTATAGCCAATTTTTACACCATTTCTTATTATTTGTTCTTGTCTTCTTCTTCTTGCAGGTGGATGAGTGGCGCACCAGTGGGGGGGCTAGGTTTTCAAAACCCTAGCAAATCTGACATTTTTTTTATTTGTTTTTGGGCTTTTTGGCATTTGGGCCACTTAAATTTGGTCTAATCTGGTTTGTAGTGGGCTTGTTTTAATTTGTTTGGTTTTGGGCCCTGGTTAATAATCCCGGGCCAAAATCGGTTATTACAGTCATGTTCCCTATCTCTCTTGGGGGTCTTAAATTTTTAATATTTTCATATATGTATGCACTTTAGTCATGATAGCTTTATTAGTATATGTGATATTTGTGTGGCATTGTTTTGTGTAGATGGATCGTAGTCAAGATCAAAATGCAATTGTCGGAGCCGTAGCTTCAGTTTTAGCTTTTGGGGCTCTTTGGATTAAAAAATTAAAAACTAGGAAGGAAATTGCTTCTCACCCTCGTGTGAATCGAGATTATGAAAGAGAAAATTATATTAATAGTATTTTATATAGTGGTGACCAACATTGTATTAATTTGATAAGGTTGAGACCGATTGCCTTTTTTAGTTTGTGTGATATTCTTAGTAGGAATAATTTGTTACAATCAACTAAATCTGTGAATATTAGGGAGCAGGTAGTTATATTTTTATATATAATTGGTCATAATGTAAGGTTTCGAGTGATTGGATCTAGATATTATAGATCAACTGAGACAGTTCACCGTTACTTTAGGGTTGTATTGAGAGCTATTTTGAAATTGTATAAACTAGTTATTAGATCACCTGATGAGTCAACTCCTAGTGAAATCAGAAACAATCCAAGGTTTTATCCATATTTTAAAGATTGTATTGGAGCATTAGATGGAACTCATGTTCGTGCATCCGTTCAACATAGCATTCAAGGAAGATTTCGTAGCTGTAAAGAGGGGACGACACAAAATGTATTGGCTGCCATTACATTTGATTTGAAATTTTCCTATATTCTAGCTGGTTGGGAAGGTAGTGCACATGATTCTCGTGTTTTAAGTGATGCACTTTCACACCCAAGAGGATTAAGAATTCCGGAAGGTAATAGTTATTATTAAATACCAACTAGTTCTAGTAAGCTCATAATTTATTAGTATTAATTATGTTTTGTAAAATTGTAGGTAAATATTATCTTGCTGATGCAGGATATGGCATCCGAAATGGATATATTACCCCATATCGTGGTGTCCGATATCATTTAAAAGAGTTTAGTGCTCAGGGGCCTGAAAATGCAAAAGAACTCTTTAATCTTCGACATTCATCATTGCGAATCACTATTGAACGTGTTTTTGGGATTTTGAAGAAACAGTTTCGTGTATTAGATGCTGAACCATTTTGGAATTTTCAAACTCAAGTAGATATAGTTTTGGTTTGTTGTATCATTCATAATCATATAATGGGAGTTGATCCTAATGATTTACTTAATCAAGGATTATACGAGAAGTCTGAGTCTGATTTGATAATACCGACTCTTACGGAGCGAAAAGAAAGAGAAGAAGCAAGAGAATGGTCTGCTAAGAGAGACGAAATTGCACAAACTATGTGGATTGATTATATGGCTAGAAATATTAGGTAGGTTTAGGGCTTAGGGTTATTGTTTCTATGTTATGTATGTTTAGTATTAAAATTGTTTTTTTTTTTTTGTTGTTAATGTTGGTTGGATAATGATATTGAAATTTTAGTTTGTTGGATTTTGAAATTATTATGTCTTGAATTTGTTAGATATTGATTATGTTTTAAGCTTGTTATATATTGAATTTATTATGTTTTAAGCTTGTTGGATATTGTAATGATTGACAATAACAATTATTAATGTAGAATGGGTAAGGGCAACAAAGAAGGGACCTCCAAGCAATTTAGGTGGACAAAATCGATGGAACATGTTTTTCTTGAAATTCTAGCAGATGAGGCTAAGAAAGGAAATAAGCCTTCTAATACTTTCAAAGCAGTTTCCATTAATCGAGTTGTCCAAGCTATTTCTGAAAGATTCCAAGTCCAATGCGATGTGAAGCATGTGGAAAATCATTTGAGGACTGTAAAAAACCAATGGTAAATTATATGCCAAATTCGAGGTGAAAGTGGTTTTGGATGGGATGACAACATGAAAATGATCACATGTGATAGAGCAACATATGATGCAGCAGTGATGGTAATATATGTATATATATTAAGTATATTTCAATTGTTTTTTACTTGTTATTCTAATTGTGTATAATATCCAACAGGCACACAAGAAGTATGAACCATTTTTGATTAAAAGCATCGATCATTATGATGAAATGGCTTTGGTTGTTGGCAAAGATATGGCAACAGGGAGTTTTGCCAGAACATTTGCTGACATAGATTTAGATGATGATATCCAAGATTCAGTGCCTCTAGACTGCGGCAATGAAGAGGCTAAAGAGGTAAGAACAAATGTATCTTCATCTGGCACATCCAAACGTAAAAGAAAAAATGTTCAAGAAAGTGTCGTTGATGAACAAATTAAATTTGTGGGTGAACAACTTGGGAAAATTGCTAATGCTTTGGAACAATTTACTGTGGATAAGACACCACAGCTTTACGAACAAGTGATGTCGATGGAGGAAGAAGGATTTGATGATGACTTCTTGTGTTCCATGTTTGATTATTTAGTGAGTCATGAATCCGAGGCCAAAGCTTTTTTAGTTAAAAGTAAGAAGCATAAAAAAATTTGGCTCCAAAAATTTTCTCAAGGTTGAAGATATTGATACTTTTATGTAGTGTAATATTTATGTATTTATGCAATTAGACAATGTTATTGTTATTACGAGTGTACTACTAATTATGCATTTGGATAATATTATTAATTTTTAGTATTAATTGTGGTTTGGAAGTTTATTTATAATTATTCAATCCTTAATTTTTATTTTTTAACACAATTACAAATAATTTATTTGACTTCGGTTGTTTTCAATATGACGGTTAGTAATGTAGCTTAATAATTGAGTATTATTATATATTTAATCTAATTTATTTATAATAAATAAATCATTGCGATTACAATATAAAAATTTATTAATATGTAAATAAATTTATTAATATATGTAAAATCAACTTTTCCGGAAAACATTTTCAGGAAATCTGCCAAACAACAGAAAATATTTTACACAGATTCATCCAAACACTAGAAAATATTTTCTGGTAAATCATTTTCCAGAAAAGTAAATCATTTTCCAGAAATCATTTTTCGGAAAACATTTTACTGCCAAACAAACAGACCCTAAGCTTATTTTCCGCTATTTGTACTATATAAGGATGCCTATAGCCAGCACATTTCACCTTTGTTTCTCTAAGTTCTTTTATACGTCTCTAAAATTTTTAGTTATCTTTGCTAGAGAAGACGAAAAAAGTTTCCAGAAGCTTGTCAAAATGCCATTGATAATTAAGAATGGTTTGATAATTGTGATTGGTAATTTCTGGAAAACCTTTAGGATGATGTCGAAGGAATATATGCCTTTGCATTAGTACATGCATAATCAAATTTTCAATAGATGAATGGATTGATAATTATGATTGTTTCTTATTTAGCTTAAAAAGCTAGCGAAGGTCCGAGCAATCGAGGCAAATGACCAATAGAGTAGATTGTATCTTGAAGTTCCTGGTGAGTTCCTTTTTGCTTTCTTTGGGTTATGAAAATTATATGATATGTGGGTTATGAAAGGTAAGTTGTCTTTATGAAAGATGGGTCGATGTGTCTTGAATTGACGAGTGTGTAACAAGCCCGTGTTGTGAGCGTGAGTATGGCCATGGTTGAGGTAAAAATAACCACTTTGTGTGCGAGCCAAGTGCCAGACTGTTTGTGATATGTGAAATTGTGGAAAGAAGCTTTAATTGTGATGCCTCTGGTAAGGCAACTTTATTGCAAACTAGACTGGCAGATCACTGCCAGGCTTTTTGGGAGGACACGTGTTCAATCTAACAAGAAATATGAAAACAAATATGATTTGGCTGATATGTGATTCTTGATTTTGGGCCCGAGGCCAGCACAAGGTGGGGTTATAGGTGAACATACGTAATTGTAAGAAATACGTACAAGTTGGCGGCACGTATTCGCCAGGGATACTGTGTGTGTTGTTTTGACTAAGTGTCGTTATCGAAAAACTGTATTGGCAACTTGGCTTAATGTGTCTGTAAGACTGAGTCTCGAAAATGTCTTTATTTTTGGGTTGATTATTGGTAATCTGATAGACAATATGTGTTTACCTGAAACTCATTACGCTCAATTGAACTTACTCCATTACTTTTCTTTCTCAGGCTTTTGAGTAGTAGAAGAAGATCTATAGAAAGGGACTAAGCCAGAGTTGCACCTACGAGTGAGCCACTTGTCTATTTTGTATCATGCATAGCTAGTTGGCGGATAGCAAATTTATATGCATTTGTACTTAACTTTTGTTTTTACCCTACAATCATATTGTATTTGTCTTAAATTGGAATTGCCCCTTATTATTCACGTGTAAGCCAAACTCCATTAATTCGTCGTTTACAAACTTGCCTTTTCTATTAAGTGTATTTGCCATACCTAACAACATATGTTTTAAAGATTGCCTGTAACATCCTAAAAAAAATATATATTGGAGCATGATTAATGGGAGCCATGGCAAAAGCATGAAAATTTCATAAACAAACAAAATTTGAGATAAGCATGGGTTGATTTTTAATTTGTAAAAATCCTTCAAAATAATGTGCATAGAGGGAGTGGCTATTAAGGTGAAAAGATGACTAATAAAAAGTTACCTTTTGATATAATTAGTGGTAATGTTGACTCACCACTAATTAAATTTCCTCATGAATATGCATATTTCTTGTCATGGTGGGGTAAACATATATTTTGTGATAAGGGGTATGAGGTGGATGGCATGAGAGATGAATTAAATTCTTTAAAATTAGGTATATTGGATGAACATTCAGCCCTTCAATTTTGTTTGTAAATGAAGAAGCAAAAACCTCTTAGCCATATCTCTTCTCCTTTCTTGTGTATTGGACATTTCTTCCTTTGGTTGAATCTGTGCTCTAGTAGTTTGGCTGAATAACACATCCTTGCCAACTAATCTTTAGCCTTAAGTCAAATCGGTGGAAGTCGGATATATCATAGTTAAGTTGCTCTTCTCTATTCATTGACCTTTGGAAGTGTGGTGTCGACGATCAAGAAGGTTTAGTCCTTACCGTAATCAGGTGTGTAATCCCTTACTTTCCGAATACATGTTTGAAATGGGGTGTGTAATCTCATACCTCTCTAAATGTTTGCATGAAATGTTCTGTGATTCGGTCGAAAGACTGAAAAGCCGCAAACCAGCATCTGTAGCCACTCGGGCGTACGTACGTTCGAAGTGGTAACCAGATTTTGTAACAAAACAGTTTTGGTTAACAGCAGTGATGTGATTTTGAAAAATCACCAAAAATGGTAGGAATTGAATTAGAAAGTGAAGAAGATATGGATTGAAAGATAATTGAGTCTATTTTCTTATAAAAGAAACGGAGCAAGCAAAGGATTAGTATATTTTGAGATTTTTAGATTTTTGTGAGACTGATTCAGAGTGATTTTGAGATCCCCTGTTCTGATTTTGAAAAATCACTATAAATTGTAGAAAATTAATTACAGGACATGGTTTATATTATTAGAATCCTTAGTGAGTCTATTTTTATTTGGATCAAACAAAACCAGTATTTGAGTTATGTACAATAAGATATCTTAGATTTTGTGAAGAGAGGGCAAAACTGTCAAACAGTGAAACAAGAGATAGTTTGAAGAATAAACTGTACTAATTGGCTAAGCCAAAAATTCTGGAAACATTTCAGTAAGAAGTTATATGAGTCTAGTTTCAGGGAAAATTTATGGATCTAAATTTCGAGTTTCCCAACTCGGGTTATAGTCAGTTTAGTCAGTACGACGCAGATTGACAGTTTTGATTTTTATGCCCCAAATTAGTAATTAAGCCTAGGTTGCGAAAATTTCCATCATACCCTTAGAGGGTAAATTACTGAATTACCCTTAATGGGTACGATTACCGAATTATAAAAATGCCCTTATGGGCCGAATTACGAAAATGCCCCTAATGGGCTGAATTATGAAATGTCCCTATGGACCGAATTACGAAAATACCCTTAATGGGCCAATTTGATAAATTGCTATATGGGACAATTTGGTAAATTGCTATATGGGCCAACTTGATAATTTGCTTAATGGGCCAATTTGATAAATTGCTATATGGGCCAATTTGATAATTTGCTATATGGGCCAAAGGTCTTATTTGATAAATGGGACATATTGATATGTGATAAATGGGCCAAAACTGCTAGATCGTTAAATGAGCTAAATTGCTATTTTGACTAACGGGCCAAATTAATACTTATGATATGGGCTTTTTGTTGAAATTTACCTTATGAATATATTGTTATGCATTATATATATATATATATATATATACATGACTGCATGGGTTGGGATAATTGACGAAGAGAAGAAAGGCCTGTTGCCAAAAAAAAAATCTAGTTCGGTGGCTCTGCCACAAATATTTTAAATGGCTCAATGCCTCTAGTTCAGTGACTCTGTCACAATCTAGTTCGATGGATCTGCCACAAATATTTTAAATGGCTCAATGCCTCTAGTTCGGTGACTCTGTCACGATCTAGTTCGGTGGCTATGCCACAAATATTTTAAATGGCTTAATGCCTGCAATTGGTGTGTTGGCGGGGTGGGTTGACTTGATCCCCACAAGTGTGATGGCTGGTACGGGTGGTGTATAGCGGATGGAAATTAGGCTTGGTTGGGAATTGCATATTCCATGCATTCTTATATTTGATTTATATAATGTATATTTGTAAATGGGCTCAAGCCCAAATATATGTTTATATGGTTATGGCCCAGTGGACACGGTAAGTGGGTTACACACTGAGTTCTAAGTAACTCACCCCGTTTTCCTTACCCTTCTCAGGTAATAATAATTAATGGAGGCTTGGGCCGGGGATGACTTCGTGTGGAGGCCATACTACAAATGATGAGTTATAAAAACTCTAAACTTCTTTTAAGTATTTTTAATTAAGTACTATTTCAATTATGGTGTAATAAGGCCTCTGGTATTATTTTTTTATGGATTTTTGTGCGTGGATTGATTTTTATATGTTTTAATTACTTAAATGGGTTGTTAAATTTTTATAAATGTTTTTCTTAAACTTGCGTATAAAAAAAAAGATTTTTCTTAAATATCACTTACTCAATAAATTTTGTGAAAACTCTTTTATAAATTTATTTCAACCAATTATTAAAGTTTTAACCAAATATTTCTCTGAAAATGAAATTGTAAACTCTTATGTTTTTAAAAAAAAATCATGGTTTTCAAATAAATCTCGATTTTTGATAAACTCCAACTTCAAAATCGTTTTGCAAAAATTGTTTTCATTAAAAGCATTTATGGCTAGACGTAAGTTTGAATTGTGTGGCATGCCAAGTTTAGTCTTAACGCATAGGCCGGGTTTGGGGTGTTACATTTAATGGTATCAGAGCTAGTTTCAAATCTCGGCTGTGGTTTGGGTTCAACAACAAATTTTGTTTAAAAACTGTTTAAATTTCTAGATTTTATGTGTTAAAGGTAGTATGGCACCACGAGCATCCGGCACCAAGTCAAGTAAGTATTTGTATATTAAATATTTATTATGGTGATATGACCATAGGAACACTCTAGAACTTCTAGTTTTAGATGTTGAAAACGGTATAGATTGAGACTATAGGAAGTGATTACGAAAACAACTTTACCTCTTATATCTCATAAAATATCGTTATTAAATGCTGAAATAGTATACTGATTCATAAAACTTGTAATCAGATTAAACCGAAATACCCAATATGAGCACTAGAGGACGTGGACATGGACGTGGTAGACATGCCGTGGTAGAGGCCGAGGTGCTAGGGTGGCGTTTGAAGCGTCGGGTCTTATGCTAGAAATGGATGCACCTGTGTCACCTGGGAGTGAGACTGGATCTCATGATCATACGAGAGAGGATAATGCTTTGACTCAAGCAATGTTGCGATTCTTAGAAAGGGTCACTGGGGTTAGAACTGGTCTAGTAATTCGTGGATCAATCTCGGAACGACTTAAATCAAGTGGTGCCGAGGTTTTTAGAGGTGTTTCTGGTGTAGCTCCAAATGTTGCAGAATATTGGCTCGAGGCTGTAGAGCGGATTATGGATGATATGGAGTGCACTGTCGAGCAGAAACTGAGAGGGGCTGTGTCCTTGGTAAGGGACGAGGCGTATCAATGGTGGCTTACGGTTCGAGAAGGCACCGAGGCTGCATTGATTACTTGGGATTTCTTCAAAGCTGCTTTCCAAGGGAAGTATGTTGGGACAAGTTATGTAGATGCCCGGAGAAAGGAATTCCTGAATTTGGTTCAAGGAAATAAGACGGTGGCAGCCTACGAGGCGGAATTTCTTCGTTTGAGCCGTTATGCTCGCACTATAGTATCGACCGATCATGAGCGCTGTGTACGCTTTGAAGATGGGTTGAATGATGAGTTACGGGTACTGATAGCCCCACAACAAGTACGGACTTTTGCCTCGCTTGTGGAGAAAGCCAAGATAGCCGAAGAGGCTAAGAAATCAGAACGCCAGAACCGGGAAAGAGTTAGAGGCAAGAGGGATATTAAGTACACGGGCTCTACTAAAAGGTTTCAGAAGAGGCCCCGAAATGATGAGCCAGCTCAAGCTAGAGCACCTGTGACTACTAATCAGAGTCGAGATTGTACTGAATGTGGGAAGCGACATCCCGGGGAATGCTGGAGGAAAACTGGTGCCTGCTATAAATGTGGTTCCAAAGACCATCAGTATAAGAATTGCCCTCGACAAACTGATACGACTCCAGTAGCTCGTAACCCTGATGCTCAGCCAGCTAGAGGCACTCAGCAGCCACTGAGAGGCCGTGGGCCAGGTCGTGGTGGTAATGGTGTTGGACGTGGTCAAGGTGTACCGGGTCGAGGAAATAGCTTTAGAGGTAACGCGGAAGCAAGACAGCCGGGGTTGGTTTATGTGGTTAGGCGTCGGGAAGATGGCGATGAACCTGATGTGATAACTGGTACGTTCTTCATCTTTGATGTACCTGTTACTGCTTTGATAGATATCGGGTCTACCCACTCGTATATTGCTAGTGCCATATCTGGAAACCTGAATATTAGATCGGAGATTTCCGATAGAGAGATGACTGTAATTAGTCCTTTAGGACAATCTGTAATCGTGAATAAATTGTATAGAGACGTGCCCTTGGAAATTCAAAGAGAAATATTCTTGGCGGACTTGATGGAATTGCCTTTCGGCGTGTTTGATCTTATTTTCGGCATGGATTGGTTGGTGAAGCATCGGGCGCAATTGGATTGTGCTGAAAAGCGAATGTTAATAAGGACTGTGAATGATGAGGAGGTAGTAATGATAGGCGAGCAAAAGAACTTTTTGGCAAATGTGATATCTGCTTTAAAGGCAGAAAAGTTGATACGAAAAGGGTATGAAGCGTTCCTAGCCTTCATTAGTGCTTTGGATGCCAAGGAATTATTAGTAGAAGATATGAAAATGGTGAAGGAATTTCTAGATGTCTTTCCTGAAGAACTTCTGGGTCTACCCCCAGATCGGGAAGTAGAGTTTGGTATTGAACTTTTGCCCGGAACGGCTCCGGTGTCCACTGCTCCTTATAGAATGGCGCCTAAAGAGTTAGCGGAGCTTAAGGCTCAAATTCAGGAATTGTTGGATTGGGGATTTATTCGACCGAGTGTGTCTCCGTGGGGAGCACCGGTCTTGTTCGTCAAGAAGAAGGATGGGTCGATGCGTATGTGCATTGATTATAGACAGTTAAATAAATGGACGATCAAGAATAGATATCCATTGCCGAGAATAGATGACCTATTTGATCAGTTGAGAGGAGCTTCAGTTTTCTCCAAGATTGATTTGAGATCGGGTTATCATCAACTCAAGGTGAAAGAGGCAGACATTCATAAGACGGCATTCCGAACTCGTTATGGACATTATGAGTTTTTGGTGATGCCGTTTGGCTTGACCAATGCACCAGCTGCATTTATGGACATGATGAACCGAGTCTTTCAACCCTATTTAGACCAGTTCGTGGTGGTGTTCATAGATGACATCTTGGTATATTCGAAGAATGAGGAAGAACATGACTCACATTTGCGCATAATATTGCAAATATTGAGAGACAAGCAACTTTATGCCAAATTCAGTAAGTGTGAATTTTGGCTGAAGGAAGTAACTTTCTTGGGTCATGTGGTGTCAGCCGAAGGAATAAGAGTTGATCCTCGGAAGGTAGAGGCTGTGTTAGATTGGAAACCACCGAAGTCAGTGGCTGAGATTCGGAGTTTCTTGGGATTGGCTGGTTACTATAGACACTTTGTTGAGGGGTTTTCATTGATTGCTGCACCCCTAACTAAGTTGTTGCCAAAAGGAGTACCATATGTGTGGACTGATAAACAACAAGAAAGTTTCGAGAAATTGAAGAAGATTTTGACGGAAGCGCCAGTACTGATTCAACCTGAGGCTGGAAAAGAGTTTACCATTTACTGTGATGCGTCACATACGGGTTTAGGATGTGTGTTGATGCAAAGTGGGAAAGTGGTGGTGTATGCTTCTCGTCAGTTGAGGCCGCATGAAGTCAACTATCCTACTCATGACTTGGAGTTGGCTGCGGTGGTGTTTGCTTTAAAGATTTGGAGGCGCTATCTCTACGGTGAGAAGTCGATCATTTATACGGACCATAAGAGTCTTAAGTACCTTCTTACCCAAAAGGAGTTGAACTTGAGACAACGGAGATGGGTGGAGTTGTTAAAGGATTATGACTTCTCAATCGAGTACCATCCTGGAAAGGCTAACGTGGTGGCAGACGCGTTGAGTCGTAAGGTAGTATCAGAGTTGAGAGCAATGTTTGCTCATCTCAGTTTGTTTGAGGATGGCAGTCTGCTAGCGGAACTTCAGGTGAAGCCTCTGTGGTTGGAGCAAATCAAGGAAAAGCAGCTATCAGATGAAAAGTTGGGTCCTTCAATGCAGCAAGTTGAAAGTGGTATAATAGGGGATTTTGGATTGAACAAGGATGGCGTGCTATGTTTTCGTGGAAGAGTTTGTATGCCCATGGATTCGGATTTGAGACAAATGATTCTATGGGAGGCGCATAGTAGTCCTTATGCTATGCACCCCGGAGGAAGTAAGATGTATCAGGATCTTCGTGAGCAGTATTGGTGGCCAGGGTTGAAACGGGAGGTTACTGAATTTGTGGGGAAATGCTTGACTTGTCAACAAGTGAAGGCGGAACATCAGTTACCATCGGGATTATTACAACCGGTAAAGATTCCTCTATGGAAATGGGAACGGATAACGATGGATTTTGTTAGTGGGTTACCCTTAACACCTGCTAAGAAAGATTCTGTTTGGGTGGTAGTTGATCGATTAACGAAGACTGCTCATTTTCTACCAGTTCGTACGGATTACTCGCTGCAGAAATTGGCTAAGCTGTATGTATCTGAGATCGTGAGGTTGCATGGGGTTCCAGTGTCTATCATATCAGACAGAGATCCCAAGTTTACATCAAGGTTTTGGAAAGCTTTACATGAGGCTTTGGGAACAAAGTTAAACTTTAGTACGGCTTTTCATCCTCAGTCAGATGGTCAGTCAGAAAGAGTAATTCAGATTTTGGAAGACATGTTACGTGGTTGTGTAATCGACTTCAGAGGTAGTTGGGAGGATTTCCTACCGTTGGCAGAGTTCGCGTATAATAACAGTTACCAATCCAGTATCCAAATGGCGCCTTATGAAGCTTTATATGGTCATAGGTGTCGTACCCCTACTTGTTGGACTGAATTGGGGGAAAGACAGTTGTTGGGTCTTGAGTTGATATCTGAGACAGAAGAAAAGGTGAAGGTGATTCGAGCGCGGTTAAAGGAAGCTTCGGATCGACAAAAGTCATATGCGGATCTGAAGCGTAAGGATATTGAGTTTGCGGTGGGAGATCAAGTCTTTCTGAAAGTCTCACCTTGGAAGAAGATTTTCAGATTTGGAAGGAAGGGCAAGTTGAGCCCTAGGTTCATTGGACCGTACCGTGTGTTGAAGCGTGTAGGACCAGTGGCATATCAGCTTGAGTTACCTCCGGAATTGAGACAGATACATAATGTATTCCATGTCTCAATGTTAAGACGTTACCGTTCAAATCCATATCACATAGTGCCGGTGGAAGAAATTGAAGTAAGACCTGATTTATCTTTTGAAGAAGAACTAGTTCAGATCTTGGACCGAGACATTAAAGTATTGAGAAGGAAGACAGTTCCGTTGGTTAAAGTTTTGTGGCGGAATCACGGTTCCGAGGAAGCCACGTAGGAGCCAGAGGATGTGATGCGACAGCAATACCCTCACCTCTTTTGATCAGATAAATTTCGAGGATGAAATTTTCTTTAAGGGGGTAAAACTGTAACATCCTAAAAAAAAATATATTGGAGCATGATTAATGGGAGCCATGGCAAAAGCATGAAAATTTCATAAACAAACAAAATTTGAGATAAGCATGGGTTGATTTTTAATTTGTAAAAATCCTTCAAAATAATGTGCATAGAGGGGGTGGCTATTAAGGTGAAAAGATGACTAATAAAAAGTTACCTTTTGATATAATTAGTGGTAATGTTGACTCACCACTAATTAAATTTCCTCATGAATATGCATATTTCTTGTCATGGTGGGGTAAACATATATTTTGTGATAAGGGGTATGAGGTGGATGGCATGAGAGATGAATTAAATTCTTTAAAATTAGGTATATTGGATGAACATTCAGCCCTTCAATTTTGTTTGTAAATGAAGAAGGAAAAACCTCTTAGCCATATCTCTTCTCCTTTCTTGTGTATTGGACATTTCTTCCTTTGGTTGAATCTGTGCTCTAGTAGTTTGGCTGAATAACACATCCTTGCCAACTAATCTTTAGCCTTAAGTCAAATCGGTGGAAGTCGGATATATCATAGTTAAGTTGCTCTTCTCTATTCATTGACCTTTGGAAGTAGTGGTGTCGACGATCAAGAAGGTTTAGTCCTTACCGTAATCAGGTGTGTAATCCCTTACTTTCCGAATACATGTTTGAAATGGGGTGTGTAATCTCATACCTCTCTAAATGTTTGCATGAAATGTTCTGTGATTCGGTCGAAAGACTGAAAAGCCGCAAACCAGCATCTGTGGCCACTCGGGCGTACGTACGTTCGAAGTGGTAACCAGATTTTGTAACAAAACAGTTTTGGTTAACAGCAGTGACGTGATTTTGAAAAATCACCAAAAATAGTAGGAATTGAATTAGAAAGTGAAGGAGATATGGATTGAAAGATAATTGAGTCTATTTTCTTATAAAAGAAATGGAGCAAGCAAAGGATTAGTATATTTTGAGAGTTTTAGATTTTTGTGACACTGGTTCAGAGTGATTTCGAGATCCCCTGTTCTGATTTTGAAAAATCACTATAAATTGTAGAAAAATAATTACAGGACATGGTTTATATTATTAGAATCCTTAGTGAGTCTATTTTTATTTGGATCAAACAAAACCAGTATTTGAGTTATGTACAATAAGATATCTGAGATTTTGTGAAGAGAGGGCAGAACTGTCAAACAGTGAAACAAGAGATACTTTGAAGAATAAACTGTACTAATTGGCTAAGCCAAAAATTCTGGAAAAATTTCAGTAAGAAGTTATATGAGTCTAGTTTCAGGGAAAATTTACGGATCTAAATTTCAAGTTTCCCAACTCGAGTTATAGTCAGTTTAGTCAGTACGATGCAGATGGACAGTTTTGATTTTTATGCCCCAAATTAGTAATTAAGCCTAGGTTGCGAAAATTTCCATCATACCCTTAGAGGGTAAATTACCGAATTACCCTTAATGGGTACGATTACCGAATTATAAAAATGCCCTTATGGGCCGAATTACGAAAATGCCCCTAATGGGCTGAATTATGAAATGTCCCTATGGACCGAATTACGAAAATACCCTTAATGGGCCAATTTGATAAATTACTATATGGGACAATTTGGTAAATTGCTATATGGGCCAACTTGATAATTTGCTTAATGGGCCAATTTGATAAATTGCTATATGGGCCAATTTGATAATTTGCTATATGGCCAAAGGTCTTATTTGATAAATGGGACATATTGATATGTGATAAATGGGCCAAAACTGCCAGATCGTTAAATGAGCTAAATTACTATTTTGACTAACGGGCCAAATTAATACTTGTGATATGGGCTTTTTGTTGAAATTTACCTTATGAATATATTGTTATGCATTATATATATATATATACATGACTGCATGGGTTGGGATAATTGACGAAGAGAAGAAAGGCCTGTTGCCAAAAAAAAAAATCTAGTTCGGTGGCTCTGCCACAAATATTTTAAATGGCTCAATGCCTCTAGTTCGGTGACTCTGTCACAATCTAGTTCGGTGGATCTGCCACAAATATTTTAAATGGCTCAATGCCTCTAGTTCGGTGACTCTGTCACGATCTAGTTCGGTGGCTATGCCACAAATATTTTAAATGGCTTAATGCCTGCAATTGGTGTGTTGGCGGGGTGGGTTGACTTGATCCCCACAGGTGTGATGGCTGGTACGGGTGGTGTGTAGCGGATGGAAATTAGGCTTGGTTGGGAATTGCATATTCCATGCATTCTTATATTTGATTTATATAATGTACATTTGTAAATGGGCTCAAGCCCAAATATATGTTTATATGGTTATGGCCCAGTGGACACGGTAAGTGGGTTACACATTGAGTTCTAAGTAACTCACCCCGTTTTCCTTACCCTTCTCAGGTAATAATAATTAATGGAGGCTTGGGCCGGGGATGACTTCGTGTGGAGGCCATACTACGAATGATGAGTTATAAAAACTCTGAACTTCTTTTAAGTATTTTTAATTAAGTACTATTTCAATTACGGTGTAATAAGGCCTCTGGTATTATTTTTTTATGGATTTTTGTGCGTGGATGGATTTTTATATGTTTTAATTACTTAAATGGGGTTGTTAAATTTTTATAAATGTTTTTCTTAAACTTGCGTATCAAAAAAAGATTTTTCTTAAATATCACTTACTCAATAAATTTTGTGAAAACTCTTTTATAAATTTATTTCAACCAATTATTAAAGTTTTAACCAAATATTTCTCTGAAAATGAAATTGTAAACTCTTATGTTTTTTAAAAAAAAAATCATGGTTTTCAAATAAATCTCGATTTTTGATAAACTCCAACTTCAAAATCGTTTTGCAAAAATTGTTTTCATTAAAAGCATTTATGGCTAGACGTAAGTTTGAATTGTGTGGCATGCCAAGTCTAGTCTTAACGCATAGGCCGGGTTTGGGGTGTTACATTGCCTATATTAATTCCTATTATTTTTTTAAGGATGCATTATTAAATGAACCAAAAATAATGAACTTTAACTCAAATAAGGACCTTACGACTGGTTTCTTAAAGATTTAAATTAAACAAAAGGATTTAAGTCTATTTGTAATGCCCTAGTCCGTTAGGTGGTTTGTTTGGCTGATTGATATACGCCATATCTTCCTGACGGGCCAAGGGGTGTTACATGAACATGAGTGTTTGAGATGATTATTATCAAAGATTTATTATATTATAAATCTTAAAAATTTATATTATAAAAATAATTAATGTGTATTTTATAAAGTAATAACAAAAATTATATTATTTAAATTCTATTTTTTAAGTTATTGCAAAAGATTGTTATAAAAATTAATTTACTTGTTATGAAAGTGTTATAATATGTTTATTTATAAAAAGTTGCGGCCAAAGTATAAGTTATGTTTCCATACTACATATTATAAATATATATATATATATATATATATGTTAATTCGTAAAAAAACATGTTATAATTTTTTTTATCATAACTTCTTTGTAAATTTTTTTCTAAAGTAATGATAAAAAATTATATTATTTATAAGAAATGTTATGAAATTTATTGAACACTTTATAATTTTTTTATAAATATTATATATTATAAAATTTAAATTATTTTTTATTTAATTTACATATTATAAAATGGGTTATAACCTAGCATAATTCTTTCTTTAAATTAAGTTTATATAAAATTTTATGATTAACGCTACAGATTGTTTGCATCATGAACTTAAATATTATATGGTAGATGTTAATTATGCAAATATAAAAGGTTTTCTTACACCATATCGTAGGGTATGATACCATTTGAGAGAATAGAGCTAAACAAAAGCACTTGAGACGGCTTGTGTACTCTTTAATTTGAGATATTCAAGGCTTTGAAATGTGGTTGAGAGAACATTTATTGTTCTAATAAAATATTTCATATATTAACAACATTACATTAGTATAGCATAAAAAAACAAGGTTGGGTCGTACTAAAATGTTGCATACTTCATTTATAAGTGGATCTGTGATTATCTATAATTTGAAGAGTACATGGAAGAAAGAGATATTGATAATCTTAATGATAACGAATCAAATGATTATTAACTCGACCAAGGACCAACATTTGATGAAAAAGATCTTATGTTAAATATTAAAGAGACAACAACCCAACAAATATGGAACACTAGAACAATTAGATAAAATTGCATATGATGTTTATTTTCTTGTTATTTTTATTAGTAATCATATTAGCAACTGCCTTTTTGGACTAACATAATACATATGATGATTTGATTTTAATTTTTGTTACTTTTTTTAATTTTTTTATTGCACTAATGATTTTTTATAGTAATTAATATTTTTTAAAGAATGTAAATTGTGTAACCGTGTAAATACAATTTGTACTACCAAACATGACATAGGAAATTACAATGTAATTACAATTTGTCAACCAAACACGTCTAGGGAATTACAATTCTTTATAATTGCAAGAAAGTGTAAGTGTCACGGGACTAAAACTTTAGTCTAGCAAATCGTACGACCTTAGATGATTTCTTTGCTTCAAATTCGCCTAAGTCAGCCTAGCTCTCAAAAGATGAGAATTCTCCCGAAAATTCTCTAAGGCACTGAAACAAAGTGGAAGCAACTCAAAAGAGAAAGGAACTCGAATTGAATAGAAAAGCCACCAGAAAGCAATGCACACAAGGTGTTTGAGTAAATGCTCTCAAATATATTCTTCAACTCAAGAATGAAGTGATTACAAATGAAGGAGGAGGACTCTATTTATAGTTGAGCTTCCTCAGATCCAACAATATATATATTGAATTATATCAATGGATGAGATTAGTGCCTATCTACAATATGAGAGTCTTAAGGGATTTAAACTCTATACAATATTATCCCTTAGTATATACAATATTCACTATGGTAATTCTAGTTTTACTAGAATGTTCCATTAAGTCACTAAGGCTTCAAGTAGTTGAGTTTCTCCATGTATTCCACAAATCAGGCCAGTTTAAGTGGGTCAAATGAGTCACATTTAATTAATTGACCTCCATGGGATGCTCTGTATGCATTACTCACGAGCTTTGATCCGTGGCTCATGACATTCTCCCCCACTCATTCTCGTAATGCCCTCAGAATGACTCTGGTCCAACTCGTTTCGAAACTGCCATGAAACCTCAGCTGATTCCCAACCATTCTCTTTGTTAAGTAGGTTTGCCCCTCGAAACATTTGCCTCGACTTAAATCTCCATTGTTGCCTAACTCAAATTGTATTTCTTATTGTACATCTTGACCATAAGAGGTCACTGCTTAATTGAGATCCTCTTGATCCTCAAAAATAGGCTTCGACACACCCACATTGAATAGCGAGTTAATCTTAAGTATGGTCGCCAACTTTGGTTTATAAGCACCTTGGCTTACTCGCTTTAGAACTTTGAAATGGCGTATGTGTTTTTGCCAAGCCAACGATAGGTTATAATGTAAAACACTAGATAAGTGTTTAAGATGTACCTCGCTCATAGCATTTACTCGATTTAACTGTCCAGTTTGCATCACTACTTTTCCCACAAAGTCTGATGCACAACCCCACCTCTCTCATAGGTGGTAGCGCAACTGATAACTCAACAAGATTCATATCAATTTCCTACACCTCTAGCATTTCCAAGAGGGTTTTCGTAGCACTTTGATCTACGTACCAAGTCAATGTTCTTGCCAAAATGAACATCCTTATCTATCTGGATTGTTGACAATACCTTGGTTCCACCTTTCTTATCACGATTCACTAACGTAAAGCATTATCATTGACGAGTATCCAATATACATATGTAATCGGAAAAAGGAACCAAAATAAAATTAATCTTGTCAAGGAAATTTAACCTAAAAACAAAGTCATAATCATCTAAATGAATTACCTCAAAGTCTTCCTTGCCTTTTCACTCACCGATTTGTATCCCAACTCTTTGTGCTACTCACATAGTTAGGACCTCTTTGGAATTTGCATCTTGATCTTCTTAATCGATTTGTTAACTAAGAGACCAAATTTACCCATGACTTTATCCGATATGAACAAATATGATGCCCCCATATCAACAAGAGTAATTGACCTGCGACGTTGATGTCCACAAACATCAGCACTTTTTTCTTGTGATCTTTCTTCGCTTTAGAAGAATTAAGTTTCATTGACCCAAGCTTTAAAGCCTCACTCTTTGGCTCTTTTTTCTCTTCTTTACTGATTGCAGACAGCTTGAATTGTTGTAGGCAGTTTCATACCCTATAAGAAACACAACATAAGAAGCATTTCACTAGTTCTTTAAGTTTGTTTTTGGGCTTCAACTTCCCATTATATGGTTTCCTATTACCACCATGTCATTTTAAACCTATCATTCTATATCTCCACCATTGCCCTTCTCTTTAGGCTTGGAAAACTCAAACTTGTCTTTGCTTAGAACAATCTCAATTAAGGACTCCGCTATAGTCATGACTTTGGTAAGTTCTTTTACCCCTTGACTTTACAACTATTACTTCGCCTAAGGCTTTAGCCCATCCATAAAGGAGAAAAATGCGTCATTTTTACCCAAATCAGAAATTCGGAGCATCAGTTCACTCTTTCTTATACTCTCTAACTATGCCTTGTTGCATAAGCAGACACAACTTAGCTAAAGCCTCATCCTCGGCATACTCTAGATAAAATTTCCCGTTGAATTTACTTTGGAACTCTTATTATGTCCTAATGGTGGTACCACCTCATATCTCATTTGTGGACTTACGCCGCCGCAATAAAAGAGTGACATCGGTGAAATACATAACAACAATATTTACCTTAGCAACATCATCCATGATGCCTTTAACATGAAAATATTGCTTCATTCTATACAAGAAGTTCTCCACATCCTTTACGGACCTCGTCACATTAAATTCTTTTAGCTTAGGGACATCAACCATTGCTTAGGTTTCGCAGCCAACACCCCATTACCCAAATCAACTTTGTAGATAACAAGCTCCACTTTGAGCTCCTTAATCTGTTCCTTCAAGGTCGACACCACAGCCTTGAGAGCATCATTCCTTATTACCAACTTATACACAGTGGAATTGAGCACCCCTTGCTTCACTTCCACATTGGAACCAAGAGACTCTACCACATATTCCCTGAGCTACTATTTCATCGAGTTTAACTCATTAGTGTGTCTCTCCACTACCTCGAGTGTTTCCTTCATATCACCCTACAAATTCCTCGAAACTGGTCACCTGACCTTCCAAAGCCAACAACATATTCCTCGATTTGCTAGCTTTCCTTTCCCCATCATGGGTCTCCCTAAGCTTAACCTACTTGCCTATTCCTTTCGTCATCTCAATCGGTGCCTTTAAACCTTGACTATGATACAATCTATCATGGGGCTAGAACTTTAATCTAGCAAACCGTGCGGCATTAGGCGATTTCTTTGCTTCAAATTCGCCTAAGTCAGCCTAACTCTCGAAATATGGTAATTTTCTCGAAAATTCTTTAAGGCACCAAAATAAAGTGGAAGCAATTCAAAAGAGAAATGAACTCAAATTGAATAGAAAAACCATAAGAAAGCAATCCACACAAGATGTTTGAGTAAATGGTCTCAAATATATTCTTTAACTCAAGAATGAAGTGATTACAATGAAGAGGGAAGACTCTATTTATAGTTGAACTCCCCCAGATCCAATGGCACAAATTGAATTATATCAATGGTTGAGATTAGTGCCTATCTACAAGATGAGAGTCCTACGGGATTTAAACTCTATACAATCTTATCCCTTAGGGTTTATAAAATTGACCATGGTAACTCTAGTTTTACTATAATGTTCCACTGGGTCATTAAGGCTTGAAGTAAATGAGCTTCTCCATATGTTCCATAAATCGGGCCAACTTAAGTGGGTTCAAGGAGCCCTATTTAATTAATTAACTTCTATGGGACGCTCTGTGTGCATTCGTCACAGGCTTTAAGCCACAACTAGTGACATAAGTACTACCCTAGTATTACACTTTCATTTAATTACTCTATACTGTCCAAACAGACCCTAAAAAAGAAGAACCTAATAGTATCTAATAAAAAAGGTGTGAAAATATATTAAATTTTAATATTTTTTATAATTTTTTGAATTTTTTATATAAATTTTAGTACTTTTTAATTTTTTATGTATTTTATTTTTTAAAATTATTTTTAATTTTTAATTTTTAAAATTAAGACCAAAATAACAAAATGTATAAATACCGAGCCTAAATTTGTCGAAAATTTTCAAAATCAGGACTAAATTAACAAAATGGGTAAGCATTGAAGACTAGATTTACTTTTATACCGAACTACGTCAGCTTTCCATCTGGTGGCCAAACACATTTTAACAGTGGAGTGACTAAAACAAAAAATTAACTTAACAAGAGAGACTAAATTAACAAAAAAGAATTGGTGACTGAAATAGAAGCATGCTAAAACTTGGATCACTATTTTAGTAGTTTAACCCTATATTAAAATGTAACAACCCAAAATCCGTGGGCACCAGAAAAGTGTGTTATCGGGCCTCCGTCTTAGTAAATCGAGTTAGTAAATAATTATTAGGAGTAATTATGAGTCTAATAGTGTGTTTAATTAGATTTTTATTTAGTGAATTTAGCTTAATTGAGAGAAATTAGGAAAAAGGACTAAAGTGAATAAAGGGTAAAAGTTGAATTGTAGATTAAAAGAAAATAAAAAGGACTAAAATGGTAAATAGACCATTTAGTATATTTGAGGCGGCATAAGCATAAAAATCTGAGATTTTTATGTGTTAAAATATATTATTATTATTAGATAATTATGTTAATATAATATTATATTATATAATAAAGTAATAGAATAAAAGAAAAAGAAAAGAAGAAAAGAAACAGAGAGCATACGAAGCAGGAAAGAAAGAAGAAAAAGAAAGAAAAAAGGAAAAACGAAAGATTCAAGGTTTTAAGCTTTAAAAGGTAAGTTGATTTAGTCCTTTTTCTTTTAATTTTGATACTTTATAAGATTTAGAACAAAGTTTTGATGAATTTAAGTTGAAGTTTTTGAAGTTTTAGAGTTTTTGAATATAGCTTATGATGAATAAAATGATGAATTAGTGGTTTAATTGAAAGAATTTGAAGTTAGAATTGGATAAAGGACTTAATTGTAAAACAAGCTATAAGAAAACAGTTTTGGAACAGCAGCAGTAGAGTAAGTTTGAAAATTCACCAAAAACCGTAGAAGTGGAATTAAAAGTTGAGTAAGATATGAAATTAAAGCTTAATGAGTCTAGTTTTAGAAGAAATAAACTATAACATCATTTGAATTCTGTATAAAAAGATAATTAATTTTTAGTGAAGAAGGGTCGGAACTACCAGACAGCAGAACAGGGGTGACTTTAAAGAATAAACTGTACTAATTGGCTAAATCAAAAATTCTGAAAATTTTATGGCAATAAGATATGTGAGTCTAGTTTCATATAAAATTTACTGATCTTAATTTGGAATTCTTTAACTCAAGATATAGATGATTTAGTGACAATGACTCAGGTAGACAGCCTAGAAAGAACTTATAAGTAAATAATAGAAATGTGTACAAAGAATGTGGAATGAAGAATAAGGGTAGGAATTGAATAAAATTCAATTATTTATTGTAATTTAATGCTATAATTAATAATGTAAATTGTTATTATTATTGTAGCAAACAAGGAAATCGAGACGTCTAATATGAAGGGGAAGGAAAAAGTGATCGAGGAGTAGCTCGAGAAAATATCGGTTTGTATTATCATAATTCAAGTTATTTATAATTGCATGTTTAATTTCAATGTATGTGTATGAAAAATGAAATTTAGGTAAGTATTGATGTTTGAATTGAATATGACTTGGACTTAATTGATGAATATGTGTTAGTATTGAATTTAAAATATTGATATGAAAGGTACATTGAATTAATTTGTGAAATTAAATTGGAAGTGATTTGAGATTGAGATTGAGATTGCATTGATAATATGTATGAATTGAATCTGAATGATTATGATCAGTTGAAAGTGAAAGTGATATGAATATGTGATTTAAATACCCTATTAACTAGTCGGGCTGAGTCGGATATAATTGGCATGCCATAGGATTGGAAGTGTTCTGGGATTCTTCGACCTTGAGTCGATGAGACACTGGGTGTCATATTATTTATTTCGGATAGATTCAATAAGGTACTGGGTACCACTTTACTTCGGCTAGGCCGATGAGACACTGGGTGTCAC
Source organism: Gossypium australe (assembly GCA_005393395.2). NCBI lineage: Eukaryota > Viridiplantae > Streptophyta > Magnoliopsida > Malvales > Malvaceae > Gossypium > Gossypium australe. The sequence continues at coordinate 114,711,053 of CM016623.1, read as the reverse complement.
TATATTGCTTCGAACTATCCGATTAGGCACTGGGTGCCAGTATGGTGTGTTTGGTTGGATCCGAGTATCCGCCAAAGTTCGAGTCATGTTAATAGGGGTAACTATGTGAAATAAGAAAATTATATGAATTTGATTATTTGAACCTCTGAATGAAAGAGATATTGTGATACGAAAATATATGTGATTGAGAGATGAACCAGAGGTTCATGAACAATTGGAATTCTATGAATGAGATATTAATTCAAATATTAAAATTGTTACATTGGAAATATAACAACTTAGTATAATTATATGTATAATGTGTTATTTATCTAAGTATGTTTACGATATTTGATCATTGTTATAAATTGAATTATGATAATACCACTGAGTAATTCCAATACTCAGCGTACGGTTTGTTTTCCGTGCGCAGGTTAGTAGAGTTTCTGACCCGGTCCAGCATCCAAATCCAATCCGACTCCAACAAGAGGATTTTGGTGATGAAATTCTTCCTTTTGTTAAGTGGCATGTACTAGATAGTTATATGAATTATGAACATATATATATATATATATATATATATACACTTAAGTTAAATGCTTTAGTTGTATTTAAATGATTATAACATTTTGGATGAGGAAAATGATATAAAGTTATAAAATGATAAATTAGTATTGGTTGTTTTGGTCTGAATTTGCAGGGGGATTTAGGTGAAAATAAGCAGAAATACTGCCGAAATTTTTATAAATAAAAGAAAAACTTACGAAGAATTTTCTAGAGTGATTAAACAAGTTTCTTTCTACTTTTAATATATGCTTAGGCATTGAAAGTCCAATATAGGTATTTAATTATTAAATTATACTATGAATGCTATTTTATTTGTGAATAATTAGTAAATTGTTTGATATGTCCAGTAATACCTTGTAACCCTGTTCCGGCGACGGCTTAGGGTTAGGGGGTGTTACATTTTTATTGGTATCAGAGCTTATCAGGTTTAGTCGATTCTCGAGCCAATTTGAGCTCGGAAGTGAGTTTAGTAGTACATACCACTTTTGAATTAAAAATTGAGTCGGGAATTTTGGATGCTGACCTATTTATTTATTTTTGTTTTATAGATTAAAGATGTCTGATAAACACATTGATGATATAAATGAAGAAATGTTCACTGGAGATGAAGAATCATATGATTTAAATGAAACCGAGTCAGCTACAACTAGTGTAAATCCGATCAGAAATCAGCCTCCCAATGTAGAAAGAGAGAACATTAGGGAGAGAGATGAAAAAGGTAGAAATGATTATGATGTAGTAAGGGTTTTAATTGATGCTCTTCAGCGAATAGCGGAGTCTATACCTGCTACCACGTCTGCACCTGTTCCTAGACGGGCCCCTATTAAGGAACTAAGAAAATACGGTGCCACAGAATTTTCGGGTCTAAAAGGAGTTGATCCGTCTGTAGCTGAAAACTGGATGGAAGCAACGAAAAGAATTTTACAGCAGTTAGAATGTACGTCATGAGAAAGCTTGTTATGTGCTGTATCTTTATTACAGGGTGAGGCATATCTATGGTGGGAATCCGTAATCAGACATTTACCGACTGATCAGGTAACGTGGGATCTGTTCCAAAAAGAATTTCAAAAGAAGTATATTGGGGATATGTATATGGAAGACAAGAAACAAGAATTTTTGACGCTTAAACAAGGTGAAATGACAGCAGTGGATTATGAACGGGAATTCTCAAGACTTGGTAGATATGCATCAGAGTTTGTACCAATTGAAGCCGATAGTTGTAAAAGATTCCTACGGGGATTAAGGGATGAAATAAAACTGCAATTGGTGTCCCAGCGAATCACTGAATTTGTTGATTTGATCGAACGGGCCAAGAAAGTAGAGCAAGTCTTGGGACTAGACAAAAAGGCTGAAGCTTTAAAATCAGTTGGGAAACGTACAGGAACTATGAGTTTGAATCCTTCATTTAAAAGATCTCGAGATTCTAGAGGTGGATGGAGATCTAATTTTCGAACAGATAGAGGAGACAAAAATTGGGAAAAACAAACTACAGTGTCTACCGGTAGTGTAAGGGTCCATCTCAGGAAATAAAAATTCCAGATTGTCAACACTGTGGGAAGAAACATAGAGGAGAATGTTGGAAATTAGCTAGAGGCTGTTTTCGATGTGGTTCTAAAGATCATTTCATCAGAGACTGTCCGGAGACTAATAGTGCTACACCTGTTATATCACAGAGATCGGTATCTACAGCTAGAGGCAGAGGATCGACCAGAGGTAGACCAGTATCTAGAGGAGCAGGTACGAGAAGAGGGAGTGATATAGTGACCCAGCAGTCTGAAGCTAGAGTACCGGCCAGAGCTTATGTAGTTAGAGCCCGGGAAGATGGCGATGCACATGATGTTGTAACAGGTATATTCTTACTATATTCTGAGCCTGTTTATGCTTTGATTGACCCTGGATCTTCACATTCATATATAAATTTGAAGTTGGTTGAATTGGGAAAATTTGAATCTGAAATGTCTAGTGTAACAATAGAAGTGTCAAGTCCATTAGGGCAAACAGTAATAGTAAATCAAGTATGCCTGAGGTGTCCGTTGAAAATTCAGAATGAAACTTTTCCAGTTGATTTGTTGATTATGCCATTTGGAGATTTTGATATAATATTGGGTATGGATTGGTTGTCTGAACATGGTGTGATATTGGACTGTTATAAGAAGAAATTCAGCATTCGGACTAATGATGGTAACAATATTGAGATCAAGGGGATTCGGAACAGTGGGCCAACACGTATTATCTCAGCAATGAAGGCTAATAAGTTCTTACAGCAGGGTTGTACAGCATATTTAGCTTATGTTATTAATTCAGATTCAGTTAGTAGCCAATGCAGTAAAATTAAAACAGTTTGCGAGTTTCCAGACGTATTTCCTGAAGAGTTACCAGGCTTGCCACCAGACAGAGAAGTTGAATTTGCTATTGAAGTGTATCCGGGTACGAGTCCAATTTCTATGCCTCCATACCGTATGTCGCCCATTGAACTGAAAGAGTTAAAGATACAGTTACAAGATTTGTTAGACCATGGATTTATTAGACCGAGTATTTCACCGTGGGGAGCTCCACTGCTATTTGTTAAAAAGAAAGATGGCTCGATGCGACTTTGTATTGATTATAGACAGTTAAACAAGATAACAATCAAGAATAAGTATCCACTTCCCCGTATTGATGATTTATTTGATCAGTTGAAAGGAGCTACGGTATTTTCAAAGATTGATCTCCGATCAGGCTACTATCAGTTACGGGTAAAAGAATGTGATGTATCAAAAACAGCCTTCCGTACGAGATATGGTCACTATGAATTTTTAGTAATGCCATTCGGGTTGACTAACGCCCCAGCTGCTTTTATGGATTTGATGAACCGTATTTTTCAGCCATATTTGGATCAGTTTGTGGTAGTTTTCATTGATGATATACTGGTCTATTCTAAATCAGAGTCAGAACATGATCAACATCTTAGAATTGTACTACAGATATTACGAGAGAAGCAGTTGTATGGAAAGCTTAGTAAATGTGAGTTTTGGTTATTAGAGGTTGTATTTTTGGGGCATATGGTATCAGCAGATGGAATTAGAGTTGATCCGAGAAAAATTGAAGCAATTGTTCAATGGAAAGTACCAAAGAATGTGTCTGAGGTGCGTAGTTTTCTTGGTTTAGCCGGGTATTACAGAAGATTTGTTAATGGATTTTCGAAGATAGCTTTGCCAATGACTAAGTTACTACAGAAGAATGTTCCTTTTATATGGGATGATCAGTGTCAGAAGAGCTTTGATATGTTGAAGCAAATGTTAACCGAGGCACCAGTTTTGACATTACCAGAATCGGGTAAAAGCGGAACATCAAGTACCAACAGGTTTACTTCAGCCCATTAATATTCCAGAATGGAAATGGGATCGAATCACAATGGATTTTGTTACAGGATTACTGTTGTCAACAAACAAAAAGAATGCTATCTGGGTGATAGTTGATCGACTTACTAAGTCTGCTCACTTTATAGCAGTCAGAACTGATTGGTCTCTACAGAAGTTAGCTGAGATCTATATTAGGGAAATAGTGAGACTGCATGGTATTCCTGTATCTATTATTTCAGACCGGGATCCGCGGTTTACATCAAGATTTTGGAGGCAGTTACACGGTTCTCTAGGTACCAGACTTAATTTCAGCACTGCATTTCATCCGCAAAGTGACGGGCAATCTGAACGAGTAATTCAAATATTAGAAGATATGCTTCGAGCTTGCATTGTTGATTTTGAATCAGGTTGGGAACGTTATCTACCCTTAGCTGAATTTGTGTATAATAATAGTTTTCAATCAAGTATTCAGATGGCTCCGTATGAAGCATTGTATGGGCAGAGATGTAGATCACCTGTGTGTTGGACCGAATAAAATGAAAGAAAAATAATCGGGCCTGAGTTGATCCAAGAAACAGAAGGAATAGTAAAAAAAGATACAAGAGAAATTAAAAGTAGCTTTTGATAGACAGAAGTCTTATGCTGATTTGAAACGGCGAGATATTGAATATTCGGTTGGTGACAAGGTATTTCTTAAAGTCTCTCCTTGGAAGAAAGTATTGAGATTTGGCCGGAAAGGGAAGTTAAGTCCTCGTTATATCGGGCCATATGAAATAGTAGAGCGAGTTGGACCAGTAGCTTATCGTCTGGCTTTACCTCCAGAATTACAGAAGATTCATGATGTTTTTCATGTTTCGATGCTTCGAAGATATAGATCAGATCCTTCTCATGTTATCTCTACTGAAACTATTGAGATTCGACCAGATTTATCTTATGAAGAAGAACCAGTTGAGATTCTAGCACGAGAAATAAAAGAATTAAGAAATAAAAAGGTTCCTCTAGTGAAAGTGTTATGGAGAAGTCATAGCGTGGAAGAAGCAACATGGGAACCTGAAGAAACTATGAGAGCACAGTACCCCCATCTATTTTCAGGTAAATTTCAAGGACGAAATTTATTAAGGGGGGAGAAATGTAACGACCCAAAATCCGTGGGCACCGGAAAAGTGTGTTATCAGGCCTCCGTCTTAGTAAATCGAGTTAGTAAATAATTATTAGGAGTAATTATGAGTCTAATAGTGTGTTTAATTAGATTTTTATTTAGTGAATTTAGCTTAATTGAGAGAAATTAGGAAAAAGGACTAAAGTGAATAAAGGGTAAAAGTTGAATTGTAGATTAAAAGAAAATAAAAAGGACTAAAATGGTAAATAGACCATTTAGTATATTTGAGGCGGCATAAGCATAAAAATCTGAGATTTTTATGTGTTATTATTATTATTATTATTATATAGTATTATATTATATAATAAAGTAATAGAATAAAAGAAAAAGAAAAGAAGAAAAGAAACAGAGAGCATACGAAGCAGGAAAGAAAGAAGAAAAAGAAAGGAAAAAGGAAAAACTAAAGATTCAAGGTTTTAAACTTTAAAAGGTAAGTTGATTTAGTCCTTTTCTTTTAATTTTGATACTTTATAAGATTTAGAACAAAGTTTTGATGAATTTAAGTTGAAGTTTTTGAAGTTTTAGAGTTTTTGAATATAGCTTATGATGAATAAAATGATGAATTAGTGGTTTAATTGAAAGAATTTGAAGTTAGAATTGGATAAAGGACTTAATTGTAAAACAAGCTATAAGAAAATAGTTTTGGAACAGCAGCAGTAGAGTAAGTTTGAAAATTCACCAAAAACCGTAGAAGTGGAATTAAAAGTTGAGTAAGATATGAAATTAAAGCTTAATGAGTCTAGTTTTAGAAGAAATAAACTATAACATCATTTGAATTCTGTATAAAAAGATAATTAATTTTTAGTGAAGAAGGGTCGGAACTGCCAGACAGCAGAACAGGGGTGACTTTAAAGAATAAACTGTACTAATTGGCTAAATCAAAAATTCTGAAAATTTTATGGCAATAAGATATGTGAGTCTAGTTTCATATAAAATTTACAGATCCTAATTTGGAATTCTGTAACTCAAGATATAGATGATTTAGTGACAATGACTCAGGTAGACAGCCTAGAAAGAACTTATAAGTAAATAATAGAAATGTGTACAAAGAATGTGGAATGAAGAATAAGGGTAGGAATTGAATAAAATTCAATTATTTATTGTAATTTAATGCTATAATTAATAATGTAAATTGTTATTATTATTGTAGCAAACAAGGAAATCGAGACGTCTAATATGAAGGGGAAGGAAAAAGTGATCGAGGAGTAGCTCGAGAAAATATCGGTTTGTATTATCATAATTCAAGTTATTTATAATTGCATGTTTAATTTCAATGTATGTGTATGAAAAATGAAATTTAGGTAAGTATTGATGTTTGAATTGAATATGACTTGGACTTAATTGATGAATATGTGTTAGTATTGAATTTAAAATATTGATATGAAAGGTACATTGAATTAATTTGTGAAATTAAATTGGAAGTGATTTGAGATTGAGATTGAGATTGCATTGATAATATGTATGAATTGAATCTGAATGATTATGATCAGTTGAAAGTGAAAGTGATATGAATATGTGATTTAAATACCCTATTAACTAGTCGGGCTGAGTCGGATATAATTGGCATGCCATAGGATTGGAAGTGTTCTGGGATTCTTCGACCTTGAGTCGATGAGACACTGGGTGTCATATTATTTATTTCGGATAGATTCAATAAGGTACTGGGTACCACTTTACTTCGGCTAGGCCGATGAGACACTGGGTGTCACTATATTGCTTCGAACTATCCGATTAGGCACTGGGTGCCAGTATGGTGTGTTTGGTTGGATCCGAGTATCCGCCAAAGTTCGAGTCATGTTAATAGGGGTAACTATGTGAAATAAGAAAATTATATGAATTTGATTATTTGAACCTCTGAATGAAAGAGATATTGTGATACGAAAATATATGTGATTGAGAGATGAACCAGAGGTTCATGAACAATTGGAATTCTATGAATGAGATATTAATTCAAATATTAAAATTGTTACATTGGAAATATAACAACTTAGTATAATTATATGTATAATGTGTTATTTATCTAAGTATGTTTACGATATTTGATCATTGTTATAAATTGAATTATGATAATACCACTGAGTAATTCCAATACTCAGCGTACGGTTTGTTTTCCGTGCGCAGGTTAGTAGAGTTTCTGACCCGGTCCAGCATCCAAATCCAATCCGACTCCAACAAGAGGATTTTGGTGATGAAATTCTTCCTTTTGTTAAGTGGCATGTACTAGATAGTTATATGAATTATGAAATATATATATATATATATATATATACTTATGTTAAATGCTTTAGTTGTATTTAAATGATTATAACATTTTGGATGAGGAAAATGATATAAAGTTATAAAATGATAAATTAGTATTGGTTGTTTTGGTCTGAATTTGCAGGGGGATTTAGGTGAAAATAAGCAGAAATACTGCCGAAATTTTTATAAATAAAAGAAAAACTTACGAAGAATTTTCTAGAATGATTAAACAAGTTTCTTTCTACTTTTAATAAATGCTTAGGCATTGAAAGTCCAATATAGGTATTTAATTATTAAATTATACTATGAATGCTATTTTATTTGTGAATAATTAGTAAATTGTTTGATATGTCCAATAATACCTTGTAACCCTGTTCCGGCGACGGTTTAGGGTTAGGGGGTGTTACATAAAATATATAGGTTAAACAGTACTTTAACAGCCAAATAAGCAATTAGTTAGTAACTTAACGGACTAGTGCTTAAAATGAAAATCTTTTATTAATTCAGTAATTATTTTGTAATTTTTTTAAATAAAAGTACTAAAATATAAACTAATAACTATGACTACAGTCTACAGATACAGAGAAAATTTCATTTTTGGGCGGTTAAGATTTAAGATAATCATTTCATTAGACCATGCTGAGGAGAAAGTAGATGGAAATGGCCCAAAGATGTTAATAACTTAAAACAAGCAACAAAGTAGGCAATGGGCCTGCTTTCTTCTAACATTAACATTCATTAATCTTATGATTTGAAATCTGGACTTTAAACTCCATCTTGTTAAATCTTTTATTTTTAGTTACACCCTTTAATATATTACTAAAAATCTTATCACATGTGAAAATTATATATTTAGAATATATATATTTGTATTTAAAAATAACATACAAAAAATAATTATATGTATAATTCGAAATTAATTAAAGTAACACATAAAATATATGGTATTAAAAAATTAGATTGAATTGTAAGTAAAACAAAATTTAAAACACATGGATACATCATACTAAAATTACTAAATGAATATAATTATTTATCATGGTGTTGTCATCAATCCTAAGTTGGTGTTGGGTTAATTTGTGACACAATCTCAATCAACAACATTATTAATATATACAGTTGATGGAGATAATAAAGTATGCACAATAAAGGTAAAAGTATCAGGGATGCCCCTATACTTAGAGGTAGATTGCATTTCGGCCCCTTTACTAAAAAAAAGGCAATTAGCCCTTATACATTTCGAAACGTGCAAATTAGCTCCTCTGTTAAATTTTTCTGTTAAATAATGACGTGGAACATGTTGAAAATTTTTTACGGGCAATATTTAAAAATGGTCACCCAACTATGTTTTTCGATATATTTTGGTCACCTAACTATTAATTTTTTAGATTTAGTCATTAAATTTTTCAAAATTAAATATTTTAGTCACTCTGAGCTGATGTTGGCTTTTTAGTTGGTCTAGTAACAACATTAGCCCTCTAATCTTTATACATTCTATCAATTTGATCCTAAATATAAAAAAATTAAACAAATTTAACCCTCAACGTTGACAAAATTTGTCATTTTAGTTGTAATTCTAAAAAATTCAATAAACTTGGCCCTCAATATTTACAAAATCTGTCAATTTAGTCCTAACTCTAAAAAATTTAAAAGTATTTTTTTCAAAAAAATATCATTTTTAGCCCTTTATAACCCATCAGCTAACTAGTGATGGCAACAAGGTGGGGTGAGGCGGTTTTTTGCCCACCCCACGCTAACTCGATTTTCTACCGCCATTCTCCGACCCCAACCCGATCTTGACTTTAAAAATTTTAACTTGCTCTGAACTTGAAAATTAATTGTATACTCGAGTCCGATTCATTCTGACCCGAGTTTAATTTTTTATTTTTATGTTTTTGTAAAATTGTGATTAATTATTATTTTTTTAAAATGAAAGGTTTTGACACCATTTCTTATTAGATTTGCTTAATGATCTATCTTTGGAGTTGTGTGTTAATGTATATTTACACACATGCTGTGATCATAGCACAGAAGAAAAAAGAAGGAACAGATATTCCTTTAATAAATTATTAAATAAAGAAGATAGAAAATGGGGGAAATAACATCACAGGGTGAAAAGGGACTAGTAAAGAGGCGATAGAACGAGACTAGTAGTGATAAATTTTAAGAAATTTTATTTAATTAATATTAATTATGTATAAAGGGAAATTTTGTAAATATCTTAGGGTGGGGGTGGGCAGTTTCATTAAACCCGACCTTGACCTTGTAACGACTCAATTTTCAGTGGTATCAGAAAATGAGGTTGAGACCTCATTTTCGTAAATTGAGTCAGTAAATATTAAATAGGGATATATACAGAGTTAGTGTATAAATAAATTGAAATTTGGTTAAGTAATTTAGCCAAAATTGTGGTTAATTAAGGCCTAGGGATTAAATTGTAAAAATTTAATCTCTATAGATTTTTAATTAGGAAATGACTTGGGGACTTAGGTAGCACTTATCCAATCGCTATAAATGAATTGAAATTCGATTAAGTAATTTCCAATCTCTATAGACAAATCACATGTGATATCTCCCGACGGGGTTGAATTACAACCTGATTTATCGTATGGTGAAGAACTAATAAAGATTTTAGCTCGAGAAGTGAAAGAACTTATAAACAAATGAATATTGCTAGTGAAATTGACATGGTATCAAGGAAGCTATGTAGGAACCTGAAGAAACCATGAAATCTCAATACTCTAATCTGTTTTTAGGTAAAAAAAAATTAGGACGAAATTTCTTAATGGGAAAGAGTTGTAACAGCCCGTTTTTTAGTGGTGCGGGAAGTGAAGGTTTTGAAACCTCGTTTTCTGATGATCGATTCAGTATATATTATTCAATATTTACGAGTCTATTTTATTATTATACTAAATTTTGATATAGTTAATTGTGGTACAAGGACTAAATTGTAAAAGTAGTAAATGTTAATCGCTATACATTTTTAGTGACTAAAAAGCTTTGTTAATTGATATTAGAGGTTTAAAATATCAATTAATCCATTTTAAACTAGTGGTGGATGGTTGGAACCAATTTATTAAGTAAGTAAGTATTAAAATTTGTAATTTAATTAAGTATAATAAAATAAAACATAAGCAAAAGAAAAAGAATTGTCATCTTCATCTTATTTTCTTCCCAGAACTAATTTCACCATTGAAGAAAGACCTAAGGTTCGTCCAAGCTTTGTTCTTCAATTGGTAAGTCAATTTTTGTCCATTTCTTGTAATGTTTATGTTTTTGATATCTCGAGAACTTGATTTAGCTAGCCCGAGGACTATTTCATGAAGCTGTTAAAGTTTATAAAAGTTGACATTGTTGAAACTTGAAGCTTTTGGTACTAAATTGATAGATTTTGATCTTAGATATGAAAAATGACTAATTTTTAAAGTGAAAATTGTTAGTTTTGAACATAAGGACAAACGTAAATGTAACACCCCTTACTTGGTCTGGTCGCCGAACTCGAGTAATAAGATTTTACAAACTGATACCAAACAATTACAAGTAATTCATTTATCAAATCTCAATTAGTTATCAACATATCACATATATTCAAATCTAACATGTAATTCAATCAATTTCAGGTTTATATTGAGCTTACAAATGCTTAAAATCAACCCGGCATCGAACAAGGATCAATTTGAAATAAAAACAAAAATTCAGGAAAAATATGCAAATAGGGTTCACAAGGCCGTGTCCCCTGACCGTGTGAAAGACTAAGGCTGTGTGGGGTGGATCACATGGCCATGTGGGCAAGTCGTGTAACAGCCTAGTGCCTTGTAGGACTGGAGTCACATGACCATGCGAACAAATCGTGTAACTCATTGATGTCGTGTCAGTCAAAAGTGTAAATATTCAAAAATAGGTCACAAGGCCGTGTTGTTGGGCCGTGTGCACTTAAAGTCATCCAAAACCCACAGACCACATAGTTGTGTCTTGTGCCATGTAAGTCACACGGCCGTGTGTACCTGTAAATACCTTTCAGTATAAGTTTTCTAACCTAAATCACTTAGGTAACAAGAAACCATTTAAACCACATCTCAACCAATTCAAAAGCATCAAAATCATACCAAAATCATTACTTATAACATCCATCCTAAGTGTCTAACCAATATTGTAACAACTCAATTTCGGTGAAATTGGAACAGTGGTTTTGGGACCACAAATCTGAGCCGAAAATAAAATTTATGTTTATTTTATTATATGGACCATATTATGTTAGAAATGTCAGGTGAAAATTTTGAAAAGAAAATTTTATCAATTTAGTGCTTAATTACGACAAGGACTAAATCGCATAAAATGCAAAAGTTGAATTCTAGTAGCTATAAGGATTAAATAGATATGGAATTCAAAACTTAAGGTCTTTATAAGGTAATTGACTATTAAAGAAAGTATGTAGATATTTTGGTGACTCATCCATATAAATTTAGAAAAAGGGTAAGGACTAAATTGGAAAGTTTAAATATTTAATTAATTAAAAGATGAAAAGAAAATATATCATCTTATTTTCATCATCTTCAACCTAAAAACACATGGAAACACTAGGTGAGAGAAAATAAACTTTCAAGGCCTAATTGGGTAAGTTTTCTTGTCCCGTTTTTAGTAATTTTGATATTTTTGGAATCGGGATAGCTTAATCTCTCTATTTGGGGGATTAAATTGAAAAGTTATCAAAGTATGAAAAATGGGTCATGGATGTATATTCTGGAAATTAAAAATTTATGGTAGAAAATGCAAGATTATTGATAGATAAACAACTTTTACAAAGTGATTTTTTATGAAAACATGATTTAGGGACTAAAATGTAAACTTGTGAAATTCTGAAATTTTATGAATATATGTGCTGTAAATTTTGTAATTGGGCTTTGGTTAGGCTTGGAATAGGGAGTAATTTGCACAAGTTTCATTTTTCGGGCCTAGGGACGAAATGGGAATTTATAGAAAAGTTAGGGGCAAAATAGTAATTTTGCCTATGATGTAAAATGAGTCCATATGAATATGAAATGTGATAAATTGACATTAAACTTACTCGTATAGATCCGAATAGACCAAATTCGGAGTTAGAACGAGGAAAAGAGGAAAATGTCAGATTAGTAGATTTATGTACACGAATATTGTCGAGATAAGTTCGTGTAACTAAATTGTGTTTTTTTGCATGCTTGCATTGATTTTGTTTATGTAAATTGCATAAATATCATAAATATGCGAAATGATTACATACCCGATCAAGCCCGATAAATGAAAATATTTAAATTAAATGATAATGCCCGATAGATGATAAAGGATCAACGATGAGAATGTTACTTATATGCTTGAAATGAATGTGGAATGTGTTTGTTTGAATTTTATGAATGTTGTGGATGTATGAAATAATCACATGCCCTATAATTCTTGAAAAAAATGTTTAAATCTCAGTTGAAATAAATGGAAAATCGATGGATACGTGATTTCACGAAATGAATGAGGCCCTGCATTTGTTGCTGGAGGGATTTAGCTCGGACGAGTAATCCTATTGAGCTCATTTCTGAAAGGATTTAGCCCGGACGGGTAATCCTGATTTGAGTCCTCTCTAGCATATGTTATGAATTGGATTTAACCCAGATGGGTAATCCGGATCAAGCTCCTTAGAGCATATGTCATAAAAAGGATTTAGCTTGGACTGGTAATCCTGTTGTACACATGTGTGGCTCGAGAGTGTACTCTCTGAAATAGTACCTTATGGATACCATTGAATATGTATTGACGGAACCTGATTTGTACACCTCGGGTGTACTACCTGTGTATCCATCTATATCTTGATAAATTCAAAGGGTAAAAAAATCTTGACATGAGAAGATATGAATAAGAAATTAATTATTACACGTATTTGTCTGAAATACATGAAAATGGTGATACATGACAATTGATATAAGAAAACATGAGATGATGATACTTGTACATGGAATTCATTTGATGAATATGTCATCCTTGATTATTGACTCGTACACCTTGTGTGTACTACTACTTGTGTGACCTTAATATTCGAAAAATATGAGTAAGGTCCTGACATGAAATGATCTGAACTCAAAATGAGCTATTATGAGATTATACTTCTAATAATGAGATGAATCATGCATGTTGAATGAATACATGTTGTGGAAAGCGTATGTGCTTGGAAACTTGATTGGTGTTGAGCCCATATATGTTTTGATGTTATTATGGATTATATGACTAACAAGGGCAATGAAGATGTGTGTAGGGCTTGAGGTCAAATTGATTGAATATGCCTTACATAGTTACCTCAAAATAGGATGAATGGTAAATTAAGTACCATGTTATACGAACTTACTAGGCATTTTATGCTTACTTAGTTTTATTTCCCTGTTTTAGAGTAAATCGGAAGCTCGTTGGATTAGAAGCTTGACAGAGATCACTCACACTGTCCATCGGCCCATGTCGGTGCAATATGGTAAATCAATTATGGTTGTAATGGCATGTGTAGGATATATTGGCCGTATTGACATGTAAATGTAAATGATTATTCTAGCCATTGGAATGGCTAGCGATGATTATAATTTGGGATATGTATATATAAATATATATATATATGTGTGTGTGTGTGCTAATGTCTTTTGTGATGTGGTTTGTAATTGTTTGCTAAATGGTTTATTGTGGCTTAATAGCATAGATGTTAAATGGTTATGATTTGGCTTATTGATAAGCTAGTGAACCTAGGCAAGGCAATGCATATTGAAAGAAATAATATTGATGCTTATGGATGTGAAATTTGGTATGATTTGGTTTGACAAAATATAACGTTATGAGTATGTTAGATGTCATTGTTGAAATGACATGTTTTATCCTTAGTTGTGGTTGTATTTGCTACCTAATTATGCTATGATTTGTATCATTTGAAGTTATGTAGGTGTGTGCAAAGGAGGGTGGAAAAATGGCTTGGTAAATAGCCTATATATTTTCCACACGGGCATGTGTCTAGGCCGTGTGTGACACATGGTCTGCCCCATGGGCGTATGGCCTAGCCGTGTGTCCCCTGCACCTTAAAATAGAATGCTCACAATTGAGCACACAGGCAGAGACACTGGCGTGTGTCTCAGTCGTGTGAGGGACACTGCCTTGCACACGGGCATGTGTCCTGGCCGTGTGAAAACTGCACCTTAATTTCGAAAATTAAATTCGCCACACGGCCTACCACACGAGCGTGTGACTTGGCCGTGTGACTTCAATTTGTTCATGCCTTGCAAGTCAGAGAGTTACACGGGTAAGGGACATGGGCGTGTGTGACCACACGGCCTGACCACATGGGCGTGTAACCCCTGTATATGGAGAAATTTTCTAAGTTTTGTAAAAGTTTCCTGAGTTATCGGTTTAGTCCCGAACCACTTCCAAAGCATGTTTTGGGCCTCGTAGGCTTGTAATAGGGACCATATGATTGAATGCGAAAAGGTTTTAAATTATTCAAAATTATGATTCAAATTGTATGTCTAAAAATGTTCTGAAAGTCCCGGTAATACTGCGTAACTCTGTTCCAGCGACGGATACGGGTTAGGGGTGTTACAAATATGCCACAATAGGCACCTCAATCCATAATTTAAAATCAATCAATTGATCACATTCAACCATACCAATATGTCTTCAAAGGCAACTCAATATGTTCATCAAGCATACATTATTTAACTCTTTTAAAACATAATGAAACAACTCAATTTCAACCACAAAACATGCACCAAAACTTATCATTCATTCTAAGATCAACACAAGCATACCAACCAAACATATCACCTAGCATATTATCTACTCAATCATTAATCCATTAAGCATATAAGCCAACTATTTGAGCAAGACAAACAACATGACTATTCTTAACACATACATATACATTTATATACATAATCTTCAAAATGCCAAAATGAACATTATAACCATAAGACATCTTAGGTACATGCCGAGACCAAAATAAAAGCATCACCAACACTTGAATTTGGGATTTTCGTTGGATGCTGAGTCGATGATCGAATCATAAAGTACCTAACCTGCCACAGAAAACAAAATTGTATGTTAAGTATAACTCAGTGGTATTTCTATAATCCAAACATTAAAATAAAACATAATACATTTAAAATGCTCAAGTTAAAATTGGATGATGCTATGCAATTAATAGGTCAAATGTGCAAATTCATATATTCATTGATTACTTCTAATACAATTTACTAATGTTGAATCATGGTAAATCTACTTCACAAATCATTTGATATCTCAATTCATACGATGATGTATTCCATTACAATTTCCAAATCCATAATTTCAATGAACATTTCTCTCAATGTTTCAACTAATTTCACAATTGAGTTTTTCATTTCTCATCCATTTTCCATTTCAATATCAAGTATTTTGTTTTTACGATTTATTTCCCTATTAACACGACTCGGACTCAGACGAATACAAGCATCCAACCAACACACCAGTTTGGCACCTAGTGCCTCATCAAATAAATCCAAAGCTTTGCCCAACACTAACAATAAGTTTGACAACCAGTGTCTCATTGGTATAATCGAAGAAAATTGGCACCTAGTGCTTCATCGACTTGTGGTCGAAGTAACCCTGAACTCTTCCTATCCTATGACATTCCAGCTATATCTGACTCTACCCGAACAGTTAATAGGGTATTCATTACATATTTCATTCTCAACCAATATCTCAATTCACATCAATTTTTATCATGAATTCATTTAGTCAAACATATGGCAGCATCAATCAACCCAACATGTATTCAATTTCTTATTTATATAAACATACACAATTTTCACATCTATTCAATTTAGTCCTCATGAACATCAATCAATTCAAATCAATTCAGTACATCTCATAATCACAAAGTGTCTCACCTTATGTTCTTACCATGTACAAATAGTTCAATATGCTTCAATTTACAAGTAGTTCAGATTATAGAAACCAAAATCGTAAACTCCGAGCTATTCGTTGATGATTTTGTCTTTTCCTTTCATTTTCGAGGAATCCGGGTCGAGGTTAGCTACATATTAAAACAAAAAATAAATTTCATCAATATTCAACCATTTTCACGTTCAATTTCTAAATTATGCATCTTTTACATTTTCTTCAATTTAGTCCTTAAAATTGAGACTAATTTAACTTTCAAATTTAACCTCCAGTTTTTATACCGATTTCACTTTAGGCCTAATTTAACTTCTTATTTCTCATTTCTACCAAAAATTTCAAAATTTGTGCAATTTAGTCCCTATTACATAAAATCATCAATTAACTTTATAATTTAGTCATTTCTCATTACTAAACTTTAAATCTATCAAATTGGTCCCTAAAACTTCAACTATTCAATAATGGTAACATCTTTGAACCTTAACATGTAACAACTCAATAGGTAGGGTGTTAGAAAGTGCATTCCCGAGACTCCGTTCCTGTAAATCAAACGCGTAAATAATAAATATTTACGATGCTAGTTGTGTAGTTAATTAGGTTTTGTTTAAGTGAATTTGCATGAATTAAGAATAATTAGGTATAAGGACTAAATTGCATAAAGGGTGAAAGTTGAATTATAGATTAAAGAAAAATTAAAGGGACTAAAGAAGGAATTATGCCATTGTTTTTATTGAGGCAGCATAATATGTGAATTTATTATTGTATATATTATAATAACTAAAGTTAAAATATATATTATAATATTTTTCTTAATATTTAACTATATATGTATATTATATAATAAAACAAATGAATAAGTAAATGAAATAAAGAAAAAGAAAGAGAGAAAGTAAAACGAAATATAAAGAAAAGAAAGAAAAAGAGAAAGAAGAAAGAAACAGACGCGAAAGCTTAGGGGCTTCAAAGTTCCAAGTCCAATTGCTAACGTTGTACCGGAATCCTTAACTAAAAAGGGGAAAGATAAAGTCAACATCGAATAGCTCAGAATTTATGGTTTGTATTTCTATTGTAACGCCCCGAATTTGGGCTTAGAAAGAATGGACCTTGAGCGTGGGATCAGCTAGGAGACTGCACATAAATATTTATGTGTGCAAGAAAATGACACAAATTGCTTGATTGCTTTAATGACTAAGTGATTTGGGTGTGCATGGGAGTGTTTGAGAAGCTTGGGTTCAAGTATTGGCCCTTGCAAAATTTTTAGTTTTTTCTCTTAAATGAACCTGGACACTGGCACTTAGGCCTTATTAGTAATAATTCTTGTTTTATGACACAAAAAGAGCCTGTGGTGTAGTGGCAAGGTGGCATGTGGTATAACTGAGAGGTCTGAGGTTCAAGTCCTGGGTTACACAGTGGAATGTTTATTTTCCTGCTTGAGTTGTGGAGGTAGAAGAGTTGGACTGAAACACTGTTGAGAGGAGTTTGAATTGGTCTTGGATAGAGTTGTGGAGAGGATTATGGAGAGAGTTGGGGAGAGAATGAATTTCGAAATGGAAGGTTGGTAGAGTGTTGTGGCCGATTGGGACTCTAAGGCTCTAGGGGATTTCGGCTAGAGGGAAATAGGGAGCAATTTCGACTGTAGGCATATTCTTTGTTTCGGTTTTGTGGAGCTTGAAAGGAGAGGGCCGAATTTCCCTTGTGATTTTGCCATTCGGGATTTCTTTCGAGTTTTGTGTTTTATCAACTGTGGTGACCAAAGGTGCCATTATTTTCTCCCTTTCTTCAATTGCCAATTAGGTAATATTGTTTTGTAGTCTCACTTCTTTTCTCTGCCTGTTTTTCTATTTTCTTTACTCTCCTAACAGTGTTGAATACACTTCTCTTCTCTCCCCCTTCATTCCTCTATTTTCTCTCAAAGCCAAACCTACTTTTCTCTCCCTCTCTCACCCTTGGCTGATTGTGGTCCTTTCTTTTCAGGTTTTTTTAGTGACCGTCCCCTCTTGTCTATCTTCCTCCCTCGTTCTACTCTGACAATTGTTGACAGCCTAGTGATTGGGGATCTATTGTTAGTGCTGATTACCACCATCATTTGTCCACTGTTCCGAACCTAAGCTGTTGCATTCTTGGTTCTTCTAATTCTTGTGAGTTCTTCGTTGCACGATATCGGTAAGCGTGTTCGTTAAGGATCAATTGTTTCATGGTTATATATATATATATATATATATATATATATTAATGGTGATTCGTTTTGTGTGTAGATACTAATCAAAAAGTGGGTAATCACTTTTGATCAATGGTTAGTTGCAAATACCCGTTGATTCAGGCAAGGCGATAGTTGGAGAGCACGTGGGCTAGTTTACTTGATATCACGAACAGGTGTGTAATCACACTATCTCTGCTGTGAATCGGTAAAGGCCGAAAAGCTGAAACTTCAGCATTCGAGGCCTCACAAGCATGCGATCGCTCGTGTGGTAAACCGAGCCCACAAACCATGGGCGATAGATTGTAGAGGCCACTACGAGCGTTCTCGTGATCTTGGGCCTCGTTTGGCTTAAATGGGTCGTGTGGGCCCAATGGGCTTGTGGGCTCCATATGGATAAAATCCACATTAAGTGGCAAATATTGGACTGGGCTATGTAGTTCGCATAGCCGTGACTGAATTTGGGCTAAATGGGCCACACGAGCGCTTGGACCCACTTGGGCCGAATATTGGGCCTTGGGCCCATTTACACTGTTATGACCATTTAGGTTATTTGTGTCGCTCGAGGTGACTGTAGACCTTCGGAGAGGTCGTTATCTGCATCGAGACCCCAAAATAAGTAAAATGATCGTAATGCCCCTATAAGGTAAATTAATCGTAATGCCCCTGTAGGGTAAATTAACCGTAATGCCTCTATAGGGTAAATTGATCGTAATGCCCCAGTAGGGTAAAATGACCGTAATACCCTTGTAGGGTAAAATGATCGTAATGCCCCTCGAGGGTAAATGACTAACTTGTGCTATGACTTGATTGATTTGACTGTGATTGTATGACTATGATTTGATTAAATTAACTGTGAATGATATGATGATTTGTGGGCCAGACATTCTGCATACATGACATACTGCATGGGGTTGGGATATTGGTTATAAAGGAAGTACTGTTTTAATAGGGTCGCATGGGTCGCACGAGACGACTGTGGACCTACCGATGGTGTTAAGCCAGTTAATCTGATTATGGCTCTGTGCCGTCTTGATTATGACTTTGTGTCAATCATATTTATCCATAGCTATATGCCAATCGTAATTATTGATGAATTTGTACCGATCATACTTACCCATGGCTGTGTGCCGGTTATATTACCGTAGATGATGGCTATGTGCCGGTCTTATTACAGCTACCGATGGCTATGTTCCAATTATGAGACCGTTACTGAAGGCTTAAAGCCGCATATATACTAGCAGCTTTGCTGCAATTTCGGTTAGTGCTGTAACCAGTGCTAACACTGTAAGTGTAGGGATGGCGTGGGTGATTTATTCCCCACAGGTAGTGCAGGGTTGGACGGAGGCAAGTGCAGGGTTGGATGGGTTTGCATGCATCATGCATCATTCATACTGAGACTGTTACTGGGATGGGCTAGGCCCGATTGATTCTGTTATGGGCTGTGACCCATATGATATTGTTTTGGGCTTTGGCCCACATATACTCTGAACTGAACTGTACTGTTACTGTTAAAGGGCTCAGGCCCAGACTGATTCTGTTTCTGTATACTGACTGTTTCTTTAATAAGGGGATTACACACTGAGTTTTTCATAAACTCACCCCGTTTTTAACCTTTCAGGTAATTTCCAGAATTAGACGATTCACAGCTGCAAGGGACTCGGAGAGGGCCACACAACTGCACATGTTTTATTCTATTTTGCTCATTTACTTAAGCACTTTGATTTTGATTCGGGTTGTAATAAGGCCTCTATAATTTCTGGGTTTTAAATTTGGGATTTTATTGATTGTGATTTATATCTGCTAGAAGTAGAACACGATTTTCCAAAGTAATAACTATTTTCAAACGTTATGTTTCCGCAACTCAATTTTTAAATATCACGTTTTCGTAAATAATTTATTTTAAATTAAGCTTCCGCAACAAATAAGGTTTTAAAGGTAATAATCTTTTAAAAGGAAATAACTTTTTTTAATAAACCACGATTGAAAATAAACAAACGCAAACTGAGGTTTTGTACAAGAAGTTTTAAATTTCAAGAAAGGTTTTCAATGAAAACATGGTTTTCAAAAAACACTTCAATGTGACACGCCAAATTCGGCCATAACGTCTAGGCCGAGTTTGGAGTGTTACATCTATAATCCGAAACTAGTTATTAATTATTGTATTTTTTATTTAATATATATGGTAAGTGTTGAGGTGAGTATTTGGCACTTTGACATTGAATTGAATTAAAGTTGATTGAATGGATTGAATTGATATATATATTATGAATGTATTGATTATTAAATTGAAATGAATATATATATGCAAATATGACAATTGAATTTTGGTTGTATTTGGAAAGTGAAATTAAACCCTATTAACCGTATCGGGCTAAGTCAGATATAGATGGCATGCCATAGGATTGGATGAGTTCAGGGACTTCTTCGAGTTTGAGTTGATGAGACACTGGGTGTCAATCTATCACTTCGGATTTATTCGATGAGGCACTGGGTGCCAATTTACTTCTATTTAACCGATGAGACATTGGGTGACAATTTATTACTTCGAATTATCCGATGAGGCACTGGGTGTGATAAACCGTAAAAGTAACATACTTTAGGCCCACATTTAGCATGCTTTTGGATGATTTAAGCCTTGAATTGTGTAATTTGGTGCTCTTAATCCTTTGTTTTCATGTTTTATACCCAGGAAAGTACCAAAGGATGAAAAGAACGAGAAACGGGCCCAAAATGGAGTAAATGGGCCATATCACGAAATCCACACGGCCTGGGCCCAAGACCACACGGTCGTGCCTCATTCAATAGCCTCGAACACGGCCTGGCCACGACTTACACGGGCGTGTGCCATGGGCATGTCCCTGCCGTGACTAACAGAAATTTCACTCGGATTAGGATACTTAGGGGCGAAGAAACACATTCAGAAGCCTATATAAATTATAAACACGCTAAGTATAACCTAAAAGGGGGGAACCCAAGGCTTTAGTCAGGGGGCGTCCAGCTAGGCCAAAGAGGGCAAATTTGTGGGGATTTACTCGAAGATAGCCAGTTGATTCATCTCAAGAAGCCGAAATCATACTCAAGACGAAGGATTTCTCCTTCAATTCCTTCAGGGGGTTTTAGGGATTTCTTATGTTTTGTTTTATCTTTTATTCTGAGATATTTTCTTTTATTGTTATGAACTAAACCCTCAGATACCTAAGGGGGATGAAACCTAAGATGAATCTTGTTATCATTTGCTGAGCTATATGATAAATATTTGACTTGTTCTTAATTATGTGTTCTTAATTCTTGTGTTGATATTTCCGGGATATTAATTCAAGTATGATGTGCTTAGGTGGAGGAGCAAAAGTCTCTACCTAAGAGTAGATCTAGCATAATTAAGCGGAGTTGATCGCACGCCTAGAGATAGGGTGACGAGATTTTGCCGGATTAGGGTGAAACCTAATATGGAAGTCCATAGATCGAGTTAATGCAATTCTAGGGGTTTTAATTAGAAATAGATTTCAATTAATCAACCTAGGGTTAGACGTTAGTCGCCTCGAGAGAGGGATTAATATGCGTTAGGGAATCCTACAGATCAGGTCAAATGAATAAATCATCTGGTTCAGAGTTAGGTAAAAAGCGAAGTCTAGATGGATTCTTCCTTGGGTATCGTCTAAATCAATTGGTTTTTCCTCAAAGTTATTTTCCCAATTGCATTCTTCTTTGTCTTAGAGTCTTCAATTTAGTTGTTAGTTAACTTTAGATTAGATAAAAATTCATTTAATTCTTAGGCTAAATAATAAAAAGCGAGTTAGTATTAGTACTTTTGTTTCTTTGGGTTCGACAATCCGGTCTTGCCTTAACTATACTATTGTTCGATAGGCGCGCTTGCCTCACATCATTGTCATAGTTAGTTTCCAGGTTCTATCATTCTTTATATAAATCTTAAGACTTTGACATCGCATAAAACAACAATCAGGGTGCCAAATTGGTGTGTTTGGTTGGATCCGTGTATCCATCCGAGTCCGAGTCGTGTTAATAGGGGTAAATAAATAATAAAGTTCTATAATGTATATTGAAATGACATGGTATGAGAAATGGAAGTGATATATTGAATTGAAAATAAAATGTGAAATATGTTGGCAGTACATGGAATATATGAGTTATATACTCATGAATTGAGTATGGTATGAAATGATGTATTCATGAATTGAGTATTACAGAACTAATGCCATTGTACGAATAAATATGGTTTGATATGTGAATAACCATTTATATAGTAATTGTGTGAATTGGGATATTTTTAAATAAATGAAAAGTGATATTCATGATACTAGACATTAATATGTTCTTATAATTCAATTGTGCATATTATATTATCTTGTCTTTAAATATTCGGATTATAGAAATACCACTAAGTTTTACTCAGCGTACGGTTTTGTTTTCCATGTGCAGATTAGCAATAATGATTTTGAAAAGTTGTAATTGAGGTTGTGAGCATCCATCTCATCACATCTCCAAGTGCCAAGAAGGTATGTTTCAAAATTTTGAATAGAATGACATGTACTTAGGAAGATCAAGTGTGTTCCAAGTAGTAGGGACTAAAATATAAGTTATGACAATTTATTTTTTTAATGTTCAAATATATTAGTGGTTAACCAAAATCACTTTGGCACCAAATGTAATATCCCTATATCAAATTCCTTGGGTCGAACCGGGTATATGGGTGTTATATAACAGTACCAAAAAGTATGACATAGGTCAACTAGCTTAAGCTCTCGGAATTTCGAAAACATATAAATTACAAGAAAATGACTAAATTGAACTAAACATATTGAGCTTGAAACTTTAGAACCCTAGGCCTTGTGCTGAGGTTTCTTTTCTCCCTTGGTTTCGGTTTGTTGAAGAAAAGTGGATGAAATAATTTTGGTGCTTCCACTATATTTATTTTATTTATTAACTTTTATAATTTATCACATTTTTAACACTTAACCTATATACTATCGTCCACTAATAATCTTATAGTGGGTTAATTTCTATAAAAGTCCTTTAGTCTTGTTATGATTAAATGTTCTTTAAAAAATTAAACTTTTGACACTTTTACAATTTAGTCCATGCACCCTAATTAAGCACTATTTCGACAAAATTACTCGACCGAGATTCAATCCACTTCTAATATAACTCTATAAAAAAATAATAAAAATATTAACGGGTTTAATTTACAGAAACGGGGTTTCAAAACCTCACTTTTCGATACCATCAACTCTTGGGTCATTATAATTCTCCCTCCATAAGAAATTTCATCCCTGAAATTTATCTAAAATGATATGGGGATATTGAGATCTCATCCCCTCTTTTGATTCCCAAGTTGCTTCCTCGAAACTGTGGCTATGCCACAAAACTTTCACAAGTAGAATGCGTTTATTTCGTAATTCTTGCACCTCGTGAGTTAAAATTTTGACTGGTTTTTCCCTGTATGCAAGTCGGGCTGAATTTCAATTTCTTCCACTGAATTTCAATCTCCTGAGCATCAACATGTGAAAAATGTCGTGTATTTTCTGTAACTATGCCAATAATGCCAACCGATATGTAACTGGTCCAATTCTTTCGGTGATTTCATACTATCCGATAAATCGAGGGCTTAGCTTTCCCTTTCGACCGAGCGCATAATTTTCTTCCACGAAGAGACCTTTAAAAATACTTTATCACCCATAGAAAACTCAATATCTCGACGTTTCATATCCGCGTATGACTTTTGTCTGCCAAAAGTTGTTTTCCAATCTATGTCAGATCACCTTGACTATATCTTTTGTTTCCTGAATCAATTTTGACCCAACAACTTTTCTTTCACATAAATCTGACCAGCAAACAGGTGTTCGACACCTACAGCCATATAATACTTCATACGGAGCTATTTGACTACTCAGCTGCAAACTGTTATTGTACACAAATTCAACCAAAGGTAAATAATGTTCCCAGCCTAATTCAAAATCAATTACATAGGCTCGAAGCATATCTTCCCAAATCTAAATAACACGTTTCAATTTTTCATCTGTTTGCGGGTGAAAGGTAGCGTTGAAGTCTAATCTCGTACCTAAATATTCGTGTAATTATTTTTTGAATCTCAAAGTGAATCGGGGATCCAAATCAGAGATAATTAACATAGGTACGTCGTGCAATCTAACAATTTCCCTGTTGTATACCTCAGCTAGCTTCGGAAGTGACCAATTGTAACACCCCATATCTTGTTCGATCGCCAAACCTGAGCTATGGAATGTTACATTATCCACCTAAGTGACTCTCTTTTAACACCTAACCTAACCTCTACACACCAAAAGATAAAATAGAACATCATGTATATATTTAAGAAAGCACAAGCTTGCGAACTCACTTTGCTTGCTTCATGCAATGCAGCAGCAAAAACATGCGAACCTACTTCGCTTGCAGGGGCTTGTCTTACTCTTTTCCTGAAGTCGCAAATATTTGAAGAAAGGAATTTAAGAACATGTGAACCCTAACTTTTGTAAACCAATGTACAAAACAATTCATCTATCATAGCTCGTACATTCTAAGTCTTTTATGGGGTAAGTTTCTTTAAACAGGGTAGGTTTCGCGAACTACCTCTATGTGTTTAGATACTGTGGACACGATTCACAGGGTTCTTTCTAGATAGTATATCAAAATTCATTAAGGGATCACAGATAGTCGTTCGTCAATCGCTAGGGTTCACACTTAGAATAGTTAGACAACCCCGTCACTTCACAACAAATTTGATGAACTTTATATCAGTTTGTTCAGTTTTGAATATTTCATGCTATTTCTTATAGCGAACACCATGCTTAGAAATTAAGTACTTAAGAGTGAACTTGTAAATAAAGAAAACATTAATCATATACTAAAAATTTGGATGTGTGCATAAAGTATTATCGGTTCGCAAATGAAAACACAAGAAATCATAAAATACCAATTCTTATTAAAATTGGCGAAGTCAACAGAAATATAACTTCTAAGCCCAAGTAGAATCCCACATTGCCTTTAAGTCCAGAGTTCGCTTGTACTACCTTTCCAGCATGTATGCTTCGTCTAGATCACTTGCCTCGCTGTTACTCATCATGCACTTTAACTATCATAAAGCGGATAAACGGATCTCCTTATAACGGATAAGTGGATATCCTTATAACGTCTCAAAATGACTCAATGAGTCTTAACATGTCCCATAATTATAAAATAAAGCTAAGTACTCTCCAAGACATCAACATGTCCCATTGAGTGGACCTTAACTGAACACTCCCTAATATGTCCAACCTGTCCCAAGGCCTCTCGCCCAAATCATAAAACATAAAGGTGAGTACTCACAATCCTATGGCATGCCATTATATCCAATAGTTTTAGAAGAATATAGTGTTAAAACATATATTTAAACATAGAGCTTGCAAATCATGAGGAGCTAGGAGAGTACTGTTCATATTGAGCTCGCAGTAAAGAGGCCATATATCGTTGTACATAAAAACACATATTTAAATGCAGTCACAAAAACAGAGTTTTTAGAGAAGGCTTACTCTCGAAACTTAGGTTAAAACCCTAAGCTCTTGATTAACATTATGGTTCGTACATACATATGGCGATCCCTGAACACTCACCAATTTGCTGAAAACTTTAGACATGTTTTGCCTTTCCCTTACCCTTGCTTGTAGATGGTTCTATCAGTTTCGCAATTTCACAAACATACACAAGTCACTAACAGACAGAGCACATGAAAATTCATACATAATCACAAGCGAACCTAGGTATGCACATGCCAATCTTTTGGCGAACCTAGTTCCTTTGTTACAAACCTTTCTTAAGTACTTCTAGACATCAACATAATAGAGAAACAGAGTATTACCTTAGATCCTAAAAGCTAAGTGTTGGGTTCTTAGAAATTGATAACAGAATAATCGGTGAAAAATTTGAGAAAATTTTGTTGATTAATAGAAGATGAAATTTCTAATGGAAAGGGCTTAATTTATAGGTACTTAGTGTTTTGGTGTTCTTAGGAACCCTAGTCGCAATAGAAGTAGGAAAAGGTTACATGCATGGATGGTGTTACGAAGAGAAAAGTAAGTTGACTTCCTAATTTTGGTATAATTAGCCTTTGACTACTCTTGCTTTTGACTATTGGCCCAAAACAGTGATTATAGCTTGTCAGGTCCACGGGCGATCCCAGCTCGCTAGGCCTACTGGCAATCCATGTTTCGCCAAGCCCACCGGAGATTATATTTTTCTAAACCCACTGGCATTCCTATTTCGCCAAGCTTTTTGGTGTACATCAACTCACCAAGCCTTCTATCAGACACCAACTCGCCAAGCCTACTAGCGTATAGCTGCTCGCCAAACCTATTGGCGTACACCAACTCACCATATCTCAAACTCCTAGGCCCTATTTTGGGATGTTATAACTCTCCCCCTTTTAAGGAATTTCGTCCTCAAAATTACCTATGTTAGAACAGATGAGGATACTGATGCTTTATAGATTCTTTAGTTTCCCAAGTAACTTTGATGGTTTTGTGGTTTCGCCACAACACTTTGACTAAGGAAATTCCCTTGTTTCGCAAGACTTTTTCCTCGCGAGCTATAACTTCAACTGGTTCCTCATTATAAGTAAGATCAGGTCACACCTCAATCTCATCTACTTACACAATATGGGATGGGTCTGCATGATATTTCCTTAACATAGACATATGGAAAACATCATGGATTCGCTCAAGTTATGGTGGCAACTTAAGTCAATAGGCCACTAGATCAATCCTTTCAACCACTTCATATGGACCAATGAACTTTGGACTTAATTTTCCTTTTCTCCCAAATATTAAAACTTTCTTCCATAGCGAGATATTTAGAACACTCCCAGGAAGTTGTAAGATCTTTGAGATTTTTCGCAGGAAGTTGTAAGTTTCAAGGTCTTAAAGATATGAAATATGTATGACATGATATGCCAAATTCATAAAGATCTTTAAAACATGATGTGAATATTTTTTTAAGGAAGTTGTAAGTTTCAAGTTCGCTCAAGTTTGATTGACTATTGTGAATAATTGAATATGAATATTATAAAATTGTCTATCATGTCATGCATATATAAGATAAGCATACATATAGTTTAGGAAAGAATACAACATGTACTTGTCATGTATATATTGATCATACATGATTGAAACTGGAAATTATAAAAACCTTGCATTTTTTTAAAAATATTGAGTGGGAGAATGTCCCTAAACAAGACATACGACCTCCATCAATGGTCTTTTGTGGTGGCATGGCAAGTGCACTACCCTACTGTAGGATTACTATGTGGATTTCACTAAGGAGATTTCCTAAAAGTAAGAAGAATTCTCTTATGATCAAATGATAATTAGACTGGTCCTTGTGGTAGGCATTATCATGCGATAGGTCAAGTAATTTTATCTTCAAAAGAGGATAACTAGTCAAAGCATGCTACTTGGTGAGATTGTACCATGATGACTCATTTGTGGTGCATGATACGATAGGTGTTGATTTGATGGTTATACACTTAAGATCTTCTAGTTAAGTAACTCCCCATGGAGCTCTACTTAAGTTAGAATTATGGTCAAACATTACACGATTATTGGTACGTGTGAATACCTAAAGAATTAGGTTCATGTACTAATTGGATGGAAATCCAAGTTCTTACTAGTTGATCATGATCACCCCATGGTGGCTTGATTGAATGGGTGTGGAAGTTATCGTTGCAATGACTTACAAATGTTTTCAAGGTTTAATGTAAGACGCATGCATCATCTTAATGCATATCGTAATGTTACAAAACATTTTCAAACATTTGTTTAATACAAAGATATTAATATATGAATGTTTTTATTTTCAGTTAAAAAATGGCACCAAATCCCTTATTGAACATACTCACTGAATTGAAACAATGACAATGAATGGAAAAGGAACCTGATAATTTTCTTAAGCTGTGAGAAACATAAATAGTTCTTGATACTAAGTGCCCTTCGACCACTCAATCTGAGGCTAGAAAATGTTGGAAAGAGTCTGATGAGATAGCTCATTGCTATATGCTGGCAAGTGTGACCAGCACTCTATATAAGCAACTAGAGAGTTGTAAGACTGCTAAAACGATTCTAGATAAGCTAAAAGACATGTTCAAAGGCCAAGTTGCCTTGGCTCAACAGTCTGCTATTACTAGTTAAATGAATGCCCAGCAAAAGCCCGACACTTCGTTCAAAGATCATATAATCACTGTTATGGGCTACTTTTTTGAGACTTTAGACAATAAGGCCAATTTAGACCAAAACACCCAAAAGGAGATGGTGTTCAAAAGCTTATCTAGGGTTTTTTCTGGTTTTCAGGCCACATATAACCTTGGAAAAAAAAGTCTGATGATTACACAACTCATTATAAGTTGATGTTGAACAGCGGTCAACCAATTTGAAGAGAAAAACAAAGATAGTCATCACTTCTTCTCAAAAGGGAACGGAAAACGCGCTAGGAAAGGAAAGGCTAAGGTCTATGGGCCATCACAAGTGGAAAGGAAGAGAACCAAAAAGCCTAAAGACTTATCTAAGTCTAAATACTTCTTTTGCAACAAGAAAGGGCACTTCAAAGCAAACTGTAAATAGTAGAAAGAATACCTAGTTACCAAAGGCAAAGGTATGGAACTCTTGATGGTAGAAACTTGTTTAGTGGAAGACTCAATAGACCATTGGGTCATTGATTCGGGAGTCACTAATTATGTTTGTGTTTTTCTATCGGGGTTCGAGGAGGCAAAAGATCATAGAGATAAGAGCTTCTCGTTTTGGACCGGGAACGAGACAAGTGTGGCAACTGAAGTAGTTGGAGATGTATATCTTTATTTTGATAATTTTAGGAAGATTATTTTAATAGACGTTTTTTATGTACCAAGTTTCAAAAGTAACTTAATTTCCGTTGCATGTTTATATAAAGACAGATTGACCGCGACATTTAATAATGGAATTGCAATATTTGGAAATCACAATCTTACGTGTAATGGATGGATGCAAAATAATCTGTAACATCCTGAAATTGGGCCTAGAAGAATTGGGCCCAATGGGCCTTGGGCGTAGGAGTGTTTAAAATTTTTGAGAACAAGAGAATGGCATTATTGCAAATTGGACTTATTAGTTAAGTGAACTTGGGAAGTTACAGAGTTCTAAGAAGGCTCGGGGTTGAATTGGGGCCTTAGCAAAATTTTTGTGTTTAAGCATTTTAAGGAGAGAAGGTAAATGACATCAAGGCTTAAGGAAATAAATGCATATTTTGTTAGCATAAATGAGCATATGGTAAAGAGGTTATGGCATCAAGTGGGGAGCATGGAGGGAAGGGGTTCAAATCTCATCTAGTGCAATTTGTGATTAATTTTTTTTATGCTGTTCATCCATAGTGTCGGCCATGGTGGTATTTTAGGCAAGGAAGACTTTTTAAATTATGGAAAAGTGGCTAAGGATTATGGTAAGGAAGAAGAAAAGGGATAAATGAAGGAAAGAATCAAAAGAAAAGGAAGGATAAGGGAACATGTTGGCATATAGTGTGGAAGGTGTTTTGGAAAGATTTCATTTGGTTAATGTTCATCTTTTGGAAAAGATGATAATGGTTTGGGAGAGGGTTTTGTGATAGCCGAATTTTCTATGGGAATTGGCAAATTTTTGGTGCTTGAGAGGTTGTTTTCTCCTTAGCATTTTGGTGTCTTATGCTTTCTCCAATTTTATCTTTTTTTCTCTTTGCCGAAAACTCCAAAGCTAAAAAGCGAGCATCTTTTTCTCTTGTTTTGACCGAAACCCTCAAGGCATCTTTGCTTCTTTTCTCTTTGATAGCCGAATTTCAATCATCTTCCCTTCTCCATCGTGCGAGTTGAACACATCTTCTTTGATCGAATCGGTAAGTGGCTCTATTCTATCATTGTATTTTCTTGTCTCCATGCTGAATTTTGTGCCCTTGTCTTGGGATGGTTTTCTTAACCGAAAACATCATTTCTTCTATTTTCTCTAAACATGATCATCTTTCCTCTCGTAGTGTTCTAGTGTGTGCGGTCGTAAAACACATTCTTGCCGATTCCTCTCTAGTCTTAAGTCAATCGATTGAAGTTGGATCTATCATCATTAAGGTAAAGGGTTCATTTTTTTGGATTTTTCGTTATATCTCTATTTGGCTATGTTGCAAATCGGATTGAAGTTTCGACTAATCGATTATGCTTTAGGGACGAAATCACTCAATATATTCTATTTGCTAATCCATCGGGAATAGTGGTAAGTGATTCAAGTGTAAGTAATACATTGGGTATGAAATCTTTTGGAAATTCGAGGCTAACTTTTGGTTGGAATTTGTTCTAGGGTCAACGAAGAGTGGTTTTTAGGAAATCCAAATAAGATGTGTAATCCCGTACCCTTCCGAATATATGTTTGAAATGGTGTGTAATCTCACACTTCTCTAAAAGTTTGCATGAAATATTCTGTGATTCGGTCGAAATACCGAAGAAAATTGGAAACCGGCATCCGTGACCACTTGGGCGTGCATATGTTCGTAGTAGTAACCATATTTCGCAATGAAACAGTTTGGTCAGCAGCAGTGACGTGATTTTGAAAAATCACGAAAAATAGGAGAAAGGGGATTAGAAAGTGAATAAGATATTTAATTAAAGCTTACCGTGTCTATTTTGATATAAAAGAAACGGAGAAGGAAAAGGAATTTTATATTATGAGAGATCTTAATTTTAGTGAGACTGGTTCTGATTGACTTCGTGGTTCCCTGATCTGTCTTGGAAAAATCATATAAAATTGTACAAAGTGAATTATGGGCTATAATTTATATTTATAGATTCCTTAGTGAGCCTATTTTCATTAGAAACAAGTGGGAGCAGTATATGAAAACCGTACAGTGAGATATTTTGAAAATAAGATAAAAGAGGTCAGAATCGTTGGACAGTGAAACAAGGGAAACTTTAAGGAATAAACTGTACTAATTGGTTAAGTCAAAAATTCTAGAAAAATTATAGTAGAAAGATATACGAGTCTAGTTTCAAGGAAAATTTACGGATTTAGATTTCGAGATTCCTAACTCAAGTTATAGTCAATTTAGTCAATATAACGCAGATGGACAGTTTCAATGTTTATGCCCCACATTAGTAGTTAAGTCTGGATTGCAAAATTACCGTATTGCGAAAATGCCCTTATGGGCCGATTTGATAGATTACCTTAATGGACCGATTTGATAGCTTACCTTAATGGCCGATTTGATAGATTGCCTTAATAGGCCGATTTGATAGATTACCTTAATGGGCTGATTTGATAGATTGCCTAAATAGGCCGATTTGATAGATTACCTTAATGGGCCGATTTGATATTTTTGCTAAATGGGCCAATTTGATATTTTTGCTAAATGGGCCAATTTGATATTTTGTTAAATGTGCCGATCTGATATTTTGCTAAATAGGCCAATCTGACATTTTGCTTAATGGCCCTATTTGATAAATTGTTATAATGGGTCGTACTTTTGTAATGAATATCCAAATAAATTACTGTTGTTATATTGTAAAAATCATGAATTGTTATGCATTATATACATGATTTTGCATGGGATGGGATAATATTGAAGAGAAGTTCTGGTGGCTCTGCCACATATTTTGGTGGCTCTACCACAAATCTATATAGTGGCAATGCCACGTATATTTTGTTATTCTGGTGGTTTGTCCACAATTAAAATGTTATAAATGGCTTAATGCCTGCGATTAGTGTGTTGGCGGGGTGGGTTGACTTGATCCCCACAGGTGTGTTGGTTGGTACGGGTGGTGTGTAGTGGATGGATTACTAGGTTTGGATTGGGATTGCATTACATTCATATGACATATTTGATACATTCTGTTATGTAAAAAGGAGGCTTAGGCCCAAAATATTGTTTTATGGGCTTAGGCCCAAGTTTTTGCTAAAAGGGTTCAGACCCAGTGGATGACGGTAAAGGGATTTCACACTGAGCTCTTGTAACTCACCCTCTTTCTTTCTTAATCCTTGTAGGTAATGCTCAGTGACGAGGACTTGGGGCCATGGATGACTCGGTGGAGGCCATACTTTAGAAATGGTGTTTCTAACTTTATTAAATTTCCTTTTTCGTTTATTTCGTTGCTTTTACTATTCGGGTTTTAAAGTTGTAATAAGGTCTCTGGGAAATTTTATTTGGTTTTATGTTTAGCTGTACTTATTATTTTTTTGCATTATTTTAAATGGGGATTTTTCTAAAATCATAAATAACGGTTTTTCCAAAAATTGATTAACAAATGATTTTCATAACAAACTTTTACAAATGATTTAACTCGGAAAATCTCTTTCAAATTATCGACGACATTTTCAAAAGTCACGGTTAAAGTTCACTACCTCGATTTTCGACTCATCCATCAACCTCTCAAAAATATTTGTATTTTATCTACGTTTCCACAATGTTTTCAAAATGCTTCTGCAACTCTATTTCCAAACGTCATATTTTCGTGAATTGTTTATTTCAAATATGTTTTCACAGCCAAAAAGGTTTTTTTAAAGATAATTACGTTTTCAAGTAGATAACAATTGCTTAAGTGTTTTGGGTTTTAACAAAGAGGCTGTAATTCTCAAACAAGTTTTTAACAATCGCAAAGATGGTTTTGAAAAAAAAAAACACACTTCCATGTGACACGCCAGATTCAGGCCTAACTTCTAGGCCGGGTTTGGGATGTTACATAATCTCTGTTTTATCAAACTAAATATGTACACACTACTTGAGACTGAAATATCAAATAAAAGACTTAAAACTTCTCACTCTAATGGGGCGTACTTTTGGTATTTGAGACTTGGTCATATTAACCGAGAAAGAATCACTAGACTTGTGAAAGACGGGATATTAAGTTTGCTTAAATAAGTTGATCTTCCATAATCCAAATCTTGCTTGGAAGGTAAGATGACTAAGTGATCTTTTAATGCAAAAGGAACAATGGCTAAAAAACCCTAAAACTTGTGCATACTGACATATGTGGCCCCATGAGCGTTAGTGCAAGAGGTGGTTACGAGTATTATGTAACCTTTATTGATGACTATTCCAAATATGAGTATGTATACCTGATGCACCACAAAAGTGAAACCTTTGATAAATCAAAGAGTTCCGTGCGAAAGTGGAGAAACAATTAATTTTACCCATAAGGCACTTCGATTAATCGATGTGGGGAATATTTATTTGATGAGTTTTTAGGGTACCTCATAAAAAATGATATTCTATCCCAGTTAACTACGTCGAACACTCCACAACAGAATGGCGTGGCAGAGAGAAGAAATCGAACATTGTTAGACATGGTATGTTTGATGTTAAGTTATTCAAAGCTACCAATCTCTTTTTAGAGATATGTTGTAGAAACTGCTTGCTATATTCTGAATGATGTGCCAACTAAGGCCGCATAAAAAATCCCATACAAATTATAGTATGGCAGGAAACTGAATCTTAATCATTTTAGGATTTGGGGATGCCCGGCCCACATATTGGATAAAGATGTGAGGAAGTTGGACTCACAGACAGAATTGTGCATGCTTTTAGGATATCCAAAGAGAACAAAGGGTGGTTTGTTTTATAACTCAAAAGAGAAAATTGTTATAGTCTCAACTCATGCCACTTTCCTTGAATAAAGTTACATGAAAGAGCAAACTATTATATTCTCGAAAACCTGAGTTCTTCCAAGCTGGCAGAAGTGTTTTTAACACTGAGTCTACCAAACAGGGAAATGATGACCCACTCACATATGATGAAGCGATACAAAGTGCTGATTCTAAACTCCGGGAAATAGCTATGAAAGCTGAGATGAACTCTATGTATTCCAACTCAGTGTGGAAACTTGTAGACTTACCAAAAGGGATAA
The DNA here is from genome assembly GCA_005393395.2 of Gossypium australe. Classification (NCBI taxonomy): domain Eukaryota; kingdom Viridiplantae; phylum Streptophyta; class Magnoliopsida; order Malvales; family Malvaceae; genus Gossypium; species Gossypium australe. The sequence goes on along the minus strand of CM016623.1, from coordinate 114,676,755 downwards.
AACCAATAGGGTGTAAGTGGATCTACAAGAGAAAAAGAAATGCTGATGGAAAAGTGGAAAGTTATAAGGCCAGACTTGTAGCAAAAGGTTATACTAAAAAAGAATGTATCGGTTATGAAGAAACCTTCTCTTTGGTTGCCATGCTTAAGTCAATTCGCATATTTCTATCCATTGCGACGACTCTCGATTACGAGGTTTAGAAAATGGATGCCAAGATAGAATTTTTGAATGGCTATCTCGAAAAGAGCATCTATATTATGCAACCCACCTGATATATAGCTAAAGCAAAAGAGTATAAAGTTTGCAAACTGCTTAGATCCATATATAGACTTAAGCAAGCATCCTGCTTATGGAATCAAAGATTTGATCAGGTGATCAAGACTTTTGGATTTGAGAAAAATGTAGATGAATCTTGTGTTTACAAATGTTTGAGGAATGGAAATGTGGTATTTCTCGTTCTATAAGTCAATAACATTCTACTCATTGGATTTTATCTCTGTAGAGGACTATCCTAAGACAGTGAAAGAAAGAGAGAACATGAGAAAGGTTCCTTATGCTTCGGCAATAGGAAGTCACATGTATGTTATGCTCTGCACACACCCAGATATTTGTTTTGCAATGAAGTTGATACATCGATATTAGAAAAATCCAGGACCAAGGCACTGGCAAGCAGTTAAGCATATATTCAAGTATTTACAGAGAACAAGAGATTATATGCTTGTGTATTCCGGAGGAGACCTCATTTTTATCAAATATACTGATCTAACTTCCAAACTTGTTGGGATTTGAGGAAATCGACATCGGGCTATGTTTTTGTCCTGAGCGATAGGTACATTGTGTGGAGAAGTGTAAAGCAAACTTGTACCGTTAACTCTACTACAGAGGTCGAATATGTGGCTGCTTATGAGGCTACCAAAGAAGTAATATAGCTTCGAAAGTTCCTCATGGATCTTGAAGTCGTTCCTGGTATGAAAAAAGCTATCATATTGTATTGCGATATTTCTTTGATTTTTAAATCCTTAAAAACGCAACCTTGAATGATTTGCATTATATTTGTAATATATGCTTTTTCTCGTATTTCATGAAAATCAGGTTAAGCGTGCAAGTAAGGTTCTTGAATCACTATGTTTTTGTTAACAAAATGTATGTTTTCCTATCTGAATTTTAGTATATGATCTATTTTGAGAACTGTAAACCGTAAACTCTAAACTTAGACCCTAGACCCAAACTTAAACCCTAAGCCGTAGACCCAAAGCCCTAAGCCCTAGACACTAAACAATTTTTTAAATTTCTTTTCATAGGTTTTTAACAGATTGGGGCAACTAAATTTGAGGTATTGTAAAACCATATATTATTTCTCATTCTAATCAAACTTTAGGTGATTTATATATTGGGTATGTTTCTTGAACCACTATGTTCATGTTAACAAAATGTATTATTTCCTATCCAAATCTTATTATATGATCTATTTCGAGAATAGTAAACCATAAACCTTAAACCTCAACCCTAGACCCTAAGCTCTAGACACTAAATGTTTTATTATAGATTTTTCACATTTCTAACACTAGAAAACTTTGTTGACCAAAAAAAGAAATAGAGAGTAAACATGATGGTTGTTAGAACCAAATTGGATTGAACAATTGAATCAATTGAATCAAGAATCGGTGGTTTAACAAGTTTAACCAATGCTAAAAAAAATAGAAGAAGATTGAACTGGCACAAAACCGGTTGGATTAGGTTTAAATTAATTTAAATATTTAATTTAATTTTTATAAAATGAATGTTTGTGTTTCTATTATAATTTATTTGTATTTATTAAAATTTTCTCTTTTTTCCTACATAATTTTGAATATTTATGACTTTTGTAGAATTTATAGGGCCATCAGTCAATCTAGTATGTTCAATATTTGAAATTCAACAAATAAGAATAATTGAAGCAATATTAACTAAAAAGAAAAATTAAATGCAATTATGAAAAATATGACCACATTTAAATAGACATTTTGTTCAAATTATTAAAAATGAAAAACTAGAAAAAAAATATTCATAAAAATTATAAAATATGTTAACTTTTCAAAAAGAAGCTAATAATCATTTTCAAAATTTTGAAAAAAAAATCTAATCAAGTTTTTTAAAACTTTATATAAATTCAAACATTAAAAAAGAAAAACAGAAAAAGTTCTTTAAACAACCTTTTGTGAACACTCCAAAATTACGAAAATATTTATTTTTTTGAATTTTATAAATTTAAAATATTATAATGTTTTTGAATTTTTCCCTTTTTCTAATTTCTTCAACTTCAACCAATGGACAAAATATTTTTCACAACCATGTTTATCTTCAATTCTTCAACTTTTACAAATGTAAATAACTACCATCATATTCATTTCTCTTGTTTGCTATTTTTTTCAATAATATAAAAACTAAATTCATCAATTTACTTTAGATAATAATTTATTAACAGAAATAATCAATGCTGTTATTCATTATTTTTTTACTCACTAATTTTCTAATAGTAAATTGCTCCTAACCTTATAGTAAAAACCCTTTTGAGTATTTATTCCAATTTACTAACAAGTACATGATTTTTTTGATAGAGGGCTGAATGTCTCCGTAAAAATATACTGTCCTTCTAAGGAAAGAACTCATCAACAATGGACCAAATCTGTAAAAAGAAAATAAATAAATTGGGAATTTAATACACATTTATATATCTTAAGACCAAATGCAGGATGTACAAAATACCAGCCAAGATTATGGAGCTATGAAATTTCATGCTAATCCCTATATTAAGACCAGATGCATTCATATATAACAATCACATTTCAGGTAGTTCTACTAAAGAACAATCATCTTTCTTCTACCTTTATTGACCATCATCTCACAAATATAATAAAAGCATGTTAACATCAGTGGTGAAGGCAGTGGCCTGGCATAGGCATCGGTCCCCCAAAAATGTAAAATTGATATTTAGGCCTTTAAAATTTTTTAAAAACTTTAAATTAGTAAAGGTAAAATTACACTTTGACCCCCCTAAAATTATAAAAATCCAATTTAATCATTTACAAATTATAAAGATATAAACTATAAAAAATTAAAATTTTATCCGGCCCTCCTAAAAAATTATTCTGGCTTCGCCCCTGGTTAACATCCGACCGCCGGTGTGATAGAATGACAGGTCCAAGTTAATGGTATACCTCCCTTCAACACAATATCATACAAATGCATTGAATTGAAATCATAAGCAACTGTAATTTCCGTAAATTTCACTAAGGGTGTGTTTGTTTGCTTGTAATCCAATTTCCGGAAATTGTTTTCCCAGTTTTCCAGTGTTTGTTTGCTGGAAAACATTTTCTATTTGGAAAATGAATTCCAAAACACGTGTAAAAAGGCTTACAATTTAGGAAAATGTCTTACCGTTTCAATTTCTGTAAGACATTTTCGTTCCTTCTTTCTTTTTCCTAACCCCATTCTTTCTCAGCCAATTTCTTTCTCTCTTTCTCAGAAAATTTCATGTTCCTCTTCTGCTGAAAGCGTCAAAAATTCTACTGCAAGACTGGTAATCTTCCTTTCTATTGAATTAGTTTTCATTTTTCATTTTTGGCTCTTCCTGTTCCTTTCTGTTAAAACGAAAAACCAGAAATTTTCACTCCAATCTTTCATTTTTCGTTTTAATTCGCGTTTCGAATGGTCTGATTTTGCATCCTATCTTGTTATTCCTTGATCAGGTTCTCGATTAAACTGTGATCCCATCCACTTTCGTGCTCCTGCTAAGATCACTAGCGTACCATTCGTGGGTGTGTTTTTCTTTTCGAGGTTTATTTAAAGTGTGTATTTGAAGTTTCTTGAAGTTCTTTATTTGGTGTGTGAATGAAAATGATGGAATTTTCTGGGTTTTTTATGCTTGGTAATTTGGGAAGTGTTTATTATGAACTTTTTTTCCAAGGATTTTTAACTATTTAATAAACTTGACTTAAAAACAAAGCCTAATAAGATAAAGAAAACTACACTAGATACTAAACCCTGATATAAATGTAAAAGACTAAATTGTATGAGATGTTACAATTAGCCCCATAAATACATCAAGGGTCTTATTTCCATTCTGCATCAAGAGCATAATCTCAAGTCTACATGCTCATGTTATTCTTCTTCTGAATTTTTTATCTGGATTTTAATGTATCTGACTTATACAGCCCGTTACACATCACTTGCATTTCAGATTGACCTTAGAACTGCAACAACTACAGAGCTTTTTGCATGCCATGCAATTGGTGATAGCAGGGGTTTCATCCCAGTTATCCAGCTCAATAATATTGCATTTGATCCAATGAACCCAAATCTCTTTGCAGTTGTAGGATCAGATGAGTATGCTCGACTATATGATATTCGCAAATATAAGTGGGATGGCTCAACTGTTTTTGGTCAACCTACAGAGCATTTTTGCCCCCTCATTTGATTGGTGATGATCAAGTTGGAATAACGGGCTTAGCCTTTTCATATCAGAGTGAGCTTCTTGTCTCCTACAATGCTGAGTTCATCTATCTCTTTACACAGGATATGGGACTAGGACCCAATCCAGTTTCATCTTCTCCATTGTCTGGTAGTGATGCAAGTGAGATGGGTCCTAATCACTCAGTTACGTCAACATCAGCTATGGAAAAAGCTGATGAAAAAGCTATTCCTCAAGTTTATAAGGGACATAGAAATTGTGAAACAGTGAAGGGTGTGAGCTTCTTTGGACCTAAATACAAATATGTGGTCAGTGGATCTGACTGTGGCTGAATATTTATTTGGAATAAGAAATGTGGAGCCCTTGTTCGTGTTATGGAGGCAGATAAACATGTGGTCAACTGTACTGAGTCTCATCCTCATACCACAATTCTTGCTAGCAGTGGAATTAAGAAGGACATCAAGATATGGACTCTAATGGCTGCTGAGAAAACTACTCTTCCAGCAAACATTGAACAGGTATGTCTTGTCTTCCTAATCTCTTACCAGGAAAAAAGAACTACAAAAAGAAAAAGAAAAAGTAACAACGCTAGTATTACTTTTCAGGTTATAAATAAGGTATTAGCTTTAGACATGAAATGCATTTTACTTGTCAACATGCTGCTTGACACAACAAGGGCAAACGGTAAAAACATCCCGCACCATTGTTCCTTATTGATTCTCTCTCTTCCAACAGAAACAATAACATATGATTTGGTTCAAGAAATAGAGCGACAAAAGTGCCTATTACAATGTGGTTTTGGTACTTTAGATTTTTAAACTAATCTGTTGTGAGAGTTGGATTGAGCTAAGGTCCAATGGCTTTTGGTAATGTTTTCTTGTTTAGTTTTTGTTTGAGATAAATTATTGTGTAACCTCTTTCAGTCCGCCCCTCTGGTTCAATATTCATGTACTCCTAAGAATTTTGCAAAAGGTAAGGAATCTAACATGTATTTTAGATGCCAAGGAATGTATTGGCTTCCTGTTGTTCATTGTGTATATTCTCATGAATTGGTTTGTAAAATGATAATATGAGTTCTACAAAAATGGCAGAAGTAGAGGAACTAATCTCTGTCACTACTCCTTTGCAGAAGGTTCTAAATCCAACCTGCCTTTGGTTGCACCTTGTTGAGAACGAAGATGATTATTATTTATTATTTGATGTTGATGTTACTGATGATAACGACGATGAGGTCCATGAGGATGAAGATGACAATGATAACTATTTTCATGAAGATATCGAGGGCAGTGATGATAGTGAGTGTTAAGGATGTTGATGATAGTTAATGACAATACTGTAAAAATTTCTTGGTAGTTATGATACATACTGTTGATAATTATGATGATTGTAATGTTGCTTTTTCTGTATGGAGTTCAAAGTTTGAACCAAAACATAGGAGCTAAATGTATGGAGAACTAAATGAAAAGACCCAATGTTACCATTCTAGAACTTATATTGACGATTATACTTGTGCAGATGATAGGGGAAATGCCTCTGGTCCATATGACTTGTGTAATTAAATTATATGTTTAAAAATTGTACATAACACAAGAAAGCTTAAAACTGCATTCAATTAGAGCTTACAAATCTTTTTAAGTCCACTGCTTTTATTATATATTTACTTATTTGTTGTTTATTTCAATTTGTTAGTGAATTATATACCATAGTTCATGTTACATGAATTTGGTTATTGGTATATAGTGTGCCTAACTCATCTTTTGTTTAAAATTCAGTAATTAAAATGGATTTTATTGTTAGTGCCCTCAAACGAGAGTCCATGTATAATATATACTCGCATGGCTTGTTCTTTCATTGCAATATATGTAAAAACAATTTAAAATATACAAATTTATTAATATTATTAATATATGTAAAAATAACTTTTCTGAAAAATATTTTCAGAAAATCTGCCAAACTACAAAAAATATTTTACACAGATTCATCCAAACACCAGAAAACATTTTCAGTAAATCATTTTCCAGAAAAGTAAATCATTTTTTAGAAATCATCTTCCGGAAAACATTTTACTGGCAAACAAACGGACCCTAAATTTCACTCGTCGAAGCTCACAAATGAAGTCAGCCGGAAGATCAGTCACTTTTCACAAAGTGATTGTTGTACTTGAACAAAACATCCAAAGCATAACACAAACACAAAATATAAATTGATTTATAGCCTACAGGGATCTACCTACCTCTACATTGAAATGAAAATAGGATGAAAGGTAACATAGGTTCAAAAGAAATTATTTTAACAAGTCAAATGTGCAAACCATGTAAAAGGACCTGATAAACGATGACCAAGCTTGTTTCTTGATCCGCTTAGCGAAACAGCCTTTGCACTGATCTCTTAGGCACTTTGCCTTCAAGCTTCAATCTTCTATAAGCTTCTCTAATGTGGCCAGGCCTGATTGGTCCGGATTCTTTTCTCTCTGTCATGACTATTCTAGCTGCAAACCACCAAAATAATGTTAAAATAAACTCAAAAGCTTAAAGTCTTGATAAATGAACTTCTTAGCACCAAGCCATATATATTTGATCATAATATTTGGTGCATTTACAAGCATTCCTCCATATGCAAGGTTTCATTGGTAAAAGTACCATAAAAGCCCTTGTACTAGGAGACAGATTGCATTTCACCCCATTTACTCAAAAAATAAGCAAACTAGTCCTTATACATTGATTAAGGAGCAAACTAATCCTTTCTATTAAAAATTTCATCCATTTTTACTATTAAAAATTGACATGACTGACAAAATAATCAAACAGTTACACTTGACATGCCATTTGTATCTCATTCTAACATACAAGCACCAGTTTTTAACAATAGAAATTTGCTTTTTGATCAAATGTACAGGGACGAATTTGCCCCTTTTTTAATAGAGGAGGCACGGTGTAATCTGACTCTTGATACAAGGGTTTCTATGATACTTATACCAGTTTCACTCTTTTTGTTTTCTCTTCAATCAAACTGATTTGCTTTCTAGAAATGAAATCTCAACAGTACTGCTATAAGAGGAAAGTGCATGTACCTTTCTCAGCGAGTTCACCGACGAACATTTTTGCTATACCACACACGACAATGGTCATCGGTAAAGAAATTTTCTGGCTGCCAGTTATGCTTACCAACAACTGCATATTACCCAGAACAAACTTAAAGTCGATGTATTATCAAATCATGTTTTGCAAAACTGAAATGCATAAATGGGTTGGAGCTGTAGTGACAGTACATATGCACCAAAGAATCTCAAGTGTATTCATCAATAACACACAAAATTTTGAGTTAACTATCACTCCCATGCAGATGAAATTAAAACAAGTCAAAGAGGCAACAAATAATTATAAATCCACCATATATATAATAATATTTCTAGAGAAAGACTACCCAAAAAAGCTGTCCAAGAAGCTCACCCTTCTCATGTTAGACCTTTGAAGCGCAGATCTCCTAAATGATTCATATCTACTCATCTGACCCTCTGTGAATTGTGATAAAATGGCTCTGCAAAGAAGAAAAAAATTTTACAGCTCTAGGCAGATACCTCCTATTAGAGAAAGGCAATAGATGTATAGAGCAAGGGATCATATTTTGAAATATGGTTAAATTCGGCCATTAGTCCCTGTACTTTGTGGAAGTTGTAAATTTAATCCCTGTATTTTTTAGAATTTAAAATTTCAATTCTCACCCAAACGATAACTAATAAATTCATTAAGTTTTGCTATTTTCCAAATTTGATGCGGTAAACATTACCATCTTTTCACATATTACTCATTAAAAAAGCAGTTAATGGATTAATGACAATCTTTTGCATTATGATTGAAATTTCAAATTTTGATAAATATAAAGACTTAGAATGATCCAATTGGAAAATATGGACTAAATCTATAATTGTACGCATAGTACAGTACTAGTAATTGAATTTAACCAAATAGATTTAACTGCTACTGTTAGGGCTAGGACTAAAATATCAAATTTCGAAAAGTACAGAGACTAAATTTGGTCAAATTAAAGTACAGGAACTAAATATACAACTTTTGCAAAGTACAAGGACTAATAGCAAAATTTAACCTTGAAAAATTTATACTTGATCCTTTAAAACACTAAAAATATGGCATTTCACCTAATACATAAATATCTGAAAATTAGAACAAAAAATAAGGAAAAAGAAGGTTAAAAAAAAAAAACTCACTGCATCTTGGCCATTTTAGTAGGGTCAGCACTAGAAGGGAACTTGCTAAGCTCAACTTCCACGTTTTCCTCCTCTTCGTCATCATCGTATTCTTTGTTCTTGGTGGTGGCTCCAGTAGCAACATTAGCATTAACACTTGTAGAGTGCAACTTAGATGTTGAAGTTGATGATGGATGAGAGGAATTTTTTACGTTGGGACCAATTTCATCGTAATCATCATCATCATCTACAAGCAAATTGTGTCCACCATTGGTTTGGTTCTGGGGTTCATTTGGAGTTTGGCTGTTCAGCTCATCCTCACCAACTGGGGAATTAGGTGGCGATTCCTCTTGCTCCTCCAATGCTGCTTCGAATGGATCCTTTGATTGCTTCATTCTTTTAGGATGATTTCGATCAAATTCTATATAACAGATCATACAAAGGAACAGGTCACTGAGGTCCTAGGATACATCTAATTTCGAATCCTAAACCCAAACCCCTACACCCCAAACCTGAACCAAAACCCAAATGATTCACCACTAACCACCATGCAAAAAAAAAAAAGAACACATGGATATAAAGAGAGAGACTTTCACAAAGCCACTTACACTGCGTTTGTAAACAGGCTCAGTTTTAGACTGCCTTCCATCATTCCATAGAACCTCCGTATCAGTACCAACACGAACTACAAATTGATATCATGCCTTTTCATCAGCAAGGCACTTTTTAAGATCTTCTTGCAATGACAACAAAAAATTTAAGTAATTAACATATAAGCACCAAGAAGCATAGATAGAGCAGATCTTCGTGTCGTAAAAAACAATTAAGATTCGAGGTTGTCTTTGTTATAAATATTTATAAAGTTCTTAGAAACAAAATTAATAGCATTAAAATATCATAATAGCACTCAAAGAAGAATCTATGATTAACTTCACTAAAATCTTAATGCAAAGTAAACTGATATAAAAAAAAAAAAAAAAAAAGAATTACTCAACACAAATCCTGTCCTCAATCAAAGGAGAAACACCTTTTACATATTCAAAAAGCTCGAATAAGGTATAAAAACATTTTATTCAAACTCCAAAAGCATCCATTATAAGTAGCTTATTATCAATGTTCGAACCAGAAAATAGTATGTATTTGAGAACAAACAACAAATCAACAGTTTTACTTCCAATGTGTGTTTATAGCCATTGCAAGGAAGACAGACATCAAATTCATTAACTATGAAAATAAAGGAAAGAAAGTTGATTTAACAATATATTTACCCCTGGTGTGTAGGGTTTAATAACAGGTGGAGTCCATTCATCCGGAAACTTTCATGTACTTATCGAAATCATAAACCCCAACCACCAAACCCAACCAGTATTTTGCTAAGCTAAGATTTAAAACAAATTGAACATAACACAAAAGCTATAATGTTAAACAGAGGGAAACAAACAATCCAAAAATAAAAGAACAACATACAGTAGACGATAAAAAAACAAAAAGAACAACCAGACCGAGATCCATAGATTTGAAAGACGGAACGAAACAGTGATTTCTAAAGCTGAAAACCAAAAAACCCACTGAAAATACAAGTAAAGAAGCATAAATCTGAAACTACAACAGAGATGAAAAGGCAAAGACAAACATGTTCTAAAGCTGAAAACCAAAAAACTCACTGAAATACAAATAAAGAAGCTTAGATCTGAAACTAAAACAGAGATGAAAAGGCAAAAAAAAAAAAAACAAAGTTCAAGTAAAGATTCATACCTGAAATAAGTCTCCGATGAAGCAGGGCATTTCAAAATCACAAAAAAAAAAAAAACAGAAGCGACAAAGAAAACTTAGGGTTTCTCTCTCACGAAAACTCTCTTCAGAAACGGCAAAGAAAACAAAAGAGAAAGATGAAAATAAAGGGAAGAAACAAAGGGGAAAAGAGGATAGAATGAAGGGGGAAACAAACGTGAGGGAGAAACGAGGAAAATATTAGAAAAAGAGGAGAGAATAAAGCGGCTTTTTTTCAAAAATAACCCTAAAAAATTATTATTTCTAAAAATAACCCAAGTTCAAAATTTATAACAAAAATGACCTAAAATCTACAGTGTTGGGAAGTTTCACTTTAACTTAATTTAATTTTATTTTAAATAGCAAACTCTCTAAGCAATGATGGTGGTGGTGAATCTCATTTTTTTGAGAATCGAAACACTAAGAAAGTTAAGTTTAAGGAAGGCCAAAATGAGGCGGAGGTCGATATGAGTATGGATCTTGAATTACCTTCAATGATATCTTGGAAGGAGAAACTCTTAGGGGTTGGATCAGTTGATTCTATCAAAGACCATTTGGCTACTGGTGATGGTAAAGATAGAGATCTAGTCTTATTAGAAGGAGATGTGATAAGATCTACCATTAACAGGATTCCGAGAATAGATTTTTCCAATAGAATTAAGCAGATCCTTTATAAGGAAATAGAGACGACTGTAGTTTTGAAACTCTTGAGTCGAAGTATTGGATACAATGCTCTTCACAATAGGATTAGTAGCCTTTGGAAGCTGTCAAAACCATTTCAGCTCATGGATTTTGAAAACGGCTATTACTTGGTTAAGTTTCAATGTTTTGATGACTATGAGAAAGTTCTAACGTAAGGGCCATGGAGTATATATGGCCAATACCCTACGATTCAGCCATGGACCAAAGATTTTTCCCCACTACAACCATACCAGAGTGTGGTTATGGCTTGGATCCGACTGTCAGGTCTTCCAGGATTTATGTAGAAGAAGGGGATCCTTGAAGCGATTAGAGGCTTGATATGCAAAGTTGCAAAATTTGATTTTAAAACTGATAGTTGAACTCGAGGTTGCTTTTCCAGAATGGCGGTAGTCATCAACCTCAATAAGTCGTGGAATACGAGTCCCTCCAGACGATATGCTTCTCTTGCAGCAAGTACAAGCATGTTAAAGAGCTTTCACTGTTGCATCCCATTGATCTAATCTGTGAAAGGGGGAAAGAGGAAGCTATTGTTAAGCTAAAAAAGGCTAGAAGCGGAGAAGTGGGAGAGGTTGGAACATCGTACGGGCCATGGATGATGGTGGAGCAAAAATTCAAACGTGGAAGAAGTGATTTACGGGGTGCCAAGGATAAGATGATTGGAACGACATCCACAGGTTCAAGATTATCAACCCTTAATGATTTGGGAGAAACAAAAGGCATTAATGGTTTATATATATTATAAAATTGTAGAATTCTCTTATTTATTTAGTTACTTGAGAGGTTATCACACAACCGAAATGCCTTAGAATCAAAACTCCAAACTGAACCTAAAATTATAACCCTAAACCGGAATTAAAATTGAAACCTCAATCCAAAACCAAATATAAAACCCCAAATCAAAACCCTAAACTAAAACCAAAATCATAACCCCAAAGTTAAGGCTTTCAACATATTTGGGTAACTCAATTTAAGGATTTTTAAAATCATCTATTAATGCTCATTCTAGTAGAAATTTAAATGATTTCTATTGTATGAAATGTGATCTTTCCATTGTTATGCTTTTCTAGATAAATTGAATTATGTGTTAAAAGAACAAGGCTTCCAAAACAAAAAACTTAGAAAGTTTGGGCAAGTTGTAACAATTTTCAATGTCTTGAGCTCCAAAATTTGAGGCTTTTGGTTACTCTTTTTGATGAACCAAAATTTATTGTTTTAGAATGACATTTGAATTTTAAATTCATATTCTTAAAAACATCGAATTTTTGAAAGAGCAAAGAGTTTTGATGGCTTAAAATAAGCCAAAAAGTCATGCAAATTCCTAAATGTAGAATACAAATTTTTTTATTTCATTACAATATTATTGTTGGCCAAATTATATTTTATTAAGTTAAACATCATATTTAATTAATTTTCAAAATTTTTTGTTGAATGTTTATATTTTTATATATTACAAAATTGTAGATTTACCATACTTGTTAGTTACTTGAGAGGTTATTGCACAACCGAAATTTCTTGGAATCAAAACCCCAAATTAAAAAAATTAAAATTAAAATCGAAATCGAAATCAAAACCCCAAACCATAATTAAATCTAAAACCCCAAATTGAAACCTTAAACTAAAACCAAAATCGAAACCTCAAACTGAAAACTTTCAACAAATTTGGGTAACTCAATTTAAGGATTTTTAAAACCATTTATTTTTGCTCATTCTATTTGAAATTTAGATGATTTCTATTGTATGAAATGTGATCTTCTCATCGGTATGTTTTCTACACAAATTGACTTATGTGTTAAAAGAACTAGGCTCCCAAAAAAGCTTACTTGAAACAAAAAACTTAGAAAGTTTGGGCAAGTTGTGACGATTTCAATGTTTTGAGCCCTAACATCTTTTAGGCTTTTGGTTACTCTTTTTGGTCAAACAAAATTTATTGTTTTAGAATTACATTTTAACTTTAAATTAATATTCTTAAAACCATCAAATTTTTGAAAAGCAACGAGTTTTGATGGCTTAAAATGAGTAAAAAGTCATGGAAATTCTGAAATGTAGATACAATTTTTTTTATTTCATTTTAATATTATTGTTAGCAAAATTATGTTTTATTAAGTTAAAAATCATATTTAATTAATTTTAAAAAATGTTGAATTTGTATATTTGTATATATTACAAAATTGTAGAATTATCGTACTTGTTAGTTACTTGAAAGGTTATCGCATAACTGGAATGTCCTGAAATCAAAACTGTAATATCCTTAACTCGTATCCGTCGTCGAAATAGGGTTATGGAACATTACCATAAAATTGTAACTTAAAACATTCAATTCTAAACATTTCATAAATCATAACATAATTCATTAAAACACATGCAAACCGTCCCTTACTCAAGCCTTCGAAGCCATAGAAACACTTTAGAAACAATTTGGGACTAAATCAGAAACATTTAGAACTTCATGGAAAAAGATAGAAAATTTCATACTGCAGGGGTCACAAAGCCATGTGACTCACATGGCTGAGACACACGACCGTGTCTCAGGTCGTGTGGACATTCGAAGTAGGGACACACGGCCGTGTCCCAGCCCATGCCCGTGCCTGTGTAACTTTCTGACTTGGGTCACACGGCCAAGCCACAAGCCCGTGTGCCAGGACGTGTGCTAGGCCATGTAACTGCCTGACTTGAATGCATTTAAAACCTACAGGGGACAGACAGCCGTGTCAAATGACACACGACACACGACCAAGACACATGCCCATGTCTCAAGCCGTGTGGACATGAAATTGGCCAAATTCAAGCCATTTCCATCTCCAACTCAAATATGTACATACAAGTATTTTGTTCCCACATTCAAGGCCTCAAAACATACCAATTCATGCATGAAATAATCAATTCAATAGACCAAAAATTCATCCAACTGTCGTAACCATTTTTTTTTGAAAAAATAGGAATCGACTTATAAAATAGGGAGTCGCCACTGATCTTTATTAGGGTGTGATCGGATTACCTTCGTTTTAATAAAACATTTCAATTTACTAAAACAAAGTTTTAGGTCTACGAAAATTCGAGAAAACGAGTTCGGGAGTCGGTTACGTGCAAGGAAGGGTTAGCACCCTTGCAACGCCCGAAGTTGGTACCAAATTGATTGATGTTGTCCTAATGTTGAAAACTGGAAAATATCTAGGGTAAAAATTTAAAAAAAAAAACAGAATTCGTTAAATTGGGATTGAATCTCAAGATTATCTCATTTCAAAGGGATAAAAGTATCACACCCAGCTCGTTAGGATACAACACATCCATACTCTGACGCCGAGATCATCTTTGATCTTCAAAACATGTGAAAAAGGGTATTTGGTTATTTAGTTGAAAAAAATCGACACCCAGCACGTTAGGATGTGATTTTTCGAAATTCTAAACACACAAATATTGCCTTATTTATTTTTTTTAAAATGTTTAAAAGATGTAGATTTTGGGAAAATATATTTTTTATTTTAAACGACGATTATATGCTTGTATTTTATAAACATTTGAACAAAATTATTTAAAAGCAATGATGATATATTAACTTTTAAAACAGGCAATAAAACAATAATAACACAAAATATAATAAATGATAATTCCTACACTAAAGTAATTGTAAACACATGATGAAGCATAAACAAATATAATTAACAACAAACGAATATGAACCCATTTAACGCATGCTTAGGTAATAGATAAAAGACACATACATAATAGAGCCAATGTAAACATAATATATTGTGATCTTAAATAAATATATAAAATTACCTATAAAAACAATATAAATAGAATATATTATGTAACATAAATGAATTTTAGCTAAGACATTGTATAATATACGATTTAAAAACAAATAATATATATAAAAATTATCTAATGAAAATAATTTTTAGCTAAATAAAAGTAATAAACAGTAATTAAAAATACATACATATTTATACCGTTAATATACTGGTATAGTAATATGGACAATTTAACATACTACAAAACAATAAAATAAAATAAAAGGATGTAAATAAACAAAGAAAATGGGGGGCAAATAGTAATTAAAAAGAACTGAGAGGATTAAAATAAAACACGCATTAAATGACAGGGGTAAAGTTGAAATTATGCTGAATTTTAAAACGGAGTCGTTTTGACTTGAGCCATTGAAGGCCCGTAGGATCGAATTGAAGAGAAATGCGAGTTTTGGGGTCAAATTAAAAATAAAAGAACTTAAATCAATCGGGACTGAAAATAATACAAACACGGAAGGACTGGAATAGCAATTAAACCATTTGAAGAAAACATGCGGATCCCTCGTGGATTCTGGGTCAGGTCAAATCGGGTCATGGGGCCTGTGTTAATACGGCACCGTTTCAAGGCTACTAGAACGGCCCTAAACGACGCCGTTTTATCTCTTTATGAGAGGGCAGATTCTTCCCTTTGCTTTCATTTCTGCTGCTACTCAAAAAAACGGAAGGGGTTTTCATTCTTTTTTTTTTGTTAGGGTTTAATCCCCTGTCTCAGCGCCGCCACCAAGACCAAATACAGACGATACGGATCTCCCTCTGGACTTTGCTCCCGATGAATCAAAGGGTGAACCGGCGACGGCTCCGATTCAGGTGATGTCCTTTACTCTTTTATTTCTGGGTTTGCTTTTTGTAGGTTTATGAAACTTTAAAGAAAAATAGAACATTCATAACTAAATAAAGGAATAAGAGTAGAAAATGATGAATGAAAACAATCAACCTTTAACTCTTTTTTTTTTGTATTATAATTTATTAAAAACGGATTCCGAAGAAAATAAGTAATAAACTTAAAAAACAGCGTTCTGATGAAACTAGGAATGTTTAAAATTGACTTACTAAATTCTTTCTTTCCGATTGTTGATGGATTATGCCGTGTTCTGTGAAAAGAACCAACTCTCTTTTAATCTTTGCTTCTGATTCAAGGTTGATTGCCTTCTATCCGAAAAAGAGAAGCCTTCCCCCTTGCAATGTTTCATATTCGACTTTATATGGCCGGAAATCAAAAAACAAAGAGAATAAAATACACCATTTTCCTCTTTCTTGTTGCTGTTGCATGTTGGCTTCTCTTGCAGGGTATGGGCGAGGCGAACGACGGAGGCCGAGGCACCTGGGGAAACTCCAAGCGTCAGGGGCGTGGGCACGAGGAACGACGCGCGTGGGGAATTAGAGCGACGCGCGTGGGAAACTGGAGCGGTGCGAGTGTGGCGGACGCGCGGGGGAGCTGGAGCGGCGCGCGTGTGGGGACGCGCGGCGGCGCTGGTGAGGGAACTCTAGGGTTTTCTGCTTGTTTTTTATTTTGGGCCACTGGGCCATTCGGGTTGTTGGGTTGTATTGGGCTTTTGTAATTGGGCTAATGTTTTGTTTTGTAAATGGACATTGCAATTGGGCTCCATTTTTTGTAATGGACTTTGGACTTTATTAATTATTGGATCTTTTGTTTTGTTTATTTGGTTATTATTTTTTGTGCTTAAACGGGCTATTTGGGATTGGGCTATAATTTGGGTTTGGTATTTTGGGTTAATCTGGGCTTGGTGGGTTGTAAATGGGCTGCTTATTGTTGGGTTTTAATGGTTTTGGGCCTTGGTTGTTTCTGACGGGCCCAGGCCAAAATTGGTTATCACAGCTGCCCCTCTTTGCTCGTTGTCATGAAACGAGAATAGAGCAAAGACAGTAGAAGAACCAATTTTGCCTGGTCTTGGTCAAACCTCGATTTATTGGCCCTCGTCTTCCCCAAACGTCTTCAAACTCCAATGCAACCTGTCGCTTTGATCTACTTCACCGCTGGTTCTGAGAGATAAGACCTTAGCTTCCATTTGCTCTCATCCAATCCTCTTTGCTCACCCTTCTCTGCTGAAAAGTACTTCGCTGGAATGTTGACCCAAGAAGGTAAGTCTTGCAGCTTTGATCTGCTCCATCGGGACCTCGGGGAGATAAATCTGAACCTTTCGACTGTTTCCTTACTCTCACAATATGAATTGATTTTAACAGATATTAAAATGCCTCAACGTGCATAACCCCAGGCCTAACTCACTTCTCGCATTACGAGTCGATTTTAACAGAAATTGAAAAACAGAAATTACAAATACCTCAGCGTGCGTAACCCGAGGCCCAAATCACTTCTCGCATTATGAGTTGATTTTAGCAAAAATTGAAAAACAGAAATTACAAATACCTCAACATGCATAACCCGAGGCCCAACTCACCTCTCGCATTATGAGTTGATTTTAGCAGAAATTGAAAAACAAAAATTAAAAATACCTCAGCGTGCGTAACCCGAGGCTCAACTCACTTCTCGCATTATGAGTTGATTTTAAATGGAAATTGAAAAACAAAAATTAAAAATGCCTCAGCATGCGTAACCCGAGGCTCAACTCACTTCTCGCATTATGAGTTGATTTTAAACGGAAATTGAAAATAGAAATTAAAAATATCTCAGCGTGCATAACCCGAGGCTCAACTCACTTCTCGCATTATGAGTTGATTTTAAACGGAAATTGAAAAACAGAAATTAAAAATACCTCAGCGTGCGTAACCCGAGGCTCAAATCACTTCTTGCATTATGAGTTGATTTTAAACGGAAATTGAAAAACAGAAATTAAAAATACCTCAGCGTGCGTAACCCGAGGCCCAACTCACTTCTCGCATTATGAGTTGATTTTAAACGGAAATTGAACAATAGAAATTAAAAATACCTCAGCGTGTGTAACCCGAGGCCCAACTCACTTCTCGCATTATGAGTTGATTTTAAAAGGAAATTGAAAGACAGAAATTAAATACCTCGGCGTGCGTAACCCGAGGCCCAACTCACTTCTCGCATTATGAGTTGATTTTAAACAGAAATTGAAAGACAGAAATTAAATACCTCGGCGTGTCCCGAGGCTCAGCTCACCTCTCGTATTATGAGTTGATTTTAAACGGAAATTGAAAAACAGAAATTAAAAATACCTCAGCGTGCGTAACCCGAGGCCCAACTCACTTTTCGTATTATGAGTTGATTTTAAACGGAAATTGAAAGACATAAATTAAATACCTCGGCGTGTCCCGAGGCTCAGCTCGCCTCTCGTATTATGAGTTGATTTTTGAACAGAAATTGAAAGACAGAAAGTAAATACCTCGGCGTGTCCCGGGGCTCAACTCACCTCTCGTATTATGAGTTGATTTTTGAACAGAAATTGAAAGATAGAAATTAAATACCTCGGCGTGTCCCGAAGCTCAACTCACCTCTCGTATTATGAGTTGATTTTTGAACAGAAATTGAAAAACACCTCAGGGTGTGACCTGAGGCTCAACTCACCTCTCGTATTATGAGTTGATATTTGAAAAATAAAAATTGAAAAACACCTCAGGGTGTGACCCGAGGCTCAACTCACCTCTCATATTATCAGTTGATATTTTGAACAGAAATTGAAAATGTGTCATCCGGTGGAACTCGGATGCCTTCTTTCTCTTTGGCTCGGTACAGTTATCGTCAAAGCTTCTTGTTTTACTGGTGTACCTGTATGCGTCATGCGTGATATTGTCATGATATGCACGTGTTTGTCTTAAATGCTTTTATGCCTACATGACTATGCCATGCGCCCTTGGTTTGTTTGCCATGTATCTCTTTTTCGTTACGACTTTCATGATGACCTGTATTCATTGCTTCGATTCTTGACTCTCCTTTTAGGTTTTGTACCCGTCCTCAAACCTCAGGAGTAATCTGCGTTTCTCGTATATCACCCCTTTGCCCCACTGTAGCTTCAGGGTTCATCTCATTGTGACCTGGGGGTATAGGATTTGAATATTCTCCATTCATCCCACTGCGACTCTAAAATATAGGATTTGTCTCTTCTTCAACCCACCCTCTTGTTATTCAAAGGTACAGGATCCGTATCAGCTTCCTTCTGACGATCACTCTTTAGGTGACCCAACCAGACGTATATGCGTGATGCTCGCGTGAATGCAGAATGTCATTTCCTTTCGAGAATGATTCTGGTTTTGCACTTGGGTTAACCATGCCCATTTCCGTCAGGATTGTGTCACTGACGCGGTACCTTGTCATTTTGTTTAATCACCTTAATTTGGACTCAGATATTTCCAACCCTTAAGCTCGGTGAATCTTAAGCAATAATCCTGTTTCAGACTCCTGTATTGTTTAGAGGTTTCCAGGGTAATATGCGAAACTCCTTTCATGAAAGTATTATTGGTCTGACAATCGTTATTTCAATGCAAAATGCTCAAAAAAGGACCATAATGATGGACGGAATGGGAATTTATTGGGAGTATAGCTCGAATCAAACAAGTTAATCAAAACTAGCATATGCAATGAAGAAGCAAATTTATTTAGAGTGTATTTCGAAAAGACAAAGATAGCTGACTCAAAATGGGTAAAATGGACACTAGGTGCCCCAGATATCGCAGCTTGAGCTTCTCTGTTCAAACTTATTGAGGACCATTTTAAACTTAATATGTGTTTAGGGGATCCGGAGTACTTTGTCGATGCCCCAAGGCGCAACATTCCTCTTCATTGTTACTTCAAGCGTAGCAAGACTACTGTATGCCCCATTTTATCAAAATTTCAGCTGCCCGTTTCGGGTTTTCAACTCAAACCCACCTTTGGTCTCAAAGCGCCCTTTGCGGGTTTTCACTTTGGCCTCTCCTTTTTCTTCTTTTTCTTTCTTCTCATTTTTTTTGTTTTTTTTTTGTTTTTTTGAATTTTTGAATTCACCGGATTGGGCAAGTCCTAGAACGGGCCTTCTTTGCTACCTAAGGTCCTTCCTGGCTTGGCATCTTCTTTCTTCTGAAATCCTTGTTGCATGGGAAAGGACCTTCCTCAAAGCCCTATCATGAAATTTTCTAAGGCGATCCTTTTTGTTGTAAACTCACATCATCCGATCGTGACCGATAGTTCTTAACATCTTCTCTACAAATTCACTTGATCACATCGGGATTGGATCCATTTCACCTCATCCAATTTTGGCTCGGCCTGTGCCCTGGAAAAGAGGATTTTGACTTCACTAGGCAAAACCTAATGAGGGAGGCGTTGCCCCAGCAGAGGTCCCGGTCGATGTTTAACGAGCATAAAAGGGTAAACGTGACTTCTATATGCCAACATTCACAAGTTTAGGTCATCTTCCTAATAATCTTTGTTTTGTTGCCCCCTTTCTTCTTCTTCTTCCCTTTTTTTTTACGCTATGACGTGGCACTTGATCTTTGAAAAGGCCGCGAACTTTTGTCGTTGTGTGGGTAAATATGATCTTTTCGCCTTTTCGTTAATATTTTTTTTTCCTTTTTTGGTCTAATGACTATCGACTTTGTAATTTTGGCATATGAAGTGACCTTTACCCTCTCAGTGAGGTAACCAGCGACCATGAATATGAATCGATGTTGGCTAAAGCTTTTGAGGAGACTGGCTCGATAACGTCCCATGCCCCACATATAGGGAATCTGTGAAGAAATAGAGGAGGCGCGTAAGTCCTTTATTCAATTTCCCTTTCTTTGGTAAACCAGTAGCTCGAACCTCGCCTCAGTAGTCCAGACGTGTCCTAATGTGATCATGTGAAGACATCTTTGAATTCTTAAGGATAACTCAATGATGCCTTGCCTTATTTCTGTGGTGGGCTAAGCTTCCATCTTTATCTCATTCGTTAGCTCGTATTGTCCGCTGACACTTCGTAGGGTAGGATCTGTCATTCTTAACAAGTTAGGAAATAAGTTGCAATCTCTGTCATCTTCCAAGTTCTTAGATCCTTCTAGACACATATCTCCCTAAAAGGGAGTCAGTAACAGTGTCGCTTATGTCATTGATATCTGGGGACCCCATTGTGGGTATGAAGGCAGAAAATCCAAAGAATAAATGATTCTAAGGATGATTATTTGTGTGATGTGGTCATGAATAAAAAAATGAAAAAATGTACAGAATAAAATGAAAATGTTTACTTAGGACGATGCGTTTAATTGAAATAAAAACTCCGGACACAAGCCTATTTCACAAAAGGACTCTTATTGCCTCTAGGCTTAAAGCAACAAGCGTGTTTTAAATATTACTCTAGATTAGCTAAAATACATGGATCCCTTCGCAGTCTCATTGTTCAAAACAAACCCGGGAGGACAAAGGCGTATCATTGAAACCTCTTTAATTGCATCATCCCTTTTGTCACTGCGCTTACGTTCCCTTCAAGGTAGTTAGGGAGCGAATTTCCAACCGTATTACCAGTACCGTCAAATTGTAAAATCCCTACATCAATAAGACCTTGAACCCTTCTCTTAAAGGCTAGACAATTTTCTGTAGAATGCCCCTGGTTCCCAGCGTGATACATGCAACTAGCATTAGGATCATACCATTTCGGGTATGGAGGCTTCAATGGTACCATATAATGTGGCGATATTAATTGTTTTTCCAACAATTTCAGGCACAATTCTCCGTATGACACAGGGATAGGGGTGAGTCGAGGTTTTTCAGGATTGGGTCTCGTCGGTCTTTGTTCGTTTTTGAGTTGGTTTGGAGCAAGCGTGTTATTAGGAGGGAACACGGTGAATGGTCTTTGGTCATCTCTACTCGTACTACCCACTTTCTTTTCCCTTTTCTTAGGGGCCCTTAATGTCTGCTCCCTTCTTTCTTTTGCCTCTGCTTGGACCATTGGTTTAGTCCGACCCTTCTCAGGGTTAAAACATGAGCCCGTCGAGAAGTTCAGCGTGGTCGAGGTATTAGTCTGATATTGGGGCCTGATAGTGACGGGTCCCCCATGCGACCGCGCGTCTGGTTGAGTTGGGATATTTATCGGGGAATAAATAATTTCTTCAAATTCATCCACATTGTCGACCACTTGGCCCCTCCTTGTTTCAAATCCTCCCGCTAGTAACTGGGTTAGACGGCATATCATATTCTCTTGGAACTCTCGCATTTGCTCTCGCATCTCTCGTTGAATTCTGGTTGATTGCTCTTGCATCTGTTGTTGAATTCTGATCAATTGCTCTTGGATCAATATTTGTCTTTCCTCTAATCTCTCCAACCGTTGTTCCATGTTTTCTAGGTTAACGAAATAATTTCACCTAATTAGAGTCTTTCTACAAATTCTAATGCATGTGATACGATGTAATGCAAATGCATGAAATGCAATGCAAACGCATGGGATGAATGCAAAAAGAAAGAGAGGCGTTGATTATGATTTCAATTCCATTAGAAGAACTTTTCCAGAAAATACGTTTCTTTACATTAAAACGGATTACATAGACGGCCGTGTCCTCATAGTCTAGGTGAAAACACCAATCCTCTCTTTCGTGTCTGGAGTTTGTGATTGTGTCCCATGAACTTTCTCAATAGACGTCTCTTCTAACTCATTGTCGCTTGGTCCAGGTCGTACCTCGTCATTCGCTTAACCTCGTAATCCTCCGATGACTCCCGAACAATCCTTGTCGGTCTGAACCTTCAGGTAAATCCTCTTCTTCGTATCCAGATGTTTATGGATGTGTCCTTCGAACTTTCTCAATAGAAGTCTCTTCTAGCTCTTTGTTGCTTGGTCCAGGTCGATCTTCTGATGACCCCCAAACAATCTTTGTAGGCTTTGAATCTTCGGGTAAGACCTACTTTCGTTGTTACCTAGACTATGTTCGGATGACCGTATTATAATCCACTTCATCAAGTAACACATTTCCTTATGACAAACTCTCCTATTCAGCAATCGAATATGAATCAACACCCCCTTTCTATGATGATGCAATGCAATGCAAATGTATGGTATGAATGTAAAAGGTGTCAACTCTGATTCAATTCCCCACAGGAAACTTCCTTAGAAAACAAAGCTCTTTACATGAAACAGATTACAGATATGGTCTGGCATTAGTGCCTAGATCCCTAATCTTTTGGAGTAACGAAGATAACTCCTGTCCTCGGCTTGTCCGTGACTCGTGCTGCACACTTAATATCTCCGCCTCTGCTGCAAAAGTTTGCAAGTGCTCGGCCACCTCTCGAATCTGATTTATGGCCTCCCTCATGCAATAGTCCCTATTTTCAATTTGTTGCTGGGCGTTATGTAACTCCTCCTTCTGTTGCTCTTTACTCTCTTTCAAGTACCTAATATAATCCTGACATCCCTGCAGCGCCCCTTCTAGCTCTTCAGTCTTCTTTCCCATTTCTTCGATTCTACTCAAGCTTGCTTTTAATTCTATCGCTGAGTTGCGATTTCGATAATGATTTAAGGACCTTTCCAACTCTGCCACTCTAGTCTTCAATTCATTTCTTCTGTTTTGGCCTTCTGACACTTGCTTTTCTAGGATCTCCTTCTGAGCCTTCATTTCTTGAAATTTCCTTTCCCATTGCTCGGTCTTAGCTCTCTCCTCTTGTAACTCTTGTTGCCATTGACTTGAAGTCTTTCCTTGTCCCGCAGTTCTCATTGAGAGACGTATCTTCTTGTAGTCCCCCTTTAGGCTATCCAACTCTTCTTCAGCTTTGCTCTTCCCCTTTTTTATCTTTTCTGCTTCTGATTTCTGTATCTCTACATCCAACTTCAAAAGCATCTTCTCTTCCTCCAACTGCTGAATTTTCTTCTCAAGCTCTGAACTTCGCTTTACAAAATCTTGCTTTATAACTTCTAATTTCGTTGGTATCATTTGCAAATGTTCCTCTATGGATTGAGCATTATCTGAACTTGGTCTCGGGATATTGTCGTTGATTCTTTTGTTTAGCCACACTTTATACTCAGAAGTCACCGTTTCGCCCACAGTCAACCTCTTTATCCGGTAGGTTTGCTTCCAAGCATTTGCAATTTCCTTAATCTTCTTCTTATAACCCTCTCCTGTATAAGAGAATTCGCTTCGATCCAACCCATGTGTTGCTGGCACGAACTATCTAGACTGGTATTGTCTTGCTGCTAGCAATAGGGCATACCCGATGACTCCCCAAGTTCCAGGTAGAGGGACCCAATTAAAGTCTCCGCATCTATAAAGGATCTCTCCAGGCATCATCCATGGAGCTCTCCACTCAATGTCTTCTTCCTGCAGATTCTGAAGAATTGTCCTCCATCCTTCTTCCGTCATATCTTCTCGTCTTGACACGGCCACTTCCTCTCTTATCGGTGAATAATCCTTATAAAAGGGTCGACAAGAGACTTTATCTATCTTCCAAAAATGCCCATAAAACCATACCATTAACAGCTGTGCGCATCCGATAAACCTTCCTTCTCCCGCTCTTCTGCATGCATTTAACGATCTGAAAGTCTCTGCAAGAATTGCTGGGACAGGTGTAACTTGTTTATCCAATCGATCGAACAAATCCACCACTACTTCATCTATATGTCTTAGGGCTTTTGGGAAGATGACTAGTCCGTAGAGGCTTAAGGCGAAGATATCAACCTTCCTCCTCACATCAGGGTGCATCAAAATCAGATCCCTTAAATTTACCCAAGGAATACATCTCCCTTCACCTTTCTGTTGAATCTTGGTCGAGATCCACTATTCACTCATTCCCGTAATTTTCATCAACTTTTTCGCCAAAGGAGGGACATAGGCAGGCCTAATATAAACCTTGTCAACTTGCATCTCGGGAATACGAAGTAAAGTGGTATATTCTTCTATTGTTGGCACCAAATCCACTTTCCCAAAAGTGAAGCAACTGTATGCGGAATTCCAAAACTGGACCATAGCCCGAAACAGGTGTTTATCTATCTTAACATCCAATAAGTGAGAGATATCACCATAACGGTGGCAAAACATCTGTTTAGCTATATCTTCCCAATGGGTCCAGATATCCCGCAACTCTTGAAGCTCATTTTGTGTCACGCTAACACGGGTGAAATCCCTCAGCTCCGACGTATGACCTTCAACTAAGCTATCTCCTTTTTCTAATTGCAACTTTTTTGACCATGTGTGCACGGCTGCATTGTCCTCTACTTTATCAAGAAAGTCATTTTCCATAGCAAACTTCCTATCTCAGCAACCGAACATAAATTGACACCTCTACTACATGGAATGTTATGCAAATCAAACAAATCAACACAAGTTAGTATTGCATAATCGAAACAAGCAAAATATCATTAAACGCTTATCTGGGTAGCTATTTCGACACTATGCCTAGGGTAGGCTCTAGGGCTTCTATATGGGGTTCGGTTCTAAAGTAAGGGTACCCGAACCAACAGATTCCTCGATCCTCACCATTATAGGCTCATACGGACCGAGTTCGGTTCAGGGGGATACATTTCCCCATGGCCATGCGGAGGTGAAAACCTCACGAAGTGCATAGGTACGGATGTATCCCGGAAGCAATCCACTAGCCCATGCGGAGGTGAAGACCTCACGAAGGCTTAGTTTCTCACTCCCACTTAAAGTTGTGACCACAACGGTCATGCGATGCAAATGCAAGTATCATGGGACTCAACAGTATTACAGTTATAGCATAGGCAGATGCATCGACAGAAACATGATTAAAACAATTTTCCAAATTTTCAATCAAAAGGACAAAAATCAACCAATTTATGGCCTGACTCTCGAGATCCCCAGCGGAGTCGCCAAGCTGTCGTAACCATTTTTTTGGAAAAAACGGGAATCGACTTATAAAATAGGGAGTCACCACCGATCTTTATTAGGGTGTGATCGGATCACATTCGTTTTAATAAAACATTTCGATTTACTAAAACAAAGTTTTAGGTCTACGAAAATTCGAGAAAACGAGTTAGGGAGTCAGTTACGTGCAAGGAAGGGTTAGCACCCTTGCAACGCCCAAAGTTGGTACCAAATTGATTGATGTTGTCCTAATGTTGAAAACTGGAAAATATCTAGGGTAAAAATTTAAAAAAAAAATAGAATTAGTTAAATTGGGATTGAATCTCAAGATTATCTCATTTCAAAGGGATAAAAGTATCATACCCAGCTCGTTAGGATACAACACATCCATACTCTGACGCCGAGATCATCTTTGATCTTCAAAACATGTGAAAAAGGGTATTTGGTTATTTAGTTGAAAAAAATTGACACCCAGCACGTTAGAATGTGATCTTTCGAAATTCTAAACACACAAATATTGCCTTATTTATTTTTTTTAAAATGTTTAAAAGATGTAGATTTTGGGAAAATATATTTTTTATTTTAAACGACGATTATATGTCAATATTTGTATTTTATAAACATCACTAAAGTAATTGTAAACACATGATGAAGCATAAACAAATATAATTAACAACAAATGAATATGAACCCATTTAACGCATGCTTAGGTAATAGATAAAAGACACATACATAATAGAGCCAGTGTAAACATAATATATTGTGATCTTAAATAAATATATAAAATTACCTATAAAAACAATATAAATAGAATATATTATGTAACATAAATGAATTTTAGCTAAGACATTGTATAATATACGATTTAAAAACAAATAATATATATAAAAATTATCTAATGAAAATAATTTTTAGCTAAATAAAAGTAATAAACAGTAATTATAAAAATACATACATATTTATACCGTTAATATACTGGTATAGTAATATGGACAATTTAACATACTACAAAACAAAAAAATAAAATAAAAGGATGTAAATAAACAAAGAAAACGGGGGGCAAATAGTAATTAAAAAGAACTGAGAGGATTAAAATAAAACACGCATTAAATGACTGGGGTAAAGTTGAAATTATGCTGAATTTTAAAACGGAGTCGTTTTGACTTGAGCCATTGAAGGCCCGCAGGATCGAATTGAAGAGAAATGCGAGTTTTGGGGTCAAATTAAAAATAAAAGAACTTAAATCAATCGGGACTGAAAATAATACAAACACGGAAGGACTGGAATAGCAATTAAACCATTTGAAGAAAACACGCGGATCCCTCGTGGATTCTGGGTCGGGTCAAATCGGGTCATGGGGCCTGTGTTAATACGGCACCGTTTCAAGGCTACTGGAACGGCCCTAAAGGACGCCGTTTTATCTCTTTATGAGAGGGCAGATTCTTCCCTTTGCTTTCATTTCTGCTGCTACTCAAAAAAACGGAAGGGGTTTTCATTCTTCTTTTTTTTTGTTAGGGTTTAATCCCCTGTCTCAGCGCCGCCACCAAGACCAAATACAGACGATACAGATCTCCCTCTGGACTTCGCTCCCGATGAATCAAAGGGTGAACCGACGACGGCTCCGATTCAGGTGATGTCCTTTACTCTTTTATTTCTGGGTTTGCTTTTTGTGGGTTTATGAAACTTTAAAGAAAAATAGAACATTCATAACTAAATAAAGGAATAAGAGCATAAAATGATGAATGAAAAAAATCAACCTTTAACTCTTTTTTTTGTTTTTTTTGTATTATAATTTATTAAAAACGGATTCCGAAGAAAATAAGTAATAAACTTAAAAAACAGCGTTCTGACGAAACTAGGAATGTTTAAAATCGACCTACTAAATTCTTTCTTTCTGATTGTTGATAGATTATGCCGTGTTCTGCGAAAAGAACCAACTCTCTTTTAATCTTTGCTTCTGATTCAAGGTTGATTGCCTTCTATCCGAAAAGAGAAGCCTCCCCCCTTGCAATGTTTCATATTCGACTTTATATGGCCGGAAATCAAAAAACAAAGAGAATAAAATACACCATTTTCCTCTTTCTTGTTGCTGTTGCATGTTGGCTTCTCTTGCAGGGTATGGGCGAGGCGAACGACGGAGGCCGAGGCACCTAGGGAAACTCCGAGCGTCAGGGGCGTGGGCACGAGGAACGACGCGCGTGGGGAATTGGAGCGACGCGCGTGGAAAACTAGAGCGGTGCGCGTGTGGGGACGCGCGGCGGCGCTGGTGAGGGGACTCTAGGGTTTTCTGCTTGTTTTTGATTTTGGGCCACTAGGCCATTCGGGTTGTTGGGCTGTATTGGGCTTTTGTAATTGGGCTAATGTTTTGTTTTGTAAATGGACATTGTAATTGGGCTCCGTTTTTTGTAATGGACTTTGGACTTTATTAATTATTGGATCTTTTGTTTTGTTTATTTGGTTATTATTTTTTGTGCTTAAACAAGCTATTTGGGATTGGGCTATAATTTGGGTTTGGTATTTTGGGTTAATCTGGGCTTGGTGGGTTGTAAATGGGCTGCTTATTGTTGGGTTTTAATGGTTTTAGGCCTTGGTTGTTTCTGACGGGCCCGGGCTAAAATTGGTTATCACACCAACCAATATGCCCACAGGGCACCTCAATGTCGTGCAACCAGAAATTATCTAAACATGTTCAAAAACTTATCATAATTAAGCATCATAACTCATTTTAAACTAAACTAATACACACCACATATTTGAAGTATTCAAGCACCAACACTTTGCACCAAAAAGATTTGTACATTATCTACTTATATGTGGTCCAAAAGGTTTACCTAGTTATGCACACAAGTTCAAATGTCATTCACTAGCAATAAGCATAAACATATCAACTTTCAATATTTACATCTTCACAAAATATCAAAATACTAAAGACCTTTCCTAATACACGCCACTTAAACCAACTAGCAAGAACCAAAGTGACTACCGAGATCATGATGATAGTGTGTGAGCTTCTAGGTCGATTCTAATCAAAGCAATGATTCCAAAAATCCTATAAAAATTAAATCAAACTAATAAGCACAAGAAGGCTTAGTAAGTTTGATAATAGCTTCATTTATTATTAACCACAAATTTTTAATTTGATGTTAATGTTCAATACACCGGCACAAAGCTTGCTAGAAACAGAGCTCGAATAACACCGGCACAAAGCCTGCTAGGCACAGAGCCTGCTAGGCATAGAGCCCGAATAACATTACGCTTCTATTTCTTTAAACATAGCTAAATGAAATTCAAAGATTATTCAATAATGAAATATTATGAAATATTCAATGCAGTTAATAATTCTTATGAACTTACAGGACTAGATTGCAGAAATTACGAAACACAGGAACTATTCTGAAATCTTCCCTTTTCCGCGATCATCAACTCATTCGTGATCTAAAACAATAATTTCATTCAATTGAGTTCATTCAATTGAGTGCTTCTAGATATCAATTTAATCCATGATGCATTTATATGAGAAATTACTATTTTCCCTAGTATTTTAACTTTTCACAATCCAATCCTTAGGCTTATAAGATGAAAACTAAACATTCTAATCCTCCATTCAAACTAACCAAGTTTATCAAGGACTTATATCAACTCAAAGAAACCCTTATTTCATAATTTTAACACATATTCTTTTCCATTTTTGCAAATCAATCCCTAAATACAATTTTCATTAAAATTCACTTTACAAAACTTGTTTATTCCTTAACAAAGATTCATTATCAAACATAAAACATCAAAAATCACTCAATAACAATCATGGCATAACCCTCAATCTATAAAAATTTTACGAATTGGTCCCCGGGCTAGCTAGATTAAGCTATAACGACTTCAAAAACATAGAAACCATTAAAAACGGGACAAAAACTACTTACATGCAAGCAATTAGATGTAACTGAATGTTCAAAGCTCAAAAATGGTGTTTTTTTCTTGTATTTTCGGTGGTGTTTTACAACAAAGAAGATATCATCTTCTTTTACATTATTTTACTTCATTTATTTATTAATTTACAAAATTAACCTTAGTAATTAACCTTTAAAATACTTAATAAGATGTCCATTTTTGTCCACTCATAATAATAATGGCTTATTTACCATATAAATCCCTCAACCTAATAATTTCATACCAATTTAGTACCTTTAACTAATAGAACTCTAGTTTTGCATATTTTACGATTTAATCCTTTTTGCCAAATTAAACATGCAAACTATAAAATTTCTTAACGAAATTTTTATACGACCTTGCTAATATTCCGTAAACACTAAAATAATAATAAATTAAATATTTTGGCGTAAAATTTGTGGTCCCAAAATCACTTTTTCGATTTCATTGAAAATGGGTTGTTACAAAAACCCCAAACCAAAATCAAAACTGAAATCGAATCCCCAAACCAAAGTTGAATCTAAAACCCCAAATCAAAACCCTAAACTAAAACTAAAATCGAAACCCCAAACTTAAGGCTTTCAACAAATTTAGGTAACTCAATCTAAGGATTTTTAAAACCATCAATTCTTTCTCATTCTAGTCAAAATTTAGATGATTTATATTGTATTGAATGGATCTTTCCAATGGTATGCTTTTCTAGACAAATCGAGTTATGTGTTAAAAGAACTAGGTTCCCAAAGTATCCTACTTGAAACAGAAAACATAGAAAGTTTGGGCAAGTTGTGACGATTTTCAATGTTTTAAGCCCAAAAATCTTAGGCTTTTGGTTACTCTTTTTTATGAACCAAAATTTCTTGTTTTAGAATTTCATTTAAACTTTAAATTAATATTCTTAAAACCATCAAATTTTTTATGGCTTAAAATTAGCCAAAAAGTTGTGGAAATTTTGAAATGTAGAATACAAAATTTTATTTTATTTTTATATTATTGTTAGCAAATTATGTTTTTTTAAGTTAAAAATCATATTTAATTAATTTTACAAAAATTGTTGAATTTTTATATTTGTATATATTACAAAATTGCAAAATTATCATACTTGTTAGTTACTCGAGAGGTTATCACACCACCAAAATGTCTTGGAATCAAAATCCCGAACCAAAACTGCAACCCCAAATCGAAACTAAAATAAAGACCCCAAACTAAAACCAAATCCAAAACCTCAAATAGAAATCCTAAACTAAAACCAAAACCAATGCCCCAAACTTGAAGCTTTCAACAGATTTGGGTAACTAAATTTAATGATTTTTAAAACCATCTATTTTTGCTCATTTTAGTCGAACTTTTGATTATTTCTATTGTATGAAATGAGATCTTTTTATTGGTATGTTTCTACACAAATTGAGTTATGTGTTAAAAGAACTAGGCTCCGAAAGTAGTCTACTTGAAATAGAAAACTTAAAAGTTTTGGGCAAGTTGTGACGATTTTCAATGTTTTGAGCCCCAAAATCTTAGAATTTTGGTTACTCTTTCTGATGAAACAGTTTTTTTATTATTTTATAATTACATTTGAACTTTAAATTAATATTCTTAAAACCATCAAAATTTTGAAAGAGCAAGGAGTTTTGATGGTTTAGAATGAGCCAAAAATTCATGGAAATTCTGAAATATGGAATACAATTTTTATTTTATTTTAAAAATATTGTTGACCAAATTATGTTTTATTAAGTTAAACATCATATTTAATTAATTTTAAAAAAAAATTATTGAATTTTTATATTTATATATATTACAAAATTGTAGAATTACCAACATTGTTTTGTTACTCGAGAGATTACTGCACAATCGAAATGCCTTTGAATTGAAACCCCAAACCAAAACCAAAACTATAATCAAAACTTCAAACTGAAACCAAAATCAAAACCCCAAACTTAAGGCATTCAATAAATTTGGGTAACTAAATTTAAGTCTTTTTAAAACCTTCTATTGTTGTTGATGGTTGTTGTTTTGGCCTCGCGTTGAAACTGTCTATTGTATCATGACACTAACCCTAGGGTGTCACAATGCCACTGTAGAATACCCTAAATTTCCTAATCTTTCATCCCAAACACCTAACTACACAAAAATAAACCTAACAAGTCCTAAATCTACATATGCAATGAATTTAAAACCTAAGCTAAACAAAAGTATCCAAAGTGTTAGATCAAATAATTTAATTATTTACAAAAATAATTTAATCAACACAAAAACAATTATAATATGACGGTATACTGCATGTGTGACAAGTTAATTGTAATATTTTTAGTACTACAATGGAACACACGAGTATTCCAAAGATCAAACCCAAGAGAGTCGGGACTAAGTGATATAATGGCATCAAGCATGAAAATAAGAAGTCTAGCGCTACTCGTTAAATACTATATTACGATAATTCATAATCAAGATTAATTACACTAATGGGGCTATCTGCCATTAAAAGGGACTAAATTGCAAAATAGCAAAAAAATTACAATTAACAATTCAAGGCACACAATTGGTCGGTTGACTTCCGTGTTGCTGATTAGTATTTGTATAAGGGATCTAAAGAGCTTAAACTCCT
This sequence comes from Gossypium australe, assembly GCA_005393395.2. Classification (NCBI taxonomy): domain Eukaryota; kingdom Viridiplantae; phylum Streptophyta; class Magnoliopsida; order Malvales; family Malvaceae; genus Gossypium; species Gossypium australe. The sequence goes on along the minus strand of CM016623.1, from coordinate 114,644,608 downwards.
AATTGGTTCAATTTTACCTCTCGGTCATCACTTTACCAAATTAAACGATTTAGTTCGGTTTATCTTTCGATCTCACCAATCTACCTCGGGACAATCAAATTGGTGCTCAATAGGATCTCCTTTCGGTCTCACCTATCTAAATATTCACCTATAGGCGTCAATTCTAAGTTTTGAAGTCTATTCGATTTAGTCTAATTTTTACTATTTATTCCCTGTACTAAAAACTAACCAAGCAACATTTCCAACAACCGACCACCATATATTGTCACACCCGAAACTAAGGGCAAATTAGAGGTAAATTGAAAAAGACTGTAAGTTGGCGGTCTCTATTTGAAGATGGGAAAAGATGGTAATTGAAACTGGACAGTGTTGAGAACCAAGTTTGGTTTGGTTGGATTAGAACCAGTTCGTCTCTTAGTGGAAGACACAATGATTGTTAATGGATGGATTGTACACGGTTGAAGACTGTGTGGGAAAGGCTATAAATAGCTGAGAAATGAATCTTTAGGGGGTTCTTCTCAATTCAACTTCATTTTCTCTTTTCTTCATCTTCATTGGGTTACTCCGAAGAAAAAATATTTCTGGGAAGCTCTACATGGAATGGTAATTGTAAGGATTGATCTTAACAATAAAGAATCCAGTAGGCTGGTAAGGTCCTAAATCCTTTAGTATACGTAAGATTTAGGAACTAAAGTTAGTGGTTTCCAGAACCATTTTAAGGGTTTTGCATGTTTTTGATAAATTGAGTTTTAAGATGAAAATGTAGAATTTAACTTATGACCCTGGTTGTCTTACTTAGCTGCCAAGAGGATGGAAGCTCTAGTAACCAGAAAAGCTAAGCAGACAAGGCGAAGAAGCATCAGGTGAGTTTTCACACACCATTTTGAAATGCTAACTATGTTGAAAGTTTACATGGGTTTATGAGTATTCGCCATCCTAGTTCAGTTTGCATGATTTCATAGGGTAGAATTATAAATGCATATTTTGCATATGGTATTATGAAAGGGGATTAATGACAAGTTAGACGAAGTTAGGAATGGGGAAAATAGAGTGATTCTATAGATACCGCCATACGGTGTTGCTGTGTGCACCCGTGATGAGCGAAGCTTCAGGCATTATGGAGGGGATACTACGGTGTTCGAGCATCAAGGTATAGGATGGTGAACAGAGGAATAGGTGAAAGACAATAGGAAATGAAATATCATGGCTAGGCAATGAGACCAATTGGAGGCTATATGCCTAAAATGAGTAAGACCATAGTTGAAAGATGCTATGACGTCATGACAAAGATGAGTAAGACCATAGCTAAAAGATGTTATGGCATCATAATAGAAATGAGTAAGACCATAGATGAAAGACGCTATGGCATTAGGTGATTGCACACAAGAAATGGCTAAACAGGACTAAGACCATGGTTGAAAGATGTTACGACATCCTGGTAGTTCGCCAGGACGGTAAATACAGGGTTATATTGAGTAAGACCATAGGTGAAAAATGCTACGGCATCAAGAGATGATTTGATGATAAAATAAGTAAAACTGTAGCTTAAAGACGCTATGACATCATAGATAGTCTGAAAGGAAAATAAACAGGAGATAGCCGACGCGACGTTAAACATAGGATAGTCTGTTGGGACACTAAACACGGGGTAGTCCGCTAAGATGATAAATATGGGATCTTAATGCGTAATACCATAGTTTGGTCGTGAAAACATAAAGTAGCACACTGAAATGATAAAAACGAGTGGTCAATCAAGACAACAATAAAATGAATTTTTGCAAACAAGGAAAAAGAGGGCAGAAGGAAATTGGAAGTATGGGCATACATTAGATAACCATTAGAGAGAAGGAAATTGCCAATAAAAAGGGAAATACAAAGTGGGAAAAGACTACTGGAATAGCAGTTATGTAAGTCAATAAAGCATGTGGGAGGTAACCCAACAGGAATAGCCATAGAATGTGACGCATTGGCGGTGCCTGATGTAAGGGCAGGCGAAAGTGGTATAACCAAAGATCGTAGGTAAGGATTCACCAATAAGAGTTGCTAGGGGTGCACAGAGTAACCCTATATGCTATTGGGCTATCATGGGAATGCAGGTTAGACCTTAAGGAAAAGAGAGGTTAGATAAAACCCAGTGACGAAGAGGGATGCACGAGACGACAAATATGTATGTTGAGGCTATTCCTCTTTAAGGGGAAACTATTGAGGAAGTATCAGCCAAATGACGAGCCATGTGGGAATGAAAAATATGTCTATTGATACATTGTTAGTCATACTAATAGATGGAAGGTAAGAAGTTATACAGGATTAAGATAAAGAAAGAATTTGTTAATGACTAAATAGATTGAGAATACTCACCAAGGGCCTTTTGGTGGGTAAGCCAGAAGGCCCCATTAGTAGGGCATAATGATGAGAAGAGGAAAGCCACTCTAGGATAAGTGGAAGAAAGAAGTTAAGTAAAAAAGAGGATAGAGTCCATAGATATGGCGAGACTTTCAGTGGAATTGTCAAGGCTGATTGAAGGCTGATAGAATGGTCGGAAGGTGATCACTCAATTATCTAATCCGCCATCGGATAAGTTTAGAGATAATAAGAACCCATCAGGTTGTATTGAGAGAGTATTCCCCAAATGAGCAAGGAGTTTATTTAAAATTTAATATTATTTATTAAAACCTCGACAAGGTGGGGTATGTTTTGTGTAATGTAGAAACTCACTAAGTTCCTTCAAACTTATAAAGGTTTGACTTGTGGTTGTAGGATTCGTGGGATTAAAGACTCCATGAGCGATCAAGCCAGACCGTGTTGAGTTAAGGGGCATTCAAAGAAAGTGTCATGGACATAAGAAGGGGATACCTTTAGAGATTTCGCCAATGGGGCGAATATGTTGTAATAGATTAGTTTTATTAGGGACCAAAGTCGAGATAATAAATTTGTAAATTATAAATTTATAATCTCTGTTGTATAGGTTTTAAATAAATAGATAATATAATTTAAATTTAAAAGTTAGTGAGTTCTAGATATGTATATTAACCCGATTTAGAGGTGGTGCTTGCACCCGAATCTAGTGATTGGGTCGAATAAGGGTGCTACACATATTTAGTTACCTAACATCATCTCCATAAAAACAACAGCCTAATAAACATTCAAAGAATACATTAGATTAAGCACAAAAATAGGGTTTAAAAAAGCTTAGTAGTTTCTTGATGGATGCTTAAAGGAGAAGATGTATGCAATAATGGAGGTTACATATACTAACAAAGATCATATTTTTACGCTTGTAAAGAAAATGAAGCTTAAATTTATTAAAAGCTTGAGATGAAAATGAAAATAAAAGGTAAAGTTTGAGTACTAAACTATAAATAACACATAGTTATAATAACAAATAACTAACTAACAACTAACATCATAAAAAACTCTAAACTAAAACCCTAAAAATGAAGAAGACAACAACTACTTACTTAAAAAGTGATAAAAGAAGTCCCTCCCTAATGTTAAAGGTGGCTTTTTTAAAGTTATCAGCCAACAATTGAATACAATCCAAAATTTTGGACAAAAGTACCTTAAGACGTTGTATTATGATTGGTGTTGGACAAAAACTACCCCTGCAACAAATTTTCTCCTTATTAGGCTCTAGTATCGCAATACCCAAGGTAATATTGAACTTGGGACTCTTGGGGGGTTTCGGTTTCACGATACCCATCCTTGGTATCACGATACCACTGGAGTTGGCCTCAATTTCCTTCACTTCAATCTCTTTCAAAAATACAAACTATTGCCTGTACCAATGTGAAAATCTAAATATGGTGACTTTTCAATTTGTTCTCGTTTGGCAATTAATTCTAAGTCATTTTTCTAAGCTTTACAGATCTGTTGTAAAAACATCGGTTTAGCTTTTAATGCAGCTAAAATAGAACCATCACCAAAAACTGTCAACTGAGTATTCAAGGCTTTCAAAGAAAACAATGAATTTCAACTCAAAGCATCTACAACAATATTAGCTTTTCCAAGGTGATAGTCGATAATCGGATCATAATCTTTTAACAGCTCCAACCTTTATGCTATTGCAAATTTAGCTCTTTTTGGGACATCAAATATTTCAAGCTTTTATGGTCATTGAAAATGTGACATTTTTCTTCGTACAAATAGTGTCGTCAAATTTTTAAAGTAAACACAATAGCTGCAAGCTCCAAACCATGCGTCGGGTAATTATTCTCGTGCGGTATCAATTGGATGGAAGCATATGCTACAACTTTGCCTTCTTGCATCAAAATACAATTCAAATTATTAAACGAAACATCACTATAAATCACAAACTCTTTTCTAGACTCTGGTTAAATCAACACAGGAACTTCGGTTAACATCGCTTTCAACTGATCAAAGCTTTGCTGACATTTATCGGACCAAACAAAATTTACATCTTTCTGAAGTAGCTTTGTCAATGGTGAAGCAATCATCGAAAAACTTTTAACAAATCGTCTGTAACACCCGACCAAACCCAGAAATCTTCTGATTTCAGTGACATTTTTTGGAAGTTTACAGTCTAAAATAGTCGATAACTTGCTCGGATCCACTCTAATGCCATTTGACGATACTACACGCCCTAAAAACCTTCACATTTACTGAATTTTGCAAATAACTATTTATCATGCAAAATCTGTAATATAATTTTCAAATGTTGGGCATGCTCAATCTCATATCATGAATAAATCAAAATATCATCAATAAAGACAACCACAAACTTGTCTAAATACGGAAGAAATATTCTGTTCATCAAATCTATAAACACAAAGGCGCATTCGTTAACTGAAATGGCAAAATAAAAATTCATAATGTTTGTACCTTGTCCTGAAAGTTGTTTTTGGAAGATTTGAATCTTTAACCTAAAGTTGATAATATCTAGAGTGAAGATCAATCTTTGAAAATACTATCGCACCTTTTAGCTGATCAAATAAATTATCAATACGAGGCAACAAGTACTTGTTCTTGATCGTGAATTTATTAAGTTTGCGATAATCAATACACAACCGCATCAACTCATCTTTTTTCTTAACAAATAATACAGATGCACCCTAGGGAGAAAAACTAGGCCGAACAAATCCTCTACCTGTCAACTCCTGTAACTATGCTTTCAACTCTTTTAATTTAGCTAGTGTTGTTCTATACGAAGCAATCGATATTGGAGAAGTTCTCAGTATTAATTCAATAGCAAATTCAACCTCTCTAACTGGCGATAACCCTAACAACTCTTCTGAAAACACATCTACGAAATCACAAACAGTTGAAACTAATTCCAACTTCGATTTTGAAGCTCTGGTATCTAATATATATGCTAGATACACCTCACAACCTTTTTGAATACTTTTCTGAACTGACAAAGCAAAAGTAATATTGGTGGCAATATTAAATCTATCTGATACAACTCTGACTGTTTCACCATTTTGGCATTTCAACTCAATTTGTTTCTGTCTAAAATTAACAAATGTATCGTGTAAAGTCAACCAACCCATACCAAGAATCACATCAAATTCATCAAATTGCAATAGCATCAAATCAGCCGGAAAGTTGCAATCCCGAATCTTCAGAGGACAATTTCTACAAACTTTTTCAACTAACACAAATTGACCTAACAGATTAGTTACTTTGACTACGAATTCAATTGACTCTACTGGTATTTTATTATCTATAACTAATGCAGTGCATATATACGAATGTGTTGATCTCAGGTCAATCAAAGCATAAACATTAACATCATTGAGAGAAAATGTACCGACGATCACATCAGGTGTTGAAGCATCTTCACGAGCTCGAATTGCATATGCCCTAACTGGTTCCCATGCCTCTGGCCGAACTGTAGAATCTTTCGTTCCACTTCGACCGATTCTTGCATTTCTATTGTTCTTAGATGGCCTCCCTCTTGAAGGCGTATTTCCAGATCGTATATTCTAGGCTTTATCTTTGTCGGATCTATCTGGACAATTTCACAGAAAATGGTCTAACGAACCACATTTAAAACACGATCCTTCTTTCAATTAGCATTCCCCAAAATATCTTCTATTGCATTACTGACACTCTGGTTTATTATTACGAGCACTACCTACACTAGCTTCAGAGGTAGCCTGGGGCCTTGACCTAGCTTGCTTCCCTTTATCTCTCCCGAAAAATCCAGATGGAGCTGACATACGACTATAAGATTCTTTCAATTTCTTTATTGGAGAAGAAAAAGATTACCATTGGCCTCTTTCTCGAGCCTTGAACCTCAAAATCTGCTTTTCTTTTTACTTTGGTCAACTATTCCGCCTTATGTGCCCGATCTACCAAAACAATAAATTATTTCAACTCAAGTATTTCAATCAGTACTCAGATATCCTCATTCAAACCGTGTACACATAACAACCTCTGATGGAATAATTCTTAAGCATATTTACTGATCCGTACAAACTCCCTCTAATATTCAGCTACTATTCTACGACTCAGCTTCAATTTTAAAAACTCTTTTCGCTTTTTATCGAGATATTGTTGACAGACATATTTCTTTCTGAATTCTGATTGGAAGAAGTCCCAATTCATGCGATCTTTTGGTACTATAATTATCAATGTACTCCACCATTGATACGTTTCACTTTTAGCAGAGAAATTGCACATTTCAAACAGTCGTTGGGGAACATGACAATTCATCGAACATTTTGCTAGTATTCTCCAACCATAACTCAACCTTTTTCGGATCATCTTCAACTTTTCCACAAAATTCTTCAGCCCTATATTTACGAATCTTATCAACTAGAGGCTTATTTACACATACATGTTCTGAACCTTAAAGAATAATGGGAGTTGGTTGGGGTACTTTGGAGGGGGCGGAGGTTAATGAGCCATTGGATTTGTTTTAATAAAAGCAGTAAACCATTCAGACATCATGTGAAAGATGACTTCTCGTGCCTCGCTTCCTCAACCCTAAAAAAAGGGCTCACTATTAACTACGTATTGAACGGAGGCTTGAGTGTTACACTATATGAAAAACAAAATCAATTTAAGTTAGGAGACATCACACTATTACAAGTTATAAAATGACATGTATTTCCAAACTTTATACACACTACGTTTAATCTGAGAACTGACTAAACCGTAGCTCTGATACCATTAAAAGTAACACTCTTAACCCTTTTCCATTTCCAGATTAAGGTTACAGATCATTACCATTCAAATCCTAATAAATAATGACCTTTAGAAACAATTAATCAATTTAAGTAATAACATTCAAACTAATACTTATTCATAGCATAAACATGGTTATGGACCTTAATTCAAGCTTGCGTGGTCATAAAAATAGGTTGGGAACATCTAGGGGCTAATTTGAAATAAATCAGGAAATTTTGGAAAAAAATTAAAAAATTTAGAAATAGGGGTCACATGGCCGTGTGGCTAGGTCGTGTAACATAGACTAGATTGTGTGTAAGTGTTCGAAGTATGGGACACAGGGCCGTATCCTAACCAGTGTGTCTGTCCGTATGGGTATTCAAAATAGGGTCATACGACAGTGTCACTAGGTCGTGTAGCTCTCTATGATCGTGTGATTCAAGTCACACGACCGTGTTGCCAGGCCATGTAATTCTCTGTAACTATGTGGTTCATCTTGCACCCAAAATTTAAATGACACACGACCGTGTGGGGTGGCCATGTGTGGAACACAACCGTGTGACAGCCCGCGTGCTCATAACTTGCCCCTAAAATAAGCCAAATCAAGCACCATTTCTTGTAGACTAACACACACTATATCTAACTTATTTTACATGATTAAAAACACATTCAAAGAACTAAGAACATGTCAAATATTCATTCATCCTATGTCTAACCAATATGCCATAAAAAGGCACCACAATTTCACACACCAATTCAATTCATTCAAAGCCACATTCCATATTTTAAACATATATCACACACACCCACACACATTGATCTACTTCATTCACATATCAACAAGTCTTAAGCCATATATTTACAAGGCATTCAAAAGTGACTAAAAGACTTGTATTTACCTATGCATTTACAAGTAAAAAACAAAGCATATACAGAAGAAGTATAAAACTATATCACATTGGCCAAATAGCATAATTAAACTCCTATTACATGCCATTTATAACCATTACACAAAATAACCAAAAACTATCAATATGATGATTGGATAGTGTGATCGTACTCCAACGCAATTCCAACCGATCAAGCTTCCGATGAACTACAAAACAAGGAAAATCAACTATATAAGCAACTACTACTTAGTAAGCTCGTATAAACGAAACTTAAACTTACCGAACATAAAATGATTAAATCATTCAAATATTGTTCATTAGACCACAAAGATACATTCCTTTCCTATCCACAATACTTCACATAATTAGTAGATATACTTAAGAACATATCAACCAATGAAACATGGAACATATCATGAAATGAATTTCAATATACAAACCATCCATCACATATTCAATTAGTTCCTATTTTAATCCAATTATATATATATCATACTTTCCATTTCATATGCTCAATAACATAGCTCATTTCATATACATACCTTTCTATTTTAAACCTTAATTCCCCATTAAACTAAATAGAATAACATTATATACTCAGGAAATGCTTACACAACGTATGCCTTTACATGTAAATGTAATCATATCTATAATGCTCACACTAGATGTGAAAAGGGTCGAGATGTACATGATGTTGTTCACACGAGTTGTGGGTCGAGATATTAGCTACACGATGCTATTCATATGAGCTGTGGAGAATCCACAACAAATTCAGGACTTCAGACATCGGTAGGACATTTGGGGCTAGTACCCGAAACTGTATAATATCTAATGACATGTCATTTGTATCCTAAGTATTCACAAGGTTCAAATAGGATCATTAAACCATCCAATTTAATTAACATTGCAATTATCAAATTAAATTATTCATAGAATAACATTAATTAACATACAATCCAAACATCGATTAATAAGTTTAATACTTATAAGAACTTTTCCTCTATTTAGATCCGTTTGGTTTGTTTCTTGATCTAAATAATAATTTCATTCAATTAAACAATTTAAATAGCTTAAAATAACTAATTTAAGCCTATAACCCATTTTAATATGAATTTATGAAATTACCCTTAACATTTTAACTTTTGTGCAATTTAGTCTTCAGACCCGAAACTTACAAATTAACCACTTTTTACTAAAAACCATGCTAGCTGATTTTTAATAGGTTCACAAACAACTTAATTGGCTATCATGTGCAAAAGATTCGAGGATGAGTTGAATGAGGACATCCGCTTATTAGTTGGAGTTCTTGAGCTGAATGAATTCGTGGTACTGTTTGACCTAGCTTGTAAAGCTGAAGAATTAAGCAAAGAGAAGAGAAAAGCTGAGTTTGAGGCTAGAGATGCAAGGAAAAGCCAATGGGTAAGTTATTCCAATCTCAGTCTAAGAGATCTAGAGATTTGTATGCTCGATCGAGTGCTTCAGCTGAGTATCCCAATAGGGATCATGGGAAACAATACCCAGACTCTAAAGCCCAAACCACATCGGTAGCAATTGTTGGTAACGCTAAGACTGGTAGGCCTGAATGCCATCACTGTGGCAAAGGAATGCCATCACTGTGGCAGACGACACCCCGGTGAATGTAGAATGTATGACTGGGCTTGTTTTAGGTGTGGATCTCATGACCATTTTATTAAAGATTGCCCAAAGATGGTTGAGAAGGATAAGTTACAGACTGCAAGATCTGGTAATGCTACTCTTAGAGGAAGGCCATAAAGAAATCCGGGAAATGGGGCAAATAACAAGAGTGTACCTAGAGATCCGACTGTGAGATCCGATGGTAGAGCACCTGCGAGGACTTATGCCATTCGTGCTCGCAAAGAGGCTTCATCTCCTGATGTGATTATAGGTACATTTTCTCTCTATGATACTCATGTTGTTGCTTTGATTGATCCAGAATCAACCCATTCTTATATTTGCATGAAATTGGTATCTAGCATGAATATGCCTGTTGAGTCTACAGAATTTGTGATAAAAGTGTCAAACCCATTAGGCAAGTATGTGTTAGTTGACAAAGTATGTAAGAATTGTCCTTTGATGATTAGAGGTCACTATTTTCTAGCTAATCTTATGCTTTTGCCGTTTGATGAATTTGATATAATACTTGGTATGGATTGGTTGACCATGCATGATGTAATAGTAAACTGTGGAAGGAAAATTATTAAATTGAAATGTGAAAGTGGTGATATTCTTCGAATTGGATCAGATGAATCGAATAACTTGCTTGTAGTGATTTCTTCTATGACTGCTTGGAAATATATAAGAAAAGGTTGTGAAGCTTATCTTGCTTTTATGTTGAATACAAAAGGATCTGAGTTGAAAAATGAATCAGTGCCGGTAGTATGTGAGTATCTGGATGTGTTCCCGGAAGAGTTGACTGGATTGCCTCCTATTAGGGAAGTTGAATTTGGTATTGATTTGATTCCTGTACCGCACCTATTTCGATTGCTCCGTATAGGATGGCTCCGACAGAATTAAAAGAGTTGAAGGTTCAATTACAAGAGTTAATGGATAAGGGTTTTGCGAGACCTAGTTATTCTCCGTGGGGTACACCGATACTATTTGTGAAAAAGAAAGATGGTTCAATGAGATTATGCATTGACTACCGACAACTCAATAAGGTAACCATAAAGAACAAGTATCTCTTGCCAAGGATCGATGATTTGTTTGACCAATTGAAGGGAGCCACAATGTTTTCAAATATATATTTCAGGTCCGGTTACTACCAGTTGAGAGTTAAGGAGTCAGATGTGCCGAAAACTACATTTCAAATGAGGTATGGTCATTATAAATTTCTGGTTATGCCTTTTGGTTTAACGAATGCTCTTGCTGTATTTATGGATTTGATGAACCGTATTTTTTGACCGTATTTGGATAAATTTGTTGTTGTTTTTATTGATGATATACTGATTTATTCTCGTGATGAGACCGAGCATGCCTAGCACTTGAGAACGATTTTGCAAACTTTGAGAGATAAGTAGTTGTATGCTAAGATTAGTAAAACTTCGGGTGATGGTATTAGAGTTGACCCGAGTAAGATTTCGACTATTGTTGAATGGAAACCGCTGAGGAATGTGTCAGAGGTTAGAAGCTTTCTAGGCTTAGCCGGTTATCACATACAGTTTGTTAAAGGATTTTCCATGATTGCTACTCCGATGATGAGGTTGTTATAGAAAGATGTCAAGTTCGAATGGACAAAAAAATGTCAATAGAGTTTTGAGAAACTAAAGGCATTTTTGACTGAGGCACCAATATTAGTGCAACCAGAATCGGGCGAAGAATTTGTGATTTATAGTGATGCATCCTTGAATGGATTGGGTTGTGTACTTATGCAAGAAGGCAAGGTGATAGCTTATGCTTTGAGGCAGCTGAAACCACATGAGAAAAATTATCCGACACATGATTTAGAGCTAGCCGCCATTGTGTTTGTGTTGAAGATTTGGAGGCACCATTTTTATGGCAAGAAATTTCGAGTATTCACTGATCATAAAAGTCTAAAGTATTTGATGACTCAAAAGAATTTGAACCTACAGCAAAAGAGATGGCTGGAGTTGTTAAAAGATTACGAGTTAGTGATTGACTACCACCCGGGAAAGGCAAATGTGGTCACCGATGCTTTGAGTAGGAAGTCGTTATTTGCTTTGAGGGCTATGAACACTCAGTTGGCTTTATCAGATGATGGTTCTATTTTAGCCGAGTTAAGAGCTAAACCGATGTTTCTCCAAGAGATTTATGAAGCTCAGAAAAGTGACAGTGATTTGCAAGACAAGAGAGTTCAATGTGAGTCAGGTATTGAATCAGATTTTCGGATTGGTTTCGATAATTGCTTAATGTTCCGAGACAGGATTTGTGTTCCTAAAAATATTGAGTTGATTTAGAAGATCTTGTGTGAGGCACATAGTGGTTGTTTGTCTATTCACCCCGGTAGTACGAAAATGTATAATAACTTGAAGAAATTGTATTAGTGGCCGAGTATAAAAAGAGATATTTCCAAGTTTGTTTCGAGATGCCTGATTTGTCAGCAAGTAAAAGCTGAAAACCAAGTACCTTCCGGATTACTTCAGCCTGTGATGGTTCTCGAGTGGAAATGGGACCGTATTACTATGGATTTTTGTGACAGGGTTGCCGTTGACTTCGAGAAAGAAAGATACCGTATGGGTTGTTGTAGATCGATTGACAAATTCGGCTCACTTTATACCGAAACGTACCGACTACTCACTTGACAAACTAGATGAGTTGTATATTTCTGAAGTTGTGAGATTGCAATGAGTGCCTATGTCGATTAATCGGATAGAGATCCGAGGTTCACTTTGCGGTTTTGGAAAAAGTTACAAGAAGCTTTGGATACGAAATTGAATTTTAGCACCGCTTTCCATCCGCAAACTGATAGTCAGTCGAAACGAGTAATTCAGATTCTTGAAGACATGATCCGTTGTTGTATTCTTGAGTTCCAAGGTAGTTGGGAAAAGTATTTACCGTTGGTGGAATTTGCCTACAACAACAATTTTCAGTCGAGTTTGAAAATGGCGCCTTATGAGGCATTGTTTGGGTGTACGTGTCGAACGCCGTTGTATTGGACTAAACTCAGAGAAAATCAGATTCACGGGGTTGACTTAGTCAAAGAAACCGAAGAAAAAGTAAAGGTAATTCGTGATTGTTTAAAAGCAGCTTCAGATAGATAGAAATCCTACGCAGATTTGAAACGAAAAGAGATTGAGTTTCAGGTCAATGATAAAGTATTCTTGAAAGTGTCTCCATGGAAGAAATTTCTCAAATTTGGCCGGAAAGGCAAGTCGAGTCCGCGTTTTATTGGACCATATGAGATTACTGAAAGAATAGGGCTGGTAGCATATAGGTTGGCCTTGCCATCTGAGTTGGAAAGGATCCATGATGTGTTCCACATGTCTATGTTCCGCCGTTACTGATCAGGCCCTTCGCATGTGATTTCACTGACAGAAGTTGAGATTCGACCAGATATGACTTATGGCGAAGAACCAGTTAGGATTTTGGCTCGGGAAGTCAAACAATTGAGAAATAAAAATATTGCTCTTGTGAAAGTATTATGGCAAAGACATGGGGTTGAAGAGGCTACATGGGAACTCGAGGAAAACATGAGAAACCAGTACCCAAATCTTTTTATCGGTAAGATTTTCGAGGATGAAAATCCCTAAGGGGGGAGAATTGTAACATCCCGATTTTGGGCCTAGTCAGAATAGTAGTTTTGAGACCAAAAATCTGAAGTAGAAATATTTGTTTTATGATTTTTTTGAAGTCCATGACATGTTTGCATGATTGAGTGAAAGTTTCATGAAGAAATTTTGCGAATCAGTGTCCAATTCAACTTTTAGGACTAAATTGCAAAAGTTGCAAAATATGAGATTCTAAAAGCTTTAAGTATGAAATAGCTTTGAATTATTAATTTGAGGTCCTTAAATAGCAATTTGACCAATTTCCATATTTTTGGATAAAAATGGGCATGAATAGGAAAATTTTGAAAGAAAGGCATTAAGGGCCTTTTTGTCATTTGGTTAATAAAAGAATAAAAAAGGAAAAATAAGTCAAAATTATGTCCATCACCCTCCCCCATTGCCGAAATTTCTAAGGAGCCATAGCTAGGGTTTTGTTCATCCTTTCAAGCTAAATAGTAAGTGCATCCTAGCCCCGTTTTTAATGTTCTTTACGTTTTTTAAGTTTTTATCGACCCATCTAGCTATTTCTACCATTTATTTGAGCTAGGGTTCATGTTTAAAAATCTACCCATGTGTGACATGCATGTATTTTGATGTTTCATGGTAGATTATGAAAGTTTGATGTGTGTTTAGCATATTTTACTAATTGATTTTTTATGGAAATGCATAAAAAGGACTTATTTGTAAAAGATGTAAAATGAGTAGTAAGATGTATGTTTTAATGAGAAATGTGGGCTCATATGGGTTTATATTAGGTTTGGCTAGGCTTGGGTATCAAAGAAAATGGACACATTTCATTTTACGAGCCTAGGGAGTAAGTTGTAAATATGTGAAAAGTTAGGGGTAAAAAGGTAATTTTGTCAAAGTATGAGTTATGGACTGAATTGAATAATGTGTGTATTAAAAGCTAAATTTGGTATTATAGAGCAAGAAAAATGAGGAACGGACCTTGATCGAGGGAAAAACAAGGTGTACGACGATTAGATCCGTTTTTACTATTTTTGTACCGAGGTAAGTTCATACGTAAATAATGCAATGTTGTGATTATTTATTTAATGTTTTGATATTGTATAAATTGTATATTTGATTTTATGAATACATTCGACAAGTTTGACAAAGTTTCGACAAGAGAGAAAATCTCGTTTGAACCTTAGGAATAGATTAGGATTCGAGTGACATGTCACTAGGAATTATATGAGTTGAGCTCATGAGATATGCAATATGTGTTTATGTAAATCTGGGTGCTGGTCTTGTACATTCTACTGATGGCTGGGTAGCCTGGCATGTCTTGCGGGTACCTGTCAGCTTGTGTGAACAGCCCGTGTAACTATGTCCTGACTGTCAGATTGGGTGAGCAGGCCCGTGATTAGCTCGAGAGCGAGAAATGTGTGATATGTGATATGAGGTAGCACGTGGCTACGTATGAAGCACTATGTGCAGGCTTTCCGTTTATCCGATAGTATTCCAAGTGTTCAACAGGTTAATCAGTGGGTTATTCGACAAGTAAGTTAATGATGAGGAAATATGAGAATGTGTTATAAGTTGGTACAGGTATCTACGTAAAACTCATGAGTAAAGGACTTGGTATGCTATGAACATGTGGTAAGAATGCATATGAGAAAATGATGCTTATGAAACTTGTTGACATTTATGAAACTTTGCCTTATGTAAATTGTATGAATTATGTTGCTTATTATTTGCATGTGAACTTACTAAGCTTTATGCTTACTCCCTTTTCTTTTCCATTTTCTTATAGTATCATCAAGCTAGCTCGGGGATCGAAGGATGTCAGAGCTCGATTCACACTATCAAACTAATCTTTTGGGTAGAGTGAATTCAAGTATTTTGTGAATGGCATGTATAGGGACTTGGTTTTTTTGTTATATGTCATATTAGTTTAGCCAAAAGTGTTGGCTTATGATGATATTTGATTCATTTTGTAAATGGCCATTGGAATTGGCTAATATTGATTAAGTATATATGAATTTGAAGATGTCTTTTATGAATGTGGTTTTTGCATGGTTTAAGTTGATAAGTATGAGATGTTGTGTGTGATAGGAAATAGCATGTAATTGATATGTGAATGACTTGGTTGTGGTTGAATTGGTTGTATACATATACTTGAATTGGTATTGCTTGTTGTTGTGTTGGATGGTACAAGTAAGGGTGGCAAAATGGCTTGGTAAATAGCCTTATTTTGTCCACACAGGTAGACACACGAGCATGTGTCTAGACCGTGTGTGACACACGGCTTGCCCCAAGGGCATGTGTTCTGGCCATGTGTCCCCTACACCTTAGTTTTGAGAAACAGAATGCCCAGTAGTAAATACGCGAGCACGAGACACGGTCGTGTGTCTCGGCTGTGTGAGAAACACTGCTATAAGACATGGGTGTGTGCCTAGGCCGTGTCAAGTCTGCACTTGAATTTTGAAATTTAATTCGCCACATGGCCTAAGGACACGGGCGTGTGCCTTGACCGTGTGACCTTAATTGGTTGATGACGTCATAAACAAAATGTCCCCTATTTTTAACACGGCCTAAAGCACGGGCGTGTCCCTTCACCCACATGGGCGTGTGGACCCTTTTTCATAAAAATTTTTTTATGTATCTCAAATGTTTCCAAAGTTCTCGGTTTAGTCCCGAACGACTCCTACTATATGTTTTGGGCCTCGTAGGCTCGTATTAGGGACATTATGAATGTATTTGAAAGGTTTTAAAATTGAATGGAATTTCATGTCTCAGTTTTGTTGAATGCTCGTGTTTAAGTCTAGTAATGCCTCGTACCCTGTTCCGGCATCGAATACGGGTAAAGGGTGTTACACATACGATGCAAGCCAACAATGCTTGACCGAAAGCTTCTTACTTCTCTAATGGTGGTTTCGGTTAGAATAAAGAGAATTAGAGAAGATGATGACATTTTGGTTTATTTGTTTAAGCATTTATTTATTTACCAATTTACCCTTAAGATTTCTTATAACAAAAAGCAAAACAAAGCCTATAACAATCCAACATGCATTCTCATGGTATAATTACCACATAAATCCTTTAACTTTGAATTCCATGACCAATTAACAATTATTACTAACTTTTACAACTTTTACGATTTGGCCTTTTTTACTTAATTAACTATTTAAACCTTAAAATTTCTTCACAAAAATTTAATACGACCCTATACTAACTTGTTAAACATTAAATAAATAATAAAATACTGACTCGCTTGTTGGAATCGTGGTCCTGGAACCACTGTTTCTGACACCACTAAAAACGGATTGTTAAACAATGAGTGTGCTCATCACTTGAGAGTAGAAAGACAGTGAATTGCTCCCGATGTTGAACACGGAGCTGGGATGTCGCAACACAGCAAGCATAATACCCAAGAAGCAATGATGTCGAGGATGTCATGACACAGGCCAAAGGGTGTCGCAACACAACCCTGAAGACATGCCCAATGAAGTATATTGTTGTAACACCCCAAAACCTAGCCTAGTTTCAATCGGATCCTAGAAGTCACATTGGCCACCAGAGTTGCCCAACACAAAACACCGTTCAAACTTCTCAAGTTCCTCTTTAAAAACCACTTTTGTTCGCGTTTTACTGAAAATGATAGTGAGCTCAACTTATGTTTTACAAACATTAATTTGATTGTTGCAAAAATTAGCATGAAGTGAAAATTAACAATTTGTATATTTTCTTAACAAACAAATCGGATTTAGGAATCTTGTAAACTAAAGTTTCAAAATCAAAGTAGCAGCGGGAAATCTATCGTTTTACTTCGAATGAAAAAACCATAATTTATTACTTACAAAACGAGTTATTATTAAAGAAAGTAGTAGATCAGTTAGCTAAAATCCATTCATGGAAACCACAATTTTAGTTCAAAACCAAAAACCCACAACTTTATGTGTCCAAAATAAAAATCCATACCACAGTTCATATAAACTTATTTACAATCCGATTAAAAATAATTTATTAAATCTTAGGAAAAACTTATTGAACCAAACCAAAAATGGGAAACTCTGAGACCTCCGATTTGTTGAGTTCAAGACCTAACCTTGCAAATTACCTGAAAAGGGAAAACTAAGGGGTGAGCTATGAAGCCTAGTGTGAGTTTAGAATAAATGTAATTAAGCAAAGTCGAACAAAAGCAAACAAATGCAGCAACACACAGTCGCTCAAACTTACAAAAGCAAAATTTGAATCATAATTAGATATCATATCAGAGTAAAGCATCATAGTACTTTAACATTAATCAGGTGTGCAAATATCATATTCAAATGCAATATGGTGAAAAACCTACCTATCCAACCGCTACACTCTGTAACACCCCTAACCCGTATCCGTCGCCAGATTAGGGTTACCGAGCATTACCAGACTTATTTCATAAACAATCATACATTTCACATACAATTTTCATTTCCAAATAAAAATCATTCACATTTAATCATATTGTCCCTAATACGAGCCTACGGGCCCAAAATCATACATTAGAAATGATTCGGGACTAAACTGATAACTTAGGAAATTTTTGGAAAACACAGAAAACTTTTCAAAATACAGGGGACATACGCCCGTGTGGCCCGACCGTGTGTCTCACACAGCCAAAGACACGCCCGTGTCACAGGCCATGTGGACATTCAAAATGGGATCACATAGCCTTGTCCCAGCTTGTGTCCGACCCTGTGTAACTCTCTGACTTGGGTCACACGTGTACCAGCTTGATTGTTGGCATAGTCAGAACAGTGGTTTCAGGACCACAAATCCAATGTATTAAATTTTATTTTTATTATATTTTTATGGTCACAGTTTCACAGAATGATTTCGTGAAAATTTCGTTCGAAAATTTTGACGTTTGGGCACTCAATTTAGTCAAAATGACTAAAATGTAAAAAGTGCAAAAGTTGAGTTCTACATGCTAGAGGTGTCTAATTGCTATGAAATTTTAAATTGAAGGTCCTTAGATGGTAATTAGACCATTTTACCTTAGGTTGGACAAAAATAGACATGAGGTAAGAAAATTTTAGTGATTTGATAAAATGGCATTTTGGTCATTTGGTAAATGAAAGAATAAAAATGGAAAATAAAGCCAAAATTTGCTCATCTTTCTTCAACCTTGGCCGAAAATTTGGAGAACACCATAGCTAGGGTTTTGTCATCTTTCAAGCTTGATTGTAAGTACATCCTAGCCCTGTTTTTAATGCTTTTTATGTTTTTGAAGTCATTATCACCCGATTTATCTATTTCTACCATTAATTTAAGGAATAATAAAGGTCTAAGGTTTGACCCATGTTAGATATTTGTGTATTTTTTATGTCTAATGGTAGATTATGCATGTTTGATGTGTGATAAACAACTTTTGCTAGGTGGTTTTTGATGAAAATGTCAAAAGGATCTATTTGTAAAAAGATTATAAAATGTGTGTAAAAGTGTGATTAAATGAAAAATGTGGACTGCTAGAAGTATAAAAGAGGATTGTCTAGGCTTGGAATCGAAGAAATTGAATAGATTTCATTTTTCGAGCCTAGGGGCAAAAATGTAAATATGTCAAAGTTTAGGGGCAAAAATGTAATTTTGACATAATGTGATTTTTGGACTGAATTGAATAATGTGAATAATAAATAAGTTAAATTTGATATTATAGATCAAGAAAGACGAGGTTCGAACCTTGATCGGGGGAAAAATAGGGTTATTGACGATTAGGTCCATTTCTACCATTTTTGTACCGAGGTAAGTTCGTATGTAAATAATACATTATTATTTATGCTTTAATTGTGTTGTTATTGTATGGATTTGTGATTTACTCTTTAAATGAATTCGACAAAGTTCGACAAGCGAGAGAAAAATCCTGGTTGAACCTTAGGAATAGTTAGGATACAAATGCCATGACATTAGGGTTAGTTGAGACTACGTGTAAGACCATATTTGGGATATGGCATCGATATGAGATTTCGTGTGAGACCATAGCTGGGCTATTGGCATCGATACGAGATCCCATGTAAGACCATATTTGGGATATGGCATTGGTATAGTACTATGTGTGTGAGATTTCCCGAGTATCCTTTAGTATTCCAAGTGGTTCAACGGGAAACTTAACGGCAAAGTTTAAGTTGTGAAAGACTATGATATGATGTAAAAAATTATGGTAAGTTGCAAGTTGATACAGGTATGTACATAAAACTCATGTTTAATGAGCTCAATATGTAATGAAACCTCGGATTGGTTCGATTGAGTAGGTTATGATGTTAAGATTTTAATAACATCTATGCTAAGCTTGATTATGAATTCACAATGACCTTTATGTTAATGTACTTTATGTTGAATATATGTTAAAGTGTGTATGATGCTTATTATTTTCATAGGAACTTACTAAGCTTTAAAAGCTTACTCCCCTTTCTTTTCCTTTGTCTTATAGTGTCGCCAAGCCAGCTCGGGGATCAAAGATGGTCGGAGATTCATTCACACTATCAGATATTCATTATGGGTACTTATGATTACATTATTTTGAGTTATGGCATGTATAGGGACTTGGTCTTTTTGTTATGTGTCATAATTGATTTGGCCATATGTGTTGGCTTCAATAGTCGATAATTCATTTTGTAAATGGCCATTTGATATTGGCTAATATTGGTTAAGTATATATACATATGATGATGTTTTCATGAATGTGGGAAATTGTATGGTTTGAGATGCTAAGTATGTGATGTTTGTATGTGATAAATGATAGCATATAAACGATATGTGGATGCCTTGTGTATGGCTGATTGGGTTGAAAGTATATGCATGGATTAGTGCTATGTTTTCATCTGTAGGTTGGTGCATGGAAGGGTGGCAAAAAGGCTTGGTAAATAGCCTTATATTTGTCCACACGGGTAGACACACGGACGTGTGTCTAGGCCGTGTGCGACATACGGTCTACCCCATGGGCATGTGTTTCAGCCGTGTATCCCCTGCACCTTAATTGTTGCAAAACAGAATGCTCAGTAATGAACACACGGGCAGAGAAACGAGCGTGTGTCTCAGCCATGTGGACGGCATGGCCTCGAACACGGGCGTGTGCCCTGGCTGTGTGAAGTCTGCACCTATTTTATGAAAAATTATGAAAATTTAATCGAGCATACGGCCTAAGCACATGGGCGTATGACTTGGCCATGTGACCTCAATTTGATGATGACGTTATAAACAGAAAGCTCCCTAATTTGAACACGGCCTGAAGCACGGGCATGTCTTAGGGTCACATGGGCGTGTCCCGAACCTACACGGGCGTGTGACCCCTTTTTCATGAAAAAATTCCTAAGTTTTCCAAAAGTTTCCAAAGTTCTCAATTTAGTCCCGAACCACTTCCTATGCATGTTTTGGGCCTCGTAGGCTCGTTTTAGGGACTATATGAATGTTTTTGAAAAGTTTTAAATTTGAGTGGAAATTCATGTCTTGGTTTTGCATGTTTGCTTGTGAAGAAGCCCGGTAATGCCTCGTACCCTATCCCGGTGTCGAAAATGGGTATGGGGTGTTACAACACGGCCAACCACACGTCCGTGTGACTAGCCGTGTACCCTTCAAAATGGCCTCACATACCCATGTGCCAAGCCGTGTGCTAGGCCGTGCCAAAACTGTAAGGTATACTGACTTATGCCACATGGCCAAGTCACACACTTGTGTTATGGGCCGTGTGGAGCATACTGAATTGGTTTCTAATTAAACACCAGGGGACACACAGCCGTGTCACCTGACCATGTGTCACACACGGTTAAGACACACGCCCGTGTCTCTACTTGTGTGGGCAAAAATAGACTATTTTCCAAGCCATCTTTCTCACCCAAACTTGCATTCACTTACACAAACCAAATTGCATATTACCATATATTCAAATGGCATTTAAACTTATCTAAACCAAGTTCATTTCATGCTATATCAATACCATCAACCATAAGACAAACAAGTATAAGAATTAGCCATTCAATTTCATACAAATTTCACATTCACAAGTCACCTATATGGTCACTTTCAATTATGCATTATTTTACCTAAAATCACAAGCATACCAATCTCAAATTTCAACCATTTTGATATTCAAAATACCAATCCACAAACAAGCATTCACATAGAAATTACCAACCACCTAACAAAAGACCATTTGCACACACATATATATATACAACACCAAGTATACCAAAATGAGCCAAATTACATGGCTATACACATAACCAAAACTTACAACATTTACAAGCCAAATCAATTGGCTAAATCCATTACCAACATATATGCCATATTAACCACAACTCCTATACATGCCATATAACCAAATACATAAGTTCAAAAGTACCAAAACTACAGCTGGATAGTGTGATGAGATCTCTGACAACTCCCAATCCGAGCAAGCTCCGAAAACACTATAAAACACGAGAAAATAAACAGAGTAAGATATAAAGCTTAGTAAGCTCGTATAGTTAATAAGTAAAACTTACCATTCATTCACTATTCAAGTAATATAAACATAATATATAAGTAAAACCATTTAATCACAAAGTTAACATTTATTCATTCACATAATTAATCATGAACTCACAATTTCATGGATTCAATGCTCATATGATTTCTGTACATACCTGTACTGATACATATATATATATCTCTCACCATTTCATATCCTCGATATACCTGTTGAACCATTTGGAATAATATCGGATACTCGGGAATCTCACACCCTAAGTGCCAATACATAGCTGTAGCTATCTCAATCTCATATCTCATATAATGCTCACTCTCGAGCTATCAACAGGTCTGCTCATACAAGCTGACGGTCAAGACGTAACTACACAATGCTGCTCACACAAGCTGATGAGGATCCGCACACATGTCGGATAACTCAACCACCGGATAACAACATGGACCAGCACACAAATCATAACCTCTAATGACATGTCATTTGTATCCTAATCTATTCCTAAGATTCAACCGGGATTTCACACGTAGCCAATTCTTCGTCGAACATTTCAGTAAGGTCGTATTTATTAATAACACAATTATAAAGCATTTAAAATACAATTATATTAATGGTTATTAAAATACAAACTTACCTCGATCACAAAAACGTCGGAACAGGATCGACTAGTCCAATACTTTATTGTTCCCTCGATTTAGATCCCAACTTCGTTTTTCTTGATCTATATATAATCAAATTTAACTTATTTAATTATCATTCTATTCAATTTAACCCAAATTTTCATATTATGGCAATTTTACACTTTTGCCCCTAATATTTCAACTTCTTTACTATTTAGTCCCTAACTCATAAAAATGCAAATTCATGAAATTCAACTTAAACCCATGCTAGCCGAATTTCCCTTATTATCATAGCAGCCCAAAATTTTCATTATTTCACACATTTACCATAAAATTTATCACATTTTTCATTTTAATCCCTAATTAACCAATTTTATCAAAAATCACCTAACAAATGTTGTTTATCTAACAATAACCATTCATTTTCTTTCAACTCAAACATCAAAACACACATATATTCATCAATGGTAAAACCCTAAAACTTTAACAATTTTGCAAATTAGTCCCTAGGCTAGCTAGATTAAGCTACAACGATCTCAAAAACATAAAAATCTTTAAAAACGAGACAAAAATTACTCACCAATTGCACACACAAGCTTGGCCAAATGTTCAAACTCCCATGGATGCTTTTACTTTAAAATTTCAGTGGTGTGTTTTGTTTAGGAAGATGATGTTTTAATTTTTTATTTATTTAATTAACCTTTATTTGTTAATTTCCTAAATTAACCATTAAAACACTTATTAATTACACTAGATACCAAGCCACTATCATCCATTAACTCATAAATGGACTAGTTACCACATAAGGACCTCAACTTTAAAGTTCTATAGCTATTAGGCACCTTTAGCTATTAGACGCCAACTTTTACACTTTACGCAATTTAGTCCTTTTTATCAAATTGAGCATTCAAACGATAAAATTTCTTAATGAAATTTTCATACAATCATACTATCATAATGTAGACCTTAAAATAATAATAAAATAATTATTTAGACCTCATATTTGTGGTTCTAAAACCACTGTTCCGATTTGACTAAAAATGGGCTATTACAACTTTCCCCCCTTAGGAATTTTCGTCTCTAAGAAATTAGGTTAGGGTATTGTTTTCTCATAGCTTCCTCGAGTTCCCACATAGCTTCTTCGACCTCGTGACGCTGCCAAAGTACTTTCACTAAAACTATGCTTTTGTTTCTTAACTCTTTAATCTCTCAAGCCAGAATTTTGATCGGTTCTTCGCTATATGTCATATTAGGCTAAATTCCAATCTCTACCGGAGAAATCATGTGTGACGGATCTGATCTATATCGTCGTAACATCGACACATAAAATACATTTTGAATCTTTTCTAACTCTGATGGTAAAGCTAGTCGCTGGCCCTATTCTCTCAATAATCTCGTATGGTCTGATAAATCGTGGACTCAATTTTCCTTTGCAACCAAATCGAAGACTCTTTTTTCACGGTGTTACTTTCAAAAACACTCTGTCACCGGTTTGAAATTCAATGTCTTTACGTTTCAAATCTGCAAATGATTTCTGTAGATCTAAAGCTGCTTTCAAACTGTCACGAATTACTTTTACTTTATCTTCAATCTCTCTGATCAAATCAACCCCGTGAATCTTTTTCTCACCAAGCTCGGTCCAGTACAATGGACTTCAGCATTTATGACCATAAAAATCTTCATACGGTGCCATCTTTATACTCGATTGAAAACTATTGTTATACGCGAATTCAACCAATGGTATACATTTTTCCCAGTTGCCTTCAAATTCTAAAACACAGCAACGAAGCATATCTTTGAGAGTCTGTATAATTCTCTTGGATTGACCATCTATCTGAGGATGAAAGACAGTACTAAAGTTCAACTGTGTACCCAAAGCTTTTTGCAATTTCTTCCAAAATCGCGACGTAAACCTCAAATCTCTATTTGAAATAAAAGAAACTGGCATCCTGTGCAACCTAACAATATCTATCGAGCGAAAAGTCTGTACGCACTGGAAGGAAATGTGTCAATTTCGTCAAATGATCAACAACAACCTAGATAGCATCTTTCTTTTTTGGAGATAGGGGTAACCCTGATATGAAATCCATCATAACTCTATCCCATTTCCACTCTGGTATCATCACTAGCTGTAGTAGTCCCAAAGGTACTTGATGTTCAGCTTTAACTTGTTGACAAACCAAGCATTTCGACACAAATTCTGAAATGACTCATTTCATACCTGACCACCAGTACGACTGTTTCAAATCATTGTACATCTTAGTACTCCATGGGTGAACGGACAAACTACCACTGTATGCTTCGTGTAAAATTTTCTGAATAAGCTCGGAGTTTCTCGGTACACAAATTCGACCTCGTAACATTAAACAATTATTGGATTCGATCTAATATTCTGAATCAGTAGTCGACTCGCACTGTACTCTTTTAGCTTGTAATTCATTATCATATTTTCGAGCTTCACAAATTTGCTGAAGAAATAACGGTTTAACTTTTAACTCAGTTAAAATCGAACTATCATCAAACAAAGTTAATTGTGTGTTCATCACTCGCAAAATAAATAAAGATTTTCTACTCAGAGCATCCGCTACTACATTCGCTTTCCCCGGATGATAATCAATCACTAACTCATAGTCTTTCAACAACTGAAGTCATCTTCGTTGTTGCAAATTCAAATCTTTCTAAGACATTAGATACTTCAAACTCTTATGGTCGGTAAAGATGTGGCACTTCATACCAAATAAATGATGTCGCCAAATTTTCAATGCGAAAACAATAGCGGCCAACTCTAAGTCGTGTGTTCGATAATTCTTTTCATTCGACTTCAATTGTCTGGAAGCATAAGCTATCAATTTGCCTTCTTGCATCAAAACACATCCCAAACCGTTCAATGACGCATCACTAAAAATCACAAACTTTTTACCCGACTTAGGCTAAACTAAAACTGGTGCTTCAGTTAACAGTGCTTTCAACTTTTCAAAACTCTGTTGGCATTTCTTGGACCATTCAAACTCCACATCTTTTTGTAACAATCGAGTCTCAGTGTAGCAATCATTGAGAAACCTTTTAAAAAACGCCGATAGTAGCCAGCTAATCCTAGAAAGCTTCTGACTTCGGATACGTTTCTTGGTGGTTTCCAGTGAACAACTGCTGAAATCTTACTCGGATCAACTCGGATGCCTTCCGCTGAAACAATATGTCCCAAAAATCCAACTTCTCTAAGCCAAAACTCGCTTTACTTAATTTAGCAAATAGTTGTTTATCTCTCAATGTTTATAACACAATCCTCAAGTGTTCAGCATGTTTAGATTCATCTTGGGAATATATTAGAATGTCATCAATGAACGCAACAACAAATCTATCCAAATACGGTCTAAAGATTCGACTCATCAAATCCATAAATAAAGGAGCGTTAGTTAATCCAAATGGCATAACAAGAAATTCATAATGCCCGTACCATGTTCTAAACATAGTTTTCAGCACATCCGAATCTTTAACTCACAACTGATAATAGCCAGATCGCAAATCAATCTTTGAAAATACTGTTGCTCTTTTCAACTGATCGAACAAATCATCAATTCTCGACAAAGGATACTTATTCTTAATTGTAACCTTGTTAAGCTGATGATAATCGATACACAATCTCATCGATCCATCTTTCTTTTATACAAATAGAACTGGTGCACCTTAGGACGAAAAACTAGGTCGTGCAAAACCTTTGTCTGTTAATTCTTGCAACTGAACTTTCAACTCTTTAAATTCTGAAGGAGCCATTCTATACAGAGCTATCGATATCGGTGATGTTCCCGGTACTAATTCAATAGCAAACTCAACTTCTCTGATCAGTGGCAACCCAGGTTATTCTTCTGGAAATACATCTGGATATTCACAAACCACTGGCACTGATTCAATCTTCGATTCAGACACTTTTGTATCCAGTACATACGCAAAATAAGCATCACAACCTTTTCTCACATATTTCTAAGCTAGCGTCGTCGATATCACAACAGGCAACCCACTAGAATCATTGGATTCAATTTGAAGAATTTCACTATTCTGAGATTTCAATTCAATAGTTTTTCTTCTACAATTCACAACAGTATCATGCAGAGTCAACCAATCCATACCCAAAATCACATCGAATTCATCAAACGGTAAAAGCATCAAATCAGCTGGAAAACAGTAACCTCGAGTCATCAAAGGATAATTCTTGCAAACTTTATCGACTAGGACAAATTTGCCTAAGGGGTTCGATACTTTAATCACAGATTTAATTGACTCAATAGGCAAACTCTTACTAGACACAAGATTCATACAAACATATGAATGACTCGATCCAGGATCAATCAAAGTAATTACATCAGTGTCATAGAAAGAAAATGTACCGGTGATAACATCTGGTGATGACGCATCTTTGCGAGCACAAATAGCGTAAGCTCTGGCTGGTGCTTGGGCCTCGGATCTCATAGTAAAATCCTTTGTCGCACCTCTATTACTCATATTTCTCATATTTCTAGATGGTCTCCCTCTAGTAGTTGTATTGCTCGATCTTGTATTCAAATTTTTGTCTTTCTCGGGTAATTTAGGACAATCCCTAATAAAATGATCTTGCGAGCCACATCTGAAACAAGCTTTGTTATTCATCCAGCAGTCTCCAAAATGCCGTCTTCCACATTGTTGACACTCAGGTTTGTTGATTCTGACACTACCAACACTCGATACTAAGGTGGCTTGAGCTTTAGGACTCGTGTATTGCTTCCTACGATCTCTATTAGAATACCCCATTGAAGCATTCGAAAGATTATACGAATCCTGTGATTTCTTTTAAGAAGAGTGATAGGATTTACTCATTGGCCTCTTTCTCAAATCTCTAGCCTCGAAATTAGTTTTTCTCTTTTCTTTGCCAGTTCATCGGCTTTGCAAGCTTTGCCGACTAACATAACAAATTCTTTCAATTCCAAAATCCCGAATAGAAGTCTAATGTCTTAGTTCAACCCATCTTGACTAAAAACAGACTGTTACACACACCATCCCCATCTATCACACACACACACCAATAAGGGTGTACTATACCCTTTCCAACCTCTACATACCAATATTGGGTTATGGTGGACCCATTCAACCAAATCATACCTTGTAGTGGCCGTATGCCACTTGTATGATATGCGGTCAGGCCGCTAACATTACTACGGTTTAACCGCCAAATTAGATTAATGCAGTTTAACTGCCACAACAAACTTCCTTCTCTTCACAACCATATCCCAACCCTAAATGCAAATACAAACGATATTATACATACAGATATACAGAATCAGACATACTCTTATTCAATTACCAAAAACTCTCAAACATATTTATAACCAACACTAATTAGCAGAATCATCAATATACATAAATTCTGATTAACACTTCCAATCAATCTTATATCACAAAATTATTATAACAAGTCATAATAGCCACCTATATAACAACAATATCGTAAACAATTATACGGATGCATATGTATATCAAACAGAAATACACTCATCACAGTCAGCCAACAATCAATATTCGTGTTCCATTCACTCTTACAGAGGCCTAAACGTGCAAGGGATCATTTAGGGACTAAAATAAAATAATTTGCAAAAAGGTGAAAAATATGCAAAAATAGGACCACACGACCATGTGGTCAAGTTCAGACCGTGTGGTAAGGGTACACGGCTGTGTGACTAAGAGACATGGCCGTGTGGCTGAGAGACACGACCGGGTGACTGAGAGACACATTTGTGTGATTGAGGTTGTAACACCCCTTACCCGTGTCCGACGTTGGGACCGGGGCATTACCATACTAACCTTGCTTGAACATGTAATAACGGGCTATAAAATTTCATTTAAACCCATCTCGTGCTCAATCTCAGCCTACGAGGCCCTAAACATACCTCCTAGAGGTTTCGAGATTTAACCGAGAACTTTTACGAACTTGGAAAACTTTTCATCAAAATAGGGGCCACTCGCTCGTGTTGATCTAGGGACACGCCCGTGTGTCCCAAAGACATGCCCGTGTCTTCCACCCGTGGTCGACACTGACTTGTTTCACACGGCCGGACACACGCCCGTGTCCATAACCCGTGTCCCTCATACAGCCTCGACACGCCCGTGTCTTAGCCCATGTGCCAAAACCTTGGCATTTTGTTTATAATGTCATCACTTCCCTATGGCCACACGGCCAAGGCACACGCCCGTGTCCTTAGACCGTGTGTCGAATTAAATTCCACATTTAATGTGCAGACTTCACACGGCCTGGGCACACGCCTATGTCCTAGGCCATGCCTCCCACACGGCTGAGACACACAAACTGGCCTACTAACTGCATTTACTAACTTGCAATTCTAGCATGCAATGGGGCACACGGTTGATTAGCACGCCCATAGGGCTAACCGTGTGTCACACACGGCCTAGACACACGCTCGTGTGTCTACCCGTGTGGACCATTGGATGGCTATCTACCAAGCCATTTGCCACCCTATCAAGAAATCATACTCATACCAAAACATTCCAATATATAAGAGGACCAAATGGTATCTCTAAGAACTCAAAAAAAATCAACACATACACAAGGGCATACACTTCATGAAATTCATCTTCATTAGGCATAAGAATTTGCCAAGTATTGGCCTAACTTATAAGACCATTTACAAAATGAATTAGAACAACCTTTTTAGCCAACACATTTGGCTTACCAACAAGACATAACAAAATACTCAAGTCCTATACATGTCATACTCAAAATAAAACTAATTTAGCTGTACCCAAATGTGGTTAATAGTGTGATCTCCAACTCCGACATCCATGAACCCTCAAGCTAACTTACTCACACTTGCCCTTATTTAGCACATACCATGCCACGTATCGTAATCGTTTCTTTGCGACTCATTCACGAGTACCTGTATTCACTCATTCACGAAACTTTAGTACTAATCTCATTTCTATTTCCAAGTTCATCTATATATCCCATTAATCACTAGAGATACTCAAGGACGCATATTCATCATCATTAATATAGGTACGAAGCCAATGCCACATCCCAGAGGTGGTCTTACATGGAGTCACCTCTGAATGGCGACGCCATATCCCAGATATGGTCTTATACGGAATCTCACATCAAGTATCGAAGCCATATCCCGGATATGGTCTTATACGAGATCTCAACTCGGTGTCGAGGCCCTGTCCCGGACATGGTCTTATACGGGACCTTATCCATTTCATATCTCGATGATAGCATTTTCAAATTCATTATAGTCCACTAGGACTTCAACCTCTTATTCAACATCAATTACTCAATTTAATAGAGCATCATGCATCAATATAATACCAATCATTCTCAAACATGCTAAAATAGATGTTGAATCTATCACATACAAACTTACCTCGATTTCTAAATGAGCTAGATCGTCGGTCTAGTCTGAGACTTTGTTCTTTCCCCGATCAAGGTAAATTCTTGGTTCTTCTTACTCTATAATAGCAAATTAGCTCATTTTAATCATCACATTAATAAAAGCATTCTAATAATCATGCTTTGGCAAAATTACTATTTTGCCCCTAGATTTTGGCAAAATGACCATTTTACCACTAGGATAGGAAATCAATTCTAATCATATTTCTACCTTCAACAAGCCTAGGTGAACATTTAATTCTCTTATGGCTATCATCAAAAATCAACATTTCACACATTTACTACAAACTTTATAACCTTTACAACAAGGTCCAATTAGGTGTTTTTATGGCAACACCTTTC
Organism: Gossypium australe; assembly: GCA_005393395.2. Classification (NCBI taxonomy): domain Eukaryota; kingdom Viridiplantae; phylum Streptophyta; class Magnoliopsida; order Malvales; family Malvaceae; genus Gossypium; species Gossypium australe. Next base: position 114,614,513 of record CM016623.1, on the reverse strand, counting down.
ACAAAAAATTGTTCATCTAACAACCAGGACTCATTTTCTTCCATAAAATGCAGCAAATAACAATAAAAGCTCTCATGGAAAATCTCTAAACTCTTCACCATATTGCAAATTAGTCCCCTTATTTGAAAGCTTAAGCTTTAGGGGTTCCAAAAGTATAATTTTTATTAATGAATGATCACTAGAACACTTACTTGTAAAGAGAAGAGTGTGCTAAAATTTTTGAAGCTTTTTACCCTCTATTTGCTGCTAATTTTTAGTGGAGGAGTGAAGAAGAAAAGATGATATCTTTTCTTTCTTTATTTTAATATAAAACCCCAATTTAGTCAACCTAACTTCAACAACTTTGACCAATTTGACACTATATGTCTCCTATGGCCGGCCACACTATCTTTGGGGGGTCAAATTGCACTTTAAGGACCTCCAATTAACAATCTATGGCTATTTGGCACCTTTAGCCTATAGAATAGAACTTTTACACTTTATGCGATTTAGTCCTTTTTCGCGATTAAGCAAGAAATTGCTAAAATTAAGGCACCAAAATTTTCATGCACTATTGTAATCATGCTTTGACTCATAAAATAACATGAAAATAATTTTCTCTAACCTTGGATTAGTGATCCTGAGATCACTGTTCCGACTAGCCCCTAAATCGGGCTGTTACAAAGGTACATGGCCGTGTGGGCAAACCGTGTAACTCTCTGAACCCATGTGACAAATTTCATAATAAGAAGTAGGGGAGACACGACCGTGTCTTAGGCCATGCGAAAACTCCCCAGGCCGTGTGCAATCGACATATTCCCTAATAGAGGTTACAGAGCCATGTGGCCAGCCCGTGTGTCTCACCCCAGGCCATGTGACAAGAAAATTAACCTAACTTTTAAAGCGGTACACGGTCGTGTGGACCGCTTGTGTGGTCCAAAAAAACACACCAAATCCTACTACAAATCATGAAATTTAACCATAAAATCACCCTAATTATGAGTTTTCAAGAAACACACCCTTAACCGCTCTTCTAAAGAACTAAGAAAACACCTCCACTAAACTGATCTGAAACTTAATACGAGTACCCACAAAACCTATAAAGATTTTAGTCGAAACCATATATAAAAGAATCAAAGAAACTAACATAAAACACAAAATAATGACACTTACATTCACCCAATTCAACACTTGATTAAATGAAAAACAAGAGAACAAGCGAAGCCTTGAGAAACGACAATTGACAACAATCTTGGAATCAAATGGGCAGCTCAAAACTATTAAAACTTTGAAGTGTATCAACTGTAAAACAAAGAGAAGAACAAAAATAAAACAACCAATAATTATAATGGTAAAGAAAGAAAAGAAATACCATAGCAAAAGAATCCTAAAACTCCTATTGGAAGAGTGTGAGAAAAGAGAGATTTACATTAGAGAGAGAGTAGGAACGTGAGAGAATTTTTTTAGGGATTTCCATCTTTTTTTCCAAAAATTAAAAATAATTAAAATACTATTAAGCCAAAAATCTTAACCAAATTAGATTTCCACTAACTCAACAGTGACAGAAATTAATAAAATAATTTTACCTTGCACACACAGAGGTTCGAACACAAGACCAAAGGGTAAGCTAACAAACACCTTACCACTGAACCAGCAAGCTCATTCTGACTTTAAAACGCATAGAAAAATATAAAAGCCTATTTGTATCCACTGAATCATCTTACAAACCTTGATCCTTCTAACCCCAATTTTGAGATGTGACAACTAACATCAGTGTTGCGACACAGACCATAGGGTGTTGCAACACCGACGCAACATGGCTAATTAATTAAGCAAGGGTATTTTCGTCCGCACCATGTACTTTAATGAAGATTAGTCAGCTATTTTAGGTCAAGGATGAGTTGCTAACCCTAGGCTATTAAATACTATTGCTTAGAACATTTGAGGGGACTTTTGCCTCCCGTTTATTTTCACTTTCATTTTTTGTTTAAGGTTTTACTTGTAGTTTTATTTTGTTCTGTAGGAGATTCGAATTGCGGACTCTTCAGATTTGCTACGGATTGCTTTCGTGCTTTAATACATATATTAGGATCTTTCTTATCTTTGTCTTTAATTTTGCAAATTTCTATATTTCAATTCAAATCTATTGTTTGCATTAGATCCATATGGAACTAATCTATTAGGGAGATTAATTAGTGGATGTGGGATTAGTTAACAACTATGAAGGGTTTCTTAGTAGATCTATTGGTTGGGACATAAAGAAATTAAACCCTAGGATTGATGACCCTAGGAAATCATCTAGGTAGAAATTATCCTAAAATCGGTATGGTCTACTGTGAAAACCTTACCCCAACCAAATGAGTATACTAAGAAAGGTATATTCTATGATAAGTGCAGGACGAATGAGTAAGACTAAAGAGCGAGATAAACAAAACATTGTGGAGTGGCATGACGGAGTGTGGACGAACTCAGATAGACAAACGAGCAAGGGAACGTCCATGAATAGACTCAATGAACTGTAGGATGAATCTAGAAATAACAAGTGACAGACTTGCTGAAGAGATATTTATTCTATTGTATATTATTGTAATATAAATATTTTTAATAAACTTAAACAATACTAATTAAGTAGGAGTAGGATCTAAATTAGGACTAAATTGGTAGATTAGGACTTATTTATGTTAGGGTAAGTAAAGAATGGGATATGTATGTACCAAACACTTTGAAAAATAAGAAATAGGGCTAAGAACAGAGCCAGTGTCGCAACATGGAACCTCCGTCTCGCAACATCGGTAATAAGGGATAAACATTGAAAATTTTAGCTCAGTGTTGCGACACTTTATGTCATGACATCGAGGATAGTGGATTAAAAATAAAAAATTTCAAGGTGTGTCACGACAACGGTATTTGCTAGGGGTGCGTGACACAGAACCCCTGTGCCGCGATATCGCTTCAAAAATCTGCAATTTTTTACCCGACTCTATGTGCAACTCGATGGGCTAAACATTAGTGTTGCTTGATTTTAACCTTAAAATACACCCTTATTTAAACCCACTTAACCCCTAAGCACTAACATTAAGCCCTCTAAATCCAAAAAAATAACTTAAAACCCTCATTAAACCCTTTACTTCTAAAACCCTTGTTTGCATTCTTTTCTTCCATTGTTACGAATTTCTCTCTTTTTCCCTTTTGTTCTTTTTTTTCTGCAGGAGATAAGCTACATATTCACATAGCATCCATAACAAAGGCAACTAGTGTAACAAGGTTAAGGGTTCCTTCTTATTTTACTATTACATTGCTTAATCTAGCAACTTAGTCTCCGAACATGTCTTCTAGCTTATCTAGAATCGCTTTAGCAGTCTTATAGTTGTACAGTTGCTTATACAGATTAATGGTCATGCTTGCCAGCATATAACAACAAGTGATCTCATCAGACTCTTCTCAACATTTTCTAGCCTCAGTTTGAGTGGCCGGAGGGCACTTAGTATCAAGAATTGTTTTAAGTTTCTCACAAGTCAGGAAAATTATCAGGTTCCTTTTCTATTAGTTATTGTTGTTTCTGTTCAGTTTGTTTTCAGTGAGTATGTTCAATAAGGGAGCTGGTGCCATTTTTGAACTAAAAATAAAACATTCATATATTAATATCTTTGTATTAGGCAAATGTTAGAAAATGTTTTGCAAAATTACGATATGCATCAAGATGATGCATGCATCTTACATTAAACCTTGAAAACATGTGTAAGTCATTGCAGCGATATTCCTACACCCATTGAATCAAGCCACCTTGGGCTGATCATGATCAATTAGTAAGAACATGAATTTTCATCCAATTAATACATGAACATAATTCCTTAGGCATTCACATGTACTAATAATTGTGTAACGTTTGGCCATCATTTTAACTTATGCATAGCTCATTGGAGAGTTACTTAAGTAAATGATCTTGAGTGTATAACCATCAACTCAACACCTATCACATCATGTACCACAAATGAGTTATCTTGGGACAATCTCATTGAGTAGCATGCTGTGACTAGTTGTCCTCTTCGAAGACATAATTTCTTAATGCATCGCAAGATAATTCCAACCATAGGGGTCGATCCAACTATCATATAATCAAAAAAAATTCTGTTTACTTTCAGAAAGTCTCCTCAATGAAGTCCACATGACAACATCTACCTTGGGCAAGTCCATTTTATGCCATCACAAGAGACCATTGATGGAGGTCGTAGGTCTTGTTTAGGGACCTTCTCCCACTCAATATTTTAAAAAATATGCAAGGTTTTTAATTTCTGGTTTCAATCATGCACGATCAATATATGCATGAAAAATACATGTGGCATTCTTTCCTAAACTATATGGCATGCTTATCTCATGTATGCATGACATGCTATGTCAATTTAATAATATTCACATTCAATTATTCACAATGAGTCAATCAAACAATTTTGATTCTCCATAGTTTTTCTTTTAAGGGAGAAACTGAAAAAGTGAATGTGAACTGTGCACCAAGTAGGTTCCAGGAAAGGGAGGTGAGTCATATTTGACCACTTAAAAACCAAGACTTTCCTTGCCAAATTCAATACTAAACATGCACATTCTCATTACCGCACTTCTCGCAGTAATCAGATAACCTAAACAAGTAAATGGAACAATACAACACGTGTATTTTCTCATTACCACACTTCTTATCTTTAAAAGATCAATTATGGATCATCTCATACATATATACCACAATTATATCATAAATAATTATTAAACAAATATATAAAGAGATGGGTAATAAAATAAAAATTGCCAACCAAGGTTTCCAAGGTTTTATTTCTAGAAAATAAATGAAAAACCAAAAACAAATTACATAGTTTTTCATCACAAGGCATTCCTTGTGTCTTCGACCGCCATCACTCTATCTTCTCCTTGTCATGGACTCATTTTTAGAAAAATTATATTTATGTCCTATGCCAATTTCCAGCTCATAGGAATTTCTAAAATAAAAAATAATCCTACATGGAGATTATAGTCTACGGTCTATTTCCTAAGAACCACAACATTGGCAAAAAATAATAATTATATAAAAATATATAATATTGCATTCATTCACATACATTTCCCTAAACATGCTAATAATTACAAGAATGTCATATCTTATCAAATATTAATCAAACAAGATGTAGAGAGAGATTCGATCTCGGTTTACACCATAAACATAGAACAACTTGGCTCTTGATACCAATTTTGGAAAAAAATCCGATTTGAAAATGGTTTTCTTGCACAGTAGAAAATTAAAATTTTAAAAATCAACTCGGTTTGTGAAATTTATAGCAATACACCTTAGACCGAAATCGTACCAATGTTTTCGGATAAGCGGGTTATTGATGTTTTCTGGCTTTCAACAAAATGATATCCTTTGCTATTCTCGTACCATGAACTGCTTCAAATGTGGGCTCGAACCAATTGAATTGAAACACAGAACTAGAAAAAGTCTTCTTTCATTTGGGGTGAAAACGAAAATTCTCTCCTCTTTAATAGAAACTGGTAGAATTGTTATTCTGAAAAATATATTTAATAGTTGAGAATAAATTCTCTCTATTTTTCGGCAGAGTAACAATCTCTAAAATTTGTGTAAATAGCTCTACTGGTGTTATCTATTTATAAGGAGAGAATGTAGAACCCTTGTTAAATTGTAGAGGTTTATTTCAAATAGAAAAACTTCTTAGTCCAACTAGGAGAGGGACATGGGCTAATATGGTGTGCTTCCCTTCATATGAATTATGATGGGGATTCGAGCATCTCATTGTATTGGGCCTAATTATATGTGATTTCGGTACTTTTAACCCAAGACTTTATAATTTAATCCAACCCAATACATATTTTTCTATTTTCCAAAATAAACATTAGTTTTCTAATTAAATAATTTTCTCATCCCAATTTTTCCCATGATAAAATTATGACGTTTTGCCCCCGATAAAATTACGATGATTTTACCCCTGGTAAAATTTTGAGAAAATATATTTAATATTTCACACCTCAACATGTTCATTATGATCAAATGATTTATTTTCATTTTCGGGCTTCAAAACAACTCAAAAAATCAAACTCATTCTTCTAATCATTTTTAAGTAATCCATATATAATTGCAAATAAATCATTTCCATTTCCATTTCCATTTCCATGTTTAGACACCTACATTCATTTCCAAATGATTCCATTTCTCCATTTCGGAGAAAACCATAATTATTCTTGAATGTTTCCTAGTTCTCGTTTTCTATTTATTCCGCTCATTTCGATCCAAACACGTAATTCATTTCTTGTTTCAACGAGCTAGTGGAGAGACGGATTGGACATGTTTAGGTTCGTCTACTAATATAAGCTGCCTTATTGAATAATGATCTGACCACGTAATACAACTTAGTATTAGTTAAACATTAGACAACCAAAGAGCAACATTTGCTTCTATTTTGCTTTGCGTGCAAAAATCATTTAAGGACAATAATACAAAGTATTAATGTAATTCATGAATAATTTTATTAACCAATCTGTTTGAAAAAAAAAATTACAAGTGTACTTAGACAAAAATACAACACTTAAGGCACCAGATCCAACAGAAAGTCTACCAAGGACTATCTTAAGTGGAAAGTCCGTCAAGGACTAGTAAGAGAAGAGGGTGTCCGTTAGGACTATCTCGTATGGTGAAATTCATTTAGGATTATCTTATAAATAGGAAGTCCATCTTATACGATCTAACGAGGAGATAGTCTGTCGGGGATTTGTTGTTGCTGGGAATACCTATTTGAACTATCTGATGAGGGAAGGTCTAGTGGGACTATCTTGTAAGAGCCATTCCGCAAAGGGAGGGCAATGCCTAACTATTCGCCAAATCTTTATTTGCAGACAATCTACAATGATGGATGTAAATGGGTATTTCCTCTACAAGGGTATCTGTACAAGTTAATTTATAAAGAAGTGGGTGTCAGGATAAAATGGTAAGTTAACATCTTGTTCGACATGAAATAAGGTAAGATTTCACCTTCTTGATGGAATACATGCAAGTATGCCAAAGCTAGTTGAGAATTTGTATGTCCGCATGCGTGGTTATCTTATGATGAGACAAATCAGCAAGGTAGAGTAAAAGTTTAAGATGAACCTTGACAAAGTTAAGCCTCAAACAAGAGTTGATAGAAAGAGTACAATCGCGTCTGAATCCACCACCAATTTATCCTTCAATCATTTATGAAAGAAGATAGTACTGTGAAAGCATACAAGAAACTCGAGGAGTTTACTTACACGCAATAATCCTTTATTCTTGTGATAACATGAGACATTAAATTATCATTAATGTAAGAAATCTCACTAAGTTCATTATCTCACTAAGTCACTAAGTTCATTTGAACTTATGAGTGAGTTACTTTAATTGTAGTATCAAACATTGTAATGGAATTGGTGTGAAGCGAGCAAGCCAAACCTCGCGGAAACCCGTGTAGGATTCTCCGATGAGGTATCATGCATATAAAGGGGCGCCCTTAGAGGCCATGCCTCGAGGATACGTTTAAGCATAGATGACAGAATTCAAGTTCGAGATGCTTATGGTACATATAGATATATATATACTTATATTTGATAAATAGAACAATTGTAAGATCCGAAATTAACTTATTTTGTCAATCATATAGTAAGAAATTTTATTTGAATGTTTATTCATAGATCATGATTGGTAGATAAGAAATTGAAATAAGTTATATAGTAAATATGAATTAAATTGGTGATTGTTTAAATTTGTAATTAAGTCAAGTCAGAAGTGTCGTTAAGTATTACAGATTAATTGTAACATTTGGTACCCAGACCAGACGATCGGTCGGGTAAGGGGTGTTAAAAAATGAAATAGTTTATTTTATACTACTTTGGAGACCCAAAATGGCCAAATGCGCCATCGAGGACCTAATGGTCGATCGGGTGTTGTAGGGAGTCATTGGAGGCCTGAACGTGAGCGAAAACATCGCTTAGAAGAAAGGTATCACGATCAAAACCTGAGAGTCGTGATACCCTAGACAATGCTAAATTGAATAGGTTCGAGGCCCTTCACAGTGGTATCGCGATACCAGACCATGGTTATTACGATACCCAACTCCCAAGGAATCCCTCAATTTAAGACTGACGTGGGTATCGCGATACCAGGCCATGGGTATCGCGATATCCCTGATAAGGACAAACAAAAAAATGACTACAGGGGCAAACATTGTCCAACCCCAACACTAATCAAAGACACACTTAGGGGCATTTTGGGCATAAAAGTTGAGTTAAAACACTGCTAAAAAGGCCAAATTTGGCTGAGAAAAGAGGACACTTCATACATCCTTCATTTTAACTAGTTTTGCACTTTTTTTCTCTTCATCTTTTAGGGTTTAGTTTTTCTCCATAACATAGATTTTATTTTCTTGCATAATTTCTTGTTTTCTTAGTTCTAAATTGGTAGTTAAGTTAGTTATTACTATAGCTAGGTTTTATTTACTTTGTTAACTTTTCAAACTCTTAATCCTAGTTCAATGTTATTTAGTTTTCTTTAATTTCCTCTGTTAAAAATTGTTTCTTTAGTGTTCTTGTTTATTGTTCTTGATTCAATTGTTGTGCTATCCAAGCTTTTACAAGAAAGCTTAGGTTTTTATTGATTTTCTTAGGGTTTAAGTTAATGTTGCTTTCATTTGATGTTTGTTGTTAATGTGTTTCAGTACAAGCATGAGTAGTTAAACATTAAGATGTTGGTTGATGGAAATAATGGATAATTAATTTTTGGGTTCCGGGGCTAAATTGCAAAACTGAACTAAATCGAATAGACTTAAAAACAAAGGATTGACACCCCTAAGGGAAAATTAAGATAAGTGAGACCGAGAGGAAACCTTATCGCGTATCAATTTGATAAGTCCTAGGTTAGTTTGGTGAGAACGAGAGATCAACCAGACTAATTTGTTGAAATTGGTCAAATTGAGGCTGAGAGATGGAGTCGATTTAAGAGTAATAGCAGTTTAGATCCCTAATTTGAAAGTAAATCAACCAATGTTTGTTATCGTATTTGCTAGTATTTGGTAGTTTTATATTTTGCTTTCTTTACAATTTAGTCCTTCATTATTTTTAGATAATTAATTAGCATAATTAAACGTGTGAATGACCTTTCGTAATATAACACATAGTGAGTAGTTAGCTAGACTCCTTTAATTGCATGTTTATCATTTAGTGAAATTTTAATAATTTTAAATATATATAAAATAATATTTTTTGTCTTTTTTCAGTACGTGACAATTTTTAATTGATTATTTTAAAAAATAGACTTAATGGTTTAACTAACGAAAAAAGTACAACTTGGAGAAAATTGGTTTAAGTGCTAGTTGTGACCAAAAAAATATTTAGGTACCAAAATAGAAGAAATGACATAGTTTAGTTACCAATTTATGAGTTAAGCTTTTTTTTAAAAAATAGGCTTAACGGTTTAAATAACTGTTTGACTATCTGATGTAACAACTTGGGAAAATAGTTTAGGTACCACTTCTAAAAAAAAGTTCAAATACCAAGACAAAAAAGGAACATAATTTAAGTATCTATTTATGAATTAAGCCATAAAAGAAAAAAATCACCATTATCTAAAATTTCACTATTCACACCTTTTCATACTTTAACTAAGAGGTAACAAAAAGAATATGATGCAACACTATTGCAATTTGCAACCAATGATTTTCTTTAACTAGAAAAGAGGTTGGATAAATTACATTCAAGGTCATTAAATTATTAGTAAGATTACGTTTTGGCCACTTAACTTCAAAAAGTTACAAAATGGTCATTGAACTATTAAAAAATTTTCATTGAAGTCACTAGTTAACATCCCTATTGTATGGCCTTCTCTATTCACACTTCTTGCATCAATCAAAAGCTCTCATTCTCATTTTCTTTTACTATTCAGTTTCTTTTTTTTATTATGAAACAACTTTGAACATCAAGAATCTGCAAACCAAAATACCAACAATTTTCTTTTTTTATTTTTGAGACTAACCTTCATATTAACTTTGATGTAAGGTATGTTTTTCTGCTCATTAATAGGTACTAATCTACTATACCGATATGTTGAATCATTACTTGGAGCTCGCTAGCTAGACTTTTTTTCAAAGGAAAACTTAATAGCCCAGTAAGTTAAATAAAAACGATTGAACAGTTTCAATGAATTGAACGAGAATTTTCGAATATTTCAGTGACCATTTTATAACTTTTTAAAGTTGAGTTACCAAAATATAAACTTACTAATTTTAGTGATCTTGGGTGAATTTTCCCAAAAAAAGTTTGTTTATTCAAAATGTTGGATTTCTTAATATTTGGTATAAATATTAAGTAATTACTATTTTTTCCCCAAAATTATTTCAATTTTTTAATTATAAAAATAAAGTTACATTTTTATAAAGGTAAATTCATTAATTCATTCAATGAATAAAACCATAAAATTTAAAGAAAAAAAAATAACAAACACTCGTCGTAGATGGTAAATGACAAGTTCCATCAATACAACAAAGGCTTTAGCTTTAGCATCAATAAAGCATCATGACACGTTAACAATTGGCTTTGTCACAACTCAAGCACGACATATCTGGAGTGACTGTAAGCACTTAATACGATAAGGAAATCAACCCCAGATGGTCCAAAGCTACAAGCAAAAATCGACAAAAGAATCAAGCATTCACCAAACTAGAGAGGACGACAACAAAACCATCCCTAAAATCACCTATAAAACTAAGGTTACATTCATAAACAAGACTAAAAAACATGCTACAAGAGCCGACAAAACTTCTAAAACTGAAAACTTATTAAACAATGGAAAAACAAACAAAAAAACATATAACACTTAAAACAATATAAGTCCAAATTGACTCGTGAAATCATTTATTATTCTGAAAGACTCTCAAAACAAAAACATATTAAGAAGCTAATGAGGAGCCACCCACTTTCCAAGAAAAACTACTGGTGACCGGTGGAGTTTTAGTGAACAAGAAGTGTTGTCATCTATCCAACACAACTTGTGAAACAATAAAGATACCTACAAAATAGATTTACAAATTGAAAATAGAGAAGACATGTAGAGTGAATGAGAAGAAAGAAAGAAAAAAGGGTTGGTGGGAGGGAGAAAAAGGTGGGCGATAGCCCGCCTGAAGGCTGACACCACTGTTGAGCAAAACCAAAAATAAAAATACATTTAAAAAAAAAAAGAAAAAGTAAAACTCATATTGGGCCAATATTGGCCAGTAAAAACAAGATAAAAAACCATAATCCAATAAGATCATGACTCATAGTAGTTCACATGGAATCCATTCAAACACCGTTAAGCTTTTTGGGACATGTTTTTATAGGTTTCACATTGCATATTCAGTGAAAGGTGAAGGACCAAATGTGATATTAACCCAAATTCTTGTTGATAGATGATTGCGTGGACCCAAAACGATCCTTGTGAATCGAGTGACCACACTTTTGTTTCTCAATACAAAAATCTTTGGAACATTCAGTGAACCGAAGACAAATGCCTTATGAAATTTGTTAGTGCAAAATCCAAAAAGATTTGAAAGCCAAGTTAAAGAATCTTGAGAATTTGTCCATATTGCATCTATGAAAATTTGAAAGATAAGATACAAAAGTTAATGTAATTTAGAAATTTATTATAAATAATTTATTTATTAAGTTGCAATATTAGTTTTATACATTCAATTAAGATTATTCTTCCACAAAAACTTTCTTTAATTACAAAATGATAACACAGATTGAATACATTACAAAATCACTCACTAATGTTCTTTACAATAACAAAATTGAGTTTTTTTTGTTAATCCACTTCTCAAACAAAAATACACCTCTTTAATATATAGACCTTTGTAGTAACATGGTCTAATTGAATCATTAGAATTTCATTAATATAAAAAACTTTTAAGAAAAGTTAATTTTCTTGATCTGACCTATTATTTCGACTCAAACAATTATGACTCTAAATATTTACACTTCGTACATTTAGAATTTAATTTTCTTACAATTCATCTACATTGTAGGTTTAAAAATCCACTTTCAAATTATATATATGCACGTGACATTTTAATTAAAAATTTTAATTTAAATTTTAAAAATAAAATTATTGAACTTAAAAAAAATTAGTACATGAATAATAGAATATCTTGATTCTAAAATACAAAATTCCAAGTTTTGTTTTGTTGGTGTGGGTGTGTTGCTACAATCATATACTATCAAATTGATTTGATATGAAAAATAAAATGTAGGTAATATGTTTTCCAGAAGCACTTATTATATGGAATAAAATCTAGTGTCACATGCAAATATACAGAGCTTTAGTAGGAAGAGAGATATAGCAACTGGATTTGGTGGTGGAGACCGAACAGCTTCATCAGTACTTTGGTTGTCACACTTCCATCAAGGCATCTGCTAATATACTTGGAAATTCCAGTTAAAATATTATTCTCTATAGTAATTGAAAACTAATTTCACCGGTTGCATAGCAAAATTCTTAAATGAAATGAAAATACACAGCATAACAAGGGATCGGAGGTTAAAACGGAACTAATTAATAATATTAAACGGAACTATATATAAAATGTCCGATTGGTTCTTGATTTGATCTTTTAATCCGACTCAAACAGTCATAACTCTAAGTCTCTATACTTTGTACATTTGAAATTTAATTTTCTTACTTTTATTTTAAAAAATTTAATTCATCTACTTTTTGAATTTAAAACTTCACTTTCAAATTATATGTATCCATACATTTTAATTAAAAAGTTAACTATATTAACTATTTAAATTAATTAATAATATTAAAAAATATAAAAACATTAAAACTTAAATTATAATAATTAAATCTTAAATTTAGACCGAAACTAAAAATTAATCATTTTTATAAATAAAAAAAACCATGGTGGGTGTGTGTGCGCCACGTGTTAGCATGAGGAAGATGGACCTTCCTCCCATATATATATATATATAAAAATCTTAAGCATATTCTGGGTTAAAATTGACATAATACCATTATTTTAAAATTAAAAGAAAAAAAGAAAAGTTTTGTTTGGTTTTGCACAAGTGTCAAGAGAAGAAATGCATGGTTAACTTAGGGAGTAAAAATTTGAATATTAAAATATACTTTAAATAAAATTTTTAAAATTGGATTGGTAGTTGAATTGGTCAAATCATTAGTTCGTACATTGAATTAAAGTAATCATTAAAAAAGCATAAAAATAAAAAATACTTTAAAAATAAAAACTAGTTCAACTAGTTCGTATTAATTTGCGAATTACCCAGTTTGAAGCATTTCTCTAAATTGATACCCCAATTGGTTCCCGATCTGATTGGCTAGTCTGATTTAAACAATCATGACTCTAAGTCTCTACACTTCCTTCATTTAGAATTTAGTCCTCCTACTTTTATTTTCAAGAATTTAATTCTTCTACTTTTTAGATTTAAAAATTCGCTTTCAAATTATATATATCCATGTAACATTTTAATTAAAAAGTTAATTATATTAACTATTTGAACTAATTAATAATATTAAAAGACAATATAGAAATCAAATTATGTTAAAAATTAAAGTATAAAGATTAAATATCAAATTTAAGCATATTAAAAGGACCAAAACTGAAAATTATTCATTTATAAAATGGAAAGAGAGAAGCATGATAAGTATACGCCGCGTATTAGCATGAGGAAGATTTTTTAGTACTATTATCACAAATACACAAGTTCGTTTGACAGGGAATGACCAAACGTGGCCATGCCGTCACGGTGGCTTGTAGTGAAATGTACCACGCTTGAAGATTTTTTAGTACTTAGGAATTTTGTGATAGGTTAAAGATAAAATTTAAAAAATTAGTTAAAAGTTTTACATAGAAATGATTTAAATTAATTTTTTAATGAGGTAAATTTTAAATATGCATCAACTTTGATTTAATGTGAAATTATTTACTTGAATTTTAATTTTGTATAATTTTATACATAAATTTTGATTTGATCCAATACTTACAAATTAACATAATTATTGATATAACATCATTTGATGTTTTCTTGGGGATCGACCCGTATAAACGACGAATAAGAAAAGTAGAGAAGATCGAACACAAATATTTCATGTGAAAAATTCCTCCAAAGAAGATAAAATCATGGGCAAATGAGGCTTCGACTTTTCACCAAATTAGTAAATAAACGAGAATACAGTATGGAAAAAAAACAAACCTAAATGTACTAAATGTACAAACCCAAACTCCGAAAACAAAGCCCTAACTCGGGAACAAAATTCTCTCCATAGTTACCATAAAACTCTCACCAAAACTCATATGCGACTACATCTTGTCGCCATCAAGAAAAGCAAAGAAGATCGAACACAAATATTCTATGTGGAAAACTCCTCCAAAGAAGATAAAATCACGGGCAAAGGAGGCTTCGACTTTTCATTAAATTAGTAAACAAACGTGAATATAATATGAAGAAAACAAACCTAAATGTACTAAATGTACAAATCCAAACCCCAAAAGCAAAGCCCTAATTCGGGAACAAAATTCTTTCTATAGTTACCACGAAACTCTCACCAAAACTTATATGCGACTACATCTTATAGCCATCAAGAAAAGCCCTTGCTGATTGGCATGTCTAAATCAGGGTTACAAAGGCCCTTTAAATAGGCTCAATACTAATAACCCTGAAGTATTAGAGTCTAATTGGGAAAGAAGCCCTGTTGAGCTGTACAAAATGTGGCTGCATAACATCAGGAATCGGCGTGACGTGCCAACTCTCCTCGTCACAACATCGTCGCCACATTCATTGCCAAAAACCGTCGCAGCGTCCCGACATCGGGGACCTCCTCGCCCCGATGTCGATCCTATTTTGGCCCTTATTCAGTTGCTTCATCGATTATCATCTAAGGTGCCTGCAACATGTCCAATAAATGTGAGGCACGCCCCCACATATTTATATATTGCATACACAAATAATTACATTTATCAAATATACTAATAAATTGATGTATTTATTTATTCAAATGCATATGATTGAATCAAAATCAAAGTATTATGTATACATTTGAACCACAATCAAAGTTTCATACGTATAATTGCACTACAAAATTCATGTATCAAATTGCAATTGAATCAAAACCCAATTTTTAACTTTTGAAAGAGACCAAATATGTTATTTTTATATGTAATAAAAAAATTAAAAAAAGATTAAATTAAAGTATTAATGTTTGAAAGGGATTAAAGTTGAATTTGTACCACAAAGTACGTCTGTTTGTACCTTGTGGACCCTTTAATCGGTTATTATGTGTATATAAAATTGGATTTAAAATAATAAAATGATTAAATGTTTTAAGCTTTTACATAATAAAATGTTTTTCCGTCCATATTAAGCTATATGGATGAGTACTAATGCTTTTGTAATTATTCCATCCTGTCCTGTAAGAAGAAAATTGTGTAATAATCCACGCTTCAAAATTATTGGAATCGATTGGACTACCAAACGCCTAGACAGTGAGAACTGAGTGCCATCATTGACATGATATCGTTTCCATATAGACCGTGCACCAAAAGGGAAACCATAGTACTGTAGTATTTCATGTTATTTGGATGATGGATATATGCCTTTGGATATCTCATATAACTCATGCTGGAGGGGTCCTTACACATGTCGTAACCTAATGCGTTATTGTTGTTTATAAACTATGATAGTGGGATATGTTAAAAGGAGATGATGCAGAACCGCTGGTTAAAGTGAAAGGTTAGGACCTACTTTTTTTCGCACGAGTGATTGTTGTCTATTCGAGGAATCCAATAGAAAAAGATATCCACAGTGAACTCGACAACACTGCCTATTGTTTTGGATATGGTTCGCTCTTTGATATCGAACAAATAGTTTATCCCTTAGAGGGTATTTGCGTCAGTCTGCATGCATGGCAAATGATCCTTTCCCTATATTATAAATTCTCTGGAGGATCCGAACGAATTAATACATCATGAGCAAAGCAGCCATTTAAATGAGTAGAAATGCATCAGAAAACAATGGCGCCGGTGATGAGACCGGAAGGAATAATCAATCTTCAAAGCTAAAGCTTTTCGGTTTCCCAGTTGGAGCAGCTCCTTGTGACAACAGGAGATTCGAGTGCCAATATTGTCACCGAGGATTTCCCAATTCTCAAGCTTTGGGTGGCCATCAGAACGCCCACAACAGAGAGCGACGGGCAAAACTGGCCTCTTCCTTCACTGCCCATCATCATCAACAGTTTTTGACCACTGGCCATGTTATCACTGCCCATTCATTTCGATCAAGGCCGTCGCTTTATGCCAGATCAGGGTTCACAAACTTGAGCCCAAGTGATGAACATGCGGTTGTCTTCCGGGGTCCCTCACCATCGTGTACGCCTATAATTCTAAGGGGTCCTCGTCCTTTGCACGTTGTCGGGGCGCAACCCAGTGAGGGACCTTTCCTAGTAGTACAAACTGAAGTTGGTGTGGGGTCTACGTTGGATTCATTAGTAGCTACGGACGTAAATGAAGAAGGTAACATCGATCTCCGTTTGCGGCTAGCACCATCTGGTACTACCCCCACATGATCCACCGCTCCTGGCCTAACTCAACAATAATTGTAGTTGCGACCTGATCTTATGCTCCTTATGATTTTAGCTCTCTATCCTTCACATATGCATCTTAATAGACTATAATAATCTAATTATAAGCTTAAACTACTCGAGTTACTAAGCTATTAGTAAGTTTATGTTTTAGTCACTAAGTTTTAAAAAGTTATAATTTGATCATTGAACTATTACAAATTGGTCATTGACCTATTAGGTTTCAAAAAGACATCAAATGCGGGGATGGATAAATTTGCATTTTGATCATTGAACTACTAATAAGCTTACAATTCAGCCACTCAATCTTTTCACAATTACTCTCTAACCTGATAATCCAAACAATATTAACAACTCAAGCCTCAAACCCTAACAAAGCCATTATCAACCCCATGCCTCATCTCCGACCCAATCAACTCATCAACCCTTTATTTTTAACCCAATCATCATTTTCCATTTATCCAAAACTATAACCTAAGAAAATATACAATTAAGCTATTTACACACTGTTACCCCAAACCAGCAATCAAATATCACCATAAGCTTTTATCAAAAAAAAATATATCACCATAAACACAATAAAAGCAAACAAAAATACCAAAAAACAAAGCAAATAAAAAGAAAAGAAAGAAAGTATCCTCTTTCAACAAGCCCCAAATAGGACCTATAGAAGCAAAAGGGATGAAAGAAAATCAAAATATCAAAAGAAAAAGGAGACTCAAATGTATCAAATTCAGTCAAGAGTTAGTTAGAGAGTTCCAGGTGATAGAGACTTAATCAAAAAAGTTCAAGGAGAAAGACTTGTTGAGAAGAAGAACATATCAGAGTTAGGCAACCATCTAACAATGGTGCATAGAGATCAGAGAGCTTCTCCATTAGGGCTTCGGATTTAAATCAACGAAGTTTCAGGCCATTTCAAGGAAAATTAAACCATAAAGTTGAAAGAAGAGGGAAAAAAACTCTAGTTTCGTGTGTTTATTTGCTAGAGGAGGAGGTCGAATGATGGTGAGATTATTAGAATACAATTGTGATGGAGGCCCGTGAAGCCCTAAAACTCTCAAATAGTTTGGTGACTGTAACAACCCGATTTTAGGGCTAGTCGGAGTAATGGTTTCAGGACCACTAATTTGAGGTTAAGGAAAATTATTTTAGTATTATTTATTGTGTTATAGCATTAATATATGGCTATATGAAAATTTTGGTGATTTAATTTTAGCAATTGTATGTTTAATTGTGAAAAAGGACTAAATCGCATAAAGCGCGAAAATTTCATTATAAGTGGTAGAGGTGTCTAATAGCCAAAGAATATCAAATTGGAGGTACTTAAAGTGAAATTAGGCCATTGGATGTGTGATGGCCAGCCATATAGCTTAGGGGGACAAGAGCATTAATTTTAGTCAAAATTTGATGACATTAGGTGATAAAAAAAATGAATAAAATAAGATACAAAGATGAGATGTCATCTTTTACTATTCCTTCTTCTTCTACCACCGAAAATTGAGAGGAAATAAGAGTTCTTGGAGTTCAAATTTGCAGCAAAACAAATCTCTTGCAAACCAAGAAGAGCGTGGAATCAACCTTGACCGAGGTAAAAGCAAGGTTACGAAATAGACTGTTGATTAACGCGTTTTGCACCGAGGTAAGTTTATGTGTAAACGATGCATCTTAAATACACATGTTGTTATTTATTGGTGCATTGTATGATTGAGAACACATATGGTTCAGATGGATTGAATTTGGTATATAATGAATAATTTCCTTATGAATGTTGAATTAGATATGTAAGTGTGGAATATTACCCATAGTATTTAATGGTGGGCTGTGTGCAATACCACCTTAATTATTCTTGTTGGTGGGTTATGTGCGATACCACCTTATTATTTATTTACGATAGGCTGTGTGCTATACCATCGTTTATATTATCAAATGGTGGGCTATGTGCGATACCACCGTAAATATCCTTGTTGGTGGGCTTTGTGCGATACCACCCTGTTAAAGATAAATGGTGGGCTAAGTGTGAAACCACCGAGTGTTTGGTATTACTAAGAATGGTTTATTGTGTAATTGTGATGTGTTGTTTCATGTGATCATGTGGTAATTAAGTGCAGGGATGTATGTTGAATAATAAGAGCATTTGGTTTGTGATATGGTTGGATTGTGGTAAGAGATGAATGAGTAAGCATGATTTTGGATTGTGAAATGCTATTTATTGATTAGCACATGTTATGATGTTTGTTTACATGTAAACTTATTAAGCTTAAAGCTTACCCCCTTTTCTTTTCCCTTGTTTTATAGTGTCAAAGAACCGAGTCGGGATACGAAGATAATTGGAAGATCACCCACACTATCAGCTCATCTCGGTATATTTAAAACTAACATTTTGAGTATGGCAATGGCATGTATAGGGGATAGACTAGGTAAATTGTTTTATTATTTTGGCCAAATGTGTTGTCTCCTTATAGATGAAATATTTTGTATATTGCCATAGTAAATGGCTCTTTACTATCAATCAATGGAATGAAAGGTTATTCATAAGTGTGTAGAGTATATGGTTGGGTTGTTTGGGTATGAATACGCATGAATGAATTGATGGTAGAGGGTGAATTATGCTTGAGTGAGTTAGGGTGATGAGAGAGCTTGGCAAATAGCCTTGTTCTTATCCACACCGATAGGCATACGGGCGTGTGTCTAGGCCGTGTGTGACACACGGTCAATTGCATGGGTGTGTGACCAAGCCGTGTGTCCCCTTGCATGTTAGAATTACAAGTCAGTAAGCTCAGTAGTAAACACATGGGCAGAGACACGGCCGTGTGTCTCAATCGTATGGGAGGCACGGCCAAAGACATGGGCGTGTGCCCAGGCCGTGTGAAGTCTGCACCTGAATTTAGGAATTTAATTCGACACATGGTCTAAGGACACGGGCATGTGCCTTGGTCGTGTGACCATAGTGAGGTGATGACTTCATAAACAGAATGCCAAGGTTTTGGCACATGGGATGAGACACGGGCGTGTCGAGGCCGTGTAAGGGACACGAGCCAGGGACATGGGTGTGTGTGACCACACGGCCTGCCCCCACGGGCGTGTCCCATTTCACACAGGCGTGTGGCCTCTGTTTAGGTAAAACATTTCTAAGTGCATAAAAGTTTTCGATTTATTTCTGAAACCTTCCGGAAGTATGTATAGGGCCTCGTAGACCCATTATAAGGAGGTTAGATATGAGAATGGAAAAGTTTTAATTTGGAATGGAATTTGATAACCCAAAATTGTATGACCATGTAAGTCAAGTATGGTAACGCCTCGTACCCAGTTCCGGCGTAGAATACGGGTAAGGGGTGTTACAGTGACTAACTTGTAACTATTTTGACATTAGGTGACCGAAGTATAAACTTACCAATAATGGAGTGGGCTTCTGTATAGTTTACCCTATGATGAATAGTGAGTTAATAGCCATCAAACATTCTTTAGTAACTTAGCGACTTAATGACTTAAATGATAACTTTCGAATAATTCAATTACCAATTTGTAACATTTTAAAATTGAGTAACTAAAGTGTAAACTTACTAATAAGACATAGTTTGCTCTAGTTGTAATAGATCAAGATTACCTTTGGTTTTAGGTAGAATCGATTCAACATGAGTATTCAACCATTTAGAAAAATTAAAAAATATATATTTTAATAATAATTAAGAAAATTTTACAAAAGAAATTAAAAATTGTATAAAAAATAAAGAAATTATATTTATAAAAATGAAAGCTGATAGAATTAAAATATAATGGAAAAGGCTCATTTTTATTAAGACAAAAAATATGATTTTTAACTGTTTTTTTAATTGTTTTTTTAGTTTGAATCGATTATATTTTTGATTTTAGGTCCAATTGTTTAAAAAAATAGAAATAAATGAATATTTAAAAAGTAAACAATTTTTTTAAAAAATATTTACAAAAATCAAAGATGAAAATGAATCAAAAAGCTATTTCTTTAAACAAAATCTTATTTTTAACAGTTGTCTAACTTTTATCTTAGAAACGATTTTCAATTAAATTCTCATCTAATTTAACACAAGCATGGAATCCTCAAAGTTGCAATCAATAGGTTAAAGTGCTTAAATGTTACATTTAATATTGGGTATTATCTAATTGGATGAGCTGAGGAAACATAAACCAGGTCCTTCTCTCCTCATCTCCATAAAAAACCATCATCATCTTTTTCTTTTTTTCTTTTCTGATATTTCTGTAAAGCTTTGCCCATTTCAACATTAATGGCATGTATTGGTGGTAAATGGAAGCTTGAAATGTAAGCAGGGGCCCTCTTGTAAACCTTTACTCGCTCCCAAGGAACCGCACCATGGATAAAAGCTTCCTGTTTTATCTCTTCGGACGGGGCCACTTTTGTTCATACATGTGCAAGGAATTCTGGAATTAGAGTACATATAAATATATAATTAAATTACCGAACTGCTACTGTCTAGCTCTCGTAGCTCAGTTGGTTAGAGCACCCGTTTAGTAAGCGGGAGGTCTTGAGTTCGACTCTCAACAAGAGCAAGTTGTAATTTGTTTTCTCTTTTCGGGTCTGGCATGTAATCTAGTTTAGTTATGAAACTATTCTTCAAGTTACTTTCTATTAAATTTCCAACAAGGCTCTTGTAGCTCAGTTGGTTAGAGCACCCGTTTAGTAAGCGGGAGGTCTTGAGTTCGACTCTCAACAAGAGCAAGGTGCTTTTTTTTCTCTTTTGAGTTCTGACATGTAATCTATTTAAGTCATGAAACTTATGGTTCTTTTAACTACTTTCTATTAAGCTTTCAGCAATGCTTTTGTAGATCAGTTGGTTACAGCACCCGTTTAGTAAGCGGGAGTTAGCAAATAGTATTTTATCCTACTCTGCAAACAGACACGTGATCTATTTTTGTTTGGCCTGCCATTCCATTGTGTGATTGCTTTAACTTTTTATCGTATAATTACATTAAATAAAAATTTATACTTAAATTAAAATTTATATATAATTCTAAAATTTATCTTTTTAATTTATAATTAAAATCTATTGTCTCTTTATATATTTAACTTAAATCACTCCTAATTGATTTTTTTTGGGCAAGAATCACTCAACTTTTAAAATTTTATATTCATATTATTGATTCGAATTATCAAAATTTTTATTATGTTTTGGCTTTTCCTTTGTATTTTCTATACTTCATTGTTTTTTATCTTTTTTAATTACATTTTTCTATTAATTTGCAATTAAATTTAGCATGGGAAAAAAATTAAAACCCATTTTTAAGTTTAAAGCATGTATACATGTCTTTTTTTAATTTTTGAACAATATGATTATGATACATTAATATATTGATTTGCATTAGAAAATAGTATTACCATTTATTACTAAAAACACTGTTAGTCTAATAGTTGTTAGTCTGCTAGTTGGTAGTCTGATTAGCTGTTAGTTTGTTATTTAAGCAGTTATGCTGTTAGCAGTAGTTACTAAGCAACTCATGTACTCTATAAATAGTACTAGTGTACTGTTGAAAAAGAGAATGAAAGAAAAATCCTTTTTGAATATTCAATATAGGTTAGTTTACTGTAGATCTTTACATGGTATTAGTCGCCTTGTTCCTGGAGATTTGATCTTCGATAGTTCTCATGGCCACCGCAGCTTCTAATGACTCAGCCTCTGTAGATCATGGATGTCGGCCATTTATTAGTGCTCGACTTGTTCACTCCTTTCCTCGCCATGACACTGTTAAATTGGACAGTGGCAATTTCGTTTAGTGGCAGCATCATATTCGGCTAATCGTTGAAGGTTATGAACTTACTAGTTTTTTGGACGGGACGTTGGCTGCTCCACCGCACCTTGTGCAGTCAGCTGACAGATTACTTGTTCCAAATCTGGATGCCTCGGCTTTTCTTCAAACAGGACCGGTTGTATACCTCCTAGTTGCTTTCCACCATTAATTTGTCTCTGTTATCTTCCTTTACAGATGCTTACTCGGCGTCTGATGTTTGGCATACAACCACTCGATTCTTCGCAGCAGTCACTAGAGCGAAGTTGTCCCGCATTCGTCATGAGCTGCTCTCACTTAAGAAAGGTAACCTCTCTGTCAACGAATATGTAGAAAAAATAAAAAGCACATGTGCCTTGATCGAAGCCTCTGGTTCTCGGATCTCGGAGGCAGAGAAAGTCGAGATTGTTCTTGCAGGTTTACCTCCAGAGTTTGATGCGATGATTACGTTAGCATCGTTTTCATCTGAACCTCTACCATTTCACCGTCTTGTTGATGTGCTTCTCGAATATGAGAATCATCAGATACATGTTCTAGAGGAGGTGCCGATTCATGCCAATTTTGTGGAATCTGTTCCATCACCATCGGTGGTGACATCTGTTTGGGATGGCCGTCCTCCGTCTGGTGGTCAGGGCAGAGGATTTCGTTCTCAAATCTAATGTCAAATCTGCGGCCGATTTGGGAATTTAGCCCAGTGATGCTATTATTGCTATGATCAAGAGTATCCTGGTCCTTCATTAGGGGTAGACAAGGCTTTAACTCCAATCGGTCATGGGGCTCAAGGATCGGCTGCTAAACTGTCATTTCCGTCATGAGTTCATGCTGGGTTTGATGGCCCCTTAATAATGTCGAATGCTCTTTTTTTTTTTGGTTAAGGATTTTATGCTGCGGCTTATTTGCCTTGATCGTCCACCAGGCCATCTAATCCTTTTGATGTTGGCGCTGATGGTTTTGGGCACACGACAGGGTCAGGCATGCGTGTTAGGCCTGGGTAGTATCCCTTTTATTTAGCGTCTGGACCAAAATCCTTTCTTGGGCAACCTCTGCTGGTTTCGGGTCTGCTATTGTTAGACCGACTCCCTATGGTTATTATCTTGGTCCATCCATGCGTGATAGGCATTCTGGTCCGAATCATGATATTGGGCCGCCAGCAAATAATTTTCCAACTAGGCTAACATCCAATCATGTGGAGTTCAAAACTCCTCTTAAGCGAGGACGTGAGTTTGAGCCTTCCAGTGACGGTACTTGTAATGCTTCTAGGCTGTCTGTTTTGTGGCGGACTAAACCACGGGCTCATGTTTACACAGGGTCCGATCCGTGTATTAGACTCCCTCATATACCCGATCTGTATGCGTCTGATGTATCCAATTCTACTGAGTCTAATATTCATACCACTCAATTTAGTTCCAACCTTGATGGTACTGATTCATATATCTCTATGCCCATCGGAACCGCATATTGATATCTAGATTCTAGGGCCTCACATCATGTCTGTCGCAATGTCTCTGCATTAAATGACGCTACACCTTATTTAGGTACATCTTCTCTCTTAATGGCTGACGGGACTCTCACCAGGATCTCGTCTGTTGGGAATTCAGTATTTCATGCACACTATAAATTGCTTTGATTATCTAATATTTTATGTGTACCGACTATGCAGAAGAATCTTCTGTCTGTGTCTCAATTTGCCACTAACAATAATGTGTTTTTTTAATTTCACCCGACTTACTGTGTGGTCAAGGACATTAAGAGATGAAAAATTTTGCTGAAGGGCTACATTCATAATGGGATCTATTATTTTTCTTCATCGGTTGTGTCTACTCAGTCTGTTGAAGCTCCTTCTCTTGCCAACATTGGACTTCAGGCTCGGTCTCACAGTTGTGATAATTTTACTTTGTGGCACATGCGCCTTGGTCATCCCTCTGCTTCTGTTGTTAAATCTGTTTTAGATAAGTGTAATATTATTTCCAATAAATTTCGTCTTGATAATGTTTGTATTGCATGTTAGAAAGGGAAGTCTCATAAATTTCCCTTTCTAAACTCTACTACTGAATGCAATACTCCGTTTGATTTGGTTGTCTCTGATCTTTGGGGGCCTGCGTCAGTTGTTTGTGGGCATAATAGGTATTATGTATCGTTTCTTGACATGTGCATTCAGTTTACTTGAATTTATCTTATTCGTCAAAAGTCACAAGCAGTGGATTATTCTATTCAGTTCCAGCAGTTAGTCAAAACACAGTTTGGGAAACGTATCAAACAATTTCAGAATGCCTGAGGCTGCGAGTATCGAGGTTTCACATCTATTTTGACAGCTCAAGGGATAATCCATAGGCTGTCTTGTCCACACACATTTGAACAAAATAGAGTGACTGAACGCAAACACCGGCACATTGGTGACATGGGTATCACCCTTTTGGCCCAAGCAAATCTGTCTATGGATTATTAGGGATATGCATTTTTGTTGTGCTATCCACCTCATCAATCGTTTTCCTACCATGGTGCTGAAAGGGGAGTCTTTGTTCAAAGTTATTCATGAACATGATCCCACTATGATCATCTGCGAGTATTCAGATGTTGTTTTTTGTATTTGCTTCATTTCCAAAGTCACAAGTTGGATTTTCGCTCTCAACCCTGTATGTTTTTGGGATATAGTTCACAACATAAATGATATCAATGTCTCACACAGGATGGTCAGATCGTCATCTCTCGTCACGTTGTGTTTGATGAACAACGATTTCTATCTCCTATGTCTACTTCGGGAGGTTCCACTTCTTCGTTTGCTCACTCCCTCTCACCAACATATGTTCCTCTTGTTAAGCTAATCTCTTGTCCACATGTGGCATCCTTGTCAGCTCCACCCCCTGAGTCATCACCACCTCCTATTGTGTGTCCCTTACCCTCTGTCACCGACACTTCTCAGGCTGAACTAGGTTCTGATCATGAGCCATGTCCTCTATCCAACAACGATGGTATTCTCAATCCAAACACGACTGCTTCCAATACTCTATCATCGCATGTTGTCTCATCCTCTCCTGTGCCTTTTTTGCCACTGACAAATACTAATCCGATGGTCACTCGGTCTAAGGCTGGTATTTTTAAGCCCAAGGCTCTGTCAGTTGAAGCTATCGAGCCTCTTATGATTGAAGAAGCATTTTCTACCACTGAATAGCGTGCTGCTGCCTAAGCTGAGTATGATGCTCTCATTCGTAATTCCACAAGAGACCTTGTTTCATTACCAATTACTCACAAGGTAATCAGATGCAAATGGCTGTTCAAAATAAAGAAAAATCCTAATGGCACTATCACCCGGCGCAAGGCTCGGTTAATAGTTAAAGGATGTTCTCAAGTACCTAGTTGTGATTTCAAGGAAATGTTCAGTCTGGTAGTCAAACCTGCTACTATTCGTATCATATTGTCTATTGTTGTTTCCAAGAGTTGGCAGCTTCAACAGATAGATGTAAATAATGCCTTTTTAAATGGCAGTCTTGATGATGAAGTGTTCATGCAGCAACCTTTGGGGTATGTCCAATATGGTTCAAATGGCGAACCTTTGGTCTGTCATTTGAAGAAAGCTTTATATGGTTTCCGTCAAGCTTCGCGTGCCTGGTTTGATAAATTGAAGTGCTTTCTCCTCTCTATTGGTTTTACTCACTCAATGTCTGATGCATCTCTGTTTGTTAGAGTTACACCTGACACCACTCTTTATATTCTTGTGTATGTGGATGATATTATTATTACTGGAAGCATGCCTAACTGTATAAGTAGTTTTACCAGTAGTTGAATAAGGAGTTTTCTCTTAAAGATATAGGTGATCTCCATCATTTTCTAGGGATTAAGGTTACTCATTCATCCATAGGGTGTCTTCATCTTTGCCAGCGGAAGTACATCCATGATCTGCTAGACATGAGTTCTATGAGTTATGCAAAGAGTGTTCATACTCCAATGGTTAGCTCGTCCACTATGTCTAAGCATGACGAGGATCATCTGCCTGATCCCATTGAGTATAGAAGTCTTGCAGGTGCCTTACAGTATATAGTGTTGACTCGGCCTGATATTGCAAACGCATTAAATCGTATATGTCAATTTATGCATGAACCTACTACTGTTCATATGGTTGTATTAAAGCGAATCTTGAGGTATTTATGTGGTACTTTTGACTATAGGGTTATTTTTCGTCCCTCTACATGACTGTCTCTGTCGGTTATGCTGATGCTAACTGGGGGTTGGATTTTGATGATTGCCGATCTATAACGGGCTACTGTGTTTATTTTGGTCACCCACCAGTTTCCTGGTGCTCCAAGAAACAACAAGTTGTTTCGCGATCTACGGCTGAGGCTGAGTATCGAAGTCTTGCTGCAACTACTCGTGGGGTTACTTGGTTGATATCGTTCTTCAATGAGTTACAGCTTCAGTCTATCAATCCACCTACTATTTGGTGTAAGAATTCTAATGCAGTTGCCATAGCTGCTAATCCCATTTTATATTCCAAGTTCAAACATGTAGAGCTTGATCTGTTTTTTGTCTGTGAAAAGGTAGCTGATAGATCTACTGTTATTGGTGAGGTACCTGCTTGTGATCAGGTTGCTGACATTTTGACCAAACCACTCTTTGTTTCGTTCTTTGCTCAGTTTCGAAGTCTTCTTCAAGTGTTGCCTCTCAGAAAGCTAGGTGAATGTTAGAGACTTTAGTCTAATAGCTGTTAGTCTGTTAGCTGGTAGTCTGATTAGCTGTTAGTTTATTATTCAAGCAGTTATGCTGTTAGCAATAGTTGCTAAGCAACTCATGTACTCTATAAATACTACTAGTGTACTGTTGAAAAAGAGAATGAAAGAAAAATCCCTTTTCAGCATTCAATATAGTTTAGTTTACTGTAGATCTTTACAAACACAATTGTTTAGTACTTTATTTTATTTTTGTTTAATAATTTTTTAATGAATTTGTCAATCACTAGGATTAATAGAGAAGGAAGCTAGTGGTTTACACAATGGTTTGTTTAGAGAAGGTAAGGAGATGAATCTCTGGTGAAGGAGTTTCTTTGTTCTAGAGACACAAAGGCTGACAATGGTTTACACGAGCTGAGACATGAGTGTGTGGGAGTTGTTTACATGGTCCTTTTATAGTGGGAGACAAACTTAGCTATGTGTCCTGAGACAATTGATATGGAATTTTGATTTGATACTTTTGGTAGTGACGATGATACTATGTCCTAAGATAGGACGTTTGGTAATCAATGAATTTGGACTTCCATGCTAGTTGGCAGGTTCACTATGCATGCTCCTTTGTGATGTCGGTTACGTCAAAAGACACGTGTCAAGTTATCTTTAGGTACACCAAAAGGTCCATGAGGTCTACTACGTAGGTATAACAATTGTGCCCCAAGCGAGAGGTTATAAAGTGACCTTCTTGAGCCTATTGGAAAAGTTCACATCATAGGAGTAGATATTAAAGGTTTGTCTAGCTAATTAGAAGTTCGTTTCAAAGCACTATGTACTTTATGTGTGCTTTTATTTTATTTAAGTTTTTATTTATACATGTATCTATTTTTGAAATTTGAAATTTGAATTATTAAGGCTTTTTAGCTTTTGTTGGATTTATAGTGAGGTAGAAAGATTCATATATATTCTTATATATTTAATGATGAAACTATTGAAGCGTGCAACATATTATGACGTATTTATTGGGTTCTCAATGTAACTATCATTATCATTACTATTAAGGTATACGTGTCAAATTATGATTGGAGTAACTTTTTGCGTATGAAAGTAGTGCACACGTGAGTGTGTGGTAAATTAGTAAGTTCCGAAGTAATTGAATGGTTTTTGCTTTAACTTATTTTATCATATTGCTTTTAACATATTGTATCACATGTTATTTTGATGGTTTTTTATGTTTAAAATGGATAATTGAGGTATGGGAATGAAAGGTATTGATTTTGGCATGAAAATAGAGCATTTTGGCATGTTTTAGGGTCTCCTACACGTAGGGTGCGCTAATACCTAACTTCTAGAATGAAAAAATTTGCAGTAACTTAGCTGGGGTGTAACACCCCTAACCCGTATCAATCGCTAAAACAGGGTTACGGAGCATTACCAAAATTTACAGATCAAGTAAACAAACATTTCATATAATATAACATTCATGGAAGAAACCAATCAAAATCAAACATATTGTCCTTTATATGAGCCCTCGGGCCCCAAAATACGCATTAAAAACAAGTTGGGACTAAATCAGGCACTCAAAGAATTTTTCAAAAAACATTGGAATTTTTCAAAGCTGTAGGGGTCACACGGCCGTGTGGCCAGGCCGTGTAACTCACACGGTCAGGAGACATGCCCGTGTCTCAGGCCATGTGGGTATTCGAAATAGAGACCCAAGGCCGTGTCTCAACCCGTGTCCATGTTCGTATAACTCTTTGACTTGGGTCACACGGCCAAGTCACACATCTGTGTGCTAGGCCGTGTGAGCATACTGACTTGCATTATTTAAAAGATATAGGGGACGCACGACCATGTCACTTGGCCGTGTGTTACACACGACTGAGACATACGCCTGTGTTTCTGCCCGTATGGAAGAAAATAAGCCATTTTCAAGCCACATCTCTCACCCAAATTGACATCAACCTAGACTCAACAAATTGCACATCATCAAGCCATAACAAGGCATTCAAAACAAGCTAAAATAAAGTCTTAGACATGTATTATCACCACATACAACCAATATGCCCTTAGGCACCTCAAATGACAACTTAGAAACATGTCAACTAAGCATCCAAACTTACCTAAATAATTACCTAACAAAGTTACCCAAGTTCACTACAATTCAAATACATACATACATATATCACTCATACTAACATCATATTATACCTTTTCTCATACCAATATGTAAATTGATTATATAAACAAAATATTATTTATAATATTTACATAAGCTAAACTTTGACTAATACCGTACGAAAGCCTATACATGCCATATAAGCTTTATTTAACATTTCAAAAACTACTGAGATAAGTTGGATAATGTGACTTGAGTGCTGATCCGATCATCCAACCTTCCAATAATCTACATATACATTAAACTATACAAATAAGCTTAATGAAGCTTAGTAAGTTCGGCGGGTTAAATAAAAATCTTACCAAACCTACTATAACAAGTCAAATAAATAAAATCATTTATGTCAACTCCCTGTCGTTCACAACTTCACTTGATTAATACATCCGTATTCAAATCAATACAAACATAAATAACATGTCTTTCAAACTCATTAAATAAATTACTTTATCGAAATATTTCAATTCAAAGAACGACTTACGGATAAGAGTTATCATCAACAGAAGCTCATAAAATCTGGTCCTCCCGAATACGCCAAGCTCGAAAGCTGAACAGAAGCTCATAAGAGCTAATCCACCCAATCACACCAAACAGAAAGTAAAACACTAAAGTTCACAACAAATGCTGAACCCTGGTTTTACTTGGGTAAAATGCTGATATCTCCCTCCAATACCATCATACACCAAATTGGAAATCTACTCAAATCCCACGTTCAATTCAAACCGAATATCTAATCCAATATTATAATTCCAACAATAATTCATTTCCAACAATAGAATAAATGCATAATACTATTCAACAATTTATAAAAATGTTAAATTTTAATCGTACGAACTTACCTGGACTGAATTGTAGTAATTATAGAAGTTAAGGGACTATTTTACTATTTTTTCTTTTTCACGAGTACCTACTAAATCTTGATCTAGAATATAAAAGTTACTCATTTATTAGCATATATTTCATTTCCAATTCATTTTACAAATAATACCCTTTTATTTTTCAAATTTATGCAATTACCCTAAACTTTTATAATTTTTGCAATTTAATTAATTTTATTCAATTAATAATCTATCCAAATATTCTAGGCCCTCATACAGCCCTTAATAAATCCAAAATTCACTATCAAATCCTAATATTTTAACCTTTTCACAATTTAATCCTAAAATCAATATTTAACAAAATCACTTTATAAAGTCATCATACAACATAATCAAAGCTCTAAATCCATGTTATTTATCAAAAACATCTAATATTTATCAATAGAAACTTCTAAAATTTTTATTAAAATAAAAAATGAAGGTATGGTTTAGTTGGACCTAATTATAACAATTTTAAAAATATAAAAATTACAAGAAACGGGTAAGAATTGAACTCACATGAAGTAAAAATATGAAGAACCAGCTTAAAGAGCTCTCTCCTATGTCGATTTAAGCCGAAATTGAAGATGAATTTGCATAGGAAACTTTTAATTTCATTTGTTTGTTTTTAATTTCATCAAAATTATAATTTTGCCATTCAATCAGAAGTTTTGGCATATTGTAGGCTAAGATATTGGTTCCTTTTGTCTAGATATTCTTAATGGAGGCACTTCCTTACTCACATTGTTCTTATTCCAAAATTGCAAATACGTCCAGGTTAGTGCATTTTCAACCCATTAGTCTATGTTTGGTTCTTTATAAAATTATCTTGAAAATAGTGGTAAATCGATTCTAGAAAGTATTGAATGATTGTATCGATGAGGTATAAAGTGCTTTTGTTCTGGTTCGACAAATCACATATAATGTTCTTTTAGCATATGAGGTTTTGAATGTTTTAAAAACAAGGGGGAAGGTGAGGTTTTTTTGCATTGAAACTTGATATAAGCAAAGCATAGGATAGAGTGGAGTGGCTGTTATTGAGGGAAGTAATGCTAAAAATGGGTTTTTTCAACTGGTTGGGTTGATTTCATTATGGAATGCATTAGTACGATTTCTCATTCCGTAGTGCTTAACGGGGAAACAGGAGAGGTCGTTACACCAGCTAGGGGCCTTAATCAGGGTGATCCACTTAGCCATTATCTTTTTCTAATATGTAGTGATGGTCTTTCAGCTTTTATGAGATCAGTGATGAAGGATGGTTTATCAAAAGGGCAAAAATCTATCGTTGAGGGCCAGGAATATCTCATTTATTATTTGTCGATGATTGTATTCTTTTTGGTGAAGCCACAAGGGAATGAACCTTAGTCTTGAAGTAGATTTTGCAAAAGTAAGAGAAAAGTTGGGTTAATGTGTTAACTTTGATAAATTAATTTTTTTTTACAGTTTAAACATACAAGAACAACAAAGAAAAATGATATCTAAAGAATTAGAGGTACATTTTTCATTAGACTTGGAAAAATATTTAGGCCTTCAAAAAAAGAAACAAGCTTTTAATTTGCTAAAAGATCGTATGCTAAGTCGTATTAAGAGTGAGTGTGTAAAGCCATTATCATAGGGAGGTAATGAGGTATTTATAAAAAGTGTTCTTCAGGCCATCCCTACTTATGCTATGTCCTGTTTTCTTTTATCGAAGTCCCTATACTTAGATTTGGAAGGAATTATTAGGTCGATTTTGGTGGCAAAAGCATGGGGGAAAGAAAGGGATTAATTAGTGTTAGTGATTGAATTTATGTGATCTCAAGGAGAATGAGGGAATGGGTTTTCGAAGTTTAACGAAGTTTAATTTGGCACTTCTAGTAATGCAAGGTTGGCATTTAATGACTAATACAAACACGCTATTGGGAAGATCGCTAAAAGCAAAGTATTACCAGAATCGAATTTCATGAGTTCAAACTTGGGAGCTTACCCCTTTTATACCTAGAAGATCATATGGTCTGTGAATGGATTACACCAAGAGGGTTTGTGCAGGTGTGTGGGTACTATTTCCAAAATTAATGTTTGGACAAAGGCATGGGTTCTTGGATTGGAGGGGCACAAAATTTAGATAAGATCTACTGGCAAAAATATAGTAAATGTCTCTGATTTAATTGATCAACAAACTGGACAGTGAGATTTTTAGTTGATTACCAATATGATTAGTGCTAAGGAAACAAGGAAAATTCTATCTATTCCTTTAGCACAGACACTTTAGGAGGATTCGATTTCCTTGTAAGGTGAGGCTTCTGGGGTGTTCTCGATTCATAGTGGGTACAACATTCTTATACAAATTCATTTTTATCTAGGCCTTATATTGGAATCAAATAAATTATACAAATTTTTTCAAGAAGCTGTGGAAACTTAACCTGCCGAAGAAGATAAAAATTACAGTCTAGAAGATTTTTCAAAATTATATTCCTAATTTCTACAACCTCTACAATAGAAGATTAGTGGTCTTCGGTGTGCCCAAGGTGTTTGAATGGCTCAGAAACTCTTGAGCACTAGTTTCGGGATTGTATCACTCTAGTAGAAGTGTGGAACAAATTAAACATTTACTGGTATATGGAGTTCACTGTTGTTATCTTTCAGAATTGACTTGATAATTTATTTTCTACCTCGTCTAATTAGATTTGCAGGATGGTGGGGTGTACCCTTTAGGTGTTATGGACTGAAAGAAATAAATATGTGCATGATGAGATTAAAAATTAGGCTCAAGTAATAGTAGAAAGGATTAAAGCTCAATTAGAAGAATTAGATGCCTTAGCCAAACTGTTACCTGTTGCTCGAGTTGAGATTGTAAGATGGAGGCCTCCAGAGAACGCTTTCATAAAGATAAATTTTGATGGGGCTTTTCAAGCTCATTCCTTAAAATCATGTTCGGTGATTGTTATCAGAAATCAAAGGGGGTTGTTCTAGGGTCAACAACAATTTTTAATCATCACATACCAACAGGGTTTGCTGCGAAAGCTATTACATATCTCCAAGCAGTCCGATTGGGCATTGATTTGGAGTTTCAAGATATGGTGATCGAAGGCAATTCGTTTACGGTGATAAAGAAACTACAGGGAAACAGGAAAGATGATTCATGCATCAGTGCTTGCATCTTAGATCTAAACTCTTTGAGAAAAAGATTTAAAAACTGTGTATTCTCACATATTCAAAGGCAGGGGAACCAAGTGGCTCTTCTTTTGGCCATTGAAGGATTAAGGGGGGAAATGAATACTTATCTTCTTAACGGGGTGTCGGATTTTATAGAGGAAGCGGAGGAGAAAGATCGACGGGGAACGGTTAGGGGAGTATCTTTAGTACTGTGAAATGAAAATTGGGTTTAAGGTATTGTTGGGCTGCTCATCGATCGGGGAAAACAGTAGTGAAAGGAAGTGAAAGTTAGGAGGAGAAAATAAATAGTGGTGATTTTCAGGCCATTGTTGAACGCTTTTGATTCTAAAAGCCATAAAGATCTAGTTTTGGGAAAGGAAATATTTCGAAATCGATTTTTTATTGTGATATGTCTTTTCAAAAGGCAAAGTCCATTAATTAGGCGGGGGTATAATTATTGTTTTTAAGAAATGATATTTGACTGTTTAAGGGGTTTTTAGTTTTCCATTTATTATGGTTGTTAGACTGTTTTTTTATTTATTAATATACTCTAGTTGTGTTATTTCAAAAAAATAAAAATTAAAGGCGAATGAGTTAAAAAGCAATAATCTAATAATTAAATTTGTGAAATACTGATATTAAAAAAATAATGGTAATTGAATTTTAATGAATTCATGTGAAATACATAAATGTGTTAACAAAATATGATAATGGATAAATAGAGAATAGATCTGATCATGAGCTAGGCTGCCCACCCGAAAAATGGGAGGGTTTAGACAAAAATATAGATCCAAAAAATGAGGTTCATTTTCTAAACAAGTCAGGCCTCAGGTAAAAGTTTTTTGGCCTGGGTCCAGCTCAACCTTAATAAATTAATTATTTTTAACCAAAATTATCTTGTTGTTTTTTTGTTGTTCTTGGTATTTTGGTGTTGTTTTTTGTGTTATTTTTGTTGCTCTTTTTGCTGTTATTTTTCTTGTTTTTGTTGTTTGTACTGTTATTCTTGTTGTTTGGGCGTTGTTTTTTGTGCATTTTCTTATATTGTTTTGTTACCATTTTTAGTTTTGTTTCGTTGTCATTTTTAATATTATTTAGATATTTGTAGAACTTATGTTTTGTTGTTAATTTTGTTACTATTTTAGTTGCAACTATCTTAGTATAAAGAACTTTTAATGTATTTTAAATTTGTTTATTGCTTTAATATTTGTTTTAATGTTTTTAAGTGTATTTGATTATTATAATTTTTTTAAATTTGTTGTATTTAATAAAATAATCTAGAAATAATAATATGGGCCGGGTCAGATCGAGTCGAATTTGGCTTCTATAATTCGATTTAGGCATGAACAAAATTTTAAACTCATTTTTCGGACTAAACCAAGCCTAAACCTAAAAAATTGGTCTAAAATTTTGTTGAGACAGACCACGACCAATTCTAATAGAGAATTAAAAAAAGAAAGTATAATTATGTAAAGTGTAAGGAAATTGTACGAGATAAGTATGCTTAAATAAAATAGATAAAAGTTTATTACATTTATAGTTTTATAATAATATTTATAACTTATAATTTATTAAAATTCCAATCCAATGTTATATGTAATTTTGAGTGCATGAAAATTTAGGTAAAATTACATTTAATAGTTTTATAATAATATCTTTGTAAATATCCAAATTCACTCATGTAATGCCCCAAAAATATAGGGTTTGTAATCTTGCTGGTTTGGCTTAAATTCCATGTGTGCTTGAATGGCTAAGTATTTGAGTGTATTTGAGGGTTTTTAGGAAGCTTGGGTTCGAGTCTGGGCCTTGGAAAAATTTTAGTTTTTGCTCTTAAGTGAAGTTGGCTGTTAGTAGTTAGGATTTATGTTTAAGTTTGTGTGTTTTAATGACACAAAAAGAGCATGTGGCTTGATGGTTGTGGCGGCACTAGGGTGGCAAGGGAATTGGGGTTCCAATCCCACGGCATGCAAATAGGAGGCTATTATTTTATAACTTGGTGGTGTGAGAGGTAGAGTTTGAATCAAACTCTGCAGAGGAGGTTGTTGACTTGGTCAACAATTTCGAATGGGAGGCTGGGAGCAATTCAAGGAGGATTTGGTGGAGAGTTTGAGGGAGTTGGTATGTGAGGGGAGTCTTGGCCGGTTGGGAGAGCATGAGTAAGGGGAATTTGGGCTAGGGCATTCATTTGGTGCAACTTCTGCTTTGTGAAAATGTGGAGATGCTGAATTTTCTTTGGTCTTTTTGGGGTGTTATTTTCACATATTGGCACATTTTTATTTTTTGACCATTCAGGTCTTTATTCTCTTCATATCTATTCTCAACTGCTGTCCACTTTTTGCCGGAGCATAGATATCAAGTGCCTAACTTCTAGGCCGGGTTTGGGGTGTTACATTTAGTGGTATCAGAGCCCAGTTGCAAAACTCGGCCGTGGATTGGGCTTTTAAAATTGAATTTCTGAAAGAACTGTTGCAAAAAAAATTTAGAGTATTTGAACTATTTTACTGAATGTTTCTTGGAAATGTGGTTCACATGTTTTCGGTGCCGAATCCGTAAGTTTTTTTTTGTTATCTGCTCTTTACTGTTATGCAATAGGAAATACTGTGATTACTTTAGAAATTAGACTATGCTACTCTAGTGAGAGTAAACTGGAAAATCGTAGGGAACTAAGACTGTAGTTAAACCTGCGATTGCGAAAACATACTCTAAACTTCTGTTTCTCATAAGGTATCTGCTTAACTACTGAAACTGTAAGCTAAGTTGCATAAAATTTATAATTCAGATAATTCGCAAAGCGATAATGAGCACTAGGGATACTCGTGGAAGGGGTACCAGAGGACGCGGCAGAGGCCGTGGGAGTGCTAGACCTGAGTCTTCGTCATCGGGCCACGCACCTAATGTCAAGGTTAGGGAGGCACTAGCATCACCAGTAGCTGAGACGGGGTCGTATAACCGAGCTGCTAGGGATGACGCACTGTTTCAGGCAATGCTTCGTATTTTGGAAAAAGTTGTTGGGTTTGTTGGGCCTAATACCGTTATTGGGGTCCGTGGGCCGGTTATGGAACGACTCCGATCCAATGGAACAGAGATCTTTAGGGGAGTTTCTGGAGTGGCCCTAAGTGTGGCGGAGTATTGGATGGAGGCCATTGAAAGAATTATAGACGACCTCAACTGCACGCCGGAACAAAAGTTGAAGGGTGCCGTGTCCTTGCTGAGGGATGAAGCCTACCAGTGGTGGCTTACGGTAAAAGAGGGTACTCTGTCTGATCGATTGACCTGGGAATTTTTCAAGTCCACATTTCAGGGAAAGTATGTGGGCGCTAGCTATGTTGATGCTCGTATGAAATAATTTTTGAATCTGGTTCAAGGTGACAAGTCTGTGGCTGAGTACGAGGTAGAATTTTTACGGCTTAGTCGCTATGCTTGCAGGATAATAGCTACGGAATATGAGCACTGTGTTCATTTTGAGGATGGTCTCAGAGATCGCCTTCGGGTTCTGATAGCTCCACAGATGGAGCGAAATTTTGCTACACTAGTGGACAAAACAAAGGTTGCTGAGGAGGTGAAGCGTGTTGAGCGCCAAAATCGAGAAAAGGAAAGGGGTAGAAATAAGAGAGACATAGAGCCTTCCAGATCCGTTCAGATGCCTAAGAAACATGCCAGAAGAGATGGGCCAGTCAGAGCTGGGCCCCCTTTTGGCACTTTTGGGTTGCCACCTTGCGCTGGTTGTGGAAGACGCCATGTGGGCGATTGCTGGAGAAGGATGGGAGCCTGTTTGGGTTGTGGATCGATGGAGCACCATATTAGAGAGTGTCCTCAAAGGCCGAATCAGATGCAAACTATTGGTAGAGGTAATATGCAACCGCTGAGGGGTGGTCAACAGCCATTGGGAGGCTGTAGCCAGGCCAGAAGGGGAGACGGTTCGGGTCATGGAGCACTGGGCAGAGGTGCTGATTATGCTCAGGCGAGACAGCCAGCTTTAGTCTATGCAGCACGCCGCCAAGAGGATGGAGACGCTCCGGATGCCAATACTGGTACATACTTTACCCATAGTGTACTATTTACCTAATTTGCAATTAGAACTAGAGTGCGCAACAGAAGCGTAGTGGTGTAACCTGTGTTGTGCGATTATTATATAGTTGGAAATTTCGAGGACGAAATTTCTTTAAGGGGGTAGAGTTGTAACGCCCCAAAAATATAGGGTTTGTAATCTTGCTGATTTGGTTTAAATTCCATGTGTTCTTGAATGGCTAAATATTTGAGTGTATTTGGGAGTTTTTAGGAAGCCTGAGTTGTAATAGCCCAAATTTCAGTGGTGTCAGTGTAACATCCCGAATTAGGGGTTGTTTGCAATTAAATTGTTTTCATGTGTTTGCCTGAAGAAATGCATATGTATTGGTTGTTTGATATATCCTTGGGTCTAGTCATAAACCCGGGCTAGGTCTGACTTAAGGCTGAAATTTTCTTTTAGTGCCTAAGGGGAGGGAGCTAGGTGAGATAAGGGTTAAGAGAAATTTTTGGAAGAATTTGACATGAGAAACCAAGTGGCAAGATGGCTAGGGGCGCTACCTGGGGAGCTTGAATGGTGCGGCGAAGTAGGGGTTCGAGCTGCAGGAATCGCGTTGGGGAGTTTTTATTTTTGGCGTTAAAGGAATTAGGTGAAGGAGGCTTTAAAAATATTTGTGGCGAGTTTAGACCAAAGAAAACGCCTTGGCCGAGTGGCTAGGGGCGCTACATGGGATTGTGGCAGTAAGGTCCCATGTTCGAGTAACATGGGCAGCTTATGGGAGTGTTATTTTTGCGTCAGGAAGGGAATTGGGCCAGGGAGGTCTTAAGAGAGGTTATAGGCGCTTTTGGACACAAAGATGGCCTTGGTAAAGTGGCTTTCATGCGCCTCTTAAGGGCCTGGAATGACGCCTGGCGCCGGTCTTGAGTTCGAGGAGTGGGAGCAGCAATTGGGCGTTTTATTTTGGCTTTTGGCGTTAAGAGGAAAGGGAGCCAGCGGGGGAGAGCTTAAAGGTAATTTGTGACGAGTTATGTCACACAAAGACGCCATAGCAGAGTGGCTGGAGGCGTGGGGAGTCTCCAGCAGATCTTGGGTTCGAAACCCATGAGCAGCAGCATGGGTAGTTTATTTTTTTTTACTGCTGGCGTGAAGGAGAAAGGTTGGTGGCCTGCTTGGGCTCTCAAATAGAGGACGGCAGGTAGTTGTTTTTTTTTAAAAAATCCTGCTGGAAGTATGGGTTAGTTTTATTTTATGTATTGGAAGAAGGGAGTTAGAGATGGGAGAATTGATTAATAATGTTGTTTTATTCAAATGGGTGTTAAAAAAATATTAAATTATCACAAGAGGGGGGAGCATGGTCGGCCTTAAGTATAGCAAGAGCATGGCCGAAATTCATGAAATTGTTTTTCTTTTCTTTACATTGTGATGGCCGAATATGGTACTTCCTAGGGTGGCATTTTCGGCATGGAAGTATGTTTATTTTGTGTGCCAAGTTTGCTTCTTCTTTCCCTCCTTTAATTCTTTTGAAATAGCCGAATGCCCTTGGCATTGAAGGTTATAGCCGAAACTTTGCTACCATTGCTCTCCATCATTTTGTTAGAACCTCAAGGGTTAATTTTTCTTCTTATTCATTGAAGCCGAACCCCCTATATTGGTAGCCATAGCCGAATCTCTTAGGGGTTGTCGACTTTTCTCTCGTAGTTTCTCCAAATGGCATAGTGGTAAGTATTTTCTTTTTAGCATTCGACTTTGGGTTCCTTCTCTTTTGGTATGCCGAAAGCAATGGTAAGCCTTAATATTTTTGGGTTGGCCTAACCTTATTAGGACCTTGGTTTCATGTCTTGTTTTGTAGTCAAGGAAGGATAGCGTTAAAGGAGTAAGGGGATCTCTCGGGTTTCGCTTCTTCAAGGTAAGGTGACATGTAGTTTCGGCCAAGGGCCTTGATTATGGATGAGTGTGCAAGCCGATTCTAACAAGTGTTTTGGTAGGGATCTCGACAAGTCAAGGGACAATTTCGGGATTTCGGTAAGATGGTAAATGGTTAAACATATTCGGCCAAAGGCCATTTTTGGTATTTGTGTATAACCGAGTGTACACTATTGGTTTAGGGGCAAATCGGCTAAGGAAATTAGAGGCTCTCGGGTTTTCAAACCGCGTTGGTAAGTGCTAATAAAGATTCGGCCTAGGGCCACATGTTGGTTTTGGGTGCCATTAGTTTTTCGGGATTATTAATATAGCCGAATGGCTATTAGTTCTTAAAGAATGGGTGTTGGCCGATTGTAGGGGGAAACAATATCACGGGATTTTGCTAGTATAGCTCGGGATTCGCTAGTCTCACAAGTAAACAGGTGTGTAAACTCTTACACACTTTATTAGTATAGATTGTTTATCATGTTGCTGCATAACCTCTCGTGTAGTAAATTTTGCCTTGTGGGCATAGGCTTGGATTCCGGGTAAGTCCCCTATTACGTGATCTACGATGTGTGTTCGTGTATGCCATCATATGCTGTTAAATGCTATGCTATATATAAATGCATGATATATGGGATCATAGTACTTGTTATGTGAGCATGATGATGGTGGGATTGATGAGAGGAGGGAGATGATCTCTATGGACTGTCACCAGTGGTTTTGACCACACGATGGGTTGGCCCCATCACTTGATATATTTGTGACTTCGGTCACCAGTGGTTTTGACCACCAGTGGTTTTGACCATACCGTTGATATAATTTGTGACTAAGTCCCAGTGGTTTGGTACCACCAGTGGTTTTGACCACATGTTGATA
Source organism: Gossypium australe (assembly GCA_005393395.2). Lineage (NCBI taxonomy): Eukaryota > Viridiplantae > Streptophyta > Magnoliopsida > Malvales > Malvaceae > Gossypium > Gossypium australe. Next base: position 114,574,516 of record CM016623.1, on the reverse strand, counting down.
TTTGTGACCTATGGTCATCAGTGGTTTTGACCACACGATGGGTTGGCCCCATCACTTGATATATTTGTGACTTCGGTCACCAGTGGTTTTGACCACCTGTGGTTTTGACCACACGGGGTAGAAAAAGGAGTATGGATGGCTAGCTTGGGTTGCATGTTTGCATGTCTTACTAATATCTTGTGTATGAGTTGCATTTTCGGGTTGGGGATTTATACACTGAGTCTTGGTGACTCACCCCTTCCCATATCATTTTGCAGGTGAGTAGATCGCGGAGATGGAGCCGGAGAGGACTCGAGGCGGCCATGCTTGTTCCTTGGATTTGAAATTTTATTTCGCACCGTTAAAGTTTATTATTTACTAAATTTTGGTTTGGTTTGTAATATGGTCGCTAGTTGTTATTTAGATGTTTAAGTAGTTGCTTTTACTTTACTTCCATTATATTACTAATGAACTTATAAACGGTTGAATGAATCGGTTAAAAGTAACGTTTTCAAAATAGGTAACCTTTACAAGTTTTCAAAGATGTTAGCATCGGGTAGCAAAACTTACCAAGTTAACAATAACTCTGATGTTTCTAAAAATTAAAATGATCCAATGTTTTCAAAGGTTTCAACTCAACCATGTTTATAAAAAAATCAATCCCACCTGAGTTTTAATAGACGCCGTTTTATAATCTCAGCAAATTTTTCAGATTTTTACCTGTTAATCAAAATCTTTCAAAACGTTTTTGCTCTGTGACATACCAGATCCGGTCAAGGCTCATGGGCCGGGTTTGGGGTGTTACAGTCAGAAATAGTGATTCGAGACCACCAAATCTGACAAATGAACTCGTAGACCATATTATTTAATATTTACAAGTCAAATGTAGCTTTTAAAATATTTTTAAAATAGTAAATTATGTTTTATAAAGATTTATTTGGTCAAGAAATCGAGAAAAAGAAGTATCGAGATCTCGGTGTTATAAACCGAGTCATAAGTATTTTTATGAATATTTACGGAATGTCAATAAGTTAGTATTAAAATTTCGTTAGAAAATTTTGACGTTTGGGTGGTTAATTAAATAAAAAGGACTAAATTGAAAAAGGTGTAAAAGTTGCTAGAAGGATTAAATGGATTAATTGTCAAATGAGGAAGGACCTAAAGTGAAAATAAGCCAAAGGAGATATTTTGGGCGGCAATAGCTGAGAAAAATCAGGAAATGGGTGAAATAAGGGCAAAATTGGAAAATTGTCAAAATTAGTTAAATAAAAATGGGACCAAATTGGAATATCTAGAATTCTCTTCATTTCTCTTCATTTTCTTCAGCTGAAAAACAGCCATGGGAGAGAGTTTCAAGCTGGTTTTCATACTCAAGCTTCATGTAAGTTTAATTCTTGCTTTCTCCTTGAAATTTCTATGTTTTTAGACTTTTACAATTGGGTCCAACTTACTATGTCATTAGTTTTTGATTCTATGGCTAATTTTTAAAGTTTATGTGGATTCGTGCTGGAAGAATATGATGGATAAATATTGAATTGAAGCTTTAATTTTGTTATATGATGATTTTATCAAGTAAAATTGATGAAAATTAGTTTTAGGACCTAATTGTGAAAGAGTTGAAATTAAGGCCTAGTGTTAAAATTCTGATTTTCAAAGGTTATGAAGTAGTTTAAAATGATAGAGAAAAGTATTAAATGAGAAAATTAGCTCAATTGAGGGGTTAATTGAGCAAGGATTGAATTGTATGAAATGTGGAATTTGAGACAAAATAGAAATCAACATGTTATACTAAAGCAGTTTTGGACAGCAGCAGTTGTCTAACTTTGAAAAATCATCAAAAATGGCATAAATTGAATTAGAAGTTGAATGAGATATAGAATTAAATCTTGTTGAGTCTATTTTCATATAAAAGAAACAGAGCAAGTAAAGGAAGTTTACATTTTGAGATATTTAAATTTTGGTAAGACTGGTTTAGAATAACTTTGTGAGCCCCTATTCTTACTTTAGAAATTCACTAAAAATTGTACAATAATAATTATGAGTTATAATTTATATATCTGTATTCCTTAGTGGGCCTATTTTCACTAGAAATAATCGGAAACACTATATGAAAATTGTACTATGAGATAATTGATTTTTAGTGAAGAGAGGTCAGAGCAGTAGGACTGTGTAACAGGGGAAAACTTAACTAATAAACTGTACTAATTGGCCACACCAAAAATTCTGGAAATATTATGGTAATAAGATATGTGAGTCTAGTTTCAAATAAAATTTACGGATCTTAATTTGGAGTTCTGTAGCTCAAGATAAAAATAATTTAGTGACGATGACACGGATGGACAGCTTGAATATTCACATAAGTAAATAGTGAAAATTATAGATAATGTTACTTACAAGTGTGTTGTTTATACTAAGGATGTGGATGGAGAGGAGGAGGAGGAAAAATAATAAATGAATGACTTGTGTATAAATTGATCACATGCTCGATTATAATTGATAAACGTTGAGGTAGAAATGATATAATGCTTTATTTCAAATATTTATTATGAAACTAAGATTATCGTTATGGTATAAAAATCGAATTGTAAGTTCATGTAACTTGAATTATATTCTTAAATGCTTGAAATGTATGTTATTGATATGAATATAATTTGAATGTTCATTGTATGAAAGTTGACGAAACATTGATATATTTGATAAAAAGGGAAAGAAATCCCGGTTGAATGAAAGGAAAATTCGATGGATCTCTGAAAAGGAATTGACGGTAAAAAGGGTCTAGCCCGGACGGGTGATCCTATCCCGGTATAGCCCTCCCGAAGAATATGTGTGAAAAGGATCTAGCCCGGACTGGTGATCCTGATATAGCCCTCCCGAAGAATATGTGGAAAATGGATTTAGCCCGAACGGGTAATTCGAATTAGGGTCTGAATTTAGCCTGGACTGGTAATTCAGATCCAAGCTCATTAGAGTAATTGTCGTTGCAGAGGATTTAGCCTGGACTGGTAATCCCGAAAATACTCTATGAGTTTATATTACAGGGGATTTAGCCTGGACTGGTAATTCCGCTGTAAGGATGAGGTTCGCGGGAGTGTGCTCTCTTACAGGGGATTTAGCCTGGACTGGTAATCCCGCTGTAAGGATGAGGTTCGCAGGAGTGTGCTCTCTGAAATGGAAATGTGCGCACATGAACATGAATTGATGGACCTGGATTTGTACACTAAAGTGTACCTTTGAAAATCCATCAAAAATTCCAAGAAATTCAACGGGATAAATATGGAAAAATATCAAGGGAATGGAAATCGTGGTATATATTATGTGATATAAGGAAATACGAGTTGATGAGACATGAACGTAGAACTTGGTTGACGAATGAGTTCATTTGTGATTATATATTTGTACATCCTTGAGTCTATTATCTGTATGAATTGGTATTCCAAATGAGTTAATGAGAAGAGTTCTAATATGAAATAATCTTAATTCTAAATGAAATATTATGAAAACGTATTTGAAATACATTGGTATGTCTTGTATATGTTATTTGAGTTCATAATGTGCAAAGTAATGTATGTGGAAATATGAGATGATGATACCTGTACATGGAATTTATTGGTGGATACGTACATCCAAATTTATATGATAGATTGTAGTGAACATTGAAATTGGGCTCAATAAGTGATTTGTCACTTTAAATTGTGATTGGCAGGAAGGGTTAGTGAATTGCATGTTTATGAATTGTTACACGTATTTGTCGAAATACAAGGAAATGATGGTAATTGATACATGGAAATATGAGAGTATGATATATATAAAAACATGACATATGTTTGATAAATGTGTTCATTCATAATTATGGAATGGTGCACCTCAAGTACACTATATGTGTAAAGAAACTTTTATAGTCAATTTCGGAATTTGAGCGATAAATGGCTTAAATTGTCTGTGAGTATTCCGTACTCCTCGGTAATGCCTCATACTTTATTCTAGCAATGGATACGGGTAGGGGGTATTACATGAGTTCGAGTCTGGGCATTGGAAAAATTTTAGTTTTTGCTCTTAAGTGAAGTTGGATGTTAGTAGTTAGGACTTATGTTTAAGTCTGTGTGTTTTAATGACACAAAAAGAGCATGTGGCTTGATGGTTGTGGCGTCACTAGGGTGGCAAGGGAATTGGGGTTCGAATCCCATGGCATGCAAATAGGAGGCTATTATTTTATGACTTGGTGGTGTGAGAGGTAGAGTTTGAATCAAACTCTGCAGAGGAGGTTGGAGACTTGGTCAACAATTTCGAATGGGAAGCTGTGAGCAATTCAAGGAGAATTTGGTGGAGAGTTTGAGGGAGTTGGTATGTGAGGGGAGTCTTGGCCGGTTGGGAGAGCATGAGTAAGGGGAATTTGGGCTAGGGCATTCATTTGGTCCAATTTCGGCTTTGTGAGAGTGTGGAGGTGACGAATTTTCTTTGGTCTTTTTGGGGTGTTATTTTCACATATTGGCACATTTTTCTTTTTTGACCATTCAGGTCTTTATTCTCTTCATCTCTATTCTCAACTGCTGCCCACTTTTTGCCGGAGCATAAATATCGAGTGCCCAGTTTTGATCAATCATTTGAAGTCTTTCTCTCATCTCTTCTCTAATCACTTATTCCATAGCCGACCCTCTTTTGCTTCCATCTCTTTTTTTTTCAAACTTCATTTTCCCCTTCTCTATTAGGTCGAGTCTTCATACTCCCTTCTTCTCAAATCTCTTTGTTCTCCATGGTTAGGGCCGAACCTTCTTGACTGATTACTGTCGGTATTCGTTGGTTATCGATTTTGGTAAGGGGGTTGCTTCAACCACTTTATCATTCCGTTATTAGCAAGGTTTCTTTTGACTCTATTAACAAGCTTCAGCTTTCCCTTTTTATTTCTTTCTACTAGGGGCCGGATGTTGATTGCTTTTAACAACTTTTATTATACCAAATCATGTTAGAAGGGAGAGATCGCCCTTGATCAGCAGGGAGGCGCTAGTATCTGTTAGTCCTAGCAAGGTGAGTGATTGTGGTTTAAGTTAATAACGCTGGTGGATTAAGTGTATACGTTAACCTGATTGGTGTAATCTGATACGATATGTTGGTGGATTGTAGGATTCGGAGAGTGTGGATCTTATCTAGTTTCACGAGCAGGTGTGTAATCGTATGCAGTATTCGATGGTCGGCTGAAAAGTCGAAAGTATGTAATGTTACACTGTTAAGACTGTAGATCGGCTAAATGCCGAAAAGCCAGAAATATGGCGTACGATGCCACATGAGCGTGCGATCGTGCGTGTGGTAAACTGAACCCATGAACTTGGGCACTAGACTGTAGAAGCCACCACGAACGTTCTCGTGGGCTTAGTTCATATTGGGCCTCGTTCGGCTGTGATGGGTCGTGTGGGCCCAATGGGCTCATGGGCCCCACATGGGTAAAATTCACGATAGTGGCAAATAATGGATTGGGCTGCGAAGTCCGCATAGCCGTGACAGAATTTGGGCTGATTGGGCCACATAAGCGTGTAGGCCCACTTGGGCCGAGTAAAGGGCCTTAGGCCCAACTACATTGTTTCGACCAAATGATTTACCTATGTCACTCGAGGCGACTGTAGGCCTTAGGAATGGCTGTTAAATGACGGAAATACCTCAACTTGTAAAATTACTAAAATACCCTCAATTTGTGAAATTACCAAAATACCCCCAGTTTATAAAATTACCGAAATACCCCTAGTTTGCAAAATTACTGAAATACCCCACTTTGCAAAATTATTGAAATACCCCCAGTTTATAAAGTTATCGAAAGATCCCCAGTTTGCAAAATTACTGAAATACCTCTGTAAGGTAGAATTATCGAAATACCCCTGTAGGGTAGAATTACTGAAATACCCTTATAGGGTAAAATGATTGTTTTGCCCTCGTGGATAAATGATTATTTTATGCTATGTTTCGGCTGACTTGAGCTATGATTTGTGTGTCTTTTTTTAGTATGCCATGTGATTTATATATATGTGCTTTGCATACATGACATGCTACATGGGATTGAGATTTTGTAATTGGAGGAAGTGATTGATCTGTTAGGGTCACGCGGGTCACCCGAGATGACTGTGGACCTACTGATTTGATTGTTAGGGTTGCACGGGTAGCCCGAGACAACTGTGGACCCACCGATTTGATTGTTAGGGTCGCACGAGTCGCCCGAGATGACTGTGGACCTACCGACGGCTTTAAGTCGCTTATATTCTGGCAGCTTTACTGCGATATCGGTTAGTGCCGCAACCGGTGCTAATATTGGTATGTTGGCTGGGTGGGTCGATTTTATCCCCACATGGTGTGTTGGTTGGTACGGGTGGTGTGCTGGCTGGATTGGGGTGGGGTGCATTCGTACACTATTGCATTTCTGTTTATGAGATCCGATACTGATTTGAGCTAGGCCCAAACGATTCTGTTATGGGCCGAGACCCAAACAATATTGTGATGGGCTTAGGCCGAATCTTCATACTCCCTTCTTCTCAAATCTCTTTGTTCTCCGTGGTTAGGGCTGAACCTTCTTGACTGATTACTGTCGGTATTCGTTGGTTATCGATTTTGGTAAGGGGGTTGCTTCAACCACTTTATTATTCCGTTATTAGTAAGGTTTCTTTTGACTCTATTAACAAGCTTCGGCTTTCCCTTTTTATTTCTTTCTACTAGGGGCCGAATGTTGATTGTTTTTAACAACTTTTATTATACCAAATCATGTTAGGAAGGGGAGATCGCCCTTGATCAGCAGGGAGGCGTTAGTATCTGTTAGTCCTAGCAAGGTGAGTGATTGTGGTTTAAGTTAATAATGTTGGTGGATTAAGTGTATACGTTATCCTGATTGGTGTAATCTGATGCGATATGTTGGTGGATTGTAGGATTCGGAGAGTGTGGATCTTATCTAGTTTCGTGAGCAGGTGTGTAATCGTATGCAGTATTCGATGGTCGGCTAAAAAGTCGAAAGTATGTAATGTTGCACTGCTAAGATTGTAGATCGGCCAAATGCCGAAAAGTCAGAAATATGGCGTATGATGCCACACGAGCGTGCGGTCGTGCATGTGGTGAACCGAGCCCATAAACATGGGCACTAGACTATAGAAGCCACCACGAACGTTCTCGTGGGCTTAGTTCGTATTGGGCGTCGTTGGGTTGAGATGGGTCGTGTGGGCCCAATGGGCCCATGGGCCCCACATGTATAAAATTCACGATAGTGGCAAATAATGGATTGGGCTGCGAAGTCCGTATAGCCGTGACAGAATTTGGGCTGATTGGGCCACATGAGCGTGTAGGCCCACTTGGGCCGAGTAAAGGGCCTTAGGCCCAACTACATTGTTTCGACCAAATGATTTACCTATGTCACTCGAGGTGACTGTAAGCCTTAGGAATGGCTGTTAAATGACGGAAATACCTCAACTTGTAAAATTACTGAAATACCCTCAATTTGTGAAATTACCAAAATATCCCCAGTTTGTAAAATTATCGAAATACCCCTAGTTTGCAAAATTACTGAAATACCCCACTTTGCAAAATTATCGAAATACCCCCAGTTTATAAAATTATCGAAAGATCCCCAGTTTGCAAAATTACTGATATACCTCTATAAGGTAGAATTATCGAAATACCCCTGTAGGGTATAATTACTGAAATACCCTTATAGGGTAAAATGATTGTTTTGCCCTCGTGGATAAATGATTATTTTATGCTATGTTTCGGCTGACCTGAGCTATGATTTGTGTGTCTTTTTTTAGTATGCCATGTGATTTATATATATGTGCTTTGTATACATGACATGCTGCATGGGATTGAGATTTTGTAATTGGAGGAAGTGATTGATCTGTTAGGGTCATGCGGGTCACCCGAGATGACTGTGGACCTACTGATTTGATTGTTAGGGTTGCACGGGTAGCCCGAGACAACTGTGGACCACCGATTTGATTGTTAGGGTCGCACGAGTCGTCCGAGATGACTGTGGACCTACCGACGGCTTTAAGTCGCTTATATTCTGGCAGCTTTACTGCGATATCGGTTAGTGCCACAACCGGTGCTAATATTGGTGTGTTGGCTGGGTGGGTCGATTTTATCCCCACATGGTGTGGTAGTTGGTACGGGTGGTGTGCTGGCTGGATTGGGGTGGGGTGCATTCGTACACTATTGCATTTCTGTTTATGAGATCCGATACTGATTTGAGCTAGGCCCAAACGATTCTGTTATGGGCCGAGACCCAAACAATAGTGATGGGCTTAGGCCGAATCTTCATACTCCCTTCTTCTCAAATCTCTTTGTTCTCCGTGGTTAGGGCTGAACCTTCTTGACTGATTACTGTTGGTATTCGTTGGTTATCGATTTTGGTAAGGGGGTTGCTTCAACCACTTTATTATTCCGTTATTAGCAAGGTTTCTTTTGACTCTATTAACAAGCTTCGGCTTTCCCTTTTTATTTCTTTCTACTAGGGGCCGAATGTTGATTGTTTTTAACAACTTTTATTATACCAAATCATGTTAGGAGGGGGAGATCGCCCTTGATCAGCAGGGAGGCGCTAGTATCTGTTAGTCCTAGCAAGGTGAGTGATTGTGGTTTAAGTTAATAACGTTGGTGGATTAAGTGTATACGTTATCCTGATTGGTGTAATCTGATGCGATATGTTGGTGGATTGTAGGATTCGGAGAGTGTGGATCTTATCTAGTTTCACGAGCAGGTGTGTAATCGTATGCAGTATTCGATGGTCGGCTAAAAAGTCGAAAGTATGTAATGTTGCACTGCTAAGATTGTAGATCGGCCAAATGCCGAAAAGTTAGAAATATGGCGTATGATGCCACACGAGCGTGCGGTCGTGCATGTGGTGAACCGAGCCCATGAACATGGGCACTAGACTATAGAAGCCACCACGAACGTTCTCGTGGGCTTAGTTCGTATTGGGCGTCGTTGGGTTGAGATGGGTCGTGTGGGCCCAATGGGCCCATGGGCCCCATATGGGTAAAATTCACGATAGTGGCAAATAATGGATTGGGCTACGAAGTCCGCATAGCCGTGACAGAATTTGGGCTGATTGGGCCACATGAGCGTGTAGGCCCACTTGGGCCGAGTAAAGGGCCTTAGGCCCAACTACATTGTTTCGACCAAATGATTTACCTGTGTCGCTCGAGGCGACTGTAGGCCTTAGGAATGGCTGTTAAATGAAGGAAATACCTCAACTTGTAAAATTACTGAAATACCCTCAATTTGTGAAATCCGAGACGACTGTGGACCCACTGATTTGATTGTTAGGGTTGCATGGGTCACCTGAGACGACTATGGACCCACCGATTTGATTGTTAGGGTCGCACGGGTAGCCCGAGAGGACTGTGGACCTACCGACGGCTTTAAGCCGCTTATATTCTGACAGCTCTCCTGCGATATCGGTTAGTGCCGTAACCGGTGCTAATATTGGTGTGTTGGTTGGGTGGGTCGATTTTATCCCCACATGGTGTGTTGGTTGGTACGGGTGGTATGCTGGCTGGATTGGGGTAGGGTGCATTCGTACAGTATTGCATTTCTGTTTTTGAGATCCGATACTGATATGGGCTAGGCCCAAACGATTTTGTTATGGGCCGAGACCCAAACGATATTGCGATGGGCTTAAGCCCACTAAAACTGTACTGTGACTGAATAGGGTTCAGGCCCAGACTACTTCTGAATTCTATTTATCTGACTGACTGTTTTTATATTAGGGGATTACACACTGAGTTTTCGTAAACTCACCCCGTTTTTTAACTGTGCAGGCAATCCCCAGCCTTAGATGGATCGGAGATGCGAGGGACTCGGATATGGCCCCACAACTGCTTCTGTTTTTCCATTAAGTTATTTATAAGTACTTTGTTTTGGTTTGGTTTGTAATAAGGCCTCTTAAAGTTTTCGGATTTTAAATTTTAGGTTTGGTTTTATTTTAATTTATATCTGTTAGAAATAAATCGCGGTTTTTCCAAAATAATTACTGTTTTCGAAACACTACGTTACAACTACTGTTTTCTGTTATCACGTTTCTGCAACGTTTTAAAAAAAACTTCTGCAGTTGAAGGAGATTTTGAAGGAAATCAATAACATTTTAAAAGTGAACAAACCTTTTTCAACGAACCCCGTTTTGAAAATAAACGAACACAAATTGAGGCTTTACACAAGTTTTAAATGCAAAGAAGTTTTTAAATATTAATAAGGGTTTTCAACGAAAATATGGTTTTCGAAAAACACTTAAATGTGACACGCCAAATTCGGGCCTAACTTCTAGGCCGGGTTTAGGGTGTTACAGCTCATGTGAACATTTTAACAAATAATACATTCATAAATTACATAGATATTTATTCGAAAATATTTTTTATTTCAAAGATATTTATTAACGTAATATACAAAGCTATAAATATAAATTTATGTTTATTATATTTATATTTAATTAAATTAACGTGTCACCGACAATAAACTATAAGCAATTAATTTAAGCAAGTAGCTGGAATATTGCCCTTGCTAAAATTGGGGTCCAAACAAATTCAATGTTCTTAGCATGATGTTAGAAAATGGAAAGTGGTTCTGATTTATAGTTTGTAATGTTTTGCACTATTAATGGTGTTAGTGCGAGTCATTTTGGGTTATTAGATGTAAATTTTACGGTTTATATTCACAATTTAAGATTATTCTTTAAATCTTGAATTTTATTTTTTATTGAGAGTGCAATGTGTCTTATTATTACATTATATCACTTGTTAATTTACATCAATCTTTATAGTTTAATGTTAATTAAAATAAATTATTTTATTTTAATTTTTTTATGTCTTTAATTTTTATTGAGAGGTTTTTTATGGGCAAAATACCAGAAAATGCCCAAAATTTTCGAAAATTACCGAAAAGGGCCGGGTTGAAAAAAATTTACGGAAAAGGGCCATTTTCCCCAAAAACGCGTCCATGTCAGCGCGTTTTTGGGGGATACGGACCAAAAGAGCGCCCTGTAGAACGCGTTTTTGTCCACCTCAGCAAAAACGCATCCACATAGGCACGCTTTTGCTGAGGTGAACAAAGCGCGTCCTACGTGGCGCACTTTAGCCCGTGTTTTTAAAAAAAAACTATTCTCGAATATTTTAAAAATTTACGAGAATAAACCTTTATAATGGCTCAAAGTGAGAACACCATTTTTTTTAAGGTGTCATCAATTAATAAGGAAATATAACTTGCAAAGGAAATCTTTATATAGACCCAAAGTCTCATTTCCCTTGTTTTCTTGAGTAAAGTGGGATATGAGATATGTGTATTTATAGACTCATGAATAGTTTTGCAGCTTGTTCCTAAACAATGTGGGATTCCTTCCTCTTTTAACTAACAACATGAGATGACATGCTACACTATATTTGATTTTTTTTTACAAAACAATTTCTCTTTTTTTTTAAAATTTATTTAACATTTTCTTATATTATAAAAAACAAGAAACAAAACAACTCAAATAAGAGTTTAATCTTTGGTGGTGATGTTGATTTTAGATATATTCCCCACCCGCAAGTAGATATCATACATTCTATATAATTAAAAAAGGTATAATTAAAATATTTTTATTATTTTTTAATATTACTTTTATATTTTTTGAATTTTTAAATTTTAAAAAATTAATTAAATGTTGATGTGTCATCTACATGTATGTAACATCAATAAAGTTTAAAAATATTAATTTTTTATTCGTGATTTGACAAAAAGAGGTAAATTTAAAGGCTAAAAAAGCATAAATTTAAAAAAGTTTTCAATAAATTACTAATTTAGTTACATAATCTAATATAATTTAAAAATAATTATTAACATATAAATTTGTATGAATTCTTGTTATATATGGATTCAAACCCGTTTGTTCCATCAACAAATTGATCTGCATGAGACTTAAGGGTTAGAATTTTGTGTAACCCTTTTTCCTCCTAATTTTTACTTTTAAAAAGAAATTGCAATACAATTTTTTTATTATAGAATTCTCCAATTTTTATTTATTTATTTGCTTAGAAAGCTTTATTGACACTGCTTTTGTTTTTCCATCAACCCAATTTAAGAGACATTTCACTTTTTTATAATTAACAAAAAAACAAAAAGAAAATAAAAGAAATTACTTTTTTCTTTTTCGTGTTCGATACAAGATAGATGAAATATGAAAAATAAAATGAAATGAAAATATATTATTAGTGATATATCACCTCCATTATTTCGGGGAAAGAAATAAAAATAATTTTAATTTATGATACTTTCACTAGTATTTTTTTTGTAAAAAAAAAGTTGATATCTATGCTACTAATGAAGTTTCTTAGTGAGTTTGTTACTACTAATAAAGTTTATTTGCATGGTTGAGACCTTATGCTTTTCAAATATTTTTATTATATTTAAAAAAATAAGTGATTTATATAACTACTAATATACTATTTTGACTCTTTTTTTTTAATCGAGTTAATGTTGGTTATCTCGTGATACCAATTCGATAAACACTTTATTTATATTAAATTATAGCATACTCATGATGTGGGTGACAATTAAAATTATTTAACAAATATATTTTAAAAAAACGGATATAAATACTAAATGAGGTTTAATTAGTTGAATAGTAAAATATAAATATTACAAATTATAAAGACCTAGGTTGAAAACCTAACATGTATATATTTTTACTATTATTCTATATAAAATGATAACCCTATAAAAATATCTAATTTAGTTTGTGATAATACCAAATTTATTAAAAAATTAATATTAGTAAAGATATATAGTACAAAACTAAACATAAAATTTTATATGTTAAGGAAATAGCGGAAAACATATCATATTTGTAGAACTGTTTAGCAGTGTGGGAGAATGGGATCATTACAAGGAAAAATGAAATATATATCATTAACAACAAACATAAAAGAAAGCGTCTTTTATAATATAAGAAAAATGAAATATATTTATAAAATATATTTGAGTTGTTTTGTTTATTGTTTTTTATAATATAAGAAAATGTTAAATAAATTTTTAAAAAAAGAGAAGTTGTTTTGTAAAAAAAATCAAATATAGTGTAGCATGTCATCTCATGTTGTTAGTTAAAAGAGGAAGGAATCCCACATTGTTTAGGAACAAGCTGCAAAACTATTCATGAGTCTATAAATACACATATCTCATATCCCACTTTACTCAAGAAAACAAGGGAAATGAGACTTTGGGTCTATATAAAGATTTCCTTTGCAAGTTATATTTCCTTATTAATTGATGACACCTTAAAAAAAATGGTGTTCTCACTTTGAGCCTTTATAAAGGTTTATTCTCGTAAATTTTTAAAATATTCGAGAATAGTTTTTTTTTTAAAAACACGGGCTAAAGCGCGCCACGTAGGACGCGCTTTGTCCACCTCAGCAAAAGCGCGCCTATGTGGACGTGTTTTTGCTGAGGTGGACAAAAACGTGTCCTACAGGGCGCGCTTTTGGTCCGTATCCCCCAAAAACGCGCTGACGTGGACGCGTTTTTGGGGGAAATGGTCCTTTTCCGTAAATTTTTTTCAACCCGGCCTTTTTCGGTAATTTTCTAAAATTTTGGGCATTTTCTGATATTTTGCCCTTTTTTTATGCTATAAATTATATTTTGATTCTAGTTCATTTTTATTAAATGCAAATATTTCAAATATAAATGGAAAATAAAAATATTATCACTTTATTAATATTAAATTTAAAATTTATTAAAATATAATGTACCTTCGTACATTGCACTAGAGGTGTTCATGGGTCGGGCGGCCAGACCGAAATTTGGAAGGGTTTGGGCAAAAATATAAGCCCGAAAAATGGGCTTAGACAAAAAATAAGGCCCGTTTAAAAAATGGGCCAGGCCTCGAGTAAGGTATTTTTGGCCCAAGCCCGGCCCGGCCCGACCCGAATTCATTAAATGACAAAAAAAAATCTGCTATTTTTTTTTTATTTTTGAATGTTCTTTTCTTGTTGTTTTCTCCCTATTTTGCTACAATATTACTATTATGTTGCTACTATTTTGTTGTTATTGATTAAATATTGTATAAAACTTATTTTATTGTTAATTTTGTTATTATTTTAAAGGCATTTGTTAATTTTATTATTATTTTAGAGGTATTTGCTTGTTAAGTTACATCTATCTTAGTGTTATTTAAGTCTACATATTTTTTTAAAATTTATTTTCAATTTGTTGGGTAATATTTATTTTGATTTATTTAGTATTTTTGATGTATTATATATATATATTTAAAAATTATATAAAAATTTCATACGGCGGGCTGGACTGGGCCCGGGTTTTAGCATTTTTATATGGGTCGGGCTTGAGAAAAAATTTAGGCCCATTTTTTGGGCCCGACCATACCCAAGCCCAATAAATGGACCTAAATTTTTAGTTGAGCCCAGCCCGAACCCGGCCTGGCCCGGCCCGACCCATGAACACGTCTACATTGCACAAGTTTAAAACTAGGTATAATTATTTAAGAAAAAAATATTTATTTTATTATTACGAGATATTGCACGATCACAATAGGAGTAGAATTTTTTAAAAATTACTTTAAAAACATTTATGAAAATAATAAAAGTAACATTTGATATATTTTTTGAAATAAATATTTTTAAATTAAAATATATGGGTGTTCTTAAATTTATTTAATAAAATATATTAAAATCAAGTTTTTTATATTAAAATTAATTAAATTCATAAATTAACTTCTGATATCAATTTATATATTATAGATTAAAGGCCCATTTGAATTTTTTTAAGAAATAGGCCCATTTGATTAGACATTGACTTACCAAGTTGCCTCAAATTTACAGAAAAGGGATTTGAACACGTGTTTACCAATCCATTAAGTAGTACACAAACTAATTGAAACCCACTTGTAAGTTTATCAGAATTCCCAGGAGCAGTCAAAAGTCTGTTTGGAATTTGAAATCTTGACCCTCTTAAAAGAGACGTTATAGGTTTTTTAATTCCACTTCGTTCTAATAATGATTTAAATTAAATTTACAAAATTTTAAGCAAAACAATTTTAATTTTATTATTATTTTTAAAAAAAATGGAAAACCCCTATGCTCTTATTTACTCTGTGTCTCCATTTATTGCTTTGAACTACATCAGACGCACACAAACACACACTTCTCTCTTTCTTTATCTCTCAGTCCTTTTCTCACTCTCAAAGGAGGAGCCTTTCACTTTTGTTTCTCCCAAAAATCTCAAATTTAAGCTGAACCCCATTGCAACGTTCTGTCCTTTTCTCTATATTTAAGTTGAACCATGAAATATTGTTGCATTTAAGCTGATCTCATTCATTGGATTTCAGTGTAAGTCTTTTTCTTCTATTTAAAGTTCTGGGTTTCTTTTTGTTTCTTTTTTTGGGGGGGGGGGGGATTTGGCAATTGCTTTTCTTATCAAATTGCTGTTTATTGATCATTGTGTTGTTGGTTTGAGCCTCTATGCTTATTTGTTGTTTGTCAAAGAATTGTTTTCTTTAAAGGATTGTGCCCTTAAAATATTTGAATCTAGTCTTCTTGATGGATTTTGAACTAAATTGAATTGCTTGCTATATTATAGGGGCAATTTCTCTCTTTCTATCATTCTCAGACAGCCTTTTATTTGCAGATTTTATTAGAATTGGGACCTAAGGTGTTTTTTTGGTAAAATGAGAGTATGCAATTAGTTTCTACAAATTTTATTTTTTTTGTTAGTCCCCCTTAGTACCATAGGAACTTCATCTGTTAAAGCTAATTTCAAATGGTATGATATTGTAGAGATATTGATATAGAAGGGCTTTGACATTGTAAGTTGCTTGTCACCGGAAAGTGTGGGAATAAAAGAGCTAAATATCTTAAGAATGAGTGCATTGTGATATAGATTTAAGATGGTGACAATGTGATTTTTGTGTTCATTTCATGTTCTTATATTGTCTTGCTTGTTTGACAAATTTTAGCTGTTTGAAATTCTGCCAAGTCAATGGCAGAAAAAAAGGCGTGCAATGTCTAGTTAAGTGGGATGAAAAATGAAGATACAGATGCTACATTTGGCCGTGTTTTGTGTTGTTAGAGATCTAAGGGTAAGAAGAAACTAGTTCATCTCCATTGATAGGCTTTTAACATCCTTTTTAGGGTACCAGATAGATATCTGATCTTCCATTTCGTCTGATAAAATATTGACTGAAATTACAAAGAAAGCTCCTATCTTGGAGTGTTGAATAGCATGCATATGCTTTTTAGAAAAAAATAGTCAGAATTTCAATTTGGTCTATACTTAACTGTTTGTTGTGTCTAATAATGTCTGCAGATGGATTTGGCTGGTGGAGTGGAGTTTCTGTTTCTCTTGTATCATTTGCTTCTATAAGTTAAGCAGTTCAAATTCTGCTTTTATACAATGGGGGTTGACAAAGAAGGATCGAAAAATGGAGGTGGTTATGTAGGTGGATTTTTTCAGCTATTTGACTGGAAAGCGAAATCTCGGAAGAAGTTATTCTCTAGCAAGTCTGATTTTCCAGGTATAACTGTCTTCCCTATACAGATAAGAATGCAACATGTTTGTTGGCTTGCATGGCAAGCATATGCAATTGCAAATTATATTCTTATGCTATAATACCGTCTTTTTTTATGTTTGCTAATGTTTTCTTTCCCCTTCAATTTTTTAGAGCGATCAAAACAGGGAAAGAGAAATGATGGGAACTTGCCGATGACACGACTCCATCTGGTGAGAACTAGCAAATCTCAGTTGAATTCAGGGTTGATCCTTTTACACTCTTGAACAGTAGCACTTCAATCGAGATTCCTTTACAATTGTTGCTGTGATTATTGCAGACTGATGAGGATGAAATTGGAGCCGGGACAAGCATAAAGGGAAGTAGCGATTATAGTTGTGCTTCCTCAGTCACAGATGATGATATGTATGGTACTAGGGCCCCTAGTGTGGTTGCCAGGCTTATGGGATTAGATTCGTTACCCACATATTCTGAGCAATACTCCACCCCTTTGTTTGACACTCAATCTCTTCGAGATGCTCATTTCCGGAATAGAAACCTTAATTATCATCATGACCAGCTAGGAGTTTATCCTGGAGATCTTTTCAGTAAGATTGAGGGCCCTGCGAGGAACTTTATGGAGTCAATGCCTCAGAAGACAGTCAGCAAGCCTATAGAGAAATTCCAAATCGAAAGTTTGCCCCCTAAGGCAGCTAAAACAATTCCCATTACCCACCATAAACTTTTGTCTCCTATCAAGAGTCCTGGTTTTATTCCGATTAAGAATGCGGCTCACATAATGGAAACAGCTGCACGAATTATTCAGCCTGGCCCACAAGCCACATCTAGAGCCAAAATCCCTCAGGTTGGTTCGTCCTCAGTGCCGGTGAAAGTTCGTGATTTCAAAGAAAAAATGGAGGCTGCACAAAAAATGCCTGTGGTCAGATCTTCTTCTCTGCCCTTGAAAGCTCAAGATTTAAAAGAGAAAACAGAATCTGCACATAAAACATCGAGGCTCACTGAAAGGACTAGAAGGCCAGTTGAGTCAAATGCGGCCAAGTATCTTAAAGGACAATCTTTGAACAAGAGCTGGAATGGATCCATAGAGACAACATCACCCAGGACTTCTGATACTGAAGAAATTTCTTCTGCTTTAAAGAATAAAGGGAAGTCGATATCACTTGCAATCCAAGCTAAGGTCAATGTGCAGAAAAGAGAAGGATTAGCTTCGAGCATCAACCGGAGTTTGTTAGGGTCGAAAGACCAGAGTGAGGTTAAGTGTAGTCAAGCCTTCAAGAGTCAACCAAGTACTCAAAAGAGTTTGCATAAGAAACCTTCAATGCACAATTCTTCTAGTGTACTCAGGCAGAACAATCAGAAGCAGAACTCTATAGCCGATAAGGACAAATTACCTTCAAAGAATGCGGGTGCCAATTCGCACAGTAGAAAAGTGCTCTCTGGGGATTCTGCTTTTGCGCAACATAGAATGTCAGTTAAAACTGCTGGAAACTCCAAAACTGGCTCGAGGAAGTTGGGCTTAGTTACAGCGGATAGCGAAAAAGGAGGTCCATATTCCAGTACAAAAAACCCGAGGAAGAAAAGATCAATAGATAGGGATTTCCATTTTGAGAAAAATCAGGTTGTTGATAGTGTGTTGATTGACAGAAACCAGAAGGAAGATCATCCTGTTACTGAAAGGAACATCAGCTGGGTTGAAGATAGCAAGAAGAAAGGCATGGATGTTGTCTCATTCACATTCACAGCCCCGCTTACCCGTTCAATGGAAACATCTCAGGTTTCTCAGAAAAATAACAGCTTTTGCTTGGATAACCGGGGTAAGAGATTGTTGCCTGACACTGAGAATCTGAAGTTGCCTTCATCAGGACATAATGTGATAGGGGGAGATGCTTTAAGCATGCTTTTGGAACAGAAGCTAAGAGAATTAAGTAATGCGGTCGAATCGTCCTGCCAAAAGTCTCTCAATTCAGGATCACCTTCTAGTTCTACATCATTTTCACAAGATTTTGCGCACAGCACTCCTAATGCTTTTAATAGCTTGCCCCGGTTACATGATAAACTTGGTAGTTGTCACAGTTCCAATCTTTCCTCTGCTGATTTTCAACTGCTCAGATTGAAACACAAGCTTCAGGTAAAAGATTTAGCATTTCAAGCTGCAGCTTGATTGTGTGTCACCTTTGAGGTTTTAATGGTTAACCATTTTTTCTTCTCAGGCACGAGAGACTGTTGTTATCAAATGCATCAAAACTATTTCATGAATTGATATTTAACACTGTTATGGTACATTCAGGGAGGAGTTGATGAATGCAGTAGCAGCCCTCTTGATGCTTGGCAACCTAGTCCGGTTTCTATCCTTGAACCGACGTTTTCAACTGAAAGCTGCAACTCTTCAGATAGCACTGATAGTTTCAGTATAGAAGGTAAAGCTCATGGCTTACCCTTTATGTTCAGTACTGAATCTATGCTATAAGTTTTTCTATGGGTATACTAATGTGTATCCCGGATATTATTTCAGGAAGTAAGCAGTGTTCATCTGTCCAAGCTCAGGAAGTTCTTGGGCTAAGTTCTTTAAAGAAGCTACGCTCACTAGAAGCTGATACAGAGTTATCAGATTCTGCTTCCTCCATGTATTCGAGAACTGTGGCTAAATGTAATGAAAATATTGTTTTTATGTCAGAATCCATGAAATCATCCAACTGGGAACTAGAATATGTGAAGCTGATACTGTGTAACTTGGAGTTAATGTTCAAGGACTTTGCCTTAGGCCGTGCTCGTGAAACTATAAATCCTCATCTCTTTGATCAGTTGGAAAGCCGAAGCGTTGGGTTTGGTCATGATGGTGAGTCGAGGCTAGAACGGAAGGTACTATTTGATTCAGTCAGTGAATGCATGGACTTGAGATGCAGACGGTATGTTGGTGGAGGATACAAAACGTGGACGAAAGGGATGACAATCCTGAGACGAAATGAGTGGCTAGCTGAAGAAGTGTACAAGGAGATATGTGGGTGGAGAGGCATGGGAGATTGCATGGTGGATGAGCTTGTGGACAAAGACATGAGAAGCCAACATGGAAAGTGGCTGGATTTCGAAGTAGATGCGTTCGCACTAGGAGCAGACATCGAGGGTCAAATACTGAATGCCTTGGTTGATGAGATGATTAGTGAGTTCTTGCCATTTTAAAAGCTTTGTCAGTAATGTACGGTGGTTGAGTTTATGCACATGGATTGGCTTCTTTAAAGTTGATGATGCAGCAATCTGTATATGGAGAGAGGGGGGGGTGGGGGGGAACAATGAGGGCCAAATAGTGAAAGCTTTTTTGGAAGCTGAATATGATCATCAATGACAGCCATGATGTACTCTTTAAGCATTTAATTTTGTTTTGTCACTGCAAAATTTACAGTGTATGTTGTTTCTCTTCATATATATATATATATAGATAGAGAGTTATCATCCCTTGAAGATCTTATTCTTGTAATCATGAAAGATTCTTTAAAGTTAATTCTTCAAACTATTGTGAAGTCTCTCTTTCAAGTCAATTTAATGAATCACCAGTAAAATACAATAAATAATAATAATAATAATAAATGGACTACATATAAAATGAACTAGACAAATGGTCACTAAATTATCAAAAGTTAAAAGCTAAATTATGAATTTATGATCACTCGCGTTATTTAATTGTTAAAAATATTTTAAAAATAATATTTTATTTTATTAAAATTCATAAATTTATTTTCTACTATTATAAAAACATTTTTTAAAGGTAGGATTATGCAAATCTTAAAAAATAGAATTTTATAAAAATTCTCATAAAAATTTAATCGAATTTAATCCTATACTTCTATATGATTTGAAAAGAAAAGATATTATTATTCCTCTATGTAGACCTAATAATTCATATACTCACGTTATATTTATTTATTTACTTTTGTCATTATCATGATTAAATTATAAGGATAAGGATTTTAGAGATCGAAAATAAATTTTCATTACACACAATACAAACATTTTATCATATGAAGAATAATGACTTATCAAATCAAGTTAAAAAAGGCACTGATGATGATGATGATGATGATGATGATGATGATGATGATGATGATGATGATGATGATGATAATAATAATAATAATAATAATAATAAGGGTAACTTACGGTGACTTAACTTTTAAAACACTTTCATTTTGGTCAACAAAAATAAAATCATTGTAATTTCGTCACCTAACTTTTAGAATGCTTTTATTTTAGTCATCCAAGTGTTAAATCTCTAATAGTGGTTGATTGTAAACATCGCATCATATTTACACTTTTATTTTGGTCACCTAACTTTTAGGTCGCTTTCATTATGGTACCCAAAAATAAAAACTAAAATAATATGCATTAAAAATTTATTAATTTATACTCTAATTTTTTTTCAATATTAAAATTTTAAATTTTAAATTTTAAATTTTAAAAATCAAAATCAATTAAATAAATTATTAAAATTTATTATCCAATATTGAAATTAATTAAATTAGTTAATTTAATCTCCCTCTAAAATATAAAATTTTATTGTATGTTTTCAAATTAAAATCTGTAATGACCTGAAAGTCAATGGTGTCATAAACGGTGGTTTCGGAATTCTGAATTTTGATGATAGAGTCAGTAAATATTAATAATTAATATTTACAAGGGTACTATAGTATTATACTGAAGTTTGGTCTAATAATTTTGATTATTTGAAAAGCTAGACAAGGTATAAGTGTATCAATTCTAAAGTCAGTGATTTTAGAAATTGAGATAGTAAGATCTTGTTTTCGTAAACCGTACATGCAAATATTTTTATTAAAATTTTTATGCAGTTATGATAAAGTGAATTGAATTTTGGTCAAATAATTTTATCGAATTAGGAATTAATTTAAGCACAAAGACTAAATTGTATAAATGATAAAAGTGATAATTGTTAAAGATTTTTAATTAAAAGATAATGTAAAGGGCTTAAATAAATAATAAACTTAGGGTTAGTAATGTGTGAATGTATGTTTATATTATAAAATATTAAACATTAAAATTTATAAAAAATGAAAACATAATTAATAAAGTAAAGATAAAAGTTTGGTGTAATGAAAGAGAAAGTATTCGTTCTGTTTTCACCTTTAAAAATTCGAAGCTAATTAGGGAGAAAGGTAGACCAACGGCAAGGGCTTTCAAGCTTCAATTATTAGTTTAATTTAGTTTTTTTTTTTTGTAATTTTTGTGTTTTTTAAAAATTTTGGGAATTCAAATTAGTTGACTCATGTTATATTTTTGTTATTGTTAAAGTCTGTGGAGGTTAGCATTGTTGAGTAATTGAAGTTTTAGGGATTAATTTGATAGACTTTAAGTTTAGTATTGGAAAAAGATTAAATTGTAGAGTCAATTGATGATTTTATGCAATAGGGATTAAATTGCACAAATTCAAATTTTGGGGTAGAAATGAAAAATATGAAGTTAAATTAGGCCTAGAGTGAAATCGGTATAAAAATTAAAGGCTTAATTTGAAAGTTATGTTAGTCTTGGTTTTAGGGACTAAATTGAATAAATTAAAAAAATTCACATAAATTAGCAATTGAATGTCAAAATGATTGTATATTGATGATTTCGTGTATTTATGTTATTTCGTAGCTAACGTCAACCCAAATCTCTCAAAACGGAAAGGAAATGATAAAATCATCAACAAATAGCTTGGAGTTTACGATTTGTGTTTCTATGATCCGAACTATTTCAATTGATGCATTTATGAACTGTATTGCATGGTAAGATTATAAGGTGAGTTAAAAATGATAAGAAGAGCTGAATTGATTCAATTCAGATTTGTTCTTTGCAACGAGGACTAAAGTGAATAATTTTGAAAATATCGTATAATGATATAAATATGAAATTGAATCTATTTTGAGATGTGATATATATATTATTGCGTATATGTATTGAAGAATGATGGATGAAATAACGTTATGGATTTGGGACATTGACTATAAATGAAATTGAATAGAGGATACCGGGGTTAAGTCCAAAAATGTGACTATAATATTAAAGCGATAAAATTATTACGATTGTTATATGGAGATATGTATATGTTACAACTATGTTAGATTGATTTATTATAGTAAATCAAATTGTAGTAATAAATGGTGCATTATGACATAGCTCTCCAATATTAGTTTGCATTAGATCCTGTTGTTAAGTCATGCATTACATAATTTGTATTATAATCTAATGGTAGATATAGAAATACCACCGAGTTATACTCGTACGACTTTGTTTTCCGTGTGCGGGTTAGGTACTTTACAATTCGATCGTCAACTTAGCATCCAACAACAATCCCGAACTCAATCATGGGTGATATTTTAAAATTTGGTCATGGCATGTACCTAAGTTGTCTTTTGGGTAATCAATGTTTTATTTCAAGATTCTTGTCACATTTTGAGGATTATGTATATGTATATATGTGTTTGATGACAATGGTCATGAAAATGACATTTTGATGAATAGATTGACTTGTACATTTGCTTGTTTAGATGGTGATTAGATGATGTGCCAAGGAATAGGTACATAAAGGTGATTTGTAAATTTATGTATGCTTAAAATGAGTTGGTAGGCTTGGTGCATATAACTTGCTTGAATGGTCATTTTGTTGTATAACTAATTGTTAGTTGATGTTCTATTGATGGCTTATTAGAATGATATGTATGTGATGTTTTTGTGATTTTGAATTATCAATTGAGGTACCAAATGTGGCATATTAGTTAGGCACTTAGATTGGTTGAAATAAATGATGTTTTGGCATGAAATTGATGTTTTTAAATTGGTTAAAGTATGGTATATTTAGTTGTTTATGGCATAAGTGAAGTGGGTTGTTAAGCTTGCATTAAGAGGTATTTTCAAGTACACTCGGGCTGAGACACGACCGCGTGCCATACACGGGCACATGGCACAGTCGTGTGGTCCTTAAAGTTTTAGGTGGTTTTGGTGCACACGACTACATTATATTACACGGCCCGATGACATGACCGTGTGACCCATTCCACACGGCTACAATCCCTTCACATGGTCAGGGGACACGGGCGTGTGATCCCTGTTTGTAAAACTTTTCTATCTTTTTGTTTTTGATTCAATTTGATCCCTGATTGTTATCGGATCAATTTTAAGCTTTCGTAAACTCAATATAAACTTGAGACTGAATGAATTTCATGTTGTATTTGATTATATATAAATAAATTGATGTTGCATTAACATTTGAATTAGGAAATGTAATTAAATGTTTGTTTTTGTTTGTAGTAACTTATAGCTTGGGTTCGACGATCGAACCAGGTGATAAGCCATAAAAGTAACATGTTTTAATCCCATTCTTGATGCGTTTTTTGATGATTTATTATATAATTTAGTGAATTTGATGCTCCTAATCTTTTAATTTCATGTTTCTATACCTAGGAGAGCATAGGGGAGCAAAATGAGCGGAAAACGGGCCAAAATCGGACAAAACAAGCTATTTTCAGGAACCACATGACCTGGGCATTCCCACACGGGCTGGCCACATGCCCATGAGCCAGCCCATGTCGATTTTGAACACTGTTTCCCTAACAAGCGAAAAAGCCAATTTTTAGGGTTTCTGAGCATTCTAAAGATTATTTTTATTTAATTATGGTATATTTTTTATATTTTATTTTATTAAAATTGTTTACAACAAATTCCATATTGGATATTTTTATATTATTTATTTTTAATATAATTTGTTAGCTCGATAGAACAAACCGAAAACGCCAAGAGGGGGTGAATTGACCTTTTAAGAAATGGTGGAAGTAAAGAGAGAAAATCAAAACTATTAACACAATAATTTAGAGTAGTTCGGCCCCAATTGCCTACTCCACTACCTTAACTTTCCACCACTAAGGATTTTCCCAAATTCACTAATTTGTTTAACCTTTGAGGATAAGGTTTAACCTTACACCTCCTTAAGATTTCTACCCTAAATCTTAAGATACAAACCCTCTCAAAGACATACAAATAAGCAAATAAAGAAACAATCCTTACAAGATTAAATTGTTTGCAAAATGAAGCTCAAATACAATAGAATACACTTGAGCACAAAGATATAAATAAAGCTTACAAGTGTATGAAAGAAGAATATAAAAGTATTAAGCTCTAAGGTTGTTTGATTGATGATATTTGCTTGAAAGTGCTTTTCTTGTTGTTGTAGGTCTTTGGAAGATGGTATTTACACCCCCTAATAGATTTCCAACCGTTGAGGTTGTTGGTGTAATGAATATGGCCGTTCGGGATATAAAATCAGAGCACTTATTTCACTTGCAACAGCGAGTACCGATACCAACTAAAAGGGTATCGATATTTTTTTTGTAATAAATGCTAATTCACTGACGTTGGGATTTATTAGTCGATACCAACAAATATTTTATCGGTACTTTGGAAGAGGTATCGATACCGAATCGATACTTTGTAGGGTTTGTAAGAAACAAAATTCTATTTTGATATCGTTTTTAAGAAATGTATCGATTATTTTTAAAAAAATATTAATACCTCAAAAAGGATAGAATTTAAATTTGATTAGATGAGACTTTGAAGTTGGAAGTGAGAATGGAGAGATGTGGGTTAAATTTACAATTAACACCAATATTAACAAACCTCTCCCATACCTTTATAAAAATATTAGAGATCATTAATTTTCTCTTCATACATAATCGAATATGAAAATCCAAATTTTGGAGAATTTGAGATTTTCTTAAAGCTTTAGAAATTAAATAAATAATTTTGGCTTTTTGTGTTGAAAGAGACAAATGGTCACTTTCACGTACTTTTGGGAGGTCCAAATATTAGCGGCATATCTGCTTACACATCTCCATTTTGTATACATAACCTTATAAAAACAGAAAATTACTATTAATTAGTACTATAAAACAGTCAAACACATCGTCCTAATTCCAAAGTATGAACTCCATTTTGTGGTTGGAATCAAAATTTAATAGAAGAAGAGAAATACAAATAGTAAAACATCAATTAAGTAAGTTTTTGAACAAAAATTAAATATTGGGGACACATAAATTTACTAAAATTCAACCAACTACAATCTATTTCAAAAGACAGAAACTTTATGAGTTTTTTTTTCTTTTTTAAATTAAATCAGCATATGCATTCAACCTAAACTACAAAAAATTCATTATTTTTATTTAAATTATAAAAATAATTATTAAAATATTATTTTTGTTCTATTTTGATCACTAAACTTTTTGAAATCAAATATTTTGGTCATTCTCTTATTAGTTGTCATTAGATGAGTGACAAAAAGTTAATATGTGTCCTTTTTTTAATTGGTCTAATAATAAATTTAACCTTCTAATATTTACACAATCAATTTGATCCTAAATATAAAATATTCAAGAAATTTAGTCATCAATATTCACAAAATTTTCTATTTATTTGAATTTTAAAAATTTTAATAAATGTAATCCTTAAAAATTTTCAATTTAGTATATATAAATTTCTCAAGTAGATAGTAAGAGCCTACTTTGCCAACTTATTTGGAGGTAACAGTTTTCAAACATGCAGGGTTTCCAAGAATCCCCATACCAATAACATTTTCAAGTCTTGAAATTTGTGCTTGTTAATGGTACATGCCCGACTATGGTGCAGAAATAATTTAAGTTTGAATGCTGGATATAAATATGTATTCTACAGGAGTATGTTTATTTTTTAAAAAAATTTCTCATAAATTTAAAGAATTTTTTAAAAGATCATATATAATGCCTATGTCTGGATATGCATCTGAATGACATGGCTAGCATTGTCAAGTTTAGTTGTAACACCCAAAACTCAGCCTAGACGTTACGGCAAAAAATGTTACGAAGAAAAAGTTATAAATTTGACTTCCTTCTTTTTGAAATCATCGTAAACCGTTGTTACTTAGTAAGCTCGATTTGTTTGAAATGCGTGTGTTGTACTTATTTAATTTAAAATCGTTGTTCGTTAACGTCTTTCAAATAAATTGAATATTTTGCAGCGGAATTTCTTAAAACATTATATTTTGGTAAATCGATTTGTTTCCTTGAAAACAATTATTTTCAGAAAGACTATCGTTTTCATAAAAACCGTTTTATCACTTGTCATGCTAGAAAACCAAAATAAAAATCCAAAATCAAAAATAGTCCCAAAATTCTGCA
Organism: Gossypium australe; assembly: GCA_005393395.2. Classification (NCBI taxonomy): domain Eukaryota; kingdom Viridiplantae; phylum Streptophyta; class Magnoliopsida; order Malvales; family Malvaceae; genus Gossypium; species Gossypium australe. Next base: position 114,547,846 of record CM016623.1, on the reverse strand, counting down.
GAGTCCAAATTATACAAAACTCTCAAAACAAAAATTTAAGTAAACCAAATTTAAGTAAATATAGTTTTACAGCAATGTGGACACAATCGAGCTCCCGTCGCACCGACCTGCCTAAGTTTGAAGGTTAGCTAAAATTATCAGACAAACAGAGAATGAGTTTTTATAACTCAGTGTGCAACTCATAGAAACAGAATCTCAAATTCAATTATATGGCAGATCAGATACAGACTTATTTCATAACGTAATCAGAGTCAGTTCAGAGTAATACATAAACAAATATGTACATATAATCCTACCCCCTCCTCTATACACCAGCTCCAACCATCCCAACAGACCACCTGGGGTGTAAAACACCCACCCAGCCCTACACACCGCTTAGTGTCCATATGACACTTTTCAGAATAATCACAACTATGCTGCCAATATAGTGGTGAGATATCGCCTCACACAAAACACTTCCTCTACATAATACAAATCTCACCCCATAATCAGACATATACAGTGAAGAATAGATTTCCGGATATACATAACTTACATACTCGTATAACATAAACAGAACATGCTCGATGCATAACAGATCATACATGTTAGACGTTATTTACGTCATGTTTCACATTATCAGACTACCAGATTTCATGCTTAATAGCTTATTTAAACACATACTGACCCCAGGAAGGCCCATAGCCGATCGGGATGACGTGTACGACCCTAGGGTAAAAATTTGAAATTTGGGTCCACACGCCCAAAATGGCTTACATGTATGGCCTAGCCCGTGTGGCCCACACGGCCTAAAATGGTCGAGGCCGTGTGTCGCACATAGCCTACCACAAGGTCGTGTGACATAAATAGGCCCCAATTTTGGCTTTCATCGATCGCTGTTTTTCGAGTTTCTCGTTACACATTTGGCTCGACATTGATGCGAAAGCAACCCTAAGACCTCCGAAACCTAGAAACAATATCATAATAATTGCTTTAGTGCTCGATTTATGAATTCAACAAGAATAGACAGTGAATTTAACCTCTCAAAACCGAATAACACACACGCATACTTATAGCCAGCGAACAATAATCACACACACAAATTAGGCCGTTGGAGTGAAACTTAGTGCTTCTCAATCTTCTCTTAAACAACACATCCACAGAAATTAAACTCCTAAACTACAACACCATATTGCCATATCAAAAAGAAAGACCCTAAACCAAATAGACTTACAGAATCCAAAAGTTAAAGAAAAACAAAGCCCCACTTACCAAGTCGAACGAAGAAAATCGGGCAATCTGAATCGCAATGATTTGAACAAATGATTTGCGAACAGAAACAAAGGAAAGAAGAAAAAGGGATTTACAGAGAAAGACATAAAAAAACGTCAGGAAGAAGATGAGTTTTTTGGAAAAAAAATAAAATAAAAATTAAATTAAATTAAGAAAATCTCAAGTCCCCACTAACTATCAAATCCCACCAAAACCGATCCATTAACTCTCATCCAACTAGCACAAAATTTCAATCCCACCAAATCTCTACTACACCACCGACATTTATACACAAAAGTAAAAATATTGCTAACCGCTCTCTCAGGGATTCAAACACAGGACCCTGGGACAAGCTAGCGCTTACCACCTGAACCAACAGGCTCATTCTGACATGAGTTCGACCGAAAATATAATATAAGTCAAGCCATTAAAGACAAGGCTAGGAACAAAAATAACAAAATTTCCAAAAGTGGGATTTGAACCCAAGACCTCAAGCACACACACTAACCACTTAACCATCGAAACATATACTCATTTATGGCAGAATTCGTAAAAACAAGATTTAATAAATCAAGGCATTACAACTCTACCCCCTAAAAGAAATTTCAGCCTCGAAATTTAACTGATTCAAACAGATGTGGATACTATTGACGGATCAAGTCCTCAGGTTCCCATGTGGCTTGCTCAATACCATGATTTCACCACAGAACCTTCACTAACGAAATAAATTTCCTCACCAAAACTTTAATGTCTCGATCCAGAATATGAATCGGCTCCTCCTCAAAAGTCAAATCTAGTCTAACCTCAATCTCCTTAACAGAAACAATATGAGATGGGTCAGACCGATACCGCATCAACATGGAGATATGAAACACATCATGGATATGGTCTAAATCTAGAGGTAGCTCTAACTGATAAGCAACAGGTCCCACATGCTTCAGAATCTGATACGGCCCAATGAACTTAAGGTTTATCTTGCCCTTATGTCCAAACCGCATAACCTTCTTCCATGGCGATACCTTGAGGAACACACAATCCCCCACAAAATACTAAATGTCCCTCCTGTTCAGATCTGCATAAGAGTTCTGCCTGCCAAAAGCTGCCTTAAGACGATCCTGAATTAGTCTAACTTTGTCTTTAGTATCAGAAGCTAACTTTAGGCCCAAAACCCATTGCTCACCCAACTCAGTCCAACACAATGGAGTACGACACTTACGACCATACAGAACCTCGTAAGGTGCCATCTGAATACTGGACTAGAAGTTGTTATTGTAGGAGAACTCAGCTAACGGCAGAAAATCTTCCCAACTACCCCGAAAATTGATTATACAACTCCGAAGCATATCCTTCAATATCTGAATCACCCTATTTGATTGACCATCTGTCTGAGGATAGAACACAATACTGAAGTCCAACCTCGAACCCAGAACCTCATGAAGCTTTCTCCAAAACAGAGAAGTGATGCAAGGATCTCTATTTGAAATTATGAAAACCAAAACCCCACGAAGTCTCATAATCTCAGAAATGTATAGCTTGGCCAACTTTTGAAGAGAATAATATGTTCGAATAGGTATGAAGTGGGCAAACTTGGTCAATTGATCCACGATGACCCATATAGAATCCTTCTTAGTAGGTGTTAAGGGCAACCCACTAACGAAGTCCATAATCACACGTTCCCATTTCCACATGGGAATCTTATCTGGTTGAAGCAAACTCGAAGGCAACTGGTGCTCAAGCTTAACTTGCTAGCATGTCAGACAACGAGAAATAAAATCTGTCACCTCCCGTTTCAAACCAGGCCACTAGTACAGTTCACGAAGACCCCGATACATCTTATTTCCACTGGAAAGCATGGCATAAAGGCTACGATGCGCTTCCCTCAAAATGGACTGTCTAGGTAATGAGGTACTTAAGGCTTTTGTGATCGGTGTAGGTGATACATCTCTCACCATACAGATAGTACCTCTAAAATTTTAAAATAAAGACCACGACAGCTAACTCAAGATCGTGCGTCAGATAATTCCCCTCATGTGACTTAAGCCGTTGGAACACATAAGCTACAACCTTACTATTTTGCATTAGAACACATCCCAAATCGACATGCGACGCATCACTATATACGACGAACTCCTTACCAGATTCTGACTGTATCAAAACAGGAGCCTGAGTCAAAACAAATTTAAGATTCTCAAAGCTTGATTACTGCTCATCAGTATAGACAAAAGGGGCATTCTTATGCAACAACTTAGTCAAATGAGCTACAATTAACGAGAACCCCTTGACAAATCTCCGATAATAGCCCGCAATTCCTAGAAAACTGCGGATTTGAGAAACATTCCTAGGCTATTTCCAATCAAGTACAACCTCAATCTTTCTAGGATCAACTTAGGCCCTCTCTGCAGAAACCACATGCCAAAAAAAGTTACTTTCCTTAACCAGAATTTACACTTGCTCAACTTAGTATAGAGTTGTTTCCCTCAAAGTATCTGAAGAACTACTCTAAGATGCTCATCATGATAATCTTTGATCTTAGAGAATACCAGAATGTCGTCGATGAAGACTATGATGAACTGATTCAAACACGCCTGCAAAACTTGGTTCATCAGATCCATGAATACAGACGGAGCATTCGTCAAAATAAAGGGCATGACTAGGAACTCATAGTACCCATAACGAGTCCTAAAAGTAGTATTGTGAACATTAACTTTGTAATAGCCCGGTTTTGGGGCTAGTCGGAACAGTGGTTTCGAGACAACTAAACCGAGGTCGAGGAAAAATTACTTTGATGTTATTTTATGTGATATGGTATTATCCTATGGCTATGTGAAAATTTTGGTGCTTTAATTTTGATGATTGCGTGCTTAATTGTGAAAAAGGACTAAATCGCATAAAGTACGAAAGTTCTATTTTTCAAGGTAGAGGTGTCAAATAGCCATAGAATGTTAAATTGGAGGCCCTTAAAGTGTAATTAGGACATTAGGAGGGCATGGTTGGCCATAGGAATGAAGGAGACAATAGCATTAAATGTTGGTCAAATTTGGTAGAGATTAGGTGATAAAAAAATGACTAAAATAAGACAAAAAGATGAGATATCATCTTTTACTATTCATTCTTTTTCTACCACTGAAATTTTAAGGGAGAGTAGGGGTTTCGAAATTCAAAATTTCAGCTACATTTCATCCTTGCTAGTAAGTCAATTTGATGATTATTTTTGATGATTTTTGTACTTTTGGAGCCCCCAAAGCTTAAGCTAGCTAATGATGTGACTAATTTGTGATATGGTTGAAAGTCTAGGGACTTGCCATGAGAATGGTTATATTGTTAGCTGAGTTTTTATTGAATAAAATGAATGTTAGGGAGATGGGAAACAACTTTGGTGAAAGGTGTAGTCATGAAAACACCTAAATGGGACCAAGTTGTAAAAGTTGTGATTTTGTAATAAATGCATAAAATAGATGAAATTGTGAGTAGTTATAGAAGAAATAAATGTTTAGCTAGGCTTGTTTATTGAGAAAGTGAGTTGAAAAATGAATTACGAGCTTAGGGGCAAAATCGTAATTTTTGCCATAGTACAAGGGCAAAATGGTCATTTTTGCCTAAGTGTAGATCTTTATGCATTATGATCATAGAATGATTTAAATGAATGAATTTCATTGTTATAGATCAAGAAGAGCGCGGAATCAACCTTGACCGTGGAAAAGACAAGGTGACGGATTAAACCGTTAGGTAACACGTTTTGCACCGGGATAAGTTTACGTGTAAACAATGCATTATATATATATATATATATATATTGTTGTTACTGATCAGTGCATAGCACAATTGAGGACATGTATGATTCAAGTGGATTGAATGTGGTAGTTATTGAATAACTCTAGTATGAATGATGGAATGGTGGGCTATGTGCGATACCATCGTCTATTTGTCACTTGGTGGGCTATGTCCGATACCACCGCAACTAACATTTTTGGTGGGCTATGTGCGATGCCACCCTAATAAAGACTGACGGTGGGCTAAGTGCGAAACCACCGAGTAATTTGATTATGAGTAGTTGATTAAGAGATCGTGATGTGTTGTATTTAATGATGTTGTGGTGCTAAGTGCAGGGAAGTATGCTAACGAATGTATACATTAAGCTTGTGATATGGTTAGAATGTGGAAATGGAAAGAATGAGTAAGCATGATTATGAATGTGGATTGTTTCTTACTTAGTATGGAATGTTATATAATTGTTTAGCACATACTATAATGTTAATTGTTTACATGTGAACTTCCTAAGCTTAAAGCTTACTCCCCTTTCCTTTCCCTTGTTTTATAGAGTTTAAGAGCCGAGTCGGAACATGTCGATAACCAGAAGATCGCCCACACTATCAGCTCATCTCGATATATCTAGACTTAGTGATTTTGTATATGACATGTATATGGGCTAGACTAGTTAGATTATTTTGTTATTTTGGCCAAAAGTGTGTTGGCCCCTTATCAAGATAACTATTTTGTATATTTCCATAGTTGATGGCTCACCTTATCATTTATGAAAATATGAAGTTATTCATGAAAGTTCATGATGAAATTCTGAGTTGTTTATTGGTATGTTGAATGGAATCATGTAGTGTAAGCTAGAGAGGTGCAAAGAGCTTGGCAATTAGCCTTGTTCTTGTCCACATGGGCAGGCACACGAGCGTGTGTCTAGGCTGTGTGTGGCACACGGTCAGTCCATGGGCGTGTGCCCAGGCCGTGTGAAGTCTGCACCTAGAATTTAGAATTTAAGTCACCACACGGTTGAAGCACATGGGCGTGCAACCGTCCATGTGGATTATTCAGAGGCGACCACGGGTAAGCCACACAGGCGTTTTCTTTGGCCGTGTGCTAATTAAGGGTTGATGGTGTCATCGTCAGAGAGCTCTATGGGTAGAAGACACGGGCGTGTCTAGGCCGTGTGATTAAGTTAGTGTCGTCCACGGGCATCGAACATGGGCATGTGAGATGACACATGGGCATGTTCTTGAACTAACACGGATGTGTGACCCTTATTTTGATGAAAATTTCTCGGGTTCGTAAAAGTTCTGGTGTTAGTTTCGAAGCCTCTCGGAGGTATGTTTAGGGCCTTGTAGGCCAAGATTGAGCTTTGCGATAGGTTAACCATGATATTTTATAGCTGTTTCGAGACGTTAAGTGTGATAAGTTAGGTAATACCTCAAACTCGGTCCCGGCTTCAGATACGAGTAAGGGGTGTTACATTTAGTAGTATCAGAGTTATGGTTTAGTCGGTTCTTGGACTACCGTAGCGTATGTAAGAGTCTACTTATACATGCCATAAGTGTATAATGATAGTGTGGTGGCTTCTGATGATTCTAAACTTTGTTTTTATGTAGTATATGGATCCCGATCAATCAGCTGCTGATGACGTAGCTAGTAATGTGCCGACTCCTGCGCAAGGGACTGCGCCTGTGCAGAGTGGACCCGAGACTAGGGGTCAAAGAGAAGAGGCTCAAGAAGCCTTTCTCCAAATGATGAATAATTGGTACACTGAATATGTACGAGCAAACCCCAATGCTCAACCTCCTCCACCCCCTCTTATACCTCAGCCAGTTCCTGTGGCTCCCCAAGGTATAGAATTAGTGAGGACAACTAAGCCTCCGGTAGACAAAATTCAAAAGCAAGGGGCTGAAGACTTTCGAGCTAATATAGATGATGACCCTAAGAGGGCAGAGTTCTGGCTAGAGAACTCAATGAGGGTGTTTGATGAACTCTCTTGTACACTTGAGGAGAGCCTAAAATGCGCCGTGTCTTTGCTAAAGGATTCGACATACCATTGGTGGAAAACATTGACGTCAGTGGTTTCGAAGGAGAGAGTGACGTGGGACTTCTTTTTGGAAGAGTTCTGAAAGAAGTATATAAGTCAGAGATTCGTGGATCAGAAACGAAAAGATTTCCTTGAGTTAAAACAAGGAAAAATGAATGTGGCAAAATATGAGCGCGAATTTGTTAAGCTCAGCAAGTACGTGTAAGAGTGCGTGTCCACAGAAGCCATTTTATGCAAGAGATTTGAAGATGGGCTGGATGAGGATGTCAGACTTTTAGTTAGGATTTTAGAACTAAAATAATTTGTGGTATTGGTAGATAGGGCCAATAAGGGCAAAGAATTGAGTAAGGAAAAGAAAAAGGCCGTGAGTGAGGCCCGGGATGCGAAAAAAAGGCCGATGAGTAAATCCTACAAAAAATCGAAGAGGTCTAAGGAAGTGAACCCTCGGATGACTGCATCAGTCGGGTATTCGCAAAGAGAGCGAGGCAACACGTACTCGGGTTCAAGAGTTCAGGCCACCTCGATGGCAAGTGTGGGTAATCCAAAGTCTAAACCGGAGTGCCCAAGTTGTGGCAGACATCACACTGGGGAGTGTTGGGGAAACAAACGAAATTGTTATAAGTGTGGGTCTCCCGACTACTTCATCTGAAACTGCCTTGAAAGGGATGACAAGGAGAGGAAGCAAGAAATAAGATCAAGTAATGGATTTTGCTAGGGGTAGGCCACAAAAGAACCCGGGAAGTGGGGCTAGTAGTAGAGGTGCATCCCGAGACTCTGCTGTGAGGTCAGAGGGTCGGGCACCTGCAAGAACTTATGCCATTCACGTTTGCGAAGAGGCATAATCGCCAGATGTAATAACGGGTACTTTCTCTCTTCATGACACCTTTATTGTTGCTTTGATTGATCCGGGGTCTACCCATTCTTATATTTGTATGAGTTTGGCATCTAGTTTGAGTATGACTGTTGAGTCTACAAAATTTATAGTAAATGTGTCAAACCCGTTAGGTAAACATGTGTTAGTTGACAAGGTGTGTAGGAATTGTCCTTTGACAATTAGGGGTCATTGTTTTCTGGCAAACCTTATGTTGTTGCCGTTTGATGAATTTGATTTGATTCTTGGTATGGATTGGTTGACTACCCATAGTGTTTTAGTGAACTGTGGTAGTAAATTTATTGAATTGAAATGTGAAAATGGAGATGTTATTCGGGTTGAATCAGGTGGGTCGGATAGCTTACCAGTGATGATTTCTTCCATGGTGGCTGAGAAATATTTGAGAAAAGGGTATGAGTCTTATCTCGCTTTCATGTTAAATACTCAAGAGTCTGAAGTAAAGATTGAAACCGTGCCGGTTGTATGTGTGTATTCGGATGTATTCCCGAAAGAGTTACTCGGATTACCTCCAGTTAGAGAGGTCGAGTTTGGAATTGAGTTAGTTCTAGGAACGACACCTATTTCGGTTGCTCTGTATAGAATGGCCCCACTAGAGTTGAAAGAACTAAAGGTTCAGTTGCAAGAGTTAACAGACAAGGGTTTTGTAAGACCGAGCTATTCACCATGTGGTGCTCCAGTACTTTTTGTAAAGAAGAAGGATGGGCCGATGAGATTGTGTATAGACTACAGACATGTAACAGCCCAATTTTAATAGTGTCGGAACAGTGATTCGAGATCACTAAATCTGACGAAAAGTTAGAAAATTTTGTTAATCGATAATTATAAGTTAAGTGTGATTTTAGAAATATTTTAAAATTAGTGAATTTTGTGAACTGAAAGAATTAATTAGAAAAATTGGGCCAAAAACGAGGTATTGAGACCTCGAATTTATAAAGTGAGCCATAAATATTTCTAAAAATATTTATGGAGTGTCATTAAGTTATTATTAAACTTTCGTTAGAAAATTTTAACGTTTGGGTAGGAAATTAAATGAAAATGACTAAATTAAAATGAAAGTAAAAGTTTAATTATAGATTAAAAGAAATTATGAAGGATCAAAATGGTAATTATACCATTTTGTATAGTGAGGCGGTATAACATAGAAAAATCTGAGATTTTTAAGGATTATTATTATATTATTTATATTATATTATATTATTATATATATAAACAAACAAAAGGAAAGAAAAAAAAAAGGGGGGAAAGAGAACAGAATAGGCAAAAGAAACAGAGAGCATACGAAACAGGGGAGAAGGAAAGAAAAGAAAAAGGAAAAACTAGGGATTTAAAGCTTGAAGTTTAAATTGGTAAGTCAATCAAGTCCTATTCTCTTAATTTTGATGTTTTAGAAGCTTTAAAGCAAGATTTTGATGAAACTAAGTTGATATTTTGAGAGTTTTTAGGTTTTCAAGTGTAGTTGATGTTGAAGAAAAAGATGAATCAGGGATTAAATTGAATGAAATTTAAATTAGAATTAGTAAGAGGATTAAATTGTAATGTATGCTATAAGCTGTGTTAGAGGGATTAATTTGGAAGAGATTAGAAATTAAAGTTTTAATATGAATATTAGATAGTCAAGTTGAATATGGAAGGAATTTAAGAAGAAGCAAAGTATGAATTAAGTTAAGAAATAAGTAAACTTAATCAGGATTAAATTGTAAAATGAGTTATAAGAAAACAGTTTTGGGACAGCAGCAGTAAGGTAACTTTGAAAAATCACCAAAAATGGTAGAAATGGAATTAGAAGTTGAGTGAGATATGAAATTAAAGCTTATTGAGTCTATTTTCATATGAAAGAAACAGAGAAAGAAAATAAATTCTGTATTTTGAGATATTTAGATTTTAGTAAGACTGGTTCAGAGTGAATTCGAGATCCCCTGTTCTGACTTGGAAAAATCATCAAAAATTGTATAAAAATAATTTGGAAACATAATTTATATGGTTAGATTTCTTAATGAGTCTAGTTTTAGAATAAATAAACTATAGCATCATCTGAAGTCTATATAAAAAGATAATTAATTTTTAGTGAAGAAGGGTCGGAACTGCCAGACAGCAGAACAGGGGTGACTTTAAAGAATAAACTGTACTAATTGGCTAAATCAAAAATTCTGAAAATTTTATGGTAAGAAGATATGTGAGTCTAGTTTCAGGAAAAATTAATGGTTCTTCATTTGGAGTTCTGTAGCTCTGGAAATAAATAATTTAGTGACTATAACTCAAATGGACAGTTTTGAATATACTTATGAGTAATTAATGAAATTTATTGATAATGTTACTTATAGCATGTTATATACATTAAGGATGTGGAATGGAGAGGAGGAGGAGGAAAATATGTATGAATATTCAGCTAGCATGGCTAATTTGTAATGTTTTAGGCTCAGGGACTAAATTGAATAAAAGTAAAACTTTATGATTAGTTTTGTAAAAATGTTGGAAATGACCAATTTACATGGAATGGATTATTTTATTATTGAAAATTGCAAAATTGAATGAAATTATTAATTTAGATTAAGATCGGTTGAAAATCGATGAAAATAGAAAATTACCAAAATGCCCTTAAATCTTGGTATTTCTGCAAATTTAGCCAGGTAAGTTCGTATAACTTTAATTATGTGATATAAAGAAATATAAGTTGATAGTATGAGAAATATTGATATGATGAATTAACTAATTTATGTTTATGAATAAACGGCAAGAGAATGATATTTATCATGACATGTAAATATGTGATTATCTTTAATATGTAAATAAAAGGTAATTAAATATGTTGAGACGAGAAATAAATTCAAGTAAGACATGAGACGAGAAAAATAAATATGTTTAAGGGACAATATGTTTGATTTTGATTGATTTCAAATATAAATGCTAGATGAAATAAAATGTCTGATAAATAAATTTGTAATTCCGGTAATGCCTCGTACCCTATTCCGACATCGAATACGGGTAAGGGGTGTTACATTTAGTGGTATCAGAGCTTAGGTTTAGTCGGTTCTCGGACCAGACGTAATATGTGTGAAGTCTAGAAATGTATGCCATTATTAATATATAACTTAAAATATAATGTGATATCTCCAGACTTTGATGATATTTGTATCACTATTATTCAAACTTTATCATTATTATGTGTAACTTACTAATTATGTGTGGTAAGTATTTTAAGGTAAGTGCTTAGTAAATTGATAAATTTATGATTGGGTACTAAAATTGAGACTGATACTAAACTGAATTATGGAACATTGAATATTATTTTGAGTACTGAATTGAATTGTGAAGTTACTGAATATTGTTACCTGTATTGCATTAAACTATGAAATTATTGATGTAATGAATTACTGTAATATTGTGAAACTGGTTGAAATAAGAAGTGAAAATAGAATGAACTGAAAATTAGAAAGTTATTTAAGTTACGTAACTGAATTATGAACTATGTGAATATTTGAAGGTATATTAATAGGAAACTAAAAGTGATTTGAATTGAATCAAATTAAATTAAATAAAGAAAATATGTGAGTAATTGAAATGTATATTGATTGGAAAGTAATTAGTGATTTTAAATTTGATTGGACAATAAATTAAAAATACGAATTGAATAAAAATGCATTAAATTATGAATATGTGTAAACATATGAATCGTGTATTGATTGAAAGGTGGTTGGAATTGAATCGAAGTCTGATTATATGTGAATATTTGCAATATGTATTGGTACTGAATTGTATACTGATTAGAAAATGGAAAAGTGAATTTGAAATAGAAAAAAAAATGAATGATGATTTAAATACCCTATTAACTTATCGGGCTAGATTGGATACAAATGGCATGCCATAGGATTGGAAGTATTCAGGGATTCTTCGACCTTGAGTCGATGAGACACTGGGTGTCATATTATTTACTTCGGATAGATTCAATAAGGTACTGGGTACCTCTTTACTTCGGCTGGGCCGATGAGACACTGGGTGTCACTATATTGCTTCGAACTATCCGATGAGGCACTGGGTGCCAATCTGGTGTGTTTGGTTGGATCCGCGTATCCGCCAAAGTCCGAGTCTTGTTAATAGGGGTAGATATGAATATTAAGTGAAATTAAAAATGAGAATTGATTTCCCTATTAACTTGTCGGACTAGTCGGATATAATTGGCATGCCATAGGATTTGGAAGAGTACAGGATTTATCGGCTTTGCCGATCAGGCACTTTATGTGTCGTAAATCAGGCACTCTATGTGTCGTATTTCAGGCACCTCGTGTGTCGTATCAGGCACCTCGTGTGTCGTTTCAGGCACTTATGTGTCGTATACTGATCAGGTACTATGTACCGTTTTAGGCACAATGTGCCGTACTGGAGTGTTTGGGTTGGAATCCGTGTATCCGTCAAAGTCTGGATTGTTAATAGGGTGAATAACTGAAATGAGAAAATTAAATAAATTTGATTGACCGTACTACAAAAAAAAAAAAAAGAAAGAAAGAAAGACATTATGAGTTGAATTGTGAATTGAATTGAAATGTGAGTAACTTAAGGTTCATGAATTTTCTAAAATATCGAATTATTGATATTGAAATCTGTTGAATAAACGAAATGAGAAAATCGATTGAATTTGATCAGTTGAACTATTGAAAGTATGGAAAAGTGGAATTAGGAATTGAAATGTAAATTGAAATTGAGATATAAAATTGAAAACTTGAACCAAAGGTTCATAATTTGATTAGATAATATAGATGATATATGATGCTATTTGATGAAAGACTATTTTTGAGGTATAAAATTTAAAGTATAAATTAACACATATGACTTATATTATTACATGTTTGATGTCTATTATTTAATAGTAAATATTAAATTTAAATTATGTGTATAGTAAGTGAAATATGAGGTAAGTGTTATTGTTGAATTAAATGGAAATTGAATTAAGTGATGGATAAGTATTATATTGAATTGTATATTGATGAGAAAGTAAAATTAAATTTAGTTGTGAATAAATTGAAAATGAAATTGGAATTGAAAAAAATGATATGTATGCATAATGCAATTTGCTCAAGTAAATGAGATTAGATCTACTAGGATATTAGTGGTATATTATTAAGGGACTCTAGCTCATTCTCTGATAATAACACTTTGGTACTCATCAAGTGCTATCTGATTAATAGTAAATAATAATACACTTCTATATTTGTTTCATATATCTTAAGTGTTCTGTTTAATCTATTGGGCCTCTTATAAAAAGGTAAGTAATTTTCGTTATAAGGTATGTTCGCAATATTGAATTAAAAATGAATTGCAAACTGAAAGGATATGGAATGGATATAAATGATAAACTAGATAAATATGTGCACAAAGGAGCTATAGAATTATAGAAATAATGAAGTTCATGATCCAAATAATAAGGAAATTTCGAGGACGAAATTTTTTAGGGGGGAAGAATTGTAACAGCCCAATTTTAATAGTGTCGGAACAGTGATTCGAGATCACTAAATCTGACGAAAAGTTAGAAAATTTTGTTAATCGATAATTATAAGTTAAGTGTGATTTTAGAAATATTTTAAAATTAGTGAATTTGTGAACTGAAAGAATTAATTAGAAAAATTGGGCCAAAAACGAGGTATTGAGACCTCGAATTTATAAAGTGAGCCATAAATATTTCTAAAATATTTATGGAGTGTCATTAAGTTATTATTAAACTTTCGTTAGAAAATTTTAACGTTTGGGTAGGAAATTAAATGAAAATGACTAAATTAAAATGAAAGTAAAATTTTAATTATAGATTAAAAGAAATTATGAAGGATCAAAATGGTAATTATACCATTTTGTATAGTGAGGCGGTATAACATAGAAAAATCTGAGATTTTTAAGGATTATTATTATATTATTATATTATATTATATTATATATATATAAACAAACAAAAGGAAAGAAAAAAAAAGGGGGGGAAAGAGAACAGAATAGGCAAAAGAAACAGAGAGCATACGAAACAGGGGAGAAGGAAAGAAAAGAAAAGGAAAAACTAGGGATTTAAAGCTTGAAGTTTAAATTGGTAAGTCAATCAAGTCCTATTCTCTTAATTTTGATGTTTTAGAAGCTTTAAAGCAAGATTTTGATGAAACTAAGTTGATATTTTGAGAGTTTTTAGGTTTTCAAGTGTAGTTGATGTTGAAGAAAAAGATGAATCAGGGATTAAATTGAATGAAATTTAAATTAGAATTAGTAAGAGGATTAAATTGTAATGTATGCTATAAGCTGTGTTAAGGGATTAATTTGGAAGAGATTAGAAATTAAAGTTTTAATATGAATATTAGATAGTCAAGTTGAATATGGAAGGAATTTAAGAAGAAGCAAAGTATGAATTAAGTTAAGAAAATAAGTAAACTTAATCAGGATTAAATTGTAAAATGAGTTATAAGAAAACAGTTTTGGGACAGCAGCAGTAAGGTAACTTTGAAAAATCACCAAAAATGGTAGAAATGGAATTAGAAGTTGAGTGAGATATGAAATTAAAGCTTATTGAGTCTATTTTCATATGAAAGAAACAGAGAAAGAAAATAAATTCTTTATTTTGAGATATTTAGATTTTAGTAAGACTGGTTCAGAGTGAATTCGAGATCCCCTGTTCTGACTTGGAAAAATCATCAAAAATTGTATAAAAATAATTTGGAAACATAATTTATATGGTTAGATTTCTTAATGAGTCTAGTTTTAGAATAAATAAACTATAGCATCATCTGAATTCTATATAAAAAGATAATTAATTTTTAGTGAAGAAGGGTCGGAACTGCCAGACAGCAGAACAGGGGTGACTTTAAAGAATAAACTGTACTAATTGGCTAAATAAAAAATTCTGAAAATTTTATGGTAAGAAGATATGTGAGTCTAGTTTCAGGAAAAATTAATGGTTCTTCATTTGGAGTTCTGTAGCTCTGGAAATAAATAATTTAGTGACTATAACTCAAATGGACAGTTTTGAATATACTTATGAGTAATTAATGAAATTTATTGATAATGTTACTTATAGCATGTTATATACATTAAGGATGTGGAATGGAGAGGAGGAGGAGGAAAATATGTATGAATATTCAGCTAGCATGGCTAATTTGTAATGTTTTAGGCTCAGGGACTAAATTGAATAAAAGTAAAACTTTATGATTAGTTTTGTAAAAATGTTGGAAATGACCAATTTACATGGAATGGATTATTTTATTATTGAAAATTGCAAAATTGAATGAAATTATTAATTTAGATTAAGATCGGTTGAAAATCGATGAAAATAGAAAATTACCAAAATGCCCTTAAATCTTGGTATTTCTGCAAATTTAGCCAGGTAAGTTCGTATAACTTTAATTATGTGATATAAGAAATATAAGTTGATAGTATGAGAAATATTGATATGATGAATTAACTAATTTATGTTTATGAATAAACGGCAAGAGAATGATATTTATCATGACATGTAAATATGTGATTATCTTTAATATGTAAATAAAAGGTAATTAAATATGTTGAGACGAGAAATAAATTCAAGTAAGACATGAGACGAGAAAAATAAATATGTTTAAGGGACAATATGTTTGATTTTGATTGATTTCAAATATAAATGCTAGATGAAATAAAATGTCTGATAAATAAATTTGTAATTCCGGTAATGCCTCGTACCCTATTCCGACATCGAATACGGGTAAGGGGTGTTACAAGACAGCTCAACAAAGTGACTGTGAAGAATAAGTATCTTTTACTAAGGATAGATGATCTATATTATCAACTGAAAGGAGGTACGGTGTTCTCCAAGATATACTTAAGGTCTGGATATTACCAATTGATGGTTAAGGAACAGGATGTGCCGAAAACGGCATTCCGGACGAGGTATGGTCACTATGAGTTTTTGGTCATGCCGTTAGGTTTAACGAATGCTCTTGCAGTTTTTATGGACTTAATGAACCGAGTCTTCCAACCGTGTTTGAACAAGTTTGTGGTTGTCTTTATTGATGACATATTGATTTATTCTCGTGATGAGAGTGAACATGCGAAGCATCTGAGAATTGTCTTATAGACTTTAAGAAACAAGCAATTATATGCTAAGTTTAGTAAGAGTGAATTTTGGCTCAGAGAGGTCAGATTCCTAGGACACATTGTGTCAGACGATGGTATTAGAGTTGATCTGGGAAAGATCTCGGCTATTGTGGAGTGGAAACCACCGAGGAACGTGTCAGAAGTTAGAAGCTTTTTAGGTTTAGCAGGGTACTATAGACGGTTTGTGAAGGGATTCTCCATGATCGCTACCCCGATGATGAAATTGTTACATAAGGATGTTAAGTTTGAATGGACTGAAAAATGTCTTCAAAGTTTCGAGAGATTGAAAACACTGTTGACTGGGGCGCCGGCTTTAGTGCAACCTAAGTCGGGCAAAGAATTTGTTGTCTACAGTGATGTATAGTTAAATGGTCTCGGCTGTGTGTTGATGCAAAAGGGTAAGGTAGTCGCTTACGCCTCGAGGCAGCTAAAACCACATGAGAAGAATTATCTGACTCATGACTTGGAGTTGGCCGCGATTGTTTTTGCGTTAAAAATTTGGCGACATTATTTATATGGTGAAAAGTGCCGAATCTTCACAGACCATAAGAGCTTGAAGTACTTGATGGATCAAAAGGATTTGAATTTGCAACAACGGCGGTGGCTTGAGTTATTGAAGGACTATGAGCTAGTAATTGATTACCATCCGGGGAAAGCGAATGTTATTGCGGATGCCCTGAGTAGGAAATCCTTGTATGCTTTGAAAACTATGAGCACGAGCTTAGCATTGTCTGATGATGGTACTATACTGGCTAAGTTGAGGGCTAGGCCGCTATTTATCCAACAGATATGTGAAGCTCAGAAGAATGACGATGCAATGCAAGCTAAGAAAGATAAGTGTGAATCGGGAAATGATTCTGAATTTCGGGTGAGTTTGGATGGTTGTTTAATGTTCCAACATAGAATTTGTGTACCTAAGGATGGTGAGTTGATTCAGGAGATATTGAATGAAGCACATAGTAGTTATTTGTCAGTGCATCCGGGTAGTACGAAAATGTACAATAATCTGAAGAAATTTTATTGGTGGCCGGGTATGAAAAGAGACATCTCGGAGTTTGTAACAAGATGTCTGATTTGTCAACAAGTGAAAGCTGAGCACCAAGTGCCTTCGACATTGCTTCAGCCAGTGATTGTTCCCGAGTGGAAGTGGGATCGGATCACCATAGATTTTGTGACGGGGTTGCCTATGACCCCTAAAAAGAAAGATGTTGTGTGGGATGTCATTGATAGATTAACGAAGTCAGCTCACTTTATACCGGTGCGTGTTGATTATTCACTGGATAAGTTGGCCGAGTTGTATATTGCGGAAGTGGTAAGATTACATGGAGTGCCTGTATCTATTATCTCGGATAGAGATCCTAGATTTACTTCAAGGTTTTGGAAGAAGTTACAAGAGGCCTTAGGTACAAGGTTGAATTTTAGTACTGCATTCCATCCTCAAACTGACGGTTAGTCTGAGAGAGTAATCCAAGTTCTTGAGGATATGCTCCGATGTTGTGTGTTAGAGTTCGAAGGTAGTTGGGAAAGATACCTACCCTTGGTCGAATTTGCATACAACAACAGTTATCAGTCGAGTATACGGATGGCACCGTATGAAGCCTTGTATGGTCATAAGTGTTAGACTCCTTTGTATTGGACTGAGCTTAGTGAGAAGCAAATCCATGGGATCGATCTAGTTAAAGAGACCGAGGAAAAAGTGAAAGTGATCGAGATAGTCTGAAAGCTGCTTTAGACCGACGAAAGTCGTACGCGGATTTGAAAAGGAAGGAAATCGAGTTTAAGGTGGGTGACAGAGTATTTCTGAAAGTGTCCCCTTGGAAGAAATATATTGAGATTTGGTTGAAAGGAGAAATTGAGTCCGCGGTTCATAGGGTCGTATGAGATTACCGAAAAGATTGGGCCAGCGGCATACCGGTTGGCTTTGCCAGTAGAGTTAGAGAAAATACACAACGTGTTCCATGTATTGATGTTAAGACGTTATCGCTCCGATCCTTCGCACGTGATTCCTCCAACAGAGATTGAGATACGTCTGGATATGACTTACGAGGAGGAGCCGATTAAGATTTTAGCTCGAGAGGTGAAACAGTTGTGGAATAAGAGCATAGCCTTAGTAAAAGTGTTAAGGCAAAAACACGATGCAGAAGAAGCTACGTGGGAACCGAAAGATGCCATGAGAGAGCAATATCCAAACCTCTTTACCGGTAAAATTTTCGAGGACGAAAATCTCCAAAGGGGGGAGAGTTGTAACAACCCGATTTTGGTGCTAGTCGGAATAGTGGTTTCGAGACTGCTAAACCAAGGTCGAGGAAAAATTACTTTGATGTTATTTTATGTGATATGGTATTATCCTATGGCTATGTGAAAATTTTGGTGCTTTAATTTTGATGATTGCGTGCTTAATTGTGAAAAAGGACTAAATCGCATAAAGTGCGAAAGTTCTATTTTTCAAGGTAGAGGTGTCAAATAGCCATAGAATGTTAAATTGGAGGCCCTTAAAGTGTAATTAGGACATTAGGAGGGCATGGTTGGCCATAGGAATGAAGGAGACAATAGCATTAAATGTTGGTCAAATTTGGTAGAGATTAGGTGATAAAAAAATGACTAAAATAAGACAAAAAGATGAGATATCATCTTTTACTATTCCTTCTTCTTCTACCATCGAAATTTTAAGAGAGTGTAGGGGTTTTTGAAGTTCAAAATTTCAGCTACATTTCATCATTGCTAGTAAATCAATTTGATGATTATTTTTGATGATTTTTGTACTTTTGGAGTCCCCAAAGCTTAAGCTAGCTAATGATGGGACTAATTTGTGATATGGTTGAAAGTCTAGGAACTTTCTATGAGAATGGTTATGTTGTTAGCTGAGTTTTTATGGAATAAAATGAATGTTAGGGAGATGGGAAACAACTTTGGTGAAAGGTGTAGTCATGGAAACACCTAAATGGGACCAAGTTGTAAAAGTTGTGATTTTGTAATAAATGCATGAAATAGATGAAATTGTGAGTAGTTATAGAAGAAATAAATGTTCAGCTAGGCTTGTTTATTGAGAAAGTGAGTTGAAAAATGAATTATGAGCCTAGGGGCAAAATCGTAATTTTTGCCATAGTACAAGGGCAAAATGGTCATTTTTGCCTAAGCGTAGATCTTTATGCATTATGATCATAGAATAATCTAAATGAATGAATTTCATTGTTATAGATCAAGAAGAGCACGGAATCAACCTTGACCGTAGAAAAGGCAAGGTGACGGATTAAACCGTTAGGTAACACGTTTTGCACCGAGGTAAGTTTATGTGTAAACAATGCATTTATATATATATATACATTGTCGTTGCTGATCGGTGCATAGCATAATTGAGGACATGTATGATTCAAGTGGATTGAATGTGGTAGTTATTGAATAACTCTAGTATGAATGATGGAATGGATATGTTAGTGTGTTATATTAATACTTTACGGTGGGCTAAGTGCGATACCACCTTGATACTTAATTACGATGGGCTATGTGCGATACCATCGTCTATTTGTCACTTGGTGGGCTATTTGAGATACCACCACAACTAATATTTTCGGTGGGCTATGTGCGATACCACCCTAATAAAGACTGACGGTGGGCTAAGTGCGAAACCACCGAGTAATTTGATTATGAGTAGTTGATTAAGAGATCGTAATGTGTTGTATTTAATGATGTTGTGGTGCTAAGTGTAGGGAAGTATGCTAATGAATGTATACATTAAGCTTGTGATATGGTTAGAATGTGGAAATGGAAAGAATGAGTAAGCATGATTATGAATGTGGATTTTTTCTTGCTTAGTATGGAATACTATATAATTGTTTAGCACATACTATAATGTTAATTGTTTACATGTGAACTTACTAAGCTTAAAGCTTACTCCCCTTTCCTTTCCCTTGTTTTATAGAGTTTAAGATCCGAGTCAGAACACGTCGATAACCAGAAGATCGCCTACACTATTAGCTCATCTTCGGTATATCTAGATTTAGGGATTTTGTATATGGCATGTATAGGGGCTAGACTAGTTAGATTATTTTGTTATTTTGGCCAAAAGTGTGTTAGCCCCTTATCAAGATAACTATTTTGTATATTGCCATGGTTGATGGCTCACCTTATCATTTATGAAAATATGAAGTTATTCATGGAAGTTCATGATGAAATTATGAGTTGTTTAATTATATGTTGAATGGAATCATGTGGTGTAAGCTAGAGGGGTGCAAAGAGCTTGGCAATTAGCCTTGTTCTTGTCCACATGGGTGGGCACATGGGCGTGCATCTAGGCCGTGTGTGACACATGGTCAGTCCATGGGCGTGTGCCCAGGCCATGTGAAGTCTACACCTAGGATTTGGAATTTAAATCGCCACACGGTTGAAGTACACGTACGTGTAATCGGCCGTGTGGATTATTCAGAGGCGACCATGGGTAAGCCACACGGGCGTGTGCTTTGGCCGTGTGCTAATTAAAGGTTGATGGTGTCATAGTCACAGAGCTCCACGGGTAGAAGACAGGGGCGTGTCTAGGCCGTGTGATTAAGTTAGTGTCGTCCACGGGCATCGAACACGAGCATGTGAGTTGACACATGAGCGTGTTCCTGGACCTACACGGGCGTGTGGCCCTGTTTTGATGAAAAGTTTCTCGGGTTCGTAAAAGTTCCGGGATTAGTTTCGAAGCCTCTCAGAGGTATGTTTAAGGCCTCGTAGGCCAAGATTGAGCTTTGCGATAGGTTAACCATGATACTTTATAGCTATTTCGAGACATTAAGTGTGATAAGTTAGGTAATGCCTCAAACCCGGTCCCGGCTTCAGATACGAATAATGGGTGTTACAAACTTCCTTAACCTTAAACTGATGATACCCAGAACAAAGATCTATCTTGAAAAATACTGAAGCCCTACAAAATTGATCAAACAGGTTGTTGATCCTCGAAAGTGGGTACTTGTTCTTCACTGTCAACTTTTTTAACTAATGGTAATCGATGCACATCCTCATGGTACCATCCTTTTTCTTTACAAACAAAACTGGTGCCCCTACGAAGGCACACTAGGACGGATGATCCTATGACCAATGAGTTCCTGAAGTTAAGCCTTTAACTCCATAAGCTCATTTGGTGCCATACGGTAAGAAGCGATGGACACCGAAACTGTACCTAGCTAAAGCTCGATACCAAACTTAACTTCTTGATTCAGAGGCAAACACGATAATTCATCGAGAAAAACATCTGAAAATTCCTTAATTGTTCAGATGTTCCCAACAAAAGAGTCCACAGAAGCTGAATCACTTACAAAAGCCAAATACGTTTCACATCCTTTCCGAACTAGTTTTTCGGCTAAAAGAGCAGAGATCACATTGGATAAGTAATCCCGACGCTCACTGATCATAACCACCTCCACATCATTCTTAGATCTTAAAACCACCCTCTTAGTAGTATAGTCTAAACTGACTCAATGCTCCACAAGCCAGTCCATACCCAGAAGTAGATCAAATTCCCTAAATAGTAGCTCCATCAGATTAGTCGGAAACACAATGTCCTCACGACGTCGAGTAGTATAAACCAATGCAGGTTGCCTCGCCTCAGTCTAATTAGCACTTCTGCCCGATGCTCTCTGTCCTCTACCCATATCATTACCATCCCTGGCCGGACTTCGGCCCTTAGATGGCTGTTGAATTGCCCACTGAGGCTGAACAAAACCCGAAGTTGGAGCTTGCATCTGATCGGAACACTATGGGCAATCTTTAATACGGTGCTCCATCGACCCAACGTACTCGTAATCACATCAATGGCGCCCCTGTCCTCACGATGTCGAGCAGTATAAACCAATGCAGGTTGCCTCGCCTCAGTCTGATTAGCACTTCTGCCCGATGCTCTCTGTCCTCTACCCATATCATTACCATCCCTAGCCGGACTACAATCCTAGATGGCTGCTGAATTGCCCACTGAGGATGAACAAAACCTAAAACTGGAGCTTGCATCTGATCGGAACACTATGGGCAATCTTTAATATGGTGCTCTATCGATCCGCACCGTAGACACGCTCCCAACTTCCTCCAACACTCGCTCGAATGATGTTTACCAAAATCACTACAGATTACACGACTGAGCCACAGTAGGAGCAAATAGAACCCCAACTCTAGAAGGTCCATCAAATCTTGCCCATTTCTTAGGCCTTTGAACAAAACTGGAGGCTTTAAATCCTTCTTATTCTTATCTCTCTCTCGGTCCCTGTTCTGGCGCCTAACGCGCTTAACCTATTCGGTGATCTTCGCATTGTCCACCAAAACGGCGAACTTCCACTCCCTCTACAGAGCTATTAGGACTCTCAGATTATCTCTTAGACCATCCTCAAAAGAGACACATTTCTCAGACTTAGAAATTTGGCCTCATACTCGTCCATAGTTCTATCCTCTTGAGTGAGATTTATGAACCCATGTCTTTGAGCGTCCACATAACTTGCCCCCACATATTTATTTTGAAAGACAGTCTTAAAATATTCCCAATTAATCCAATCCTACTGAGTACCCTCTTCAACCGTTTACCTTCACTGATACACCTCATCGCGAAGTAGAGATACTGCACCCTTCAGTTTCTGCTCATGGGTGCAGTCAATATCATTCATGATTCTCTCAGTGGCCTCCAACCAGTATTCGGCCACAGTCGGGATGACTTTAATGACACCCCTAAACAGCTCAGCACCATTAGACCGGGGTCGTTCAGTTACAGACCCACAACACCCAGAACTAGAATGGGGTCTAGTGACCCTCTCCAATACTCTAAGCATGGGTTGAGACAATGCGTCATCCCCAGCCGAGCGACTATGAGACCTAGTCTCAACAGTAGATGTAGTCGGTGACTCACTCGTATCCAGATTAGGCATACCGTCTATCGATGACGACTCAGCTCGAGTCTTTCTACGGCGCCTATCGCACTGAAGAGTACCACGACCACGTGTTCCATGAGCACTCATCATATTCAAAGTTTTATCTACATTACAAAGTTTTATGCATCAGTTTCAGTGTTTATTAGCAAGTATTTTATGCTTCAAATAATTATCAGTAGTTTCAGAAATTTTAGAAATTTTCAATCTCTAACTAACCCAGTGCAACTTTAATCATTTCAGAGTTTTCTAACTAAAGTATAACTAAGTTCGAAGCACTTACAGGATCGGCGCCGGAAACTCGGTATACCAAAAACTTATTTTTCAGAAAAAATAAACTTTACTCAGAAAATTCGAGTTTTGCAACCTGGATCTGATACTACTAAATGTAACACCCCAAACTCGGCCTAGACGTTATGGTCAGAAGTGTCACGAAGAAAAAGTTATAAATCTGACTTCCTTCTTTTTGAAATCATCGAAAACCGTTGTTACTTAGTAAGCCTGATTTGTTTGGAAAGTGTGTTATTGTACTTATTTAATTTAAAATCATTGTTCGTTTACGTCTTTCAAATATATCAAATATTTTACAGCTGAGTTTCTTAAAACGCTATATTTTGGTAAATCGATTTGTTTCCTTGAAAACAATTATTTTAAGAAAAACTGTCGTTTTCATAAAAACCATTTTATCACTCGTCATTCTAGAAAATTGAAATAAAAATCCGAAACCAAAAATAGTCCCAAAAGTCCTTAGAGTCCAAATTATACAAAAACTCTCAAAACAAAAATTTAAGTAAGCCAAATTTAAGTAAATATAGTTTTACAGCAACGTGGACACAACCGAGCTCCCGTCGCACCGACTCGCCTAAGTTTGATGGTTAGCTGAAATTATCAGACAAAAAGAGAATGAGTTTTTATAATTCAATGTTCAGCTCACAGAAATAGAATCTCAAATTCAGTTACATGGCAGATCAGATACAGGCTTATTTCATAACAGAGTCAGAGTCAGATCAGAGTAATACATAAACAGATATATACATATAATCTTACCCCCATCCTCTACACACCAACTTCGTCATTCCAACAGACCATGTGGGGTATAAAACATCCACCCAGCCCTAGAAATCGCTTAGTGTCCATACGACACTTTTTAGAATAATCGTAGTTATGCTGCCAATATAATGGCGAGATATTGCCTTACACAGAACACTTCCTCCACAAAATACAAATCTCACCACATGATCAGACATATACAGTGAATAATAGATTTTTAGATATACATAGCATACATACTCGTATAATATAAACAGAACATGGTCGATACATAACAGATCATACATGTTAAACATTATTTACGTCATGTTTCACATTATCAGATTATCAATTTCCATGCTTAATAGCTTAATTAAACACATACCGACCCCACGGAAGGCCCGTAGTCAATTGGGACGACGTGTACAACCCTAGGGAAAAATTCTAAAATTTGGGCCCGCACGCCTAAAATGTCCTAGCCCGTATGGCCCACACACGCCTGTGTGGCCCACATGGCCCAAAATGGCACGACCTCGCACATGGTCGTGCGGCATTGACAGGTCCCAATTTTGGCTTTCATCAATCGTCATTTTTCGAGTTTCTCGTTACACACCTGGCTCGATTTTGATGTGAAAGTAACCCCGAGACCTCTGAAACTTAGAAACTATATCCCAATGATTACTTTAGTGCTCGATTTACGAATTCAACAAGAATAACCGTGAATTTAACCTCTTAAAATCGAATAACGCACACGCATTCTTACCGCCAACGAACAGCAATCACACACACAAATTAGGCCGTCGGAGTGAAACTCATAGCTTCTCAATTTTCTCTTAAACAACACATCCACAGAAATTAAATTCCCAAACTACAACACCATACTACCACTTCAAAAAGAAAGACCCTAAACCAAACAGACTTATAGAATCCAAAAGTTAAAGAAAAGCAAAGCCCCACTTACCAATCCGAACGAAGAAAACTGGGCAATCTGAATCGCAACGATTTGAATGAATGATTTGCGAACAAAATCAAAGGAAAGAAGAAAAAGGGATTTACAGAGAAAGAAAGAAAAGAATGTCAAAAAGAAAAGGAGTTTTTGGGAAATAAATTAAATTAAATTAAGAAAACCTCAAGTCCCCACTAACTATCAAATCCCACCAAAACCGACCCACTAACGCTCATCCAACTAGCACAAAATTTCAATCCCACCAAATCTTTACTACACCACTGCCATTCATCATAGAAGCAAAAATATTACTAACTACTCTCTCGGGGATTCAAACACAGGACCCTGGGACAAGCTAGCACTTACCACCTAAACTAGCAAGCTCATTCTAATATGAGTTTACCGAAAATATAATATAAGCCAAGCCATCAAAGACAAGGCTAAGAACAAAAAATAACAAAACTTCCAAAAGTGGGACTTGAACCCAAGACCTCAAGCACACATACTAACCACTAAACCACTGAAGTATATACTAATTTATGAAAAAATTTGTAAAAACAAGATTTAATAAATCAGAGTGTTACATCATTTTTGTAGCGAGTTTCATCTTAAATGTCATTTATATACAAAAGGGTCAAATTTTAGTTTTCATCCTTATACTATACTCAATTTAAGGATTTAGCCACTCCGCTTTAATATGATATAATTTGGTTCTATTATTATTATTATTATTTGATACATTACTAATAAAGTCAAGCAGGATATAAGGGATGACAAATATCCCTTAAAGTGTAATAAAAAATAAAATATTAAATACTTAAAATATGAGACATATGACAATAGAACTTAATTGAAAAATTTTACAAATTTTGAGGGTTAAATTTATTGAATTTTTTTTTAGAATTTGAACTAAAATGACAAATTTTGTAAACACTGAGGGTTAAATTTCTTGAATATTTTATATTTAGGATCAAAATGGTAGAATGTGAGAACATTGGAAGGCTAAATTTGTTAATAGACCAATAAAAGAAAGCCCATATCAGCTTTTCACCACTCATCTAATGATAACTAGCGAGAGAGTGACCAACATATTTTATTCCAAAAAGTTCAATGACTGAATCAGTGAAATTAATAGTTCAGTGACCATATTAAAAGGAAGACAATAGATAGTGACTATTTTCATATTTTACTCTACATTTTAAGATAAAAAAGAAAAAAAATTGGGACTCTTCACTTCAACTTTGCTCACTCCTCGAAAAATAAAAACTCCAAAAAAGCTTGTCTCTCATTTGTTGTTGTAATGCTCCAAAGAAAAATCATGATATGATATCTATTACTGTTTCGAAGATGTGTACAGTGAATTATTGAAGAAAAGTAATGAGTCAGTTAATGAGTAATCTTATGGAATTAAATTGATATTTAATATGAAAATCAATGTAGAGAATTATGAATTGGAAATTTCGGTAAAAGGATCAATTTGGGAAATTTAAAAAGTAGAAGGATTAAAAGTGCAAATTGCCTATGCAATGAATGGGTGATTTAATAATAATTGTTTGGGTATGAATAAGACTTTTTAAGTATATTGGTATGAAGAAAATCAATTTCGAATTTAATCGAAAAAGTTAAATATATAGGGACTAAATTGTAATATTTTATTTTTTCCAGGAAAGAGTATAAGTGCAATTTTTCACAATTGAAGTGTAAGTGTAAGTATAAGTATGATTTATCAAGTTTAAATGGGCTAAGTGGTAAAAAAGAAAGATAGTGAAACAAAAGGGGTATTCTATAGCTCCTTCCAGTGTTAATATAAATTATTAGCAATAGAAATCAATATTTAGGGATAGATATTACCTTTCTTTTTCTCCTTTCAAATAAATTGAAATGATTGAATTTTTTCTATTTGGAATCGTCTTAGTTCTAATTCCTATTACTTTGGCTGGATTATTCGTAACCGCATATTTACAATACAGACGTGGTGATCAATTGGACCTTTGATTAATTAACATACCTTTTTTTGATAGAACCTTTAATTCTTTAATTCTTTAATTTTTTTAATTTTAATTTAATAATTTAATCCAAGGAGGTCAAATTAGAATTGCTGTTCAATTGTTTTTTTTTTGCAATTTTTCCATAAAAAGGATATTTTGGGCATCTCATATGAAATTTATGTTAGACTTAATATTTGAAGAGATATTATAGTTTTGAGATTATTTTTGAACCATTGGATGTGATTAAGGCATGGTGATTTTTTTTATCTTTATACTTAAATAATATAAGAATGTTTTTATCTTTATACTTAAATTTAAGCCCTTGATTGAGTTGGTGTCCCGAATCAACCGAGCACCAACTTAATTGAGAAACTACTAAAACACTATTTTACATACAAAGTAAATTACATTATTATGAGGGTTTTTTTATATCTATTTATATTTTAATATAAAATCAATAAAAACTCGTTCAACTTTTTGATTCATTAAAAATCATGGTGTTTGTAACGCCCCAAAAATATAGGGTCTTTAATTTTTCATGTTTTGACAAAATTGCTTGTCTGCTTCAATGGCTAAGTGTTTTTGGTGTGTATGGGGGTATCTAGGAAGCCTGGGTTCAAGTTTGGCCTTTGGAAAAATTTTGAATTTTTCTCTTTTGGGAAACTTGGATGTTAGCTTGAAGGGCATATATTAAGTTGTAGTTGTTTTGTGACATAAGAGAACTTGTGTTGTGGTGACGGCGTGCTGGGGCATTTAAGAGAGAGTGAGTTCAAATCCCATGGCATGCAAAGATGGAGTTTTATTTTATATCTCTGAGGCGTGAGAGGTAGAGTTGGATTCAAACTTTGCAGAGGTGGTTGGAGACTTGGTCATCAAATTTGAATGGTTTTGAATGGGAGGTTGGGAGCAAATCAAGGAGAGAATTATGGAGAGAATCAAGCAAATTCAAAGGTGGGTGTTGATAAACCGTAAAAGCAACATATTTTAATCCCACATTTAATATGCTTTTGGATGATTTAAGCCTCGATTGATATAAAAAGGTGCTCTTAATCCTTTCTTTTCATGTCTTATACCTAGGAAAGCACCCGAGGACGAAACAATAATAAAACGGGCCCAAAACAGAGTAAATGGGCCATATCACGAAATCCACACGGCCTGGACTTAAGCCCACATAGTCGTGCCACATTGATCATCTAGAACATGGCCTTACCCCCGATTCACACGGCCATGCCTCATTAAAGAAGTCTGAACACGGCTTGAAGACTAGTCACACGGGCGTGTGACATGGCCATGTCCCTATCGTGGCAAAAAGCAATTTCATTCAGATTTGGATACTTTGGGGCGAAGAAACACATTCTAAGAGCCTATATAAACCCCCTAAGTGTTACCTGAAAGGAGGCGGGTAGCTAGGCCAAGGAGCCAAGCCGAAAAGGTCAAAATTGTGGGGATCACTTGAAGATAGCCAGTTGATCCATCTCAAGAAGCCGGAATTCTACTCAAGACGGTGGATCTCTCCTTCAATTCCTTCAGGGAGTTTTAGGGATTTCTTATGTTTTGTTTTATCTTTTCTTCTGAGATGTTTTCTTTATTAGTTATGAACTAAACCCTTCAGATACCTGAAGGGGATGAAACCTAGATGAATCTTGTTATGATTTTTCTGAACTATAAGATAAATACTTGATTTGTTCTTAATTATGTGCGCTTAATTCTTGTGTTAATGTTTCCGGGATATTAATCCAAGTATGATGTGTTTAGGTGGTGGAGCAAAAGTCCCTGCATATTCATAGATCTAGCATAATTAAAGCGGAGTCGTTCGCGCGCCTAGAGATAGGATGACGAGATTTTGCCGGATTAGGGTGAAACCTAATATGGGAATCCATAGATCGATTTACTGCTATTCTAGGGGATTACTAAGTGAGAAAGAGATTTCCGTTAATTAACCTAAGGTTAGATGTTATTCGCCTCGAGAGAGGGTTTAATATACGTTAGGGAGTCCTACGGATCAAGTCAAGTGAATAAATCATATGGTTCAGGGTTAGATAACAAGTGAAATCTAGGTGGATTCTTCCTGAGGGTACCGTCTTAAATCAACTGAGTCTTCCCTCAAGTTACTTCTCAATTCATTCTTTTTTTCTTTGCGTCTTTAGCTTAGTAGTCGTTAGATCTAAACAACTTCACTTATTTTAAGCTAGATAATAAAAAGAAGGTTAGTATTAGTACTTTTAGTTCTTTTGGGTTCGATAATCCGGTCTTGCCTAAGCTATACTACTGTTCGATAGGTACACTTGCCTTTAATCGTTGTCGGAGTTAGTTTGCAGGTTCGATCATTCTCTTTATAAATTTTAAGACTCTGATCACAGCGATCAGGTGTGTTGTAGCCGAACAAGGAGTCTTGAGCATGCAATTTCGATAAGGGGGATTTCTGAGTGCTTTTCTCTGCACTTGTTCGGTTTTGGGCACTTTTTGGGTGTGCCGGAATTCCTTGCTGAAGAGTTTTTCTTTCATTTCTCTCTAAGTGCCGAAATAGCAACTTATCACTCGGGCATTTTGTTGCTTGAGTTTTGCACCTTTTTCTTCAAGCTTTTGTTGGCCGAATATTTGCTTCCCTCTCCCTCTTCCAATCTAAGCCGAATATACTTCCTCTCCCTCCCTTTCCATTCATTTGTTTTCTCTTTTTTTTCTTCTTTCTTTCTTCCCTCTTCTCCCTTTCTTCTCTTAAGCCGAATATCATCCCTCCTCTTTTTGGTTTCGATTTCCTATTAGCTCATGAATCGAGTTTTTTCTCTTGATTAGTTCGGTGGTGATCAAATTCTTCGTTTCCTTTCCTTCTCTGTTTCAGTTCTGCAAGCGTTTTGACATCGGTAAGTGTTCATATTTTTCATTTTGTGTTTAAAATTGTTCTCTCCTATTCTCTTTTTCTCTAAAAGCCGACTATTTCTTTCCTTCATTTTCTTTGATGGCTGAATGGTGATCCCTTCCTCTTGGTGTGGTGATCGTTGGGTTTAGGTATTCCCGAGGAGTGGAGAAGTGCAGAAGTTATTCAAGTCATCAAACTCTGTCTCTCGTTAAGGGTAAGATCAATACCCTACTCTTAGATTAGGCCGAATATTCCGGTGGTGGGTAAGTAACATTTGTGGATTAAGGCTACATATTTGATCACTGTTTTGGTTAATAAGATCTGTTTTGATACAGATATTCGGCATAGGCATGTGATCAATCCTGATCAGTGGCCTTAAGGGGTTTAAGTCAGTCGTCAAGCAAGGTAAGAGAGATATTTCGAATTAAGTGCTATTAAGAGGGTGTTACCCTAACGATTAAGGACTAACATCAAATTTTGATGATGCTAGGTTGAGTGCTCGTAGATCTTGGAAAGACTCCGAAAAAATGTGTGTAATCACACTATCATTTCTGTGAGTCGGCAAAAGTCGAAAAGCTGAAACTTCGACATTCGAGGCCTCACGAGCGTGCGATCGCTTGTGTAGAAAAATCGAGCCCACAACCAAGGGTGGTAGACTGAGGAGGCCACTATGAGTGTTCTCGTGCACTTGGGCTGTATTGGGCCTTGTTGGGCCAAAATGGGTCGTGTGGGCCCACACGGATAAAATTTACAAAAAGTAGAAGAAACTGTTTTGGGCTACGTAGATCGCATAACGGTGATAGAATTTGGACCAGACGGACCATACGAGCGTGTGGGCCCATTTGGGCCAAATATTGGGCTTTGAGCCCATTTACACTATTTCGACCAAATGGATTATCTGTGTCGCTCGAGGCGACTGTAGGCCTTAGGAAAGGTTGTTAAATGACTAAAATACCCTTAATGAGTAAAATGATTACCCTGACTGAGTAAAATGACTGAAATACCCTTACTAAGTAAAATGACTAAAATACCCTTAATGAGTAAAACGACTGAAATACCCCTAGTGAGTAAAATGACCGAAATACCCTTGTAGGGTAGAATTACCGAAATACCCTTGAGGGGTGAAATTACCGTTTTACCCCTAACCGAAAAAATGACCATTATACCCCTAGTGGTAGTTTAGTTGATGTGTGTATGATATCTATATGACTGATTATGAATATAACATATTGCATACACGTAATATTTATGACACGACATTCTGAATTGGGGTTGGGATTCTAATTTGGAGGAAGTACTATACTAGTGGCTCTGCCACGTTTTTACTGTTCTAGTGGCTTCGCCACATATTCTGATTTTAGTGGCTGGGCCACGATTACTGTTGTTAGCAGCTTTGCTGCGTTACTATTAGTAGCTATGCAGCGATATTGGTGTGTTGGTTGGGTGGGTCGACTTAGTCCCCACATGGTGTGTTGGTTGGACT
The DNA here is from genome assembly GCA_005393395.2 of Gossypium australe. Lineage (NCBI taxonomy): Eukaryota > Viridiplantae > Streptophyta > Magnoliopsida > Malvales > Malvaceae > Gossypium > Gossypium australe. The sequence continues at coordinate 114,516,622 of CM016623.1, read as the reverse complement.
AAGGCCTACACTGTACTGTTACTGAATAGGGCTCTGGCCCAGACTGTTACTGTATGATAGAGGATTACACACTGAGTTCTCGTTACTCACTCTTTTCTTTTAACTGTACGGGTAATCCCCAACCTTAGCTGATTTGGAGCTCCGAGGGACTCGAAGGTGGCCACATGTTCGCGAGTGTTTTAATTTATACCTAGCTTTTTAAATATTTTATTTTGGGGTTGATATTTATGTAATAAGGTCATTTGAGGTTTTAACTTTTATTTGGTTTTAACTTCTTACTTCAATCTGCTAGATTAGGAAACACGGGTTTTCAAAATAATAACTGTTTTCAAAGGAAATCACGCATTTCAAATTTTAGAGTTTACAATTAGAAAAGCTTCCGCGGTTTTTAATCTCGATTAATAAACTTGTAATAAATGATATGACCAATAAATGATTAACAAGTTTTGATTTTACAACCCCATCGTTTTCAATAGCAATTAGTTTTAAAAAGGATTTAAAACTTTAGTCACGAATTTTCTTCGACAAGACCAGTTTTCAAATCAACACTTCGATGTGACACATCAAATCCGGTCGTAACGTCTAGGTCGGATTTGGGGTGTTACAGTGTTTTAGGTTAGACTCCCATCAAGTGCAATTTTTTTTTTATTTTATGCAAAATATAAAATGACAAAAGTACCATTATAGTAATATTTTTTATTTACCCAAAATTAACGGGTTTTCAAAAATTTCATGTAATATCCTAAAATAGGGGCTGTGTGTTTGAAGCTTATAGTAGGTGTTAATAGGCCTTAAGAATTGTTTTCATGTGTTTTAGGGGTTATTTAAGCTCGAGGATAAAAAGGGACTATTTTGGAAATTTTGAAAATTAGGGGTTAAAAATGGGAATTTGGTTAAGGGAGGCCTTAAGTAAAAATTTTGTGAGGTTGAGGCATATAAAATGCCCAGGTCGAGTGGCTTCTATGCGCCACTTAGGAGCTTGGACATAACTCCATAACGTCTGGAGTTCGATTCGAGGATGCGGCATAAGTGTTTTGTTTTTAGAAAAGGGTATTGCTTTAAAGGAGGTTTTAAAAGAATTTTCAACGCAACCAATAGCATAAAATGAACTTTGGCTGAATGGTTAGGACGCTTGCAGCCAGGGTACCTTCGCGAGAACCTGTGTTCGAAACGCGCAGGAAGCGCGGGGTGAGTTTTTATTTTTTTTGAATAAAGGGAAGCTTACGGAAAAAGGGTTTAAAAGAAATTCGCAATGGATTATGTCATGAAATTAAAATTAGCCGAGTGGCCAAGGACTTTTGGTGAGAACTAAGGCTCGGAGGACTCGTGTTCGAGTCCTGAGGGTCGCACATGAGCTGTTTGTTTTTGTTTCAGCGCTATACTATAAAAGAGCTAGCAAAGAATGGTTTAAAAGAATTGTTGAAGCAATTATGGCATGAAAGTCTTAATAACGGAAGTGGCTGGACGTTTGGGCATGTTGCTTCAGGTCTCGGGTTCGAGACGTTGGAGGCACACCTGCGGAATTTTTATTTTTGGTCCGGCATGGGAACTTTGTGGCCTGCATGGCCCATGCGCACGCATGCAGCTTGGAGGGGGTGCTTCTCCTTTCATTATTTTTATTGTTGTATTATTTTAATATGCATGAGGTATGGAATTGTTATAAAAAGGTGATGGATGATTAATTAAAAACTATGGAAAGTGACGTTGAGATTAGCAAGGGAGAAGAGTGCTTGGCCGGCCTTGATTTTTGTAAATTGGAGAGGCATGCACGCATGCTTGTGGGTTCTATCCTTATATGGTTTTATTTATTTATTTTATTATCATTACTAAGTTATTCCTCTGCTAATGAAGTGTGGGGCTTGTCATATTATTATTTTGTTAAATGATGTGTCATTATTATTATTATTATTATATTATGTATGAAAGGTGGAATAAAGTGAAGGGATTTCTATTAGCCTTATTATTAATTTATTAAAGGCAAGCATGAGTTTTATTTTATTGTTATTATTACTATTATTTTTATTTTTATCACTTTTATATGCGTGAGGTATATATATATGGGGATTAGTTTGGTTTTTATTTATTTATTTATTTATTTTATTATAATGGGGATGGGAAAGTTTATTATTATTATTAATATTAATAATAATATTATTATTATTATTATTATTATTATTATTATTATTATTCTTTTAGTGATGGGAGTCATCACATGGGTCTTGGCCTTGGGGAATGAAAGCATGCGGCATAGGGGTATTATTATTTTGAAAGTTTGTTAGCTTATATTATTTGTTGGAAAAGGAATTGGGATGTGGGCAAAGAATAAACAATATTGAACTTAGAAAAAGGAGGGCATGTGCGGCATTGGAATTTCAAGAGTATGGCCGGTCTTGGTTTTATGATGCAAAGAAGCATGGCCGAATGCTTCTTTTTGCTTTTCCTTTTCCCCATTTTCGTGGTTGACCGATGGGAGCTGGTTTGAGGGTCTAGCACAGTCGGTTTTTGAGTAATAAGGGAGGTGGCCATTGATTTCTTTTATTTTTTTCTCTTCTTTCTTTTTGTTCTTGACCGAGAGAGAGAGAGAGGGAGAGGGAGCAAGCTTTCACAATCAGTTTTTGATGAATGCTTGGAGGAGTGCCGAATTTCTTTGCCTTGCCCTCTTCCTTCCTACATGTTTGCATGGCCGGTTTTGAGTTAACCGAAGCCCTCCACCTTTAGACACTATTGTCGAATCTCTCAAGGATCAAAAGGAACTTTTGGATGCTAACTTTTCAAATGATTTTGAAGGTGTGTCGACTACGTATTTGTGACCTCTTCGATTGTTTTGGTAAGTATTTCTCTAAGTGATCGGTTCGGGTTCTTATCTTATTCTTTAGTATGCCGAAATCAATATTGGACCTTGGTTTATGGATGGTCGAAATGTGTATAAAGGTGTATAATTAATGTGATAGCGTATAAGATTAAGTATTGTAATGGCCGAATGTATGTTTGCCATAGGTATGAAAGGTTGATACGTTTGGGTTGGATAAATAATTATGGGTTGGGTTATAGTTAATTGGGGAACATGAAGTGAGTGATGGGGCGATTGAAATAATGTTTATTTATGTAAGGCCGAATAAGGCATAGGGAGTATTATGCATGATAGTTTATGTGGACTGGTAAATACATGCATTTATGCAATTGTGATAAGAGTTTGGTTATATACCATTACATAAGGAAAAGAAATATTCGGACATAGGTGCATGTAAATATATCCTTGATGATGTCAAATGTAGATTCGGCCAAGGGGCCACTTTATCTAGATTATTGTTGAGTTGTTTCTAACAAGGTTGTCTGGTAGGGTTTTCGACACCACAAGAGTAGGTAGTAGTTTCGGGATTTTGCCGGGTAAGTGCTAAGGAGCATCAAAGGAGTCTTTCGGGAATTAAAGTACTCAAGGAATTTCGACAGTGGTAATTGAGGGCCTCGGGATTCGAGATCCAATTTCGTGTTAGGATGGAGGCAAATACCAGTCAAGGAGTTCATGGGATAGCCCCTATCCCCAAGTCTAAAAAGAGAGCTGCCTCAGCGGTTCGGGATTGGCCACCGGGGTGCGGGCCAGCATCCGAGCAACAACGTAGGCAAGTAGCCGTAATATCGCTTAAAGATGGCATCGGGATTGAGGGCATAACGTTGTTCGTGATCAGGTGCGTAGTTATCGCACTGTTCTCTTGCTGGTTTATGTATGCTATTGTAAATATACATGTTGTGCATGTTAGCCGAAATAAGGGCTAAGATGTTGGATACCCAAGGTGGGTGATCGTTCGATCAGGTGTGTAAGTTCTTACACACTTTAATAGTATAAATTGTTGTTATAATGATATTTTATCACCTATCATGTAGTATCTTTGCCTTGTGGGCATAAGCTTGGTTTTCGGGTAAGTCCCCTAATACTCGATCTATGATATATGTTGTGTATGCCATCATATGCTGTTAAATGTTATGCTATATACAAATGCATGATATATGGGATCATGATACTTGTTATGTGAGCATGATGATGTGGGATAAATGAGTGGAGGGGGCAGTGATATTCGTGTCGACGGACACCAGTGTTTTGGTAACACATTGTGACTACGGTCACCAGAGGTTTGGTACCTCCAAAGGTTTGGCACCTCATAGCGTCTCGTCCCTGTGGCTTAGTACCACCATGGGTTGGCCCCACATTTGAGATACGGGATCGACGCCAGTGATTTGGTATCACACGATGGGTTGGCCCCATCATTTGACTGTGACTTCGGGTCACCAGTGGTTTGGCACCACCAGTGGTTTGGCACCACCCGCATTGACAGATATCGTGACTTTAAGTCACCAGTGGATTGGCACCACACGTATTGACGGATATCGTGACTTTAAGTCACCAGTGGTTTGGCACCACCAGTGGTTTGGTACCACACGGGGTAGAAAAAGGAGTATGGATGGCTAGGTTGGGCTTCGTAATTGCATACTCATGTATATGTTTGTTCTGTGGATATGGGCTAAGCCCGTTTGTGGGAACATGTGTATTAACTATGTACTGAGTCTTGGTGACTCACCCCTTTCCCTATCTTTTCAGGTGAGTCGATCGCGGAGACGGAGCCGGAGAGGACTCGAGGTGGCCATGCTTGTTCCTCGGTTTAGAAGTCTTATTTCGTACCATTAAAGTTTACTATTTGCTAAATTTGATTGGGTTGTAATATGGCCGCTTATTATTTTATTACTATTCGTAGGATTAAGTAGTTTTTACCTTATTTCTAACGAACTTATGAACTGTTAAGCGAATCGGTAAAAGCGACGTTTTCAAAATTAATACTCCTACGCGTTTTCAAAGACTTTACCATCGGGTGGCAAAATTTTACCAAGTTATCAATAACCCCGATACTTCTAAAAATCTAAATAATCAAATGATTTCAAAGGAAAGAAAAAGTTTTCAACCCCATCGTGATTATCAAACCAAACCATCTAGGTTTTAGCAAATGCCGTTTTATACCCTTAACAAATTTTTTTAATTTTCTACTATTAGTCCAAACCTTCCGAATCTTTCAAAAAGTTTTTACTCCGTGACATACCAGATCCGGTCAGGGCTTGTGGGCCGGGTTTGGGGTGTTACATTTCACAAGACCTAGTTGATGAGTGAGACTAACTCAGTCAACTTTTTAAATTTTGAACTTCTTATTTTTGTTTTTTACACCTTAAACCCTATACTTAATCAAACTTATACAATTTTCACAATGCAATTATACAAATTGGGGTAAACCTCAAACTATTTGGCCATGGGTGAATTTCATAAAATTAATTAGAAGGGTCGAAATTCAATTATAATCTTGGTGTATTAAATAATATTACATAATAAAACTTGTAAATTTACTTTATATACAATTTTCATAACGAAGCTATAAAAATTGGGTAAATCCTAAATTATTTAGGAATGGGAAAAGTCCATAACTTTTTTTGAAGGTTCAAAATTCAATTATAATCTTGACATGTTTAATAACAATACATAACTAAACTTGTAAATGAATTTCTTATACAATTTCCACAATGTAATTATCCAAATAAAGGTAAACTCTAAATTATTTGGAAATGGGCAAATTCCATAAGCTTTCTTGGAATTGTCGAAATTCAATTATGATTTTGACTTATTAGAAACATTACATAATCAAACTTGTAAATGAACTTCTTATACAATTTCCACGTCATAGTTATACAAATTAGGGTAAACCCTAACTGTTTGGCAATGAGCAAATTTCATGATTTTTCTTGGAAGAGTTGAAATTCAATAATCTTGAAATATTAAATAACATTACATAATTAAACTTGTAAACGATCTTCCTAAACAATTTTTGCACACCCCTCACCCATCCCTAAGTATGGTACAAATGTGAGGCGCTATCAGAGCATTTATGTGACAAAGATTTTTGATTTGCTTAAGTAATTAAACTTTAAGACAATTTTTATAAAATCACAAAAATTAGATAAATTCAATTGTGAAATTAAAAGGAAACATTTTACAGCATTTCCTTCCTCGAGTCGTGCCCACAAAAGAAGCCATTAACTCTCGGATCAATTTCGGAGCGTAAAGCACACCTTTATAGGTGCAGGGCAGTAGGTATCAATACCTATGGCCTTAGATATTGGTACCTAGCCTTATTATTGTAGATTTTAGCATTTTTCCAACTAAATATCACACCCTATGGCAGAGGTATCGGTACCTCTACTCTTGAAGAAAAAAATTTCCCTAAATTTCCCCTATTTTGATACCTAAAAGCTCAACATTAAAGCTTAGACTTATAGAACTCAAAAGTAAAGTTTAAAACATCAAACGACTTGCCCTAAACACCTCCAAACTTGGTGAACACAAAACAAGTTCAAAGCATCTAAAAACCATACTTAGCTTCTTTACAAGTCAATACCAACTTTAGTTTAAAAAAACACACAAACACCATAAAACAAAAGTTTGGTAACCATCAAAACCTTGTTCAATGGAAGGATAATGTCATGGATGCTAACATGAACTAATCATCAAACACATCTAGATAATTGATCGTCGCCAAACATGCGAACGTTTAGACTAGAAAAACTGCAATAAAAGATATAAAATTAAAGTAACAGTATCTGCAAGTATATAGGTCAATTTGTAATATAGTCCTGTACAACGGGGTACCGGAAGTACTTTGAGGATCGTACCCAAGGGAGGACGGATTAACTATAAAATTATCTTCTACAATAATAGGTCTAAACAATACTCACCAAAAATCATATTACGATAAATAATAATAAAAGGGAATTAATATTATAAAATAAAATAAAATTACTAGAATGAAATTAATCAAAAAAGAAATCTCGATTAACAAGCAGAAAATTAACTTGCTTCAGTGGTTGTAATTAACTTTAGAACTTGGGTTTTAGTGAATTAGTTAATAACTAACCAATTATTACTTCTCGACCTCTAATTAATTAATTAATCGATAAATATTCACTTATCTCTCGACCTCACTTTCTAAATTGGGATAAATTATGATTTACTCGGCAAACTTATCTCTCGACCTTGTTTTACCTAAGTGACTTCCTAGGATCGTGAATCCTAAGGTTTAAGTACACATAATTTATACCAACTAATTCTTATGGGAAACCCTTATTCATATGTTAATTACTCCCATATTCGCTCGTCAATCTTTCTAAAGGGCTTAGCCACTAATGGATCTAGATTTCATTTTCCTAAGAATTAATTCAATTATGCAAAAACAAAAATTAAACTAAAATGATAGGGAAATAGAAATCGATCCATTTGGTAAGCGGGATATGTTCGAATTCGCAAAATCTGCGAAATCCTTTAACAATTATGGAGATACTGATGTCAACAAGCAAGAAGTGAAAGAAACCTAATAACCAAGTCTTAGACTCAAATCGAATCCAAGATAGAACAAGGAATAAAAACTATTTTTAAAGAAAAATAAAAACCCAATTAAAATTCTAATTAAAAACTAAGTCTAAAACTAAAACCTAATTTCTACCCTAAAAGTTCTTCCCTTTAGCTTAGCATCACGTAACTATTTATAGGCGGAGTTAGCTGCCCAATTAGGTCAATTACATGGCCTTAATTAGGCTAAATATGTATTGTGCGAACAAAATCACCCTTAATTAATTTTCGCCCTCCGTCAAACCTGTGTCGCAACACAGGCTTATGCGTGTCACAGCAGACAACTTCGAGTATTAAATCTAGAGTTCGTTCGACTGTGTTGTGACCTCGGAAGCTTATGCTACGACTCGTTGTCATTCCCGATGCTTTTGGGCCTAAAAGTAGGTGTTTTGCACACTCAATTAAATCGTTAAAACTACCTTAAAGCCTGTATTAGCCCAAATGGTCAACTAACACAAAATTATGCGTAAAAATGCTTATGTTGCAATAAACTGAACCTAAGCTATAAAAACCAAAAATGCAATAATTAAACACAAAATGGATAGAAAAAACAAGCTCGTTAAGTCCCGAAAAATACCTAAATTGCCACTACAATTTGTGGCAAGTCAATAATACATGATCTTTTAAAATTTATAACATGACACTTTCATGATGGCAACTCAAATTACCAAAACACAAGAATTTAGCGCACTTAAGCACTTTGACACCCTAGATACATGCCAGAAGACACCATGGTTTTAAGTCATACTTTTGGTAACCTTGTTGATAGTGTGATACTTCCAAGTAACAAACGACTTTGTGAATCCGAGAACATATATTTGCGTGTAGACAACAACGACGCATAACCATAAAATTTTATTAAGCTCAATTGGCAAGTACTATACTTACCTTGCTAGGATGACCTATATATTCAAGGCTCAAAAAAATCTCATTAGATCATACAAGTCAAATATCATATAAACAAGATCTAACATAATTGTTTGTATGAACTAAATGTCATATTAATATGATTAAACATGATCAATAAGCTAACATGGGTTTTCCTTATTCTTAGGCATGCTTTACTCATGTTAACACTTAACTGATCTTAATTAGTCAATTCATTCAAGATTATTATTAATCTTATTTCATATGTACATGTAAATCATTTTTATCTTAATTTATCACATTGCATAATGAAATTGGTCTTACATTAAGCTTATAGTAGACATTTCAAATTCACTTTTATTGATTAGTCTCATATCTTATAAGCTTTTTCGCCCAATGCAAAGTTAGTAAAACCTAACATAGCCACATGGGTGAACTACATCGCTTCAAGATAGCTCAATAGAGCATAACTATACCACACCAAAGCACATAAGTGCAAAGCCCAAAGGCCATATAAACATATATATACATAATCATCCCTCCACCGCACCAAGGTCTCCAGAGAGACAATACACATATAATGATATGCAAATGCTAAACCATTGCATAATGTAATAGAACCTTATATCAATATCGGATTCATAAATAATGCTCATATAAACCTATTGGCATGCCAACTATATCCTAGTCTTTCTACCAAGTTACATAGGCACATATACATCATGATTTCACATTATATGCCATTAAGGCAACCTTATAAATTATATATCATCACATTTCCATATCTCGTATTACTTATTCACATGAATTGAGATTTCTCAACTAGGTCTCTAGACCACATGAATTCAAATAATCATTCAATCTCATTTACATAGTATCTTATATCAGATCACATAAAGTCTCAGTATAACATTTTCATTTTAATATTTTAACATTTTTCACATATTCAAATATTAATATAACATTTCATAATCACTTAACATACTAACTAACGTATGTTATCAATGTTCATTAATCATGTCTTTAAGTGTTCATTCCATTATTAGCTTTAACAAATCAAGTTCATCATGTGTTAACTTTCACTTATTGTTAAGCCATACTATACACATATAAAAAATGTACAATAGATATAAAAAATAAGTAAGCATAGTAAGTTCCAATTGAATTTACCTATCAATGTGGCTAAAATAATGAAAGCTCATCCAATGATCATCACTTTAAACCTTTCCATTTTTTTTGTTTGAGCCTCCTTTGATTAGTTATTTTTCTGCTCAAATATACACTACACACACAAGCATCAAATTAATAATTTGAATACAACACTAGATAGCCATATAATCCTCAATATACTTATGTAAAAGTCATGAATGCCTAGATTTTATCAGTTAGACTTTTATGTCCAAAATTGACATAACTCATAATCCTCCCATTCGAAATTAAATCCGCCTTAAGAATTATTCATCTAGGAACCTCAAGTTATCCAAAAACATATTCAAACCTCAAAGTTCTCTCCATTATCACACTAAGCTTCCTTAAGTTCAATCATGGCCATTAGCACAATCTTTAACAAAACTTGATTCTAACATCATCTATAGCTTGCTTTCTTCATTGTAAGTTTATTTATTCTAAAGATTAAATCTAAAAACTTATAAATATTCAAAATCAAGTTGTCCATCATGTCTTTCAAGTTTTCACTCATACATGCCCATAACCATCTAAACATGTTTCTTTCCAATTCAACATTTAAATGGTTAGATTCATACTCAAGTATCAACTTAAGCTTTAATCAAACAAAAATTCACAAGGAAATTCCCTTACCTTAAGAGATGAAGTCATGACTATGGAGAAAAACCAAATGAAATTATTATTTTCTTTATTTAGTCTTCAAACGGTGAAAAATGATGAGAATGGCTAATTGATAATCTCATTTTCTCACCCACTATGCATATATACATAATTAACTAATTTATTTATTTATAACAAAAACTATCTAATGGTCGAGATTGATTTATGCTAAATTTAGTAGGAATGCCTTAGGTCATTATTCTCCACTAACATAATAAATGACATGGTTTAATTATTAATTAAGTCATTTGATTTATTATTCTTCTAATCCTCCAAATCTTGCTAGATTACATTTTAGTCATTATGCAACAATTACTAATTTCTCAATTTAATTACTTAATAATCCTCATTTTTATTTCTGTATTTGTCTCATAACCTCTTGATTGGATAATAATAAATCTATAAATGGTTCGATTTAATTTTTTGTTGGCTTTGGTGGGTTGTTATTGTTACTAATTTAATGGAAAAAAGTTTATGGACTTGACATTGAGATACCGCCTAAGTAACATGTAAAGAGAAATTGAGTAATACAATTTGTAAACTTTGTGTAATGAGAGTACCCATGTAGTCAAATTGATAGAAAGTGTGCATAACTCAAAAATGGTATTAAATATTTTAATGACTTATGTGACTACTGGACAAATGAGCAAAAAGGGCTAATAAGTGATAATCACCTTGAATGAGTAAAGTGAATAATTAAAGAGAACCAAACTTGCATGTCTTGAATCTTAGTAAATAATAAATAACTGAATGGGTCTAAATCCTCATTAACAAGTGGCGTAATTGAAATTAAGGTTCATGGTAAAATAGAAAATCCTTGTGTACTTACTAAGCTCATTCAGGTTACACATTAGTTGTTTAAACGTGTAGGTTGATTTCTAGTAGAATGAAATGCTCGTTCTATTACATTGATGGATCACATCACATCATAAGGAGGCAATTTATTTAAATCCTGTACTTTAGGAACTTTATATGGTGTATACATAAGTATATGAGTGAGTATATGTATATATTTGAAAGGTTTTAAAGTGTCTTAAAATTTTTAATGAAATAGGTATTTCAATATATAATGTTCTAAATGATATTTGAGAGTGTTTTTTATGCTTAAAAATATTTGGTTATGTTTGGAATTGGTTTAAGGATTTTAAAATGTTTCCGAATTAGTTTTGAGATCCCCTGAATCTAGGTATCGATACCTAGCCTTCAGGGGTCAGTACATGCAAATCAGTGGCTGAAGTGCTATAATATCATGACAACATATTGATATATTGAGGACATGTATCAATACGTTTACCCAAACACCTGCAAACTTGAGTTTTTATGCCCCAAAGTGACCCTTGAATGACATCTAAACGTTCTCATTTTGTCATGAGACTTTCGAAAGGGTCTAAAATGACTCATAAGACTTTGAAAATGATTGTATGGAGATTTGAAGTGTAAAAAGGATTTTTCATTGCGCAAGATCTCTATTCTTTTCTTTAAAAAGTTTGTATTTTAAGTCTTTTAAGCAATCAAAAACTCGTTTTTATGGTTTTATCTTGTCCCCACACCCCAAAAAGTAAATTGACATCATTTAGGAGTATCTTTAAAGTTTTAAAAAATCTTGAAAATGGTTAATGTGATTTTCTTAAAATGAAAAAATAAATTTTTGTTCAATTGTGGAGTGTGTCAACGTGACATCCCTTATCTGTGTAGATTATTGGACAAAGTAATGGGTGTTATACTAACATCCTAATAAAGGTCCCTTTATGTAGGGTTCAAAATCCATTGATAAGGTAACTTTCTTCTCTCAATTGTTTTCTTATATGAATGTTTGCCAAAGCTATTCAACGCATATGGAAAATTGGAAGACACCTCCAATAGATGTTGGGAAACCAATAGGCCTCATGATAATATTTACTATAGTCCATGAATAAGAGCCATTCCTAAAGCAAGCCTCACCATCCACTAAATATAAAACCCTTCGGCCTATCCTTACTGAAGATGGATTTGTTAATAGCAACTCTCTATTTTCTATTGAGGAAAATATCTATGAGGCTTACCCAGGTGTTTGAAACTTTGTTGGTAAGCTAAGGGAAAGGGATCAAAGATTCATTTACATCTTGTTCTAGAACCCTACAGCTTTTTGATCTCCTTGGCACTAACAAATTGAGTCCAAAAAAGGAAAATTTTTTGAAAGCTTTGAAAGCCATAGGTGTTTGGCTCACTTCCTTATTGTCAGGAACAAATCCCACCAGGATATTCTACGGGAATCTAACAACCATCACTCTAAGCTCATATTTTTTACTATTGATGTTCGTCTCATTCTAGTTACTGATGGGGAAATGTAATCCCATCACAAATGTTCAAATGTTAAATTTATTGTTGTCATTTCTAATGTCTTTCTTGTTGCTCGTTTATCTTAATGTCTTTCCAAGCTCATATCTTAGTGTTTTTCTTGTTGGATATTCCAAATACAGTTTGGTGTAATCTTTCAATTGGACTAGTCTATCTTTTTCTTTTAAAATTTTAGTTGCATTTTATCTTCATTTTCAATGTTGTATAATAATAAGCTTATTATATGTTGTTATTTAGCTTACCATTTTTATTTACTGTTTAGGTAGAGAGATATAGCTAATTTTCATAGAAAGTTAGATTTGTAAAACCCCTCGCTCGACCCGATTGTTGGGTCTGAGCTACGGAATGCTACATTTGTTGTCAGAGCAACTATAGTTAATTAGGAAGCATATAATCATTTGCACAGGTAATCAAGAGTTAATCACATTCAAAATAGTGTTAAACATTAAATTTCGAGTCTTAATCGAGCTTACGAAAGCTCTTTTATCAATCCGAGTACAAAATAGGATCAAATTATAAAGTTTTAAAAATTCAAGGTCGACGTCTAGACGTCATTTATTCCATGTCGTGACATCGCCAAAATAGTATGTCACGTCAAGACGTCAGGCCACTCAACGTCACAACATCACTTACTATCAGCTGACATTGTGACGAGGAAAGATACTCATCAAAATGAAGACCCTGTTTTTTGGTAAAAAATGAATCATTTGGTACCTATTTCATATCTTTCAACCAAACCTTACAACATATACACCTAATGTCAATTTCAATTGGTTTAAAACATACAAAAAACGATGCTACATAGTTCAAGCATCCATGTTCAAGTCTCTATCAAAATATTCACCGCTTATACATCATTTATTTCTAAACAATTCATTGTCAACTACCACATAACTAAGACATTCCATACCAAACTTTACCTATGCCAACCACCTTTAAACATGCAATTTCAAAAACTTTCAAAAACTACCAATTTCTTGAAGAAATCATCATTGGAAACTTTCAAAAAATTTAACAGTTCTAGAAATTGGTACATGAGCTAACTAAATGACATTTTGGGGTTGTCATCTATTAGATTTTTCTGAAAGGTAACTATCTTGGTTTCATATCATATAGAAATTTATATAGAATCCTTGAATAAGACTTCTTCTTCATAAAAAAAACTTATTGTCTTTGGGATCTGATGTTATACCGCTGCTCAATAACTTAGGGGATCGACTCTATTACATAAGTCGATTCCTAATTTTTATCTCATATCATGAGATAAATAAGCAGTTCTTATTTATTGTATCAGCTCAAAACCTCACTAATTGATCTTTATGGGGCTTCCTCTATTAATTAGATCTTTATCCATAGACTAAAGTATCTAGGCATATATATTTCTTCATATTTCAACTTCTATAAAGTTTCTTTTTTGTTACAGTTGATAAAAATCGTTTTTTGGACGATGCAACATGTAGAAAGCCTATTTTTATTTCTCTCATTACCTCAAAAAAACATAAAAATTACAAAAAAAAAGAGACTTAATTGAACTTATCAAATAAGGATCGAACCGTTGAAAGCTTTCAGGGGTTTTCTTTGTTTTAACCTTATTTGTCTTATATACTTTAATTAAACTTTTAATTACTTAATTAATTTAATTTAACCTTAAATAATTAAACTTAATCACCAGTAATCAATTGAAATCTTTCATCATTCCCACTAACACACATTAGAAAATGGTTTATTAGTTATTTTGGACTTTTGGCAAATTAAAAACTTATAGCGATAAGAATTTTATAATTTAGTCTTTACACCCTAATTAAGTAATTAATAGACAAAATTGAAGGATTAAACTTTAATAAACTTTGATATTATGTATATTTAATATTTACGAGCCCGATTTACGGAATCACCTTTTCTAATATGACTAAAAATGGTACTAAACTAAAAAAGCAAGCACTATTTGTTTGTTTAAGTGGTCCAGCTTTTAAAATTACGAAAGATGCCTCGTACAAATAAAACTCTAAACCTTAACAAATCTTTTAATTGTATCATTCCTTTTCTTTTAAACCCTAAGACAATAGAAAAGTATATCATTTAATTTAAACCATCACGTTTTCTCATTTTGAAGTACTTGAATATTTGCCGACAACATCATACTAAATACTAAAACATAAGCATAACCAAAATGTTCTGAAAAATAATAGTTATAAAATATTTTCATACAACAATAAATTAAAAATCATCTGGAATGTGTAACATAGAAAATCTTTTTTTCCTTTAATTTTCCCAAACTCCTAAAGTCAATATTCAGAAGCAACAATATATATCTAGAAATATCACAAGTCTTTAGAAAAATTCAAACCAATAATAAAAGCATAAAACAAAGCAGTAGGTTATCTCTATTTCTTCACAAGGTGATATCAACATTCTTCACTCTCACATTCCAATGCATCACTCTCACATGCTTTTCTTAATCCTTATAACAAGAGGAGCACAATCCTGCCATGCTTCTCACGAACTTGCCACCCTTTTCTTTTTCCTTGTTATTTATTTTCTCTATCTTCTTCTATTTTTTTTCAATATAAAATTTCTCTATCTTCTTCCACAAGGAGTAAAATAGATATTTGAAATCTCCAAACCTAATTCTAGAAATTGTGCACAAAATTTCTACACATATCTTTCCTTTTTGTTTATTATATTTTTATATAATAATTCCCACCAACTTTCCTAGGGAAACGAAACAAATTAAATTATTTTAAAAACATCATTTACCATTTATACCAATTGCTGAATGCTGCATTAATGTTAAATTAACTGAGTGTTTTTTTCTTTCGACCAGAAAAAAATAAAAATAAAACACTCAAGTGTTCTTAATTTCCAGCTTCATCATCACCATTGGCATCATCCCATGACCAACAGAACACCTTCTCTAAATCATCCCATGATAATTCCCACTGATGATCATCACACCACTGGAAATCACCAATGAAATCAACAGATGAGTTGCACATCTGCCATTCATCACCATGATGATCGGTAATCTCAGTAGTATTGGATGATGAGCTCCCAATGCCATAGCTTTCTCTTTCTCTCGCATCATTTTGAGTATCTTTTATAACCCCATTGACACTGTCGACTACCCCCCCATGGTTCCCACTTGGATCCGCGCCTTGACTTCGCTGTAGGATACAGCTGAGGCGCTTTATTTCATTGTCGAGCCACTCGTATGGTCCCAGCAGCACTTCATTTTCAATCCCATCACCTGAGCTTTCTTCCCCTGAATTAGTACTTGATGCTATTCCACCATTGCTCCCACTCTCATCATAATTGCCTTGGGGCTGCCCAGCTGCATTGCTGTGCATGCAAGAGCCATGCATTTCCAGGGTTTCCCCATGGCTGCTTTCTTGGGCATTTGGGGTAACTGTTTTAGAAATACCCAAAGACATCAAAGCTAGCTTTTGTCTTTTCATGGCGGATCGACTGGTACGCCCGCATCTTCTCTTCCGTTGATGGTCTTCCGCTGTTTTGATTGCATCCAGATCAGTTGGTTTTGTCTCTTTGATTGTCTTGCTGAAACTGTAAATTTTCCGGCTTAAATGAGAGTTCCAGTAATTCTTAATCTCGTTGTCAGTTCGTCCTGGCAATTGTGCTGCAATGAAAGACCACCTAGAACAGACCAAACACTGTTAAACATAAATAACTGTCCGGAGGATATAAAATGCTATGAATTAACCACCCAACAACCTTAGGAATTGACATTTTATTTTAACGAATCCTACTATATGCTATGAATTAACTATCCCCTTCTCTCAAGTAAAATGCTATTCTTCAAGTCTTCTTTTAGTATATAAAATATGGGGGATTAAACTTCACTTATGTTTGAAAAAGTAATACTCTTAGGGTAAACTATACCAATTATTAATATGTTTATGTTTTGGTCACTGAATTAAAAAAAAAAATCCTTCAATTTCATCACTTATTGGTTTTGTTTTGGTTACTTTCCATTAAATCATTAATAGAAATGGTATATTAAAACATTTAGTCCTCACTACATACATATTCTATTCATTTGATCTTAATTCTAAATAATTCAATGAATTTAGTCCTTCACATTTGTAAATTCTATCAATTTGATTCTCAATCCCATCTTCATCATAAATCGAAATTATAAACAAATAAAAATTTAATTGGAAAATGTTTTTACATTAGCCAGCTAATCAAGATACCATCTTTATTTTCTTAAAAGGAAAATATTCAAAAGGGCGCAAGCCATGACTATAAAATCCCAAGAAATCGTCTTTGAGAGTTTCATCTACAAAAGAACTTTGTTGTTTCTGAGTTTAGACTCTTTGGACATTTATTTATTTATTAAAGCTTATCTATCATTTTTTACTCTACGATTCTACTTAAAAAAGTGCATTTCTTTAGGGAAGTTGCGTACTTGAGCATTTTGACTCCAAGATTTTGCTAGAAAACCGGAAAATTTTAAGAGTAAAATTCTAGTTTTTGTTTGTGCAATTTTTAAGGTTGAATTTATGGTTTTTGTTGGTTCATTATCTTCCTTTTCATGTTATTATATGGGTTTTTTTTCTTGCTTATTGTAACTTCCAGAGGATTTTTGGAATACTTGTAGTGTAACACTTTGGAAAATTTTTCTATCATACAGAAATTAATATTTTGTAAATTAATTCAAAATTTTTCAAGTTTCACTAATTGCTATTCATCTTATATTGTTTAAATTCCATCAACATTATTCTTTAGGTTATTAATAATAGTGGATTTGATTTGTTTAATGATTAAATTAATAGAATTTATAAATGTGAAGGGATAAATAAATTGAATTATTCAGAATTAAAATTATAAGATGAAAGAGTATATGTATTATTATACCAAAATTAAGAAAAAGAAATGGATTACTCCATAGAATTTGAAACCAAGCTCATATTTGTACCTATTTCCCAAAGCACTATGAAACTTAACAATGGTTTCTTCCTCATCAGCAGTGATGTTCCCTCTCTTCAAATCAGCCCTCAAATAATTTATCCATCTCAACCTGCAACTCTTCCCACACCTCAACAACCCTTTCCAACAACAACAACCAAAAAGAAACCGAAACATTAAGCTGATAAAAAGAAAAAGGTTAAAAGCTATATATATATATATATCTAAAACACCATTATGCAATCAGCATTTAATCAAACCTGCATTCTTGGGCAAAGATCTCCAGGATCCTTCACCATTTTCTTTAATGTAGTTTGCTAATATTTCATCTTCCTCGGCCGTCCATCTCCCTTTCTTCAACCCTACTTTCTCACAACATGGAGATCTTCCCATCTCTTTCTTTGCTCAGCAGCTCCCACTTTCACTACCCCCTCAAAGGCTTTTAAACTCAAAAGATCAAAGAGAAAAACAAGTGAAGGGGAGGGGAGGAGAGGAGAGGGGGTGCATTAACATGCGACGTAGATGCCCATACAACTAGAGTTTGAATGTAAAGAGAGAGTTTAAATGAAGGGATGGAAAGGGAAATATGACGACGATGATGATGTAGACCCAGGAACAGTTTTTGGCAAAACACAAAAGAAACCCCAAATCTTTGCTTAAACAGGTAGATTAGTACGAATTCGTAGATTTATTGATTGATGAGTTATGAACGTTGCAAATTTTAGGGAACTTGATGGTACGTACAATACCAGAAAGTGACAAAAAAAAATAAAGGAAAAAGGAAATGAAGTTGACTGATGAAAAAGCTTGAATGGTACAGGGAGTTCCACGAATCTATTCTCTCTCTTTTGTTTTCTTCTTCATAATGTGAAAGCCCCGTTTACTGAAACTCACGGTCTCAGGCTAATGAAAGCACCGAAAAGAAGGACAATTAAAAACGTACTTAATTAAGCAGTTGGTAAAGGATGAGTAGAGTAGCAGCAAACGTAGTGTTTTTGGTAGAAGAATGACGTGCAACTATTGTTTCATTAAAACATGTTTCAAACCCGAGGCTTGGTGGCTGCCTTGTCCTTAATTAACCGAGCAAAAATTTCAGTATTTGGAGACTTGGAGTTGTCTACCGGCACCGGGGTTATTAAATATTGCTGTCAAATTCAGATGATAACTACGTATAAATATGGTCCTTTGGTTTACCAAGAGGTTGAGTTTAAGTCTCTACTGAATTGGAGTGTAATCAAGTTTTGGACTGCATGGCTCGCCCTCTTCATCTTGTTTATTGGGTAGTATTGAAGACATTAAAATGTGTTGTGCCATGAACAAGCATATCTCTTACCCAATGGCTAAATGTTCCCATTTGGGATGTTTAATTTCTCTTTGTTGGGAACCCTAGTTGTAATGTTTCTCTGTTGGATAGTTTTCAAACCACAAAATTGTTTGTTTAGTCATCCAAGTTTACCCCCACTGCTATTTTGATTTTTCATTTTAAATCACTCTTATTAAATAAGTAGTTAAATTTTGTCATTTAGTTAGATAAAGTTATCATTTTAATTACTTTACTGTTAAATACCTTCGATCACCTGACAGAATGCTAACGTGATAGTCTTTTGATTAGTATAATAATAAATTTAGCTCTTAACATTTTATACATTCTTTCAATTTGGTCCTAATTCTAAAAAATTTAACAAATTTAACTCTTAATGTTTCCAAATTTTTTCAATTTAGTCCAAATCCTAAAAATTCAAAAAATATATAATTTTAAAGCTTGAAAATCTATATTATTTATTATAAAATGACATACAAATATAAAATCTTAAAAACTATATAAAATTACATTATAACTTTTAAATTATTTTGGCCATTAAACTTTTGCTTTCTTTCTATTTGTTAGAATGTGCCTCCGACAATACTTCTCAGATTCTTACGAGAACATCGATCGAAGTGGGTTGGCAGTGGCATTGCTGCTTACTCTACTACTACTATCAAAGTAGGTCATTGTAACTTGCCGACGTCTTGCGGTGGAAGTTTTAAGGGTCAGGTCATTCTTCCCTCAGCTCACACAATGAGCATGAAGAGGTAAGAAATAAAAAATCGACACCTCCTGTCATCAGTGTTGTCAAATCCTCGGTATCAAACCGACATCTCCGGCTCCATTTCGATAAGTGCAGGGGTTTGAGGGATTCAAATGCTTAAGGTTAAGGAATGCTTCAGTGATTTTTTTACTTGTTAAAGAAAAAAGGTGAAACTAAGTTTAGGTGTGCTTGTAAAAAAAAAAAAAAGAAAAAAAAGAAAAGAGAAACCGAGTTTGGGTATGGGTTTAATGGTAAGTGCTTGAGACAAAGTGATGGAGTTTGGGTGCGGTAAAGTTGGATATGGATTTGTTATGGTATTTGAGATTGTGAGGTTTGGGCGAGAGTATGAGAACAATGGGAAGCTTAAAGATGAATGGGGAAGGAGATAAAGGGATGAATGTTGTTTTACAAAGTTTCTATATTTTGTTTAGTTGACTAGAAAATCTGATAACAGGAAAGAAAGAATTTGAACGGCAATGTTATAGGAGTATTTTATGGGTTTTCATTATTTTGAATGATAATTAAGAAAATTTTACTTATTTTTATTTTAGGTTTTGATTGATTATTTTTTTTGAATATTTTATATTTTTTTAATATTGTAATTAATTTTTTTTGAATATTTGGAATTTAAACTAAATTGATAAAATATGCAAACATTAATATATAAAAAATATTATTATAATTTAATAAAATTGTCGTATATAAAAAATTAAAAAGAAAGAGGAAAATCCAAGCAATTGTGAATTAATCCCCAAGACATTGGTCTAATCCATGCAAGTCCTAAAGATGAACAGTATATTGGCAAACGTAAATAGTGGTATGGACACATAATGGATCCATCCTTCTTTCAACAAATAAAACGTCGAAACGTGCAATCAACATCACCTAATCTTTTGCCGATTTTCAAATTTCGGCAACCCATAAATTAATTAAGGCTATAACAGTTATATTTCTAATATAATTCATTTTTTATGTTTTATTTTATCCTTTTTAATAATTTTTCATCTATAATAACAACAACCGTCATAATTATAAAGTATATTTTTTTTATTAAATTAGTTCTTTATAATATCATATTTCATATAAGCAAGTCTATTAATTATAATTTATTAAATACAAAAATTAATTTAAATAAAATGTTTAAATTTCACATGAAAAAATATATTATTAATATTTTATTAAATGAAAATAATTTTCAATGAGTGGAATTAAATAGATCAATTCAATAAACTATTAAGTTCCCTAATTAAATATTCTTATATGAATTTAGAACATCATAAGCTTATAAATTGATTACTTGAATTTAATAACTCATGATAATTAATTAATTTAATTTGATAACTCATACTAATTTTTTTAAAGGTAAACAACTCATAGTAATTAATTGAGCTTATTAGTTTTATGAACTTCATAGTCAACCATGAGAAAGAATGTAAAATAAAAAAAGCATAAAAGTAATAATATTTTTGGAAAGATGAGTCGATAGGGTCTCAATCGAAACTGACAGTATTGGGGCCGTCAACATTATTCAAGATGGCTTTTCCGGAAAATCTAATTCTACCATAGGCAAGAAAATTCTTCAAGTCCTGAATATGTTTAAGTAGTGGAAGATTTAACATTTGCCTAGAGAAGAAAACTCAATTGCAAATAGTTTGGCTAAGCTCGTTTGCACTAGAAGCCTTGGTTTAAGATTGATTAAGGATCCTCCTTTGATGATCTAGTTTAATTACTTTGTAATTTTAATTTTTCACCAAAAAAAAAGTAATAATGCATGCACCTGGTATACATATTTTAAATGTTTTGATTTAATACTTTTATTCTTTCTTTTTTTAACATAATTTCCACTTTTTTACGGAAATTCACGATATAAATTCTATTGTAGGTTTACAACAATTATCTCACTATAATAATATATTGTTATAGATGTAAAATAACAGACTCTCTATAAAAGATAAAATCTTAAGCATCGAAGAGTGTCTCAAAGCACAAGCTTTGGTGCCTCTTTAACTCGCTCATGTCTTGCAGTTAACTAGTTATTGTAACACTCCAAACTTAACCCGAAAATCTGGTTGAATTTAGAGCGTTGTGTAAGTCACCGAAACAACCCACTCGATCCATTATTAATTTATTTCACACTAGCCATTATAAATATGATCATAAAAAAATAAAAAAAATACAAAAAAATATATATTTAGTTTATTTTTTTATTAATGTTTGTCAGGTGTCATTATACGATACTATCTAATATTGTCATATTATTAGGGGTCTGTTTGATAGGGGAAAATGTTTTCCGGAAAACATTTTCCCCATTTTACAGTGTTTGTTTGTTTGGAAAATGAATTCCTAAGAAAAACATTTTCCAAAACACGGGTAAATTCATTTCATAATTTCCGGAAAACGTCTTACCAATTTCTAAACTGTAAGACATTTTCCAAACCTGGTCCATCACTCTCTTCACCCTAAGGAAGAATTTCTCCTCTGCTGGTTCATCATCTCTGCCTCATCTTCTCTGTTGGTTCATCATCTCTCCCTCCTCTTCTTTGTTGATTCATCTTCATCAGGTAAATTTCTACTCACATTCTTGATTGCAAGCTCTAGGGGTTTCTGCATGTTTGTATTCTGCTCGAGTTTGGCTGGGTTTCTGCAAGTTTTTGAAGCTGGATATGTTAGGGGTTTAATTTTTAGGGGTTTCGTCTTTTATCACTGTCTCAACTTGCTGCAATTGCAGACACTCAAGAAACCTCCCTCAAATCCCAAACCCATACGCAAAAATCTTTGGAATCACATCCTTCACTCCATATAGACCCCAAGTATTTCGTCTCTGTTCTGTTAAACTGTAAAAACATCTTTCAAAGTAAAATTATTAAAAGACTCACTAGAATCTGGACTTGCTAGCTACAGGCTTAAATACTTCAATCACTAGAATCTGGTTCCTTAGCTAAGCTCCCATCTGCAGCTAAAATAGAAAGCTTTTAAATCTGTTAATAAATTGACAAGTTTAAGAGGGTAGAGAGACTAACCTGTCAGCATCTTTACAAAAAAGAAGAATCTGCCCATCTTCATCACTGTCATCCGCTTTGTCTTAACCACAAAGAGAAGAAAAAGTAAAATTCTATTGATAATATCCTCAATGTTTTATTCATTTAAGGCACAAGCATAGATGAAGCAAGAATCAAAACATCAATACATACTCGGAAAAGAAAAATAAAATTGTTATAAATAGTATTTATTTATTCTATATAGAATGTGCCTAATTGAGCTAGTGTCACTAGTTAAAAGCACAAACTCGGTAAGAAAAGTACAAAAGAAGACCAAAAATTATGTTATAATAACAAAATGGAATTGGAGGAATTTAGGTCCTCTAACTTTAAAAAAGATGTCTGCCCTCTGTTTTTTATAATTATACAACAAATCAGATGGACACTGAACTCACATAAGCATAAGAAACTCAAAGGGATTCTGCATTTGAGCATTTTCTTTTTCTTCCAATAATCTGATGAAGTAAAAGTTTGTTCTAACACATCCACAAGGGAATCAAACAACAGACACTATAATCAATTCACAGAAGAGAAAAACTAAAACTTCATATAGTTTTTGAGCTTTTATTGACATTAAATTTGTTCTGAAGTTGATAAAAAGCAAAAGAAACAAGTAAAACTCATAATCTCATTCAATTAGAAAAATGTAACCCAAATTCATGTATAAGTATATCTTATTATTAAATACTAAAAGATCAAACAACTTTCATTGTCAACTATTAAAAAATATATTCTAGCAGACATATTAGTCAACTACTTCAAATTCGATGCTAAGCATACAACAATTACTTCTACTTATTTCATATAGATACATATAAATATGATTTAACGTATGAATAACCACATTTTACATATAGATGACTAACGCAACTAAATTGAGAAAATTTAGTTTTATTAAATCTATAATGTCATTGTTGCATTTCATGATGAACCAAATATTTAATCATAGTAACATCAATTTTCAGCATACCCCAACAAGCATATGAACCTTAGATCTTTCAAATCACCCTTTTTTTTCATAATTCACATACAAAACATAGAAAATTTTACTACCATAATAAACAAATACCAAGGCCGAATTCATTCAAGACTAAAGTCACCAAAGTCACCAAAGTCACCTATCAATGGCAGATCCCTTCGAGTGTCGAGTTCCACCCACAGTGTGTCAAGAATCCTCGGATCGATGGGTGGGATATGATCAAAACTTGTGGCGCCCAGCCCCGTATCAAGAGTCCCCATAATTTGATTCGATCCTCGAATCCATCTTCTTTTAGTCATTTCTCCATTTCTTCCTTCTTATACCCTCTTCTAATAACCCAAATGAATGGCCTTTTTGATGCTTCCAAGGATAAACCGAGTTCAATCAACTGTGTTGGTATTAGTCGATTGAGGCACCCGAAACAAACATAGATTACGGAGCTTGGTGGCCATGAATCAAGCCATTTCAAGCATCGGTCTTCATCGGTTATTGAAGCCTCGTTTCCTCTTCCAGCTTTGTCGAAATCGTTTTTGTTGCTTAGTGATGATCTCTCATCACTGTCTTTCTTCTGAACCATTTGGACTTCCAAAATCGGATTGAAATTGCAGTGTAGATAAGAATCGGACTTTTGGACTTCCGGAGTTTTGGTTTTCCAATAAAATCGAATTGTAATTTGCTAGTTTCTAATTTCAAATGTAAAAGAGAGGTGGGGAGTTAATAATGTGGTCTAACTTACCCATATGACCTTGGATTTCTACATAATTACTTAACCCACCTATATCTTTTTTTTTTTACCTATTTCCTAGTTTCTAATTTCATCACCATTGTATTATTTCTTGAATGATTATGTGCTAAATGTTAATCAACCTATTGTCTTATGCATATATGTGTGCTCAAAAAAATTATTAATGCAAAAAAATTATTAATGCAATTATAATTTGCTACATAATTTTTTTTTTTTGTGTGGCATATTTGTGTAGATGGATCGTAATCAAGATCAAAATGCAATTGTCGGAATCGTAGCTTCAGTTTTAGCTTTTGGGGCTCTTTGGATTAAAAAATTAAAAAGTAGGAAGGAAATTACTTCTCATCCTCGTGTGAATCGAGATTTTGAAAGAGAAAATTATATTAATAGTATTTTATATAGTGGTGACCAACATTGTATTGATATGATAAGGATGAGACCGATCGCCTTTTTTAATTTGTGTGATATTCTTAGTAGGAATAATTTGTTAGAATCATCTAGATCTGTCAATATTAGGGAGCAAGTAGTTATATTTTTACATATAATTGGTCATAATGTAAGGTTTCGAGTGATTGGATCTAGATATTATAGATCAACTGAGACAGCTCACTGTTACTTTAGGGTTGTATTGAGAGCTATTTTGAAATTGTATAAACTAGTTATTAGATTACCTGATGAGTCAACTCCTAGTGAAATCAGAAACAATCCAAGATTTTATCCTTATTTTAAAGATTGTATTGGAGCATTAGATGGAACTCATATTCGTGCATCCGTTCCACTTAGTATTCAAGGAAGATTTCGTAGCCGTAAAGGGGGGACGACACAAAATGTATTGGCTGCCATTACATTTGATTTGAAATTTTCTTATGTTCTAGCTGGTTGGGAAGGTAGTGCACATGATTCTCGTATTTTAAGTGATGCACTTTCACGCCCAGGAGGATTAAGAATTCCGGAAGGTAATAATTATCATTAAATACCAAATAGTTCTAGTAAGCTCATAATTTATTATTATTAATTATGTTTTGTAAAATTGTAGGTAAATATTATATTGCTGATGCTGGATATGACATCCGAAATGGATATATTACCCCATATCGTGGTGTCCGATATCATTTAAAAGAGTTTAGTGCTCAAGGGCCTGAGAATGCAAAGGAACTTTTTAATCTTCGTCATTCATCATTACGAATAACTATTGAACGTGTTTTTGGGATTTTGAAGAAACGGTTTCGTGTATTAGATGCTGAACCATTTTGAAATTTTCAAACTCAAGTAGATATAGTTTTGGCTTGTTGTATCATTCATAATCATATAATGGGAGTTGATCCTGGTGATTTACTTAATCAAGGATTATACGAGGAGTCTGAGTCTGATTTGATAATACCAACTCTTACGGAGCGATAAGAAAGAGAAGAAGCAAGAGAATGATCTGCTAAGAGAGACGAAATTGCACAAACTATGTGGATTGATTATATGGCTAGAAATATTAGGTAGGTTTAGGGCTTAAGGTTATTGTTTCTATGTTATGTATATTTTAGTATTAAAATTGCTTTTTTTTTGTTAATGTTGGTTGTATAATGATATTGAAATTTTAGTTTGTTGGATTTTGAAATTATTATGTCTTGAATTTGTTGGATATTGATTATGTTTTAAGCTTGTTAGATATTAAATTTATTATGTTTTAAGCTTGTTGGATATTGAAATGATTGACAATGACAATTGTTAATGTAGAATGGGTAAGGGCAACAAAGAAGGGACCTCTAAGCAATTCAGATGGACAAAACCAATGGAACATGTTTTTCTTGAAATTCTAGCAGAGGAGGCCCAGAAAGGAAATAAGCCTTCTAATAGTTTCAAAGCAGTTTCTATTAATCGAGTTGTCGAAGCTATTTCTGAAAGATTTCAAGTCCAATGCGATGCGAAACATGTGGAAAATCATTTGAGGACTGTAAAAAATCAGTGGCAGATTATATGCAAAATTCGAGGTGAAAGTGGTTTCGGATGGGATGATAACATGAAAATGATCACATGTGATAGAGCAATTTCAAATGTTTTTTACTTGTTATTCTAATTGTGTATAATATCCAACAGGCACACAAGAAGTATGAACCATTTTTGAATAAAAGCATTGATCATTATGATGAAATGGCTTTGGTTGTTGGCAAAGATATGGCAATAGGGAGTTTTGCCAGAACATTTGCTGACATAAATTTGGATGATGGTAATCAAGATTCAATGCCTGTAGACTACGACAATGAAGAGGCTGAAGAGGTAAGAACAAATGTATCTTCATCTGGCACATCCAAACGTAAAAGAAAAAATGTTCAAGAAAGTGTCGTCGATGAACAAATTAAATTTGTGGGTGAACAACTTGGCAAAATTGCTAATGCTTTGGAACAATTTACTGCGGATAAGACACCACAGCTTTACGAACAGGTGATGTCGATGGAGGACGAAGGATTTGATGATGACTTCCTGTGTTCTGTGTTTGATTATTTAGTGAGTCATGAATCCGAAGCCAAAGCTTTTCTAGTTAAAAGTAAGAAGCATAAAAAAATTTGGCTTCAAAAATTTGCTCAAGGTTGAAGATATTGATACTTTTATGTAGTGTAATATTTAGTTATGCACTTGGACAATGTGACAATGTTGTTATTATGTGGTGTACTACTAATTATGCGTTTGGATAATATTATTTAATTTCTAGTATTAATTATGGTTTGGAAACTAATTTATAATTATTCAATCCTTTTTTTTATTTTTTAACACAATTACAAATAATTTATTTGACTTTGGTTGTTTTCAATATGACGGTTAATAATATAACTTAATAATTCAGTATTATTATATATTTAATCTAATTTATTTATAATAAATAAATCATTGCAATATATGTAAAAACAATTTAAAATATAAAAAATTATTAATATGTAAATAAATTTATTAATATATATGTAAAATCAACTTTTTCGGAAAACATTTTCAGGAAATCTGTCAAACAACAGAAAATATTTTACACAGATTCATCCAAACACCATAAAATATTTTCTGGTAAATCATTTTCCAGAAATCATTTTCCGGAAAACATTTTACTGCCAAACAAACAGACCCTAGATATCAATACTACATTATTATATTTTAACGACAATACAAAAAAAATATTGTCATATTATTAGATATCAATATTGCACTATTATATTTTAACGAGAATACAAAAAAAAAAAATATTAAAATGTGTTACGAAATTTAAATTTAAGTATTAATTAAATCTTGAAAAAATACTAAATATAAATAAACAGATTAGGAGGTATATATAAATATATTGTAAGGATATACCAATGAAACATATTGCTTTATTTTGTGTGTGAAATAATGAGTTGGTGGTTATGATTGATTGGGACTTAGCAGCACAATGATGGCTGCCAACTAATGGAAACGAAAAGACTAGGAAATAGTAATACAATTCCTCCTTTTTTTTTTTTTTTTATAACAATCATATTATGATAATTAAGTTTTATTTTTTTACATTTTATTTTATTTAAGTTGTTCATCTATGAAATATACTTTTATTAAATTACTTCTTTATAAAAAATTATCCTAAGTGAAATATAATAATATATTTTAATTATGATATTATTTAATATATTTTAAATTTTATATAAAATATTTTATTAAATAAAAGTATTTTTTAATAAATAGAATTATATTAGAATTTTTTTTTAAATATGCAATATAAGTTTCACTAATTATTTTTGTTAATATATTATTATTTTTAATTTGAAATTTTTTAAAAATCAAATACGATTTGAATCGTAATATATTGTTATAGATGTATCAAATGTTATTATAAGTGTATAACAATTATCTCTCAATAATATCTAAAATTTTGATTGAGAAACGAAGTCGTTATAAAAAAAAAGTTGATTGTATATGTTTTTTACTAATTGGATTTTTTGCGGGTAAAGTATTTTAATATCACACTGGGGTTAAAAATTTGTGATAGTCACGTGTCTTAATTGAAACTAAATTATTTGAAAATCAAAGAGATTTTGGTTAAGTTTAAATATATTAGGAAAATATTTTATATAAAAAGATAAATATAATATTTATTACTTTATAAAAATAACGAGTTTTTAAATTTTTTCACAGTTGAGTTGTTGTCCAAATAACTAGCGACTTTTAAAAATAAATAAGATATATGATTTTTTTTTATACAATTTCTAAACTACCTATAACCCCTCCATTTCTAAAGTAAAAGATTATTACACGCTTAAACGCTTAAGCCTTGAAAAATAATAAAAGTTTTGGAGAATTAAGTTAGGGTTTATTGCATTACTCTTTCATCTATTTAGATGTGTAAGATGTATATAATCAACTTGTGATTAAACATACATTTAAAAATAATGGTGATAAATAGATGCATAAGAGAATTGTCTTAATATCATTACTTTCTCAAAAATTCGAATCTAGATAGGTTTTAAAATGAACATCTCTTTATTATTAGACCAATCACGAAAGTTTATCTCATGTTGAAATCTTAATGAGAAAAAATAAAATAAAGAAAGGGGAAACTTTTGGGACCAAATAAGTGATTGTGAGTGGCAAAATATTGATTTGGATCACATGGAGGGTTTCACAATGACCTAACCCATCAAATGCGGTTTTGGTTTGGGAACTGATGCACCCCAACCTCACCAATTAGGTCGTTTCAGCTTACACTTCCAAACTTATCCATAATAATCCTAAATTAAAATTATTTAAATTTACTAAATTTATTGAACGTAATGGTAAGATATATTATATTTTTAATAAGAAGATATGAATTTGTATGCTGGAGATGATATTATTTGAAGGGATAACCGTGAACATGAATCTTAAAACAAATATGGATGATTAAAAAAATTTAATATATTAAATGTTGTTTATAATTCAATTAAATTAAAATGGCATAATGACTAATTTGGTCTTCCAACTTTATAAAAAAAAATCATTTTAGTTCTCCATTTAATTCATTATCTCTTTTAGCCCTTGAACTTGTGTTGTTTGTTAAATCATCTCAAAATTGATAGAAAATTTAATATATGTAAATTTTCTTGACATAACATCCATGTATGCCACGTCAATAATTACTTAATTTTTTTAAAATTTCAAAAATTATATTAAAAAAAAGCATACAATTATTAAAAAATTTATAAAATTTATTTAATAATAATCATAATATTATTCTATGATTTTTAGAATTTTTTTAAAAAAATTTATTTAATTATTGTCGTGACATACATGTGAATTGCCATGTCAGCAAAAAGAACAAACATTAATTTTTTTCATTATTTCGGGTTGTTTTAACAAAAAAATGCTAGTTTAAGAGTTAAAAGAAACAAATAAATAAATAAATAAATGGCTAAAATAACAATTTTTTTTTGTAAAGTTGTTAAGATAATGCAAGTTAAAATTAAATGTGTGTTGTGGAGTGCCATAAATAAGAGCGACATTAAGGAACTGGCAAGAACCTAAAGTAAATTTTGTAAATATTCATTTTAGCTCCCTTGAGATCTTTTAAACTTTAATTTTAACTTTATAATTAATGTTTAAAAATATGATAATTTTTTTATAATAAATCTGGTAACATTTTTAGTTTAGTTGATAAACTAATATAATGTATTATTCAAATATTAATAAACTTAAATAATTCAGTATCTACATTAATTGAATTTTACATTTTTAAATATTAATGTGGGTGAGTAAGGGTAGTTGGAATTAATAAAAAAAAAAGGTATAAATAATTAGAAAATGTATTGGGTTTCCATATTATATAGTCAGTGGCAGCAGAGGAATGAGGGTGAGAAAATGTTCCTTTTGTCTGCTGAAGAACCCTCCCGAGTGAAGGTGGTCCAAAGCATGGGCCGGCCAATAAAAATTCATCACGCTAAAGTTCATGTACCCTGCCTCTGCGCTCTTCTTTTTTTTTTTTTTCTAATTACTTTTTCCCCCTAATTTTACAAAAAAGTCACTTTAGTCCTTAAATTTCTATTTTATTTTATCAAATCAATCTAAAATGAATGGAAAAATTAATATTTTTTTATTTTTTATGAGGCATTCACGTGGATTGCTACGTAAATGACATGTTAGCGTTTAATTAAATTTTTAAATTTTAAAAAATATTTTATATTTCTTTAATAATTTTAATGATTTTTAATTTTTAATTTTTTTAAAATTTAATTAAATGTTGATGTGCTATCCACATAACAATCCACGTGTATTCCATGTCAGCAAAGTTTAAAAAATGTTAACTTTTCCATCTATTTTAGGTGATTTGATAAAAAAACATAAGTTTAAGAGCTAAAAAAAATGAAAAATTAAGTAAAATACTAAAATGATTTGTTTTTAAAATTAAAAGACCAAATAAATTATTATAGCCTCTATTTATTAGCTCAACAACCACTGATCCAATTGCAGGTATAATAACTGTACACCCTCCATAACTGCTTCTTTTCTTAAAATCCCCCATACCTTTTTTCGAGGATTGCAAATCAAGTGCCCTTCAATGCTCTACCATGAATGTCCCCAAGCTTTTCCGTGACGAGCATTAAGGTCGCTTTTCTCCGCAACCTTAAATCCCCCATTTAAAAACTTTGAGGTCACAACCACAAGGCTTAAGCTAAG
This sequence comes from Gossypium australe, assembly GCA_005393395.2. Lineage (NCBI taxonomy): Eukaryota > Viridiplantae > Streptophyta > Magnoliopsida > Malvales > Malvaceae > Gossypium > Gossypium australe. The sequence goes on along the minus strand of CM016623.1, from coordinate 114,485,721 downwards.
GATGAAGCCTTGGAAACTTAGCACCAGGGGACTTCAAAAGTTTGGTCCAGTTTGAGTAAAGTAATCAAATCGGTCCATTTTAGTTTCATCGAGTCACTTTATTTTATTGCAATATAAAGGTTAGGTAAAATAGTTTAACCAGTTGGGTTTCAGTTTTAAAAAACAAACACCGAATTATTTAAATTCTTATGATTAGCCAATGATTGTTTATTCATAAAATTTACTGGAGGAGCAATGATAAACTTTTATTTAGACAGTTATCGTTGGATGTAGTGTGTGCATGTATGGTAGTATACTCGATTTCTTTCACCAAATTTGATGACTTTTTTCAGCTTGATTTGGTTTTCTTGAAAACTTTAAAATTATGCTTTTATTGGAATTGAAGTTGGATAAGATGGAGTTTGTTTCAAATTACAAAATGTAATTTAGTTTAGTTTATTTTATACAAAAAGCAATTGTAATTTGGTTTTTAGTTTGTTTAAATTTTTAAAAATTTGAGAATGTTATTGAGTTTTATCCAATTTTTAAAAAATAATGGGAGTTAAGTCGATTTTTAAATCTTTTGCATCCAGCCGATGGATTACTTACCCCTGTTTAAAAATTGTTCAAATTCTACCGTTCAATGCTCCACCATCAAGTGCCCTTCAGTTTTTTGTCAGGATAACATCTTAAAAAAACCATGTATAATTACTATATCTAAGGTTAATTATGGTTTTATTCTATCTATTATGCTAAATTTTATAATTTAATCTCACTTTCTATACTTCGACTCTCTGGTTTTAAAATATTATTAAATCCAAATTGATAATACTATCTGTTCATCATTAAAATGACCAGATAAGATTTTTCAGAAACTATTACAATTTAAACCACATAACAATTCAATTAACCATGTTAAGCTAATACTAAATTCATATGTTTTTATTATTATTAAAAAAGAAGTCACTTTAATGGTAAGAAGTAAATAGCACTACCAATTTGAACATGCTAACAATAGAGGAACTCAATTATATCAATTGAAAGTAAAGAGATTAAAGCAGTGGAAGTAAAACCAAGTTGGGTAGTAATGTAGCTAATATGCTACTAAAATTCTCCATTGCAAAACGGGTCTTAATGTACAATACAAAGTGGGAAAGGAACGAGGGAAGGTAATTCTTACAATATGATCCAAGAAAAAAGAAATATGAATATGCTCTATTTACATGATGATTCCCTTTAGATGAATTTGTCAACAAAATAGTAGTTTAGGGAAAACTTTACCAGCAACGCTTCATCACGGTGCATTAATATATCATATCTCACCGGAGATCAACAACATCAAACTTTATCTTGGGATTCATAAACACATGAGAGCAATGCTCATAGATTGGGGTTCCATCTGAAGGCTCCTCATGGGGATGGAATCCTCGTTGCTGGCAGTTACGGATAATAGACACACCACCAGGATCAGACAGATGAAAGATACCATGTGGGCTGCAATAGAATAAAAAAAAAAGGCATATAACAAGGAATATCTTTTTTATCTAAGAGGCCTACAAACATTGTCTGTAGTTTTAAGTGCTAAGTTTTAATCACATTGCTACTTGTAATCATTTTTAACAACCTTCGCTGAGCAGGTTAACCAGTTGTTTAAGATACAGGGAATCAGGATAATCCCATCCTTTTACGATTCAGCCACTAAACAAAACGACGATTTAAAGACATAATATGCTTCTGCACACAGCAAGGTATAAAAAATCTCGGGTGCAGAAAAATATGTCTGCATTTCAATTCTATTTGGTACGTGTCATCTTCTCTATCATCACTTTATATGTTTACTTAAAGATGACCATAAGGAAAATATGAAGAAAGGTTTGAAACACTAGTACCGGATTACTAACTAAAAAGTACCGTGTAGTGCAAATAATAGCAAACAATTGTGTAACCATGACAGATTTGCATTCGCCAATATAAAGTTGGTAAAATTTCCTCAGATTCAAAGCCATGGTCATTGGGAGAAAAATGCGAATCTACCTGGACGTGTCAGTTGGGGCCATAACAATTGCAATTGCTTCCGGTAGCATAATCTTAACATATACACCAGAAAAGAAAGAAATAAAATGTCAGAGGAATGTAAAATATGTTACTCATATGTTGGAGGAGGCAAGGGAAAAGAATGATACATGCAGTAAGATCGAATCACACTATAAGCTGGGATATGTTTAGCAAGTAATTGTTCTTTTACCTGGTACGAGTAATGTGTGTGAAGATCAACTGATGACATGAAACAAGTCTGAGTTGGGTGCGTCTGAAAACCAAAGAATTGCATAGTATGTTAAATTATTTGAAAATCAAATTTGGTTACCAATATAGATGGCAACATGCAAGTTTCTACTCAAAAACATAGTTTAACCAAACATAAATCCATGCTTCATGAAGGGACAACTGAAGCAAGGCATGTTACAGCACCATGAGAGGCCAACTGGACGAAGAACAATGAAATATTGGATGAAATTGAATAGAAAAAATTAAAAGTGAAACAAATGAACCCAAAGAAGCATGAACTTCATGGAACTGCAAGTAAAAATCAAGATTTACCAAAAAGATACTACATAACATCAGTGTAAAGCCCAACAAAAAGATAAAACAGCATCTTCTGGATACAAATACTAGCATACTTCCAGGCAATCAACCAATTATGCTCTAACCTTTCTTATATCTAGACGTGTATGTTACCCATGAGCTCAAGCAACCAAGGGAAGCTTTGTAAACCACACAAATTCCTAGTTGACTTCAACATAACATGTTTATTGTGTGTTTGCATATGTGTAATACTAGGACAATAGAGCAATAATAATAGCATTATGAAATGAAATACATGATAAAGATCTGAGCTTTTTCCTACCTCATACCCAAATATATTCACTGACAACAGAGCACATAGAAGAAAAGAAAATGTTATCACACCATCAATTGGAAATTCAAGGCTTGTGAACTTACATGAATCCATCCCAGAGGAAAAAGTGATAATTTATCTTGAACTTCAAAAATCTCTTCTTCATTTAATGTTGAACACTGTATTTTAAAAAATAAAATAGAAGCTTCATTGCAATAGTACTGAAGCACATGGATACAGGCATATAGCCAGAATATACATTGAAGTTGTTAACTCTTTCTGAAAAAAAAAACAAACAACAACAACAAAAGGAAGGTTAAAGGAAAAATCTACTGTACCGAATCTGAAGTTGACTCCTGCTTTGGAATTATAAGTGTAGTGATGTGGAAAACCCTGTTTTTCTACAGAAACGAAAATTAAAAGTATAAGCGACCTGCTGCAGTGACTTTGAATCCTCTATGTCCTAATTATCGTAAACAAAAAACTTAACTTCAAAAATAAAGTTTTCTCACCAATGATCCAGCTAAGACACCACATGTTTCCAAGTTCTTTTCTGTATTGGCCCGAGCCAGTCGTAAGAAATCCTCCATCATTTGTACTGGCTGCAGAATATGTCAACAATTCGAATATAAATCAATGTAGAAGGTCCAAATCTAATAAACATTAAGTTCCGCCAAGTAACAGGGAAGAACAGTGATTGATACGGGAGCCATACAACATGTAAATGTTGAAATGAACTAGAGTTTGGTAATCCATCTTGAGAAGACTTTGCAGGACCAGGTCTTGGATCAGCAACTTTTGATGGATGAATTGGTGTAAATTCTGGCTGTACTTGAGCAATAACAGGAGGAGGAGAAGGTTGTTTCATACCAACAAACTGGAAAAGATCCTGGTTTGCTTCACTAGTCAAAGAAGTACATGACTCTTCAGCAGGACGTAACCATCGACCATCATCCAACGAGAGTACCGAGTCCATAGCAGAACCAAACCCTCCTGGTTCACCATCTTTTACAGCCAAAGGACCATATTGTCCAGCCTGATTCAGGCTATAAAAAAATTGTAACACCGAATAGAAAAATGTTAAAGCAGCTACGTTGTAGTAACAGAAACTAGAAATCTCAGCAGATATTTTTATCTTTTAATATTTACAGAATATCTAAGGATAAAGGATATGATAAAGGGTAGACAGAAATATGCATGTCAGTTTAAAGAAGAGTGATTAGACATTTTGGAAGTCCTACCTTGAATTTTCAGCAGGTGCCAAGTCCTTATTGCTAGGATATTGAACCTGTACCATGAAGCAGAATCAATTATTTGATACAGACCTTGCAGTTCACATGCAAAAAGGATTATATAATGAGTAGGGAAAGAAGATTGGAGGGAGACAAAACAGACAGAGGTTAACCTTTATCTCTGTACTTGGTCCAAGCCACTGGCCATGAAAGCCGTTAGGGCCTAGAAATGAGTGTCTAGACAGAGTTTCTTTATTTGGAAGAGGTATATTAAGAGACCTGAAACAATCCAGTAAGATTGATATATGTCAGCCTCAAAGAATAACTTTGGAACTAATTCTTTTTTCAATACAATTTTCTAGCAAGGACCTAGATGGACAAACACAAACAAATATGACACTGAGCAAAGCAAAACCAAAAGAAATCAGGGCGATGCTGTAAAGTAGAAGTAACACAGAATGAAATTTTATGCATGGCCATGCTTTTGATATCAATTGATTCCATTTCTTAAGATCCAACTAAAAGTACAGAGTTGAATTTTAGTGGATCCGAATACAACAGTGGATTTTCACATTGGAAAGATGAGACTTGGAGGTTTCAAGATCCAAATCATAAATGTACCATTAACAAGAACAAAAGAAACTCACAACTTCTGAAACTGCCTGTCAATCTGATTATGGTTGTTGTTATACTTCCATGAAGATTGAACTTCCATGTTGGCAGGCTGCAACCAAATAAAAAAGGAAAGAACTGAGCTAAAATATAGGATATTTTATTCAAGAAAATGCAAGCAAAAAAAAAAGAAAAAATTGGACAACCAAAGATATAGAAACAGGGAAAGGAGATATCAATAATTACTTCATCAAATCACATTGATTCACCAATTATAAATGGTTTTGTACCTGTTTAATATCCAAGCTCATATTCAACCGTCTATTTTCAGGGTTCCTATCCGAAGGTGACATCTCATCTGAGCCACGGAAAGGGCCTTCATGGTCATCAAGGTCAACCAATCGAGCCCCTGTACGAGCTTTATTTAGTTCTTCAACTCTCTGTTGAACCTCTGGTTTTAGAGACTCAAGCTCATCGAGTACAGCTAAAAGTCTCTGCAAATGAGAAACAATACAACCAAAAACATAATCAAATACCATATGAATGGACTCACATCACAGGGTGCCCAGGAAAACAATTAAACCTCACCTTCCTATACACCGCCTTTTCTTTCGGAAGCAAAAGCTGGTAATCTCGATGGAATGGTATTGTTTCTGATACCAAACTGATCAAAACGTAAGTTCATAAATAAGCTTATGCAGACTAATTCAGTATAAAATTAACGAATTCAATCAGAAGTAAGCTTCCCTCACCTTGAATATCTAAGTAGAATTATGTACAAATCTATTATATTTTTTTCCTCACGATAAATGTTCGCCTGAAAAATAAAGGAGATAGATTAAGCACCTGTAATCATACCTAAATTTCTTGCTAACAGAAATATACTAAGAATTCACAAGGCAGTGCTGTAAATGAAGCTAATGAGAACTTAAATTACTAACATATTCAAATATTACGATAACTAATTAGGATAAATGAGATAATTTTTTAAGTATTTAAACCATGAAATCAATAACAATTAAAACTTGGAAAAAATAAAAAGACTTATTAAAACAGAGATTAAGATAAAATCAAAGATTAAACGAGCATAACATCGTAATTATTAAGATCGAGTACGATTAGGCAGAGAAATCGGATAGAGAACCTGTTTGAGGAGACTATCGGCGATTCGATAATAATACCGGAGTGGAATTCGATTATCGACTTCGACTCTACGAGCCATCGCATTGACGTCGAGCTTCATCTTGTTCCTCTATTTCTTCTTCAATTTTGCAATAATTCTTTTCCCTTTCGCCGATGGATTTTGCCGTTTTCTTCAGAGTCTGATCGGAGATCAAATAAATTGAACGTGCAAACTAACGAATTGACAAACGAAGAAAACTCTGTCGTTTTCAGAAGGTTGAAATATGTGATAAGTGCTTGTATTCTTTGTAAATTTAGAATTTAGTCTTTATATTTTTTATTTTTAAGAATTTAATCTATTTATTTTTAAAATTTTTAAATTCAGGTCCATCTGTTAAAATTATTTTGTTAAATTTAAATTCATTATAATATTATTTTTTTTAGTTACATGGTTATTAATGGAATAGCTTTTTTATTTCAAAATGTCACAATATCATTTGATAATATTAAGAATTAAACTTAAATTTTAAATTTTAAAAATAGAGAGATTAAATTTATGAAAATAAAATGATAAAGATTAATTTTTAAATTTATAAATAATATAGGGATGTATAGCATATTTTAATCTTTTGGAGATTTCTTTGATTTATGTCGACATGGAAAGTTCCACAACGGTTGTTACTAGGACTAGAGGTTTTTGTATGTGAGGAAAGCCAATCATTTTAGGAGATGCATGTTAGAATTTGTATATATATACACGTAGCTCTTATTTGGTTCATAAGAGTTAATAGGGTTAAATTTGTTAATTTCTCTTTTATAAATATATTTCTATATATCATATCAATAATTTCATTTTTATTTAGGAGTGAATAGAAGTTAATAATAAATTTAAGTATATTATAAATTATAAATTTGTTTTTAATTATTCTGAGTAAATATAAAAAAATTAAACTTAATTTGAATATAGATGACAGATTAAGATTTTAGTATTTTTAGTAATATATATATATATATATATATATATATTATAAAAATGCATCATATGGGAAGGCGAAAAATTAAAAGTCTTCATAATAATAATAATATTCCATCTATTTATGACATTTTCAAAATGTGATTTAATGCTATTGTAATTTATAACGTTTTCTATAATTTCTTTTTATTTATAAATAGCTTCTGAATTTGTTTTGAGTTTATATATTAATTTTGATTTCATGCTAGGTTTTGTAAAATAGATGCAATCTGCACTCTACTACTTTTTAGTTTATTTCTTTTTCTTTTTTAGCTCTGCATGGAGAAAATATTTAGTACTGTTGTTAATTGAATATGAGGATATCAATTTTATATAGTGGATTATGAATCCTCTCAATGTGCCAAGAATTTTGAGACAAGTGGTTAATGGTATTAGGAATCAGCTTGAAAGATACAAAATGCTCACTGATCAATGTTGCTAAATAAATCATCATATTTGCTTAAAATTTGATGCTTTTATTTGTAAGATCACTTTGTGGAATTATCTTCAACTTCCATCACTGCTCTTCTGTATTTGCTTTCTATCTAAATCTTAATCATATGTATTTAGTTTTCCTTTATCAATAGATTTCTTTTTAATAATAATAATGTACTTTTTCTATTTTTTTTTGTTTTTTTTTCTTGCAATGTGTCATCATTTATTTGTTGATATTCATAATATCTTTTTTGGTTTAATGTGTTAATTTTAAATATACTTTTCTCTTTTTTTCCTCACTCAAAAAAAAATAAATAAATAAAGACTTTTGGTTCTTTTTTTTTAATACACATTAAATATAAATCTTAAAATTTTGAGTTTAGTTATTATTTTACACTTTAAATTTGTATATAGATTTTTATTTATAATTAACATTGTTTTTATTCAATTAATTCAATAACTTACTTTAAAATTTATTTTATATTTAATTTAGTTAAATATATTTTATATATTATTTTATAAATGTTGTTTTGAATCGTGAACTTTAATTTTTTTTGTAATATTAATTTATAATTTCAATTATTGCAGTTGTATAAGAATAAAAATTTCATATTAAAAATGTCTTAACTTGACTTTGATTTGAGATGATAATATTGTGTTGAAAAAAATATTTTTATTAAATTATTTACATATGATTTTGGACGTATTAATTATTATTGATTTAATTTTTCTTAAAATATCTATATTTTCCAGACATAAAAATAAAAGCATGCATTATTAGAGGAAGAAAATGATTTGGAAGCAATAGAAGTGAAGGTAGATTAAATTTTATTTCCTTTATTGTTGCACTCTTTTAACTTCTCTCAATCATTTTATTATTACTCAAGTTATCATTTTTCTAGTAGTTAAAAGCATTTTTTTTATATATAAAAGAGACGGTTTTAAAAAGATTTTATTTAAATATTTTTCCTCCATCTACAACTCTAATTATTTTAGGTTTGATATTGGATGATGGCTTCTCTTTATGAAAATGCCAGGTCTAGGGATTCCTCCGTGGAAGGTTTGATCCCTAAAAAGGTTCACTTTAGGGATAAAGATTAAAAGTTGGGTAGTGATATGTTGGTAGATCTAACTGTAGAACAAACAATCTCTAGGAAAGATAAGCTAGTAGGCCATTCATCCAATGCTGTAAGGAATGGATTAGAGGAGAAGGAGGACTTTGATTTACTGGAAGGGGGCATTCATAAGTTTATTGTAAATGGCATTCCTTCTATTGAATTTTCGGATAGGATCCATCAAATTTTCATTAGGGATATGGACAATATTGTGATCTTGAAACTTTTGGGTCGTAATATTGGGTATTCAGTTTTGCAAAATAAAATTTATAGCTTGTGGAAGCTCTCGTCGCCATTTCATCTGATGGATATCGAAAATGGATACTTCTTGGCCAAATCCTAGAACAAACTCAATTGTGAGAAGTTCCTTTTTGAAGGTCCTTGGATTATTTTTGGTCAATATTTGACAATGCAACCATAGACGGTGTCCTTCAATCCAACACTAGCATTTCCAAGTGTGGTGATGCCATGGATCAGGCTCTCGGGCTTGCCAAGTTACATGTATAAGCATAAGATTTTGGTGGAAATAGGGGGAATGATTGGAAATGTAGCCAAACTAGATATGAACACTGACAATAGGGTAAGAGGATGATTTGCCCAAATGGTTGTATATGTCAATTTGGATAGACCATTGGTGTCTCAAATTTTAATTAATGGCAAAACCCAAAGAGTTGAATATGAATTCTTATCGACAACCTGTTTTCATTGCGGAAGATATGGTTATGTGAAGGAAGCCTGCACCTTTAGGGTTTCTGAATCCTGCACTGGAAAGGAATAACCATCGTCTGAAATGCCGCCGAAAAATCAGAGCATGGTCGTGAACAACAAAGGGGAGAAATGTGAAACATATGGGCCATGGATGCTTGTAGAGAAGAAATCGCGGTGAAAGTCTAATGATCCTTCGCAGATGAACGCTAGAAATCCAATGAAGGAAAATGACGGGTCTCATTTTAGGGCTTTAGCTGATCTGCAATAAAAGAAAAAGAATATCTAATGAAAACCACCAAAGAGTGGAGATTTATCGTCATAATAATGGTCAATTGGAGAGTGGGGCTCTAGATAAAGGCCTACTTAATGAGTTGGGCTTTAAGAATACTACAGGTTCGATAATATTTAATAATATTCCTAATTGGTCAGCTGTTGGGCCTGTTTCTTCTACCAAGTTGTCAGTTGTTGTTAAATTAATGGATAGTGGGTCCTCTAAGGGCCTAAGGGAAAACAATAAGAATCTGAGGCCTAGTGGGTCGCTGGGAGCCAAGGCCTCTTCTTTAATGGATTGCGCTATAGAGGGTTCGGAAAAACATCACTCCTTTGTAATTACTAATGACGTTGGGTGCCTAGATGAGAATGTCGGTCATGATGGTTCGGGTAACAGTTTAGTCACCGGGAGTGGTGGAGTTAACCTGAAATCCTTTTTTGCTCCGAAGTCAGTGATGGAAGGGACGATGGATGTTGCAGCATTGGTGATGGTTGGTGGTCTTGACCCTAGCATACATACAGTGGTTACTTTCAAGGAAAACAATGACCCAAACACCAACATTTAGGTGGAGAGGGTATTGGGTTGGTCTCGGGGAAGGACGTGGGTCGTTCAACTGGAAAGGGAATTGGAGATAGTTTAACACCCATAACCCATATACGTCGTCAGATTAGGGTTACAAAGTATAACCGTACAATTCAGAACAATCAATAACAAATGGCATCAAGTTTACCAAATTAATTAGCAAATTCATAAATAATTCAGATTGGAGTAACACATACATTTATGGGCCTTAAATCGAGCCTACGATGCCTTAAAAATAGTTTAGGAACAATTAGTGACCAATTTAAAATATATAAAAAGATTTAGGTAAAAAATGAAAATTTTCTGACAGAACCCAGATCGTGTGGCTCAAGACATGGCTGTGTAGCTATCCCACACGCTCATGTCCCATCTTATGTGTCTACCCGTGTAACTCACTGACTTGGGTCACACGGCCGTGACGCAGGCCGTGTGTGTAACAGCCCAATTTTGACCCTAATCGAAATAGTGGTTTCGGGACCACAAATCTGAGTCCGAAAAATATTTTAAAATTAATTTCAGTATTTGTTATGTGTGAATTTGCTTGTGTTAAATTTTCGTGTTTTAAGTTTGTCATTTGAGTGTCTAATTTAATAAAAGGACTTAATCGCGTAAAACGAAAACTTGATGGTTAGTTGTGAAAATACCTAATTATTATTGTCTTTTTAATACGGAGGATTTGCATTGTAATTAGTCCCTTTTATATATAGTGGACGACATGTGTGATTATAAATGACTTTATTATATGTATTTATATATTATAAAAGTTATAATTATTAATTATATATTATATTAATATATAATAATACATAAAATAAAAGAGAAAGTCATTCATTCTTTTATGTTTTGTGACCAAAACAAAGAAAATAAGAAAGAAAGAATACCATATTAGGTTCGGCCTTGATGTTCTTTAATTAAGGTAAGAGTTTTGTTCGGTTTTTGATAATTTTTACGTTTTTGATATCGTTGCTTTGAGTACTTTCTGACCCATGTCTTAATTTTTGATTTTGATGATGATTTTGTGTTTTTCCATTGATGATACCTTGTGGTTTTTGTTGTTTGATGATGAAATAAGAAATATGTGTTTGATTAACAAGTTTTGTCTTTGAATTTTTGATGAATTTGAATAATTTGGACTAAATTGCAAAAATAAATTTTAGAGGGACTAAAATGTGAAATAAATGAAATGTATGGACTTTTATGAACATAGGTAATATTCGGCCAAGCATGGGCAAAAAGGACTAAATTGTAAAAAGTGTGAAATGTTAGGGGTAAAATTGTAATTTTCCCATTTATGTGTTTTTAGACCGAATTGAATGGAATGGTGTTTAAATAAACTTAATTTGAATATGTTTAGATCAAGAACCAAATAAATCAGATCTGGACCGGGGAAAAACGAAAGTAGTCGATTAGTCGATTTTACCGACCGATGACGTCCGAGGTAAGTCCTTAAGTAATAAAACATTGTAATTTATGTACGTAACTTAGTATATGCTGATTTGGTAATTTTGTAACTATAATGTTGAGTAGCCAAATGTGATTATACCTAGAATTTGATATGATCAAGTTTAGTTCAGTTGAGATATGATGTTTGGAAGTTCATACAAGAATTATGAAATGCATATAAGTTTGATATATAAATGTGTGTGAGACAACTTTATAGTACCGTTATTCTGGCCGTGGTCCTAGCAAGCCTTGTGTTGGTGAACTTAATCGGGCTTCGTGCCTAGCAGGCTTATTGCTGGTGAATAAATATCAGACCGTGGGTCTAGCAGGCTTTGTGCCGGTGGATAATATCAGGCTTCATGCTTAACAGGCTTTATGCCGGTGATTTATTATAAGTGTATGCTTCAATAGATTTTTAACGATGTGGAATTTATATACAGCAAATGAGCTCAACGTTCAGGTATGTGCAAATCTAATGGTTGTGAGAGATAAGGTAAATTAGTAAATTGCTATTTGATACTAGTTATATGTGATACAATTGAGGAATATATGTAAATTTTAGTAAGTGTATTGGGCCATATAAATGAATAGTATGACATTATGGAATTGATTTTAGATATTAGCATAGATGAGTCTTTTATATTCGGCCAAATTGGTAAATGCATATGTGATGTATATTGAGCAAGAAGTTGACAAAATGCTCTTGTATGTGTGAAAATAAGGTAAGTCAGTTGTTGAATTGATTATATAAATGCTAAAGTTACAAATATGGAAAATGTGAATGTATATGTGATTGTGTATATGCGGCCAAATGGGGTATATGTGATTTTAATAGTGAGATTTATATAATTTCATGTGTATTTGTATAATTAGCCATATGATACGCGATTGAAAGATTTAAATGATAACCTTGTATTTGAGAACATGTATATTCAGTTTTGTTAACTTTGTGTTAATATATAATAGTTGGTATATATATATATATTTGCTTATGATAGCTTACTCCGTGTGTATTCCTGTTTACTTCTATTCATAGATTTGGATATACGTTATGAGCTCGGGGATCGTCAACAAGACTACTCACACTATCGACAGTTTCTTCGGTATTTTACTAAGTGATTTTGGTTTATGGCATGTATAGCATAGATGAAGTATTTGAGTTTGATTTTTGGGACTTGTATATATGTATAGCCATGCGAAAATGGCTTAATCATTATGATTAGATTCGGTTAAATGAGTTCATGTTTAAGTTTTTAATGTGTTTGGTTTTATCATTTCGACCATGGCTTATTTATATGCGGTATATAGTTGCTATGTTTAGTTAAATATTGCAGTAGAGGTTTTGATATATATATATATATATATATATAAATATAATATGTATGGTATGTTTGGATTTGGTATTTAAGTGAGTTTGGTTAGGTCTTATAAAATGAACTATGTATATAAAAGTTAGAATATATTTATATGTCCGAATGTGTATGGATTGGATGATTATAAGTCTGAATGTGTATAGGTTATATTGATTAGGTTTGAATTGGCAATGTATGTATATATATCATGCTTGAATGATTGACTAAATAGGTACGGTTGGTAATAGATAAATAATGAATATGCCATATGATTGTTTTGGTTAATAAGTAAAGTGAATATGCTAATAAGGCTAAGGATATAATAATAAATGATAAGCATGACATTCGGTTTATAACACATATTAATTATTCGATTGTAGATTAACTTAGTTTGTGGTATGAATGAAAAATTTTGGTACAATTTAATATATATAAATTGTCATGCGAATAATATGTGATTTTAGCTGTTATTTGTGTTCAAATTGGATTATGTTAACAAGGTCATATGCACATGTATTGAATTAACATGATTGGAAATCAGCTCATGTAAAAAAAATGTTTTGATTTATGTACGATATATGTCATATAATGATATATGTTGGGATATGTTTTAAATGTATAAATGTCGTGAGATGCTAAGAATATTATTAATGGAATTAGTGACTAAACATGTAGTTTATTTGATTAATGATATGTATTAAAATGATTAAGTATAAGATGAGTTTGATATTTGTTAATAAATGAAATTGAAATAATGAATGTCCTATTGTTTGGTAAGTATAAGATGATAGATATGTTTGAATTTATAAAGATTAGTATGCTTTGATTTAAATAGAAAATGTGCAATCTCATTCTGTTTGGATGATTTAATACATAAACGCTAGCTTTAATTTGAATGTTAAGTATGTGTCTTTGATCAAAATGTAAAGTATGTGAATATAATATGTTATGTATTGATTATTTTATGTTATGTATTGATTATTTTTACTCTTGAATGTACATGATATGTTTATAAAAAAAAATGCCTGTTCTGAGTGATGTCTTATTCGGTAATGCCTCGTAACCCTAATCCAGCGACGGATACGGGCTAGGGGTGTTACAATGTGCCAGCCCATGTAAACCCTAGGGGCACACGCCGATGTGGATTGCCCATGTGTGGCACACGGCCATGTGGCACACGGCCATGTGGCAACCCGTGTCCAATGCCGTGTGCACTTAAATTTGGTCCAAAACTTGTCATTTTCTCCCTAAAATGCTTAGGTACCTAAACATACCAAAAGTACATGTATACAAGCCTTCAAAACACAATCAAGAATACTCAAACCATGTCAAAACACTCAACCTAATGGCCTAACCAATGCGTCATCAACGACACCCTAACTCAATCATTCAATAATTCATTTGCCTTAGTTAAACTTTCAAATCATGATCACTTAGTCTCAACTAGCATGTTACAAGACTTATCGTTTGGCTCACACAACCATATCACTTGTGCCTAGGTTGATGCCATACATGCATGCATCAAAAAGTTATAAAACACAATAAAAAGCATAGGGAAATTAATTTATACAACATAAGCTATTATGCATCACTACATAGAACTTTAAACCTCCTATTACATGCCATACAGGCCAAGTTGTATTTCAAAATCGACCAAGAGGATCCTCGGATAGTGTGATTCTTCGAGTTGATTTGATCTCTCGATTTTCCACAAAACGTATCTACAAGAAATAAAACAAACAACACGAGTAAGCTTTCATAAAGCTTAGTAAGTTTGTCATTTAAATGATAAAGCTTATCAAATTAAACATAATAATTCAAATAACAAGATTAATGAACAAATTTCCTGTCAATCACAGTTCAAAACAGGTGAGTAATGCTTAAACAATAGTACAATCAATTTTTCCATATTTCAATAACATTCAGTGATCAATAATCAATGCCCGAAGAATGATATATGGATGCGAGTACTGATAAACCATAAATGTAACATATTTTAATTCCATGCTTGGCATATTTTTGGATGATTTATGATGAAAATTAGTGAATTTGATGCTCCTAATCCCTTAAAGTCATGTTTCTATACTTAGGAGAGCATTTGGGAGCAAAATAAGCGAAAAAGAGGGCCAAAATCAGAGTTTTCAAGATCCACACGGGCTTGGCACACGCTCGTGTGAGCCACACGGGCTGGCCACATACCCATGTGCTAGCCCGTGTCAATTTAGCACCTTACTTCCCTGTTATGCATAAAAACCCAATTTTTAGGGTTTCTGAGCCTTCTAAAGTCTATAAATATATACTAGAAGGGGACAAAAGGGGGCACGCAGAGTAGAACGAAGAAATTACTCGAAGGAAGCCGTCGGAATCATCTTGGAAGCAGATTCACTCCAAGATTAAAGATCGCCATCAAGTTCCTTAGAAGTTTTTGGGTTCTTTATGTCTTGTTGTTTTCTTATTTCTAAGATGTTTTCCTTCTACGTTATGAACTAAACTCCCTAAATACCTAGGGAGGATGAAACCTATGATGAATCTTATTATTTAACCATCTGAATTACAAGATAAATAATTGTTCTTGTTCTTAATAATGTGTTCTTAACCCTTGCTTTAATATTTTCAGGATATTAATTCAAGATTGATGTGCTTATTCAGTGGAGCAAAAGTCTCTGTTTAAGAGTAAATCTCGCGTAATTAAGCGGAGTTGATTGCACCCTAGAAATAGGATGGCATAAATCTGCCGGATTAGAGTCAAATCTAATAAGGGAATCCATAGATCGAGTTAATGCAATGATAGGGGTTTTAATTAGAAAGAGATTTCAATTAATCAACCTAGAGTTAGTTGTTCTTAGTCTCGAAAGAGATATTAACATAATTTAGGGATTTCTACGGATCAAGTCAAGTGAATAAATCGTTTAATTCAGAGTCAGAATAATAAGTGAAGTCTAGGTGGATTCTTCCTTGGGTATTGTCTTTATTCATTGGTTTATTCAATTATTTTCTTCACTCTCTGTCGCGTTCATAGTAAATTAGTGAGTTAAATTTTAGATTAAAACAAATCCCCTTAATTATTAGGCTAAATAATAAAAAGATAGTTATTACTAGTAATTTTAGTCCTTATGGATACGATATTTCGGACTCATCATAGTTATACTACTGCTCGATAGGTGCGCTTGCCTTTGTCGAAATACTAGTCAGTTTCGAGCTCATCAAGTTTTTGGCGCCGTTGCCGGGGACTAAGATATTAGGAACGTTTAATTTTTATTACTTTAGCCATTTTTATTTGCAATTTATTTTTGTTTTTATTATTATTTACTAACTTTTATTTTTATTTGCTTCTGGCAGGTATTTTTAGTTTATGACTAGAAGGAACCCGTTAGGGCCATTACTTTTTGACAGTGAGATAGAAAGCACCGCTCACAGAAATCGTAGGGAAATAAGGCGAAGTCTACAGTGTATACAGGAAGAGCAAGAGGACGATACCAATATTACCTTGGAGATGGCTGATAATAATCCGCTACCCCCGGTGGTTGCCGCAAATCCTGCTCCTCGCACTATGTACGACTATGCTAAGCCTAATTTGACTAGGGCTGAATCGAGTATTGTGAAGCCTGCTGTTGCTGCAAATAGCTTCGAGCTGAAGCCAAACACTATACAGATGATCCAACAATGTGTTCAGTTTGATGGTTTACAGGATAATGATCCAAATACCCATTTAGCCAATTTTCTAGAATTCTGCGAATCTTTTAAAATCAATGGCATTTTTGACGATGTCATTGGCCTTCGGTTATTCCATTTTTTTGTTAAGAAACAAAGCTAAATAGTGGTTGAACTCATTACCACAAGGTTCTATCACTACTTGGGAACAAATGACCGAAAAGTTTTTACTGAAATATTTTCCACCGGCTAAAATGGCAAAATTGAGGAATGATATCTCTTCTTTTGTGCAGATGGATTTAGAAACTCTTTACGATGCATGGGAGTGGTATAATGACTTGTTGAGAAGGTACCCACACCATGGGTTACCTCTATGGTTACAGGTTCAAACCTTTTACAACGGTTTGAACCCCTCAACTAGATATTTGATTGATGCAGCCGTCGCTGATACCCTAAATAATAAAATACCTAAAGAGGCTTATGAATTCATAGAGGAGATGTCGCTGAATAACTATCAGTGGCAAGTCATGAGAACAAAGCCGACAAAAGCCGCCAGTGTTTTCAACCTCGACGCAGTCACCATGTTATCAAACCAGGTAGAGCTCTTAAACAAAAAGATTGATAGTTTATGTGTTTCTACGCAGGTACATCCGGTGATGCAATGCGACATAAATGGAGGAGGGATGCACACCACAGAATATCCATCCTACAACCCAAGCACTGAGAATGAACAAGTTCACTATATGGGTAACAATTCTAGACCACAGAATAATCCCTATAGTAACACTTACAATGCAGGTTAGAAGAACCATCCTAATTTCTCATGGGGTGGTCAAGGAAATCAGAGACAACAACCCCCTCTAGGCTTTCAACAATAACCCTACCCACAGGAGAAGAAGCCGAACCTTGAGGAGATGCTAACAAGATTCATCTCGATGTCAGAAACCCATTTTCAAAACACCAAAACAGCACTCAAAAATCAGAAAGTGTCGATTCAAGGGCTCAAGAACCAAATAGGTCAGCTTGCCAAGTTGATCTTAGAACGACCACAAGGTAGCTTGCCAAGTAATACTGAACCTAACCCAAGAGAGCAACTTCATGCTATCATGGTGTGTGACGAAGAAGGGTTAGTAGAATTTGAATCTGAACCGAGGCAAGAAATCGTGGTAAGTAAAGGTAAGGTTGAGATAAGCCACAATGCACAGACACTGGTAAGAAAAGAGTATACACCTCGTGTGCCATACCCCAATGCGACGAAGAAAGACCATACCAATGAACAATTCGGTAAATTTCTTAAACTCTTTAAAAAATTACATATTAACTTACCATTTATTGAAGCTCTTTTGTAGATGCCCAACTCAGTTAAATTTTTAAAAGAGCTTCTAACAAACAAATGGAAGTTAGATGATGCGTCATACGTAGAGCTAAGCGCAGTCTGCTCAGCCATTCTACAAAATAAGCTACCCAACAAATTAAAGGATCTAGGGAGTTTTACTATTCCTTGTTTAATTGGTAGTTTAGATGTTAAAAATGCTTTAGCTGATTTAGGGGCAAGTATTAATGTCATGCCTTATAAAATATTTAAGCAACTAGGTCTTGGGAAACCTAAACAAACTAGGATGAGCATTCAACTGGCAGATAAAACTATTAGATTTCCTAGGGGTATTGTTGAGGATGTGCTTTTAAAAATCGATACATTTATATTCCCAGTTGACTTTGTTATTTTAGACATGGATGAGGACAGTGACGTACCTTTAATTTTAGGATGACCTTTTTTAGCAACTGGTAGAACTATTATAGATGTTGGCACAGGTGAATTGATACTTCGTGTAGGCGATGACACGATTAAACTCCAAGCTCGTGATTCTATTAGGATATCTAGTAATCGAGAGGATATTGCAAGTACTTTTGATGTGAGTAACCTTGTGGCTCAACCTTCTTTGCAGGAAATTCCTCGGAAAAAGGTGATAGAGCCACAGTCTAGCTCAACTAACAAAAATAGAATAACTCATGAAGAACGAAGGCTTTAAATCAATGAACTAGATGAATGGCGGACGCATGATAAGGAGGAACCAGTGATACACGATGTAGAACTTAAACAACATCATAACGAGCTTCAAGATGAAACAAATCAATTTAAGGTTGGAGACTAGGTACTATTAGACAAAGCGAACCCTCGAGTTGTCACTTCAAAGCCCAATGCAAACGGAGCAACTCCTTTTACAGTACTGAATGTCTTTCCACACGGTACAGTCGAGGTAAATCATTCTAAATTAGGCACTTTTAAGGTAAATAGCACTCGACTTAAACCTTACTTTGATATTAGAACTGATAGCAGGAGAGAGGAGTGTCAACTCCTCGAACCACCACGACCATATGAATGAGAGGTAAGTCAAGCTTAGACTCTAAATAAGCGCTTCTCAGGAGGCAAACCGAGCACTAACCCTACTAATTAGTTTATTTTTACTTCTTTTCATGTTTAAATGCAGGTTTTTGACCCACACGGCCTGGACACACGGGCGTGTCCTTAGCCGTATGAAAATAGGGCTAAAATTTTCCCAAAAAACGATAGAGACATGGCCTAAATATATTCCACACGGGCGTACGACGCGACCGTGTGGACCACACGGTCTAGACAAACGGGCGTGTCTTAGGCCGTGCGAAAACTGGAGCTTAATTTTTCAAATTTCAAAATTTAAAACAAGTCAGGGGGTTCCACAGGCAATACACACGGCCGTGTGTGAGATCACACGGGCGTGTGGAATTCCACACGGGCGTGGGAGAAACGAAGGATGATATACATGGCTGTGCGACACGGCCGTGTGCGAGACACGGCCTAGCCACACAGGCGTGTCCGAGGCCGTGTGAAGACTGGACAATTTTTTTCCCTCGACGAACAAGGGTTGAAAACAAGCCACACGGGCGTGTGACACGGCTGTGTGGCCCAAAAGGGACCTTCACACAACCGTGTCACCCCATAAAAACCCTAATCCCTTTTCTCTTTTCTTATTTTGTCTTTTGTTTTATCTTATTTCTATTTTTATTTTTATTTTTATTTTTATTTTTATTTTTATTTTTATTTGTCTTTTATGTTTCTTATTATCTTTTAAAGGCTTGTCTATTATATTTTGAAGTATATTTTAGTTATTATGATTGTTCCTAATCGAGTAATCCTTTAATATTCTCCACCAGTTGTGTTTATTTTCTTAATAGCTTTCTTAGAATCATGCACTACATTTAGCCCTCTCTACAATTCCACTAGTCACTAATTTGAGGACTTCATCCAAAATTCAAGGCAGTTTCACTTCTCTCCATCTCTTATGATATTTGGCTTATACTGTCATTATATATATTCATACATTGAAGACAATGTATATCTTAAGTGTGGGGAGGTTATTTATATGATTATTAGAAAATCTCTGAATTATATCTTATTCTTAAGTAATTTTCTCATATTACTATTAGAATAAATTTTTATTGATTTATGATTTTTATTGATATGTTTTGGATTAAATCACAAGTAATTGCGCATTGATTGTTTAAACTTTAGACATTAGAGAATCAAGCATGATAAGTCTATTTTCAGAATAAAAAAAAATTGCTAAGTTGTTTTCCTAAATTTAAATATTACCTTGAAGTTCGAGATTTACGAGATTGACATCAAAAACCGTAATTTTGTGAGATTTTGAGCCTTTAGAGCATACACTTTTCTTGCTCACTTTATTATTGGTTATGAGTGTGTCAATACTAATTGGTTATTCTAGAACTTGCTTCGATTATACATGTTGAGACCACACCTTTGATTTGATATACTGAGATGATAAAGGCACCTAGGTTTTAACCCACTTATCCCAAAAAGCCTACCTTCATAATTAACCCTTAGTGAACCCCTTTGAGCCTAATAAACCGTTTCTTGATCTACCCTTAATATTAACCCATAACTCATTCTTTTTGATTCATTGAGAATTTTTCCTATTGTATTGACCCCCTTTTTGTCGAGATTTGATTTGGTCAGTTGCCTAACTATGTTCTTTTGTTTCAGTTGTTAAATTATCTCTTTTATCCTTAACTCAAAAAAAAAAAGGTGAAAAAAAGTAAAAAAAAAGTGAAAAAAATAATATGTACATTTATTTTAATTATTACTAGTTCTATGTTATTTGAGCTTAAACGGTTAATTTCACATTTTGAGAAGAAGCTCGTGTTATTATTGATAAGTTTTCAATTGATGTAATTATTCAGTATTAGTTTATTTTTCTAGTTAGGTAAATTGTCAATTCGATCTCGATTCTAACCCTCTATTTCAGCCTTTATCCACACCTTTAACCCAAACCCCATTACAACCCTTTAAAGACCTTTTGATTTGTGTATCATCTCATTTTATAGTGGTGGATATTTGATTTTCATACAAGCTTATGGTAATGACTTTCCATGTTTGACTTTTGAGTGCTTATTTTTGAACCTTAAACACCTTGAGTGATTTGAGTGAATCTTTAGTGAGGATGTCAAATCTTGTCGGTTTTGAATTAAAGGTAATTACTTAGATAACGGGAAATACCTATGCTTTCATGCTTTAAAAATGTGTGACTTGGATTGTTTGAATCTTTAGTGCTCTTTTAATTGAGCTATCAATGTGTAATTATTTGTGAATTATGATAAAACGTTATTGATGAAAATTATGAGTTGAGAAAGCTTAATTTTAATTGTGAGTTGAGGATTTTGCTTGAGGACAAGCAAATGCTTAAGTGTGGGGATATTTGATAAACCATAAATGTAACATATTTTAATTTCATGCTTGGCATATTTTTGGATGATTTATGATGAAAATTAGTGAATTTGATGCTCCTAATCCCTTAAATTCATGTTTCTATACTTAGGAGAGCATTTGGGAGCAAAAGGAGCGAAAAAGGGGCCAAAATCAGAGTTTTCAGGATCCACACAGGCTGACCATATGCCCATATACCAGCCCGTGTCGATTTCGCACCTTACTTCCCTGTTACACAGAAAAACCCAATTTTTAGGGTTTCTGAGCCTTTTAAAGTCTATAAATACATACTAGAAGATGACAAAAGGGGGCAAGCAGAGTAAAACGAAGATATTACTCAAAGGAAGCCGTCGGAATCATCTCGGAAGCAATAATGTGTTCTTAACCCTTGCTTTAATATTTTCAGGATATTAATTCAAGATTGATGTGCTTATTCAGTGGAGCAAAAGTCTCTGTTTAAGAGTAGATCTCGCGTAAACCCTAGAAATAGGATGACATAAATCTGCCGGATTAGAGTCAAATCTAATAAGGGAATCCATAGATCGAGTTAATGCAATGATAGGGGTTTTAATTAGAAAGAGATTTCAATTAATCAACCTAGAGTTATTAACATAATTTAGGGATTTCTACGGATCAAGACAAGTGAATAAATCGTTTAATTCAGAGTCAGAATAATAAGTGAAGTCTAGGTGGATTCTTCCTTGGGTATTGTCTTTATTCATTGGTTTATTCGATTATTTTCTTCACTCTCTATCGCGTTCATAGTAAATTAGTGAGTTAAATTTTAGATTAAAACACATCCCCTTAATTATTAGGCTAAATAATAAAAAGATAGTTATTACTAGTAATTTTAGTCCTTATGGATACGATATTTTGGACTCATCATAGTTATACTACTGCTCGATAGGTGCGCTTGCCTTTGTCGAAATATTAGTTAGTTTCGAGCTCATCAAGTACACGGTTATCCATCCAAAACACACCAGACGCTCATAGAACCGGACTAACCGATAACACATTTTTGCACTAAGTGCCTAGCCCGTAGGCTAACATCCGCCCCCGTAACACACCAGAAAATACTATAATATAACACAATAGTCCACAACAAATGCAGCACCTCGGTATATTCAATGAAAAAAGGATATACATAAATCATCGTCACATCTCATACCAATCTCGTACTATGCGCAAAATAACCCATTGGCATGCCAATCGTACTTTATCCTACGTTCATCGGCTAAGGAGATATTAATAGTAGGTAGTGTTTTATCAAATTGTTCTTTCAGTTCTCATTTACATGATATCAATAAATTAATCAACAATCAACAGATAAGTTTCATTTAATATATATTTAAAATGTATTAGAATTAACCGGACGAACTTACCAGATTAAACTGTAACAACGACAAAGTACAATGATTATTCTGCAATTTTCTTTTTTCCTCAAATTTCCACTCATTCTTGATCTAAAATAATAATTTCATTCAATTAACTAATTCCAACAGCAAAATCAACTCATTTTATGCAATTAAGTCCTTTTGACATTTTTACAATTTTACCCCTATATTTCACTTTTATGCAATTTAGTCCCTAGGTCTCATACATGCAATTTAACCAATATTAATTAAAATCTAGCCTAGCCGAATCACATAGGACCTCATTGCAACCTATACTTGCAATTATTTCACAAAAAATCTTTGTAACTTCACTACTTTCACATTTTAGTCCTTAAACATTAAAATTACCAAAAAATACTTTACAAAATAGTCTTATTTAACAACCAAGCTCAATAATCTATCATTAAACTTCAAGAACACACTAAACTTATCAATGGAATAATCCAAAACATTTAACATTTTTACAAATTAGTCCCCAGGTTAGCTAGATCAAGCTAATACGAGCTTGAAAACATAAAAATCATTAAAATAGGGTGAGATTTCACTTACCTATCATGAAATCAAATCTTGGATGAAGGTCCCAAGCCCTAAAAATGGCTATTCGGGTGCTTAGAAGGAACTAAGAATATGATACTTTCTTTTTCTTTCCTTTTATATTTTATATTCACATTATAAATTGATTTTTATAATTTTACCCTTTGTAAAAGCAACCAAAATTTAATAATTTCATCTCCTAAACATTCCATTAATACCATAATAGGTATATTTACCATCTAGGTCCATTGACTTACCTTTTTAACTATGGAAACCATCTTTTTCAACTTTTACAATTTAGTCCATTTTTAATTAATTAGGACCTAATTACACATCATTCCTACCGATTTTCTCCTTAAGGAGGGTCCAATTACACGATTTTTTCTTCAATTATATATAATTGTAATTATTAATTAATTAAAATTTATTTTTATTTAACCTTAAAATATTAGGACCTAATGAATAAATAACCCAAAGGTTAATGGAATGATCGACATCCACCACCGCTTGGAGTTTTGGCAATGGTCTAATTTCCATGTTAATCCCTATGATATTTTAAAATCTACAATGGGTAACTTTGATCTCTTTTACAATTTAATCCTTTTACCTTAATTAAGCAATCAATCGTCAAAATTATCGAACCAAACTTCAATTTGCCTATAATATAACTCTGTAAATATTTAATAAAAATATTTAAGGTCTTAAATTATAGAAATGAGGTCCCAATACCTCATTTTCAAAAGTCACTGGACTTTTGGATTGAACCACTTTTACTTATCTATTCGTTCAATTTATAAAAATTATTAAACCAGAATTCAATATAATATTTTAATTGGCTCATAAATATTAAATAGCTATACAGATTTACTTGTTGGATTTGGGATCCCGAAGCTACTGTTTTCAACACCACTAAAAATGGGTTGTTACATATAAAACTGGAGGTGGACGAATCCCAAAAAAACTTAATAAAATCAATCATGGCCAAGGCAGCCGTTTCAAAGCTATTGGAAGTTCACGCATCCCATTGCGTGAGTCCATGAATCACTTGGCAAAGATTATTTCGACATATAATAGTGGGGAAATTGACTCAGGTGATTCAGTCAGTATAGAAGAGCACCAGACTAGGATGGATTCTCCTAGATAGTAAGGTTGTGTCTAATCTTTTTTTTATTTTTTATGAATTTAAATCTAAATGTTTTTTTCGTGGACTTGTCAAAGCCGCGTTAACAGTAAATTTCTCCTAGTTTTTTGTGAATACAATGTAGAGTTTGTCTCGGATATTGTGTGCTTGTTGGAACCAAGAGTAAACGGTAAAAAAGAAAATTTTATCATTGATAAATTGGGGTTTAATTATTCTCACCGTGTTGAAGTTATTGGTTTTTCAGGAGGTATTTGGGTGGGTTGGAAGGATTCTGTTCGGATTCAAATTATCTAAAATCATTCTCAGTTCATTATCCTTCGTGTTGTTGGTTGTATTATTGCTAAGTACATTTTTATTTCTTTTGTTTATGGTAGTCTAGACAGGAGGAAGTAGAGGTTACTTTGGGATAGGTTGAAATTTGTTTTACCGCATATTTCATGTCCATGCTGATAATGGGTGATTTTAATGCTATCCTATCACTTGATGATAAAAAAAGTTATTGCACCACCCGGAAGAGATGTAATCTTTTTGGCAACTTTGTTGATTCTTTTGAATTGCAGGATCTGGAGTTAATTGGTCCATCCTTTACTTGGAAAACAGGTGATACGTTTGAGAAAATCGGCTGGGGATTAACTAATGATGCGTGTGTGACATCTTTCTCGCAGTGCTTAGCTTATCATCTTCCACGTATTAAGTCTGATCACAAGCCTATTCTCCTGAGAATGAGACCGAAATTTAGTTTGGCTAGAGGAATACCTTTTAAGTTCCTAGCATGATGGACAAAGCATGATAATTTCTCCACTTTGTCAAGGATAAGTGGAAATATTCAGATAATATGACTGACTCTCTTACTAAATTTACCTCGAATGTTAAGGAGTGGAATATGAACGTATATGGATTCATAGGTACTCATACATGGCATCTCATTAGGTCTCTTTCCTATATCCAAAAGGCATTATATCATTCTGATTTTAATCATTTAGTTCAACAAGATATGGATATTCTTGATGAGTTGGAGAATATGCTTAATCACGAGGAACTACTTTGGAGGTAAAAGGTAAAATGCAACTGGCTTGAACTTGGTGATCGAAATACAAAATTTTTTCATAGTCATACGGTCCAGAGAAGGAAATTTAATCATATCATGGCATTGCGCTTTGATAATAGAGAGTGATGTTCTAATCAGAGTATTCTTCAAGCTGAGGTAATGGGTTTTTTTGAGAGGTTATATGGTAAAATTCTAGAACCTAAAAGGGACCTTTTAACCAATATTTTTCCATGCCTTAATTCATTAGACATTTCTTTCTTGGAGGAATCGATAACAAACGAAGAGATTAAGAGGGCTTTATTTGACATGGCTCCGCTGAAAGCCCTAGGAAGTGATGGATCTCATTCGTATTTTTTCAGAGCTAGTGGGATATTGTTGGTAGTGTTGTTTGTGAATGGGTACAGAGGGTTTTTACTAGTAATACCATAGAACCATAACTATAATACCCTAATTATGCTAATCCCAAAGAAAGATTGTCCTGAGAGATTTAGCCAATTTCGTCCCATTAGTTTTTGCTCTATCTTATATAAATTAGTGATGAAAGTGATTGCAAACCAGCTTAAATTGTTTTTACCCAACTTCACCTCATAGGAACAAGCCGGATTCATTACTGGACGCAATATCTCTAATAATATTATTATAGCGTAGGAAGTCATCCATTCCATATGAAGAAAACAAAATGGAAAGAATTGGATAGCGATTAAGCTGGATTTGGAGAAGGCCTATGACAGAGTGAGTTGGGAATTCATTGGTGTTTCTTTACATGTTGATAGGATACCAGATTTCCTTTGAAAAGTGATCATGTCAGCCAACTCTTTTTTTTCTATGCAGATTCTCTAGAATGGAGTTCCTACTCAGAAGTTTAAGTCGGTTAGATGTATTCGACATGGATGTCCATTATCGCCTTATATTTTTGTTTTGTGCATGGAATGGTTAAGGTATATTATTCGTTTGGAAATTGATGCTAGTAAGTAGAGGCTAATTCATCTCTCAAGAATGGGTCCTGCACTATTTCATCTATTTTGTGCAGATGATTTGGTTATTTTTTCCAAAGAAAGTTAGAATAAGCCCGTTTATTAGAGAATATTTTGAATCATTTCTGTGAGTTTTCTAGACATGGGATCAATGCTCAGAAAAGTAATATTTATTTTTCTAAAGGAATTGAAGGTGATGTATCTAATTGAATTAATCAAATGTTTGGTTTTCAGGAAGTTCAAAATCTTGGTATTTATTTAAGGGTACATCTTCTTCATGCTAGGGTTACTAATAGTACCTTAAGCTTTGTTGTTGAAAAGGTGAGGCGGAAATTACAAAATTGGGAAACAAGAAAGTTATCCATCGCTGGTAGATTCACCTTGGCCCAATCTATTCTTCTTTCCATTCCAAACTACTTCATGTAGTCCATGTTCATACCGAAATGAGATTGCTCAGAGATCGAGCGACTAGTAAGAAAGTTTATTTGAGGTTGTTCTGGTGGTCATCTAAATATTTCTTTAATAGGGTTATTCTGGTGGTCATCCAAATATTTCAACATTTGCGTGATCAGAATATATCGTTTCTTATAAAGATTGGGATTAACTTAGTTTCCAAGGATAACAAATTATGGGTTAGAACCCTCCATTCGAAATATGGCTTGAAAGAACAACTTCCAGATTCTATTGTTATGAGAAAATGTTTGTATCTATGGTTGTTCCTTTCTAAGGTATGGTCTCTTTTCTGTGAGAACTTAGCCTGATCAATTGGAAATGGTGTAATATTCATTGCTGGAAAGATTCCTAGATCCCAAGTATAGGTTATTTAATATCATAAATCCCCGCTTATTCTAATTTTGATTTGGATTGCACCCTAAGAGACTTGGTGACATTTGATGGAACTTGGAATTTGGATTTGTTTCGTATATGGTTGTCTGAAGAAGTGATTAAACATATTGTTCCACATCCTGATTTAGGTTCGAATAAGGTGATTTGGGCTTGTTCGGCCTCAGGTTTCTTTTTAGTTTGTAGTGCATTCTGATCTTTAAAAGAGGAATCTTGGAATCCAGAGAGGACTTTTGGAAGAATACATGGAAGTATCAGGGGCCACTAAGAGTTAGATTTTCCTTTGGTTGGCATCTAAGCAGATACTTTTAATCAATTCGGAGTGTACACGATAGGGGATTGGATATAGTAGTTCTTGTCCTATATGTGGGCTTGGAATTGATGATATTACTCATGTGCTTCAGGATTGTTCGACAGCAAAGGAAGTGTGGATGCATGTGATTCCAACTAATTAACAACAAAGGTTTTTTTTCTGATACTTTTCAGGTTTGGTTATCTTCTAACCTTTGTTGTCACATGAAGTTACGAGAATGTGGCGTTACATGGTCGTGTCTTTTTGAATTAATCGCTTGGGACATCTGGAAGAATAAAAATCTCTTCATCTTCCAAAATGTTACTTGGTCAGCAATTGAAATTGTTAAAGTCTCTATTAGCTAGGCTCAACAATTTGAATTAAATCACTGTGGACATAAGAACAATGCCCTTAGTTTGGGCTATAAAACGCATGTTGATGGTACGTGTGTCCATATATTCACTGATGGTGTAGTAGCCAGAGTTACGAAAAATGATTCTATTGGAGGTGTGCTGCGAGATTAGTTTGGAATTTGGATTTTGAGATTTAAGCGTTACTTGGGTAAATGTACACGTTCTGTGTAACGCCCTGAATAATTTATTTCTGTTTCTGTAAATATCTGACATAAGTGTGTATCTGCTTCAGTGGTTAAGTGTTCTAGGTGTGTGTGTGAGGTTTTGGGTTCAAGTCCCACCTTTAACAAATTTTGTTATTTTTTATCCAAGCCTTACCCTTGTGGAGTGGGCTTACATAAAATTGTTTGTTAATTCATATCAAAAAAAGCTTGCTGGTTCGAGTGGTAAGGGAGTTGGTGTGTTGAAAGTCCTATGTTTGAATTATTGTGTTAGCATGTGTGTTAATTTTTGCTCAGTTGACTGATAGAGTTTCGGTTGAGCTAAAAGTCTGAGGAAGTTATCTTTTATTTTTATTCTTTTTGTTAAAAATTTTCTCTCTCCTCCAAAGAAAATTTGACGTTAAATTTATTTTGTTTTCCCCTTTCTGACATTTCTTTTCTTCTTATCTACAAACCTCTGCTTTGTTTCTTTTTCGATTTGGTTCGTGAATTCGTTGTTCAATCGTGCTGTTGGAATTGTCGTGTTCTCCTTTTGGTTTGGTAAGTAGAATTCTGTTGTCGTTATGGTTGGTTTTAAGATATTAGCGGTGTTAATTGGCAACCATTAATTGGTGATTAATCGATGAAATCTGTATTTAGGTAAAGGTTGTGAGGCAGAAAATTTTCACTTCAACGGCTTGATTCGAGGTCGTGGTTGTTTTTGTGAGTGGTTAGTTAGTTTTTGTGTACTTGGTTAAATCGTGTTAAACTCGTAAATTGGTTGCTAAAGGTATCGGGTACTCTATTTTTTAGGTGCCGGTGGTCTCGTAGGTGGTTTCGCGGTGAAAACATACTAGGTGTGTACCCAAAATGCGAGACACGGCTGTGTGTTTGACGAGAGCATGGCCGTGCGTAAGACACGGTCGTGCGATGGTGTGAGTGTGGCCGTGTGGGTCACACGAGCTAGGCCAAGTTAGGCGTGTGGGCCACAAGGGCGTGTGGACCCACACGGGCATTCCATATGGGCGAATGGGTTTGGGCCAGGCCGTGTGGGCCACACGGGCAAGGCCAATCAAGGCGTGTGGGCCACACGGGCATGTGGGCCCATAATTCTGTAATTTTCCCTAGGGTTGCACTGTTATGCAAGTCTGTTTATTCTGTTAATTATTTTTATATTGACATCGTTTACGAGCATGTTATGCTTGGGATTACTGTATTTGTATATCTGTATCTGTGACTGGGGTGAATTTTGTATATGTGGAGGAAGTGTTCTGTATGGTGGCTTTCGCCTATACTCTGGCAGCATAGCTGCATATTATCTGATATGTGTCATAATGAAACAACATGGTGTGTAGGGATGGGTGGGTGTTTTTAACCTCACATGGTGTGATGGGATGGTCGGAGTTGGTGTGTAAAGGATGGGGGATAGGATTCTGTATATTTGTTCTGCACATCTGATTCTGTTATCTGTATCTATATTTGTAAAGGACTTAAGCTCGAATATGAATCTGAACCTGACTGTGTATGTGTTATTTGTATGAAAAGTATGTCTAATTCTATTGGGTTACACACTGAGTTTACGCATATATGTTTGTCTGTTATGTTCAGGTAATCCATGGACTTAGGAGGATCAATATAACGGAGCCTCGCGATGACCACAAGTTCGTACTGCTTAAGATTATGATATTTACTTATTTAATTATAGATTGTTTTCTGGGAGTTTTGTAATTTATGGACTCTCCGGACTATTTGAATTCATTTTGGGATTTGAATTTTGACTTGACTTTTTATTTGCGATGGTTGGCTAGACATGGTTTTTACTAAAACAACAGTTTTTTGAAAATACAAACACGATTATTAAATATAACGATTTCTAAGACTTCCTCCATAAATTATATTTTGACAATGAATTGCTTAAAAAACGTTTTTAGTAATAGTTTTTAACGAATAAAGATTACAAAGTTTTAATTGAAATAGCTCTGTTTTCAAAACCCTTCTTTGTGATATCTCCAGATTCGGTCATAACGTCTAGGTCGAGTTTGGAGTGTAACATTCTGAGGCTAGAATTTGGGGTATTCTGGATGGGCTTCTCAGTTTGTTAAATAAAGGTTATAAATAGGCCACAATTCAGACTGATAATCTAGATGTGGTCTAGGTATTGACTGATATTGGAGTGGAGGATTCAGATGTCACTGTGCTTAGAAGGGTACAACGAGTTATGAGATCGGAAGGACAATGGCGAATCAAATATGTGCCTAGAGAATACAACATAATTGCAGATCGATTGGCTAAATTTAATTTGTTGAAGTCAAGCTTATAGATTTTTGATGTGACTCCTAATAAAGTCTTTAAAGTTTTACAACAAGACAAAGCGAGTGGCGCTTTTGAGTAATTGATTTGATGTAATTTTGTCAATACATTTATCACCAAAAATTTTTTTTTTATAAGCATTAAGGTCAATTTATTTCCTCATAGATGAACGAGATTTATGCAAATTGGTGAGATTATTTATTAATCATTTTTACATTATATTTCCCTTTAATATTTTCATGCTATATTAAAAAAATACTAATGATTCTTCTTATTGTTTTTTTTTTTGTGCATTTCTAATTATTCTTAGTGTAACAAATTGTAAAGATTTTCAATGAGTGGAACTGATTGGTCACATAGTGCTTATTCTTACAAAAGACAGCTTTTACATTTTTGACAATAACAATAACAATAACATGTTTTTATACTTGTCCCATTCATAATAAATAAAATTTTAAAATATCATAAATATAAATAAAATGAGTAGAAAACAGACACTTAGAAAGTATATTTTTTTAAAAAATAAAGCATTTAATAATCTTGAAAATAATGAATATTTCAGCATCTCTATATTAAATAAATATATATTTTTAACTTTATAATTTGTTTTTACATTAATTACATGAAATTTGTTACCTATTTGAATAGCTTTGATTTTTCTCAATTTAATTATTTTGATTTTCAATGTTTACTTTTTATCCATTCTAATATTATTTTTTTTCTCTCAAATCCTATTATAGTTAGATTCTCAAAGTTTACTATTTTATTATCCCTTCTATTTTTTCACCTCTCTTTTATCTCTCAAATTCTTTTGGAGTTGACCACTGATAATGTTTGCACATTATGGAGTTAAGTACAATATTATTTATAATTTAAATTGTACTTAAATTGATATGAAATATTTAAATTTTTTATTATTGAAGAGCAATATTGAAAATAAGTTAAATGTTTTCTATTTTTAATTCAATTTTTAAGTAATGTTTTTTTTAGGGAGTAATGTTATTTTTTTTATTTCACTTAAAGAAAATCAAATTTTAGAATTTATTTTGTGAAACTTTATATATAAGATGTTTAAAAATCAAATAAATTGATTAAAAATAAATTTAATTAGAAATAAATTAAATCAATTATAAAAAGTCAAATCACGCAACCTGAGGTAATATTCCTAATATATTATAAAATCAACTCCTACAAACACCAATTAGAAGAAAATAGGGGTATTGTAGTAATTTGTAGTCATTAGGAATTAATGGGGCAAAATGAGTAAATTATCAACACTCTTTTATTATGAATAAGGGCGTTATGGGAATTTAAATATAATAATATTTTAAATTATTATTAAATTGCCAATTAAAATGTAATTATTTTTATAAGACAGAGATCCGTTTATACCTGTGTAAAACTTAAGTGGTTTTACATTTTTTCATAACTTTTTATACGTTTAATACTTTAACAATTCAACCGTCATATTTCATACTCCAATCATGAGATCATGCATGTTAAATTTAAAATAAATTAAATTCTTTTAACTATTCATTTTACGTAAAAAACTTTCAACTATTAAATATATATTAGTGTAGAAAATATTTTAGATCTACATGATAGAAATATTGGATTGATTCAAAAATTTACATGCATGACAAGTATAAATAAATCAATTCAACGATTTAATTGTTAAAATATTATAGGTTTAAAACGTAGAGAAGGATGTAAAATCACTTAAATTTTACACAAGTATAAGTGAATCCTTCAACATTTTTATATATTATCAGACTAGACCTTTCATTTAAAAGAAAAAAAAAACTTTCACATATTATATAAAACTACCTCCTAAGGAGTTTTATGAAAAAAAATAGGAGTAAAATAGATACGTAAACTTAAATTTAATGGTAGAAAATGAATGTTTCACTTTTATATAATAGTTTTTTATTAGAATTATAATTGTTTTTAAAATTATTATTGAATAACTAATCAAAATTAAATTATTTTTTACTTAAAATCAATATATATATTTAGAATAGTATCATTATGTCCTTAATTACCCCCATAACAAGCATGTAATTTTTTATTTTAATATTTTGTAAGAAGTAACATGAACTTCTTAGAAGTTTTTAAAATTATTATATGGTCAATAGTTTCAAATAATAATTTTATATCATAAATCATAAATGATAACAAAAAATAATAACATAATTCTCAAATTGTTGAAGTAAAGAATGATATATATATTAGATATGATTTGGTTAATTTGTTAATAATAAAGATATAATTTATTTTTGTGTTTTCATCATTGATTTAATGTTTTAATTTTCCCTTTTCTTTTGTTACATTTTTATTTAATTAATAAAATTTTCCATGTCCTCTTTATTACTTTCCAACATTTACATTGTTTTAAGTATAAAAAAAAAAACAAACTGTTACATTTTTCAAATGCTTGATAAATACTTCAATTTGTCCTTTAATTTTGTCTGCTGTTACATTTTTTTAATTTATGTTATTAATTTTGATAGATGTTACAATATTTTTTGGTACATATATAAGCCTCCTTACTTAGGTGAGGAAGAAGAGCTTGTCCTGAAATGGTGTTACCTCAATATAGTGAAGTCGATATTTGACACTTTGATTCAAAGTTTTGAGAGCGAAAAGGTGAATGAGTATAAGGGAATCAACATGGTTGAAGGGCAATGGCTCACCATGCCCAAAGTTGAACCATTAAAGCTGCTTAGTTTATAAAATTGTTTGGTATTTGTTAACTTCTTTATTTCAAGTTTGCTTTTTAGTTTTTTGTAATTCTTCATAAAAAATTGTTAGCCATGATTTTCATTATCTTCTACTATAAGGGAACTTGCATGGATGAAAGACTATTCATCGATATTTCTTGGGTTGGTGACAAATTTTAACAAGGAATTGAACTAAGATACGAAAGCTCATGTTATCACGATTATATTTCTTGGTGTTATATTTTGATCTATTTATGTAATATGTTGCATAAATATATTATCAATAGGGTAATGAATAAAATAATATTTTTATCGCTTATATCTATCCATGTCCTCTTTAGTTATTTGGAAGAAATAGGATGATGTTTACTAGTTATGTTTTAATTTTTAATGGTCATATTTTACAATTTTAATAAGCCAATTTAACTTTAGAAAGTTCTTTTATAGCCAATTAGATGATTTTTAATTCATAACTAATTAGTTATTTTTAGATTTTTACCAAATACTTTTTTGTTTTTAAATTTTTTTTGTAGGTTACAAATTTTCTTTATATATATATATATATATATATATATATTAATTTGTTTTATATTTTAATGTTACCATTACAGAAGCTTTAGTTGTTCAAGTTCTTAGAGGGCAATTGTCAACAAATAGTATTGTTAGTTGTTCAAGAGAATAGAAGATGATTTATTTGACCTGAATATATATAGAGAAGATAAAGTGAGACAAAATTGATAGTTTATGTATCATTTCTAATGAAAAAAATACTTTAAATACTAATTTGAAAATAAAGATATAATTTAGGGGCTAATTTACAAATAAACCAAAATTGTATCACTAAAATCCATCTTAAACTATCTAAAATTTTATTACTAAAATTTATTATAAAATATTAATTACTATAAACATTAAAGAATTATAAATTACATCAACTTATAATGTTTTTTTTACAAATAGACTAAATAGAATTGGTATATATATACAAAGAAAGATAAACTTTCTCATGTATTCTTTAATATTTGCCATTCAAACTTTGATTGTCTCAGAAAAAGTTGGTATTGAAATATTGAGTGTTAAGTTTGAATTGTATTGCGTATAAATCATATATTAATTCTCCTCTAAATGTATTTTGGCTAGTTAATTTGAATTAAATTATTAATTTTTTTGTTATTTTCTTATAAGATGTTTCACTATATAATCACACCAAATAAAACGTGGTAATATTCCTAGGTTAATAAATTACTAGCTTCTAATATCACATGTGTTGCATGTGATTTACGCATTTAATATTTAATCAATTTTTTAATATTTTATTTAGAATTACAATAATTAACTAAAAGACATTTCTTATTTGAAATGTCAAATATAATTAAAATATATTAACTTTGTAACACCCCAAACCCGGCCCACAAGCCTTGACCGGATCTGGTATGTCACGGAGTAAAAACTTTTTGAAACGTTTTGAAAATTTCGTGTTCACAGTGGAAATCTAAAAATATTGCTGAATTTGTAAAACAACGTTTGCTAAAATTAAGATGGTTTGGTTTGATAACCACGATGGGGTTGAAAACTTTTTCTTTTCCTTTGAAACCATTTGATCATTTAGATTTTTAGAAATGTCGGGGTTATTAATAACTTGGTAAAATTTGCTACCCGATGGTAACGTCCTTGAAAACGCGTACGAGTACTAATTTTGAAAACGTTGCTTTTACCGATTCGCTTAACAGATCATAAGTTCGTTAGAAATAAGGTAAAAACTACTTAATCATACGAATAGTAATAAAATAATAAGCGGCCATATTACAACCCAATCAAATTTAGCAAATAGTAAACTTTAATGGTACGAAATAAAACTTAAAACCGAGGAACAAGCATGGCCACCTCGAGTCCTCTCCGGCTCCGTCTCCGCGATCGACTCACCTGAAAAGATAAGGAAAGGGGTGAGTCACCAAGACTCAGTACGTAATTAATACACATGTCCCCACATACGGGCTTAGCCCATATCCACAGAACAAACATATACATGAATATGCAATTATGAAGCCCAACCTAGCCATCCATACTCATTTTTCTACCCCGTGTGGTACCAAACCACTGGTGGTGCCAAACCACTGGTGACTTCTAGTCACGATATCCGTCAATACGTGTGGTGCCAAACCACTGGTGACTTAAAGTCACAATATCCGTCAACACGTGTGGTGCCAAACCACTGGTGGTGCCAAACCACTGGTGACCCGAAGTCACAATCAAATGATGGGGCCAACCCATCGTGTGATACCAAATCACTGGCGACGATCCCGTATCTCCAATGTGGGGCCAACCCACGGTGGTACTAAGCCACAGGGACGAGACGCTATGAGGTGCCAAACCTCTGGAGGTACCAAACCTCTGGTGACCGTAGTCACAATGTGTTACCAAAACACTGGTGTCCGTCGACACGAATATCACTGCCCCCTCCACTCATTTATCCCACATCATCATGCTCACATAACAAGTATCATGATCCCATATATCATGCATTTGTATATAGCATAACATTTAACAACATGTGATGGCATACACAACATATATCATAGATCGAGTATTAGGGGACTTACCTGAAAACCAAGCTTATGCCCACAAGGCAAAGATATTACATGATAGGTGATAAAATATTATAATAACAATAATTTGTACTAATAAAGTGTGTAAGAGCTCACACACCTGATCGAACGATCACCCACCTTGGGTATCCAACATCTTAGCCCTTATTTCGGCTAACATGCACAACATGTATATTTACAATAACATACATAAACCAGCAAGAGAACAGTGCGATAACTACGCACCTGATCACGAACAACGTTATGCCCTCAATCCCGATGCCATCTTTAAGCGATACCACGGCTACTTGCCTACGTTGTTGCTCGGATGCTGGCCCGCACCCCGGTGGCCAATCCCGAACCGCTGAGGCAGCTCTCATTTTAGACTTGGGGATAGGGGCTATCCCATGAACTCCTTGACTGGTATTTGCCTCCATCCTAACACGAAATTGGATCTCGAATCCCGAGGCCCTCAATTACCACTGTCGAAATTCCTTGAGTACTTTAATTCCCGAAAGACTCCTTTGATGCTCCTTAGCACTTACCCGGCAAAGTCCCGAAACCACTACCTACTCTTGTGGTGTCGAAAACCCTACCAGACAACCTTGTTAGAAACAACTCAACGATAATCTAGATAAAGTGGCCCCTTGGCCGAATCTACATTTGACATCATCAAGGATATATTTACATGCACCTATGTCCGAATATTTCTTTTCCTTATGTAATGGTATAGAACCAAACTCTTATCACAATTGCATAAATGCATGTATTTACCAATCCACATAAACTATCATGCATAATACTCCCTATGCCTTATTCGGCCTTACAATAAATAAACATTATTTCAATCGCCCCATCACTCACTTCATGTTCCCCAATTAACTATAACCCAACCCATAATTATTTATCCAACCCAAACGTATCAACCTTTCCTACCTATGGCAAACATACATTCGGCCATTACAATACTTAATCTTATACGCTATCACATTAATTATACACCTTTATACACATTTCGACCATCCATAAACCAAGGTCCAATATTGATTTCGGCATACTAAAGAATAAGATAAGAACCCGAACCGAATATTTTTAAGGGAGAATTTACTTACCAAAAGATTTGGCTATGGTTCAAGTGTTAATGAAACGTGCAGCCAACAACAAGGCAAGCAATATTTGCTAGTCAAAATACTCTCTCTAGCTTCTTCAATACCTAATCCCAAACTTGTTCTATCTCTTTTTCTCTCGGTCAAGAACACAAAAAGGGAAGAGAGAAAATAAAACAAGCAAAAGCCACCCCACTTGTTTCTTGTAAACCAAATATACTAGGTCTTGAAGCAAGTTCCAATCGACCATGCCAACATGTAGTAAGAAGGAGAGTAAAGCAAGGATATTCGGCACTCTTTAATCATCTTTCAAAACCGAAACACTACTGTAGAGGGTTCTATAGTCGGCCAAACACAAATGGGAAGGAAGGAAAGCTAAACAGGGAATTTGGCACCTCATTTGCTCTACTCAAAAACGAAAATGAAAGTCTCTAGGGAGTCCTACTTCCGGTCAAACAATTTGGAAAAAATGCAAGGCTAAACCGAATCAAAGCATTCGGCCATGCTTTGTTAAGCAAAATAGCCGGCCATGCTTCCTCCTCCTTTCCCATATCTGTTCCAAATTTCAAACATCAAAAATACCAATAACCTTGTTTATTGCAAGCTCATCACTAAGTTCCCTCATCCAACAAATAAAAAAAAAATGAATATCCCAAGACAAACCCAACTCCCCACGGCATGCTTTGTTCCCCTTAACACAAAAACAAAGAAAAATTCTTTGTTAAATAGCATGCCCAACACCATTTGAAATTTAAAATCAAATTTAACTAATTCCCATGCATAAAAATAATAATACTTATAATTTCCCATACCTTATTAATCATAAAATAAATAAAAAAAAAACAAATCCCCATATATATACCTCACGCATATAAAAGTGATAAAAAAATTAAAATAATAGTAATAATAATAATAATAAAATAAAACCCATGCTTGCCTTAAATAAATTAATAATAAAGCTAATAAAAATCCCTTCACCTTATTCCACCTTTCATACATAATATTATAATAATAATAATAATAATAATAATATATATATACATATATATACTATCCCGTTATTCAAAGCAAATAAAAATAAATGGTTTACCATGCTCTTACAGCTTTGAAACAACAAAACAAAGAAAAATTAAAATGAATAAAATAAAAAATAAAATAAAATAAAAAGAAAAACAACACCCATTTGATTCACGTGTGCATGGGCCATGCATCCAAACTTATGCTGGCCAAAACAAAACAAACCCCAGGCACAGCCCCCAGGTCTCGAACCCGAGACCTGGTGAAACACTCCCCAGCGCCCTGCCAATATGCTACTGAAACTTTCATGCCATAACTCGCGTCACATTTCCTTTTAAGCCTTCCAACGCTATCGTCCTTTACCTTAATTGCCAAAGCCAAAAAAAATAAAGTACCCATGCGCTACAATTGTGACTCGAACGCGTGACCTCTTGAAGCCCCTTGCTAAAAGCGTCCAACCCACTCGGCCAGTTCGAATTCCATGTCATAGACGTAACAAGAATTTCTTTTAGGCCTTTCCCCGTTAGCTTCCTCTTACCATAGCGCTAAAACTGGAAAATAAAAACCCATTTGCCATTCACAGTACTCGAACTCCCGACCTGCTGAAACCCCCCACACGCCACTAGCCACTTTGCTGCTAGCTTATCTGTGACATGATATCCTCACAATTTATTATAAGTCCTCCTTAACCCAGTTCACTTTTCTTAGCGCAAAAAGGAAAATAAAAGTCCACAACTTGCTGCCGCCTGAATTCGAACCAAGGTCCTTGCTGGCGTTAAGCCAGGCATTTATGAGGCGTCTCTAAGCCACTATACCAAGCCTCCTTTCGTGCCAAGAAATTCCCAAAATTTAACTTAAGGCATTCTTCCATAATTTTCTTCTTTAGCCCTAAATTTTCAAATTTTTACAAAACACTCCCCTTTTAACCCCGAGCTTTAATAACCCCTAAAACTCGTCAAAACGAATCTTAAAGCCTATCGACTCGTGAATTTTTGCTCCAACGCACAACCCCTAGTTTAGGATATTACAAACTTATCAATTCATTTAGCTATAGTGAGCAAATATATCGTTCCCTCGATGACTAAAAGTACTAGTAATTATCTTCTTTCTATTATTTAACCAAATAATTAGAGATATTGATTCATAACTTAAATTAACTAAATTAATTAACTACGAACACGACAAAAAACAAATCAAGATAATAATCGAGTAAACAACCATGAAGCGAAACAATACCCAGGAAAGAATTCACCTAGATTTCATCTATTATTATCAATCTAAATTACACAATTTCTTCACCTAGTATCTTGATCTGTAGAAATTCCTAAATTATGCTAATATCTCTCTTCAAAAATAAGAGCAATTGACTCTAGGTTGATTAATTGAAATTTCTTTCTAATTAAAACTCCTATTATCACATTAATTTGATCTATGGATTCCCTTATTAGATTTGACTCTAATCCAGTAGATTTATGTCGTCCTATTTCTAGGATTGCATGCAACTCCACTCAATTACGCTAGATCTACTCTTAAACAAGGTCTATTCCTCCTCTAATTTAAGCATATCAAACATGGATCAATAATCTAAAAATATCAAACCAAGAATTAAGCACACATAATTTAGAACAAGATCTAAGTATTTATTGCGTAAAAAATAGAAATCAAATGATAGAATTCATCATAGGGTTCATCCCTCCAGGTATGTAGAAAATTAGTTCATGCTAGCAAATAAAAACATCCTGATACGGAATTGAAGTGGAGGAAGTGGAAGAATGATCGAATTCAAGTTGTTCGACTCGAAAAGGAAAGATTTGGATCTGATCTGTAAAGAAGAAATAAAGAAATTTAGTAATAAAGAAATCGAAAACAATAAAAGAAGAAATTTAAGAAAAAATAAATAATAAATAATAAATAAATAAGAAATATAAATTTAAAAAAAGTGGAAAAATATTTAAAATAGTAACTAAATAGAGAAAAGATAGATTAAAGTAAAGTGAAAGATGGAATGATAAATTGATGGATATGATGGATAGAAGGATAAATATCCAATCGAACCCTATAAGAAATAAATCCCAACAAACTCAATTAATGGCTCTAATCAATCCTCCAAAAAATAATCCTTGGCAAATTGAAGGGTGAATGATGAATTCCCACGATTCTTTGAAGAAAATCGAGAAGAAAACTACTTCTAAAAATCAGAAGAAAGAAATCTTGCACAAGAAACAAACTCCTAAAGTTGAAAACTTTATTAATGAAAACAATTTCTCTCCTTAATGAACAATGAAAAAGCCTTTATATAGGCTAGCTAAATAAATCTAAATAAAACTCTTAAGTATATTAGAACTTTAATTAACCTAAACAAGAAGTAGTTTTAAACTAAACTTTCTTATTGATATAAAATTCACAAATAACTTAAAATACTTAATAATAGTTAAATTCGAAATAAAAAAATAAAAAAATAAAAATAAGAGGATAATACAATTAACTCATATATAATAAAAATTAAGCTTAAAAACCAAACCCAATATGATTTAAACTTGAATTAAAAGTCCAAAACTCGTAATTCTCATCATAATGTCTTCAAGAAATCCTACTCGCGCATTCTTCACTAAAACGGTTATAACTTGAACTCCCGAACTCAAAATTGAGTGATTCAAAGTGTGTTTCGAAGCTAAGAGATAAATATTCGAACACTATGAAGACATCTAACCCCAAAAATGCATGGATCCTATAAAGTAGTCACAAGTCTATTGATTTTCTAAACTTGAAAATTGGCAGCTTTAGTGAATGAAATTTAATAAATTTCACCCCATCCGTGCATGTATCACATCCAAAATATAGTATAACCACAAGAAATAAAGAAACTCATAATAATTTCCCAATAAATCAAAAGGGAGTCTTCAACTTTGATGAAAATCTGCTTCAGAATCGACTTCAATGGTGTTTTTCGAGTTGTTTTCTTGAGTATTCTATGACGACTCACTCTTATCTTCTCATTTTTGTCATATAAAGGTCTCAGAATGCCCAAAAAAACCTACAAATTGTGTTTTTCCGCTGCTTGGAGTGCAATTCACGAAATCGACACGACCTGTCACATAGCCGAATGGCAGCCCATGTGGCTCACACGATCAAGCATCCAGGCCGTGTGGAATGGTCCAGCCCATGTGGCTTCTGTAACTTGCTCCGATTTTTCGATTTTCGCTCATTTTTTGCTCATTTTGCTCCAAAATGCTCTCCTAAGTATAAAAACATGAATTTAAAGGATTAGGAGCATAAAATTCACCATTAACATTGAATAATCACCCAAAAATACATTAAGAATGAGATTAAAACATGTTACTTTTAACACCTATCATAAGGCTTAAAATAAATTACTTTCAAGTCTTTTAGTTTCCAATTGTCGATGTGCTTTCTCTTTACTTCTATTAGAACCGCATCTTCTGCTATTGCAAAAACTCCATTCTCCACTAAGCTCCAACATTCCTTTGATCGAAAAAGAAATTCTCCATGAGCATCGCCTAATGGTCATAGTTGTAACACTCTAAACTCGGCCTAGACATTATGGCCAAATTTGGAGTTGTTACTTAATATGATTTGCAATTTTTTTTTGAGTAAAGGGGAAATCGTCATAAACATTCAAAATCTCGGTTTTATTCAAAATCATTTCTTACTGTTTTATTTACTAAAAATGTTGTTTTGTTTATAATTTCTAAAACATACAATAATTTCTAAAACATACAATTCAAAGCGGAAGACTACTTAAAAAGGGATATTTGCAAAACACAGTTCATTGTTTGAAAACCATTTAATTTGGTAGCAATGTGTATTTTGTCTACTAAAACATTTGAGAAGTAGTAAGAAAAATACGAGAATAAGTTTAAAAATCTAAACAATCCAAAAAGTCCAGAGAGTCCAAAAATTTACTGAACCAAAAATACCAAAATTTAAATAAACCAATTTAAATAAATTATGACATTAACCAAGCTCTCGTTAGCACCGACTTATATAAGACTGAGGACTACTTGAAAATATCAGTTAAACATGAAGTGAGTTTTGAAACTCACTGTATGACGAATAACTTAAAGCAGCAAAATGCATATCAGATAGATTTCTCAGAAACAAATTTATAACAAAATAGAATAGATACAATATGTAATCCTAACCCCAACCGCTACATACCATCCTTGACCATCCTAACACACCACATGGGTATAAAACACCCATCCATCCCTACAAACCACTTAGTGTCCATAGGACACTTTAAAGAATAATCACAGCTGAGCTGCCGGATCAATAGGTGATTTATTGCTCTTTTTACAGAATCACTTCCTCCACACGACATTTACAACCCAACCCAGATGCAGATACAGAATATAATAAATATCATACAAATTCAGAGCAAAAATTATACATGCCATTGTTTTACATGCACAACATATCAAATACAAACCACATGCTTATCATAAATATTCAGATTTATTAATCATTCAGCATCTTAATTACTCTTACAGATAGCACAAACTATACTAACAAATGTCCAGATTTCATGTTTTATCGTACATAAACTCACATACCGCCCCTACGAAAAGCCCCCGGTCAATCGAGACTTCGTATACGACTCTAGGGAAAATTCTAAAATTTTGGGCCCATATACCTGTGTAGCCCATATGGCCCAAAATAACCCAGACTGTGGGTGACATACTGTCCAGCACACGGCCGTGTGGCATTGACAGTGTTGTTTTTCGGCTTTCGCAGTTTGCTAATTTTTGGGTTTCTCATTACGCACCTGATCTGATTTCAACATAACTCCAAGAATCAAGTAGTCTAACACCTAATTTGACAGAAACACAAGTCAATTAACACGCTCTCTTATCAAATCTAATCACAAAATGGCAAAATCATGCCAACAAAAATTTCCAAAACAGCGTTTGACGACTTATCCCCAAACGAACCAACCGAACACCACCGAGCTTAACTTGCCGAAGGATTAAATGCCTCGTGAGTTTCCTCTAAAAGAACTCCACGATTAGCACAACATACAACCCTCAATTATATAGATAAAAAAAGAATAAAGAAAAACAAAAAGAGCCACACCACCACTCAAGAACAGATTCGATCACGCACACACCTCTCCCCCACCAGAATTGAATGATACACAACACCAATCAAAATAACTAAAGAAACGCTGGAGTTGCTAAAGGAAGAAAGAAAAAAAGCTAGAAAATAAAAAAAAGCTAGAAAATCACTTACTGGAACCGTGGAAAGCAACTTAGTAACAAGCCAAATGAATGAAAAATGAAAAGAAAGAAAAAAAGAAAAACAACAAACAAAAGGAACACAAAAACAGAGGAAACCTTCCCCCAAGAATTGAATGATATTTTAAAAGAAAAACAAAGACTATTAGGAAAGAAAACCAAAACCAACCCAACTACCCAACTTATAAGATACCAAAAGCCAATTTCAAAGCTAATGCAACTACTACAACTTAGTAACAAGCCAAATGAATGAAAAATGAAAAGAAAGAAAAAAAGAAAAACAACAAACAAAAGGGAACGTACAAAAACTGTAGAGGAAATTTAAAGAATTTGTTGGGATTTATTTTAAAAGAAAACCAAATTGACTATTAGGAAATTAAAACCAAAACCAACCCAACTACCCAACTTATATCAGATTACCAAAAGCCAATTTCAAATTAATGCAACTACTATAAAGTCAGCTTGACAAAAATAGCAAAAACCTTACCACTTTGCTCCTACCTAGATTCGAACACCCGACTTCAAACATACCCAAAGCACTTAACCACTGAAGCAAACACTTACTAATGTCCGATTTAACAAATAGAAATCCATATATATATATATATATATATATATATATATAGGGATGTTACAACTTTAACCCCTAAAAGAAATTTTAATTTAGAATTTACCTAATTCAAACAGATGTGAATATTGCTTCCAAATTGAATCCTCAGGTTCCCATGTGGTTTCCTTAGTGCCATTATTTCGCCATAGAACCTTCACTAATGGAATAAATTTCCTCCTCAAAACCTTAACATCTCGATCCAGAATTTAAACCGTCTCTTCCTTGAAGGTCAAATCTGGCCTTACCTCAATCTCCTTAACATATACAATGTGAGATTGGTCAGATCGATACCACTTCAACATAGAGACGTGGAACACATCATGAAAATGATCCAACTCCGGAGGTAGCTCTAACTAATAAGAAACTGGTGCCACACGTTTCAATATCCGATATGGCCCAATGAACCTAGGGCTCAACTTACCATTATGTCCAAACCATAGAACTTTTTTACATAGAGATACCTTAAAGAAAACATAGTCACCCACAAAAAACTCAATGTCCATCTTTTTCAGATCTGCATATGACTTCTGTCTATCAGAAGCCATCTTAAGACAATCCTGAATCAGTCTAACTTTATCCTTAATCTCAGAAACCGACTCAAAACCTAAAACCCGTTGCTCACTCAACTTAGTCCAACATAACGGAGTACGACACTTACGACCATACAAAGCCTCGTAAGGTGCTA
Organism: Gossypium australe; assembly: GCA_005393395.2. Taxonomy (NCBI): domain Eukaryota; kingdom Viridiplantae; phylum Streptophyta; class Magnoliopsida; order Malvales; family Malvaceae; genus Gossypium; species Gossypium australe. Next base: position 114,441,482 of record CM016623.1, on the reverse strand, counting down.
TCTAAATACTGGACTGGAAACTGTTATTGTAGACGAACACGGCTAACGGCAGAAAATCCTCCCAACTACCTCAAAAATTGACAACTCCGAAGCATATCCTCCAGTATCTGAATTAACTTCTCAGATTAATCACCTGTCTAAGGTTGGAACACACTATTAAAGTCTAACCTTGAACCTAGAGCCTCATGAAACTTCCTCCAAAATCAAGAAGTGAAACGAGGATCTCTATCAGAAATAATTGAGATCGAAACCCCATGAAGTAGTCTGTCCTAACAGGAATGAAATGAGTAGGCTTGGTCAAATGATCCACTATGACCCACACATAATCCTTCTTAGTACGTGTCAATGGCAACCCACATAATCCTAATTTCTATAAGTGAGTCTTCATGGGTTGAAGTAAACCTGAAGGCAACTGGTATTCAACCTTGACTTACTGGCATGTCAGACATCAAGAAACAAAATTTGTTACCTTCCATTTCAAACCAAGCCACCAATATAACTCACGGAGATCACGATACATCTTATTCTTACCAGGATGTATAGCATAGAAGCTACTATGCGCTTCTTGCAAAATGGGCTGATTCAAATCAAAATCATTACGCACACAAACCAATCCTCGAAAACACAGAACCCCATCATTGTTTAGCTCAAAATCAGACGCACTGCCATCCTCCACCTGGCAAAATCTTAGAACCAAATAACCATCCCCAACTGTTTAACCCGAATCCGCTTATTCCAAATCGGCTTAACTTGCAACTCAGCTAACAAACTTCCATCATCAAATAGACTTGGGCGAGCAAACATTTCCCTCAAATCAGACATTATTCTGCGACTAAGAGCATCGGCCACCATATTGGCTTTACTGGGATAATATTCAATAGTGCAATCGTAATCCTTAAGCAACTCAGTCCATCTATGTTGCCTAACGTTTAACTCTTTCTAAGTAAGGAAATACTTGAGGCTTTTGTGATCGGCGTAAATGATACACCTCTCACTATACAAATAATGCTTCCAAATCTTTAAGGCGAAGACAATTACAACTAACTCAAGATCTTGTGTAAGATAGATGCCTTTGTGTAACTTAAGCTGCCAGGGCGCATAAGCCAAAACCATACCTTCTTGCATCAGAACACAATCCAAACCGACGTACGACGCATCACTGTAAACCATGAATTCCTTCCCGGATTCAAGCTGTATCAAAACAAAAGCCTAAGTCAACGGATTTGAATTTCTCAAAGCTCAATTATTGTTCCTCAGTCCAGACAAATGGGGCGTTCTTACGCAACAATATAGTCAGAGGAGCTGCGATAAGTGGGAACCCCTTGACAAACCTTCAATAATAACCTACCAACCCAAGAAAGCTACGAATCACAGAAACATTCCTAGGATGTTTCCGTTCAAGCACAACCTCGATTTTCTTAGGATCAACTCGGATCTCCTTAGTAGAAACCACTGACCCAGAAAAGTTACCTCCCTCAACTAGAATTCGCATTTGCTCAACTTAGTGTCTTTTTTTGTCGGAGTATATGAAGAACTACTCTAAGATGCTTATCATGATCATCTTCGTTCTTAGAGTATACTAGAATGTCGTCGACAAAGACCACAATGAACTGACCCAAGTACGGTTGGAAAACCCTGTTCATAAGATCCATGAATGCAGCCAGAGCATTCATCAAACCAAAGGGTATGACTAGGAACTTGTAGTGCCCATAACGAGTTCTAAAAGCAGTCTTATAAACATCAGTTTCCTTAATCTTAAGTTGATGGTACCCAGAACGAATATCTATCTTGGAAAAATACAGAAGCCCCACGAAATTGGTCAAACAAATCGTTGATCCTCAGAAGTGGGTACTTATTATTTAACTTTAACTTATTCAACTGACGATAATCAATACACATCCTCATAGTACCATCTTTTTTCTTCACGAGCAGAACTGATGCCTCCACAGAGAGACACTAGGACGAATGAACCCTCTATCGAAGAGTTTATGAAGCTGAGCCTTTAGTTCCATTAGCTCATTCGGCTGCCATGCGGTAGGGAGCAATTGACACCAGAGCTATACCTAGTAAAACCTCGATACCGAACTCAACCTCCCTATTTGGAGGTAAACCCGCCAACTCATTGGGAAAATAACTAAAAACTCCTTAATTGTCTGAATATTCCCAACGGACACACCCATAGAAGCAGAATTACACACGTAGGCTAGAAATGCCTCACACCCTTTATGAACCAATTTTTCAGCCACAAGAGTGGAGATTACATTAGATAAGTAATCCTAATGCTCACCGATCATAACCACCTCCACATCATTCTCTCATCTTAGAACTACCCTCTTAGTAACACAATCCAAACTGACCTGATGCTCCACGAGCCAGTCCATTCCCAGAATCAGGTCGAATTCCCCAAATAGTAGCTCCATCAGATCAGTCAGAAACACAACCCCTTGTTTCTCTGACGGTACAACTTTATACAGTCTATTAACTCAAACCGACTGACCCAGTGGGCTGATCACAATAATCTCTCTAGAAGTGCTCTCAACAAAAATTCTTAAATTTACAAAAACAGAACTAGCTACAAAGGAATGTGTTGATCCTATATCTATCATAGCAAAATAAGGTACAGTATGAACAAAGAACGTACCGAAAATAACATCTGTGACGTCTCTATCCTCACGGCGTCTAGCAGTATAAACCAACACAGGCTGCTTCACCTCAGTCTAATTAGCACTTCTACCTGGTGCTCTCTGACCTCTGCTCATACCATTACCACCCTTGGCCAGACCATGGCCCCTAGGCGACTGTTGAACTACCCGTTGAGGCCAAACCTCAAAGCTGGAGCTTGCATCTGATCAGAACATTGTGGACAATCTCTGATATGGTGCTCCATCGACCCATATCACAGACACGCTCCTAACTTCCTTTAACAGTCACCCAGATGACGTCTACCACAATCCCTACACGGTTGAGCCACAGTAGCGTAACCAGAACTTCAACCCTCGAAGGCCTATTAGGTCTGGCCCGTTTCTTAAGCCTCTGAACATAACTAGAGGACTTCAAATCCCTCTTATTTTTACCTTTCTCACACTCCCTATTTTTGAGCTCAATGCGCTTAACCTCCTCAGCAATCCTCACCTTGTCCACTAATACGGAAAAAACTCGCTCCCTCTGCGGAGCTATCAGAACCCTCAGATTATCCCTCAATCATTCCTCAAAGTGGATGCACTTTTCATATTCAGTTGACACCATCCCACGAGCATAACGACTTAATCTTAGAAATTCAGCCTTATACTCGACCACAGTCCTACCCCCTAGGTAAGGCTAACAAACTTGCGTCTACGAGCATGCACGTAACTCGCCTCCACATATTTACTTTGAAAGACGCTCTTGAAGTGTGCCCAAGTAATCTGATCCAGTTGAGTACCCTCATCAATTGTTAACCACCACTGGTATGCCTTGTCGCAAAACAAAAATACTGCACACTTCAATTTCTGCTCAAGGGTGCAGTCAATGTCATTCATAATCCTCTCTGTAGCCTCCAACCAATATTCGGCCACAGTTGGGGCGACTCTAGTGATGCCCTTAAATAACTCAGTAGCATTGAACCAGAGTCGTTCAGTTACTAACCCACAGTTCTCAGAACCAGAATAAGGCTTAGTGACTGTAACAGTCTAATTTTCAGTAGTGTCGGAAACAATGATTCGAGATCACTAAATCTGACGAGTGAGTTTGAAAATTTAAATAAATTAACATTTATGAGTCAAGTATGGCATTAGAAGTATTTTTGAATTAGTGAATTTTGTGATTTAAAAGAGAGATTTTAATGTTTTGATAGTTAATTAATTAAAAAGGACTAAATTATAAAAGGTGCAAAATTTGCTAAAGTGATTAAATAGCTTAAATGTCTAGTAAGGAAGGAGTTAAAAGGCAATTAGACCCAAATTATATGGGTTGGATGGTATGGGTATAAAAATAGACAAGAAAACAATGTGAACTAAGGGCAAAATGGTAATTTGGTTAAAATTAAATATAAAACAAGTGACCAAATTGAAAAATCTAAACATTTCTTCTTAATTCTCAGCTAAAAATGTCATTGAAGAGTTCTCTTAAGCTTTTTTTTCATATTTTTATATCATGTGAGTTCAATTCTTGCTTTTTGTTTGTAAGTTTTATGTTTTTGTGACTTTTACAATTAGGTTCAACTATCTAATTAATTAGTTTTTGATTCTATGGATAATTTTAAAAGTTACCATTGATGAGTGTTGTATGTTTATGATGAATTTATATGGATTTGAAGCTTTAATTTTGTTATATGATGATTTTATTAAGTGAATTTAATAGAAATTGATTTTTAGGACCTAATTGTGAAAAAAGTTAAGAATTAGGGTTTGGTGCTGAAATTATGAATATCAAGGGCTGTATAGTAGCCTAAAATGATTAGATAAAGTGTTAATTGAGAAAAATAAGCTCACTTGATGAGTTAATTGATCAGGGGCTAAATTGTAAAAACTGTAAAAATTTAGGGTAAAAGTGTAATTTCAAAAACTGAAGGGCATAAATTGTGAAGTGAATTAGAATTGAATTAGATGCTAATGAATGGAAAATTTTATATTATAGACCAAGAGCTCAAAGAAAGTCGTGGAAAAGAGAAAATAGCTGATTAGTCCCTAAATTTTCTACAACTTCTGCAAACTACCCCAGGTAAGTCCATATGGTTGAATTTTATGATTGATTATTAAAATTAGAGATTATATAATGTATTATTTCATATCTTTGTTATGGAACCATGATTACTGTGATAAAATGAAAATCGAAACAAAAGTTCAAATTGAGTAGAATGCGGGATTGAGTATGATCGTTCTGTGATCAGTGATAAATTGATGGATAAGACCATGGTTGGACCATGGCATCGTGTGGAATGTAAGACCATAGCTAGGCTATGGCGTTTCAGTGAAAAGACCATAACTGGATTATGGCATTGTGAATGTAAGACCATGGTTGGACCATGGCAGTATATGTGTGTACTTGTAAGACCATAGCTGGGCTATGACATCGTAATAAAGTGAAAGACCATAGCGGGGCTATGGCATTGTGATATGAGTAAGACTACGGCAACAGCATGGTAATATATATGTAAGACCATAGTTGGGCTATGGCATTAAGCAAACGATGTACTCAATTCCGTAAGACGTCTCTAATTTGACAAGAATTGGTAAGTGTTAAATGAAGTAAAGTGATAGAATTCAATTAGTTGTGATATTGAGCTCAATTAAGTAAATTCATCATTTGAGATTGTGATTGGCAGGGAATATTAATGAAATGCTCTATTTGATGTTTTGTTATTTCTTTTTCAGTAAGATTTATTTTAAAAGCTATGAACTTACTAAGCTTTCATAAGATTACTTTTGTGTATTAAATGTTCATTGTAGATTAACAAGAGTTCGGAGGATCGGATCAACACATCGAGCCACACTATCCAGATTTCACTGGTATATTTTGTAATACAACTTATGGCTTATATGGTAATTAAATGAAAAGGAAGTAAACTTGTAATATGGTTATGAATGGCTCTTATACATATACGTTAATTTATGTGCATGTATTTAATAGTATCCAATAGTAATCAATGAATGGAATTACATGGTAAGTAATGCAAATGAGTAGTAGGATGACACAATAGGTTTAAAACTTGATATTTGACTTGAATTGGTTGTTTGGTTGAGTTATATTGGTATACAAAAATGTGTATGCAGGTTGATTTTGGATAGGGTGAGAAAAGTGGCTTTAAAATGGCTTATTTTTGTCCACATGAGTAGACACACGGGCGTGTGTCTTGACCATGTATGACACACGGCCTAGCACATGGGCATGTGTTTTGGCCATATGTCCCCTGCAACTTAAATTTGAGAAACAGAATGCTCAGGATTGAGCACACAGGCAGTGACACGGGCGTGTGTCTCAGTCGTGTGTTCCACACGGTCTAGAACACAGGCGTGTGACTTGGCAGTGTGAAAACTACACCTTAATGTTTTGCAAGTCAGAGAGTTACACAGGTCGAAGACACGACCGTGTGACTTGTGTCACTTGGCCGTGTGAGTCACACGGCCTACCCACACGGGCGTGTGACCCTTGTCCATAAGTAAAATTTTTAAATTTCACGAAAATTTTCCTATGTTCTCTATTTAGCCCTGACCCGATCCTAACATGTATTTTGAGCCTCGAGGGTCTGTTCTAGGGACGTTATAGTTAATATCAGAAAATGAATAGTAATTGATATGAATTATTTGTAAATGTTCTGAAAACTCTGGTAGTGCTCTATAACCCTGTTCCAGCGACAGATACAAGTTAGGAGTGTTACAGTGACCCTCTCCAAAACTCTAAGCATGGCTTAAGACAGTACACCGTCCTAAACCGAGCGACTTTGAGACCCAGTCTTAGTAGTAGGTGTAGTTGGTGTCTCACTTTATCAAGATTAGGCATACTACCTATTGAGGACGGCTCAGCTTGAGCCTTTCTACGGCGCCCACTACGCCCACGGGTATTGCATCCACGTGACCCACAAGTGCTCATCGTATTTATAATTTATCTATATTATGAATTTTTATGTATCAGTTCCAGTATTTATTAACAAAAATTTTATGATTCAAATAGTTACCAAAAGAAATTTCAGAAATGTTTCAGTCTCTATCTATCTTAGTACAGCTTTAATCGTTTCAGAGTTTTCTAAACTAAAATATTTCTAAGTCAGAAGTTCTTATAGGATTGGCTCGGGGACTCGGTATTTCACAAAATTATTTTTTAGATTCGTAGAGAAATAAACTATACTCGGACAAATGCTTTTCTCGAAAATAATTTTGAACTAAAAATTTCACATTCTTAATTTTGCAACCTGGCTCTGATACCACAAAATGTAATCCCCCAAATCCTGCCTAGACATGGTTGAATTTGGAGTTGTTACTTAGGGTCCGTTTGTTTACATGTAAAAGGTTTTACGGAAAATGTTTTCTGCATTTTCCCGTGTTTGTTTTATAGAAAATAATTTGGTCAACGGAAAATGACTTACAGGTCAAGGTAAAATAATCCCTTTTTCCTGTAAAATTGTAACATCCCGAAATTGGGCCTAGTAGGATTGGGCCCAATGGGCCTTGGGCGTAGGAGTGTTTAAAATTTATGGGAATTTGAGAATGACATTATTTCAAGTAGGACTTATTAGTAAGGTGATTTTGGAATGTTACGGAGTTCTATGGAGTTTCGAGTTCGAGTTGGGCCTTAGTGAAAGTTTGTGTTTAAGCCTATTAAGGAGAGATAGTAAGAGGCATCAAAGTTTATGGAAATAAGTGAGTAAATTGTTAACATAAATGAACTATTGGTAAAGAGGTTATGGCATCAAGTGGAGAGCATGGAGGGAAGGGATTCAAATCCCATCTTTTGCAAATTTTGGATTTATTTTTGTGTGCTCTTCCAAGTGTCAACCATGACATTATTAAAGGAAAGAAATAAAAGAAAAATAAAATGATGACTAAAAAGATAAGGTAAGGAGGAAAACAAGGAAAAAGAAATAAAAGAAAAAGAATAATAAAGAAGTGGGAAAAATAATAATGATGGAATTTGAAATAATGGAGTAGGTGAAAACAAAATATAATGATGGGATTTGAAAGGTAATAGAGTAGGTGAGAAAATATGGGGGGCTTTGAAAGCTTGAAATTTCAGCAACTCATTTTCTCTTCAAGTAAGTGATTTTGATGGCTTTAGTTGATAATTTTTATATTTTTGGAACCCCCAAAGCTTAAGCTAGCTAATGAGGGGACTAATTTGTAATATGGTTGAGAGTCTAGAGACTTGCCATGAGAGATTTTATGCTGGTTGCAAGGTCTCGAAGTACTTTATCAAAGGTTTAATCGAAAACCTATCCCTCGTAATAGGTGACTCGGATTTTTGGTGTCGCGGAGAGCATCGCGTTACGGATTCCGAATAAGGTGTGTAATCTCATACCCTTCCATATACATATCTGAAATGGTGTGTAATCTCACACTTCTCTGAAAGTTTGTATGAAATATGCTGTTAATCGGTCGAAATACCGAAGAAAACCAAAAACTGGCATCCGTGATCACTCGGGCGTGCGTATGATCGTAGTGGTAATCGTATTTCGTAATAAAACAGTTTCGGTTAGAAGCAGTGACGTGTTTTTGAAAAATTACTAAAATAGCAGAAAAGGAATTAGAAAGTGAATAAGATACCAAATTAAAGCTTACTATGTCTATTTTAATATGGAAGAAAGAGAAGGAAAAGGAATTTTATATTCTGAGATATCTTGATTTTAGTGAGACTGGTTCTGATTAACTTCGGGGTTCACTGATCTGTTTTGGAAAAATCATATAAAATTGTAAAAAGTGAATTATGGGTTATAATTTATATGTATGGATTCCTTTGTGAGCCTATTTTCAAGAGAAACAAGTTGGAACAGTATATGAAAACCATATAGTGAGATATTTGAAATTAAGGTAAGAGAGGTTAGAATCATTGGACAGTGAAACAAGGGAAATTTTAAGGAATAAACTGTACTAAATGACTAGGCCAAAAATTCTGGAAAACTTATAGTAAGAAGATATATGAGTCTAGTTTCAAAGAAATTTTACGGATCTAAATTTTGAGTTTCCTAACTCGAGTTGTAGTGAATTTAGTCGGTATGACGCAGATGGACAGTTTTAAATTTTTATGCCCAAATTAGTAGTTAAGTCCAGAATTGCGAAATTACCCCGTTTGGGCCTAAAATTGATTTTTGACCCAATAGTTCCGAAGAGACCCAAATAGAATTCTGTGCCACTCGAGGAGATAGTAGGCCTTCGGAAACACCGTTGAATATGAAATTACCGAATTACCCTTGGAGGGTCAATTATCGAATTTACTATTGGAAGGTAAATTACCGAATTACCCTTGGTGGGTAAAATTTCTGAAATTCCCTTAGAGAGTAAATTATCGAATTACCCTTGGAGGGTAAATTACCGAATTTACTATTGGAAGGTAAATTACCGAATTACCCTTGGTGGGTAAAAATTCTGAATTACCCTTGGAGGGTAAATTATCGAATTACCCTTGGAGAGTAAATTACTGAATTTACCTTTGGAAGGTAAATTACTGAATTACCATTGGTGGGTAAAATTTCTGAATTTCCCTTGGAGGGTAAATTACCGAATTACCCTTGGAGAGTAAATTACCGAATTTACCTTTGGAAGGTAAACTACCGAATTACCCTTAGTGGGTAAAATTTCTGAATTTCCCTTAGAGAGTAAATTACCGAATTACCCTTGGAGGGTAAATTACCGAATTTACCTTTGGAAGGTAAATTACTGAATTACCCTTGGTGGGTAAAATTTTTGAATTACCTTTAGAGAGTAAATTACCGAATTACCCTTAGTGGGTACAATTACCGAATTATGAAAATACCCCTAGTGGGCCGAATTACGAAATGTCCCTATGGACCGAATTACAAAAATACCCTTTATGGGCCAAATGTGATATTTGATATACGGGCAGTTTGATATTTGTGATATGGGCCAGAGTGTGTAATTTCACACTTATCTCATGGGTTAGATATTATACCGTAAGCATTAGAATAAATCGTAAAATTTGTAAAATAAGAAAATACGGTATAATAACACTTTTTGTGTAAATGCATGAAACCGGTATTAAGGTTGTGGGAATTACGGATTTGCCCTTAATGGGTTATTTTGTTAAAAAGTGATATTTTGGGCCATATGAATTATTTTGATAAATGGGTCAATATGATATTTTGATAAATGGGCCAATCTGATATTTTGATGAATGAGTCAATCTGATATTTTGATAAACGGGCCAATATGATATTTTGATAAATGGGCCAATCTGATATTTTGCTAAATGGGCCAATCTGATATTTTGAAATGGCCCAATCTGATATTTTGCTAAATGGGCCAATCTGATATTTTGCTAAATGGGCCATCTGATATTTTGCTAAATGGGCCAATCTGATATTTTGCTAAATGGGCCAATCTGATATTTTGAAATGGGCCAATCTGATATTTTGATAAATGGGCCAATCTGATATTTTGATAAACGGGCCAATCTGATATTTTGATAAACGGGCCAATCTGATATTTTGATAAATGGGTCAATATGATATTTTGATGAATGGGCCAATCTGATATTTTGATGAATGGGCCAATCTGATATTTTGATGAATGGGCCAATCTGATATTTTGATAAATGGGCCAATCTGATATTTTGATAAACGGGCCAACCTGATATTTTGATAAATGGGCCAAATCTGATATTTTGATAAATGGGTCAATATGATATTTTGATAAATGGGCCAATATGATATTTTGATGAATGGGCCAATCTGATATTTTGCTAGATTGATTAATGGGCCAAAATCTGCTAGATCGATTAATGGGCCAAAATTTGCTAGATCGCTTAATGGGCCAAATTGTTAAGATTGATTAATGGGCCAAATTGCTAGATTGCTTAATGGGCCAACTTGTATTATGGGCCTTATGATGAAATTATTCTATGAATATTATTATGCTTTGTATATGCATACATGATTGCATGGGTTGGGATAAAATTGAAGAGAAGTGCTAGTGGCTCTGCCACAATCTAGTTCGGTGACTCTGCCACAATCCAGTTCGGTGGCTCTGCCACAATCTAGTTCGATGACTCTGTCACAATCCAGTTCGGTGGCTCTGCAGCAATCTAGTTCGGTGACTCTGTCACAATCTAGTTCGTTGGCTCTACCACAAACATTTTAAATGGCTTTATGCCTGCGATTGGTGTGTTGGCGGGGTGGGTTGACTTGATCCCCATAGGTGTGCTGGTTGATACTGGTGATGCGTAGCGGATGGAAATTAGGTTTGGTTTGGGATTTGCATATCATATGCATATTATATACATGTTATTATGTTATAATTGTAAATGGGCTTAGGCCCAAAATATTGCTATGTGTGTTCCAACCCAGTGGATGATGGTAAGGGGATTACACACTGAGTTCTTGTAACTCACCCCCCTTTCTCTTAACCTTTTCAGGTAATGCTCAGTGACGTGGACTTGGACCTTGGATGACTCGATGGTTGTGAAAATATATTTGAAATAAACAATTTACGAAAATGGGACGTTTGGGAATAGAGTTGCAGAAGCATTTTGAAAGAAAATCCGAGGCCTGATTACAACATTTAACCCAAAATAGTAGAGTAATAAAATAAACAAGAAAGAAGTCTGAAGTCCAAATAAACCATTTCTGAAGTATGGTCTCCATCGAGTCATCCAAGGTCCAAGTCCACGTCACTGAGCATTACCTGAAAAGGTTAAGAGAAAGGGGGGTGAGTTACAAGAACTCAGTGTGTAATCCCCTTACCATTATCCACTGGGTTGGAACACACATAGCAATATTTTGGGCCTAAGCCCATTTACAATTATAACATAATAACATGTATATAATATGCATATGATATGCAATTCCCAACCAAGCCTAATTTCCATCCGCTACACACCACCCGTACCAACCAACACACCTGTGGGGATCAAGTCAACCCACCCCGCCAACACACCAATAGCAGGCATTAAGCCAATTATAATATTTGTGGTAGAGCCACCGAACTAGATTGTGACAGAGTCACCGAACTAGATTTTGGCAACAGGCCTTTCTTCTCTTCACCAATTATCCCAACCCATGCAGTCATGTATATATATATAATGCTTAACAATATATTCATAAGGTAAATTTCAACAAAAAGCCTATATTACAAGTTATCAATTTGGCCCATTAGTTAAAATAGCAATTTGGCCCATTTAACGATCTAGCAAATTTTGGCCCATATAACAAATACCAAGCGGCCCATATAGCAACATATCACATTTGGCCCATAAAGGGTATTTTCGTAATTCGGTCCGTAGGGACATTTCATAATTCAGCCCATTAGGGGCATTTTCGTAATTTGGCCCGTAAGGGCATTTTCATAATTCGGTAATCGTACTCATTAAGGGTAATTCGGTAATCTCTCAACCCAAGGGTATTTCATAAATTTTACCCACCAAGGGTAATTCGTTTGGGCAAAAAAATTGAAACTGTCCATTTGCGTTATGCTGACTAAATTGACTATAACTCGAGTTAGAAAACTCGAAATTTAGATCCGTAAATTTTCCCTAAAACTAGACTCATATAAATTTTTACTATAATTTTTCCAGAATTTTTGGCCTAGCCAATTAGTACAGTTTATTCTTCAAAATATCCCCTATTTCACTATTTGACAGTTCTGCCCTCTCTTCACAAAATCTCAGATATCTTATTGTATAGAACTCAAATACTGGTTTCATTTGATCCAAATAAAAATAGACTCACTAAGGATTCTAATAATATAAACCATGTCCCATAATTATTTTTCTACAATTTATAATGATTTTTCCAAGTCAGAACAGGGGATCACTTATTCATTCTGAACCAGTCTTACAAAAATTTAAAAATCTCAAAATATACAAATCCGTTGCTTTCTCTGTTTCTTTTATAAGAAAGTAGACTTAGTAGGTTTTAATCTGATATCTTATTCACTTTGTAATTCCTTCTATCCTATTTTTCATGATTTTTCAAATACACATCACTGTTTCTGACCGAAACTGTTTTATTACAAAACATGATTATCACTACCATCATACGTACGTCCGAGTGATCACGGATGCCGGTTATCGGTTTTCTTCGATATTTCTATCGAATCATAGAATATTGCATGTGAACTTTCAGAGAGATGTGAGATTTACTCACCATTTCAAACATATATTCGGAAGGGTACGGGATTACACACCTGATTTCGATTTCCTAATAAACCACTCGTCATTGACCACTATGTTCGAAGGTTGAATATATCGACTGATTTGTCCCTAAAACATATAGTCGATTATTTCAAATTATTACTCCGTTAGCAACCAATCGAATATTGAATAATATCAATAATCCATAAGAACTCCTTACCTTATTAATATTGGATTCGATTTTCTCCGTTCGACTTAAGGCTAGAATGATGTTCGGCCTCCCACTATATCACTACAAAGAAGAAAAAGATCTTGTTGAGAGAGAATAAGGTGATGGTCTCGGTCAAATGACCATCCCGAACCAAAACATAGATTCGGCATTAAGAGAGAGAAAATAAAATATTGAGAAGAATACTTACCAATTGATCAAGAGGTGGATGTTAATATGGATGAGAAGAAGAAATAGAGAAAAGATGAAAGTTCGGTTATGGAGGAAAATATATGTTGATATTCGGCTAGGGGGAATAATCAAACAAGAATATGTGATTTAATGATGGTGTTGGTTTAGAGAAGAGAAAAGATTAGAGGAATGGTTAAAAGAAAGGGTGGGAGGTTGGATGGATGATAGGTTGTTCGGCTATCCAAGAAAGATAAATAAGGGATGAAGGTTTTGACCAAACAAAAGAGAAGAAAGATTGAAAAAATGCACAATTGTGCTAGGAGGTTTCGGCAATGGAAATAGCAAATTGGGAGAAAAAGATACAAGATTTGCAAATAGGAAATTTGGCCATCCACATCCATTCCTCTAAAAGTCAAAATTTGCCATAATTATGTTTTCCCCATTTTCTTCTCCATCATTCCTTTGCCATAATTGTGTTTTTCCCCATTTTCTTCTCCATCATTCATTTGTCATAATTGTGTTTTTCCCCATTTTCTTCTCCATCATTCATTTGCCATAATTGTGTTTTCTTATCACAACACCCAAATAATTTTTTTTTTGGATGTTACATTGAATATTAGGAAATTAAAACCAAAACTAACCCAACTTATATTAGATTACCCAAAAGCCAATTTCAAATTAATCCAACTACTATAAAGTCAGCTTGACAAAAATAGCAAAAACCTTACCACTCTACTCCCACCTAGATTTAAACACCTGACTTCAAACATACCCAAAGCACTTAACCACTGAAACAGACACTTACTAATGTCAAATTTTAACAAATAAAAATCCATATATATATATATATATATATATATATATTTTGGGACATTACAATAGTGCCCCTTATATTTCGATATTGTCGATTACACAAAAGAACTCTTTGTTGTCATCTTTAGGTTGCAAAACACTTAGAAAAACCTTGCTCGGATACCAAATGTTGTAAATTGGAGAAGAATTTATGAGAGAAAAAGAATTGATGGAGAAAATTTGATACATTAAATTGAAACAACATGGGCTTTATATAGAGCCTTACGTAACAAACCAAGCTAAAATTAAGTAACATGTTCAATTTTGATAGCAGGGCACGAGTTTCATAAATCGCCTCCTTTAAGGGATCTTTTTGTTGAGCATGATCAATGGCTTCTTGTAGTTCTATTATTTCCTTCCTATGATCTATAAATTTTCTATTTCTTCATTCCATATAAGCATCTTTTTTCATTCGTAACTTGGTCTAAAAATTTCTACTTGTGGTCAACTTCATATGATTACTCCAAACTTGAGTAGTGGTATAATTTCTCTCTTCTTTAAGTAACCATTTTGCCCCAAAACGAAATGCTTATTTCCTTTTCCTCCAACATTTGAAAAATGACTTGGTTTATCATTAGATTCAATGGCTAGTTTTGCAAAACCATGGCTTCGAGGGAATTGTCTGTTCAATCCGTGTTAATGAAGGCTCTACCAAGCTTTTCTTTAGTAGTCTGATATTTCATTTTAGACCGGACTGAATAAGTTCATCTCTCATCATATCAATATCGAATAAATAACTTTTGTCAATCCATTCATTAAATTGCATAACCAACACTTCATCAACGTTACAACCTCCACATTTTCCCCACTAAGACAAATGGATAAATGTTGAGGGTTAGATTTTTTAAGATTAAAACTAAATTGATACAATGTATAAATGTTGAAGGTTAAAGTTGTTATTTTGTCAATTTTAAAAGCTACCACCGTTAACTAACAGGTGACCAAAAAAGGCAAAATTGAATAGTTGGATGACCATTTTATGACTTTTCATAGTTGGGTGATCAAAAACGAAATTTACTAATAGTTGGGAGATCATTTTGTAACTTTTCATAATAGGATGTTCAAGAAAGAAATTTACTAATAGAAGACTGACTACTAGTGTAGTTTACCCTTAAATAATTCATGTAAAATTAAAGATAAAAATATTAAGATAGATAAAGTTTATATATTTATCTCCTATTGATATTAAGATTTGAAATTTTTTATTACGTTTCGTTTATAATTTGGATTTAAATTTAAAATTTTATATTAGTATAACATAATATAATATAAATTATTTTAATTATGTTGCAATAAAATTATTGAATTAAATTTCTATGTTGTATTTTGATAAAGTCACGTGTGTTGCAAGTAATATTTATATACATTTTTTTTGCCTAAGTTTAAATGGCTTTGATTGCAATAGTTTCTCCAACATATTGCACTAGTTCCTTCCTATTTGTTTTAAGACTTGTCTTCAAATTCCAAACTGTGATTTCCAAGTTGTAGTTTCAAACAAATGCAAGTCATCCTTGACTCCCTTGTACATTAAAGGAAGAGAAAACATTACAAGTAGACCCACATTAACAGTTGGATGAATTCCAATCCTTATTAAGGCAATTATACCCACACCCAAATTAAACACACCGAAACATCCAAGATGTCCAACTACTCTCACCTCCATCCATCAATTAAGCATAAGCATCAGGATTCTGAAGTAGATAGGCTTCCACTACTTTGTACATAGCCAAGGCCTTCTCTTTGCCTGCCTTGGTTTCCTCTTCGGTTAGCACAAAATCACCCTTTGTGTAATAAGTGCTCGTCATCTTGTTTATGCTTCCACCATCTGCAGTGCTCTCAAATTTAACTTCATATGAAATCTTTTCAAGCTTGTCCATCATTCCATCACCTTCAATCAAACTGTATTTGAACGAAAAATTCTTTTCATCAAGCTCATCCACCCGGTTCTTGATGAACTTAACTTGGCTACCTGCATCATATTATCCTTAATCACTGTTAGTTAATCAAACCCAAAGTGATATTACTATGGACAGCAAGTTCAGTAGCTTATTCCACCTTCAGCAAAGTTGATCTGCCTGATGGTGCCAGCTCCTCCATCACCACTAATTTCAATGCTTTGAATAGCCAATGGCATGAGTTTTGGGATGAGATTGTGAGAGTCAAGAATCAAGGCTTTGAAGAGCCTGGCTGGAGGGATTGTGGAACTGTACTCATCACTGTAACTGCTCACACCCATTGTAGGTTTGTATATATCAGAGAAATGGAGATTTGGGGTAAATTTGTGGAGGTGATTGCCACTTGTGCAAGAAGGGGTTGTATATATAGGTTGAAGTACTAGGGATGCCTTAGCCTTTAAATTTGTTTGCTTTGATTGTCATTTATTTTAAGGTTGAGTTTCCAATGACACGAGGATTGTAAGTGAAGTAGAGCATCATATAGTTGTGTTATTACAAACGCAAAGAACAAATACATATATATATATATATATATATATATATATAATGGCACAAATCAACCTCTTAAGGCACAGAGTTTCCCCTTGTCTTTATTGGAATGACTGGTTATATATGCATTGTTACAAATGCCATTTGCTAAATTGTACAACATTTTAGAGGCAAAAAAAATGAAGACAGAAATCTGGGTAAATTTCTCAAACTCAAAAGGGATTAATAACACTTAATATTTCTATGGAGATTATATTATCTATCTGTGTTTATGCAAAGATTACACCACAAGGAAGAACATGCCATGTCATGGAGATTATTTTATCTATGTTTATGCTAAGATTACACCACAAGAAAGAGCATACCACTCTCATATTTGTAATGGAAGCTTTTTAAAAGAAGATTAAGCATACTAACATCAATACCTAATATTTAAAATTGGAATAACATAAAAAGAATGGCAGTAAATATCAATTTTCTTAAATACTAACTGGTGAAAAAATCCATAATGTTTTATATTTAAGAGTATATGCCAATCCTATGCTTAGAGTCCTTATTATTTTGTTGATTAAATTTAGACAATACTTTGTCCGCTTTGTTCGACCACATCTAGGGAAATTCATTTCCCATCTTTCAACAACTTATTAAATGGCATTTGTGTCTAGCCTTTTACATTCAACCTTTTTCATACAATTTTTGTATACCATTTTTAAGTCAAAGCCTCGTTAAACATCGTTAATTGACCCTAATAATTAAGGTTGACAAAAAATTCGATTTGAAACGAGATATTTGGACTATTTATGAAATGTAAGTTTAAAAGTTGTGATTATTTGAAATTTAATTAAATTTTATTTTTATGATATAAAAATAAATATTTTATATTTAAAATAATAAAAGTTATTTAAAAGTTTTTGAAAAGTTATTATTTTTTAAAAATATTTATGAAAAAGATACTGAAATTATCAAATAATATTCAAAAGTCATCAAACAAAGCTTATTTTATCAAAATAAGTCAAAAAAAAATCAAAACAAAAAATTAAGATGGAAAAACCGAGAATAGAACCAAGCTAAACTGAATTATGGACGGTTCAAAAAAATCTAAAAAACCTGACCAAACTGAATCGATATCACTCTTAGTAATAATTTGCCTTTCTAATGTCTTTTCGTTTGGCAGCGAAAGAAAATGATCAAGGGGAAGTTGATTTTAAAAAAAAAAAATCGAAAGGTTGTTGGTCGGTTTTTTTCAATGGATCAATATTATCTTTGATTAATGTTTTATCTATGGAGAGTTCAAATGCTTGAGGCGGTGGGTTCACAAAGTACAAACGTCTTGTCAAGGTCAAATTATGTGTAATGCATAATCACTTATCAAAGGAAATGTGAACATTTTGCCTATAGTAGAATTTGAACACATGCTCCTTAAATGGCAACAATAAGCATATATGCTACATCAAGTGATACCATGCTCCTTTCAAGATGATCTATAAGCTACAGGTTGTGTAACACCCCAAACCCGGCCTATGCGTTAAGACCAGACTTGGCATGCCACACAGTTTGAACTTACGTCCAGTCATCAATGCTTTTAATGAAAACAATTTTTTCAAAACGATTTATTTTTAAGACGGAGTTTATCAAAAATCGAGATTTATCTGAAAACCATGATTTTAAAACATGAGAGTTTACAATTTGATTTTCAGAGAAATAATTTGGATAAAAACTTAAATAATTGGTTGAAATAAATATATAAAAGAGTTTTCACGGGAATTTTACGAGTAAGTGATATTTAAGAAAAACCCTTTTTATACGTAAGTTTAAGAAAACATTTATAAGAATTAAACAGCCCCATTTAAGTAACTAAAACATATTAAAATCCATCCACGAATAAAAATCCATAAAAATAATACCAGAGGCCTTATTACATCGCAATTAAAAAAAATACTTAA
The DNA here is from genome assembly GCA_005393395.2 of Gossypium australe. Classification (NCBI taxonomy): domain Eukaryota; kingdom Viridiplantae; phylum Streptophyta; class Magnoliopsida; order Malvales; family Malvaceae; genus Gossypium; species Gossypium australe. The sequence continues at coordinate 114,423,069 of CM016623.1, read as the reverse complement.
AAGAAGTTCCAAGTTTTTTTTTTAACTCATCATTCGTAGTATGGCCACCACACGAAGTCATCCCCGGCCCAAGCCTCCATCAATTGTCATTACCTGAGAAGGGTAAGAAAACGGGGTGAGTTACTTAGAACTCAGTGTGTAACCCACTTACCGTGTCCACTGGGCCATAACCATATAAACATATATTTGGGCTTAAGCCCATTTACAAATGTACATTATATAAATCAAATATAAAAATGCATGTGATATGCAATTCCCAACCAAACCTAATTTCCATCCGCTACACACCACCCGTACCAACCATCACACCTGTGGGGATCAAGTCAATCCACCCTGCCAACACACCAATCGCAGGCATAAAGCCATTTTAAAAATTGTGGTTAAACCACCGAACTAGATTGTGGCAGAGCCACTCGAACTAGATTTTGGCAACAGACCTTTCTTCTCTTCATCAATCTTCCCAACCCATGCAATCATGAATATATATATAAAACATAACGATACATTCACATAATGAATTTTAACAAAAGGCCCATATATCGGTCTAGCAGTTTTTTTTTAATTTGCACATATAGCAAATTATCAAATTGGCCCATATAGCAATTTACCAAGTTGACCCATATAGCAAATTATCAAGTTGGCCCATATAGCAATTTATCAAATTGACCCATTAAGGGTATTTTCGTAATTCGGTCCATAGGGACATTTCGTAATTCAGCCCATTAGGGGCATTTTTGTAATTTGGCCCGTAAGGGCGTTTTCATAATTCGGTAATCGTACCCACTAAGGGTAATTCTGTAATTTACCCTCTAAGGGTATGATGGTAATTTTCGCAACCTAGGCTTAATTACTAATTTGGGGCATAAAAATCAAAACTGTCCATCTGCATCGTACTGACTAAACTGACTATAACTCGAGTTGGGAAACTCGAAATTTAGATCCGTAAATTTTCCCTGAAACTAGACTCATATAACTTCTTATTGTAATATTTTCAGAATTTTTGGCTTAGCCAATTAGTACAGTTTATTCTTCAAACTATCCCTTGTTTCACTAGTTGACAGTTCTGCCCTCTCTTCACAAAATCTCAGATATCTTATTGTACAGAACACAAATACTGGTTTCATTTGATCAAAATAAAACTAGACTCACTAAGGATTCTAATGATATAAACCATGTCCCGTAATTATTTTTCTACAATTTATAGTGATTTTTCCATTTTAGAACAGGGGATCTCGAAATCACTCTGAACCAGTCTCACAAAAATCTAAAAATCTCAAAATATACTAATCCTTTACTTGCTCCGTTTTCTTATAAGAAAATAGACTCAATTATCTTTCAATCCATATCTCCTTCACTTTCTAATTCAATTTCCACTATTTTTGGTGATTTTTCAAAATCACGTCACTGTTGTTAACCAAAACTGTTTTGTTACAAAATATGGTTACCACTTCGAACATACGTACGCCCGAGTGGCCATAGATGCTGGTTTGCGGCTTTTCAGTCTTTCGACCGATTCACAGAACATTTCATGCAAACATTTAGAGAGGTATGAGATTACACACCCCATTTCAAACATGTATTCGGAAAGTAAGGGATTACACACTTAATTTCGGTAAGGACTAAACCTTCTTGATAGTCGGCACCTACGACACCCACTATTTCCGAAGGATTAACAAATAGAGAATATCGAGTGACTTTGTCCCTAAAAATAATCGATTAGTCGAAACTTCGATCCGATTTGCAACATAGCCGAATAGAGCTATAACGAAAAAATCCAAGAAGAACATTCTTACCTTAACGATGATGAATCTGATTTCCACCGATTGACTTATGGTTACGGTTGATACACGGCCACCCACTAAGTTTTGATTGATCAAAGTGTGAGAAGAAGGAATAAATTGATTGAAAAGGAGATAAGTGTGGTGGAGGATTCGGCTATGAAGGAGAAGTTAAAGGGGATGGTGCTTAGTAACATTCGGCCATGATGAAAATAAAAGGGAGAAAAATGTTTGAGAGATTTTTGTAAGAAGAAAGGGATGAAGAAAGGTATATGAAAATAAGGTGTTTAGGTTTCGGATCTTTTCAAGAATGGAAGATGAACAAAGAAATGAGTTTGAGGCTTATGTGCATTCGGCTAAGAAGAGGAAAATGGAGAGAAAGGTTTTGGAGAAAAACACAAAAATGACAAAATGCCAAAGTGACCAACTAGCTACCAAAAGCCATCCAAATTTTGGTCACCCCCCTAGTCCCTAAAATGTCCAAGTACATGGCCAAGAGAGTCAACCTTTGCCAACTATACTTTCCATAAAACATTCCTCAGTTTAAGCATTATACTTTCCATAAAACATTCCTCAATTTAAGCATTATACTTTCCATAAAACATTCCTCAATTTAAGCCACTTGTTCCCCTACCTACCTTATCCTATTGATTCCTTTTCCTATGTCAATTCTTGTCTTAATCCATTAGCCACCTTGTCATAACCAAAAGTCCAACCTTCCAAAAATAAAGCTTGACCGACACATGCTAGATGAGTGAAAAGAAAAAAAAAATTTTAGTCACAAAAATGCATACCAAGGGATTCGAACCTCTTCCCTCAAGCAAACATACCTGGCGTCATATCTCCTTTACCACTTGCTCATCTTATGCTAACTTTTACTGTTTAATTACCTTAAGCATTTAAGGTTACTTGTTCCATTTCAATAAAGTACTACTTACCAAAAATTATTCCAAGTCCAAATAAATCCTGAGCCTTCTCGAGACCATTTTAAACACACAAATGGAATCATTTCACTAGCTAAGCACCAAAATAATGCAACATATAAATACTCAATTTTTAGGGTATTACAATTCTACCCCCTTAAAGAAATTTCGTCTTCGAAATTTACCTGGTTAAAAGAGGTGAGGATATTGTTGCCGAATTACGTCCTCAGGCTCCCACGTAGCTTCCTCCGCTCTGTGATTACGCCACAGAACCTTAACCAACGGCACAGTCTTCTTTCTTAGCACCTTAACATCATGGTCTAAGATTTTCACTGGTTCCTCCTTGAAAGACAAGTCTGGCCTTAATTCCACTTATTCCACCGGTACAATATGCGACGGATCCGATCTATAACGCCTCAGCATAGAAACATGGAAGACACTATGAATCTGACTCAACTGGTCCTACACGCTTCAACACATGGTACGGTCCAATGAACCTAGGGCTCAACTTGCCCTTCCTTCCAAATCTGAAAATCTTCTTCTAGGGTGAGACTTTCAGAAAGACCTGATCTCCCACCGCAAATTCAATATCCTTACGCTTCAGATCCGCATACGATTTTTGCCGATCCGAAGCTTCCTTTAACCGCGCTCGAATCACCTTTACCTTTTCTTCCGTCTTAGATATCAACTCAGGACCCAACAACTGTCGTTCCCCCAATTCAGTCCAACAAGTAGGAGTACGACACCTACGACCGTATAACGCTTCATAGGGTGCCATTTGGATACTGGATTGGTAACTGTTATTATACGCGAACTCTGCCAACGGTAGGAAATCCTCCCAACTACCTCTGAAGTCGATTACACAACCACGCAACATGTCTTCCAAAATCTGAATTACTCTTTCTAACTAACCATCTGACTGAGGATGAAAAGCCGTACTAAAGTTTAACTTTGTTCCCAAAGCCTCATGTAAAGCTTTCCAAAACCGTGATGTAAACCTGGGATCCCTGTCTGATATGATAGACACTGGTACCCCATGTAACCTCACGATCTCAGATACATACAGCTTAGCCAATTTCTGCAGCTAGTAATCTGTACGAACTAGTAGAAAATGAGCAGTCTTAGTTAATCGATCAACTACCACCCAAACAGAATCTTTCTTAGTAGGTGTTAAGGGTAACCCGCTAACAAAATCCATCGTTATCCGTTCCCATTTCCATAGAGGAATCTTTACCGGTTGCAATAATCCCGATGATAACTGATGTTCCGCCTTCACTTGTTGACAAGTCAAGCATTTCCCCACAAATTCGGTAACCTCCCGTTTCAACCCTGTCCACCAATACTGCTCACGAAGATCCCGATACATCTTATTTCCTCCGGGGTACATAGCATAAGGACTACTATGCGCCTCCCATAGAATCATTTGTCTCAAATCCGAATCCATGGGCATACAAACTCTTCCACAAAAACATAGCACGCCATCCTTGTTCAATCCAAAATCCCCTATTATACCACTTTCAACTTGTTGCATTAAAGGACCCAACTTTTCATCTGATAACTGCTTTTCTTTGATTTGCTCCAACCACAGAGGCTTCACCTGAAGTTTCGCTAGCAGACTGCCATCCTTAAACAAACTGAGATGAGCAAACATTACTCTCAACTTCGATACTACCTTACGACTCAACGCGTCTGCCACCACGTTAGCCTTTCCAGGATGGTACTCGATTGAGAAGTCATAATCTTTTAACAACTCTACCCATCTTCGTTGTCTCAAGTTCAACTCCTTTTGAGTAAGGAGGTACTTAAGACTCTTATGGTCCTTATAAATGATCGACTTCTCACCGTAGAGATAGTGCCTCCAAATCTTTAAAGCAAACACCACCGCAGCCAACTCCAAGTCATGAGTAGGATAGTTGACTTCATGCGACCTCAACTGACGAGAAGCATACGCCACCACTTTCCCACTTTGCATCAACACTCATCCTAAACCTATATGTGACGCATCACAGTAAACGGTAAACTCTTTTCCAGCCTCAGGTTGAATCAGTACTAGCGCTTCCGTCAAAATCTTCTTCAGTTTCTCGAAACTTTCTTATTGTTTATCGGTCCACACATACGGTACTCCTTTTCACAACAACTTAGTTAGGGGTGCAGCAATCAATGAAAACCCCTCAACAAAACGCCGGTAATAACCAGCCAACCCTAGGAAACTCCAAATTTCAGCCACTGACTTCAGTGGTTTCCATTCCAACACAGCCTCTACCTTCCGAGGATCAACTCTTATTCCTTCGGCTGACACCACATGCCCCAAGAAAGTCACTTCCTTTAACCAAAATTCGCATTTACTGAATTTGGCATAAAGTTGCTTATCCCACAAAATTTGCAACACAATGCACAAATGTGAGTCATGCTCTTCTTCATTCCTCGAATATACCAAGATATCATCTATAAACACCACTACGAACCGGTCTAGATAGGGTTGAAAGACTCGGTTCATCATGTCCATAAATGCAGCTGGTGCATTGGTCAAACCAAACGGCATAACCAAAAACTTATAATGTCCATAACGAGTTTGGAATACCGTTTTATGAATATCCGCCTCTTTAACCTTAAGTTGATGATAACCCGATCTCAAATCAATCTTGGAGAAAACTGAAGCTCCTCTCAATTGATCAAACAGGTCATCGATTCTCGACAATGGATACCTATTCTTGATCGTCAATTTATTTAACTGCCTATAATCAATGCACATACGCATCGACCCATCCTTCTTCTTAACGAACAAAATCGGTGCTCCCCACGGAGACACACTCGGTCGGATAAATCCCCGATCTAACAATTCTTGAATTTGAGCTTTAAGCTTCGCTAACTCCTTCGGTGCCATTCTATAAGGAGCAATGGACATCGGAGCCGTTCCGGGCAAAAGCTCAATACCAAACTCTACTTCTCGATCTGGAGGTAGACCCGGAAGTTCTTCGGGAAAGACATCTGGAAATTCCTTCACCGTTTTCACACCTTCCACCGATAATTCCTTGGCATCCGAAGCACTAATGAAGGCTAGGAATGCTCCATACCCTTTTCGCACCATCTTTTCTGCCTTCAAAGCAGATACCACATTTGCCAAAAAGTTCCTTCGCTCACCAATCATAACTACCTCCTCATCATCCACAGTCCTTATCAACATCCGCTTTTCAGCACAATCCAATTGCGCCCGGTGCTTCACCAACCAATCCATTCCCAAAATAAGATCGAACTCGTCAAAAGGCAATTCCATCAAATCCGCCAGAAATATTTCTCTTTGGATTTCTAAGGGCACGTCTCTAAACAGTTTATTCACAATTACCAACTGTCCTAAAGGACTAAGTACCGTCATCTCTCTATCGGTAATCTCAGATCTAATATTCAGTTTTCCAGATATGGCACTAGCAACATACGAGTGGGTAGACCCGATATCTATCAAAGCAGTAACAGGTACATCAAAGATGAAGAACGTACCAGTTATCATATCAGGTGCATCGCCATCTTCCCGACGCCTAACCGCATAGACCAACCCCGGCTGTCTTGCCTCTACATTACCTCTAAAGCCATTTCCTCGACCCGGTGCACCTTGACCATGTCCAACACCATTACCACCATGACCTGGCACACGGTCTCTCGGTGGCTGCTGAGTGCCTCTAGCTGGCTGAGCATCAGGGTTACGAGCTTCTGGAGTCGTATCAGTCCGTCGAGGGCAATTCTTATACTGATGGTCTTTGGAACCACATTTATAGCAGGTACCAGTTTTCCTCCAACATTCCCCGGGGTGTCGCTTCCCACAGTCAGCACAGTCTCGACTCTGATTGGTAGTCACAGGTGCTCTAGCTTGAGCTGACTCATCATTTCGGAGCCTCTTCTGGAACCTTTTAGCAGAGCCCGTGTACCTAATATCCCTCTTGCCTCTAACTCTTTCCCGGTTCTGGCGTTCTGAGTTCTTAGCCTCTTCGGCTATCTTGGCTTTCTCCACAAGCGAGGCAAAAGTCAGTACTTGTTGTGGGGCTATCAGTACCCGCAACTCATCATTCAGCCCATCTTCAAAGCGTACACAGCGCTCATGATCGGTTGATACTATAGTGCGAGTATAACGGCTCAAACGAAGAAATTTCTCCTCGTAGCCTGCCACCGTCTTATTTCCTTGAACCAAATTCAGGAATTCCTTCCTCCGGGCATCTACATAACTTGTCCCAATGTACTTCCTTTGGAAAGCAGCTTTGAAGAAATCCCAAGTAATCAATGCAGCCTCGGTGCCTTCTCGAACCGTAAGCCGCCATTGATACACCTCGTCCCTTAGCAAGGACACAGCCCCTCTCAGTTTCTACTCGACAGTGCACTCCATATCATCCATAATCCGCTCTACAGCCTCGAGCCAATATTCCGCAACATTCGGAGCTACACCCGAGACACCTCTAAAAACCTTGGCACCACTTGATTTAAGTCGTTCCAAGATTGATCCACGGATTGCTGGACCAATTCTAACCCCAGTGACCCTTTCTAAGAATCGCAACATTGCTTGAGTCAAAGCATTATCCTCTCTCGTATGATCATGAGATCCAGTCTCACTCCCAGGTGACAAAGGTGCATCCATTTTCGGCATAAGACCCGACGCTTCAGACGCCACCCTAGCACCTTGGCCTCTACCACGGCCACGTCTACCACGTCCACGTCCATGTCCTCTAGTGCTCATATTGGGTATTTCGGTTTAATCTAATTTCGAGTTTTATGAATCAGCATACTATTTCAGCATTTATTAACGATATTTTATGAGATATAAGAGGTAAAGTTGTTTTCGCAATCACTTCCTATAGTCTCAATCTATACCGTTTTCAACATCTAAAACTAGAAGTTCTAGAGTGTTCCTATGGTCATATCACAATAATAAATATTTAATATACAAATACTTACTTGACTTGGTGCCGGATGCTCGTGGTGCCATACTACCTTTAACACATAAAATCTAGAAATTTAAATAGTTTTTAAACAAAATTTGTTGTTGAACCCAAACCACAGCCGAGTTTTGAAACTGGCTCTGATACCACAAAATGTAACACCCCAAACCTGGCCTATGCGTTAAGACCAGACTTGGCATGCCACACAGTTCGAACTGACGTCCAGTCATCAATGCTTTTAATGAAAACAATTTTTTTCAAAACGATTTTTTTTTTAAGATGGAGTTTATCAAAAATCGAGATTTATCTGAAAATCATGAATTTAAAACATGAGAGTTTAAAATTTGATTTTCAGAGAAATAATTTGGATAAAAACTTAAATAATTGGTTGAAATAAATTTATAAAAGAGTTTTCACGGGAATTTTACAAGTGATATTTAAGAAAAACCCTTTTTATACGTAAGTTTAAGAAAACATTTATAAGAATTAAACAGCCCCATTTAAGTAACTAAAACATATTAAAATCCATCCACGAATAAAAATCCATAAAAATAATACCAGAGGCCATATTACATCGCAATTGAAATAGTACTTAGATAAAAACAAATATTTAAAAGAAGTTCAAAGTTTTTTTTTAACTCATCATTCGTAGTATGGCCACCACACGAAGTCATCCCCGGCCCAAGCCTCCATCAATTGTCATTACCTGAGAAGGGTAAGAAAACGGGGTGAGTTACTTAGAACTCAGTTTGTAACCCACTAATCGTGTCCACTGGGCCATAACCATATAAACATATATTTGGGCTTGAGCCCATTTACAAATGTACATTATATAAATCAAATATAAAAATGCATGTGATATGCAATTCCCAACCAAACCTAATTTCCATCCGCTACACACCACCCGTACCAACCATCACACCTGTAGGGATCAAGTCAACCCACCCCGCCAACACACCAATCGCAGGCATAAAGCCATTTTAAAAATTGTGGTTAAACCACCGAACTAGATTGTGGCAGAGCCACTCGAACTAGATTTTGGCAACAGGCCTTTCTTCTCTTCATCAATTTTCCCAACCCATGCAATCATGAATATATATATAAAACATAACGATACATTCACATAATGAATTTTAACAAAAGGCCCATATATCGATCTAGCAGTTTTTGGCCCATATATCGATCTAGCAGGTTTTTTTTTAATTTGCCCATATAGCAAATTATCAAATTGGCCCATATAGCAATTTACCGAGTTGACCCATATAGCAAATTATCTAGTTGGCCCATATAGCAATTTATCAAATTGACCCATTAAGGGTATTTTCGTAATTCGGTCCATAGGGACATTTCGTAATTCAGCCCATTAGGGGCATTTTCGTAATTTGGCCCGTAAGGGCGTTTTCAAAATTCGGTAATCGTACCCACTAAGGGTACTTCGGTAATTTACCCTCTACGGGTATGATGGTAATTTTCGCAACCTAGGCTTAATTACTAATTTGGGGCATAAAAATCAAAACTGTCCATCTGCGTCGTACTGACTAAACTGACTATAACTCGAGTTGGGAAACTCAAAATTTAGATCCGTAAATTTTCCTTGAAACTAGACTCATGTAACTTCTTATTGTAATTTTTTCAGAATTTTTGGCTTATCCAATTAGTACAGTTTATTCTTCAAACTATCCCTTATTTCACTGTTTGATAGTTCTGCCCTCTCTTCTCAAAATCTCAGATATCTTATTGTACAGAACACAAATATTGGTTTCGTTTGATTCAAATAAAACTAGACTCACTAAGGATTCTAATGATATAAACCATGTCCCGTAATTATTTTTCTACAATTTATAGTGATTTTTCCATTTCAGAATAGGGGATCTCGAAATCACTCTGAACCAGTCTCACAAAAATCTAAAAATCTCAAAATATACTAATCCTTTTCTTGCTCTGTTTCTCTTATAAGAAAATAGACTCAATTATCTTTCAATCCATATCTCTTTCACTTTCTAATTCAATTTTCACTATTTTTGGTGATTTTTCAAAATCACATCACTGCTGTTAACCAAAACTGTTTTGTTACAAAATATGGTTACCACTTCGAACATACGTACGCCCGAGTGGCCATAGATGCTGGTTTGCGGCTTTTCAATCTTTCGACCAATTCACAGAACATTTCATGCAAACATTTAGAGTGGTATGAGATTACACACCCCATTTCAAACATGTATTCGGAAAGTAAGGGATTACACACCTGATTTCGGTAAGGACTAAACCTTCTTGATAGTCGGCACCTACGACACCCACTATTTCCGAAGGATTAACAAATAGAGAATATCGAGTGACTTTGTCCCTAAAAATAACTGATTAGTCGAAACTTCGATCCGATTTGCAACATAGCCGAATAGAGCTATAACGAAAAAATCCAAGAAGAACATTCTTACCTTAACGATGATGAATCCGATTTCCACCGATTGAGTTATGGTTACGGTTGATACATGGCCACCCACTAAGTTTCGATTGATCAAAATGTGAGAAGAAGGAATAAATTGATTGAAAAGGAGATAAGTGTGGTGGAGGATTCAGCTATGAAGGAGAAGTTAAAGGGGATGGTGCTTAGTAACATTCGGCCATGATGAAAATAAAAGGGAGAAAAATGTTTGAGAGATTTTTGTAAGAAGAAAGGGATGAAGAAAGGTATATGAAAATAAGGTGTTTAGGTTTCGGTTCTTTTCAAGAATGGAAGATGAACAAAGAAATGAGTTTGAGGCTTATGTGCATTCGGCTAAGAAGAGGAAAATGGAGAGAAAGGTTTTGGAGAAAAACACAAAAATGACAAAATTCCAAAGTGACCAACTAGCTACCAAAAGCCATCCAAATTTTGATCACCCCCCCTAGCCCCTAAAACGTCCAAGTACATGGCCAAGAGAGTCAACCTTTGCCAACTATACTTTCCATAAAACATTCCTCAATTTAAGCATTATACTTTCAATAAAACACTCCTCAATTTAAGCATTATACTTTCCATAAAATATTCCTCAATTTAAGCCACTTGTTCCCCTACCTACCTTATCCTATTGATTCCTTTTCCTATGTCAATTCTTGTCTTAATCCGTTAGCCACGTTGTCATAAAACCAAAAGTCCAACCTTCCAAAAATAAAGCTTGACCGACACATGCTAGATGAGTGAAAAGAAAAGAAAAAATTTAGTCACAAAAATGCATACCAAGGGATTCGAACCTCTTCCCTCAAGCAAACATACCTGGCGTCATATCTCCTTTACCACTTGCTCATCTTATGCTAACTTTTACTGTTTAATTACCTTAAGCATTTAAGGTTACTTGTTCCATTTCAATAAAGTACTACTTACCAAAAATTATTCCAAGTCCAAATAAATCCGGAGCCTTCTCGAGACCATTTTAAACACACAAATGGAATCATTTCACTAGCTAAGCACCAAAATAATGCAACATATAAATACTCAATTTTTAGGGTATTACAGGCTGGGGGTTTAAACTCTACCGTAAGCTAATGCCGATATGTCTTTTGGTAAGTGACTATGTGCCAAGCTTCAGTCATAATTTATAAAATAAATATGTATATTGTAAAACCCCTAACACCCCCAAAGAAGAGAATAGTATTATTTCGGGATTTTCATGTGTTAGAATCTATGAAGTAAATAAAATATGAATCATGAGTGATTAGTAGAAAAGATGGTTGGAAACCATAGGAAATTAAAATGACTTTTGAATTGAAAGAAATTAACTTTTCGTATTGTTTAAATCATAATAGTGTGAAAAGTAATGGGGCAAAAGTGCGAGAATTAATAATAAAAATGATTAAATTGAAGTGAAGTGAGAAAGAGGAAGGACCAGAAGTGTGACTATACCATAAGAGTGTCATGAAGCAAAGATGGGATTGTAGAGATTGACAATGGCTAAAATGGTCTTTTTTGAAATAAAATTTTTCAAAAAAATCTTATTTGTTGGAAAGTTGTGTACCTTTAAATGATGTTGAAAATAGGCATAAAATTATGGCTATTAAACTTGGAATGATGATGGATAGATTTTATTTATTTATTAAGTTAAATTGATATTTAAATAGAAGGATGTAGAAATATCACCATTTGCTTTCTATTCTCTCCATCTTCATGTCACTCTCATTCCTATTTGAAGCCAATTTCTATTTTTTTTCATTCTAGTCCTTTCCACCATTTTCAACCACTTCAAGCTCAAAAACTTCAAATTCTTTCATAAATTCTTAGTGAAATTAATAGAGCAACCTCATAGAAAGCTTAGTTCTTGTAAAATTAACTAGTGTTCACATTGGAGGAAAGAGAAAAGTGAAGTTAGGGATTTGGATAAAAGTTCAAGGCGAGGATGATGAGGTCTTTTTAAGGATTTCATGTTTATTTCATTAAAAGTGCATGGAAACTATATGTGATTATTGTTTTGATATTAGATATTGTATATGTGTGATATATTAATGAAGAGGAAGAGAAGAGAGGTGATCAACAAGGTCTTGATAAGGAAGAAGAAAGAGCTCATCCAAGCACTTGACTATAAGTACTTCAAGATTTTTACTTTACCTAACTTAATCTAACTATAAGTCATATTAAAATGGTTATATGATTAATTTGTTTGTAAATATGTTAATATATATATATATATATATATATATATATAAAGTTGGTGAATGAGTAATGGAAATATGAATTGGATTTTTATTACAAAAATGAATAGATTTGGTATATTGAAATAGTAGTAAGAAAGGACTAAATTGTAAAGTGTACAAAATTAAACATGTGAACTAAAATACTGATAAATATGGTTTGAACAAAGTGTGATGTATCAGTGAATAGGCGAAAAGTAAAATTATAATGGAATTATAGAGTATAATAAATTTTCATGTTAATAAGGATTAAATTGTAAAAGGTGTAAAATTTAAATTATTTTTAATTGTTGAGTAAATGTAGTGAATTTAACGTATAAATGCCCATGCAGAAAAAGTGTGAACTAGTAGGATATAGATGGCACGCCATTAGGAAAATTTCAAGCATGCTAATAATAGTAGTACTTCGGTGCAATTTAGTGATTTCGCACTTTGGTGCAAGTGACAATGGCACTTCGGTGCAATTTATTAACTTTACACTTTGGTGTAAGGTAGTGTATGCACGTTTATGCAAATTAATCAATGTTCATTCTGCATATCCTACGTGTTCTGTTGAGTCTACAATTGGGCTAATAATTTAAATAGTAAGTGGTCATATTAATGAATTGGTAAGTGAATTATAGAATGTTGGACTAAGAATTTACTATGGTTACTTTCTATTTAATTTCTTTGTATATTATTATTCAAGTACCTAAATGTTAATATTGGCTGTTTTAAATGGTAAGTTTAATTCTTGATGTACATACTAAACTTTTATAAGCTTAATGCGTTGTGTTTTCAATGCGTTGGTAAAGACTCGAGTTGAAGCTCTAAAGTGAAGATACCATCTCAACTCATCACATTTCAAGGCTTGGAAGAGAGTATGATTTTGATATAGATTATGGCATGTACATAGGTTAATGCAAAGCATATGGACATGATTTCTAGTGAAAATACTTGAAGAACCTTGATCATTTTGTTAACCTTACAAACTTAGTTAAATTTTGATTGAGGTATATGTGGAATCTGTAACACCCCAAACCCGGCCTAGAAGTTAGGCCCGAATCTGGCATGTCACAAAAAAAAAACTCGTTTGAAAATTTCAGCCTCTTTGTTAAAACCCAAAACACTTAAGCAAATGTTAACTACTTGAAAACGTTATTATCTTTTATGAAAAACCTTTTTGGTGGCGAAAACGTATTTGAAATAAATGATTTACAAATAAGTGATGTTTAGAAATAGAGTTGCAGAAGTATTTTGAAATCGTTGCGGAAACATAGATAAAATATAATTATTTTTGAGAGATTGATTGATGAGTTAACAATCAAGGTAGTGAACTTTAAAACCGTGACTTTTGAAAATATTGTTTGATAGTTCGAGAAAATAACTTCTGTGTTAAAATATTTATAATGTTTATTATGAAGTTCATTTATTAATCGATTTTGGAAAACCTTTATTTAAGTTTTTAGAAAAATTCTCATTTAAATCAAATTAAGCAAAATAGTAAGTATATCAACCATAAAGCAAACAATAAAATACTCCAGAGGCCTTATTACAACTTAAACCAATATAGCAAAATAGTAAAATAAACGGAAATAGAAATTTAAAATTTAATAACACCATTTCTGAAATATGGCTTCCAACGGGTCATCCATGGCCCAAGTCCACCTCACGGAGCATTACCTACAGGGTTAAGAAAGAAGGGGGTGAGTTACAAGAACTCAGTGTGTAACCCACTTACCATAGTCCATTGGGCCAAAACCATTTAAGCATTTATTTGGGCCTGAACCCATTACAGATATAACAATTTAACATGTATAGAATGCATGTGATATGCAATTCCCAAACCAAACTAATTTCCATCCGCTACCCACCACCCGTACCAACCAGCACACCTGTGGGGAGCTTTAGTCACCCACCCCGCCAACACACCAAACTGGGCATTAAGCCATATATCAACTGGGCAATAAGCCATATATCAAACTGGGCAATAAGCCATATATCAAACTGTTGACAAGCCACCAGATTAACAGAATTTATATGGCATTCCCATTTTTCAGATTTGTGGCAGAGCCACCAGAGTTATGTAGCAGAGCTACCAGGACTTCTCTTCATCATTATCCCATCCCATGCAATTCATGGATATAATGCATAACAATTCATAAGAATGCATTCACATATTTCTTAAAATTTTATAGCCCATTATAACATCTTATTAACTTGGCCCACTAAGCAGAATATTATCTTGGCCCATTTCACATATTTTCAGATCGGCCCATTTAGCAAATTATCAAATTGGCCTATATAACAATTTATCAAATTGGCCCATATAGCAATTTATCAAGTTGGCCCATATAGCAATTTATCAAATTGGCCTATATAGCAATTTATCAAGTTGGCCCATATAGCAATTTATCAAGTTGGCCCATATAGCAATTTATCAAATTGGCCCATATAGCAATTTATCAAATTGGCCCAAATAGCAATTTATCAAGTTGGCCCATATACCAATTTATCAAATTGGCCCAAATAGCAATTTATCAAGTTGGCCTATATAGCAATTATCTCAATTCGGCAATCGTACCCACTAAGGGTAATTCGGTAATTTACCCTCTATGGGTATTATGTTAATTTCGTAATCCAAGGGTATTTCATAAATTTTACCCATCAAGGGTAATTCGTTTGGGCACAAAAATTGAAACTGTCCATTTGCGTTATGGTGACTAAATTGACTATAACTCGAGTTAGGAAACTCGAAATTTAGATCCGTAAATTTTCCCTGAAACTAGACTCATATAACTTCTTACTGTAACTTTTCCTGAATTTTTGGCTTAGTCAATTAGTACAGTTTATTCTTCAAAGTATCCCTTGTTTCACTGTTTGACAGTTCTGCCCTCTCTTCACAAAATCTTAGATATCATATTGTACAGAACTCAAATACTGGTTTCGTTTGATCCAAATAAAAATAGACTCACTAAGGATTCTAATAATATAAACCATGTCGTTTGATCCAAATAAAAATAGACTCACTAAGGATTCTAATAATATAAACCATGTCCCGTAATTATATTTCTAAAATTTATAATGATTTTTCCAAGTCAGAACAGGGGATCACGTATTCATTCTGAACCAGTCTTACAAAAATTTAAAATTCTCAAAATATACAAATCTTTTACTTTCTCTGTTTCTTTTATAAGAAAATAGACTTAGTAAGATTTAATCTGATATCTTATTCACTTTGTAATTCCTTCTATCCTATTTTTCATGATTTTTCAAATACACATCACTGTTTCTGACCGAAACTGTTTTATTACAAAACATGATTATCACTACCATCATACGCACGTCCGAGTGATCACGGATGCCAGTTATCAGTTTTCTTAGATATTTCTACCGAATCACAGAATATTTCATGTAAACTTTCTGTAACATCCCGAATTTGGGCTAGTAGAATTGGGCCCATTAGACCTTGAGCGTAGAAGCGTTTTAAAAGTTTTGAGAATATGAGAACGGTAATATTGTAAGTTGGACTTATTAGATAAGTGATTTTAGAAAGTTACGGGGTTATATGAAGTTTCGGGTTCAAGTTGGGCCTTAGTGAAAGTTTGTGTTTAAGCCTATTAAGGAGAGATAGTAAGAGGCATCAAAGCGTATGGAAATAAGTGAGTAAATTGTTAACATAAATGAACTATTGGTAAAGAGGTTATGGCATCAAATGGAGAGCATGGAGGGAAGGGGTTCAAATCTCATCTTTTGCAAATTTTGGATTTATTTTTATGTGCTCTTCCAAGTGTCATCCATGACATCATTAAAGGAATGAAATAAAAGAAAAATGAAATGATGACTAAAAAGATAAGGTAAGGAGGAAAACAAGGAAAAAGAAGGAAAAAGAAATAAAAGAATAATAATAATGATGGAATTTGAAATAATGGAGTAGGTGAGAAAAAAAAAAGAATGATGGAGAGTGAATTAGGGAGCATGTTGGTTTTTTTTTTTTTAAAGTTTTGGGTTGGTAAATTTTGGCTTATTTGCAAAGGCATGGACGGTTGAGGTGAAGGAGAGGGTAGCTGAATTTGTTTTAGTCATTTGGTAGGATTTTTGGTGCTTGATAGGCCTAATTTTTTTTTGGCATCCTTTTGTGTTCTTTTCTCCAACTTCTCCTATCATTGCCACAACTTCAAGTCAATACCGAACCTCTCAATCCATAATCACTCCTTCATAAATTATTTCTCATTTGGGTAGACACTCTTTTCTTTGATTAAATCGTGTTCTAAGTGGATGGCCGTGTATCATTCTAGCCATAAGTCAAGTGGGGGAAATCGGATCCAATATTAATAAGGTAAGGAGTTCTTATGGATTATTGATATTATTCAATATTCGATTGGTTGCTAACGGAGTAATAATTTGAAATAATCGACTATATGTTTTAGGGACAAATCACTTGATATATTCTACCTTCGGACATAGTGGTAAGTGATTCAAGTGTGAGTGATACGAAATCTTTTGGAAATCCGAGGCTAACTTTTGGTTGGTATTGTTCTAGGGGCAACGAAGAGTGGTTCTTAGGGAATCCTAATTAAGGTGTGTAATCTCATACCCTTCCAAATACATGTTTGAAATGGTGTGTAATCTCACACTTCTCTGAAATTTTACATGAATGTTCTGTGATTTGGTTGAAATACCAAAGAAAACCGAAATCGGCATCTATGACCACTCGGGCGTACATATGTTTGTAGTGGTAACCATACTTTGCAATAAAATAGTTTTGGTTAGCAGCAGTGATGTGATTTTGAAAAATCACAAAAAATAGTGGAAATTGAATTAGAAAGTGAAGGAGATATGAATTGAAAGATAATTGAGTCTATTTTCTTATAAAAGAAATGGAGCAAGCAAAGGATTAGTATATTTTGATATTTTTAGATTTTTGTGAGACTGGTTCAGAGTGATTTTGAGATCCCCTGTTCTGACTTGGAAAAATCACTATAAATTGTAGAAAAATAATTACAGGACATGGTCTATATTATTAGAATCCTTATTGTGTCTATTTTTATTTGGATCAAACGAAACCAGTATTTGAGTTCTGTACAATAAGATATCTGAGATTTTGTGAAGAGAGTGCAGAACTGTCAAATAGTGAAACAATGGATACTTTGAAGAATAAACTGTACTAATTTGCTAAGCAAAAAAATTCTGTAAAAATTACAGTAAGAAGTTATATGAGTCTAGTTTCAGGGAAAATTTATGAATCTAAATTTTGAGTTTCCCAACTTGCTAAATGGGCCAAATTGCTATTTTGACTAATGGGCCAAATTGATAACTTGTAATATGGGCTTTTTGTTGAAATTTACCTTATGAATATATTGTTAAGCATTATATATATATATATATACATGACTGCATGGGTTGGGATAATTGATGAAGAGAAGAAAGGCTTGTTGCCAAAATCTAGTTCAGTGACTCTGTCACAATCTAGTTCGATGGCTCTGGCACAAATATTATAATTGGCTTAATGCCTGCTATTGGTGTGTTGGCGGGGTGGGTTGACTTGACCCCCACAGGTGTGTTGGTTGGTACGGGTGGTGTGTAGCGGATGGAAATTAGGCTTGGTTGGGAATTGCATATCACATGCATTTTTTATATTTGATTTATATAATGCACATTTGTAAATGGGCTCAAGCCCAAATATATGTTTATATGGTTATGGCCCAGTAGACACGATAAGTGGGTTACACACTGAGTTCTAAGTAACTCACCCCGTTTTCTTACCCTTCTCAGGTAATGACAATTGATGGAGGCTTGGGCCAGGGATGACTTCGTGTGGAGGCCATACTCGAATGATGAGTTATAAAAACTTTGAACTTCTTTTAAGTATTTTTTTTATCTAAGTACTATTTCAATTGCGATGTAATAAGGCCTCTGGTATTATTTTTATGGATTTTTATTCGTGGATGGATTTTAATATGTTTTAGTTACTTAAATGGGGCTGTTTAATTCTTATAAATGTTTTCTTAAACTTCCGTATAAAAATGGTTTTTCTCAAATATCACTTACTCGTAAAATTCCCGTGAAAACTCTTTTATAAATTTATTTCAACCAATTATTTAAGTTTTTAACCAATTATTTCTCTGAAAATCAAATTGTAAACTCTCATGTTTTAAAGTCATGGTTTTCAAATAAATCTCGATTTTTGATAAACTCCGTCTTCAAAATCATTTTGAAAAAATTGTTTTCATTAAAAGCATTGATGACTGGACGTAAGTTCGAATTGTGTGGCATGCCAAGTCTGGTCTTTAACGCATAGGCCGGGTTTGGGGTGTTACACTTTCAGAGAGATGTGAGATTTGCTCACCATTTCAAACATATATTCGGAAGGGTACGGGATTACACACCTGATTACGGTAAGGACTAAACCTTTTTTATCGTTGGCACCTACGACACCCACTATTTCCGAAGGATTAACAAATAGAGAATATCGAGTGACTTTGTCCCTAAAATATAATCGATTAGTCGAAACTTCGATCCGATTTGCAACATAGCCGAATAGAGATATAACGAAAAATTCCAAGAAGAACTCCTTACCTTAACACTTCGATTTGATTTCTAGCGAGTCACGATGATTACGAATACTCCGAGTTCGGCCTTCTTTATAACACGATTGCTTAATCGAAGGTTGAAAGAATAATCAACAAAACAATATAGATGAAAAGAAGATTCGGCTTTGAAGGAAAATTAGAGAAAATGGTGTTAGCACCATTCGGCTAAGGAGAAAAGTAGAAGAGAGAAGATGCGCTTCGGGTTTTCAAGGATGAAAAAGAAACAATGGAAGGGATTTCAGACAAGAGAACATTCGGCCAAAGAGTAGAGAAGAAAGAAAAGAAAAAAATGACCTTTGTGTTATGGTGATTTCGACACTAGAAAGGAAAAAGAGAAGAAAAGAAATGGCAAAAAGAAACAATTGCTTCCTTGAAGCTTATGGCACATTCGGCTAGGGAGAGGGAGAATTGGAGAGAAAAGTTTTGATAAAAGCACCAATGACCAAATGGAAAATGTGCTCATCAAGCACCTAATCCCACCAACTAACACCAAAAACTAGTCATCCCCCCCTTAGTCCCCTATGCCGTCCAAGTACTTGGGCACCAAGTCAAAGTTTGGCCACTCCAAACTTTCCAAAAAATCTTCCTTGTTTCATGCCTTATGCCTCCCCCACTTACATACCTTTTCCTTAATTCACTCTTAGCCATACCTTTTTCCTTAATTCACTCTTAGCCATTATACCATAAAAATAAAAGTCTAACCTACCATAAATAATAAATACTAGCTTGACCGACACATGCTAGATGAGTGAAAAGAAAAAAAAAATTTAGTCACAAAAATGCATACTAAGGGATTCGAACCTCTTCCCTCAAGCAAACATACATGGCGTCATTTCCACCTTGCTACTAGCTCATCTTATGCTAGTTTTTGACACTTAAATTACTTTAAGCATCAGGATCACTTGATCCACTTCAATAAAATTCTCATTACTAAAATTTATTCTGGTTCCAAAAAAAAATCCCGAGCTTTCTTGAAACTATATTAAGCACACAAATTTAATCATTCACAAGCTAATCACCAAAAACATGCAACATAGCGATATTCATATTTTTTAGGATGTTACACGTATGCTCGGGGGGGGGGACTAAATTGGATCCTGCACTTATCAACACTTTGGTGGAAAGATAGAAACCTGAGACACACATATTTCATCTTCCATGCAGTAAGTGTACAATTACACTCGAGGATGTAGCATTACAACTCGATTTACCAGTTTCTGGGGCAGTCATTACAGGGGTTGTGGGTGTTGGCAATTGGAACGCAATTTGTGAGCAACTATTAAGCAAGATGTTAGACAAGTTTAGTGGTAGCCGAATAGAGATAAAATGGTTAGAAGAAAATTTCAATTATATCGACAACTCCGTCGTGCCGTTGAAAGACTACAATACGTGCAAGCATTCATTTTGAGGTTAATCGAGGGTTTTCTAATTCTAGATAAATCTCGAAATTTGGTGCATTTAAGGTGGCTCCAACAACTAGTCGACTTAAAAGAAATGGGGTGACTCAGTTGGGGATCAGCTATGTTGGCGACATTATACTGAGAGATGTGTCAGGCAACGGAAGCACAAAATATTAAAATAGGTGGTTGCATACTCCTTCAGTCATGGGTATGGTACTGGCTACCATTTTTACATTCTCGAGTAAGTGCCCCTTATGAATTCTCACTCATAATAAGGTAAAATTCATTTTAAAATATAGTTATCATAATGATTTCATTATTATATTTTTGAAATAACTTAATATTTGAATAGGTGGAACAATGACACGAGTCACATAGGTATTATCACAACCCGTTTTCAATGAAATCAGAACAATGGTTTCGGGACCACAAATCTGAGTCCGGAAAAAAAATTATTTTAATATTATTGCATGGCTTGCATTATGATAGAAATACCGTATGAAAATTTTGTTAGGAAATTTTTACCGACTACATGTTTAATTTGATAAAAAGGACTAAATTGCATAAAGTGCAAAAGTTAAATTCTAGTAGCTAAAGGGATCAAATAGCTATGGAATTCAAAATTTAAGGCCCTTATATGGCAAATAGACCAATTAGTGGAGTTAGTAGATAAGCATGATTAGTCATCATTGGAAAATTTAATAAAGAAAAGGCCTAAATTGGAAAGTAAAACATAAAAAGATGATAAATAATAAAATAAAACAAAATATCAGCATTTTATATCATTTTTCATAAACAAAAACATGGAAACCCTAGCCATGGAAATTGAGTTTTGAGCAAGCTTATTTGGCTTAATTGGTTAAGTATTATTATCTTGTTTTTAGTAATTTTCATATTTCCAATATCGTAATAGCTTAATCTAACTATCTTGGAGATTAATTTGTAAAACTATCAAAGTGTTAGGGTTTTACCATGGATGAATATAGATGAATTATGAAGTTTTATGGTAGAAAATGAAAGGTTGTTGATAGATAAACAACTTTTGTAAGGTAATTTTGATGAAGTTATGATTTAGGGACTAAATTAAAAAGATGTAAAAATTCATGAAAAAAATTTTCTAAATTTTATGAAATACATGGGCTGCAAATGTTACATGTAAAAATCGGCTAGGCTTGGAATAAGGATTAAATTGCATGAATTTCATTTTTCGAGCCTAAGGATGAAATCGTAATTAATTAAAAGTAGGGGCAAAATGGTTATTATGCCAAAGATGTGAATTGGATTAAATTGAATATGAATTGTATTAAATCAATGTTAAATTTATTCGTATAGATCCGAATAGATCAAATACGGGGTTAGATCGTGGAAAAGAGAAAGTAACAGATTAGTAGCTTTTGTGTAATCGAACATTGTCGAGGTCAGTTCATGTAACTAAATTGTATAATTATATGTTTGAATTGAATGTTAAGTATGTGAATTGTGTAGTTTTCATGTATGAAAATTTATCACATATCCGACAATGTCCGACAAGTATTAAGTCCCGTTTGAACAAGTAAAATTCAATGGATACCGGGTTCCTGAATTGGTTGTGATCATGCATATGTTGCAGAAACACCACTGCTCGCAAGAGCGTCCCGTTATTAGCTCTCATGAGCATCTTGATAATGGCTCTCTTGAGCTACTCGATAATGGCTCTCACGAGCTTCCCGTTAATTTTTCTTATAAGCATCCCGATTGATTGTGATCCTGCATGTGTTGTGGACACACCGCAGCTCTTATGAGCGTCCCGATATATGGCTCTTCAGAGCTTCCCGATATTGGCTCGTATGAGCTTCGCGTTATATGGCTCAAAAGAGCTTTCCAATTACATGCTCGTATGGGCATACATGAATATAAATTGACGGATTATCATTTTGTACACTTAGTATGTACCATCCGTGTATCCATCGAAATTTTAAATGATTCAACGGGCAAAGTTCTGATATGAGACAATTTGAATTCAAGATGAATTATTACGAAAATATATTTGACATACATGGATATAATTTATACATGTTATATGGATACATGATGTGAAAAGTACATGTATATGGAATTTTGATTAACGTTGAGCTCATATATGTTGCTTGATGTTTATATGAAATACATGTCTAACATGTTTGATGAGGATATGTGCTAGGTATGCTTTGAATGTTATTTTTAATGTGATTAAATGGTAAATTAAATTCCATGTTATACGAACTTACTAAGCATTAAATGCTTACTCTGTTTTATTTTCCCTGTTTTATAGTAATTTGGAAGTTCGTCAGATTGGAAACTTGGCGGAGATATCTCACACTATCCATCAACTCATTTTAGTATATGTAACAAACTAAATTTTGGTTATAATTGCATGTATAGGCTAAATTGGGCCAATGATGGCATATATGTGTTTGGTTGTATCTAGCCATTGGAATGGCTTGAGATGGACATGTTTTGATGTGTATATAAGACCTTAACATGTTTGATGTGTGTTTGAAATGGTTGAATGATGGAAGCACATAGGCTGATGAATGGTTTGAGATAGCATAATTGGTAAAAATATGCATATATGTGTGTATGGTTATTTTGGCAAGCTTGGATACTTGAACATATATGATGTATAAAGCTTGATTTTGGCTTGAATTGAAAGTCTTGTTATGGCTCATAAGTGTTCAAATTGATATGTTTAGGTTGAAATCAAAAAGGGGTGAGAAATGTGGCTTGAAATTAGCCTATTTTCGTCCACACGGGCAGAGACAGGGCGTGTGTCTTAGCCGTGTGTGACACACGACCTAGCACAGGGTTTTTTACTAAAATAATACAAAAAAAAAAAGAAAATATCCAAAATGGCATGCCATTTTGATTATGTACCAAAATGGTACATCCAGGGTGGTCACGCCTATGCCAGAGATGGCACCACCCTGGGTTCTGACACATATTAGTTAAAAAAAAACACTGAAATTTAAAAAAAAAAAGTGAAACTAAAAATTTAAAAAAAAACACTGAAAAGAAAAAAAAAGCTAACGACGACGTGACAGGACCCTGGTGGAAGGTCTGCCATAGGCGCACCGAAGGTGCCTGTGGCAGAGGCGGCACCGGTCTGAAAAGACTAGTCATGCATGCCATTTCGGCATCTTGTGGCCTTTGGGGACCTTATAATGGTCCCCAATAATTTCAGTTTTAGCTGAGAAAAGGAAAGAAGAAGAAGAAGAAGGAGAAGAAGGAGGAGGAGGAGGAGGAGGAGACGGCGGCGCCAGAAAAAGAAAAGAAAAAGAGAGAAATGAGAAAGAAGAAAGAATGAAAGAGAAGAAAAAAATAGAAGTAGGTATAAATTTTTTTTAAATAATGGATGATATATGATATTGTTGTTAGTTGATGATTTGTTGTTATTATTATTGATTATTATTTTATTAATTGTTGTTGTTAGTTTAGTTTAGTTATTGTTAGATTAAGATTAGTAAAAAGTTTAAATACTATTTTAGTTAGTAGTAGTATTATATTGTTAGTTATTATTAATATTATAGTTAGTTAAAAAACCCTAAAATAATAATTTAGTTAGTTAGTTAGTATATTGTTAGTTATTATTAGGATTAGTAAAAAGTTTAAATATTATTTTAGTTAGTATTATATTGTTAGTTATTATTATTATAGTTAGTTAGTTAAAAACCCTAAAATAATAATTTAGTTAGTTAGTTAGTATATTGTAATAATTAGGATTAGTAAAAAGCTTAAATATTATTTTAGTTAGTATTATATTGTTAGTTATTATTATAGTTAGTTAGTTAAAAACCCTAAAATAATAATTTAGTTAGTTAGTTAGTATATTGTAATTATTAGGATTAGTAAAAAGTTTAAATATTATTTTAGTTAGTATTATAATATTGTTAGTTATTATTATAGTTAGTTAGTTAAAAATCCTAAAATAATAATTTAGTTAGTTAGTTAGTATATTGTAATTATTAGGATTAGTAAAAAGTTTAAATATTATTTTAGTTAGTATTATAATATTGTTAGTTATTATTATAGTTAGTTAGTTAAAAACCCTAAAATAATAATTTAGTTAGTTAGTCTTAGTTAGTATATTGTAATTATTAGGATTAGTAAAAACTTAAATTTTGTTTTAGTTAGTATTATATTGTTAGTTATTATTATAGTTAGTTAGTTAAAAATCCTAAAATAATAATTTACTTAGTTAGTATATTGTAATAATTAGGATTAGTAAAAACTTTAAATATTATTTTTAGTTAGTATTATATTGTTAGTTATTATTATAGTTAGTTAGTTAAAAACCCTAAAATAATAATTTAGTTAGCTAGTTAGTATATTGTTAGTTATTATGTTAGTTAAAAACCCTAATTATTATTTTAGTTAGTATATTGTTAGTAAAAAACAATGGTTAGTTAAAAACCTTAATTATTATTTTAGTTAGTATATTGTTAGTAAAAAATTATTATTATTATTATTGTTAGTTTAAACGTAATTATTATTTTAGTTAGTATTATTATTGTTAGTAAGAAATTATTATTATTATTGTTAGTTATTAATATTGTTAGATATATATATTAAAAAAACACTAAAATTTATGTTATTAATAGTTTAATTTTTTTATGTGTCGTTTATGTTATGTTTTTGTTATTATATTATTTTTATTGGCAAGTTATTTTTTAGTAATTTAATATAAATTTATTGTTTTTTATGTAGGTTAAAAATTAAATATTTCAGACGGCAATGGCTCCATTGATTAGTATAGTTCCTCACATATCTGACGCAGCTAATAATATGGTAATGTATTGTTATTTATTAATTGCGGGTTATATTAACAAAATAGCTACATAATAAATTATGTTATTATAATAATTTTTTTGTTATTTAACACTGTCAGGGCTCGTACCGTGTACTAAGGGGCCGGGTGAATGGCTTAGGAAATTCCCCGGATGAACGATTGATGCCCTATTTAGAGCAAGTTGGATTCGGGTCAGCAGCACTGATCCGGACGTTTGATTTGCGGTATGATTAAATATCCGCACTAGTCGAGCGTTGGCGCCCGGAGACCCACACTTTTCATTTCCCCTGTGGAGAGTGCACAGTCACTCTAGAGGATGTTGCAGTGCAACTTGGGCTCCCAATCGACGGGAGTCCCGTTACGGGCGTCAGTGCGCTAGCTGACCCATTTACACTTTGTTAGAGCCTACTAGGAGTCTCGTACGGCAATGATGAAGAAAATATTTCGACCTTGAAATTTACATGGCTGAGAGCGAGGTATGAACAGTTATCAGCTAATGCCACTGAAGGCGAGTTGATGTGCGCTGCTCGAGCATACATTATGCACATCATAGGGAGTGTACTGATGCCCAATGCAAACAATAATAGGGTTCATATCATGTACTTACCCCTATTAGCTGATTTGAGCAATGCTCCCTCGTATAGTTGGGGCTCCGCAGTTCTTGCGATGTTGTACCGTGAGCTTTGTCGGACGACAAAGCCAGAGGCCGTAGACATAGGCGGATGCCTTACATTATTGCAGTAGTGGGCTCTTTATCGGATGTCATTCTTGGCATCAATTACCCACCAACCATACTTATATTCACTAGTAAACAGGTGATAAAATATAACTTGTTATTAATTGACAATTTCTTTATATTGATATTATTGTAACGATACTATATTGACTTGAAATTTGTTTTTGTAGATGGAGTACTTATCTGGGTATCGAGAGGTCGTACACTGTCCCGATATACCGGCTTATGATTGAACAACATACCGGGGAAGGGCTAAGCGGTTCCAATATTCGTTACGTGTTACTTTATATATCTTACTCACACCGTGTTAAATTTTAGCAATTTTATTAATTGTGCAGTTTATATGGATGCCATATCGTAGACCGAAAATTGCAGCTGTTATACCCCCGCCTGCCTATATTCACTCGCATATGTGGTGCACAAACGCACCAATTATCAATTTCAATGTAGTCGAGTGGTACCACGGGGATCGAGTGCTGCGACAGTTTGGTTGCATCCAATATATCCCGGATTCGCCATGCCAGGTGGGAGAGGTTCACTGTATAAACAAGAGAGGGAAACAGGGACTGCATTGGGGGTTAAGCATCGGAGATTTATTGCGGTGTGGAATGAGCGGATGTCTCGAATACCCCAGATGGATATGTCTTCCGATTTGTAACCTCCATTAGAGTACATACAATGGTACTCTAGTATGGGGAAGCCATATATACTCGAAGGGCAGTCGACTGTAGTCCCCCCACACATGCAGCGACATGGGGCATACGAGCCAGTGGCTGATATGGAGGCCGAGGCTGCTGCGGATCCTGATCCCGAGCCGGAGCCTGAGCAATCACATTCACATTCGGAAGCACATTCGTATCATCCAGATGTACCGGGAAATGACTACTTCCCGGGCTCATCAGGAGGTGGATACCATTACGGGTTTGATATATTTGGATCGTACCCACCGTAATACAGTACTCCCAGCTCGTATCTACTGCAGGACATTGGGCCTCCTGCGTTGTATCCACTGCATTGTGGCACTCTTTCTGGCTCAAGTTCATCGATGCCATTCGAGCCACATGATTTTTCGGCCATGACCTGGACCCCCACCTGGACCTGAAGAGGATGTTGGTCGTCGCGAGCACCCACGACGTGAACGTCGACCACCGCAGAAGTATACACCTAGGACCACACCATCGAACCATCAATTTTAGGTGTTTCTTGCGGTTTTGATTTTCCTCTATTTTTGTATTTTTAAATATTACAATGTTTGTACTTTATTTGTATAAAATTAACTTGATTAATTGGAGCTTTAAAATTTGTGGTTAATGTGGTTAAGGTATAAGTTTATACCTTAAAGATTTATGCTAATGTGGTAATGAAATATGTTAAATGAGCTCGTGATCAGGTATGTGTTAACTCATTATTTACATGAGATAAGGTAAATTAGTAACTTGATATTTGTTACTAATTATATTTGATACAAATGAAAATTACATGTGAATTTTAGTAAGTGTATTTGGCTTTGTAAATGAATAATATAAGTGTTGTGGAATTGATTTTAGGATATGGATATATATATGTGTTCTTGTATATTTGACCATTTAAGTGGAATATGTATATGAAATATTATTATGATTGTTGAATTTATATAAATGCATATGTTTATGTTGACTTTATAAAGATATTTTAGCTTTGACAGTTAAAAAAAAAAACAAAAAAAAACATGAGGTTATATTGTATAAATGGCATTCGGTCAAGGTAGATTTTACTTGGATTTGGTTTTGTTTAGTTGAGTTTGAGTATGTTTGATCATGATATTTTGTGCTATGGTTGAATGGTGTTTATGATAGGTTTATATATATTTGAATATGGTGAATGAATATGGATTGAATTGGGTATGGTTATGTGATTTTATGTTTAGAAAAGTATAAATGTGAATTTGAGTAAATATGTTATATGTTATGTTACATTAATTGTGATTCATGAAATTGACTTGGGATGTTTTAATTTGAATTGATTGAAGTATAACAAAAAGTTGACATTAAATGGAGTATAATTATTAAGCTTGTTTAATATTAAATATAAGATTATAAAATGATCATATGATTAGTGATTTATGTTTTAAATAAACAAGTTAATTTGTTGTAAATTAGCATGTGATTTTTTTAATGTGTTTTATTATTAAGTAGTCTTTAAATTATATTTACTGTTTATTTAAGGGATATCAAATAGAAACTTTGGTTTATTTGAATAGATGTATGCGTATTACATGTTCATTTGACTTGGAATATTGAACAATGTGATATTTAGTTCATTTGTTTATTTTCAGACAGTTGGTGGTAATATATTATTTTAATGTTCGGTAATTTTCATAACGGTTTAGGGGTGTTACACATTTTCATACAAATCCATACATGTCATTTATTTTGCATTTCAGTCCCTCAATTTATTTATTTTTTGTAATTAATCCCTAATTACTCAAAATCACCAAAAATCTCAATACAAAACATGTTAATCTAAATAAGCTCAATTCCCACTCGCTCGTGACGATTGTCTAACATGATAGTTTCGCTGCGGGCATTTACTTTGATTATGACCACCTAACTTGCATACTCCACAGCGCTTACTGTCAGATTTCTCCCTAATGTCCATTTCATTACGGATTTTGGATGATTACGGATGACCTCTCGGATTCCTGCGTAGTGCTCTGTTTAGGACAAGCTCGAAAGTCGTCTGAGGCACCTCCCACGTAGACAGGTCGGGCAGGACAAGGAACTCATTTTCCCAGACACGCAACGTGCGCTCGAGCGTGTATACATCATCGACAAATTATTCAACATTAAGGTTCGCTTTAGCACATGCTCTCATGATATGTGCACACGGATAATGAAGTGTTTGGAACATCCTACATTCACACCGTCTGTTTCGAAGATCAACTCCATAAGACCTAGGTGGAAAACCGGGTCGACGATCGATGGGCTCCGTAACTCGAAATGTTTCCAGGCGTCATGAATATATTTCTACAGTCATCGACCTCGCAATCCGACGGTTTGCAATCAATGCATCCCTCACATCTTCTACAAACACGTGTCTCACATCCATCTGGTTGACTTTTTGTTTACCCATTCTTGGCATCAAGTTTGCCAACCTGTAGAATGTAGCCGAGAAAACAGATGAAATCGGAAGATTTCGTGTTTTCAACAACATAGAGTTGACCTCTTCCACCAAGTTTGTGGTCATTTGACCATAACGAAAGCCCTCGTCAAAACTTTGAGCCCATTGCCACGGCTCCATTGTACCCAACCACTGTCAAAAAGATTTGTTCGTTTGACCTTCCATGTCACTCTCAAGTCGAGTCATTCCTTGGCAAAAAATATGTGGCTCTAACTCGTACGCTGTATATGTTTTAATAAAAGATAAGTTACAGTAACTAGATAACATAAAAACATTAAACTTATATTGAAAAGATAAGGTTATCCTTTACCCAATTTCACCACTTGTCTCTTCCAGTTTGCATTCTTATAATCTCGAAGGAAGTTAGCTGCAATGTGACGGATGCAGTAAACGGATCTCCATAGCACACCGGAACGCCTAATTGCGACAATTAATCCTTTTCCTCTATCAGAGATGATGCAAATATTATCGTTGCTAATAACATACCTCCGCAGGTTGGTAAGGAAGAATTCCCAGGATTTCATGTTCTCCTTATCTACTATGGCAAATGCTATTGGGAGCACGTTCCTATTGCCATCTTGAGCAACCGTAATAAGTAAGATCTGTGTATTTTTTCTGTATAGCCATGTCTCATCCACCTGCACAAACGGCTTGCAGTGTGGAAATGCCCGCACACATGGATCAAACGTCCAGAACATCCGATGAAAAATTCTTTTCCCCGACTGTAATTGGTCATCTTGGCTGTAATAAGGTCATGCCTGTAACTCAATCACAGTTCTCGGTACGTACTCCCGCATAGCAGCTATCCATCCCTATAGCTCGTTATACGATGAATCGTAATCTCCATACAATTGCTCCATTGCCATCTGTTTAGCTATCCACGCCTTTCGATATGATACTCGATACTGGAATCGTACTTTTCAGCAATCAGTACCGAAACTTTAATGGTCGGCATGCCCTTCACCATTGACATGATACACGTACAGATAGTTTTGGAATCAAGTTTTCGATGATCTTCTGTCATACGTGTCGATCTATATGTGTGAGGTCCAACCAATTTACGTATCTCCCACATCTGTGAATTTTGAATGAATTCAGCTCGTACCCGCCAATTGCAGCCTTCCGCAGCCTTCCAACACTCCCCAATATATATCGTTGGTTTAGACACTGCGACCTTGTAATCTGTTGATATATCCATACTATGCTGTTTAATAGTAGATACGCACTCTTCTTTACTTTCGAATCTCTGGCCTACGAATAACTCATGCTCGAAATTTACGGCCAACCGGTGAGCAGGAAATATTTCAGGGTACTCCGGGAACTCAGCTACACGCACTGTGTCGGGGTCTATGAGCGACATGTGTGGCCTAGGATTATTGTGTATCATAATACATCGCATCTGGTTCCCGACCGAAGATGCACTAATGTTTCCATCGTCATTCACGTCTTCATCGTCAATATCATCAGGTATATCGTCCATATAGGTATCACTGTCACTATCGACCTCTTCCTCACAATGATCACTACTATCGTGTCCATCATCACCAACCACATCAATATCGGGTGTAATATTAAGATCGATATCGATCCCATGTATAGTCGATTCGGCATCAACATACAATATTTGAGGCACCATGCACAGTTCTTGAGCTCCATGTTCTTCACCATATGTATTGATATCTTCATTTTGCTCAATACCGGCTAACTCAGCAAATATGTGAATCGGTGTATTTTTATTACTCCCATTCCCACAGTAAAGAGCGATCATTGTCTCCATGTCTTCGTCGTCTACAAGTTCCATTTCTGTGAATTTGATCGGATCTACCGAAACTGGAAACTTGTAGAAAATTCTCGAAATCGTTCTCCCACAACGTCTAACAATTTTTGCGTTAATCCTTCCCTTCATATCATCCAACGAGACATTTCTATTAAATCTCATTGCTATTTTTTGCCGACATTCAAATATGCATCCAACGGTTGTTGTCAAGATGATTCCATCGAAATAAACGCATACGAAAAACTGATCATCCATCTTCAATATTCAATCTGTTAAAAAATAAACAAAATTGCTCAAAAAATTTTCGATCAGTAAATAATTTTCTTAAATAAAAAAATTAATGTTTCAATATGCAATTTTTTTCATTCTTAAGCTCATACAGTTACCATTTTGTACATGAACAACATTTATCTTTACATCTAACCACTTAAATTTATTTTACATTTTCTTCCCTCTCCGATCTTGTATCTTTCTCTGGGAAATATTGTACAATCCAATTTAAAAATTCTTGATTCTCTTCATATTCATCTTCTACAATCCAATTTGGAAATTCCTCGGGATCTTCTTCCTCTTCAATCTTTATAACAGGTATTGAATTTAGAAATTCTCTTGGTAATTTCCTAACATCTAGTTTATCCATCCATGGCATGTCAAACACACTTTGCTTCCCAGTCAACTTCCGTGAGCCTATACTTTGCCGCACTGTTTTCCTAGCTCCATAAGAGATTATAAACTTCACAAAGCATATAACTAGATTCCAATATGTTCGTAGTACCAATGTCTTCCAAAGTTCATCTAAAATGATTTGATGGTCCTGTTCTATTAATGTCCCTCTAAGTGTTAAGTATTGCACTTTATTCTTCCTAACCATTTCATGACCATTCCACAACACTTCTTGCATCTTTTTATTTACGATAATAAGGTGTTGAACAATGTCTTCTTCTGGTTTCATTCTACAATCTTGCACTTCTCTCATCATCTTATCAACTTTCTCCATTTGTGCTGAAGTTATTATCTCATCAGTCAATACCAAATATGTTGCCATTTCTAACAATATCTACAGCAGCAATATTTTCAATTTTTATCACTAATTAACAATTACTTTATGATAGTTTTACTAATATAAAAACTTTCAAATATATTAAAAAATTTAAAACATAACATTCACAATAAAAAAATAATTAATATAAACACAAAACTTACTAACAAATCAAAATAAACAAACAAAATAACTTTAAAACAAAACTAAAAAATAACAAAAATAATATTTAGGGTTTTTTACTAACAATATTAATAATACCAACTAAAATATGCTAACTAAAATATTAACTAAAATATTAATATACTAACATAGTCAATATATTGTTTTAGGGTTTTTAGGGATTTTAACTAACAATATGAATAATACTAACTAAAATATTAACTAAAATATTAATATACTAACATATTAATTATACTAACAATATTATTTTAGGGTTTTTAGGGTTTTAACTAAAAATTAATATACTAACAATATTATTTTAGGGTTTTAGGGTTTTTAACTAACATTTTAATATACTAACAATATACTAACTAACATATTAACTAAAATATTAATATACTAACATATTAATATACTAACAATATATTATTTTAGGTTTTTGATAAACATATTAATATACTAACAATATACTAACTAAAATATCATTTTAGGGTTTCTAACTAACAATAATAATAACTAACTAACTAAGATAATAATTAACCTACTAATCCTAATAACTAACAATAGTTATAAACTAAACTAACAACAACAAATAATAAAAATAAAAATCAATATATATATCATAATAATAACAACAACAAATTATAAACACAATAACAACAATATCATCCATTATTTAAAAAAGATTATACATACTTCTATTTTTTTCTTCTTTTTCTTTCTTTCTTCTTTCTCCTTTCTCTTTTTTTCTTTCCTTTTTCCGGCGCCACCACCCTCTTCTTCTTCTTCTTCTTCTTCTTCTCTTCAACCTGAAACTCAAAATGGGGGGAGGGGGACCATTATAAGGTCCCCAGCGGCATAAAATGCCAAAATGGCATGGAGGAGTTCAGGTCACACCGGTGCCACCTCTGCCACTGGCACCATCGGTGCCGCCTCTGCCACTGGCACCTTTGGTGCCGCCTGTGGCAGACCATTGACCAGGTTATGTCAGTTTTTTCCTCGTTTTCAATGTTTTTTTTTTGTTTTTTTAGTAGAATTCTGTCAGAACCCAGGGTGGTGCCGCCTCTGGCATAGGCGTGACCACCCTGGAT
This sequence comes from Gossypium australe, assembly GCA_005393395.2. Taxonomy (NCBI): domain Eukaryota; kingdom Viridiplantae; phylum Streptophyta; class Magnoliopsida; order Malvales; family Malvaceae; genus Gossypium; species Gossypium australe. The sequence goes on along the minus strand of CM016623.1, from coordinate 114,390,044 downwards.
GTACCATTTTGGTACATAATCAAAATGGCATGCCATTTTGGATTTTTTTTGTATTATTTTAAGAAAAAACCCCCTAGCACATGGGCGTGTGGTTTGGCCGTGTGTCCCCTGCGTCTTTAAAATTTGCAAAACAAATGGTCAAAATATTCACACGGACATGTGACTTGGCCATGTGGCCCCTGCACCTACTTAATGCAAGTCAGTATGCTCACACGGCCTAGCACACAGGTGTGTGGCTTGGCCATGTGACCCAAGTCAAAGAGCACCCTAATTCGGACACGGACTGGGACACGGCTGTGTGTCCCTATTTTGAATGCCCATACGGCCTGAGATACAAGCGTGTTTGTTGACCATGTGAGACACACGACCTGGCCATATAGGCATGTGTCCCCTGCATCTTGGAATAATTTTGATATTTTCCAAAAAAAAAAAACTTCTGAGTACCTGGTTTAGTCCCGACTTGTTTCTAACATGTATTTTGGGCCTAGAGGGCTCATGTAAGGGACAATATGAATGATTATGATTATTTTCTGACAAGGATGTTAAATGATATGAAATGTCTGTATTTGACCTGTAAATTTTGGTAATGCTCTGTAACCCTATTTCGGCGACGAATATGGGTTAGAGGTGTTACAGGTATACCAAACAAGCTTGAAGATATCTGACTATTGTTAAATCAATAATCAGAAGTCGAGATTAGTTTTTTTAATTTTTCAATTATATAATATTTACATAAGGATTTAAAATTTAACATTAGGTACATAATAAAATTTATAATTTCGTACTGTAGTTTGAATGGTTGCAATACTTTGATCCGAGAATTCAAGAATGCATCCCAATCGAATTTTTGGTGAATCACAATATCTGGCATGTCAAAGTGCCATTCATAGTTTTTGTAACAATTAAGATGCACGAATCTAATCGAGTGATGTACCAGTTTGGGTTTAGGCAAAGTATTCCGCCGTCACCCTAGGAGCTCGATCAACTTCACAAGATTGACTTACGGGGGAGAACTGATGAAGATTAGCCTAAATTCCATGCCAAATATATCAACATTTGGAACATAGGTACGATTTCAAACCTATGCGTAAAACAATTCTCCCACCATATTTGGCGACATCTTCGGATTACATGGCATGATTTAGACTTCACAGTAAGCCATATCTACTTCCAGAGGAGGAAAGGAGTAGGCAATATCATCATAAAAGGCCAATATGACCTCTATTATAACATTTCCATTATATCAATGCGAATTGAGCATCGCCTCGACCTCCATGTCACTTGTGAGCTCAAATATATTATATCTAACAAGGTTCAATAACGTTAGATATCTATATTTCAAGCTCAAAATTCTTCTCCGACTTGAAGTCAACACTTTCCTTCTAATTTTTGATCGAAGCTCGTGCAATTTTATGCTCCAGTTGAAAGTCAATTCTGTAGATTAGGCTGATACAAAAACAACCCTAGTTTCGATGTCACAAATTTGATCGTCATAATAAATAATAGCTCTAATTCGTTTACTCATCTTCAACCAAATAACCTATTTCACACGTTTAAAACCAAAACATTATATAGAAAAATGAGTACACATTATCCAAGTTCAAACAACGACTCTTACTTGAACTAATTTACTTTATTAGGTTGATTTTTGAAATTTAGATTTTTAACATAAAACAATCTTCTCCTTATAAAAACAAACTGCTCAAAATATCAGTATGAAACTTCTACACATAATGTATTCATTTTATAGGAAATACTACCCCTGGATATCAAACATAACTTCAAAATGTTGGAAAAGATTAGACATGACAAGTCTAAAAAGCGCTTCTAACAAGAAGCGTGTTCCTGAAAAGTCTGAATAGTTTTAAAAAAATGCTTGTTGTTAGAAGAGTTTTTCAAAAAAAATTGGGATCTGATGTTTGAATCTTATTCGGGATTTCAGGCTCGAGAATCTTAAGTTTAGGGTTTGGATTAGGGAGATATTCTTTCTAGACCTTTTCAACCCTAACCCTAACAGGGAATCCTTTGAAAACAATTTAAAACTCGAGAATCCCGGGACAATTTTCAAACATCTCATCTTGGGAGTCCCGAAAAATTATAGGCTCCCACATAATTTGTTTTTCTTTTAGATTCCCCCGGTTGCCTATATAAAGAAGGTTTTGCTCCCCTTCTTCCATCAGCTCTCTTGCCTATTGTCCCTTAGAATTTTTTTAAAATTGTTTAGTGTTGAAATTTTTGGAGGGAAAGTTTGTTTCTGTTGGAGTCTTAAGGAGACATTTTGATGATTTTAAGGTATGTTTGAGTTCACGGTGATACGATAGTGCTCGGTGACCCAAACATTTTATTTGGCATGTAGGGAGTGCACCATCACCTTAGAAGATGTTGCATTGCAACTCGAGCTCCCAATTCACGGTGATTATACAGTCACGGGTTGAAGTATAACTAGGACACCCAGTTGACGATGGTCATGTAGTCATGGATTCAAGTAGAACTCGGGCCCCCAGTTGACGGTGATTATGCGGTCACGGGTTCAAGTTTCATGCCACCAGAAGAGATTTCTTTTATAAACCCTACACGTAAGTTTGAGATCATATCATAGGAGAAAAAATGGTCTTTTCCGGTATAATCAACTTATTCTTTTTCTCCATCTCCATTAAAGTAGTATCCTTAACCTCATTGTCCGAAACCTATGACAGAGTTGGGGGCAAAAAGACTTTCAGGGGAATGAGTGACTGTGACGATGGAGAAAAGTTGAAACACAACTTGAGGCGATAACAATTGCTATGACTAAAGAACTCATTAATAACTACAATCACTGCTGTCCCGACTCAAATTTTAGCTTTTTCTCCACCGTCGCAGTCACTCCCCTAGAAAGTTTTCTTGCCCCCAACTCTATCACAGGTTCTAGACAATGAGGTTAAGAATACTACTTTGATGGAGATGGAGAAAAAGAATAAGTTGATTGTACTGAAAAATATCTTTTTTTTCCCTATGATTATGATCTCAAACTTATGTATGGGGTTTATAAAGCATCTTCTTTTGGTAGCATGAAACTTGAACTCGTGATCATATAACCACCGTCAATCGGGGGGGGGGGCGAGTTATACTTGAATCCATGATTGCATAACCACTGTCAACTGGAGGCTCGAGTTATACTTGAACTCGTGACCGCATAACCACCGTCAATTGGGCGCCATATTTATGCTTCAACCTGTGACCATATAACCACCGTGAACTGGGAGCCCAAGTTGCAATGTGACATCTTATAAGGTGATAGTGCACTCCCCACATGACAAATGAAATGTGTGGGTCTCTGAGTGCCATCACATCACCATAAACTTAAACATATCTTAAAACTATCACAATGTCTCCTTAAAATACAAACAAAAATAATTTTTTCTTCTTAAATTTCCAACACCCAACAAAAAAATTAATTTTTGGAAGGAAGAAAATACATCCTGCAAAAATTGTTTTCTATTTCTCTCTCCAAAATCGACCAATTTCCCTAAATTTGGGAAAAACAATCTAAATCCCTAATTGTTTCTCTCTCCAAAATTGGCCAATTTCCCTACATTTATTAGTTGAGACATGTGTCACGCAATTATAGGTGGAGCACAAAAGGGATAAGGAGATGAGGTAGAGGAATTTTATTCACTATTAAAAATCCTATCACATGCATAATCATAGATTTAAAATGCATATGCATGTTTAAAAGTAACATATAATAAACAATAAAATGTATGATTTGAAACTAATCAATCATAATAACACATGAAATATATATGATATTAAAATAAAAATTAGATTAAATTATGAGTAAAACGAAATTTAAACACATAAATACTTTAGATAAACAATACTATATGTACTACAATTATTTATTATGATTTTGTCATCAATTATAAGTTAGAGTCGAATTAACTTGTGACACCAGCTTAATGAACAACATTATTAATATTTAAATATACAACTGATGAAGATAATAAATTGTGTATATTAAATAAAAAATGTATAAAATACATCAAAGTGAAGCTTTGATTGAATGACAATTTTAAAGTTCTAAAAAGCAAGTTAATTGATGCAAATTCAAATCTCACTATATATATTTTAATTGGTTTTTGTTAAAATGAAAGGATTAAAATACCTAAGATTGTTGTCTTTTTTGTTCTTTAATTTTTTTTAGTGCAAATTAAATAATCAAACCACCGTACCAACTGATGGTAGATACCAACTTAGCCTGGTTATTTCGATAGTAGGATTAATCCATTTCGTAAGGATAAATCAAAAACCACAACCAAACCTGACAACAACGATCCAGTTTTCAGTGATTGATTAACCATCGATATAAAAGGCAATCATATTCAATGGCTAAGTTAATTTTTTAGTACATCGTCATGAAAATTGATCCATGAAATGCCAAAATGGTGGACTAATGGTAATATAAATGAGGATAAACTCAAATTCTTTCAATGCAATTTCATTACAAAACATTTACTTCAATGGTTTTGACACTGGTTTTTATCAGACATTTTATATACAAACAGAAAGGGGGGGGGGGGGAACTAACATTAGAACTTGAGACAAAGAACCGAAAAGGAAATGATGTTAATGATTATTTGGCAAGTCATGGCCCGATATTAGCAAGGCGGCATAGAGAAGTTCATTCCAGAAGTCTGGAACACCTGGGAGGCACCAATGGCTGCAATCCTGGAACATGCCGGGGGTCCTCGGGATCTCTAATGGTCGATAAATCGATGGATGCCCATCTTTTCTGTAAGCTGTCATCTTGGTGATGTTGAGATAAAATACTGGTGTTTTCATTTCTGATATTACTGATTCCAGGATGCTCATCATCCATGGATATGGTGCTAAGCTGGTCTCATTTGATATGGGCTCTGTTTCACCATGACAGTTCCCACCTGTATCCCACTGCCCTTTCCTGAAACGCCATTGTTACCGAGATATGACCGTCCAAATACATGAATAAACATATCAAAAACATACCCGAGATCGGTGTCCGAGTAACATAGATTAAAACCTTTTTTTTTACCTGAAATGAGAAGAAGAGTATCCTGCAAAGAAGACCCTGGTGTGCTTTCTATCAATGTTGGAATCAACCCATTGTGCCCATGTTTTCAATGCCTTTGTAAATGCTTCTTTTACTTCCATTCTGTCATAGACATGGCTGCCTTCCTGGAAGTAATTTTTGCTGCGATTTTAACACCAAATGCTTATCAGAAACTTATGGTAATTCTAGAAATTGATGGAAAACAGAGAAAATGGTATACCCTTTGCCAGTTTTTTGGTGAGTCCACCAATGGCCAGTGTTGAAGACAATTATATCGGCATCGCTGTACTTAGAACCCTGAATCATGTCAAGCCTCAGTGTCTCCCTCCTAATCTCACTTTTATCAGAGATTTTCCATTCTTGGACTAGGAATGGTGATTTGATGAAGTCTATTGTGCACTGGTAATCCTATAATCGTTTCAGCAAAAAAAGAAAACCCAAATTCTTGAGAAACAAACCAAAAAAAGAAAAACAGTTTTCATTGACTAAAATTGAAATTTGAAGAATGCTTTTTGTTGACTCACTTGGAATCTGAGAGAAAAGAAACCTTGAGTCCTGTACTCATTCCTGGTGGAAACTTCAAAGAGACGTCTCTTATCTTTCAATGATTCTCTCAATGAACACACCAGTGATTCCCACATGTTCCTATTCAAAGAATCTCCCACGAAAACCAGCCTCTTCCCTCTCAACATTTCCAGCATTTTCCTCCCATTAAACCTGCACGAATTCAACAATTATTAGAAACAAAGTGGTCGAGGATTGTAAAGTGCTCGATAAAAATCTTGAACGAAATTCTCAAGTTGTAGACCTTGGAATTTGACAATCAAAAGGCTTCCATCGGTATCTAACGTAACTGAAATCGACCCGGCCGTTCTTGAAGCAGTTGAAAGAATCATCAACGTAGGGGCAAGACCCTGGTATGTAAGCAGGGCGAGAATCATCCAAGACCCAGTTGCCATTAAAAATGTCGCAAGAACTAAGGTCTTTAATCACATCGTTCCCGTCTTCGAGAGAATTCCCAGGAGTTCTTTCAACTGCGGTGACCGAAGAAAGAGTGCAGTTGCTCCGAACGTCGGAGACAATGCAGGTGTTGGAAGAAGAAACGGAGGTGAAGGAGGCAATGTAGTCGGCGGCAAATCGAAGGCGAGTTGCTAATGCCAAGGCTAACGCGGTCGGGGAACGCTGGTTGAAAGACATTGAAAGGAAGAAGAGGGAAAGAAGAAGCAAGAACATGTAGAAAATATGGGTTCTTGATCGCCATAGAAGACATGGGGCGGTTCTTGAGAATTGCATCAAAATGGAGATCATGGTCTTGAAAGATGCCATTAATGGGGGAAACAGTATGTTTTTTTTTTTTTTTTACAGGAAAAATAGAGGGATGTTTTGGCACATTGAGGAGGGAATAGTATTTTTTTTTTTTCTTCTTTTTACTTTAAAGAAAGTTTTAACTCCATAACATTAATACTTTTTTTTTTTTAATCTTAGAATCTCAAGCATCAAAATTTTCTGGTTGATTTCAGAATCTTACAGCTTTTCTTGTCATTGGTTTCCAGGTTTATAGTTGCATGGTTCACACCAAGGGCCAAAAGCCAATCTTTTTAATTTGGTCTGATTTAATCTCATTACTATGCATATTATTATTATTAGGTCTGAAATGATGACAAGATTGAACAACGAGTTGACGTATAAATTTATTATCAATTAAACATCATGGACAGACTTCTATTTAATCTTAATTGTGTTATTGAATGATTATAAAAAAAATCTCTAGAATCGCTTTTAGATTATAGAAGAGATATTAATAAGATCTCTCAATCCCATCTTTGAGCTAAAAAAGCATTGGAACGGATGTATCAGACAACCTTATTTTTTAGTGAAAGCAGTAAATAAATTACATATAATATATATAAATATATATTTATATATATATATATGACTTTGAAACAGAGTAATTGAAAGCAGAGAAAGGAAATCCTTGAGCTCTGTAGATTATAGATAATTAAACATGTCAAAGGAATGGGGTGAGCCCTATAATAATGGACCCAACCCCAAACAGAATGCTAGTGGCTGCCTTGTTTGAACCGCTTTCCTCAGCTTCAAGGTGCTCTTCAACGTCGAAATTACCTGCATTAAACACATACAAGATTATAGATTATTATTTATGGCATCTGCGATTGAAAAATGCTTTCAACACCAAAAAAGAGCTACCTCTTTCAGGACCATAGCTACATCCAGCCTTAATTGTGTCTCTGATATCGTGAATGGTTGCCTTGTTGTAGAACACAAAGTTTTTCATGATGTTCTCTATACAGTTGAGAACAAGGTGGGTCTCTGAGAGGCAAGGTCCACTGCAATATTCGTCGGCGTATTCAGGTGAGACGTCTAGATTTCCACTTGCACTCAATCTGCTAGATTCTTCACAGCTGCTATAAATCTGAAAGAAAGGGAAAAAAAATCAAAATATGAACAAACAAAACAATTCCGTCTAATTATGATTTTAGTCCATCTACCATGTTGAAATTTGGATTTAATTCTTTTACTTTATTCTTTTTTATCTTAACCTCATTTGATCCCTCAATTTTTATAACTTTTTAGTAAATTTAAATTGATAACATTACTAATTAATGCTATTAAATAGACCGTGGAGATATTTAATGGAAGCCATGGGACCTTGGTCCCCAAAAATTTTAGTAAATTATCGTTACGGCTTTCAAAAGTTTTAAAAATTTTAATTATACCTTCAGTTTTTTTTTTAAATTTTCATTAATCCTCTAAAAAGAGTTTTAAATATTAATTAGACCCTAATTTTTTAAAAAAAATTAGTGAAGCTCCTAAAACTTGATGTGACACTCTCCAACTATAAAATGATGATATTTTTCTATTTTAAAAAATTAATCGGTAATGTTCAAGTAACATGTAAGTTTATTATTGGTTGCACATGATCAACTAAATTTTCATGTGGCCCTGATTAAGAATGAATCAAAGACATTTGTGCTATAAAATTAAAAATTCTTTAGGGGCAAAGGAGAACTTTTATATTAAAAAAACCTAGATTAAAATATAAATTTTAAAGAAGGGCTAAAAAGCAATTTAACCATTTCAACCAAGGGGAGAGGCGAGGCCCTTCCAGCCCCTTCTGATTCATCCTTGGTTTTGACTATATGGTCGAATAACTATAAATACTAAAAATAGCATCACTGTAATGACAACAATTAACGATGTTATCAGTTTGGACTTATTGATAATATTGTAAAATTAGACATAGAAAATTATGCCAGACTGAAGCGGAAAGATCAAATTTTAAATTTCAGCATAGTTGAGGGACTAAAATCACAATTAGACCAAACAATTCCATTAATAGATATTTAAGAACATGAAAATCTTACATATTTATCATTGAAACATAGCAATGCCTTGGCGACAATTTGAGCTGGATCATCACCAACACTGCCTGTTTCAGGCAAATCTTCATCAGCCTTACACAAGTGGAACCAGAAAATAGACATGCATACTATGGTTACTGCTAAAACCCATGATTTCCCAACTGTATACAAGGACGCCATTGTTGAAGCTTTAAAGACACTTCGAAGTAAATATAAGAGAAGGAAAGATGCATTTGAGCTTACTTATATATATATATAGTGATTAACTATCATGCAGCAGCCTAGCACGTAACGTAAAACTGGTTTCTGTATATAAACATTGGCAAAAACGGTGTCGTTTAAATGTACTCGAAGTTCCACCATTGACGAGTTTGGTAAATTTGATAGGAAAAAGAAGGAAGCATTTACGTTGGAGGAAGGCTAAAGACGTCATTAGGAATTGGAGCAGATGAGTGGAAGCCACCAACTTTTACTGATTCCAGTTATCAAACCTAAAATCATATAACGTTTATGATAACTTTTAGTGCAAGTCAAGGTTTCTTTTTATTTTAGAAAAAATTTAATGGGTAATTAGTCCATATCCTAGACAAAGTCAAGGATTTTTCAATGTCATTTTAAATTATTTTATATAATATGAAAACAAAAATAATATACTCATATCAAACATATATATACATATCTAACAATCACACAACATCATGAAATACGAATACCATAACATAATAGTATTAGCATGGGTATAACTTGAGGAGGCTAACTCATAAAATGGAAAATTGTTATTTTAGTCATTTTTTAAAAAAAATTAAGTTTGTTATAATAAAATTACATTTTACTAACAAATATTGGGTATTGGGTGCAATGATAAGAAACATTGTAATTCCAAGAATAGGCTCATACTTTGAAGATGACATTATTGGGAGGGATAGCCATGAACCTCGAACATGGAATGTGGATTGGATATGAAGGATACCCAAAAAAAATAATAAAATTACACTTTGGTTCCTTAAAATTTAAAATTAAATTTTGGTCCCTCCAAAAGTAGAATGTTTGTAATTTAATCTCTTGAAAAAAATATAAAATTTTACATTAATGCAATGATAAACTTACATTTTGCAAATCATACCCAACCTGCATATGATGCACCATTGATTCATTCAGCAACTCCCTAAAATCATCTTTCAATTTTGTGATCTCAACCTCCAATTTAAGAACTTGAAGCTCAAGCTGACAAGCCCTCTCCAAATAGGCATATTTGTTAGCTTTAATCTAAGCCACCTTGCCAAATCATTTCCTCCAATCAACAACTCTCGTTTTCTCCTTATTTAATCCTTCAGAGAGCTTTGAAATGGATTGCTTCAACTATATATTCTCCACCAATAATTTTTCATAAGAAAGCTTCGAGGCTTGGCCTGAAGATGGTTTTCCCTTATTCGAACAATAGCTCAAAGTTCCTCTTTTTTTTTTCCTCTAAAAGAGAACATGTAACACTCATAACCTATTTCCGTCACCGGATTAGGGTTCAGAGTATTACCACACATTTTAGAGCATTTAACAACAAGTAACATCGAGTATATCAATTATTTAACAACATTCATAAATAATTCAAATTGAAGTCAAACATACACTTATGGGCTTTAAATCGAGCCTATGAGGCTAAAAAAATAGTTTAGAAACAATCAAGGACCAATTTAAAACAATTCAGAAAGTTTGGGGAAAAACTAAATATTTTCAAAACAAGGGTTACACGGTCGTGTGATAGAGCCCAGACCGTGTGGCTCCGAACATGGCCGTGTGGCTACTCTACATGCCCGGGTATGCAGACCATGTAACTCATTGTGCCCATGTAATATAAGGTCACACGACCGTGTGGTTAGGTCGTGTAACTCTTTGTGACCATGTAGCTCAGGGTCACACGACCGTGTTGCCAAACCATGTAACTCTCTGTGCTCGTGTGGACCAACATGCACCTAACACGCTAAGGGTACACACCCGTGTAGGTTTGCCCGTGTGTGACACACAATCGTGTGGCAACCCAAGCCCCAGGCCGTGTGTGCCTAAAAATGACCCAAAATATGCCCATTTCACACAAAAAAAACTTAGGTACCTAAACATACTCTTACGCACATGTTTACAAAACCTTGGGTTGCATTTTAAAACACTCAAATTAAGTTAAACAACTAACCTATGTGCCATCATTGACACCACATTTCAATCACATAATAAGCCACAATTCAAGCTAAACTTTCAAGTCAGAAGTATATACCACAACTCATAACAAAACTTACCATTTCATGCTCAATTAGCATCAACCACACATGCCTTAACTAGAACTAAGCATGCATACTTCAAATGTCTACTTAATACAACAACATTGTAAGCACATCAAACTTGATCACATATGTGTTTAAGACTATTACATAACATCCACCAATTTTCCTTTACATGTCATATAAGTCAAAGTTTGTTTACAAAATCTACCAAGGACCCTCGGATAGTGTGATTCTTCAAGTTGATCCGATCACCTGATTATCAACAAAACGTAATCTACAAGTAAGTAAAACAAGAATACAAGCAAGCTTTTATAAAGCTTAGTAAGTTCAATGGTTAAAACGATAAATCTTACCTAATAACATAATAAATCAAATAATAAGATTACTAAACAGAGGTCCTGTCAACCACAGTTTACAACATATGAGTATTACTCGAACAATAATTGAATCAACTTTCGACATTTCAATAACATTTGAATATCACTAACACAGCCGATGAACAATATACGGATATGAGTACACGGTTAACCATCCAGAAACACACCAACCGCTCAAACAAGCTAATCTAACTGAAAACACACCTCGGCCTAAGTGTTTAGCCCGTAGGTAAACATCCGCTTCCGGTAACACACTAGAAAACACTATAATATAACACGATAGTCCACAACGAATGCAAGGCCTTAGTATATTCAGTGAACAAAAGATATACAGGAATCATCATCACCCCTCAAACTGATCTCGTACCGCGTGCAAAAATAAGCTATTGGCATGTCAATCATACTCTATCTTACGTTCATTTGGCTCAGGAGATATCAACAGTAATCAGTGCTTTAACAATCTATTAATTCAATTCTCTTTATATGGTATCAATACATTAACCCGCAATCAACAAAATAAGTTTAATCATATATATATAACGTATTAGAATTAACCAAACGAACTTACAGACTAAACTGCAGCAATAACGAAAGTACATAGGCTATTCTGCAACTTTCTCTTTTCCTCGATTTTCAACTCATTCTTGATCTAGAATAATAATTCCATTCAATTTGTAATAGCCTATTTTTAGTGAAATCGGAATAGAAGTTTCGGGACCACAAATCTGAGTCAGAAAGAAAATTTATTTTAATATTATTACATGATCTGTATTATGATAGGAATATTGTATGAAAATTCTGATAAGAAAATTTTATCGATTATGTGCTTAATTATAGAGAGGACCAAATTGCATAAAATGCAAAAGTTAAATTCTAATAGCTAGAAGGATCAAATAGCTATGGAATTCAAAACTTGAGGTCCTTATATGGTAATTAGACCATTAAAGAAAAGTTAATAGATATTTTTGGGTGATTCATCATGGAAATTAGAAAAAAGGCAAGGACTAAATTGGAAATTGAATTGATTAAAAGATGATAATAAAAAATATCATCTTATTTTTTCATCATCTTCCCCAAAATTTGCATGGAAACCCTAGGAGAGAGAAAGAAAACTAATCAAGTTTAATTAGGTATTTTTCTTATCCCGTTTTTAGTAATTTTTTTATATTTTTGAGATCGGGATAGTCTAATCTATCTATTTTGGGGATTAATTTGAAAAGTTATCAGATTAACAAAGTTTTTTCATGGATGAATATGCTAAAAATTTGAAATTTATGGTAGAAAATCAAAGGTTGTTGATAGATAAACAACTTTTACAAAGTGAATTTTGATGAAATTATGCTTTAAGGACTAAATTGTAAAGATGTGAAAGTTGAAGAATAATTTTGAATTTTATGGAATACATGTGTTGTAAATGTTATATTAAAATTTTGGTTAGGCTTGAAATAAGGATTAAATTGCATGAATTTCATTTTCCGAGCCTAGGGACGAAATTAGAATTTATGAAAAGTTTAGAGGCAAAATGGTAATTTTGCCTAGGGTGTAAATTGAATCTAGTTGAATATGAAATGTAATAAATTGATGATTAAATTCATTTATATAGATCCAGACAACTCAAATTCGAAGCTAGATCGAGGAAAAGAAAAAGTTTCGGATTAGTAGAATTTCTTGTACGAACGACTATTAAGGTAAGTTCGTGTAACTTAATTATGCACGTTAATATGTCTGACTTGAATGTAGTATTTAGTTTGAATGTGATGTGTGTTTATGGAAATTATAAGAATGTTATGAAACGATCACATATTCAGAAATATTGGTAAAATGTTAAGTTCCGTTTGAATAATGAAATTCGATGGATATATGTAATTTCTTGTATTGAATGTGATTCTACATATGTTGCAGACAAGATTTAGCTCGGACGAGTAATCCTGATAAAGCCCTCTCGAGCATCCTGATAAATAGTTCTTACGAGCATCTTGATCGGTAGTGATTTTGCATGTGTTGCATGCTACTGCAGCTCTGTGTGAGCGTCATGTTACATGATTTAATCGGTTGTGATCCAACATATTCTGCGGACACAAACACAACTCTATGTGAGTGTCTTGATATAAGCTCTTATGGGCTTCTTGACATGGCTCGCTTGAACTCCCTATTACCTTATCCGGTGCTCACAGATATTAACTCTTCGGAGTTATCTATTAAGCTCTTTGAGCTCCCTGATTAAAACTCTTCTGAGTTTCCTGATTAGCCCGAATAAGTGTCCTGTTACATTGTAACGCCTCGATTTTCTTTAATTTCAGCTTTTGTAATTTTGTGACACAAATATCTGTCTGCTTTAGTGGTTAAGTGTTCTGGGTGTGTGTGAGAGGTCCCAAGTTCAAGCCTTGACTTGGTCAAATTTTGGTATTTTTATGAATAAAGCCCAAACTCTGGTTAGTAGGCTTATAAGTAAAAGTGTGTAAGTAATTAACAGAATGGGCTTGCTGGTCTAGTGGCTAAGTGGAGTGTTGAGGTTGGTGGAGGTCTGGAGTTCGAATCTCTGCGTGAGCATTATTTTTGTTTGTCACGTCCAGAGTGTTTGTATTGGACTAAAAATTTGATAGTAGGGAGAGAATTAAAGGGAAAAGGTTAGGGGTTAGCAGTTTCTGTTCAGTACTGCCTCTCTTTTTGAAAAATTCGGCTAGCCTTTTCTTTTTCTTCCTCTCTAGTTGCTGCAGAATTCCCCTTCCCTTTCCTCTTTTGATGTCGAAATTCTGCTGCTTTCCCTCATATTCTGGTTCTTTTTCTCCAATCCTTTCTATTATTCACATTTGAGACGCACGTTCGGTAAGTTGTGGGTTGGATTAATCTTAGCCACTCCTTTGAATGTTTAAGTTTTTCTAATTTGAAAGGCTAGAATCAGCGTTGCGTCGATTTGACTTGAAGTAGTGATTGATTTGTTAGCGGTAAGTCGAGTTTGGGTAATTTCTTAATGACGAATTCGTTAGTTTTAATCTCTAAATTGCTAAATCAAGGCTGTGTATATTGATTTGTAGGCTTTGAAGGCCTTAGGAGTGCTAACGCATCAAAAATGATACAGGTGTGTACCCGGAAATGCAGAAAACGAAGTTTCAGCGAAAGCCGAAAACCTTACTGTCGACGCAACACGGGCGTGTAGTTACCCGTGTGGTAGACCGTGTGCAAGACTGTAAGTCATCACACGGCCGTGTGATCGACGAGCCAGGCCGTGCCCGAGTGACACGGCCGTGTGACGGTTGGACAAGGCCGTGTGTGACACACGGGTTCGACCAATTGGGCCGTGTGGGCCCACACGGGTGAACCGCAAGGGCGTGTGGGATTCTGGGCCAGGCCGTGTGATCCACATGGCCAAGGCTGATTTGGGCCGTGTGGGCCACACGGGCAGGCCACATGGGCGTGTGAGCCCATTTTTCTGAGAAGTTTTATACGGTTGCACGGGTCGCCCTAGTCGACTGTGGACCTATTGTAGGGTCGGTAAGCTTTACCTAGACCCCTAATTCTATGACTTGACGTTTTGGTTTCTATACTGAGCATGAATTCTAATATCTGAATGTATGAACTGTATTTGCATAAAAGCATGTCATATTATGTATGTTGCATTACATTGGGGCAGGTTGATGATATTTGGAGGAAGTATCTGAAATGCTTTTAAGCTTGTTATATGGCAGCTCAGCTGCAACTTTCTAATTATGTACCGCATTCGGTATAGCATGGTGTATAGGGATGGGTGGGTTGATTTTATCCCCACATGGTGTGTAGTGTTGGACGGAGTTGGTGTGTAGAGGCTGGTGGGTAGGACTCTGTTATTCTGTTTTGATATGCACATTTTTCTGAAATGGGCTAAGGCCCTAGAATGTATCCGATTCTGTATTTGAGTGGGCTAAGGTCCACACCGTTCTGTAATGGGCTCAGACCCGAACTGTGAATTATGTCTGTTTTCTGATATTACTGTGTACATGTTTTATGTGGGGATTACACACTGAGTTTGCAAAAACTCACCCTTTTGTGGTTATTCTGTTCAGGTAATCCCTAACATTAGACGGATCGGTGTGGCGGAGGACTCGGCGGTGACCACGGTTCTGAACCTTTACAGTTTTTACTGTTATTTATGGTTTTGATTATATTTGGGAAGTTTTATGTAACTATGGCCTTTACGGATTTTTACTTAAATTTGGAATTTTTATTTTATAACTGCTAGCAGTAGGATAAGACGCGAATTTTCAAAATGGATAAATGTTTTATCAAAATATACACGAATTCGTAACCTATTTTAAAAGCTTCCTCAACGTATAATGTTTTGAAAATGGTTAATGAATGAGTAAACGACACATTTTTTACGGTAACCTAAGATATCGAAAATGGCTCTATTGGAATTACATTTTCTAAAAGCTCTATCATGTGACATCGCCAGATTCGGCCATAACGTCTAAGCCCGGTTTGAGGTGTTACATACATGGCTCATCTAAGCATCCTGATATGTGGCTCGAGAGTGTACTCTCTGATTATGTTCCCTAATGGGTACCCTAATTATAAATTGACGGTTTACAGTTTTGTACACCTTGAGTGTACTACCTGAGTATCCATCGAAATTTTAATGATTCAACGGATAAATCTCTGAAATGAGAAATTATGAGATTAAATGAATTATATTTTGAATGATCCTGAAACACCTGAAAGTTTGTAACATGATGAGCTCATCTATGCTTACTATATATATGTGTGTGTGTGAATATTGTAACTAACTTGCTTAATTGAGTGAATGTGATTAGGCAAATTTGCTAAATTGACGGGAAAGCATGTTATTGTATGCTTATTATAATGAATGTGATTGGTAAGTTTATTTCCTGTTATACCAACTTACTAAGCATTAAATGCTTACTAGGTTTTAATTTTCTCTGTTTTATAGTGCTCGAAAGCTCGTAAAGGTTGGAGGTTAGTCGGAGCAACATCACACTATCCATCAACTTGTTTTGGTATAAAAAGTAAACTTGTTTTGATATAATGGCATGTATAGGTTAACTTGGCCAATAATGGCTTGTAAAATGATGTTTGTAATCTAGCAATTGGTATGGCTAGTGATGTTTGATTTGGTATACTACTATAAAGTAATAACATGTTAAAATATATATGTATGGTTTGGTTAAATTGAATTAGGTGAAACATAAGTCATTATAAGATGGTAAGTTTGATAATATAAATAAGTGATATTATTTCATACATGTTAATGATGTTTGCTTGATTTATATGAGTTAAATTGGTTGGCAAATATATGCAAATGTTATTGTAAGTTGAAGGTTAAATTTGGGTGAGAAATAAGGCTAAGAAATTGCCTTATTTTGTCCACGCGGGTAGACACACAAGCGTGTGTCTTGACCGTATATGACATACGGCCTGACATATAGGCATGTGGTATGACCGTGTGTCCCATGCATCTTAAATTTGAGAAATAGAATGCTCAGAATTGGACACACGGACAAAGACATGGGCGTATGTCTCAGCCGTGTGTGATACACAGCCTAAAATGTAATAGCCCAAATTTCAGTGGTGTCAGAAATAGTGGTTCGAAACCACCAAATCTGACAAATGAACTCGTAGACCATATTATTTAATATTTACAAGTCAAATGTAGCTTTTAAAATATTTTTAAAATAGTAAATTATGTTTTATAAAGATTTATTTGGTCAAGAAGTCGAGAAAAAGAGATATCGAGATCTCGGTGTTATAAACCGAGTCATAAGTATTTTTATGAATATTTACAGAATGTCAATAAGTTAGTATTAAAATTTCGTTAGAAAATTTTGACGTTTGGGTGGTTAATTAAATAAAAAGGACTAAATTGAAAAAGGTGTAAAAGTTGCTAGAAGGATTAAATAGATTAATTGCCAAATGAGGAAGGACCTAAAGTGAAAATAAGCCAAAGGAGATATTTTGGGCGGCAATAGCTGAGAAAAATCAAGAAATAGGTGAAATAAGGGCAAAATTGGAAAATTGCCAAAATTAGTTAAATAAAAATGGGACCAAATTGGAATATCTAGAATTCTCTTCATTTCTCTTCATTTTCTTCAGCTGAAAAACAGCCATGGGAGAGAGTTTCATGTTGGTTTTCATACTCAAGCTTCATGTAAGTTTAATTCTTGCTTTCTCCTTGAAATTTCTATGTTTTTAGACTTTTACAATTGGGTCCAACTTACTATGTCATTAGTTTTTGATTCTATGGCTAATTTTTAAAGTTGATGTGGATTAGTGCTGGAAGAATATGATGAATAAATATTGAATTGAAGCTTTAATTTTGTTATATGATGATTTTATCAAGTAAAATTGATGGAAATTGGTTTTAGGACCTAATTGTGAAAGAGTTGAAATTAAGGCCTAGTGTTAAAATTCTGATTTTCAAAGGTTATGAAGTAGTTTAAAATGATAGAGAAAAGTATTAAATGAGAAAATTAGCTCAATTGAGGGGTTAATTGAGCAAGGATTGAATTGTATGAAATGTGGAATTTGAGACAAAATAGAAATCAACATGTTATACTAAAGCAGTTTTGGACAGCAGCAGTTGTCTAACTTTGAAAAATCATCAAAAATGGTATAAATTGAACTAGAAGTTGAGTGAGATATAGAATTAAATCTTGTTGAGTCTATTTTCATATAAAAGAAACAGAGCAAGCAAAGGAAGTCTACGTTTTGAGATATTTAAATTTTGGTAAGACTGGTTTAGAATAACTTCGCGAGCCCCTGTTCTTACTTTAGAAATTCACTAAAAATTGTAAAAAAATAATTATGAGTTATAATTTATATGTCTGTATTCCTTAGTGAGCCTATTTTCATTAGAAATAATCAGAAACACTATATGAAAATTGTACTATGAGATAATTGATTTTTAGTGAAGAGAGGTCAGAGCAGTAGGACTGTGTAACAGGGGAGAACTTAACTAATAAACTGTACTAATTGGCCACACCAAAAATTCTAGAAACATTTTGGTAAGAAGATTAGTCTAGTTTCAAATAAAATCAACGGATCTTAATTTGGAGTTCTGTAGCTCAAGATAAAAATAATTTAGTGACTATGACACGGATGGACAGCTTGAATATTCACATAAGTAAATAGTGAAAATTATAGATAATGTTACTTACAAGTGTGTTGTTTATACTAAGGATGTGGATGGAGAGGAGGAGCAGGAAAAATAATAAATGAATGACTTGTGTATAAATTGATCACATGCTCGATTATAATTGATAAATGTTGAGGTAGAAATGATATAATGTTTTATTTCAAATATTTATTATGAAACTTAAGATTATCGTTATGGTATAAAAATCGAATTGTAAGTTCATGTAACTTGAATTATATTCTTAAATGCTTGAAATGTATGTTATTGATGTGAATATAATTTGAATGTTCATTGTATGAAAATTGATGAAACATTGATATATTTGGTAAAAAGGGGAAGAAATCCCGGTTGAATGAAAGGACAATTTGATGGATCTCTGAAAATGAATTGACGGTAAAAAGGATCTAGCCCGGACGGGTGATCCTATCCTGATATAGCCCTCCTAAAGAATATGTGGAAAATGGATTTAGCCCGGACGGGTAATCCGAATTAGGGTTTGAATTTAGCCTGGACTGGTAATTCAGATCCAAGCTCATTAGAGTAATTGTCGTTGCAGGGGATTTAGCCTGGACTGGTAATCCCGACAATACTCTATGAGTTTATATTACAGGGGATTTAGCCTGAACTGGTAATCCCGCTGTAAAGATGAGGTTCGCGGGAGTGTGCTCTTTGAAATGAAAATGTGCGCACATGAACATGAATTGACGGACCTGGATTTGTACACTAAAGTGTACCTCTGAAAATCCATCGAAAATTCTAAGAAATTCAACGGGATAAATATGGAAAAATATCAAGGGAATGGAAATCATGGTATATATTATGTGATATAAGGAAATACGAGTTGATGAGACATGAACGTAGAACTTGGTTGACGAATGAGTTCATTTGTGATTATATATTTGTACATCCTTAAGTCTATTATCTGTATGAATTGGTATTCCAAATGAATTAATGAGAAGAGTTCTAATATGAAATAATCTTAATTCTAAATGAAATATTATGAAAACGTATTTGAAATACATTTTTATGTCTTGTATATGTTATTTGAGTTCATAATGTGCAAAGTAATGTATGTGGAAATATGAGATGATGATACCTGTGCATGGAATTTATTGGTGGATACGTACATCCAAATTTATATGATAGATTGTAGTGAACATTGAAATTGGACTCAATAAGTGATTTGTCAATTTAAATTGTGATTGGCAGGAAGGGTTACTGAATTGCATGTTTATAAATTGTTACACGTATTTGTCGAAATACGAGGAAATGATGGTAATTGATACATGGAAATATGAGACTATGATATATATAAAAACATGACATATGTTTGATAAATGTGTTCATTCATAATTATGGATAGTTTTATTTAACATTAAAATTACTAAAAGTTATTTTACGAAATAGTTTTATTTAACAATCAAGCTTAATAATCTTCCATAAAACTTCAAAAACATACTAAACTCATCAATGGCATAATCCACAATATTTAACAATTTTACCAATTAGTCCCTAGGTTTGGTAAATTAAGTTAATATGAGCTCAAAAACATAAAAATTACTAAAAATGGACAATGGTTACCTGCCAAATCAAAGAACCCTAGCTTGGCCAAAAGTGTTCTCTCCCTTGCTATGGTGTTTCGGCTAAAGATGGTAAGTTGGAGAAGATAATACCTTTAAATTTTTTTATATATTTTATTTTACTTAATTGATTAGTCAATTTACTAAATTAACCTTTAATTTCTAATGAAATTTCAACTTCAACTCACCTAAACCTTCCACTATCTTAACTAATGGTACAATTACCATTTAAGGAGGGTTTAATTTCACAATTGGTCCTTCAATTATTTTAAATTTTTAGCAAAGCATACTTAATTTCAATTTAACCCTAAACTAATTAGGACTTAATAAGCAAATACCCCAAAAGGTATTGGATTAATCATGTCCACCATCGCTTGGAGTTTTTGACCATGGTTTAATCACCATTTTGGTCCCTTTACTATTTTAAAACTATAGCGATTAAC
The DNA here is from genome assembly GCA_005393395.2 of Gossypium australe. NCBI lineage: Eukaryota > Viridiplantae > Streptophyta > Magnoliopsida > Malvales > Malvaceae > Gossypium > Gossypium australe. The sequence goes on along the minus strand of CM016623.1, from coordinate 114,369,797 downwards.
TTTTACCTCTTTTACTATTTAATCCTATTTAATTAATTAACTATCTAAACAACAAAATTTTTTAGCCAAAATTTAATACAACCCTAATGAGTTCATAAATATTAAATAATTAATATTTACGGATTAACACGTCGGAGTTGTGATCCCAAAATCACGATTTTCGACACTACTAGAAAATAGGCTGTTATAGAACAAATAAGTGATATCCCAAACTTTGCCTAGAGAAATAATTTTAAGAGGAAGTTGTATAAAGACTAAAGCACGAAAAGCTTGTGTAGTAAATTTATTGTATAGGCGTAAAATATAAATGTACTCAATCAACTAAAGATATGAAACCTCTTTTAGATTTTAACTAACACTAAGATATTATTATATTAAATCTTATTTGGAATATTGGTTAGAAATCACTCGTCCCCTTTCATTGGAATGATAATCTTAATATTAAATTTAACCGAATGGGCCAATTAGTGGGCCGATAATCTTAGTGGGCTTTAAAAGACGTCAAATTAAAAATTAATATTTTAAAAGGAAAATATAAAATCCCTAAAAATATTAATCTTCGTTAAGTCAGTATTTTGGCGTCTGAACTCTGAACTGAGAGAAAAAAACAAAGCCAGCCAGATTAAAGCATCTCTTCTACTATAATTATATCAAGGCAAGTAATTTCTTCCTGGATTAATTGTCAACTTTTCTCTTTTTTTCAAAACTTTTTTTGTCTGAAGTTCTTTTTTTTTTTTGTTCAATTTCTGGTATTCAGGATTGTTATTCGATTCGATAAGTTAAAGAGTAAATGGAGGACTGGGGTAAATATTTTTTCTCAATTTCGATAACTTATTTATTCTTCTATTAAGAATTTGATTGATAACTAATGTTCGAATTTTCTTTTGTATGTTTTATTGTGTACGAACTTGCATGCGGAGGCTTTATTTTGACTAGTTTGATTATTCTATGCTTTTTCTTTCGTTTTTTTATGGGGTTGAGGTTTCTCAAAGCTGACTGCCTTGAGTAAGGGTTTATTGGGGAATCGGTTGTGGTGTTGCATGGTGGAAATGATTAGATTACAGAGAAAACTGAGTGGGTTTTCTTTTTTCAAGCGGAAGCTTAGCGATTCCAGCAACATGTTGGAAAGCTAGACCGAGCTTTAATTTTAGTGATTCACAAGTGCTTGTTCTCAAATTGAGCTCAAGCCATTGGCTGACGGTTGGCCCATTCTTACCTAGGAGGTTTAAAATGCAAAGAGTTCCACACTACCTTAAAGCAGCTTCAGTTCAATATACCTTTCATCTGCAAGTTGTTAATTAGTACTAGAACTATGATATATTTTAGTAATTCCAGATCCTTAATTGAAGAACCTATCATACAATGTCCTTTTTATTTTGATCTGCTGCTTGTCCTCTTTTTTCTTTTTTCCCCACTCATGAATGTTATTGTTGCAGAGGATGAGATTCCACCTATCCCTGCAAAGAAGCTGCCTAAAAGCAAATGGGATGATGAAGATGTTGATGATACTGATGTTAAGGAATCATGGGAGGATGAGGATGAAGATGAACCTCCTCAGGTATGATGACTTCCTTATTACTAGGTATTAGTTCAGTTTAATAGTATTTACTGCTAGGGATTTTTTCTGAATATCATTAGTTCTATTGTCTTAAAATCTATATGATGCAAAATAACAAGTTTCTACCACCTAAGCATAGGCCAGAAGATCTGGTTACAAGTGTCTATTGTTAGTGTATTGGTCTGCTAATGTAATTTTGAAAGTTATAAGCTCTTTTTGATGACAATTTATATTCTAAATTTGATTTTGATGAATGTATCTCAGGGATTGTTGGATGGATACATATTAGGATAACTACTGTAGTAGGATCTGGTCTTAAGTTACCAACCAAAATTGAATTTTGGATTTGATGTTGTAAATTTTGTTAAGATGAACATCAATCATTTCTTGATCTTGTAAGAATTCCTTCTCGTGGCTCATTATTGTCCTGTCTGCATCAGTCAAGTAATCTGATTGATGATGTAGAGTGATAGGATTTGTCACATCGTGGAACTTGAATCCTTGAATTGCTTGATGACATTCAGTTTCATTCCATCAAAGATCCTTGATATCATGTTGCTTTGTGTTTCGTTTCTTCTAGCTAGCCTAGCTGGAGGGATATATAGATTGAAAGAATTACATAAGTAAAGTTTAAAATTTTCACATAAAGGAATCACCCAGGTCTTGATCTATGTATAGAAGATTTCCTGGGGTGATGGAGTGACTGTAACGTGAATGAATAGCTCCTTATCCTATAAAGAGAGCACATAAAGGCTTACGGTTATCATCTCTCTTCCCTTGGTCAGTAACTGTCGATTATATCATGAATAAGTCTCAAAATCAGTTAGTCTATCAATCTATAGTTGAATATTCAAGTATTGTGCGAGTAGTGTCTGTTTTGGCGGGCACTGGGCATACAACAGGCTTGGTGCACATGATCAGTCTAGGAAGATCTTAAGACTAACTAGAGAAACAAGGCAACCAGTTCTATTGAAAGAGAGGGTGCAATGGCCGATTGACATCAAAAATTCGATTCTATTTCTTGCCTGTTGCAATGTGTGATAACAAAATTCTTTCGTTGTTTGGATTTGATAAGACAGGAATGGTATTTTCTTGATCTACCTGAAAATATTGAAATAAAGAAGAACGAAATTGAACAAAAGGATACTGCCTTCAATGCTTACCATTTGGAGCTAGAACAAAGTAGATGAGAGTGTTTCCTAGGGTTTTAGTCTGCTAAACATATATGCTTCTGAGTACTTTCATATCAATTTCTAGGAGGCTAATTTGAGTGTCACCTTCAACATGGTTGATTACCTTTCCCTTTGAATAAACTAAAGGAGAAAGAGTACGAACTACATTAACGTGAACATAGACAGTACTGTAGTGTTTTTGTGGAAGACATTTGTTTTGCTCTCATTAGCAAAAAATTCTTGTTACACATCTAAGTTGTTACATAGCTGTTTTCTATGGTCATTCAATGCAAAAAATGTTACTATAGACTAGTTATTTGTGTTGAATACCTGATGATAGAGCAAAACTATTTGCTTATGCTCATGTGTTGTGTTCTTAATTGTTACCAGCAACCTGTAGCAAAAGCTCCTGAAGAGAATGCCCCTAAGAAGCCTGCATCAAAAGCTACGGAAAAGAAAGGGAAATCTATTGAAGTAGCTAAACAAGAGCCCCTTGATCCTGTGGCTGAGAAACTTCGCCAACAAAGGTAGAATTTAGTATTTAGCACCTTTAGCTTCTGGAGTGATGACACTGAGAAACTTCCTCGGTCAATTACAGTGGATGTTACTGCATTTAAGCTTTACTAGAACTAAGCTCATCTAAGTTCAGAGATAATGCTTTTTGGCTCCTTTAAGCATTCAATGTTGATTTTCTCCGCTGATCTGCATACTTGGGTCTCAAAATTTGAGGCACTCAATTTACTCTGTATATGTCTCGAAAGTTGATGTTTTTCTTATATTTGATGATTTACTCTGGCATTTGCTATATCACAGGCTTGTGGAGGAAGCAGATTACAAGTCCACTGCTGAACTTTTTGCCAAGAAAGGAGATGAAAAGACTCTTGATAATTTTATTCCCAAATCTGAAAGTGACTTTTTAGAATATGCCGAACTTATTTCTCATAAGCTTCGCCCATATGAGGTGAGTTCAATTATTTTTCTTTTCCTGTATTGGTTCTGTAGTGATGAAGTTCTTAAGTTGCCCAAATACATCCTTTTGATGCAGAAAAGTTTCCATTATATTGCACTCCTCAAGGCAGTGATTAGATTATCAGTGACTTCTTTGAAAGCAGCTGATACGAAAGATGTAGCATCTTCAATCACAGCAATTGCAAATGAAAAGCTAAAAGCGGAGAAAGAAACCACAAGTAAAAAGAAGACAGGTAACACATATGTAGCTCCTTTTCCCATTTTTGTGCTTCACATTGTATACTTGGTCAAAATAGAAACTAAAAATACATGGTGATTCACTATTTCACTTAATTGATGATTTTAAATCAATCGTGGGTAGAAAATGGCATTGAGTAGAATTAGTTACATGTGTAATTGCTCATTATACTTAGGTTAAAATATGCTCCAAGTCCTTGTACTTCTCGTGCATTTGGAATTTAGTCTATCTACTTTTATTTTCAAGAATTTAGTCCCTCTACTTTTCAAATTTCAAAGTTTAGGTCCATCAGATAACATCATTAAAATTCTTCTATTAAACTTACCAGTGTGACATTTTGAAATAAACAAGTGCTCACTTGGTACCCATGTAACAAGAAAAATGATGCTGTAATGAACTTGAATCTAAAAGAAGAATTTTAACGGCATTAACAATTGGATCTACATTTTTAAATCCAACAAGTATAGGGATTAAGTTCCTTGAAATGGTAGGGGAACTAAATTTGAAATATATGAAAAGTACAGGGACCTAAAGCATATTTCAACCTTATGCTTGTAGTGAGCATCATATTCACATATTTTTAAAGTAGCAAATTTATTATATTGTTCAAGTTCCTCCACATGATGACAAATCACTCCAGTTCAGCAGAAAGGATGTTCTAGAAATTTATAGGGGCTAAGTCTGTAAATCTCTGTTCCTTGGAATCCTTAGCCTAGGGCAGTTAGGCGCTTAGGCTTGACCTCTTATAACCTTGGATTTCTATGGGAGAGCATATAGATCTGTATTTTTCTTATATGTAGTTTCCACTTTGTTTCAGAATACAACTTACTGGAACCTTTGTAATACTCTAACTGCTTAGTTGACAATTTCTTTTAGGTGGCAAGAAAAAGCAGCTCCATGTTGATAAACCAGATGATGATTTGGTGGTTAATGCATATGATGATATAGACGAGTATGACTTTATGTGATTCATTTTGGGGCATATACCACCTTGTTCTAGTGTTTGCATAGGGGTCCTGTGTTTACTGCAGCAGCGATGTAGAGGCAGTTCCGACGGCTCTTTTTTTTTTGTCTTCCAATTCATGGGGAAATTTAGTTGTCTGGTGAAAACATCCATAATATGGAGGATATTATTGTTACATGAAACATGCAAAAGTCTTCTGGATGGTTTTCGGCAGTTTTGGTGTTTTTTACCTAAAAAATATTCATATGATGTTTTGGCAAAAGGTTGGAAGTGTTTTCATTGTAAGAATATACAATTAACCCTATTTGTTTGTGCATTATAAGAACCAGTTGTTTTACATGATTTTAATAAGATTGTTTCTAGTATACAAGCATGGAAGAACTTATAATACTGAGGTCAAATTCTGCTATTAGACCTTATACTTTGTGTAAATTGTGGATTTAGTAGTTGTACTTTATCAATTTTAGTTCTTGTACTTATAAAATTTTAATTTTGATCCAATAGTAACAGTTTAACTATATGGTTAAATTATGTCATTTATCTTGTATTATGTATAAAGTTATAGATTTAGTTTATTTTCACCAATTGAATCATTTTTAGTGATTATATACTTTAAATTTTAAATTTTGTTTTAATACAAATGATAGTAAAGTTTATCAACTAGTTTTTTTTTTTTTTTTTGTGAATAATATGTAAAAATAACAAATAGATATAGTATTATATGTGATAATATAATTGATACATTAAAATTTAAAAATAACATTATTTAATAAATTAATAAATATTATTTTATTTAAATGCTATTTTGGGTTCAATTTTGGGGGCAAAACACCCATAATACCAAAAAAAATAATTTAATAATGAAAAAGGGCCGGTTTGAAAAATATTTACGGGAAAGGGTCATTTCCTCCCAAGACGCGTCCACGTCAGCGCGTTTGGGGGGAAAAGACAGCAAAGCGCTCCCCTGGGGACGCGCTTTGCTGGCCAACCCTTTTATTTTTTTTCACACTTTAATCCTTCTCTCAATTTTCTCTCAATTCTCTCTCAATTTTCTCTCAATTCTCGCTTAAAGTCCTTGAAATTTACTCTCAAATTTCAAATAGTCCTTGACTATTTACAAAAAAGCCCTTTTTAATTTTTTAATATATTTTTTGAAAAATTTTAAAATTTTCAATCATATTACAATGGCCGGGGAATTACTTCGTCTAGACAGCAAGCACATCTCCGTCGAGCAATTGAAAATTGTAAGTTTTTAATTTTAATTTTTCATATTTATATAATATTTTTTAGGTCTATGTAATTTTAATTAATTTTTATTTTATAATTTTTTAAACAGTCTGTAGATCGGGTGTTGGAATGTAACATTCGCAACATGTATGGTCCCCCATCGCCGTTGATCGAGAATTACCTGCGGGAAGCGGGTTTTTGGCACGTGGCCACGATAGGCCGGGGGTTCAAGTTGGAGTCGCCTTTGATCAGTGCTTTGATAGAGAGGTGGAGACCCGAGACACACTTTCCATCTTCCATGCGGAGAGTGTACCATCACTCTAGAAGATGTGCAGTTGCAGTTGGGATTGCCGGTGGACGGGTCGGTAGTCATCGGGTCCGCAACTTCTGGTGACTAGGGAGCCATATGCTACGAGCTTCTGGGTGCAATTCTGGATAAAATTCAAGGAGCTCAGATCGATATGGCCTGATTACGAGACACATTCCCGGAGCCGCAGGAGGGTTCGACCGAAATAGAAAGAATACGGTATGCTCGGGCATACATTCTTCAGATAATTGGAGGCTATCTGATGCCGGACCTTTCTAGAAATCTCGTACACCTGAGATGGCTGCTGAAACTTGTTGATTTCAGAGCAGCCGGTGAATTGAGTTGGGGGTCAGCCGTGCTATCGAGGTTGTATCGGGAGATGTGCGGGGCGACGCGACCGAGTAAAGCGAAAATTGGAGGTTGTCTATCACTACTGCAGTCGTGGGCATGGTATCGATTTCTATTTTTACGTCCTCGACTCGACCACCCATATTCATTCCCACTGATAACGAGGTAAATTTAATGTTATATTTTACAATTATTTCGTAGATTTATAGTATAATTGTATGCTAAAAATTTATTTAATTAGGTGGAACCATTCGACGAGTCATGTTGGAATACCTACCTCGCTTGAAGATATACGGCTTCTATTGGATCAACAGTCGGAATCACAAGTAAGTTTCGAATTTTGTATTTATAATTTAGTATTCCGTATTTAGTGTCTACTATTATGTATATAATTAATATTTTGGTAATGTTAATTTAGTTTCAATGGACACTGTACGAGGATCTAGAAATTCGGGCAGCAATTCCGGAGGAGTTGTTCCAAAATCCGAACAGTTGGCACGTGAAGGTCCCATTGATCACCTATGCGATCGTGGAGATGCACCAGTCAGATCGGGTTCTGCGACAATTTGGATTCCGGAAACCGATTCCCGTGTCACCTGAGGTGCTCGATGATGAGCACAAAGTGGACTTACGGCAGCTGCACACGGATTGGCCAAGATTTTGGTCAGCACATATCGAGACGTGGGAGAACCGGTATGACTATTTACCTAACCGGGAACCGATCATCGTTCCTGAGTTAGCGTGCGTGCCGGAATACATGCCATGGTTTAGGATCCATGGTAAGCCGTATCTGTTGTCGGAAGAAGAGAGGCGACGGCAACTTCGTGAACGAAGGGAATGTCGGGGCCCTTTAAATCCAAGGAGAAGGGGTGATGAGACGGGGCCATCAACAGCACCGACACAGTCACCGGGCCCAGCAACAGCGCCTACACAGTCACCGGGCCCATCAGTTCAGCCGACGACACCGACATCACAACCTTTACCCTTTATGCCAGGTGCGTACCCTACCCCTTATATGTATCCTAACCCGTATATGTTTCTTTTTCCCAGTCCCACCCCAGGTTGGAAAGCATGGCCGGGTTCGAGTCCGTTCCCGACTTCTCCGACTGGCCAGCCGATCTTGAGGCCGTCGTCGCGTGAGGGATCACAGGAGGTGCCGTCGGGGAGCACTTCCTTTTACCAGCCTCCTTCGCCATACGGGGTTCAGACACCCCCGCCGTGGTTTATGCAAACACCTCCGGGGTCGTTATTTTATCAAGATGGGTCATCCTCGCAACACCCACAACCAGACCCATTGCCCGAGGAACCCGAATCCCCGCCCGAGGTTCCACGACCCGGCCGGAAGCTAGAAGACGGAGGAATCCAGCGCGTAACCGCCGACCACCCCTGTGTGGCACTGATTCCGACCGGCATCAACACTGATTCGGACCGGCTTTTTTATTTTTAATTGTAATATAATTTTTTTAATTTTTTTAATAAAATAAAAGTTGTTTTTTTATTTGTATTTGTAATTTGATTTTAATCTCTTCTTTTATTGAAGTTGTTTATATTAATGTATTTTAATTTATTTTTAATAAGAAAAAGTTATTTTTATTTATTTAATGTAATTTAATTTTAATATTAAATAAAATAGAAGTTGTTTATTTTACATGTAATTTAATTTTAATTTACAAAGAAAAAGTTATTTTTTATTTATTTAATTAATTATGTTAACATCTTCAATAAAATAGAAGTTGTTTATTTTTACATGTATATTTTTTTTTTTAACAAAAGAAAAAGTTATTTTTTTTTATTTTCATGTAATTTACTTTAAACATCTTCAATAAATAAGTTGTTTATTTATGTATTTTAATTTTAATTTTTTTTAACAAAAGAAAATTTTTTTTATTTTAATGTAATTTATTTTATATCTTCAATAAAATAGAATGGTTTTTTTTTATTGTAATTTAGTTTTAATTATTTAATAAAATACAGTTTCTTATTTTTTTTATGTAATTTAATTTAATTTTTTTAAAAAAGAATTTTTTAATTTTTTGTAATTTTGTAATTTAATTTAATAACTTTAATAAAATACGGGATTCTTGTACAAAAGTTCACCGTTTTCATCAAAAAAATAGAAATTACATAGCCACCAGAGACAAAAAGCTAAGAAACACGGTCAACTTTCCGATTTGGACACGAGGGAGATGTATGCCCCGGGGTCCTACACCATCCGCACAGCCTACTTTGGTTGCTCGTTTCTCGGATATCCATATTGTTGCGTATTCTAGTCCAGTAAGGTCGACCTTTTGGTTTGCGCCTCAATTGTCTATCCAGCAACAGCTTATACGGTGCAAGCGATACCGACGGCCACTTACGTTCATCTGGGACTGGTGGGAATACGTGGCTCCACACGTTGTACATGTTTTCTAATTTATACACTTCGTCGACATAGCTCATGGGATCAAGACGGAGATTCTGACAAGCCGCAAGTACATGAGCGCATGGGTAACGAAGTGCATCAAATTTCCCACAATCGTAGGTCCTATTTGTCAAGTGTACACGATACTGCCCGCCAACAATGCCTTGGTTCGGTCTGTCAAACTCCGTGACACGAATCCATAGGCTGTCGAGATCGTGACACATTGTGTGCATGGTGTTGGCCCGTGTCTTCCCCCTGTTTATTTCTTACAAGACCTTCGGGCTCCATACATGACCTCCTTGCATCTGCCCTCTATAACTCGCTGCTCACTTCGAAAATAGTGCCGTTAAATGAAAATATGTCTCTCGCACAACCGATGTGATTGGCAGATGACGGGTTCCTTTTAGAACAGAATTTATGCATTCGGCCAGGTTTGTGGTCATATGACCATATCGTAGGCCGCCGTCGTATGCTTGTGTCCACTGTTCGAAAGGAATATTGCACAGGTAGTTTGCGCCTTCGTCGTTATCTGAGCGCAAACTCGCCAACATCTCCTGAAAACGGTCCTTATTGATCTCGTACCCTACCAATATAGGTTGATAGCGAATATTACATATCACTTTTCAATTGAGAATAAATTGAATATTACAAACGAAATTATATTAATAGATATTTCATACCCATATTAGTCACTTTTCGTCGCTGACTTTTAGATCGATGTTGCCCATAATAGTTGGATGCAACATGCCTTAGGCAATATCGATGGTGTGTGCGATGCCACATGCTTCCCTGGCGTTCTATTACGGCTAGTATTCCAGGGCCCCGATCCGATATAACGCATATATCAGGTTGGGGGCAGACATGCCTCCTTAACCTAGATCGGAAGAAGTCCCAGTCATCAGCTGACTCCCCCGGTGTTATTGCCAACGCAATCGAAAGGATTCTCCCACAGTCGTCTTGTGCCACAGCTAGCAATAGCGATGCGTATATCTACCGTACATAAAGGTACCGTCAATTTGTACCAATGGCTTGCAGTATATGAAGGCATCTCGGCATTGCTTAAATGTCCAGAACAGACGCTTGAACACTGCGCATCCACGGAGCAAACGATCGTTGTAGTACGCCAGTTTCGTTTCAAGGTCTGTTATGCTACCTAGGACATATCTCTCCAGCACCTGACACCAGTGCCACACTTCATTATATGAAGCGTCCCACCGACCATGCAACTTTTCTAACGCATTCTGCTTGGCTATCCAAGCCTTTCTGTAAGAGGGCGTGTACCCTAATTGGCTACGAATATTGCCAATTAAGGCCTGCACTGTAGTCCTGGGATCGGCCTTCATCGTCGGGATTATTAAGTCAGCCAACATGTCTGAATCCATCTTCGGATGATCTTGTGTAACACCTGTCAACGAAGTACGTTAAATAATGCAACATTACATAATATTAGTATTATTCAAAAAACACTGAACACATAGTGGTACTGTACCGACAAGACATGTATGTGGACCTTTGTACTTTTTGATCTCCCACAAGCCTGTCCTTTTCCTCAACGACGCCATGATTTTCCATGAATATGTACCGTCTTGCACTGCATACTTCGCCTCGTACTTATCGAGCTTGGATTTAACCATGTTGTAGTTAACCTCGTTCCTGATGCTGTATTATTTCAATGCAGCAATGAAAGCATTCTTGTTGGAAAACTCGTTACCAACTTCTAATTCGCCCGAATCCAACGACGAAGTTGTACGATCACGCGTCCGGTGTGGTAGTTCAGGAAACTCTAATGCATCATCTTGAGATAGATCGACATTATGCATGTGGGCTGGAGGCGAGTATGCCCTAAATAGCGGATCTTCTTCTTCGTCGTCTGAAACGCCCTCAACATCTTCAGGTACAATTGGAACAGGCTCCGGTTCAGAAAATAATCCAACTTCTGCACCATCGGGCCCAGGCTCTCGAGGTGGATCCACATCATCATCGTCCTCCACCACCTGCAACAAACGAGGGCCCCTCGCTGGTGGATGTCGTGGGGAGTACATTATCCCTCCTTAAACATCTTTCGTAACATTCCCAATCATATATGGATTGCCAACCACTAGAAATTGATGATGTCCCCTAATACGTATTTCTATCATCGGACGTCGAAGGACGGATATGTATGTCCCATCCACCAACCGAGTGTCGTGTAGGGGTTATGTTTTCCATACTACCACCGAACACGGGCACTTCCGTGTTTTGCCTCCCACTAACAGAGTGTCGGCTTGGGGCCGTGTATTCCCCTCGAACAGCAGTAGATGTTGAGGTCGCGGAAAGATCACTTGGAGATGAAAATTGTACATATACCTCAAGATAGGGTGATCCACTGGCAAGATAAGTCTCCACCATTGCCTCAAAGCTCCGAGGACCTTTGATGTCGAATGAGTCATATCTCACCGGATCAACCGAAGTGCAAAATCTATACTTAATAGACTGAACTTTCATTGGCGTTGTTCCGAATATTTTACGCCTAATTCTTTTGTGAAGTTCTACCGATTAAAACTCAGTCGCGCTGTGTTCTCTGATAAGAAAACAACACCATTTTCGGTGTCACAAACCTCACCATCGTAGTAAATAACAACATTAATACGTTCAGTCATTTTCAATTTTTTTTCTTTTGCCTCAATTTCCCTTATGCAACCTGAGAATGAAATTTGGCTGATTTATAGTCTAATTTTGCCAGAGACTACTGTAGCAAAAGAGCGTCCACGTGGGAGCTCTTTTCAGTACTCCTGCTCACAGTGCACCCTACTGGGAGCGTTTTGGCCACTGTTTGTTCAGAAACGTCTTCTTAAATAATTTTACTGGAGACTATTGTGGCAAAAGAGCGTCCACATGGGAGCTCTTTTCAGTACTCCTGCTGACAGTGCACCCTGCTGAGAGCATTTTGGCCACTGTTTGTTCAGAAACGTCTTCTCAAAATAATTTTACTGGAGACTACTGTAGCAAAAGAGCGTCCACGTGGGAGCTCTTTTCAGTACTCCTGCTGACAGTGCACCATGCTGAAAACGTTTTGGCCACTGTTCGTTCAGAAACGTCTTCTCAAAATAATTTTGCCGGAGACTACTGTAGCAAAAGAGCGTCCACGTGGGAGCTCTTTTCAGTACTCCTACTGACAGTGCATCCTTCTTGAAGCGTTTTTAGCCACTGTTTGTTCAGAAACGTCTTCTCAAAATTATTTTGCCAGATACAACTGTCACAAAATTCAATTAATTTTTTTGGGCTAATATATTTTGCCCAAAAATCCTAAATATATATTTACTCTAGCCCAGAAACCTTAGAATATCATAGGGGGGAGGGCAAAAACGCGTCCACGTCAGCATGATTTCCTGGTAATTCGGCAGCAAAGCGCGTCCCCAGGGGCGCGCTTTGCTATTGTTTCCCCCCAAAACGCGCCTTTTCCAGTAAATATTTTTCAAACCGGCCATTTTCCGTTATTAAATTATTTTTTTGGTATTATTGGGATTTTTGCCCCAATTTTGGTGCATAAATTTTTGTGTTGGTAAAAAGATTAGCCCGTTTGGTTAAATGGTATTGGGCGGTCCAATAAACGGTGTTGTTACAAAAATGTGATGGTAAGTAGTAGATACGTGGAAAAGATTCTCAACATTATGACATGAAATAATTTTAAAACTAAAAATAAGAAATGTTAAGAACATATTTTATAATATATAAATTTTAAGTTTTAAAATATAAAAAACAAATAACAACATTATGTTACTTATCTTTTTAGGTTAGTATTTGGTACACTGATATCATTTTTTTTACTACCATACCAAATATTTTCCCTATATTTATAACATTTAATTTTAAGAAAATATTTATCCATCTCAAGAAAGTTATTTTTTCAAAAAAGTCTCTTAAAGAAAAGCAAAAAAAAAAGTTCATTTCCTCAATTTTCTATAAGTTCTATTAACTGAAAATTCTAAAAAGTATTTATCATATCGCTTTTTACAATATGCAAAGTTATGTAATATTATTTAAAATTCAAAACCAAAAAATTTTAAAATTTTTTAAAAGAACAAAAAATGTACTTTTTAAATTTCTGAAAATTTTATAACTCTTCATATTATCTTCTATAATATAAAAATGATATAAAACTAAAAAACTAAAATTTATTTATAACATAGTAATTATTTAAAAGTACAAAAATATCTTTTGAATTTTCTAAATTTTTAATAATTTTTCATTATTTTCATTATTTTTATATTTTAAATTTTTTAATTAGATTTTCATTTTCAAATTTTTTTTGTTATTCCACTTTAAAATTATATGAAAATGTGTTTTTGCGCTGATTAGACATTATTTTATCACGTTATCATTAACTAACGATATTAAATTAATAAATTGATGTTAAAACTAAATGTTGATAACGACAATATAGAACGATCGCAAATTAATAGAAAAAAATAAAACACACCTATTTAAATGTTGAAAAACATTATTCTAATCAATATCAAATAAAAGAAATATAATTCTATACAAATTCTACTTGTGCAACATGGTTCGTATAAGTAGAATCCGAATAGACATATGGCTTCAGCCCCTTTATTTTGCCACTATATTTTCTTTAACAAAAAATCGAATCACACAACTTTGAGAATCGAAAGTGAAAACCTTCTTAAGCCCTTAATAAACATATATCCTGTTGATAAACTTTTACTTCTAATGACTGAGTTTCTCCCACTGCCAAATGAAAAAGGACATTGGAAAGGCAGTTTATTGCCGTCTATTATCATATTTAACATTTTCTCAAATTTTTTTATACAATACAAATTTAAACTTACTCCTAAACTAAACAAATTTAATGATTAAAACTTCGGTCATTAGACTTAGTACTCCCTTCCATTATTTCCAATTCAATAGTAATAGGATAAAAAATTGGATATTTATTAGCATACCTTTTATGTTTTCGGGGTTGAGAAAAGATTGTATGAAACTGTGGTTCTACGTTATTCCTATCTCTTTCTAATAGGAGAATGATAAATCAAAATTTTCCACCTGATTTTCAACATTTTCAGTTGGATTTAAATTTTTTCATGAGGAAAATGTTGATTTGTCATTCTCCTATTCGAAAGGGGAAGGGATGACGTGGAATCACAGTTTCATACAATCCTTTCTCTTAGGGGTTAGATTTGAAAACCAAAATTGATTTTTCATTTATTTTTAATTAAATTTTAAATATTTTTTAATTTACTTTTACATTCAAATTTTAATTCATTAATATAATGTAAATTTCATTTGTTGCTATAATGTTCCCACAATGACATGTTAAATTAGGGATGAGATACAAGCTCACGCATAGAATCATTTCTCATTATATTATATATAATGATTGTGAATTTTAAAAAAAATCAATTAATTTTTTAAAGCAATAAATATTATTTTAAAAGTGCTTATTTTTTTTTTATATTTTGATAAATCTAAAAAATATATGTATATATATATGATAAAATTTGAACCTAAAATACAAGAATATTTTTCTTCTCTAATAGAAGTTTAGATATTGTTATACAATATGCTTTCTCTTCAATGAATGAGAAAGGCTGATCGGTCATTTTTCAACACATCTCGTATATATTTTTAACTCTTCATATGTTTAAAATATTATATTTCTAAACTCGAATGTGTGGAATATAACAATATTTTTATAAAATGAAAAAAAAAGTAAAAAATCTAAATAACATGGTATGCTCTTTCTTGTGGTGTAATCTTAGCATAATAGATAATATTAATCTCCATAACATGGCATGTTCTTTCTTGTGGTGTATCTTAGCATAAACATAGTTAAAATAATCTCCATGACATGGCATGTTCTTTCTTGTGGTGTAATCTTAGCATTAGATAAAATAATCTCCATAGAAATATTAAGTGTTACTAATCCCTTTTGAGTTTGAGAAATTTACCCAGATTTCTGTTTTCATTTTTTTGCCTCTAAAATGCTGTACAATTTAACAAATGGCATTTGTAACAATGCATATATAATTAGTCATTCTAATAAAGACAAGGGGAAACTCTGTGTCTCAAGAGGTTGATTTGTGCCATTATATATATATATATATATATATATATATATATATATATATTTGTTCTTTGCTTTTGTAATAACACAACTATATGATGCTCTACTTCACTTACAATCCTCATATCATTGGAAACTCAACCTTAAAATAAATGACAATCAAAGCAAACAAATTTAAAGGCTAAGGCATCCCTAGTACTTCAACCTATATATACAACCCCTTCTTGCACAAGTGGCAATCACCTCCACAAATTTACCCCAAATCTCCATTTCTCTGATATATACAAACCTACAATGGGTGTGAGCAGTTACAGTGATGAGTACAGTTCCACAATCCCTCCAGCCAGGCTCTTCAAAGCCTTGATTCTTGACTCTCACAATCTCATCCCAAAACTCATGCCATTGGCTATTCAAAGCATTGAAATTAGTGGTGATGGAGGAGCTGGCACCATCAGGCAAATCAACTTTGCTGAAGGTGGAATAAGCTACTGAACTTGCTGTCCATAGTAATATCACTTTGGGCTTGATTAACTAACACTGATTAAGGATAATATGATGCAGGTAGCCAAGGTAAGTTCATCAAGAACCGGGTGGATGAGCTTGATGAAAAGAATTTTTCGTTCAAATACAGTTTGATTGAAGGTGATGGAATGATGGACAAGCTTGAAAAGATTACATATGAAGTTAAATTTGAGGGCACTGCAGATGGTGGAAGCATAAACAAGATGACAAGCACTTATTACACAAAGAGTGATTTTGTGCTAACCGAAGAGGAAATTAAGGCAGGCAAAGAGAAGGCCTTGGCTATGTACAAAGTAGTGGAAGCCTATCTTCTTCAGAATCCTGATGCTTATGCTTAATTGATGGACGGAGGTGAGAGTAGTTGGAGATCTTGAATGTTTTGGTGTGCTAATTAAAAGACTCTTAATTAGCTTTAAGCATGAGTGTGGGTATAATTGCCTTAATAAGGATTGAAATCCATCCATCTATTAATGCGGGTATACTTGTAATGTTTTCTCTTCCTTTAATGTACAATAGAATTATATATATTACAATCAAAATTTAAGGAGTCTGAATATTGATTTTATGAAAACACATAACAAATATGGGTAAAATACACCGTTATTCACTAAACTATAGGTAAGTTTCCGTTTTGGTTACTGAACTATTCAAAAATTTTCATGGCTTTCTTTGTTTGCATTGTCTGTACGAATTGAAAGCTTTCTCTCCCTTCTCTTTTACAATTCAGTTTCTTTTTTCATGAAATAACTTTAGATGTCATGAATTTACAAACCAAAATTCAAACAACTTTTTTCTCCAATCACCGACACTGACTGCTAGATCGATTTGGTTCTAAGGTATATTCTTCTACTTGTCGATGGATACTAATTCACTGTACCAATTGTCAAATCATCTTTTGGAACTTGTGGACAAAACCTTTTTATTTTAAAATAAAAACTTAACAACTTAGTGTGTAACACCCCTTACCCGGGTGCTAAGCCGGAACCGGGCTCGAGGCATTACCAAATTAAAACTTCATAATTGCCACTTAGATTCATCGTGACTACTTCCTTAAGTCACCTCAACAACATCATTGACGACTTACGAAGTCTCACTCGTACACATAAGGGCTCTCAATACTATTCCCGAATTTTTTCAAAACTTAAAATTTGACTCTTTTATACAGGGCTCACACGCCCGTGTAAAAGTTCGACACGCCCGTGTGTAGACACACACGTCCATGCTCCATAACCGTGGTGAACACTGACTACACACACACGGTCTCAAAGCCTAGTCACACGCCCGTGTTCGACACCCGTGGACGACACTGACTTGAGCCACACGGTCGAGACACACCCGTGTATTGCAACCGTGTGACGATTCAAATTCCAACTTCAAGATGCAGACTTCACACGGCCTGAGCACACGCCCGTGGCCGGACCTTATGTCACACACGACCTAGACACACGCCCGTGTGCCTACCCGTGTGCACAAGAACAAGGCTATTTGCCAAGTTCTCAATATTCCCTTGACTCTACTACATAATTCCATTCAACATACAAATAAACATCTCATAATTCAACATGAACTTTCATAGATAACTTTGAAATTTCATAAATGGTAAAATGAGTCATCATTTTTGACAATTTACAAAATAAATGTCTTAACAAGAGCCAGTACACCTTTGGCCAAAATAATCTAACTAGTCTAGTCCCTATACATGCCATACACAAATCACAAAGTCTAATTATACCGAAGCGAGCAGATAGTGTGGGCGGTCTTTTGGTTATCGACGTATCCCGGCTCGGCTCTTAAGCTCTATAAAACAATGGAAAGAAAGGGGAGTAAGCTTTAAGCTTAGTAAGTTTACATGTAAACAATTTAACATTTCAACATGAATTCAAACAATGTCATAGCATTATACACTAAGCAAGATACAATCCACATTCATGATCATGCTTACTCATTTCCTCCATTCACACATTCCAACCCTATCACAAGCCTATTGCATACATTCATTAACGATTTCCCTGCACTTAGCATCACAAGGTCACATAATACAACCCATCTAAATCCACTACTAATAGTCAAATTACTCGGTGGTTTCGCACTTAGCCCACCAAAAAGGTTAGTCACGGTGGTATCGCACATAGCCCACCGAATGGTAAATAGACGATGGTATCGCACATAGCCCATCGTAATTAAGCACCATGGTGGTATCGCACATAGCCCACCGAATGGTAAATAGACGATGGTATCGCACATAGCCCATCGTAATTAAGCACCATGGTGGTATCGCACATAGCCCACCGAATGGTAAATAGACGATGGTATCGCACATAGCCCATCGTAATTAAGCACCATGGTGGTATCACACATAGCCAACCGAATGGTAAATAAACGATGGTATCGCACATAGCCCATCGTAATTAAGCACCATAGTGGTATCGCACATAGCCCACCAAATGGTAAATAGACGATGGTATTGCACATAACCCATCGTAATTAAGCATTCATACGATAATTATTCGATGATTACCACATTCATTCCACTAGAACCACATATGTTCTAAATTATGCCATACACTAATTAGCAACATAATGTTTACGAAAATATACATTGCTTACACATAAACTTACCTCGATGCAAAAAGTGTTAATCAACAGCTTATTCCGTCACCTTGCCTTTTCCACGGTCAAGGTTGATTCCACGTTCTTCTTGATCTATAACAATGAAATTCAATTCGTTTAGATCATCCTATGATCATAGTACATTGAAATCTATACTTAGGCAAAAATAACCATTTTGCCCTTACACTTTGGCAAAATTACGATTTTTCCCCTAGGCTCGTAACTCATTTTTCAATACATTTTCTCAACAATCAAGCCTAGCTGAACATTTATTTCTCTTACAACTACTCACCATTTTCACCATTTTATGCATTTATGACACAATTTCATTCTTTGCATTGAAGTCCTATTTAGGTGTTTTCATGCTAACACCTTTCACAAAAGTTGTTTCTCATCTCCCTAACCTTCATTTTCTTCCCTAAAAACTCAGCTAACAACATAATTTCTCTCATGGTAAGTCTCTAGACTTTCGACCATATCATAAATTAGTCCCCTCCTTAGCTAGCTTAAGCTTTGGGGACTCCAAAAGTACAAAAACCATTAAGAAAAACCTCAAAAATTACTTACTAGCAAGGGAGATAACTTGGCTGAAAGTTGAACCTCCAAAACTCTATTTCTTCTTCAAATTTTCAGTGGAGAGAAGATAGGTGAATAGTGAAAGATGATAACATCTTTTACTCCTCTTACTTTATTCATTTTTACCACCTAATGTCCACTACATTTGACCAACATTAAAATCTTGTCTCTCTAGCTCCTATATGGCCGGCCAACACTCTCAATATGGCCTAATTGCACTTTAAAATCCTCCAATTTACATTCTATAGATATTAGGTACTCCTACCTTATAAAATAGAACTTTTACATCTCATGCAGTTTAGTCCTTTTTCTCAATTAAGCATGCTATTGCTAAAATTAAAGCACCAAAATTTTCATATAGCCATATATTTATGCCATAACACATAAAATAATACTAAAATTATTTTCCTTAACCTCGGATTGGTGGTCCCGAGACCACTGTTCCAACTACAATCAAAATCAGGCTGTTACAACTCTCCCCCCTTTAGGGATTTTCGCCCTCAAAAATTTTACCGATAAAGAGGTTTGGATATTGCTCTCTTAGGGCTTCTTCTGGTTCCCACGTAGCCTCCTTTACACCGTGTTTTTGCCACAACACTTTTACTAAGGCTATGTCCTTATTCCTCAACTGTTTCACTTCTCGAGCCAAAATTTTAATCTGCTCTTCCTCATATGTCATATCCGGTCGTATCTCAATCTCCGTTAGAGGAATCACATTCGAAGGATCGGAGCGATAACGCCTTAACATTGATACATGGAACACATTGTGAATTTTCTCTAACTCTACTAGTAAAGCCAACCGATATACCACTGGTCCAATCCTTTTGGTAATCTCATACGGCCCTATGAATCTCGGACTCAATTTACCCTTTCGACCAAATCTCAATATTTTCTTCCACGGCGACACTTTCAGAAATACCTTTTCACCCACTTGGAACTCAATTTCTTTTCTTTTTAAATCCGCGTACGACTTCTGTCGGTTCGAAGCGGCCTTCAGACTATCCCGGATCACTTTCACTTTCACCTTCTCCTCAGTCTCTTTAACTACATCAGCCCCATGAATTTGCTTCTCACTCAGCTCTGTCCAATACAAGGGAGTCCGGCACTTACGACCATATAAGGCCCCATACGGTGCCATCCGTATGCTCGACTGATAACTGTTGTTGTAAGCGAATTCGACCAAGGGTAGGTATCTTTCCCAACTACCTTCAAATTCTAACTCACAACACCGAAGCATATCTTTAAGAACTTGGATTACTCTCTCAGATTGACCATTAGTCTGAGGATGAAATGCAGTGCTAATGTTCAATCTTGTACCCAAGGCCTCCTGCAACTTTTTCCAAAACCTCAAAGTAAATCTCGGGTCTCTATCCGAGATGATAGATACAGGCACCCCATGTAATCTTACTACTTCCGCAATATAAAACTTGGCTAACTTCTCTAGCGAATAATCAACACGCATAGGTATAAAGTGAGCTGATTTCGTTAACCTATCAACCACAACCCACACAGTATCTTTCTTTTTCGGAGTCGAAGGCAACCCCGTCACGAAGTCTATGGTGATTTGATCCCACTTCCACTCGGGAACCGTCACTGGTTGAAGTAATCCCGAAGGCACTTGATACTCAGCTTTCACTTGTTGACAAATCAGACATCTTGTTACATACTCCGAGATATCTCTTTTCATTCCCAGCCACCAATAAAATTTCTTCAAATCATTGTACATTTTCGTACTGCCCGGGTGTATTGACAAATAACTGCTATGTGCCTCTTGTAAAATTTCTCGGATTAACTCGTCGTCTCTGAGTACACAAATTCTATCATGGAACATTAAGCAACCATCCGAGCTTACCCGAAATTCAGAATTTGTTCCTGATTCACACTTAACTCTTTTAGCTAGTATTTCACTATCCTTCCCTTGAGCCTCACATAATCGTTGAACAAATAGTGGTCTAGCTCTCAACTCAGCCAGTATAGCACCATCATCAGACAATGACAAACTCATGCTCATAACTCTCAAAGCATACAAGGATTTTCTACTCAGAGCATCCGCAACCACATTCGCTTTTCCCGGATGGTAATCGATTTCTAGCTCATAATCCTTCAATAATTTAAGCCATCGCCGTTGCCGTAAATTTAAATCTTTTTGATCCATCAAATACTTCAAACTCTTATGATCTGTGAAGATTCGGCACTTCTCACCATATAAGTAATGTCGCCAAACCTTCAACGCGAAAACAATCGCGGCCAACTCTAAATCATGAGTCGGGTAATTCTTCTCATGTGGTTTTAATTGCCTCGAGGCGTAAGCGACTACCTTACCCTCTTGCATCAACACGCACCTGAGACCATTTAACGATGTGTCACTATAGACTACAAACTCTTTGCCCGCCTCAGGTTGCACTAAAATCGGTGCCTCCGTCAACAATGTTTTCAATCTCTCAAAACTCTGTTGGCATTTTTCAGTCCATTCAAACTTAGCATCCTTATGTAATAATTTTGTCATCGGGGTAGCAATCATAGAGAATCCCTTCACATATCGCCTATTGTACCCTGCTAAGCCCAAAAAGCTTCTGACCTCCGACACGTTCCTCGGCGGTTTCCACTCCACAATAGCCGAGATCTTCCCTGGATCAACTCTAATACCCTTGCCTGACACAATGTGTCCTAGAAATCCGACCTCTCGGAGCCAAAACTCGCTCTTACTAAATTTAGCATATAACTGATTGTCTTTCAAAATCTGTAAGACAATCCTCAGATGCTCCGCATGATCACTCTCATCTCGAGAGTAAACCAATATATCATCAATAAAGATTACCACAAACTTGTCTAAATATGGTCGGAAGACACGGTTCATTAAGTCCATAAAAATCGCGGGAGCGTTCGTTAAAATGAATGGCATAACCAAAAACTCATAATGGTCATACCTCGTCCGAAATGTCGTTTTCGGTACATCTTGCTCCTTAACCCTCAACTAGTAATAACCAGACCTCAAGTCAATTTTGGAGAACACCGTAGCTCCCTTTAGTTGATCAAATAAGTCATCTATCCTCGGTAAGGGATACTTATTTTTCACTGTCACCTTGTTGAGCTATCTGTAGTCTATACACAATCTCATCGATCCGTCTTTCTTTTTCACAAATAGTACCGGAGCACTCCACGACGAATAGCTCGGTCTTGCAAAACCCTTATCCATCAACTCTTGCAACTGGACCTTCAGTTCCTTTAACTCCAATAGCGCCATCCTATACGGAGCGATGGAAATAGGTGTCGTTCCCGGAACTAACTCAATTCCAAACTCGACCTCTCTAATTGGGGGTAATTCGGGTAACTCTTCCGGGAATACATCCGGGTACTCACATACAACCGACACTGTTTCAATCTTCGCTTCAGACTCTTGGGTGTTCAGTACAAAAGCGAGATATGACTCACATCCTTTTCTCAAATATTTCTCATCCACCAAAGAAGAGATCATCATCGGTAAATTATCTGACTCACTTGATTCAACCAGAATAACATCCCCATTTTCACATTTCAATTCAATGAATTTGCTACCACAATTCACTAAAGCACTATGGGTATTCAACCAATCCATACCAAGAATCAAATCAAAATCATCAAACGGCAACAACAGAAGGTTTTCTGGAAAATAATGACCACTAATTGTCAGGGGACAGTTCCTACACACCTTATCCACTAACACATGTTTTCCTAACGGGTTGGACATCTTTACCACAAATTTAGTAAACTCAATAGTCATAATTAGACTAGATGCCAGTCTCATACAAATATAAGAATGGGTCGACCCCGGGTCAATCAAAGCAATAACAAAGGTGTCATGAAGAGAAAAAGTACCCGTTATTACATCTGGCGATGATGCCTCTTCTCGAGCGCGAATAGCATAGGTCCTTGTTGGCGCCTGGCCCTCTGACCTCACAGTAGAGTCTCGTGATACACCTCTACCACTAGCCCCACCTCCCGGGTTCTTTTGCGACCTACCTCTAGAGGATACATTGCTCGATCTTGCCTTTTACTTTTTCTCTTTATCATCTCTTTCGGGGCAGTTTCGGACGAAATGGTCGAGGGATCCATACTTATAGCAATTTCGATTGTTTCCCCAACACTCTCCAGTGTGATGTCTACCACAACTTGGGCACTCTGGTCTGGACGTTGGATGGCCCACACTTGCCATCGAGGTGGCCTGAACTCTTGAACCCGAATATGTGTTGCCTCGCTCCCTTTGCGAATATTCGACTGATGTAGTCATCCGAGGATTCACTGCCTTGGACCTCTTAGATTGAGCTTGGTAAGATTTACTCATCGGCCTCTTTTTCGCATCCTGAGCCTCACTCACAGCCTTCCTCTTTTCCTTACTCAACTCATCGGCCTTACTAGCCCTATCCACCAATACCACAAATTTTTTTAGTTCCAAAATCCCGACTAAGAGTCTGACATCTTCATTCAACCCATCTTCAAATCTCTTACATAAGATAGCCTCCATGGACACACATTCTTGTGCGTATTTACTGAGCCGAACGAATTCACGCTCATATTTTGCCACAGTCATTTTTCCTTGCTTCAACTCAAGGAATTCCTTTCGCTTCTGGTCCACAAACCGTTGACTTACATACTTCTTTCGGAACTCTTCCAAAAAGAAGCCCCACGTTACCCTCTCCTTAGGAACCACTGAGGTCAACGTTTTCCACCAATGGTATGCCGAGTCCCTTAGCAAAGACACAGCGCATTTCAAGCTCTCCTCAAGTGTACAGGAGAGTTCATCAAAAACCCTCATTGAGTTCTCAAGCCAGAACTCTGCTCGCTCAGGGTCATCATCTATATTAGCTCGAAAATCCTCAGCCCCTTGTTTCTGAATTCTGTCTACCGGGGGCTTGGTTGTCCTCACCATTTCAATACCTTGGGGAGGAACTGGCTGAGGTATAGGAGGAGGTGGAGGAGGTTGGACATTGGGGTTTGCTCGTACATACTCAGTGTACCAGTTACTCATCATTTGGAGAAAGGCCTCTCGAGCCTCTTCTCCTTGACCCCTAGTCTCGGGTTCACTCTGTACAGGCGCGGTCCCTTGCGCGGAAGCCGGTGCATTATTAGCTGCATCATCAGTAGCTGACTGATCGGGATCCATATACTACATGAAACAAGTTTAAAATCATCAGAAGCCACCACACTATCATTATACGCTTATGACATGTATAGCTAGACTCCTACACACACTACGGTAGTCCTAGAACTGACTAAATCATAGCTCTAATACCACTAAATGTAACACCCCTTACCCGGGTGCTACGTCGGAACCGAGCCCGAGGCATTACCAAATTAAAACTTCATAATTGCCACTTAGATTCATCGTGACTACTTCATTAAGTGACCTCAACAACATCATTGACGACTTACGAAGTCTCACTCGTACACATAAGGACTCTCAATACTATTCCCGAACTTTTTCAAAACTTAAAATTTGACTCTTTTATACAGGGCTCGCACGCCCGTGTAAAAGTTCGACACGCCCCTGTGTAGACACACATGTCCATGCTCCACAACCGTGGTGAACACTGACTACACACACACGGTCTCAAAGCCTAGTCACATGCCCGTGTTCGACACCCGTGGACGACACTGACTTGAACCGCACGGTCGGGACACACCCGTGTATTGCAACCGTGTGACGATTCAAATTCCAACTTCAAGATGCAGACTTCACACGGCCTGAGCACACGCCCGTGGCCGGACCTTATGTCACACACGGCCTAGACACACGCCCGTGCGCCTACCCGTGTGGACAAAAACAAGGCTATTTGCCAAGTTCTCAACATTCCCTTGACTCTACTACATAATTCCATTCAACATACAAATAAACATCTCATAATTCAACATGAACTCTCATAGATAACTTTGAAGTTTCATAAATGGTAAAATATGCCATCATTTTTGACAATTTACAAAATAAATGTCTTAACAAGAGCCAATACACCTTTGGCCAAAATAACAAAATAATCTAACTAGTCTAGTCACTATACATGCCATACACAAATCACAAAGTCTAATTATACCGGAGCGAGCAGATAGTGTGGGCGGTCTTCTGGTTATCGGCGTATCCCAACTCGGCTCTTAAGCTCTATAAAATAAGGGAAAGAAAGGGGAGTAAGCTTTAAGCTTAGTAAGTTTACATGTAAACAATTTAACATTTCAACATAAATTCAAACAATGTCATAGCATTATACACTAAGCAAGATACAATCCACATTCATGATCATGCTTACTCATTTCCTCCATTCACACATTCCAACCCCATCACAAGCCTATTGCATACATTTATTAACGATTTCCCTACACTTAGCATCACAATGTCACATAATACAACCCATCTAAATCCACTACTAATAGTCAAATTACTCGGTGGTTTCGCACTTAACCCACCAAAAAGGTTAGTCACGGTGGTATCGCACATAGCCCACCGAATGGTAAATAGACGATGGTATCACACATAGCCCATCGTAATTAAGCACCATGGGGGTGTCGCACATAGCCCATCGTAATTAAGTACCATGGTGGTATCGCACATAGCCCACCAAATAGTAAATAGATGATGGTATTGCACATAGCCCATCGTAATTAAGCACCATGGTGGTATCGCACATAGCCCATCGTAATTAAGCACCATGGTGGTATCGCACATAGCCCACCAAATGGTAAATAGACGATGGTATCGCACATAGCCCATCGTAATTAAGCACCATGGTGGTATCACACATAGCCAACCGAATGGTAAATAAACGATGGTATCGCACATAGCCCATCGTAATTAAGCACCATGGTGGTATCGCACATAGCCCACCAAATGGTAAATAGACGATGGTATCGCACATAGCCCATCGTAATTAAGCATTCATACGATAATTATTCGATGATTACCACATTCATTCCACTAGAACCACATATGTTCTAAATCATGCCATACCCTAATTAGCAACATAATGTTTACGAAAATATACATTGCTTACACATAAACTTATCTCGATGCAAAAAGTGTTAATCAACGGCTTATTCCGTCACTTTTCCTTTTCCGCGGTCAAGGTTGATTCCATGTTCTTCTTGATCTATAACAATGAAATTCAATTCGTTTAGATCATGCTATGATCATAGTACATTGAAATCTATACTTAGGCAAAAATGACCATTTTGCCCTTACACTTTGGCAAAATTACGATTTTTCCCCTAGGCTCGTAACTCATTTTTCAATACATTTTCTCAACAATCAAGCCTAGCTGACATTTATTTCTCTTACAACTACTCACCATTTTCACCATTTTATGCATTTATGACACAATTTCATTCTTTGCATTTAAGTCCTATTTAGGTGTTTTCATGCTAACACCTTTCACAAAAGTTGTTTCTCACCTCCCTAATCTTTATTTTCTTCCCTAAAAACTCAGCTAACAACATAATTTCTCTCATGGTAAGTCCCTAGACTTTCGACCATATCATAAATTAGTCCCCTCATTAGCTAGCTTAAGCTTTGGGGACTCCAAAAGTACAAAAACTATTAAGAAAAACCTCAAAAATTACTTACTAGCAAGGGAGATAACTTGGCTGAAAGTTGAACCTCCAAAACTCTATTTCTTTTTCAAATTTTCAATGGAGAGAAGATAGGTGAATAGTGAAAGATGATAACATCTTTTACTCCCCTTATTTTATTCATTTTTACCACCTAATGTCCACTACATTTGACCAACATCAAAATCTTGTCTCCCTAGCTCCTATATGGCCGGCCAACACTCTCAATATGGCTTAATTGCACTTTAAAATCCTTCAATTTACATTCTATAGATATTAGGTACTCCTACCTTATAAAATAGAACTTTTGCATCTCATACGATTTAGTCCTTTTTCTCAATTAAGCATGCTATTGCTAAAATTAAAGCACCAAAATTTTCATATAGCCATACATTTATGCCATAACACATAAAATAATACTAAAATAATTTTCTTCAACCTCAGATTGGTGGTCCCGAGACCACTGTTCCTACTAGCCCCAAAATCGGGCTGTTACACAGTGACTTAAATAAAAACTATTGAATAGTTGAATGACTTAAATAAAAATTATGAATAGTTTAATAATCAAATTGTAACTCTTTTTAATTAAGTGAACGAAATAAAAACTTATTTATAATTTAATGACTAATGATATAATTTACTGAGATATCATAAACGTTTTATCCCCTTAGTGGCAGACCATTTCAAGGGTTTGAAACATGGTGATATATGAACTCTACCATACTCCAAAGCTGTGGGTTGATTGTAAAAATAGATTGCATATTTTGGAGATTTTCATATATAAATAACCCCTTTGCTAGTTGAACAACCGTGGCATCCACTTTAATCTGACATGTTATTATCTTGATCTGACTGAATAATATGAGTAGACAAACCATGCTCACACTTCTTTGACTAAAACTAATGAAAGGGCCAAAAAATCAATTACCGCTGCACTACCATTCATCTACTGCCTTCCTTTATTATCACTAGAGGTGATCAGTATTGGCCGGGTTTGGCCCAGTACTCAATAGAATTTTAGGTTCAATTTTTAGGTCTCTGTTTAATCCGGTCTGAAAAATGAGTTTAAAATTTTATTTAAATTCTACCCGAATAAAAATATTAAAAATCGAGTCTAATCTGCACGTATTAATTTTTTATATTATTATTTTTATATAAAAATAAATTTAAAAATATAATACATCAAATACACTAAATACATTAAAATTAATATTTCTCAACAAATTGAAAATAAATTAAAAATTTTATTAATACTTAAATAAAACTAAGATAGGTGCAACTTAACAAGTAAATAGCTCTAAACTAGTAGCTAAATTAACAATAAAATAAAAGTTATTCAATATCCAAACAATAACAACAAAATAGCATCAATATAATAGCGAAACAACACCAAAATAATGACAAAACAATAGCAAAAAGCAACAATTTTTTTTCCTTTTTTTTTTTTTGCAAATTCAGCCTGAGCTTGGGCCAAAAAAAAACTTACCCAAGGCTCGACTCATTTAGAAAATAGGTTTCGGTTTTTTGCCTGAGCTTATTTTCTAAATCTATATTTTTACTAAAACTCTCACTTTTCAAGAAAATATCTGACTCGACCCATGATCAGGTCTAATTTTCACCACATTAAATAATATATATTATAACAAGACTTTTACCCACACAAAAAAAACTCAATTATATGAATGAACTTCAAGTACGATAATTGTCATTACCTACGTGTACCTCTTAATTTTTGAAAGAATTAAAATTAATTACATTTTGACCAAATTGTTTTCAAGCCAAATAATTATGGATTAATTGCTCAATTTTGGGCTGTAATATTGCTCGACCACTTAAATCTAAATTTCACAATTTAAATTTCGAGAAAATTTGTTTAATATGTCACAACTCGATATATTTACTATGATCAAATGGTTAATTTTCATTTTCAGACTTTAAACTAGTCCAAAAATATAAACTAATTCTTCCATCATTTTTTTAAGTAATCCTATAAAGGATTGCAAATTTCTATTTTCATTTCCATTTTTGGAAACCTACATTCATTTCCAAATGATTTCATTTCTCCATTTTGGAGAAAACCATAATCATTCCTGAATGTTTCTCATTTCTCTTTTTCTATTCAATCCGCTCATTTTTATCCAAACACGCAATTCATTTTTAGTTTCAATGAGCTAACAGAGGGATCAATTAGACATATGTAGTTAAGGTTCAAATGATTTATAACTAAGTTTCGACTTTTCACCTATTAATTATAAACTCATTTAATCATGAAGCCATTCCACTACAGTATTGTGACTGAGCTCTCCTAAACGACATACCATTAAGAAAGCAAATACTCAGTACTCGTCCAATGACCTTGTCATAAGTGTGTTATGCATAGGATATCCTTAACCTTTTTGGGATAATATTCGTTATCCCAATATGATCTTACTTTATCTTATGGTAACCATTGCATCTTCCTTCATGAAAAATCAATCATTATCAAATAATGATCAAGTCATCCATCACAAAGACAAACGACCCATGACCACGTTTACTTTTCATCAACCATAACTCGATGGTTAAATCACTATTTGAGGCCTGAATAATATAAAGAATAGTCAAATCACTATTTAAGGCCTGAACTTGGCAATTGTCCCTACATTGAGGCCTATGTTGGGTCCGATGCCCTAGGTGTAGTATTTTCGTCTATATTCACTTACATTTTTCGAACAAATTAGTTTAATAATATTTTTTAATTACATTAATACCCTTAGTATATTTTCATCAAAGTTTTTGCACTCAAAGCAAAATGAAGGCAAATATTGGTTCATTGGTTTTCTAATTTTTAAACTAATACTAAGCGGTATTACGTAGTCAGATCATAATACGGAAAGACAACTTATATTATTAGATTAACCTAAACATGTCCTTAGTTTAATTAAAAATGAGCAGGCCGATTGAAAAACTAATATGTTGTCTATCAAGTCCAATTAGGGAGATGCTTTGTCTTTAGCATCGGAGCGGATGATTCCCAAAAGATAGAGATATAGATGTAACTGACTAGACTAACAGAACATCGGATAGGAACCAAGTAGGATAGATCATAAATCAGTTTATGGATTTATTCTCTTGTGACGTTCATAGTGTGGCATACCTTAATCCTGAGTGGATGATAGACTATATATGTATGATTTGTATACTTTGGTGTAAGTAAAAGCCTGAGTTCAAATGAATAAGGAATTAAAAGTTGATTCATTGGGTATACAACTTCTACAGTATGTAGCATCATTCACAATAATGGAATTCATAGCCCAACTAATGGGTGAATGATATCCTCTGATCGACATTATATGATAGACGAAAAGTAAACGTACCTACTGGTCATTTATCTTTGTGATAAACAACTTAATTACTTTTGATAGTGATTGACTTTTCATAAAGGAAGATGTAATGGTTACTATGAGATAGAATAGAATCATATTGGGAGAATGGATTTATCTCAAAGAGATTAAGGATATCCTATGAGGATAACACACTTAGAACAAGGTGATTGGATGAGAACTAATTGAGTAGCTTTCGTAATGATATATAATTAGGGAGAGCTCAGTCATGATATTATATTGGAATAACTTGGTGACTAAATAAGTTTATAATTAATAGACGAAAAGCTGGAACTTAATTATAAATTATTTGAGCCCTAATTACATGGAAAAGTCCAACCGGTCCCTTCGTAACTCATTGAAATCATAAATGAATTGCATCTAGAACCAAATAAATATAAATGAATGGAAATGATGAAATTAGAGAAATGAGTCACATTCACAAATGAATGTGTTTTCTCATTGAGTATAGAAATGACTTGAAAAGAATTGATTTAAAGTTTTCGAATTATTATTTAATTAAATAATTGAAGTTCGAAAATAAAATAAAATTAATTAGTTATTGTGAATCCATTGAATATGGAAATTAAATATATTTTCTCATAAATTCTTTTACGGTAAAGTTGTCATGACTTTAACGGAATTAAAATTGGATTGAAAAAATTATTTAATTGGAAAATTAATTAATTAAATAATACTTATTTTGTAAAATAGAAAACATATATTAAGTTGGATTAAATTATAAATTGTTGAGTTAAAAGTCCACGAAGCACATATAATTGAACTTAATATAGTAGAGCCCTAAAGCCCCTCATCATCTATTCTACTTAAGAATAGAATATTGTTTTCTATTAAATAAATATTATTTGTATTTTACTAATTCAATCGAAATTTTCCTTATCTCTCCCTATAAATATATGACACTGATAGAGTTATTTACACAACTTTTGATATATTGTTATTCTACTAGAAAGAAGTAGTGATTATTTATTTTCTAAGAATAAATTCTTTTTGTGGGAATTATAATCTTACCCGTTTCTATTGAAAGAGAATTACTTCCCTACTGAAATTAATAAGTTGTTTTTGGTTTTGTGTTTGGTTTGTAATTATTCGAGTCGACACTTGAAGCAATTCATAATACGAGAATGTCAGTAAAATTAAAAAATGTCAATTTTTTTCGTCCTATCTTGAGATGATTTGATAAAAAAAATATAAAATTAGTGACTAAAAAATTAAAAAATTAAATGAAGAAGTAATTTTTTTTTATAAAGTATGAGGATAGATTATTGATTCTTTTATGACTCGTCCCTAAATAAAATCCAAGTATAGAATCTTCTTCGTTCATAAACTCCAGCATCCCCATTATCTCATTCAAAAAGCATATACAATCTCCTCCAAGTTTCTTCATTTCCCCGCTCCTCCTCCTCGGCCTCATGGTGCCCAAGTTTGAGGTACGTGTCTATTGCATATCAATCAAACATCATCTACATTGCAACAATCTCAACTAATCGATCCCTTTCTTTTATTCTCAATTGCTATTGCAGAGACCTCCAGTCACCCAAATCAATGTCCGAATGGACTGCAATGGATGTGTTCACAAGATCAAGAAGGCGCTACATGGCATTCATGGTGATTATAAGCATTTAATAAGGCTTAATTTCCATGCATTTTGTTTCTTCTAGTTTCCAGAGACATTGCTTGAAGCTTTCATTCATGTCTTTCCTCAGGTATATATCATGTTCATCCTGATATTGCTCAACAGAAGTTGACTGTAATAGGAATGGCGGATCCAGAAATAATAGTTAAGGCAATTAGGAAAACTAGGAAGATGGCAACTATCTGTTCTTATTTAGAGCCAACAGAACAACTGCCTGAAGTTGGTTCAGCAGCTCTGGAGGGAGAAAATCCGCCACCACCTGAAGAACAACCAAAAGATGAACCGCCACCGGAGAATCCACAATCGGAGCTGGCGGAAACTGATGCCCATGCCAACCAGAAACCACCACCGCAACCTTCTCCACCGAAAGATGTCGTTCATAGCTATGGAGGGCCCTGGAGCAGACACCACAATAGCCAAATTTTCCAGCATGAATTACCACCTCA
Source organism: Gossypium australe (assembly GCA_005393395.2). Taxonomy (NCBI): domain Eukaryota; kingdom Viridiplantae; phylum Streptophyta; class Magnoliopsida; order Malvales; family Malvaceae; genus Gossypium; species Gossypium australe. The sequence continues at coordinate 114,337,810 of CM016623.1, read as the reverse complement.
ACCTGCTGCCTTTGTAACTCACTGCTACAACACATACATGCCATCACCATATGTGACAGAATACCAATATGTTCATTCACCACCACGGTACGTGCAATGTAGTAGGGTTGGTCACTGCAATGAGGACTATCACAATTATTACATCAATGGCAGCAACATCGATGACAATGGCAATGGAAGTATTGCATCACTGTTTAGTGATGACAACCCCAACGCTTGTATAATAATGTAGATACATAGTTTATATAAGATTCTATGCTTCCAAGTGTTGGAAGAATGGATTCTGCAATTCAATTGTGGGAAAGGTATTATGTGCAATAAGGGCCATTTCTTGTAAAACAAGAATGTGCTGAAGATATTGCTATATTTTAATTCAACAAATCAAACTTTTCTGGCAGCCAACCATCCAGTTTGCCAGGGCATTGACACATTGTCTATATCAACAAACAGCACATGATGTTGAATGATTTTGAGGAAATTAAGATTCAAGACTTGACCAGATACGCATATTATACACTATTATAAACTATATCAAGTGGTATTTGTGTGGAAATTGTATATTTAAGAACACAAATTTATGTTTAAAAATAATATACAATAAATAATAATAAAATTAAAGTACACTCTAATAATATAGTACAAAAAGGTATTTTTTATAATTTCTTTAATCGAGTTGGTTTTTATAGATACGTGACATTAGTTTAATTAAGGGCTTAAATAATAGTATAAATATACAATTGATGACTGTAATAGAGTGTACCTAATAAAATTAAAATATATAAGAAGTTTTAAATAAAGCTTTAGTTGATTTTTTTTTTTTTTAGTAATTTCATTATAGGATTTGATCTCTTTTTGACACAATTTACTCGTAGCCCCTCGCCCTTCCTTAACTCTTGTGCTTCAACATACTTAAACTCATCTCCTTTTATATTAACAATAATATTTATGCCAATCTGAGTTAAAATTCAATCAATCTGAAAACAACTTTTAATTTTATGAATAAAACGGCTTATACTACTGCACATTGTTCCAGAAATCTTTTATTTCTTTAAGCTAGTTAACATTTTATGCTAAAATATTAATGTCACATTTTTTATTCGCTATAAAAAAATTTAGTCTAAATTCTAACCACGTGAATAAAGTTATTTTAAAATGTATTATTGAAATTTAATATTGACAATTTCTCAAGAACATTATATGTATTTTGCATATATGATTTTCTTCAAAAATACTTTTACTTTTAGTAATAAAATGTTTAATTTAATTTTTTTTTAATGTGTTAACGAATTTAAAAAAAAAAATTGAAATGACTGTTTTACAAGTCTTTTCTTTTTATTTTATTTTTTATTTACTTTTTGATGACGTAAACAATTATTAAAATTTGAGGTTATCATTCTAATAGACATAGTGTGACTGTTAATCAAATATATAAAAAGAAATAATAAAAGGACAAAGTTGATTTTATTTAGAATGAGACAAAAACAATAAAGATGGTGGTTTATAGGATAAGGATTGAGGATGCAGAAAAATAATTTCAGAATGCAAGTTAAACAATAAAGTGACTTCTAAGATGGGTTTTTTCATGTTATGTCCTCGTTTGTCTGCTGCTGTATGAGATTTCAAATACACAAGTGTATATGGTAATAGGGAAAAGCTATCTCCAATCGAATGACTAAAACCAATTTATTCAAATAAAATGACCTTTTTGAGTATCTCTGTATCTACCAATTCAAACCAAATGATAATAAAGATTTTACAATGAGAATGTAGTTGGAACAAGACTATGAACATGAGAAGAAAAGAATTCAATAAACAGCAATACTAAAAGTACCCAATAACCTTTTTTTTCTTTTTTTCTCTTTTGTACCAGCACTACCAAAAATTTGCTTACACAAGAATGAAGAAATGGAGCTGTACAAACAATACAATCTGCAGGCTTGCAACATGCCCAAAATGTCAACATGAACGGGTGAAGAAACAGGTATTCTAGGCATGAGTTTTATTCCAAAGAATCTGATCTATTCTCAAGACGGTAGAGTAGAAATTTCTGAACTTGTTTTTTCTTTCTAGTAGGAAAAGATTGCATCATAAGACTGCAGCTCTTCCATTAGGCTTCAGGGGGGAAAAGCATGATGAAGAAGCATCTGGGTTGTTTAGTTCAGAACATGGTTCGGGGAAGACAGACTCTGAAAAGCCTGAAACATATGAACATTCCCAAGGGCTAGATGAGGCAGAGTTGATTGATAAGGAAACGTTGGATAGACAAATAGAGGTGAAGGGAGATTCTTCAATTCCTGTGAAGTTTCCAGCCATACTAATGTTTGTTCCAATAATATTCTGGATGGTGATTTTCGCTACTAGTGGAAGAGCATCAGGATCAAACTTGTCATCCGGATGGGATCCAAAATGCCCATTGGCACCAAATGCCGTTTTAATGTTTAGCATGTCAACATCTGATATAGCAATCTCTTTAATATAACCACCCCTACCCTTTGTTGTTCTAAACTCAATACCAGTTAATGAGTCATAGAGGTGGAGCTGCTGCACTTGAATGTCCGAAATGCCACCGGACATTTGACTACCGAAGGCAAGAGAAGAGCCTGAGAATGACTGAAGTTGGACCCTCCTGATATGGACATTTGCCGCAGGTCTGCCATAAGCAATACCATATTCATCCCAGCCACTCTTGAGGGCAATTGCATCATAACCCATACTAATGCTACAGTCCTCAATGCAAACGTTATCCGAAGAATCTGAAATCAGAATGATAAGAAAAGACAAAGATTGCACAAACATCAGATGTATATAAAGCAAAGAAGTCAACTTTAAAAAGGTTATTACATATATGAAGTATCAACAAATATATTATATCTCTGTTGTATGACTCGCCAACTACTACCAAGTACTAATTTCAAGGTAGCTAGTAACAGCAAACATGCCATTTCCTGATACATTTGACTGAAAAGCGAAATTAAACATCTCTTTTAGTTACCATTTTTTTTCAAGAGAGATAATGTAATAGAAATATGATTTTGAAAATAGGCATATCTTAAAACAACTTAATTCTCAATATGGAAAAAATATATATATCAATGATCACGAACCTGGGACTATACCAACAGTATATGGTGATCCTGGTGGAGCATAGACCGTTATGTGATGAATGTGCACATGGCTGCATAACATCCAAGTAGATAAATTTTAACTTTCTTGAATGGGCAACAGATCAAATAGTTCTAAAGCAATCAGAAAGGTATTCAAACTAACCTGCAATAGACTGGATGAATGTTATATGCAGGTGCGTTAAGGAAAGTAATGTTTGAAACAAGTATAGATTCAGAAGACACAAATTCCACAAGGTGAGGGCAGCTGTAGTTTAAAGAATGAGATGTGAACCATTCCCACCAAACTGAGCCCTGTCCATCTATGGTTCCATTATCACCTAGTGCAACAAGCAACTGTGAGTTCATCTGAGACTCAACCAAGATTCTAATGAACACAGTTAAGAGGCAATCGTACCGGTTATTACGACATCACGCAACATATACCCATTTACCAAACTCCGATATCTCTTTCCAGGAAGTTCAGTTCCTGGGCCATAAGATGGTAAAGGTTCAACAACGTCCCAATGAGATGGATCCTTCAAGGCCAAAAATGGTTCTTACTAATAAGTTGGTTTCTATTGGAGAATCATACCTTAAAATAAGATGGAAAACAAAAATACCTGAGATCCAAGAATCACTGCACCCTTTTCCAAGAAGAGAGTGAGATGGCTTGTAAGATTGAAACTTCCGGTAAGCCATCTTCCCGGCGGCACATAAAGTTGTGCACCACCTTTGTCAGCAAAAGACTTAAGATAGAAAATGGCATTTTGGAAGGCAATGGTATTCAAGGTTTTGCCATCTCCAACAGCACCAAATTCCAATATGGATACACTATGTGGTCTTGAGCGCAATGTTAGATTAACATCACACAGCCCATTGCTTTCTTCTCCATGGATTTTGATTGCATTGCACAATGCCAGCAGCAACAGCAATGCCACCTGAGGCACAATGTTAAAATTCAGACACTAATGGAGATAACTGATTTAGAAAGAAGAAAGGAATATGCAGTTAAAAAGGGGGAATTTTCACATCAAGGATACAAGACAAGAACAAAGAGAACAAAACCCTTAATAGCTTAAAAAAGCTTGAGTACATAACAAAATTTATGAGTAGCAAACAATATCAAAACTAAGTACAAACATGTCAAAAAGGATACAAAAGGTAGCAACAAAAGGTAGCTATGCCTTGTAATGCTGTAAGGCCAAAAAGAGGAAACATCTAGTCAGTTTGTCTAAACAAAGAAAAATGCAAACTTTGGACATATTATATCAAATATGATGAATTAAGGATGGGTGATTGTCCAAATCAAATCTAGTTTATTGAGGAGTCAAATGACTAGGAAACCGAAATAAAGGAATTACAAAGAGGCATTAAAGCAAACACATAAATTGCAAAAAAAAAAAAACTATTGAACCGTTTCAATGTTAAAAGAATGATCTTATAACTCCAAAACCAAGGAAGATGGAGAAGGTGAAAAGTTTCAGATTCCAATCAAACCAAAAGTCTGGTAACAAAAGGGTTGTAATATCAACTAAAATTCCACAAATTCAACAACAGAACACAAAACAAGAAGTAAAATGAAAGCTTCACAATCATCAGAAAACTATTGAATATGTTTAAGTTGTATTATCATTTACCACCATATCCACTTAGGAAAAATCCCAGAAAAGTTGTCAGTTTTATTAATCTTCAACAAATCTTCAAATCTTTCAGATTTTCAATCCAAAGAAAAGAAAACAAATCTCAGTTAAAAGAAACGTACTTACTGGCATCTTCATATGTCAACGGACTCAGTTAAACTGAGCTGAGAGATACAAAGCAGTGAAGAAGAAGAAAAGCTGATACGGTTCAAACCAACGGTAGAAATAAAACAAAAATAGAAGAAGAAAAAGAAGCACCGCAAAAACAGGCAGCTTTCTGTAAGCATGTGAATTATTATGAGCATTAATCATATATAAAAGACACCAAAATTTTAGTATTTTTCTTTTATTTGGACTCAGAAAACGGTTTTTAAGTAATATATATATATATATATGACAGCTTTTTTTTTTTTTTCAATTTCATGCATTTTAGCAGTGTAACCAAGGGAATAATTGTAATAAATTAGCATAAATGCCACTAAAAATATGATTAATAACGTCTCTCGCCGACAATTTTGTTTGATATGACCCCTCTCACTCCAGTGAACCATACAGTAACACTGGTGTTGTGCTGTGATTTCTTGCATTTGTTAAGAATAGTATTAGGAGGAAAACATAACAAAAGTGGGAAGTGATTGGGTAGATTTTGAGATTTATTTCGAGACATAAGTTAAAGTTAAGAGGTGGGTTTTGTCAGTATGTTGGGGGAGATAATGACCCAGATCGACACGTAAGAGGGGTAGGATGGAAAATGTGTGCAACATAAGGTGAGAGAATACATGGGGCATTGAGACCGCATGTGGGTTGACAGGGTAGAGAGGGGTAAAGTAGGTCCCATGTTCAATCATGGCGAAAATGCTAGCCTGGACTCAATCACTTGACAGAACATACCACACCACAACACAACCCATTAAAGAAAAAAATTTCCTTTTTCTAAAAACTTAAAAAACCCCCCATTTTTTGAGCGTCAGTCATGCTGTGATTTCGGGTCCAGTTTTTGCCAATTAGAGTAACACTGACAATGTGGCAGCTTTCATATATACCAAACAAAAAGAAAAAGATGATTTTATTAATAGTTCAGGTATTTAGTTTGGGAATGTGGTGAAGAATAATTGGGAAAATGGAATCTTTTAGGTGGTGTTGAAGTTTTCTTTGAAATGTTAGATGAAATTCTGGAAATTAGTATATGGCTTTTAGTCTACTTAATAATAATAATGAATTAAAATTAGCCCACCAAAGAAAGAAAAAGGCAAAACATATGGTCAGTTTGCTATATTATATTCAACTTCTGCTCTGTCAATATGAGAATTGGTAAGAAAAATGGCATATATGTTCCTTCTATGAATAAGAAACCATGTTTTATATTTCTATTTGACTGTATAACATATACCTGGGGAATGACTAAAATGATTAATGGTTGGGTAATATCTCTTAAATGATATTCCAAGAAGGTGACAAAGTGGGAACATGATATAGGAAGGTGTGGATACATCTTTCATAAGCAGGAATGGGATTTTTCTGGTTTAGGGCACATAGAGAAGAATCAAAATTTATGAGAGTGTAAGTTCGTGAAGCTCATTAAATGTAGGATTTGTTTGGGTGATTGGTGGAAGGATGGATAAGAAGGAGAGTCTAACCACCCACCGTGATTGCGACATCTCTTCCACATCATCACACGTATTCCCAATGATTTTTGTTTTTGTTTTTTCAATTAATAAAAGGCATAATGAGCTATTCCACGTTCAATTTTATAAAAAAAAAATATTTTATTTATTTATTATTGAAAATTTAATAAAATAATAATAATAAGTAAAAAGTTGATGAAAAATACGGGAGAATTTTTTATTGATTAATTTTCACTTACAAGGTGCTATTTATAAACTCCTTTACATTCAATTAGTAAATGTATTACATTCAATGAATTAAGTCTTTTTAATTACTCCATTTAATGATCTCCTGTTTATAAATGAAATAAAGAGTTTTATCTCATTATTTTAATATGTTTAAAGGGGTTATAGACATCCATTTAATGTATTTACAACACTTCCCCTTAAATGTCTTTTAAATAAAAATGTGCCTCATTAAAATATTTATTAGGAAAACTCACTGGGACAAAAACATTGGTAAAAGGAAAAGAGTACAACGTGCTTTAGACTCCCCTTTATGGCAACATCACATTACATCTTTGAGTCGACGCATTCTAATTTTGTTTCGTAGTCTTTCAATTGTTGGTGTTGGCAATCCTTGGTAAAAAGATCTGCTAAATTATCACTAGAACGAATTTGTTGAACTTCTATATCACATTTCTTCTCAAGATCACGAGTAAAGAATAATTTTGGTGAAATATGTTTCATTCTATCACATTTGATGTAACCACCCTTTAATTGAGCTATACATGCTGCATTATCTTTGTATAAGATAGTTGACAGATTTTCCTGTAAAGGCAAATTACATATCTTCTGGATATGTTGGATTAATAACCTTAGCCAAACACACTTTCGGCTTGCCTCATGCATTACAATTATTTCAGCATCATTTGAAGAGGCAGAAGCTAAATGCTTTGTCGAACGCCATGATATGGTAGTACCTCTACATGTAAATAAATATCCAATTTGAGATATACTTTTATGTGGATCCGATAAATATTCAGCATCATCATAACCAACTAATAGGGATTTTGAATCATTTGAATAAAATAACTCCATATCAATGGTCCCTCTGAGATATCTAAATACATGTTTAATTCCATTCCAATGTCTACGTGTTGGAGAAGAACTAAATCTTGCTAACAAGTTTACAGCAAAAGCTATATCAGGTCTTGTGTTGTTTGTAAGATACATCAATACTCCTATGACACTTAGATATGGTACTTTAGGACCAAGAAACTCTTCATCATTCTCGCAAGGACGAAGTTGATATTTATTCACATCTAACGATCGTACAACCATCGGGGTACTCAATGGATGTGCTTTATCTATATAAAATTTCTTTAAGATCTTTTTTGTTTAAGTTGACTGATGGACATGAATTCCATCTTTTAAATGCTCGATCTGCAGGCGAAGACAAAACTTTATTTTTCCAAGATCTTTCATCTCAAATTCTTGCTTTAAATAATTTACTGCATTTTGAAGCTCTTTAGAAGTTCCAATAATATTTAGATAAACATAAATAGCAATTATCACAAAGTTTGATTCAGACATTTTTATAAAAACACATAGACAAATTGGATCATTTTTATAACCTTCTTTTAACAAATATTTACTAAGACAATTGTACCACATACATCCAGATTGTTTTAATCCATATAATTTTTTTTATCTGATTGAGCAATTTTCCCGAGAAACTCTATATCCTTCAGGGATTTTAAATCCTCCTGAGATTTTCATACAAATTTCACAATCAAGTGTACCATACAAATAGGCTGTAACAACATCCATTAGACGCATGTCAAGTTTTTCACGTACTGCCAGACTAATAAGGTATCTGAACATGATTGCATCCACCACAAGAGAATATGCCTCTTTATAATCAATGCTGGGCCTTTGTGAAAATCCTTGTTCTACATGTAACGCCCTGAATAATTTATTTTTGTTTCTGTAAAATCTAACACAAATATGTATCTGCTTCAATGGTTAAGTGTTCTGGGTATGTGTGAGAGGTCTTGGGTTCAAGTCATACCTTTAACAAATTTTGGTCATTTTCATATCCAAGCTTTGCCCTTGTTGAACGGGCTTTTATAAAACTGTCTGTTAAATCGTATCAGAATGATCATGTTGGTTCGAGTGGTAAGGGAGTAGTGTGTTGAAGATCCCGTGTTCGAATTCTTGTGTTAGCGAGGTATTAATTTTTTCTCAGTTATCTGATAGAGTTCTGGTTGTACTGAAAATCTAAAGAGGTTGAGATAGTGGGTTGGTGGGATAAAATAATTGGATAAGTGTCATATCCCTGATTTTATTCTATTTTGTTATTTTTTTCAAATTTTCCAATTGGTTTCTCTTTCTTCCAAAATCAACTAACGTTAATTTTCTATTTCCCTTGTCGTTTTTTTTCCTCTTCTTTCCTTCGATTTTGCTTCTTTTTTGTCTGTTGTCGTATCTTTATTCTTATTATTTCTGTATTTGTTGAGCAATTCTGGTAAGTGGGTCTATGATATTTTGTAACTTGTGAATTCCAAACGTTGATTTGGATTATACTTTTGGCTTTGGCTAAAGGTTGAGTAATTAAGAGGTTGATTTCTGTATTTTTTGTAGATTAGGAGAAGGTGGTGAGCAGTGAAGTTGCGTTCGGATAGCCTAAATCGTGCTAGGGTTTGTTCGTATTGTCGGTAAGTTACTTGTGTTATTTTGGGTTTATGTGTTGCCTCGTAAATCGATTGCTAAATGGTCAATGAGCTGTTGTTTCTTAGGTTTTGGAGGGCTCGAGGTTGCTGTAGCATCTTAAACGAATCAGGTGTATACCCGAAACGCGAAAAACTGAGTTTCGATAAAAGCTGAAAATGACTATTGTCAACGCCACCGGGCGTGTGGCCGGCCGTGTGGATGGCCGTGTGAGAGACACGACTGTGTGGTCGACGAAGGCATGGCCGTGTGCAGCACACGGCCGTGTGGTGGCTTAAGTATGATCGTGTAGGCCATACGGACTAGGCCAAGTTGGGCGTGTGGGCCCACATAGGTGTGTCACACGGGCGTGCAAATTTTGGGCCAGGCCATGTGGGCCACACGGGCAAGGCCAATATGGGCTTGTGGGCCCACACAGGCATATGAGCCAATAATTCTGAAATTTTCCCTAAGGTCGCACGGGTAGTTCCAATCGACCGTGGGCCTATCGTAGGGTCGATAAGGGCTAACTAAACCCTAAAACTATAGATCTAATATTCTATTCTGAGTTTGATAATGCTATGCATTTCTGATTATTCTGTAATCTGTATATATGTATGTTAAGCATGTATAATCTGTTATTTCTGTATCTGTTTTGGGGTGGGGTTTGTATATGTGGAGGAAGTGTTCTGATGGCGATCATCGCCTATATTTTGGAAGCATAGCTGCACATTATCTGATATGTGTCATAATGACACGATATGGTGTGTAGGGCTGGTTGGGTGTTCTTAACCCTACATGGTGTGATGGGATGGTCGGAGTTGGTGTGTAGAGGATGGGGGTAGGATTCTGATTATCTGATTTGTATATCTAACTCTGTAACACCCCAAAATTTTAATTTTTGATTTCATATATGTGTGACACACAATGTGTATCTGCTTTAGTGGTTATGTGTTCTAGGTGTGTGTGTGTGAGGTTCCAAGTTCAAGCCTTACTTGGGCAAATTTTGGTATTTTTTATAAATAAAGCCTTAACCTTGTGCAAAGGGCTTAAATTTAATTGTTGGTAAGTTTACATTAGAATGGGCTTGCTGGTCTGGCGGTTAAGTGGAGCGTTGAAGTGTTGGAGGCTCTGTGTTCAATTCTCTGTGATGGCCTGGAGATAGTATTTTTTCTCCAATTTCGGCTAAGAGTTGTGTTGGGGCAAAATTCTCAGTAGTTGTGTTTTAGTGGGTTAATAGGGAGTGATTTTAGGAGATATTGGGGAGAGGTTATCAGAAAATAATCTGATTATCTTTTTGTTGCAAAAAAAATAGAGTTTCGATTTCTCTCCAATTCCCCAAACTTTTTCTGAAGTTTTCTTCTTCTTCTTCTTTTCCCTCCTCTGCCGATTCTTTCCCCTAGTTGCTGCCGAAATTTCCATTATTTTTCCCCTTCCGTTCCGTTATTTTTTTCTTTTTTTCCAATTGATTCGGTTGTTCATCGTTGGTTGCGCGTGTTCGGTAAGTAACGATTTTGTCTATTGTTAATCGTTCTTGGCTAATCTCTAAAAGGGGGATTCCTTTTTAGTGTTTAGGAGTTAATCAAGGAGCTGGTGGTTTTGAATCAACGCTGTGATTGTACGAAGTCGTGGTTACTCAAGTGAGGTAAGGGTTTTGCTAGGTTTTTAGTCGAGTTTCTTCCGAAATTGGTTGATTAAAAACGAATTAAGTGATTAATCTGGAGATATGTTGGTCGATTTTTTAGGTTCTGGAGGCTTAGGAGTGCTTACGCATCAGAAATGATACCAGGTGTGTACTCGAAACGTAGAAAACAGGATTCAGTGAAAAGCCAAAATTGCTTGTTGTCGAAAAATAAGAGAAATAAGAGGAAATGATGCGAAAAATCGTAGAGAAAGGAAATAAGGGTGTTATAAACTTAGAAATCAATATTTTGCACCTAAATAGTTTTGGACAGCAGCAGTAGTCTAACTTTGAAAAAACATCAAAAATAGTGGGAATTGAGTTAGAGGTTGAATAAAATATGAAATTAAATTTAATTGAGTCTAGTTTTTCATGTAAGAAAAAATGTAAGCAATGAGATTGTAAATCATGAGATATAATAAATTTTGTGAGATAAGGTTAGAATGATTTTGGGTTCCCCTATTCTGACTTTGTAAAATCATCAAAAATTGTAAAAAAATAATTAGGGACTTAAATTTATATGTTTAAATCCTTAATGAGTCTATTTTCAATAGAAACAAACAGAAACATCATCTAAATTCCGTTCTAAGAGATAAATAATTTTTAGTAAGGAAATGATGAAGCTGTTAAACAGCAGAATAAGGATAACTTTAAAGATTTTACTGTACTTATTTGATAAACTATAAATTTTGAAAATTTTAATGACTCAAAACATATATGAGTATTTGAGTCTAGTTTCAAAAAACATCAAGTGGATCTTAATTTGGAATTCTGTAGCTCAAGATATAAATAATTTAGTGATAATGACTCAAGTACACAGCTTTGAATGAACATATAAGTAAATAGTGAAAACATATATGAGTATTGAGCTAGCATGGGTTACTTTAAAAATGGATCACACGACCAAGGTCAATTTGGGCCGAGTGGGCCACACGGGCGTATGGGCCCACACGGGCAGATCACATGGGCGTTTGGGCCCATTTTTACCGAAATATTTTTAAAGTTGCACGGGTCGCCCAAGTCGACTGTGAACCTACTGTAGGGTCGGTAAGCGCTACTTAGACCCCTAAATGTGTGAAATTGACTGAATGAAATCTGTACTGGGCATGTTAATATCTGAACTGAATATATGTACTGAAATTGCATAATAACATGTCATCAATTGTGTGTTACATTGCATTGGGTTGGGGGTTGTTATTCGGAGGAAGTGTACTGAAAGGCTTTAAGCCTAATTTACTGGTAGCTCAGCTGCAAACTACTGTATTGTGCCGCATTCGGTACTACTTGGAGTGTAGGGATGGGTGGGTTGATTATATCCCCACATGGAGTGTAGGGTTGGACGAAGATGGTGTGTAGAGGCTGGTTGGGTAGGATTTTGCTACTGCATAACCGTTACTGCTACTGATACTGTGATGGGCTAAGGCCCTACTGCATTTTTGACACTGTACTAAGATGGGCTGAGGCCCAAACTGTCACTGATACTGAAAAGGGCTTAGGCCCAAAACTGTTGAACTGTGCATTGTGAATACTGGTTGTTTGTTTGTTTCTGCGGGATTACACGCTGAATTTACATAAACCCACCCTTTGTGTTTAATGTGCACAGCTAATCCCCAGACTTAGACGGATCGGTGCGACGGAGGACTCTATGGTGACCACACGGTTATTGGACTGATTTTATTTTTATTATTCTGGGAGTATTTTGTTGTAAATTGGACTTTTGGACTGTTTGCTTTCGTTTTGGTTTATTTTACTGTTTTCTTAAACTTTTGAACTACAACGAAAACTCGATTTCAATAAACACAACGTTTTCTTAAACGCGTACGATTTTCTCTAAATAACACGTTTTAAAAAAATCTGCTACAAAATATGTTTTTAAATCAATCAAAATTAACGAGGAATTTATTTTTGAAATTAACGAGAGGTAAATAGATGCTAATAAACTAAAACGACTTTAACTGGGTAAATTCAATTTCAAATCCCATTCCATGTGACATCCCTAGATTCGGCCATAATGTCTAGGCCGGGTTTGGGGTGTTACACACTAAGTCTTAAAGAAATTTATTGAGTTTTAAAGATATTCATCTTAATGGATATCATATTGAGACTATGAATGAGAAAAATATTGAATATCTATATATTACAAATGTTGAATGTGCAAAGAAATATGTTTTGGAAAGGCTACTTGCTTTTTCATCAGGTTTATATTATACACATATTAGTGCAATTGAGTCACATGTTACTACAAACCAGAAGTTTGTAAAACCACATACTTTTACTATTTGACATTACCGGTTAGGCCATCCCAAATCTATTATGATGCGAAAAATCACCGAGAATTCAATTGGACACCCATTAAAGAACCAAAAGATTCTTGAATTCAATGATTTATCTTGTGTCGCTTGTTCTCAAGGAAAATTGATTATTAGACCATCACCAGCTAAAGTTAGGATTGAATCTTCTGCATTTCTGGAACGTATTTAAGGTGATATATGTGGGCCAATTCATCCACCATGTGGACCATTCAGATATTTTATGGTATTAATAAATGCATCTAGCAGGTGGTCACATATGTGTTTATTATCGACTCGCAACCTAGCGTTTGTAAGACTATTTGCTTAAATAATTCGATTAAGAGCACAATTTCCAGATTATGCAATCAAAACTATTCTTCTTAATAATGCTAGTGAATTTACATCCCAAGCTTTTAATGATTATTGTATGTCAATTGGGATAAAAGTTAAACATCCTGTAGCTCATGTTCACACACAAAACAGTTTAGCTGAATCATTTATCAAACACCTCCAACTAATAGCTCGGTCATTGCTTATGAGAACAAAACTCCTTGTTACAGCTTGGGGATATGCTATTGTGCATGCAACAGTACTTGTATGCTTAAGGCCAACAAGTTATAATAAATACTCCCCATTACAATTGGCTTTTAGTCAGGAGCCAAATATTTCCCATCTTAGAATTTTTGGATGCGCAGTATATGTTCCAATTGCTCCACCACAACACACAAAGATGGGTCTTCAAAGGAGGTTGGGAATATATGTTGGTTATGAATCTCCTTCTATAATTAAATATGTTGAACCATTAACTGGAGATTTATTTACTGCACAATTTATTGATTGTCATTTTGATGAAATAACATTCCCAACATTAGGGGGAGAGAAAATACAACTAGTAAAAGAAATTACATGGAATGGATCATCATTATCTCTATTAGATCCTCACACAAGTCAATATGAACAAAAAGTTCAAAGGACCATACATTTGCAAAACATCGTCAATCAACTGCCAGATTCATTTACTGACCTAAAGAGAATTACAAAATCTCGCATACTAGCTGAAAATGCTCCAATACTAATTGATATCCCAATAGGGCAAATTGTTAGTGCAAAAGAAAGTAATCCACGCCTGAAGCGTGGAAGGCCAATCGGTTTCAAAGATAAAAATCCTCGTAAAAGGAAAGGAGCAATTATTCAAGATGATAATATTGTGGAGGCAAGTGTCCAAGAAGAGGTCAAAGATATAACTAATCAAAAAACCCTAGAAGAGGTTCAAATACCTGAAAATGGTGATAACGAAGAAATCTCAATAAGTTATGTTACTTTAGGAAAAAGATGGAATCGAAAAAATACAATTGTCGACAACAATTTTGCTTATAATGTTGCTATTGAAATAGCAAAAGAAAATGAGGATCCAGAGCCTAAATCTATTGAGGAATGTAGAAATAGAAAAGATTAGCCCAAATAGAAAGACGCAATTCAAGCAGAATTAAATTCACTTTCTAAACGCGAGGTTTTTGGACCTATAGTCCAAACAACTAAATATGTAAAGCCGGTAGGATATAAATGAATATTTGTGCGAAAACAAAATGAGAAAAATGAAGTTGTAACATATAAAGCACAACTTGTAGTGCAACACCCCCAAAATTGGCCTAGACGTTATGGCTGAATCCAAATATGTCACAAAGAATGGGTTTGAAAATAGAGTCGTCTCGTCAAAACATTCACGTTTCCTAATTCATATTCATTAATGTCAATTTTCGAAAATATTAATTAATCCATTTATGTGCCAAAACATAATTTGCAGCGGAAGTCTTAAAACCATTTTATTTTAAAAATGCAGTTCCTATTTTTAGAAAACCTTTGTTTTAGTATAAACCATAGTTTTTCGATATCAGTCATAGATAAGGTACTAAAACGAAAATCCAAACCCAAAAATCAGCCAAAAATTTCGGAGAGTCCAATTATTACAAAATTCTAGAATATTCCTTAAAATAAAAACCATAAACCTAATCAGTTTATGAACTCGTGGTCAACGAGAAGCTCTGTCGCATCGGTCCGCCTAAGTTTGTGGATTACCTGAATAGAACAGACAAACGGATGTGAGTTTTCGTAAACTCAATGTGTAACCCAACAAAATTAAGCATAAATGGATTGATAGAGGTAATAAAGTGTGCATAGTAAAAATTGAAATGTACAAAAATATCCAAATAAAGTTTTAGTTAAGTGATAAATTAAAAGTTTTGTTAACCTAATTATAATTTGGGTTCAAATCTCACCATATACATTTTTTTTATTGTTTTTTAAATAGAAAGATTAAACTACCCTTGAATAATCTAATTTTTTTTTTAATTATGAAATGACATTTCTCTAATTTTCCTAATTGAGTTTATGATCTGGTTGAGGGTAAGACTGACTCAATAAAACACTTAATAAATAGTATGTATATATATATGATTGATGGAGGTAATAAAGCGTGCATAATAAAAATTGAAATGTTTAAAAATATTAAAATAAAACCTTAGTTGAGTGGTAAATTAAAAAAAAATTCTAACCCAATTAGCAAAGGTTCAAATCCCATCATATACACTTTTATTGGTTTTTAATAAAAGACTAAATTACCCTAGAATAATATAAATTAATTTTAATTACGGAATGTCATTTTCATAATTTGCCTAACTGAGTTAGTGACCTGATTAAGGGTGACATCAACTCAATAAAACACTTTAAATTTTATAGTTATACAATTGTTTGAGATAATAAATTGTACATATTCAAATAAAAATATGTAAAATTTATTAAAATGAATCTTTGGTTGAGTGGTAAATTAAATGTTTTACTACTTCAATTAGTGTTGGTTCAAATCCTACCAAATTTATATTTTTATTGTTTTTTAAAAGAAAAAACTAAAATATCCTCGATTAGTATAATTTATTTTAATTACGAAAATATTTCTGTAATTTTCCTAACTCGAGTTGATGACCAGGTTGAGGGTGACACTAACTCAGTAAAACACTTAATAAATAGTACGTATATACAATTGATGGAATAATAAATTGTGCATATTAAAATAAAAATGTACAAAATTTATTAGAATGAAGATTTGGTTGAATGGCAAATTTAAGAATTTACTAATCGTTTCAAATCTCAACAAATGTATATTTTTATTGGTTTTTGTTAAAATAAAAATGCTAAAATAACCTCAAATAGTATAACTTACTTTAATTATGGAAAGGTGTTTCCATAATTTTTCTAAACGAATTGGTGGCCCGATTGAGGGTGACACCTGCTGAATATATAGTATAGATACAATTGATGGAAGTAATAAAACTTAAATAATAAAAAATTAAATGTATAAAAATATTAAAATAAAACTTTAATTGAATGGTAAATTAATGGTTCTTTCTAACCCAATTAGCCTAGATTCAAATCCTACCATATGAATTTTTTTATTAGTTTTTTTAAAATAAAAAGATTAAATTAGCTTTGAATAATACAAATGATTTTAATTACAGAAGAGCATTTACGTTATTTTCCTAATTGAATTGGTGGTGACTCAGTTGAGACAATGACACCAACTCAATAAAACACTTAATAAATAGTATAAATTATAAATTTTTTTAGTTAAATTTATATTAATTCATAGTTTTAGGATTTTGAAGAAATTTGATTACAATTTTATCATTTCTAGATAATTTTTTATAATTAAGTCAGCACATCATTAAGTTAGATGTATTAAAAACAATTTTTGATCTAGATACAAATAGTGAATTATTAGTAATACCATTTGGGATAGAGACCACCTCAGCTGCTTTCATGAATTTGATGGATAGAACTTTTCAATCGTATTTGGTGTGGTATTTATTGATGACAATTTGATTTATTCGAGAAATGAAACAGAATACGAATAACATTGAAAACAACATTACAAATCATAAGAGAGAAATAGATGTATATGAAGTTCAACAAATGTGAAATTCTAACTTTGGGAAGTATAATTTCTGGGGCACGTAATTTTTAGTTATAGGTATTTGTATTAAACCAAATATAATTTTAGCAATTGAGAACTGGAAACCTCTGAAGAATGTTATAGAGATGCACGATTTTCTAAAACCAGCTGAATATTATAGACGATTTGATAAAGGCTTTTTAATGATAAATTTTCTAATAACAAAATTTTGGCAGAAAGATGTCAGTATTGATGATTAAATATATGTCAACATAGTTTCAAATAATTGAACGCGATTAGACTTCTAAGGCCAGTATTGATGATAAAGGGAATTTCATGTTTTTGAAAATGTTTATGTGTGACGAAAGATTCAAATTTGAAACGAGATATCTTGTACGAGGTCCACAGCAATAAATATTTAAATTATTCAGGCAGTGATAAAATGTATCGACATCTGAAACAGTTGTACTAGTGTCTGAATAGGAAAAGACAGATATCAAAATTCATAGCTAAATGTCATCCTCGGTCTATTGAGTAACTAGAACGAGTGATTAGGAAGTCAGTTGTAAATATAGAACTTGTAATGGCCTAAATTCAAGGTTATCGGAACAATGATTTCGTAACCATAAATCTGATTTAAAGAGAAAATTATTTCAATATATTTGCATGAATATTTATATGATAGAAAAATCGTATTAAAATATCGATAAAAAAAATTTTACCGATTTAGTGGTTAGTTAGAAAAATGAATTATTGAAGGAATTGGGTAAAAAAAACAAGGTATCGAGACCTTGATCTCATAAAATTGAGTAGGAAATATTTTTATAAATATTTATAAAATGTTGATAATGTGGTATTAAAATTTCGTTAGAAAATTTTAATGTTTGGGTAGGTAATTAAATGAAAATGACTAAATTGAAAAAGGGTGTAAAAGTTATTAGAAGGATTAAATAGCTCAATTGTCAAATGAGGAGGGATCTAAAGAGAAAATAAGCCCAAAGGAGATATTTTGGGCAGCATAAGCTGAGAAAAATCAGGAGAATTACTGAAATAAGGGCAAAATGGGAAAATAACAAAATTTACTAAATAAAAGTAGGACTAATTTGGGATATCTAGAAATCTCTTCATTTTTCTTCATTCTCATCAGCCAAAAATGCCATAGGAGGGTTTTCTAAGCTGGTATTTCATAATTTTTGCACCAAGTGAGTTAATCCTTACCTTTTCCTTGTAATTTTTGTGTTTCTAAGAGTTTTACAACTAGGTCCTACTATTAAATTCATTAGTCTTTGATTTCATGGATGAAATTGAAAGTCACCATGGTTGAGTGATGTAAGTTTATTATGAAATAGAATGAAATTGAAGCTTTAATTTGTTTATGAGATGATTTCATTAGGTAATTTCAATAGAAATTAATTTTTAAGACCTAATTGTGAAAATGTTTGGAACTAAAGTCTGTTACTGAAATTCTGATTCCTAAAGGTTATAAAGTAATTTAAAGTGATAGAATAAATTGTTAATTGAGAAAAATCAGCTCAATTGAGAGGCTAATTGAGTAGGGACGAAATTATTATTTATTAAAAGCTTAGGGGAAAAATGGTAATAAACAGTTTGCACTAAAACAGTTTTGGACAGCAGCAGTAGACTAACTTTGAAAAATCACCATAAATTGTAGAAATAGAATTAGAAGATAAAAAAAATATGAAATTAAATCTTATTGAGTCTAGTTTCTCATAGAAGAAACAATGTAAGCAATAGATTTGTAAATCATGAGATATAATGAATTTTATGAGACAAGGCCAGAAAGAATTCAGGTTCCCCTGTTCTGACTTTGAAAAATCATAAAAAATTGAATAAAAACAATTATGGGCTTAAATTTATATTTTTAGAATCCCGAATGAGTCTATTTTTAAGAGAAACAAACGGAAACATTATTCAAATTCTTTATGAAGAGATAATTAATTTTTAGTAAAGAAGGGTCAAAATTGTCAAACAGCAGAACAGAGGTGACTTTAAAGAGTAAACTGTACTTATTGGCTAAACCAAAAATTTTGAAATTTTATGGTAAGAAGATGTTTGAGTCTAGTTTCATGGAAAATTAGCGGATCCTAATTTTGAGTTCTGTAGCTCAAGATAAAAATAATTTAGTGACTATGACTCAAGTAGATAGCTTTGAATGAACTATAAATAATAATAGAATTATAGAAAATGCTACATGTGAACATGAAATGTATTGAATTGATAATTGAATTTATTTATTTGGATCCGGAAAACTCAAATACAAAGCTAGATCGAAGAAAGGAAAAAGTCCCGGATTAGTAGATTTTGTATACGAACTAGTATCGAGTAAGTTCATGTAACTTGAATTATATTCTTAAATACTTGAAATGTATGTTATTGATGTGAATATAATTTGAATGTTCATTGTATGAAAATTGATGAAACATTGATATGTTTGACAAAAAGGGGAAGAAATCCCGATTGAATGAAAGGAAAATTCGATGGATCTCTGAAAAGGAATTGACGGTAAAAAGGATCTAGCCCGAACGGGTGATCCTATCCTGATATAGCCCTCCCGAAGAATATGTGGAAAGTGGATTTAGCCCGGACGGGTAATCCAAATTAGGGTCTGAATTTAGCCTGGACTGGTAATTCAGATCCAAGCTCATTAGAGTAATTGTCGTTGTAGGGGATTTAGCCTGGACTGGTAATCCCGACAATACTCTATGAGTTTATATTACAAAGGATTTAGCCTGGACTGGTAATCCCGCTGTAAAGATGAGGTTCACGGGAGTGTACTCTCTAGAATGGAAATGTGCGCACATGAATATGAATTGACGGACCTGGATTTGTACACTAAAGTGTACTTCTGAAAATCTATCGAAATTCCGAGTAATTCAACAGGATAAATATGGAAAAATAACAAGGAAATGGAAATCATGGTATTGATGAGCTCATCAATCATGGTATATATATATTATTGATACATGGAAATTATTGGACTAACTTGAATGTTGAGTTTGTGTATGTTAGGGTAATAGTGCATTGAATGGATATATGAATGTTTATTGCATTGTATTGAAAATATTAGGTAAGTATAATTCTTGTTACATGGGCTTACTAAGCACAAAGTGCTTACCCTGTTTTCTTTTCCCCTGTTTTGTAGTGTTAAGAGCTCGGAGGTCGGATTCAGTCGGAGACACATCACACTATCAACCCCAAGATTACGGTATATAAAGAAACTTTATTTTGGAAATCAATGACATGTATAAGCTAATAAAGTAAATGTTAATATGAAATGAATGTAAGGTCAGCCATTGGTATGGCTAACAAATCTTGGTTTTGGTATGTGTTGAGGTTATCTTATAAATATGCATGAATCTATTTTGAAGATATGTTGAATTGTATTGGTTGATGTGGATTGGTCTCGGTTTAAAATTTGCAGGGAAGGCTAGATATCTATAAAAGGACTATATTGAGTTAAAAAAAATTTGTAAACTCCTGTAATGCCTCGTACCCTATTCCGACAATGAATACGGGTAGGGGGTGTTACAGAACTCCATTGGATTGGTCAGAGTTAAACGAAAGAAAATTTGACGAAGATCAATTTGATACAAGAATTAGAAGAAAAAGTTAGAGTTGTATAAGATTACATTGGAATCAGAGAAAGTTATAATATCACAGTACCTAAAACTTCTTATTCGACAAAATTTCGATGATGAAATTTCTTAAGGGGGAGAGCTGTAACAGCCTGATTTTTAGTAGAGCTAGAAACGGTGGTTTTGGAACCCTGTTCTCCGATGATCGAGTCTATAAATATTATTAATTAATATTTATGAGTTAATTATAATATTATATTGAATTTTGGTCTGACTAATTTGTTAATTAAATAGTTGGTTAAGGTACAAGTGTTTCAACCCTAAAGTCAATAGTGTTGGAAAATGAGGTATTGGGACCTTGTTTCCGTAAATCGAGCCTGTAAGTATTTTTATTAAATATTTATGGAGCTTTTGTATAGGTGAATTGAATTTTGGATAGGAAATTTTGTCGAATTAGTGGTTAATTAAGGTATAAAGACTAAATTGTAAAAGTGATAAAAGCTAATAGTTATGGAATTTTAATAAATTGGATGACCAATTGAGCAATTGGCCCCTTTTAATTATGAAAAACGGTGGTGGGGATAAGCAATCACCCACCAGATTGACTAATTGAGGTTATTGTTGGTTAATTATTAATTAATTAAGTTTATTATAAATGATTAGTAAATAATTAGAATATATAAACAATAATTAAAGAAATGGTTTTAACCATCTTCATCTTCTTCCCCGAAAGTTAGAAAGGAGATAGAGTTTTAGGAAGCTTTGACATTCGGCCTTTGGTAATTCTTTGCATTAAAGTCTGTTTCTTGTAATTTTTATGTTTTTATGGTCTTGGGAGCTTGATTTAGTAACTTGTGTACCAATTTGCAAAACTGTTAAAGTTTTTAAAAGTTTTCATTGTTGAATCTTAAAGCTTTTGGTGCTAAATTGTTAGATTTTAAGTTTAGATATGGAAAAAATGACTATTTTGTAAAGTGAAATTGTCAGTTTTGAACATAGGGACTAAAATATAAATATTTCTAAATTGATGTTAAATTTCTATAAATATAGATAATAGAGGGATATAAAAGGATGTAATTGAGATCGATTTCGAAATCGAAGCTCAAATTTGAAAGATATGATATTTTCGGTTTTAAGGACTGAATTGAATAGAATGCAAAACTTCAGGGGATGTCCAAAAATTGAAATTGAATTGATACATTCTTATAATAGGTTGTTATAAGATGATTAGAATTGATAAATTGAAATGAATTATTATAGATCAATTGAGAAAAAAGAGAAATTGTAGATTAGTCTCTAACACATTGTCTATTGTCGTTTTTGTCAAGTAAGTTCATTAGGGACTTATATAATTCATGATAAGTTTGTATTATATTGTTTTATTTATTAGTTTGAATTGTTATGTAATCTTGGTGATTTTGGCATCTAAAAGACTAAATCGTAAAGAATGAATGATATGGTTATAAAAAATATATATGATGTACTAAATGGAATTTAAATGTATATATGGCTGGATGATATGGATATGATGGCATTACAAGGATTGAAATGAATGGAATATCGTAATTGAGCCCGTGTGAACTTAGTAAACGGTTAGAATACGAATAGCATGCCATTAGGGTCCAAACGGAAAAAGGACATAGTTCAATCGAAAAGAACGAAAACGGGTGCTGTGTTCGAGGATTAATACGATGGCTTGAAATCCAGCATATGTTGTGGATTCTCTGAAGCTAGTATTAGCAGCAACGTACTAAGCTAGTGTTAGCAACCCTAATCTAAAGCTAATGTTAGTAGCCCAAATATGTCAGCTTGTATAAACAAATGAGTGTTGTGATTGGGGATTAATTCGATGGTTTAAAATCCAACATGTGTTGTGGATTCTCTGAAGCTAGTGTTAACAGCATCAAACTAAGCTAGTGTTAGCAACCTTGATTCAAAGCTAGTGTTAGCAACCCAATAATATCAGCACATGTAATCAAATCAGTCCCGTGTATCTAATTTTGATTTATTAGGGTTCTCCAAGCGAAAACAGAAATGAAGACGTATATAAATGAAATATTACATGTTCAAAGTTTTGAATATAAAGTAGTTTATATATGTTATTTGATGGAAATTATGTATCTATATGATTGGACGATTATACTAAAAAAGGCCCATTTCCTACATTATTTACGAAAATGGGCCACTTTTTTTGTTTACTGAAATGGGCCAAAAAACCCAAAATGCGCCTACGTGGAAGCGTTTTAAGGGGAAATTTCATAAAAGTGTGCTGATGGGGATGGATTTTACCCCGTGTCAGTAAAAGCACACTGACATGGACACACTTTTGCCTGTTCTCAAACTAAATTTTCAAAAAAAACGCCATTTTTTTAAATATTATAAAAATAGACCATTTTTTTTTTGAAATTTTATGAAAATAAGCCTTTATAAAGACCCAAAGTGACAACATCATTTTTTTTTTTATTTTAAGGTGTCACCAATTAATATGGAAATAAAACTTACAAAATAGATCTTTATATAGACAGTAACGCCCCAAAATTCTTATGCCTGCTTTTGTAAAATCTTAACACAAATATCTGTCTGCTCCTGTGGTTAAGTGTTCTGGGTATGTGTGAGAGGCCCTAAGTTAAAGTCTCACCTTTAGCAAATTTTGTTTTTTTTTGGAATTAAGCCTTATCTCTGTTCAGTTGGCTCATATTTAATTGCCAGTAAATCCACAATCAGAATGAGCCTACTGGTTCGAGTGGTAAGGGAGTTGTTGTGTTGGAGGTCCTGTGTTCGAATCCCTCTGCGAGCGAGGGAGCTTATTTTTTCTCTGCTGACTGATAGAGTTTCGGTTGTATTGAAAGTCTGAGAGAAGGGGGTCAGTGGGAGGAAAATATAGGATTTGGGGGTTATCAGAAATTGCTATCTTTCTTTTTGCAAAATTTTCTCTCCCTCTTCCTAAGAAAAAACTGACGTTAGACCTCTGTTCCCTGCCATTTTCCTTTTCCTTTTCTCTCTTTCGGTTTCACTTTCCTTTGTCGGTTGTCACACTTTTTCTTTCGTTAGTCTTGTTTTCGTCGCACGTTTTGGTAAGTGAGGTTTTTCTATTCGGCAACTTATGGTTTCTCCAAATGTTGACTGGGGTTATACATTTGTTTTGGGCAGCAGCGAGTCAAGAAGATCGTGATTCTACTCCTGCGTGATAGTGGTTAATCTTTCGAAGTGCTGGAGTAGCGGTAAGTGGTTGATTTATGTTGGAGTTGGTTTCGGGTTTTCAGTTTAATCGTATGTAAAGACTAAAATTGAGCATTGTTTTGATGTGTTTTTAGGTTCTAGTAGGCTCGGGATAGTTTTCGCATCCAATTGATACCAGGTGTGTACCCGAAATGCAGAAATCGAGGTTTTAACAAAAGCCAAAAATGGCCACTGTCGATGCCACACGGGCGTGTGGTTGCCCGTGTGGCAGGCCGTATTTGAGGACACGGCCGTGTGATCGACGAAGGTATTTGAGGACACGGGCATGTGGGCCCATTATACTGAAATTGTCCGTAGGGTCGAATAGGTCGTCCTAATCTATTGTGGACCTACCGTAGGGTCAGTAAAGGCTTATTAAACCCTATAACTAAGTGATTTGTTAGACCGTAGTACTATTCTGAGCATGTTTATGCCATGTATATCTGCTATCTGTTTATATAAGCATGTTCTATCTGTTAATTCTGTATGTATGTTCTGAATCTGTTTTAGGGTGGGACAAATATATGAGGAGGAAGTATTCTGACCGGCGTTAAGTGCCTTTATTATGGAAGCTTGACTGCATATATTATCTGATATGTGTCTTAATGACACGATGTGGTGTGTAGAGAAGGGTGAGTGTTTTTAACCCCACATGGTGTGATGGGATGGTCGGAGATGGTGTGTAGAGGATGGGGGTAGGATTTTGCATATTTGTATCTGTATCTGATTCTGCTATTGTATCTAAAAAAGACATGAATCTGTGTCTGTATCTGTTTCTGGATCTGTGTATGGTGCTTGTATGCTTGCATGCCTGATTCTAATGGGTTACATACTGAGTTTTCGTAAATTCACATCTGTTTTTTTTCTGTCAGGTAATCCTCAACCTTAGGCGGATCGGTGCAGCGGGACTCAGCGGTGACCACATTTCCGTAAAATTGATTTAAATCAGTAATTTATGGTTTTTATTTATATTTATGGTAATCATTTTAAGAGTTGTAATTTTTTTTTGAGGACTCTTTGGATTGTTTGGTTTTAACTGGTTATTTTTGGATTATTTGACTATTTAATCACTTAGCGAAAGCTTTTTATTTAAAACAACAGTTTTTACGCAACAATGGTTTTCCTAAAAACACGACTGCGTTTTCAAACATAAATGATTAAAGCTTCCGCTGTAATAAGTGATTGGCAAATAAACTGTTTAAACAACGTTTTCTGTATTAAACACGAAGGAATGTGGGTTTTATAAATGATTAGTTAATTAAATCAACCTGTTTTTCATGTGACATCACCAAATTCAGCCATAACGTCTAGGCCGGGTTTGGGGTGTCACATAGACCCAAAGTCTCATTTCCCTTATTTTCTTAAGCAACATAAGATGTGAGATATGTGTATATATAGAGCCATGAATAGATTTGCAACTTGTTCCTAGACAATATAGGATTACTTCCTTTTCTAACTAACAACATAAGATTAAATGCTACACTATATTTTATAATTTTTTTATAAAACAATTTCTACTTTTTTATATTTTGTTAACATTTTCTCATATTATAAAATTATCTTTTGAGATCTTTAATCTTGTTGCATTTTAGAATTGTTAGCATATACAAAAGGACTATTAAAAAAAAGAGAATAAATTGCACATATGAAACTTGTACATGCAATAATCTTCTATTCAATTTTAAATGTTTGAAGTTAATAACCATGCAATTTTAATTTTTAAAATAATTTTCCATTATTTAAATTTAGAAGTTATACTTTTAATCTTTTATTAATTATTTTATTTTATATTATGAACGTTTGATTAATAAATAAATGGTGAGTATTGGGTACTCAAATAGTATATTTTTGTACTTTTAAAAATTGATATATCTTTTCTAAATATTTATTTATTTTTAATATTTTACTATACTCATTAATTTTTTTAATCTTAATTTTAATTTAATTTTCATCACCTAATGAATGCTGATAAATTTATTTCAAATGTATTTTGACTAGATAGATACTCTATTTAAACATAGTATATAATTATGTTAAATAAGTTTTTTTTATAGAAATATATAATATACATAAAATATAATAATTATTTTTTATATTTTTATATCTAGATTAAATTACATTAGCAGTCACTTAACTATGATTTTTTGGCTATCGAATTATAAAAACTTACAAAATGATCACTCAACTATTAGTAATTTTTTAAATATTTATTTTTTTAATATTTTACCATACTCATTTTATATTTTATAATTTTTTTACTTATAGAGTTTAAAAGTTTTATTTCTATTGTAACAAATGTTAACTTTTTGTAAAAAAAAAATTAAACTCTATAAGTAAAAAATATAAATATAGTGTAGCCTTTAATATTATGTTATTAGTTAAAAGAGAAATGAATCTCACATTGTTTAGGAATAAACTGGAAACCTATTCATGAGTTTATATATACACATATTTCATATCCCACATTGCTTATAAAAATAAAGGAAATGAGACTTTAGGTCTATATAAAGATCTGCTTTGTAAGTTTTATTTCCATATTAATTGGTGACACCTTAAAAAAAAATAGTGTTGCCACTTTGGGTCTTTATAAAAGCTTATTCTTGTAAATTTTTTAAAAAGTTGGTCTATTTTTATAATATCTAAAAAAATGACGTTTTTTGAAAATTTAATTCGAGAACGGGCAAAAGTGCATCTACGTCAGCGCGTTTTTGCTTACACGGGGTAAAGCGAGTCCCCGTCAGCGCACCTTTTTGAAATTTCCCCTTAAAATGCTTCCACGTTGGCACGTTTGGGTTTTTTGGCCCATTTCGGTAAATAAAGTTTAAATTGGCCTATTTTCGTAAATAAAGTAGGAAATGAACATTTTTTGGTAAAATGGTCATATGATTGTGATATAAACTCATGTTATGGAATTTCACTAACCATTGATGTGTTTATTAAATTGCATATAGAGGAATGTGATGCTAAAGGAATTTTAAGCTTAATTTCAATGTAGAACATTTACCTAATTGTTGAAATATCCTTTGTCACAAAATGGAATATCCTTTGTCGCAATGTCGGTTAGTTTGTGAAGCTGCAACATTGTGTGGTCCGACGTCGTGACATGACAAATTATTTGGTGACATCATGTTATGGAGATAGTGATGTCACGACGTCGAATCCAAACTTTTAAACCTTATAATTTGGTCCTAATTAGTGCTCAAGTCATTAAAAGAGCTTTCGTAAGCTCGACTAAGGTTCGAATTTGATTGTGTATCATAATATCTAGGTGTTTATGACAAGATTGGATACTTGAAAGTTTTATTTATGGTGAACTTGTTCTGACATTTTAAAAATGTTACAAAAAATGTCCCTATTTGATCTCGGGTTGACTTTAAAGCATTCGTATAAGACCCGGGAAAGAATGTTCATGTTTCATGATTGATTATGTAAAATTATTATTTTACTGTGAATTTGTTAGTAGTTGTTCCAGTAATGAATGTTGCATCTTATTGTTCGAACCCAGCGATCGGGTCAAATAAGAGGTGTTACAATATAGGTATCTAATGAATATAATATCTTTAATATAAGCTCCTAATATAAAATTTCTATTCATGTAATGATATGAAGGTTTTTTTCCCTTTGTATTCTCTATATTCATTTTACAAGTTATGTTTAGGGTTAATGACTTTTACACAATAAGTTTGTCTTCAAAATTCAAACTTATGTCCCCTCTTAAAGGTGTAATGTATCTTAACACTGTACCCAACACTAATTAACTAATATGAAAGTTTAATTAAGGACAAAATATATACAAATTTCTTGTACTTTGTGGCTTTTGCGCATTTAATCCTTTTACTATAATTTAATTTATTTTTTTAAATGTGTATTTTTAATCTTGTGCTCAACATTTTTCATTAATTGCATCAACAATTTTTTTAGCAAAATTCTATGAATAGTTTAAAGTGATTTTAAAAAAAAATCTTATATGTTGCGTTTGATAAGAGTATTATTTTTACACATGTTTTAATATATAAGTTAGTAAAAAAATTAATTCAATTAGTAATATTTAACCACATCTATGACTTTTTTTTTTAGCAAAAAGAAGAAAAAATTTTCACTTATTTTGAAGATATCTTATTTTTTACAAAAGTTTTTACCTATCTTTCTAATTTAAAGTTTAAATTTGTATAAATTATTCTTAATTTTAGGTGTACTTGGTTGGGTGGAAAAGTGAAGGGATGGGATGAGGGAGTAAAAAAGTGGAAAGAAAATAAAATTTTAAGTGTGCTTGGGGTAAGAAAAGTGAGAGGAAAGAAAATAAGAGAGATGATCATTTTTCATCTTAATGTATAAAAATCAATCCTTCCAAATTGAAAGGATAAGAGGAGATATGTATTAGTTTAAATTTATGTATTTTTCGAATGTTTTTCTTTTTTTTTTTTCATTTTTCAATTCTACCATATAAAAAAAATGCTTTTCCCTTTTACTTTTCCATCTCTATTACCAAACAGACTTATAAAAAATTTATGTTTTCTATCCTTCTAATTTTATACCCTTTCAATTTTACATCTTCCCATATTTCTTTCCACTCTATCAAATAAAATTTTTATGTATAACTATTATAATATATAATTAATAAATAAGCTTTTTTCTCAAGCGAGACAATAATATTGTACTATATTCACCTTAATTTTTTTTACAATTGGATAAGATAAATATTATACATATTATTTTTTTATTGTGAAAAAAATATTTAAATCTAAAAGAAATCAAAGTTATTATTTGACGAAAAAAACGTGAAACTAAAAAAAAAGAGTACATACATAAAAGGGAGACATTCCATAGAATTAAAGCTCGAATTAACCCTTTTGCCACAATCATTGTTTAGCAATGTGTGAAGGAGTTGTCGGTTGATGGTTCATTCCTTGGATACTTGTGGGCATTGGGCCCACTTCCTCCTCAGGCTGTGATGTGGACTGCATGAATGCATGAATGTATCTTCACTATTCACTAAAATTACTACCTTTTTAACTCTCTGTCAGTTTGTCACCTAAAGTTTCATCTCAACTCATTATTACTGAATAATAAACATTAGCACACCACTTTTCTTACTTCTCCTTTTAAATTTAAATTTTTTTTTTTATTTATAGAAGCAAAATCTCTCTGTGTTGGTGGGGATCACTCAAAAGGCAAAGAAGCATGTGAAAATTAACTATAGAAGTCACTTGGGGCTTGGAGATACCTTTGAAAGCAGCATTCTTTAAAGTCAAGGATAAGGAATTGGACCCCAAATCATACCTATATCCACACTACTCATTTCTTTTAACTTTAATTCAATCATTTATCTCATTTCTTTTAAATCTTGAATTTTCTAAATATTAATATTGTATCAATCAAGTTATTTTATCCATTTAATTATTAATTTAAGTGTTAAATAACAATCTAAAATTAGCACGAGACATATATAGATTTGATGTGTCAAATCTAATTTATACTATTCGATTCTTTTACACATCAAACTCAAATTGTTCATGCGGTAAGTAAACATGTTTTTACAATCAAATCCATGTGTATTAAATATGTTAGCATTTAACACCCAGGTTGACGATTAGGCTAATGGAAAGACCTTACTGATTCAATATCGATATTTTAAGGATGCAGTTAAAATATTTTAAAATTTAGAAACTAATTAAATATTTGGGTGATAATTTAAGGATATTTGATAAAATTAGTCCATTTCTAAATATCTATATTTTATGTGATCTAGAATTTCTTTTGGATATATTTGTGTCATATACTCGTTAAAACATACGATAATGACCTGTTACTTAACATGAGGGCATCATTATCTACTCCAATAGTATCCCAAGGCTTATTTAAGACAAGTATAAAGGAAATGACATAAGCTGATGAATGCTGAGGATATCATCAAATCATAATATATCTAACTTATTAATAATCGTTATAAAAATATAATCAAAATATTAATTTTATTTTAAATTTAAATTTAAATTTAAATTAAAAATATAAATAAATATAATATAATAACGGCATAATACTAATAAAAATAAATATGTAATTTTTCTCTACTTTAATTTTCTTATATGCGTTTATATATATGCACACAACTATATTTTACGATACAGCTTTATCAATTAATTTGGTTTTGTTAATTCTTTTAAAAATTTCACGTACCTCATGTCTTTTATGTATTTATTTTTTAAATTTTGTTATATCTTATTGGACATTTATCATTACCCTAGGCCTACTTGTAAAGTTACTTACAGCATATCAAATAAATTACAGTTTTTAATATAAATATATATTGATCCATAAAGCGATACTTAGATTAAAAGAGTTCAAACAGAGTTACGGTACATAATAATAGTGCAAGTGGCATCAACCAGCAAAATAGAGTAGAGTTCAACCGAAGCTTCATTACTGATAAAGAAAAAGTTCAAGGAAGTCGAAGGCTGAAAATTGCTTCCTTTACGTGCACCATAGTTTGCTCCCCTAAATATATGCTTCAAGGTCCACTGCTGGAATGGTGTAGGAGAGTCCTGCAATCATTTATCAATGTTTGCAACAAGTGATTATTCTGCAAAGGAAGAACTAGGCTTAATATAGCAGATGCATCAATCTCTATTTCAACTTTGTGTAAATCTGTTAACCGCAATGTAAAAGCCCGTTTTTCAGTAATGCCAAAAACTATGGTTTCGAAACTCTGTTGTTCAATGGTCAAGTCAGTAAATATTATTAATATTTACGAGTCTATTTTAGTATTATATTAAATTATGGTCTAGGGATTTTATTGAATTGATAATTAATTTTGGTACAAAGACTAATGGCTAGTTTGGCAATGTTTTTGAAAAGTGTTGTGGAAAAGTGCTTTTGAAAATTTGAGTGTTTGGTAT
The DNA here is from genome assembly GCA_005393395.2 of Gossypium australe. Taxonomy (NCBI): domain Eukaryota; kingdom Viridiplantae; phylum Streptophyta; class Magnoliopsida; order Malvales; family Malvaceae; genus Gossypium; species Gossypium australe. The sequence continues at coordinate 114,307,121 of CM016623.1, read as the reverse complement.
TGCTGTCAAAAAGTGCTTTTGAAAAATAAAATGTCCATTTTAGACATGATATTATAAAGTAATAAAAATGTATTTAAATAATGTTCAAATTAGTTAATGTTATGATATTTTAGCAAAAAATAAAAAAAAATTTATTATAACTTATTGTTAATATTTTAATATATAATATTAATTTTAAATATTTCTAATTAATTAATATTAATTATTTATTAAATTTAATTAGAATATATAAACTATATTTAAATATTTAAATATAATAATTAAATATTTGTAATTAGGTATTGACACAATTGTATTATTTTAAAAATTATTTTTTATTTTTAATTAATGCTTTTAACACATTTGTATTATTTTATTTTAAAATGTATTTGAATATATAACTCATTTTAGATATTAACATAACATAGAAAACATAAACTTGACAAATTAAAGTATTACATATATTTGTATTAAAGTTTCAAAAAGGGATAATATTTATATACCAAATATAAATACTAAAAAATTTACAATAGCATTTACAATTTAAAGTAAATTCATTAAACTAGATGCTATAGCATCTCTTGTTAATTCCATTTCAAAACCACTTGAATTGTTTGGTTCACCGTCATCATCACCATCATCATCGTCGTCGTCATCATCATTACTTTCTCGACCATGCGCATTTTCTGAATCAATAATATTCTCATTTGCCCAGTTAATATTTTCGTATTCCATAAAATCTGCATCATTTTGACCGGCATGTTTTCGGATAAAATTGTGTATCGTCATTGTAGCAACAACGATAATCATCGTTTGCTTTTCAAAACTATAACTTGGCATATCCCTTAAAATGACCCTTTTTTTTCAAAACACCAAAAGTTCGTTCAATCACACTACGTAATGATAAATGTGAATGATTGAATATCTCTTCTTTACTAGATACTGGTCTACCTCTACGAAAGTCAGGTAAATGATATCGCTGACCTCTATATGGTCCGAGATAACCTTTCATTTGAGGATATTCAGAATCAACAAGATAATATTTTCCTACATGTCAAAATATAACAAACAATTAATTCAAGAATTATTTTTATAAAAATTATCAATTAAAGAACTTATATTTTATTATTTAAAAAATCACATATAAATAAAATATCTAACCATTTGGTGGGTACGAAAATTTGTATTTCGAATCTCGAATTGCATCAAGAAATATTCTAGTGTCATGTGCCGACCCTTCCCATCAAGCCATGACAAAGGTGAAACACATATTAAAATCACATATTGCCATAACATTTTGAGTCGGGATACCTTTTCTTCCAATATAGGGAATTTGTTCATTTGGTGGAAGAATAGCGGAAATATGAGTACCATCAATTGCACCTATGCAATCCTAAACAAATAATCATATTAGTCTCGTGCATATTTTTAGTTGACCAAAAATATTAAAAATATAATAAGATAAAACTAAATTTTAACCTTAAAATGCGGCATATATCTAGAATCATTAAGTATTTGTTCGGGTATTGAGCTAAAAAAAGGATCTTCGGGTGCAATTAGATCAGTGGCCATCCTTGAAACTTTCTCAAGCTCAATTGCAAAGTATCGACTTATTATTGATCCAGACATTTGAAATCTTTCTCGACATTGGGAAACTTTTGCACCGGTGCCCAAGATGTATAAAAAAATTCCCAACATTTCACTAGAAAATAAGTTTCTTGAAGTTTGCAAGTTGTATCTTGTCTCCAAAACTCTCAACAAACTTGTGAATACCATTTTAGACATCCTAAAATTAATCATACAACATGATTCGTGACCGTCAAGGATCTCTCGAATCCATGTCTCAGCTGACTGTTTTGAATTCATGCATGGTTGCTTCAATATATACTTCTCATAATATAATTGCACGGAAGAAGATGCAACAACAAATAATAAGTTAAAACATTCCATGCGTTGTAAAATCTCTTTCTTTTCCCTTTCATCACCACTTTCATCACCGCTGTAATTCTCAACTATACTCATCACCTGTGAAAAAAATTGAACATCCAAAATCATATATAAACAACTATTGATAAAACTAATTTAGTATAAATAAGTAGAACATAAATTCAATATCCAAAGACCAAACATAAACAACTATTAATAAAACTAGATTACACATAAATAAGTAGAACATAAATTCAATATCCAAAAACCAAACGTAAACAACCATTGATAAAACTAGATTACACATAAATAAGTAGAACATAAATTCAATATCCAAAAAACCAAACATAAATAACTATTAATAAAACTAGTTTAGCATTTTTGTTTAGTCACATAATAGATATCTCTGAACCCTAGAAGATCAGAAAATTTTCAACTATCCTCCATTTCCGTCTTAAGCCACAAAGCTTTAATCTTGGGATTAATTGATAAAAACATAATTCGTTTTTCCTTATTGAGTAATAATCTAAGTACGAAAAAGTATAGCGGACTAGCTTTTGGAACTTCTTCCGACATGCTGTCGAGCACTTTGACTGCTTGTGGAATACCATATGGATCCATAACAGGAGTCAAACTAGATGTGGCTTGACTCATATGTCAGCTGCATTGCATAATTTTTCTATTTGACTGGACAATCTTGCAGCCCCTCCAATTTGCTTTGAGGATTTCTTTCTTCCAGTTTTAAAATGTGAACTTGATATCTCAGGGTTTTTTCTTTTTTGACCGTTTCCATCAATTTGATCATCATTTGAAATGTGAACATCATTTGAAATGTGAACATCATTTAAAATGTGAACATCATTTCTCACATTTTCTTCTTCATTCTCTTTAGGTATTTCATTGTTAACATCCTCCAAAAAAATCACTACAGAGTGTACCAGAAGAAGGTGCTCATGCTTTATCACCTGTTGCAACTATCCCCATGAACATTTGGTCCAACTTCCCTTCGAATTCAGGATCAATGGCCGATGTTCTAAATTTTTGAGCTTCAGGCGCAACCTACATATAAGATGATAGTTTAATAACAGTAATTATCAATAACCTCATAAATAAGATAAAAACAAAAATATTCAGAATCATTAATGTACCTTTAGCCTACTCTCCCACCAATCATCTGGCGCATCAATGGTTCTTTTTAGAGGATTCCACCCTAGACCAGTATCTTCGCCTTTAAGTTTCTTCCAAGCTTTCCATTCTTTTTTTAAGGCATCCCACCTATTTTTAAGTTATTTTTTTGAAAAAACCTTGCCCGCTTCCATCTTTTGTGAAATGAATACCAGGCCTATTGCCTTTCAATATCTCTTTAATACAAATATCACAAAATATTTCTGTCAATCTCTTATCCCACATTGCTTTCACTTTTTCACCACTAACTTCAACCGCTGAAGTACTCATCTATTATGTATACGAACAGATTTGTTTTAGCCAGTAAAGCAATCAAGAAAATCAAATGTCACATAAGTATATATTTTTACATGTGTATCAAAATCAAGATAAGATCCTAAGAAAATCAACTTTTTTTCTCAATCAAAATCAAAATCATTGTTAGCAACATAAAAAAAAAATATCCAAGCATACTATGATCGATCCTACCCATGTCTGACATATTTTCAGACTTGTCCCGGGTAATATAAATTAGCACAGCATATCCAAGCAATATATCAGATCATAAACATCATCTGATCTATAAACTATGACAGCTAAAAAAAATAAACTATAAGATGTGTATTGAAGTAAGTAAATCTCTAATACTAAACTAAAACAATAGTCAAAATTCAATGAATAAAAAAAATATCTTTAATCTACCGAAAAAATTCTAATGGTGGCAACTATGAAGAAGCCATTTAATATTAGTTTTTTAACATTAAATCCTATGAAAAGTTGACAATTACCTTCTTGATGACCAAGAGAAGTAGATGCAACGGAAATGGTTCCTTCTTTAGCTTCCAGCACTTAAAAAAAAAAAGAAAAAAAGAAGAAGCAAAGAAACATTAATATTGCAATTAATGTGAATTCCTTTTTCACTTCCAGATACAAATATATTTAGAAAACAACATATACCTCCTGCGTTTTTGCACTGCACTTAGTATAAGCTGTTGATCTGATCAGCTTTTGTAGCTCCTCCCCCTTACGAATTCAGAAAGAAAAGGAAAAAAGTGTAAGGCTAGATAATTGCAAATAATAGAAGTCCATGCAACAAGAAAACAAGTAATAACTGCATAATATTTTAGGAAATTATGGACTATAAAGAAGTAATAACCACAAAGTTGGTAACAGAAAAGTGTAAAAGATAACATTGAACAATGCTTATAAAACAAAAGGAAGACTGATAAACCACACACCACCTTTTGGTAAGCCATGGAAATCCCAGATACCAAAGAAAACCCACCCAGACTCAGAGTCAAGGAATTCCCCCTCCCCAAAAAAACCAGAAATACAAAGTCCTTGAGATCCAGAACCAACATATAGAAAGTATTAAAAAAATGGGTAGAAGATGGACAAGAAAGACATACCAAAACTTATTTAGATTGTTTTACTTTGAGTAGGGTTTCGGATGGGATTTGCTAAACCTTCGTTTCTCCCTCCTCAAACGTTCCATTGCAACAATAATAAGGGACAACCATAGTAAAATAGTAACTTAGAATGTCGTATAATTAAAGATAAAGTAGTAGGCCATCCCTTTACTTTTAAATTAATATTAAGTAATGAAACAATACTAATCATTTCTCAATTTTAGCATTGCAATTATCAGTCATTGGTTTTATCTAGCAAGTTGCCAAGTTATTTTAATATCAAATAGTGGTTTGTTTCATCTGGTTTGGCCTTTGAAGGCAATGTCCATTAGCAAAGGAGCTGCTATAATATATATACTGCTATACCTTAGATAGCGGGCTTTGCAAACCTCAAACAAGACTCATAAAAAAACTTCACATGCATCTTCCAATTAAACCAATAATGTCATGAACCCACAACTAGTTAAATCATAACTTGATAAATTTTAGAATTGTAAATTTTCGCTGAGACCACATAAAAATTCTAAACAATTTATTGCTAATTCTTCTAATATGTATATCTCAAATCGTTACATCAGTATTATTGATATCAATAATCTTAAGACATATAATTAAATTTATCTCTTATTAAAAAAAGTCATGCAAACAACTCAAATAAATTTATTCTCTAATACCTCTCACGCATGATTATATGCACAAAGACAGAAGCAAAGCTATTTAAAAGAAAATATGTTAACTTACCAAGCTTTGTTCGAACAAGAATTATTGGTACATTAGGGGCATAATGTTTTAGCTCAGGAATCCACTGGAAACAAGCAGAAAATAATTATCAGCATGCGATAAATTAAATGTCAATGTAAAAAGCATTCTCTTTGTTTGAATTTTCCGGATTCAAACTTCAACAATTGGTTTACTGATGCATCGTTTAGCAAATCCTGAAGATCAGTGAGTGGACTTAAAAATGGAAGTTAAGAGCAGGTAGAGAGCAGATAGTGAACTTAAAAAGGACCTTCTAATTTCTCCCATATAAAAGCAAACAATCAGAAAAGGGGTACAAGCAAAAGAGAAAAGGTCAAAGAAATGTGAAAAAATTAAACTATATTTCATAATTATTTCATAAAATCAAACAATAAAAAAAAAACTAAAGCATAATGAACAATTAGAAGAAGAAGAGAAGAAAAAAAAAAATAAACTTATCGTGGAGAAGAAAAGAGGAACAAAGAACCAGAGTACAAGTTCAGACAAAGGAAAAAGGGGAAAAAAATCTAACGTGAAGGAGAAAAAGTGTAAGGTTAAAAAGGTAAAATACCAGCCAAAAGCACTTTTGGCTTGAGAAAAGCTAAAATTTTTTGCTTTTTTATATGTGAAAAAGCACTTCAAATTAGAAAATTTGCTCCACTGATATATGTTCTTCATTGCTTTTCAGAGAAAAGCATTTTTTTGTGGAAAAGTTCATCCCAGAAGCAATGGAGAATGCAGCCTAAATCGTAAAAGTGATAAAAGGTAATCACTATTGTAACCAATTTTAAATGTGGTAACCGGTTGGTAAATTTCTTCATGTATATAAGGTTATAATTTATAATTAAAATTGTAAAAATGATTAAAAATTAGTAATTAAAGCTTATAGTGAATGGAAAGACAAAGATCACATTCTCAATTCTTTCCATCATCGAAACCTCATAAGCTCAATGGAGAGAGAGAAGAGTTTTAGGGTTTTGACATTTAATCTGGTAAGAAATTTTAAGTTATTTTTTTGTAATTTTTATATTTTTGATATCCTAGGAGCTTGATTTAACTAGTCTAGGGATTAATTTGTGAAACTTTTGAAGTTTCCAAAGGTTTTCATTGTTTAATCTTGAAGCTTTTGGTACTAAATTGTTAGATTTTGTGCTTAGATATGAAAAGAACTAGTTTGTTAAGTGAAAATTGTTAATTTTGAGTATAGGGAATAGTGTGTAGATATTTCAAAATTGACATGAAATTTCTTTAATTATTGATATTAGAGGGTTGTGTAAGGATGAAATTGAGATTGATTTTGAAATTGAAGCTCAAATTTGAAAGTTATTACAATTTCGATTTTAGGGACTAAATTGAATAAAATATAAAACTTGAGGGAATATTCGATAGATGAAATTGAAATGATACATAGCTATAGTAGGTTTTCAATTGATGTTTGGAATTGATAATTTAATTAAATTATGATGTAGATCAAGATTTAAACAAGATTTAAACCAATCGGAAGATATTCGCAGAAGAGGAAAAATTATGATTAGTCCTTGACTCCTTATTGGTTGTTGTTTTTGCCAATTAAGTTCATATGGTGTAATTATGCTTTTATTCTTATGTATCTTATATTGTGAGAATGTATATCAGTTTTAGTGAACTTTGAATTGTTTACAATTTAGTATTAAAAGGTGAGCATGGATTAAATTGAAATGGAATAAACATGAATTCACATGATGGGAATTACCTCGATGAAACTTCGTAAATTTATCGTACACATGGTTACAAGATTTTTTTCGACAATTTCGAGATCCAACATTTGTTGGGGACTCGAAGGTAAATGTGGCATAGGTTTAACTCGGACGAGTAACCAAATGACGTTTTAAAAGTTTAGCCTGGACGGGTAACCTTACATGTATATATAGCCTTATCCAGGCTATTTGATGTGTCAATAAAAGGTTTAGCCCGGACTGGTAACCTAACCCAAATGGATATAACTAGCTGGGAAGAGCAGCAAATGTGATTAGTACCAGTGTATTCGAGTTCTTTTACAATGTTTCATCGGGTAACTTACGAGATTTGAAATGTGGAATTGAATAACATGATATTTGCTTAATGATCATAGGTAGTAAAGTGGAAGACTTAATAACAAGTTTAAGTATACATATGTGATTGAAATGTGGATGAGTTGGATTTCAACGATATAAAATGTTATACTTAGCACTTGATATGTTGTATGATTGAATATGAATCAAGGTCACCTAGTTGTGATTGCATTTTAATATGTTAGGTAAATTTGATTATTCACATTAGTTTAACATATGTACTTGTTGTATGAGGTAAGTTGATTGTTTATATACATATGAACTTACTAAGTATTAGTAATGCTTATCCCGTTGCTTTCTTTCCTATTTTTTTTTTTACATTTTTTGCTTGCGGAACGTGTTGATCAGATCCATGAGGAGTTCACGCTATCCATCTCCTGATTCAGTAGACTTTTGATCATTTGAACTTGGTTATATGTGGCATGTGCTTAGAAGTGTCAAGTTGTTTGTAATGTTAAGCATGGTTTGAGACATAGTTGATTATGAACACTTATGGTAATTCCAAATTACTCATGTTCATAAGTTGGATGCCATTTTATTTACATATATGGATTGAAAATCAAAATAAGTAAAGTATGCATGAACTAGTTTATTTTATGAATGGAATAAATAGGTTGTATGGTTTGTAAGGATGCATATGACCTATGACTTGGTTGGTTTGTGAATGGTTAATTGTAACTTTGATTTATAGGTGAAATTATCATGTATAGAAATATGGTATAATATACTTTGTATGTTTTACTTAGGTAAAGGTATAATAGTTGATGATTTTATAGGTTGTTAAGCTTTAGCAAAGTGTTCGATTGATGTGTAATGATTTGAATGATCTTGTGAAAGGTTAAATAGATGCTTTGATACATGTTTTGATTGGTCTTATACAGGTTTTGGTGTGCAATTATACACTAAGTGAGTAAAATCTTTGGTTTAGCATGAAATTGGTATCTAATGGCGAAAATTTACCAAAAACAAGTTCCTCATCCCGACGTCAGTCTTTCCTCATCAAAACGTCGACCAACAGTTTGTGACATCCCGATGACAAGTGGTTCGATGTCGTAATTATGCACTATAAGAGGTTTCGCCTCAGAGTCCATTACGTTGCAATTATATAATTTTTTCAGGGCCCGAAGATAAGACAATGAACTTTTAAGATAAAAAATTAGTGTCTCTGTTGTAAAGATTTTTCTTTAAATAAATAGGTAATACAGTCTGATTTTAAAATAAGGAGATCAAAGCTTGTATGAACTCGGTTCAATTGTGACGCCCTATACCCGAATTTGACGAATAGGTCAGATAAAGGGTGTTACAAATTTAGTGGTATCATAGCACGATTTAGTTGGTCCTCTGGACCTATGAATTTGAAAATGTACCCCTTATGTGCATGATGTTCGATCTAGCTAAGTCTCTCAAGTCCTTGTTTTATTAAGTTGTTATGCATTGAGTGTGTAAATATAATGGCCTAAATTGGCGGGCAGAAATGAGAATAAAAGTAGATGAATATGGAGAAATACATAAAATAAGGATGAGTGGATACATTGATTGAAAAGTACAAGTGCTAAAGAAAAGAACATTTTATTAAAGAAGAGATACAATAAAGGTAAAATATCATTATCTGCCAAGGGAGTTGCAGCCTTAAGGGAGTCTTCACCTCCTTTCGACTAAGTCTTTTGAAAGGAATGGAGACGATCATGCTTGATTTTCGAAAATGAGGAAGTCATCAAATTTCTTCCATCATTCTCCTTTTAGGAGCTGCGGGAGGAGTGTCGAACTTGAGGACAACATTAGTAAGTCTCTGAATAGAATTGTGAGATTCGCATCAAAAGAACCCATAACAATGGGAAACTTAGCTATAAAATCGAAATTGGACGACGTAGACCCTTGTGTCAGTTTTGGATGATGATTAGATGAAAAAATTGAGGAGGAAGGTACACTTGGGCACCAAACTTGGTATTCGTTGTATACTCCTCAAGGCTGAGGAAACTCCCCATCTTGCAAGTGCACCTTTTCACTAGGGCACAGCTCCCACCAAGCCATTTTCTTCACAAACCCACACAGGGTTTGAGTTTAGGCCTCTAAATGGGAAGGGCATAAGTTGACCCCAACCTTAGTGGACAGACTTCTATGAATCTAGGGAGTTGTACGTGTTGTTTTCTGCCATAATAGGTGCCCTTTTGAGTGTAACTCACTTAGCTTTGTTTCCACTTTGAATGGCAGTCGGGGATTTTTTTCCACCCTGTCGATAGTGGAAGGAAGTCACCATGATTGTTAAAGAAGGGAGATGAATCCCTGACAAGAAAGAGATGGGGAGGTGACTGATGCTGATGTAGTCTCCCCATAATGTTACAAAGGAAGCTACAATGAGCAGGGTCCCAGTGAGGAATAGAGAGGTTGAGGCAATGAACTTCCCTTACAAGTGCACGACGAATCCATGCAAAAGGTTTGGTTAAGATATGCCAGATTCCACCAAATATACAAATGGAGCCTAACCATACATGTCCTCTAATTATATCTTCCAAATTGTCCACACTAACAATCCATCATTCGCCTCCAAAGGGTGATTTTAGTAAATAACCAAATATAACACTTGGGCTAAGAGTCAAGTTAGTAATTTTTCTTACATCTCCCCCTTCCAGAGCCTAAGTATTGTATACACCTAAAATAAAGCGCTTTGAATACTAGAAGAAAATCACCAATACCTAGAAAAATTAAGTGAATACCCAAAATTGTGGTCACTTTATTTCTATCTTTCTATACATAACCAAAAAATGGAAAAGATTCTTCAAGAGTTTCATGTTTCAAAAGTGCATGATAAATCTCTAGTGATAAAATGTCTTCTCCAAGGGAAGATGATGTAGTTACTAGCATCACCTAGATGACCATTTCCTCGATCTATGCTGATAACAAAAGTAAGGTGAAGAAAACGAATTTCTCAGAGTAAGAGGTGAACTACCATGTGGTATTTGGTGGGTGAGTTTAGCTTCTTTGTGGCAGGAAATGAGTTGACCTATTAAATAGGCAGGGTTGGTGTATACACGAATCTAGGAATTGTAGGATTATCTGTCAGAATTAGAGATGAGAAGATGTTGCTTTAAGGCAATCACCAAATTGAGAGTGAAGAGAAGTTATGAGTTGGAGCATGTTGAACATCGAAATAGTCAGATACCCACAAATGAGTCAATATCTATAATTTGTAAAGTGTTGAATGGATCCGCAAATTGGACGGAGCAAGAATAACGTGAATGTAAGAAAGGGGAACCAAGATGAAGGTTTTGGTAAGAATAAAAGGTGATTAATTTCGCGAACCTTACGGGGATAAGAATAAAGAAGAGTTTCTTTAAGACCGGCTCTACAGTAGAGCATGAAAGGAAATTTTAAGGACGAAAATATTTTTTAGGGTAGGAGAGTTATCACACCCAATTTTTAGTAAACCTAAAAATTAAGAACAATTTGGGGGTTAAATTGAAAGAGACCGTAAGATAGTAGACTATACTGAAAAATCAAAGAAATATAGAGGCTGGTTTGGACATAGTTGAGATCCAAATCTGGTTTAGTTAGTTAGAACCATTAGGTCCTTTAGTGGAAGACAAAATGATTTTTAATAAATGGATATTATATGGTTAAAGACCGTGCAGAAGAGCTATAAATAGCTAAGGAGGTGAAGAAACATAAGGTGAGTTTATATGTTTTATTCTTGGAATGCTAAGTAGGACACTGAGATGTTCGGGATTCACTATTACGTATGTGTAATGGAGGAATGGGCAGGGGTATAGGGAAATTGGAATTCCATTTTGATTCTACCATTCATTATTACTGGGAGCAAGCTATTATGTGCGAAGCTCCAGGCCTTACAGAGGATGACATTTTGATGTTTGAGCATTAAGGTAGATACAAGATGAATTGACGACGACCATTATAAGGTTCTATAGGGCAACATTGCAACGGCGAAAAGGTTCTTCGAGGTGATACCTTAAAGAGGTTTAAGGTGTAAGATCATAGCTCAGCTATGGCAACCAGTATAGTCCGCCAGGATAGTAAACACAGGGTAGTCCACTGAGAAAGTAAACACGAGTATTAAAAGGTGTAAGATCATAGCTCAACTATGGCAACCAAAAGAGTCCACCAGGACATTAAATATAGGATATATTGAATAAGACCATAGCTCAGCTATGACAGCTTCTGGAGTCTGCCAGGACAATAAACACGAGTGGACAATCAGGACGGTAATCGTGAGGAATTCCACAAATAAGGAAAAATGGGTTAGAAGAAAAAAAAGTATGGACACACAATAGATAACTAACGGGTCAATAGAATCCACCAATGAATAGGAAACGTAATAGAAGTGCGAGAAGACTGCTAGGATAGTAGTCATGAAAGCTAATAGGGCATGTGGGTGGTAACCCAGCAAGAATGAAACACGGGAGATTACATACTAATAGTGATTGGTGTACAGGCAAACGGAAGAAGGTTTAACCGAGGATCACTAATAAAGATCTGCCATTAAGAATCTCCAGAGGGTGTTCATAGAACCAAGTATGCTGGTGGTTGATCGATAGTACGTCGGTTAGCCCATAAGGAAAGGAGGGGTTAGTTTGAACCCAATCTTAGAGAGTCTCCAAAAAGGGAAACATCGAATCATAGATTTGTCTGTCAAGACCATTCTTCTTTGAAGGGAAACTATTAAGGAAATACCAGTCTAATGGCTAGTTTCGTGGGGAAATAGTTGTTTGGAAATGTGCTCATATTGTAGTAAACATGTTATTGTTTTCCATGTATTTGATTGATGAATAAATAAATAAAGTTAATTTCACATTTCACTGTTATATATTTTGTGTTTCTGTCTTTCATGTTTTTCATACATAGAAAAATTATGATAAGTAAATATTAGCTCATTGATTGTCTAAGTTCAAACTAATGATAAGTGGCACTGTAAGAACATTTACATTGCGAGAAAGACTATGTTGTCTACAATTCCAATTGGGGAGATGACTAGTCTTAGCTATCGGAGCAGTTGACTCCACGGGTAGAGACATAGATGTATTAATTGGAAGAATGATACATTAGACTGGGCCCAAGATGACTTAAATTTGAATCCGTTTGTGAATCAATTCACTTGTGATGTTCATGGTGTGATTTACTTGAATATTGAGATAGTCACTAACCATGCGTATGTAACTCATGTGCTTTGACATAAATGGAGGCTTATACTCTAAAGTTGATCGAGCCCATAGTCGGTATGTTGGGTAGATGACTTATGCATGGCATGGCTTTACTAGAAACAATGGGATTCATAGTTCGGTTAACGATATCATCTCATTCACATTGTGTGGATTGATAAATATGAAACGTGGCCTCGAGTTGCTTGTTCTCGAATAAGCAATTTATCACAGTCATTTGTTGACAGTGATCATATTAATCATTAAGAAGACATACTAGTGACAATGAGATTAAATATGATTGTATTGAGTAAACAGATTTAACTCAAAGAAATTAAAGATATCATATAAGGGTAACATACACATAACGAGATCGTTGGAAAAAGCAGTTGGATGAATTATTTTTGTAAAGAGTATACAACAAGAAGTTTTCAATCATGGTACTTCTTGTGGACTGACTCCATGATTAAGTAATTGCGAATTATCAGAACGATACTTTGGACATAATTGCAATTATTAGAGTCTAATTGTATATGTTTGATTGGTCCCTTCGGTAGATCAACAAAAGCTCGATCCGGCTGCATTTGAATAAAAAGAAAACTCTACGACTTTGGAAATAATTTAACTGAGTCGATTTATTCGATGTGGAATTAAATTAGGTGGTTATGAGGATTGTTCAACTAGAGAATTTGAATAAAGAATTTTCTTAAAAAAATAATTTGAAAAATCTAAGTGATTTTTTGGAAAATTAATTTTGATTAAGTAAAATTAAATTAATCAAAATAATTAAAATTAATATAATATTTTTGGAAATTAGTTTTCAAGTCAAACAATTGGTCCAATGAGTAATTGAATTTGAAAATTGGACTTGAGATTGAAAATTGGGTCTGAAAACCCAAAACCGAGATCGAGACACAAAAAATAGTCAAATCAAGCATGGTATGTGAAATCGAGTTGATGGCCCAATCAGTGGCAAGACCAAATCTATTGGGCTATCATTGGCCCGGATTGAACCGGCAATAGCCAACCAGCTCGGGGTACCGTAAGGGTGTCGCACTTGTGATGGCTCTGCTGGACACAACAGCACTGGCGGCTGTGACGACGACATTTCGATGGCCAACGGATGATCCTACGGTGGTTGTGCAGTGGAGGAATCACTGATAAACCATAAAAGTAACACATTTTAATCCCACGCTTAGCGTGTTTTTGGATGTTTATTTATAGAATTTGGTGAATTTGATGCTCCTAATCCTTTAAATTCATGTTTCTATACTTAGGAGAGCATAGGGGAGCGAAAGGAACGGAAAATGGGCCAAAACCGGACAAAACGGGCCATCTTAAGGATCCACACGGCCAAAGCCCGCACCACACGGGCTGGACACACGCTCGTGTGCCAGGCCGTGTCGATTGAGAGCCATACAAATTCCCACACGACCTGGGCCTCCTTACACGGGTTGAGCACACGCCTATGTCCCTGTCGCACTCTGCTTTGATTTCACACGGAAAAAGCTAATTTTTAGGGTTTCTAAGCCTTCTATAGTCTATAAATACACATCAGAGGAAAACCTAAGGGAGGACGCAGAGTAGATTGAAGAAATTACTCGAAAGAAGCCGTCAGAATCATCTAAAAGGCGGATTCACTCCAAGATTGAAGATCTCTATCAAGTTCTTTAGAAGTTTTTGGGTTCTTTATGTCTTGTTGTTTTCTTAATTTGATGATGTTTTCCTTTTACGTTATGAACTAAACTCCTTAAATACCTAGGGAGGATGAAACCTAGATGAATCTTATTATTTAATAAATCTGAATTACGTGATAAATACTTGATCTTGTTCTTAATTATGTGTTCTTAATCCTTTTTTTGATGTTTTCAGGAATATTAATTCAAGTTTAATGTGCTTATTCAGTGGAGCAAAAGTCCCTGTTTAATAGAAGATCCAACATAATTAAGCGGAGTTGATTGCAATCCTAGAAATAGGACGACATAAATCTGCCGGATTAGAGTCAAATCTAATAAGGGAATCCATAGATCGAGTTAATGCGACAATAGGGGTTTTAATTAGAAAGAGATTTCAATTAATCAACCTAGAGTCAGTTGTTCTTAGTCTTGAAAGAGATATTAACATAATTTAGGGATTTCTACAGATCAAGTCAAGTGAATAAATGATTTAATTCAGAGTCAGAATAATAAGTGAAGTCTGGGTGGATTCTTCCTTGGGTATTGTTTTTATTCATTCGATTATTCTCTTCACTCTCTGTTGCATTCATAGTCATTTAGTTAGTCAATTAGTTAGTTAATTTTAGATTAAAAATAAATCCCCTTAATTATTAGGTTAAATAATAAAAAGATAGTTATTACTAGTAATTTTAGTCCTTGAGGATACGATATTCCAGACTCACCACAACTCTACTACTGTTCGATAGGTGCGCTTGCCTTTGTCGAAATATTAGTTAGTTTCGAGCCCATCAAGTTTTTGGCGCCGTTTCCAGGGACTGAGATATTAGGAACACTAAATTTTTATTACTTTAGCCATTTTTATTTTATTACAATTTATTTTTTATTTTATTTTTACTTTTCTAATTTTTCTTTTATTTGCTTCTGGCAGGTACTTTTAGTTTATGACTAGAAGGAACCCGTCAGGACCCTTGCTTTTTGACAGTGAGATAGAAAGTACCATTCGCAGAAATCGTAAGGAGATAAGACAAAGTTTACAATACATAGAGGAAGAGTAAGTGGACGATACTAATACTACCGAGGAGATGGCTGATAATAATCCTCTTCCTCCTGTGGTTGTCAAAAATCCTGCTCCTCGTACTATGTACGACTATGCTAAGCCTAATTTAACTAGGGCTGAATTGAGTATTGTTATACCTGCTATTGCTGCATTTTGAACTGAAACCTAACACTATTCAAATGATTCAACAGTTTGTTCAGTTTGATGGTTTGCAGGATGAAGACCCAAATACTCATTTAGCAAATATTCTAGAATTCTGTGATACTTTCAAAATAAATGACGTTTTTTATGATGCCATTTGCCTTCGGTTGTTTCCCTTCTTGTTGAGGAACAAAGCTAAACAGTGGTTGAACTCGTTACCACGAGGATCAATCACTACATGGGAACAAATGACTGAAACATTTTTACTTAAATATTTTCCGCTGGCTAAAACGGCTAAGTTGAGGATTGATATCTCTTCTTTTGTGCAGATGGATTTAGAAACACTTTACGATGCATGGGAGAGATACAAGGATCTACTAAAAAGATGCCCTCACCATAGGTTACTATTATGGCTACAGGTTCAAACCTTTTACAATGGTTTGAACCCCTCAACTAGGCAATTGATTGATGCAGCTGCCGGTGGTACACTAAAAAACAAAACTCCTGAGGCTACCTATGAGTTTATAGAAGAAATGTCACTGAATAACTATCAGTGGCAAGTCATGAGAACAAAGCTGATAAAAGCCGCCAGTGTTTTCAACCTCGACGCAGTTACCATGCTATCAAACCAGGTAGAACTTTTAAATAAAAAGATGGATGGTTTTTGTGGTTCTTCACAGGTACATCCAGTGATGTAGTGCGATATGAATGGAGGAGGAATGAGCAATACAGAATATCCATCCTACAACCTTGGCATAGAAAGCGAACAGATGAACTTTATGGGTAATAATTCTAGACTTCAGAATAATTGTTATAGTAACACTTACAATCCAGGTTGGAGGAACCACCCAAATTTCTCATGGGGTGGTCAAGGAAATCAGAGACAACAACCCCCTCCAGGCTTTCAACAACAACCCTACCAACAACAGAAGAAGCCGAACCTAGAGGAGATGCTAACAAAATTCATCTTGGTGTCAGAAACTCATTTTCAAAACACCGAAACAACACTCAAGAATCAGCAAGCATCAATTCAAGGGCTCGAGAACCAAATAGGTCAGCTTGCCAAGTTGATCTCAGAACGACCACAAGGCAGCCTGCCAAGCAACACTGAAACTAACCCAAAAGAGCAACTTCATGCCATTACTGCTCACGATAGTGAAGGGTTAGACGAACTAAAACCGAGGCAAGAAAACATGGTGGATAAAGGTAAGGTTGAGGTAAGCCATAATAAACCAAAACCGGTAAGTACAGAGTACAAACCTCATGTACCATATCCTAATGCAACGAAGAAAGAACACACAAATGAACAATTCGGTAAATTTCTTAAACTTTTAAAGAAATTACATATTAACTTACCATTTATTGAAGCTCTTTCGTAGATGACCAATTCAGTAAAATTTTTAAAAGAGCTTTTGGCAAACAAACGGAAGTTAGACGATGCGTCACATGTGGAGCTAAATGCAGTTTGCTTAGCACTTTTACAGAATAAACTACCCCGCAAATTAGAAGATCCAACAATTCTTCGAAAAAAGATGACAGAGCCATGGTCTAGCTCTCATATTAAGAACAAAACTGTTCATGAGGAACGAAGGCTCTAGATCAAGGAACTAGATGAATGGCAAACACAATTTAAGGAGAAATTGAAAGTACACAATGAACCAAAGTAGAGTCATGACGAGCTTAAAAATAAAACGAGTCAAATTAAGGTTGGAGACCGAGTTCTAATGGATAATACAGATCCTCGTGTTGCCACTTCTGAACCTAATGGAACAACCCCTTTCACGGTACTTAATATTTTTCCATACGGTACAGTTGAGGTAACTCATTCCAAATTTGGCACCTTCAAGGTAAATAGTACTCGCCTAAAACCTTATCTTAACAAAATTGATAACAGGAATGAGGAGTTTCAACTCCTCGAACCACCATGATTATACGAATGAAAGGTGAGTCAAGCTTAGACTCTAAATAAGAGCTTCTCGGGAGGCAACCTAAGCACTAACCCTATTAATTAGTTTATTTCACTTTCGTTTATATTTTAAATGCAGGTTTTTAACCCACATGGCCTGGACACACGGGCGTGTCCCTGGCTGTGTGCATGTGGGGACTTAGTTTTTAAAATTCAAAGAAATCGATAGGGGGCTCCACGGGCACAACACACGGCTGTGTGTTCGAGCACACGGGCGTGTCAAAAATTCCACACGGGCGTGTCATGAAAGCCAATAGGGCAAGTGGGTAGTGACCCAACAAGAATCATGTAACACCCCAAACCCAACCTAAACATTATGACCGGATCTGGCATGTCACATAAAAGGGTTGTTTAAAAACTGCGTGTTTGTTAAAAATTTCGAGTTTAAATATTTATTCGCTTGTTATCCTTTTGTTAACATTTTGGAAAACAGTTATTAAGGGTTTAGGAAATTCCCGTATTGAACATTTAATAATAATAGGCAGTAATCAAATTAAAAGCTAAACCAAATAAAATATCAAAATTAAAGTTATAGTGGCCTTATTACATAACAAAACCCAAATAAAAATAAGCCCAAATAAAAGAAAGAGTTTACGAGAAAACATTGCATGGCCACCACGAGTCCGCCTCAGCTCCCAAATCCGCGACTAGGGATTACCTGAAACATTTAAAAAGAGGGGGTGAGTTTACGAAAACTCAGTGTGTAATTCTGCTTACGAGTGGTAACTGGGCCTAAACCCACAGAAGCAGATTGGGCCTTAGCCCTCACAATAACATACTTGGCCGAAGCCCACATAAATCGAATCGGGCCGTAGCCCTAACATCACAGTATAGCAGATAACACATGCCAAATGATGCAAAACCCAATCCCAGCCTAAGTTTCCATCCGCTACACACCACCCGTACCTGCCAATCACACCAATGGGGATTTCTACAATCAACCCTCACCGCTACACACCATCGATGGCAGTCATACTGCAGTTAGGTGCTTATCGTTAGAATCGTGACATAGTCACCAGAACAGATCATGGCAGAGCCACTACAACAGATCGTGGCAGAGCCACTAAACAGAACGTGGCAGAGCCACCAGAACGCTTCCCCTTTCAATCTAACTCTTCTTTTGCTGCCCAAGCATAGATGCAAGGCACTACTAAAGTAGGCGGAAAGAAAAGGCCTTCTAGCATTTCCACTTTCCTCAAGTTTCAAGCCCTCTGATCTTCCCGGGTTATAAACTTTCATCTCGATTGGGTTCGTGTCATAATAATTCGTGTATGCAGTATGTCATGTATGCAAAACATATATCAGATAACATATGGAACGAGTTACCATCATAATCAGAATAACATAATACAACATAATCAAGCTAGTCAATCTCTAAGGGTATAACCGTAAATTTACCTACCAAGGGTATTTTTGTAATTTACCCACCAAGGGCATTTTCGTAGTTTACCTTTCAGGGGTATTTTGGTACTTTACCCTTGCAAGGGTATATCAGTAATTTTGTACCTGCAATGGCCTTTCCCAAAGGCCTAAATGTCGCCCCGAGCGGCTCGGTTACCATCTCCGGTCTTTACCAGACTATTGGGCCTAAAACCCGATTTCGGCCCATTCGGGTCCACACGCTCGTGTGGCCCACCTAACACAAATCTAGCTATGTATATAAGTTCCACCTAGTCTAGTTCACTATATATTACATCATCATACAATTTATTCCATTGGGCCCACGGGCCCATTGGGCCTACTTCGGCTCATCACGGCCCAAGCAGCCTTAACCCACAAGAATACTATTGATGGCCTCAACTATCACGTCGAAGTCCCATACGTGCGCTCGCACACTCGTGTGGCTACTATTGCCGCGACCGGCACTTCGGCATTTGCCACTCTACAACTAGAGTAGAGAGAGAGTTGCACACCTGATAGGAATTCTAAAGCTGCTAAACCGCGCTCCGAAAGCTCCTATGCCCAACGCCCGCCAAGGTATGTTAACTCTCCTTTTGGAATGCTCTTTATATAGCTAGCTCTTCACCTTCCTTCTTTGTATCTTTTCGATGTGGGATCCCTTCGTCAGTAGAGTTTAAATTCAACTGAAACTCTTGCCGTCCAATCCGCAAAATAAATACTCCCTTGCTTCTTATGAGATTCGAACCCAGGCTCCCCTGTAGCATAATCCACGTCGCTAACCACTTGGCCACAAGCTCCTCTTGTGTCTTAAACCATGCGCAACTAAATATAAATCTATAGCCAAATTCTAAGGTCCAAGTAAAAAGAAAACCAAAATGTAAAAGCCAAGACTTGAACCTTGGACCTCCTTCCTCCCTTGTGGCGTCACTCCCTTGTCTCTTATGTGGCGTCACTTTGCCACTACACCACACACTCCACTTGTGTCATTTTCCTCCACATTTTATTCTTAAGGCCTACCTGCCAACTTCCAGGGTTTTTTTCACCTAAAACCAAAATTTCCCTAAAGCCAAAGTTTGATCCCGGGACTTCATAGAAGCCCACTAACCTTCCAAAATCACTCACCTAATAGGTCCAACATGCACTAAAGTCGTTCTCTTGTTCTTAAAAAATTTTAAACGCTACTACTCCTAAGGCCCATTGGGCCCAAACCTATTAGGCCCAATTTCGGGATGTTACAAATCAGACATGAGAGATTACACACCAATAGTGATTAGTGTACAGGCACACGAAATAAGGTTTAATCGAAGATCATTGATATGGACCCTCCATTAAAAATATCTAGAGGGTACTCAAGGAACCCAATATGCTGCTGGTTGATTGAGAGTACGCCGATTAGCCCATAAGAAAAGGAGGAATTAGTTAGAACTCAATGTTAGATGGAGTCTCCAAAAAAAGAAACATCGAGTCATAGATTTGTCTGTTAAGACCATTCCTCTTTGAGGGGAAACTATTGAGGAAGTACCAGCCTAATGGCTAGTTCCGTAGGGAAACAACATGTAAGGAAAATCGTGAACTTAGATGGTCACTCAGGTGACAGTCTATGAAATATGGTAGGCTAAAACGGTCTATATCAAACAGGCGTGATACGTTTAGGAGCAAGGTAACACAAATAAGTCAAGTTATAAGGATGAAATCAAATCCCTATTTATCCCAAGTGGAACTTGGTCCATTAGGGTGGTGTGGGCCCTTACTAGAAACCTGACAGCTTAAATGGAAACAAGTCTCTTAGAACTACGATAAGAAAAAGGATTCGGCTAAGGGCGTGAATTTTTTGCAAATGGACATAACCAGAGAGGTCCTTAGGAGGGTAAGTGAGAGGATCACCTTATAAGTATATGGTGGGAAAAAGTATCCACACTAGTGTAGGGATGGAAGAAGGAACCCAAGTAAAGGAAGGGGCAGAGTTTGTAGATATGAGGAGTCATCCGAAGAACCTTTGAATAAGTTAAAAATGGGTGATAAAATGGTTCAGGGTAAAATTGCTTAACGATCTATCCATCAATGGAAAAGTTAAAAAATAAATCAGAAACCCTAGAGTCGGATCAGGAGAAAGTTCCCCAAACGAGTAGGGAGTTCATTGTGTTTAGATCTTTTTATTTAAACCCTTCCAAAAGGGGGAAACTATTTTGTGATATGCAGAAACTCTCTAAGTTCATTCGAACTTATAGAGGTTTGACTTGTGGTTGTAGAATTTTTAGAATAAAGAACTCGGTGAGGGACCAAGCCAGACTGTGTTGGATTAAGAAGTGCCATTAAAGAAGTGTCATGGAATAGCTAATATAGTCTAATTTTCAAATAATGAGATCAAATCTTGTACAAAATCAGTTCAGTTGTGACGCTCCATACCCGTATTTGATGAATAGGTCGGATAAAGGGTGTTACATAGCATCCTGTAGCTCAGGCCCGGCAACTGGGCCAGGCGATGGGTGTTAAAGTCGAGGTTAATTCTGTCTTGCAATGCCTATAATTCAGCTTCAACGCTCGAGGCATTAGGGATTTGCCTAAAGGATCCTGCAATCCAATTTAGCTTGTCAATCCACTTATTTGAATTGAGATTTACTTCAAGCCATTCCCACCAATCCATGTTCAAGACTTTACTGAATTTATTATTTTTACTGACTATGGTCCAAATGGTTTTGACAGTATAACACTCTCTAAGAAGGTGATCAGTGGTTTCATTTTGATTTTAGCATAGTGGGCATTCCAAGGTTACTTGTAGATTAAAGCCCCTATGTGTCAGCAGTACCTTTGTTGGGAGAACTTTCCTATCACATTTCCATAGAAACATTTGATTTTTGGGTGAAGTTTTAGTTTCCAAAATGTTTCCTATCAATAATTCAAGGGTGATAGTAGTTGTGGGCTATTGCTTAGACTATTGACTAACTCATAAGCACTAAGAAGGGAGAAGCATCCTGAGTTAGTTAGGTTTCAGCATAGTATATCATTGTCTCTTTGAACGAAAAAGGTTGGTATACTCAAGAAAACATCAATTAAGTTTTGTGGTAATTGTATTGAAAAATCGTTGTTACCTCTAGCTTCCCAAGATCTTCTAGTTTCAGCAAAATTCATTGATTCCTCCTCCTTACGCAGAAGGCCACATATTGTGTTTCTAAGCATTCCATTACCCAAACAATTATCAATCTAGAACTTTGTGAGCTCACAATATTTAATCACCATCATGCTTGCTTATATAAAGGGACTCATTTTCTGAAGTGCTTTCCAAGTAGGTGAGGGATCCTTGTTTTTTGCATTTGGATGACCTAAGTATTTTGCAAGGTAGACTTTGGCCCAAAGACTATCCCTTTCATGGATAAGGCGTCATTTGAGTTTGATGATTTGAGCTTGGTTTTTCTCCTTTGATTTCTTGATTCTAAGCCCAACCTAGTTTCTTAGGTTTTGTAACTGACCATGCCACGACATATGAACGTCGAGCAGAGAATTAACATAAAATATAAAAAATCAATAGCGTGTAACACCTCTAACTCATATCCTTCACCGGAATAGGGTTACGGAGTATTACTGTAAAATCATAACTTAAAACATTCAATTCTAAAAATTTCATAAATCATAACACAATTCATTCAAATACACACATATCATCCCTTATTCGAGCCCTCGAGGCCTTAGAAACACTTTAGAAACAATTCGGGACTAAATTGGAAACATTTAGAACTTTATGGAAAAAAGATAGAAAATTTCACACTACGGGGGTACACAACCATGTGACCAGACCGTGTTACTCACACGGCTGAGACACACAGCCGTGTCTCAAGCCGTGTAACATTCAAAATAGGGACACATGGTTGTGTCCCAGCTCGTGAAACTCTCTGCCTTAGGTCACACGGCCAAGCCACACACCCGTGTAACTCTCGAAATGGCCTCAGACGCCCGTGTGCCAGGCCATGTGCTAAGCCGTAAAACTATTTGACTTGCAACCCTTTAAAACCTATAGGGGACACATGGCCGTGTCACATGGCCGTGTGTCACACACGGCTAAGACACACGCCCATGTCTTAGGCTGTATAGACAAAAAAATGGCTAAAATCAAGGAATTTTTTCACCCTTCTCAAGCATAAGCCTAAGTACTTTTGCACACATGATCAAGGCATCTAGACATTGCCAAAACCTGCATAAAAAGGTCCATACAATAGGCTAATCATTCATACAACCAATATGACATATAGGCACCTCAAACACATACATCAAACATATATAACATGTGTATATTTAACCATTTATCAACTAACTTGTTTCCATACCAAAACATATCACAATTAACACATATCAACCATACCATATTAGATTCATGCCATATCAAAATAACTTTATCATTTGGATAATTTCTCAAATGCATCAAAACCATCTAAATGACACAAATATAGCCATTTCCAAATGGTTCCAACAACCAACATATATACAAACCATATTTCAATCATGCACATCTATTCAAAACCTTTCCAAGGCATACCATAACTTGACCATGTTGAGGTCAATTCATCACATATCATTTTGGCCATTCAAACATGCATTAACACATTGTCAAAATAACACACATCAACAAGGCATCAAAAGTACCAAGGTTACATCAACCAAAATGACATATACATGCCAAACTCATCAACTAACATAAACCACAATTCCACCTATACATGCCATTATAAACTTGATCAAAACATTAAAATCTATTCACTGGATAGTGTGATAGGTCTCCAACGAGCTTCCAAACTAATCGAGCTTCGGATAATCTATAAAGTAAAGGAAAATATCTACGTAAGAAATGAATGCTTAGTAAGCTTGTATAAACTTTATACATAAAAATTCATTTCAATAATAAACTTTATGGAGTAATTGTAAACCTATACGAATACCACAAAGTTTATCAAACTTTATAACTGTAGCAACTCGTTTTTAGTGAAACCGGAACAGTGGTTTTGGGACCACAAATCTGAAGTTAGAAAATTTAGTTTAACATTATTTTATGGTCTACAGTATGACAGAAATATCATATAAAAATTTCGTTAAGAAATTTTACCGTTTACATGCCTAATTTGATAAAAATGACTAAATTGCATAAAGTGCAAAGGTTGTGTTCTAATAGCTAAAGGTATTAAATAGCTATAGAATTTTAAATTGGATGTCCTTGTATAGTAAATAGGCCATTAAAATGCTTAGTGGTTAAGCATGAGTAGTCATCATTGGAAATTGAATAAATTATTAAGGGTAATTTTGGAAATTAGTGGTTTAAGTTATAATAAATAAAATAAAATAATCTATTGTCATCATCTTCCACCAAAAATAAAAATAAAAAAAGAAAGAAAGAAACCTAGTCATGGAAGCTTGAATTTGGACAAGCTTATTTTGCCCAATTAGGTATGTATTTTTGTCTCGTTTTTGATGATTTTTATGTTTCCGAGATCGTACTAGCTTAATCTAGCTAGCTCGAGGATTAATTTGCAAAAATTTTAAAGTATTAGGGTTTTTCTATTGATGAACATGTTTGAGTTTTGAAGTTTGATGGTAGAAAATAATGGTTGTTGTTAGAAAAAGAATTTTGGTAAAGAGAATTTTGATGAAATTATCAATTAATGGCTAAATTGAAAAAGATGATAAATTTATGGTAAAATATGTGAATTTGTAAATTATATGGGATGCTATTAATATGTGTAAAAATCGGCTAGGCTTGGGTAAGGACTAATTTGTATGAATTTCATTTTTGAGATTAGGGACAAAATTACAAAGGAATTAAAAGTATAGGGCAAAATGGTAATTTTGTCAAAATTTCCATGTTGGAATAAATTCAATGAGAAGTATATTGAAATGAGTTAAATTCATTCGTATAGATCTTGTCAGACCTCGTACAGAGTTAGATTCAGGCAAAGAGAAAATATCTGATTAGACGCCTCCATATTTACGTACACTTATTGAGGTAAGTTCGTGTAATTAAATTGAGTATTTATGTGTTTTAATTGAATCATATGTATGTGATTTGTATAATTGCTATGTGTAAATACCGATCACATATCCGACAATTACTGAGTCTTGTTTGAACCTATGAAATTCGTAGGATACAAATGACATGTCATTAGGGTTACCAATTTGGTTAGGGTCCTGCATGTGTTGCAGACACACCACAGCTTGTATGAGCTTCCCGTTATTCAGCTCGCATGAGCTTCCCATTATTCAGCTCGTATGAGCTTCTCGATTTGTAGCTCATATGAGCTTCCCGATTCACAGCTCATGAGAGCATACTGATTCATAGCTCGTATGAGTCTACATGAATATGAATTGACGGATTACAGTTCAATACACCTCGTGTGTACTACTCGTGTATCCAACGATATTTTAAATGGTTCAACAGGCACAGTTCTGTTACGAGATTATATGAGTTTGATATGAACTATTACTGGTATTTACATGAAATACTAGAAATGTGATTACTTGATGAATTCATCTATGTGTGTTGGATTTTATATGTGATTTTCATGGCTAATACGTTGGTGATTATGTGTTTAGGCTTTTGGCCAAATTTGTTGAGATATGCTTTGTTTACTTACCTATTTTATGTATATATGGTAAGTTAAATTCTGTGTTATACAAACTTGCTGAGCTTAAATTTTTACTCTATGTTATTTTTCATGTTTTATAGTAATTCGGAAGCTCGTACGGGTTGGAAGCTGGTCGGAGCTATTTCACACTATTCATCGATCCTTTTGGTACTTTCAGGAAAGTAATTTCTGTTATAATGGCATGTATAGGTTAATTTGGCCAATGTTGGCATATAATTGTTTTGTTGAGATTAGCCACTTATATGAGTTGTGTTTGGTATATTTTGATGCATATATATATATATATATATATATATATATGTGTGTGTGTGTGTGTGTTTAATATATGGTCTTACCATATTTGATATGTGTTTAATATGGTAGAATGATGAAAAGTAAAATGTGGTTTGAATATGCATATATGTATTTGGTCATTTAGGTAAGTTTGGATACTTGGTTGACATGTTTATAAGTTGTCATTTGATGTGCCTAAGGGCATATTGGTTGTATATGGTGATATTTCTTGTTTAATACTTGATTTTGGCTTGTTTTGGATACCTTGTTATGGCTTGTTGATGTGCAAATTATTGTGTTTAGGTTGGTACCAAATTGGGTGAGAAATGTGGCTTGGAAAATGGCCTATTTTTGTCCACACGAATAGAGACAAGGACGTATGTGTCAGCCGTACGCGGCCAGGTGACACGGCTGTGTGTCCCCTGTATCATTTAAATTGCGCAAGTCAGTATGCTCACACGGCCTAGCACACGGGCGTGTGGCTTGGCCGTGTGGCCTAAGTCAGGGAGTTACACGGGCTAGGACATGGCCTGTGACCCCTGCAGTGATTTCTGAAAAATTCTTTGAGTACCCGATTTAGTCCTGATTTGTTTTAATGTGTATTTTGGGCCTTGAGGGCTCGCATAAGGGACAATATGTTTGATTTCAATTGGTTTTTGACATGAATGTTATATGATATGAAATGTATGTTTATTTGATCTGTAAACTCTAGTAATACTCCTTAACCCTATTCCGGCGATGGATACGGGTTAAGGGTGTTACGTAACATCAATTCATAAATAAGTAAGTTCATCAATATCACATATATTTTTAATTCCTATCATAATAGGATTTGTAAAACATATAACTCAATCATTAACCTTTTCATAATGCTATGAACCACTCCATTTATTTTCTTACCATTCCATTTACTTACTTTCCATTTCATTTACTTAGCATAAACTTAAATAACAACATCAATTCACTAATTAGTATATTTGTTCATGAACTAGATAAATTCATCAATAGTATATGTAAATTTCTCACATATAAATACATCATTCAACTCATCATTCCCTTTTTATCATATTACATTCCAACTAGGAACTTACCGTTTCATTACCTTTCCTCACCCGTTTCATATGCATAACACACAAGACATGAGCATAACATCAACCATGGCCACAAGCTAGTGCATTTAAACATAGCTCTTTTGGAATCAATTACAAGATAAACCATTTCATAAGAAATTACATACTTTGATCTTTACCACCCTTTCATGAACATAAGCATATTTCCATTTGGACACTTCCCATTCCAATGCATAACTTTAAAAGTAAACATAATATAATCTAACCAATAGCTTGCCACAAGCCTAAGCATCATCAAAAACACATGTTAGTGCATCAATTCATAATTCACCTGAATTAACATAAGATAAGTCAATAAATATAAATAACCTCACTTGAAATCATCAATTTCATGAACATAGACATACTTTCATTTAACATTTCCTTTTCATAGTTTCATGATATAAGTCATTTGAATACTTACCGTTCCTTCCATTTTCATACCCGTTGAACCACTTAGAATAATATCAGATACGTGGGAAAGCTCACAAAAAGTGTGCTAAACATATGGTTGAAATCATTTCTTTTCATCATTGCTCACTCGAGCCACAAATGGGTCTGCTTACAGAAGCTGGCAGTCAGAATGTAGTTACACGATGCCGCTCACACAAGCTAAAGAGTATTCACAAAAAATGTCGAAACTCAGTCATCTGTAGGACATTCAGGACCAACACCCTGAACATGGTAACCTGGGTCTGCTCACACAAGCTGACGGTCGAAATATAAGCTACACGATACTGCTCACACAAGCTGATAAGTATCCGCAACAAATGCCGGAACTCAGCCATCGGTAGAACATTCAGGACCAGCACTTGAAACATGAAAACCTTAATGACATGTCATTTGTATCCTACACATTCCTAAGGTTCAAACAGGGCTCGATAGTCATCAAATGTTGTTCGATTTTCATTGTTTCTTTACATGATAAATTTCATAATAACACACATACACACACACACACACACACACACACACACACATATATATATATATATATATATATATTAATTCATTTACAATAGAAAAATACATTAAACATTCAATCTAATTAACATTTAAGTGTTTATGGTTCATACGAACTTACCTGGCTAAATTTGCAGAAATGTCAAAGTATAGGGGTTATTTGGTAATTTTCCATTCTCCTCAATTTTCCACTCAATCTTGATCTAAATTAGTAATTTCATTCAATTCATTAATTTATATAGTAAAACAATTTATTTTATGCAATTTAGTTATTTTTGACATTTTTACAAAATTACCCCTAACATTTTACTTTTATTCAATTTAGTCCCTGAGTCTAAAACATGCAAATTAACCATTTTTATTGCAAACCCATGCCAATAGAATGTTAATAGCATCCATTTCAGCCCATTTTTGCAATAATTTCACATCAATTCCTTGAGCTGTTACTGTTTTAACAATTTAGTCCCTAATTGGCAAATTCATCAAAAATCACTTAATAAAATACTTAAAAATAACAACTAATACTTCAAATTCATCATTTAACATCTAAAATCACAAGTATTCATCAATGAAAACATTCAAAATCTTTAATAGTTTCAAAAACGAAGGCACGAGTTAGCTGGACCTAGTTACAATGATCTTAAAAACATAAATATTATTAGAAACGGGTGAAAAATGGCTTACCATACATGAATTGAAGCATGGATGAACCTTGGTTCTTCTTACCATGGTGTTTTGGTGATGAACATATTAAATGAAGAAGAAAACCTTTTGTTTTCTTATTTTATAAACTTTTTATTCTTTATTTTATCTTTATCTTTTAATAATATTATTATAACATATAAAACACATATAAATTTAAAATAAAATAAAGCTTTAACCGTCCACCAACTTAAGAATGGGTAATTTACCCATTAAGGCCATCCAATTATAATTCTTTAATCAATTAACACCTTTAACCTAATAGCGATTGACTTTTTCAACTTTTACAATTTAGTCCTTTTTGCTTAATTAACTATCGAAACATTAAAATTTCTTAACAAAAATTTAATAGAACCTTAATTACACTTCGTAAATATTTATAAAATTATTGACATCTCAGTTTATAGAAACCAGGTCCCGATACCTCATTTTCTAAAACCACTTGACTTTAAGGTCTTACCACATGAACTTAATTAATCATTCGAATAGCATAATTACCATATCAAAAACGTTTTTAAAAATCATATTTGACTCAAAAATATTAAAAAAATCTGAAACCACTATTTTCGACACCACTGGAAAATAGGTTGTTACATAGCAGCTTGACTATAAGTGTGACAGGTTAGTTGTAATATTTATAAGTGTTACAATGGAACACTTCGAGCATTCCAAGGATCGAACCTAAGAGAGATCGGGTGATAAGATGAATGATAATGATTAAGCATGGAATTAAGAAGTTTAGCTAGCTCATCACTAAGTACTATATTGCGATAGTTCATTAATCAAAGTTAATCACACTAAAGTACCCCTAGGAGGACTAAACTAAATAACATTCAAAAGTACATAAATATCAATTCAATGAGATAAAGTGGTCAATTGATGTCCATGTTGCTAATTAATTCTTGGATTAGGGATCTAAATTGCTCAAACTCCTCATTAGTCCAATTTTACCTCTCATCACCATTGACTACCTCAGTGGTCAATTAGACAATTTAGTTTGATTTATCTCGGTCACCTATCTCTCTAGGTTTTGAAGTCTATTTGATTGAGTCCAATATTTATGATTTATTCCCTGACCCAAAAATTAACCGTGCAACATTTCAATCAACCAACCACCATAAAATTTAGTTCCTACTCATAATCACAACACAAAGACCAACCAATTTCATGCTTAAACGATTCATTAAATAACCGCAGAAAAAGATAAGTTTTAGAAATGCTTAGTGAGTCTTGAAAGAGCCTTTGATAAATATGATGACAATAAGAAAGATGATAAATCCACATCCAAAGATTATATTTTTGCACTTTTGAAAACTAACAAGAAGAAAATCTATTGAATGCTTTAAAGAGAAGCTCAAAATAACAAAGGAGAGTCTTGTATCTACTTGAAAGAAAACCAAAGCTACAGTAAAATAAAGAAGAAACCAACAACCACTAACTACTAAGCCAAGAAAAGAAAAATTAGAAAACTAAAAATGGTGGAGAAAATAAAAGAGATAACAAAAAGACGAAAAAAAGTTCCTTCTTTTTGTTTGGATAAAGATGCCTTTAAATATAACATATTCCATAACCCTAATATTTGACAAAATATGCCCTTAGAGAGAATGATGTGACTTGAGTCGATGTTGGACATAAAATTACCCCTGCAAGTTTTTTTACAGCCCGTTAGACTTTAACGTTGCGACACCCAACCTTGGGTGTCGTGACACCCTGGACAGTGGACACGATCTTGGCTTGGGGGTTCTTAGTGTCACGACATTGACGGTAGTAGGTACGAACTTGGTTTGGGGCACTTGGTGTCACGACACAACCTTGTTGGTGTCACAACTTTGATAACAGTGGCACTAGTGTAACACCCTTAACCCATATCCATCACCGGATTAGGGTTACAAGGCATTACCAAACAAGGCATATGTCACAACAAATATTTACTAATCATATAGTCATATCAGAATTTGTTATGGTTAATACACTTTCATAGTATGTTTAATCAATATCATACATCTTAAATCCATTATCCCAATTCACATATAAGCAATTTACAACAAATATCAAAGGTTACTATTCATTTGGTCATTAAGTCACATTAACCGAATATGCACATGTTCTTTATTAATCTACTAAGAAAATTAACAATTATCAAAACTAATCATACACATATTTATATAAAAATTTTTGCTTAGCCAAATTCAAGATATACAAATTTTACATATCCCAAACAACATATAGAACAAATCAACTAGAAGAACATAATCGAGTCAAAATACCAATTATGTCTCCTATAGTCCGAAACATCTAAATTTAAACTTAATATACGTGCACATGTGTAAACCATATTCGAAAATGTCAATTCAAACACTTAACCTATAATCTAACCACTTGGCCGAATATACATTCTAACATATAAAGTAATTCTCCAAGCTGAATTGTTTATTAAACAATGTCTTATGGAGTATAAGAGTTGAAGTGGTTTTCGCAAAACGCATCCTAGAGTCTCAATCTCTATAGTTTTTACTCCTAAAGCCAAAAGTTCTAGAGTATTTCTACAGTCATATCACAATAATCATAATCATAAAATGATAACATATACTTACTTGACTTGGTGCCGGATACTCGTGGTGTCATACTTCCTTTAAAACATATAATTCAAACAGCTTTGGAAAACATTTTTGAACCCAAACCACAGTCGAGTTTTGCAAACTGTGTTTTGATACCACTTAATTGTAACACCCCAAACCCGGCCTAGACGTTAAGCCCGAATCTGGTGTGTCACATGGAAGTTTTTTTTTTTCAAACCATCTTTGAGATTGTTAAAAACTTGTTTGAGAATTACAGCCTCTTTGTTAAAGCCCAAAACACTTAAGCAATTGTTATTTACTTGAAAACGTAATTTTCTTTAAAAACCTTTTTGGTTGTGAAAATATATTTGAAATAAACAATTTATGAAAATAGGACGTTTGGTAATAGAGTTGCAGAAGCATTTTGAAAGAAAATCCGAGGCCTGATTACAACATTTAACCCAAAATAGTAGAGTAATAAAATAAACAGGAAAGTAGTCCGAAGTCCAAATAAACCATTTCTAAAGTATGGTCTCCATCAAGTCATCCAAGGCCCAAGTCCACGTCATTGAGCATTACCTGAAAAGGTTAAGAGAAAGGGGGTGAGTTACAAGAACTCAGTGTGTAATCCTCTTACCATCATCCACTGGGTTGGAACACACATAGCAATATTTTGGGCCTAAGCCCATTTACAATTATAACATAATAACATGTATATAATATGCATATGATATGCAAATCCCAAACCAAACCTAATTTTCGTCCGTTACACACCACCCGTACCAACCAGCACACCTGTGGGGATCAAGTCAACCCACCCCGCCAACACACCAATCGCAGGCATAAAACCATTTAAAATGTTTGTGGCAGAGCCACCGAACTAGATTGTGACAGAGTCACCGAACTAGATTGTGGCAGAGCCACCGAACTGGATTGTGACAGAGTCACCGAACTAGATTGTGGCAGAGCCACCGAACTGGATTGTGACAGAGTCACCGAACTAGATTGTGGCAGAGCCACTAGCACTTCTCTTCAATTTTATCCCAACCCATGCAATCATGTATGCATATACAAAGCATAACAATATTCATAGAATAATTTCATCATAAGGCCCATAATACAAGTTGGCCCATTAAGCAATCTAGCAATTTGGCCCATTAATCAATCTTAACAATTTGGCCCATTAAGCGATCTAGCAAATTTTGGCCCATTAATCGATCTAGCAAATTTTGGCCCATTAATCGATCTAACAAATTTTGGCCCATTAATCGATCTAGCAAAATTTGGCCCATTAATCGATCTAGCAAATTTTGGCCCATTAATCGATCTAGCAAATTTTGGCCCATTAATCACATGAGGCCTTTTTTTTTTTTTCAAATTTCACACTTGGCCAATTTATCAAAATAATTCATATGGCCCAAACTATCACTTTTTAACAAAATAACCCATTAAGGGCAAATCCGTAATTCCCACAGCCTTAATACCGGTTTCATGCATTTACACAAAAAGTGTTATTGTACCGTATTTTCTGATTTTACAAATTTTACGATTTATTCTAATGCTTAGGGTATAATATCTAACCCATGAGATAAGTGTGGAATTACACACTCTGGCCCATATCACAAATATCAAACTGCCCATATATCAAATTCACATTTGGCCCATAAAGGGTATTTTCGTAATTCGGTCCATAGGGACATTTCGTAATTCGGCCCATTAGGGGCATTTTCGTAATTTGGCCCGTAAGGGCATTTTCATAATTCGGTAATCGTACCCACTAAGGGTAATTCGGTAATTTACTCTCTAAGGGAAATTCAAAAATTTTACCCACTAAGGGTATTTCGGTAATTTTGCAACCCAGGGGCATTTCAGTAATTTACCCTCTAAGGGTATTTCGGTAATTTTGCAACCCAGGGGTATTTCGGTAATTTACCTCCAAGGGTATTTCAGTAATTTCGCAACCCAGGGAATTTCGGTAATTTACCCTCTAAGGGTATTTCGGTAATTTTGCAACCCAGGGGTATTTCGGTAATTGCACAACCCAGGGGTATTTCGGTAATTTGCACAACCCAGGGGTATTTCGGTAATTTTCCCTCTAAGGGTAATTCAGTAGTTTTACCCACCAAGGGTAATTCGGTAATTTACCTTCCAAGGGTAAATTCGGTAGTTTTACCCACCAAGGGTAATTCGGTAGTTTTACCCACCAAGGGTAATTCGGTAATTTACCTTCCAAGGGTAAATTCGGTAGTTTTACCCATCGAGGGTAATTCGGTAATTTACCTTCCAAGGGTAAATTCGGTAGTTTTACCCACCAAGGGTAATTCGGTAATTTACCCTCCAAGGGTAATTTCGGTAATTTCATATTCAATGGTGTTTTCGAAGGCCTACTATCGCCTCGAGTGGCACAGAATTCTATTTGAGTCTCTTCGGAACTATTGGGTCAAAAATCCATTTTAGGCCCAAACGGGGTAATTTCGCAATTTTGGACTTAACTACTAATTTGGGCATAAAAATTTAAAACTGTTCATCTGCGTCATACTGACTAAATTGATTATAACTCAAGTTAGGAAACTCGAAATTTAGATCCGTAAAATTTCCTTGAAACTGGACTCATATATCTTCTTACTATAGTTTTTCCAGAATTTTTGGCCTAGCCATTTAGTACAGTTTATTCCTTAAAGTTTCCCTTGTTTCACTGTCCAATGATTCTGACCTCTCTTAACTTAATTTCAAATATCTCACTGTACGGTTTTTATATACTATTCCAACTTGTTTCTATTGAAAATAGACTCACTAAGGAATTCATACATATAAATTATAACCCATAATTCATTTTGTACAATTTTATATGATTTTTCCAAAACAGATCAGTGAACCCCAAAGTTAATCAGAACCAGTCTCACTAAAATCAAGATATCTCAGAATGTAAAATTCCTTTTCCTTCTCCGTTTCTTCCATATTAAAATAGACACAGTAAGCTTTAATTTGATATCTTATTCACTTTTTAATTCCTTTTCTCCTATTTTTAGTAATTTTTCAAAAACACGTCATTGCTTCTAACCGAAACTATTTTATTACGAAATACGATTACCACTACGATCATACGCACACCCGAGTGATTACGGATGCCGGTTTTTAGTTTTCTTCGGTATTTCGACCGATTAACAGCATATTTCATACAAACTTTCAGAGAAGTGTGAGATTTCACACCATTTCAGATATGTATATGGAAGGGTATGAGATTACACACCTTATTCGGAATCCGTAACGCGATGCTCTCCGCGACACCAAAAATACGAGTCACTTATTACGAGGGATAGATGATCAGTCGATTTGATTCCTATCATGACCGATTAGTCCAAACTATTAATCCATTTAGGAACCAATCGAATAAAGAACGATATCAAATAATCCATAAAGAACTCCTTACCTTGTTGACATTGGATTCGATTTCCACCACTTGACTTATGGCTAGAATGATACATGGCCACCCACTTAGAACACAATTTAATCAAATAAAAGAGTGTCTACCCAAATGAGAAAGAATTTATGAAGGAGTGATTGTGGATTGAGAGTTTAGGCAAAACAAGGGAGAAAAATGAGCAAATGTGCTAGAGTGTTGACCAAATTTCTATCCAGACTTCTCACCTCAATTCCCATAAATTTTCTTCTCTTTTTTTTTATCCACCTACTCCACTCTCCAAATTCTTTTATTTCTTTTTCATCCACCTACTCCACTCCTCAAATTCTTTTATTTCTTTCTCATCCACCTACTCCACTCCTCAAATTCTTTTATTTATTTCCTTTCTTTTTCCTTATTTTCCTCCTTACCTTATCTTTTTAGTCATCATTTCATTTTTCTTTTATTTTTTTCCTTTAATAATGTCATGGTTGACACTTGGAAGAGCATACAAAAATAAATCCAAAATTTGCAAAAGATGGGATTTGAACCCCTTCCCTCAAGGTACTTCACTTGATGCCATAACCTCCTTGCCATATGCTCATTTATGCTAGCAATTTACTCTTTTATTTCCATAAGCCTTAATGCCACTTACTATCTCTCCTTAATAGGCTTAAACACAAAATTTTACTAAGGCCCAACTTGAACTCGAAACTTCATAGAACCCCGTAACTTTCTAAAATCATCTTCTTAATAAGTCCAACTTGAAATAATGTCATTCTCTTGTTCTCAAAAATTTTAAACACTCCTATGCCCAAGGCCCAATGGGCCCAATCCTACTAGGCCCAATTTCGGGATGTTACAGTATATGAAAGATTACGTGAACTGATTAGAATCGAGCCTTGAGGGTCAAAACATGTATGAAAGTGTTAATAGGCTCCAGGAAGAGATTTCATTGGTAAGTTAAATGGTTAAATGGTGATAATTGATCATAGAATTGGATGAATTAATATTAAAGGTATATATATGTTTGTTACATCAATAGTATAGAATGCTTAAATGATATAAAGTTTGGCATTTGACAACTAGTATGAAATGGTCAATTCTATTGCAATGTTGAATGGATTGATTTGCTAATTGTCATATGTATACTCCTATATGTAAATGATAATGGAATTGCTAGGCATGATAGGATATAATTCGGGTAAATTTTGTGTTTGTACTTATTATGATCAATTGTTTATGTTAATGTGATATTATCTTGAATCATAAAAGTACCAGTGAGCTTTATCTCTCAGCATACGGTTTGTTTGTTATGTGCACAGGTTTAGGTGGATCTCAAAGTTTCGAGAGGTGACTTCAGAATCCAATCTTTGATCCTCGACTCAATGATGTTTGTATAGTTCCTTTCATTTTGATATATGGCATGTACATAGATTTGAGTTGGGTCAGCAAAAGAGCTTTCGTAAGCTCATATAAGACTCGAAAATGATTATGTAGTATATTATGAATGTGTAATATACTTATTTGCATGTGTAAGTTGTTGCATTGTGTAATTGGTTGTAGTTGCTTTGCAACGGATGTGGCACCCTGTAGCTTGGACCCGGTGACCGGGTCGGGTTTAGGGTGTTACACAAGGCCTTCTATCAATTGGTCTAATAACAAATCTAGCCTTTAACGTTACACATTGTGTCAATAATTTCTCTTTTTGATCTTTAGTTTTTGGCTTAATTGAAAAATTCCCCCCTAAACTATATTCGTTTTCTAATATTGATATTTAAACTCTTTTTTTTTTTTTGGTAAAATGTGGTATTTAAAGTATAATGTCGTTATCCATTTAACCCTAACAAATAGATCTACTAAAAAAACTTTCTGTCCAATTAATAGTTACCACGTTATTAACTTCTATATAATTTTTTTTTTTTTGCAAATTTTTTGAAGCAACCTTGAAAAATTAATTAATTAATTCATAACTTTCTCACCATATATACAGCAAAACTAATCAACCATTCAACCCCTTAAATAGCATCCAGCATATTAATTATTCTTGAATCCAAACTCAATACTTTGTAGACAATTCAAAAGTCCAAAAATCAGAAGGGAAAAAGTTCCTTTTCTAATTTAGCATCTAGATTTTTTTATTTAATTTGATAAACTTGATATATATATTTTTTAATTTAGTACCTAAATTTGTCAAATGTTATACAATTTATTCCCAAAACACTAATTGCATTAGTTCTTTTACGAGGAGATAAAAACAACTAATGTATGACTGACATGTGGTAGATAGCATGGAATTTAATGGCAAGAATTATTACGTTTATTTAGAGTTTCTTATGTTTCGCTAAACAATACACTTAAATTTTATTTTTCATTGAGTTAATATTATTTTGACCGTTAATGGGAAGAATGATTCAAGAGGGACCACATGCTAAAAGCATAGTTTGGTCCAAGGATGAAGCTAGAAATATTTTTAGAGGAGGTCGGAAGCAAATTATAAATATTTTTTAAAGATCAAAATGTAATTTTACTATATATTAATTTATAATTTTATCATTTTTGAAGGGATTAAACAAAACTTTTTTATATTTTTAGGTCCACAGTGCAATTTTACTATAGATTAACTTATAATTTTATTATTTCTAAAGAGACTAAATTGAATATGTTCATTTTTAGGGGGGCAAGGCCACTGCCAGCCCCCTAGCTTCTCCTCTAATTTGGTCTTCGTAAAGCCCTCAATTCCACAAAATATCGTCACTATTAGAGGAAATTTGTGTTAAAAATTATGCATTGATTTATGCTTAACGAATTAATATTGAATAAGAAAGCAATAGTTTTAAAATCCAAACTCAAAGAAATTCATTATTTTAAATTAATAAAAAAATAAAATAAAAGTAATTGAACATTTAAAATACAAAAAATATTTCTTGTCTTCTGTCACATGTCGATCATATATTAATTATTTTGCTACCACATAAAAAAATAATATTGTTAGTATATTGGAGCATTTGTATAAAGTTTGACAAGTTCAAGTATCAAATTAGACCAAAACAAAAGATTAGGTAACAAATTAGGAAAAAATTGTCCAGTCTAAGTACTAAATTACTGAAAAAAAGATTTAGTACTAGATTAAGAATAAGTGTAAAGTTTAGGTTTCAAATTAGGAAAAAGTATAAGTTCAAGTATCAAATTAGACAAAAAAATCTAAGTACCAAATTATGAGAAAGTATGAAGTCAAGCATAAAATGTTATATTAAGCCATTTTTATATGTGTTTTAAAAATATATATATGTATTATTTTGGCTCAACCCTTCCATTGAAACCAAACCCACAACTCCAACTTTCGAATTGGGCGAGCTCGATTGCAGATCGATCTTGTAATGCACACTCAAGCCTACAACTCCAACTTTCAATTTGGGCGAGCTCGATTGCAAATCGATCTTGTGATGCACACTCAAGCCCACAACTCCAACTTCCAATTTGGGCGAGCACGATTGCAGATCGATCTTGTGATGCACACTCAAGTTAGTGTCCTTACTATTGTTATTCTTGTCGTTACTTGAACCGACAACGTTATTGCCGGTACCGGTTTGTGAGTTGCTATTGTTGTTGTGCTTCAACAAATGAGCTCGATGAGTCATTGGACCCAAGAAATAGGGGCTATTAACTCCACAGGCAGCAGCTCCAACGAGTCCTGCTCATCTTTAGCTAAAGATGTTTTTTTACTTACCGTCGTTTGCTACTCCTTCGGAACCAGCTTTGTCTTCGACGACAATGGGTTCGTAATGACAAACCCATATATTCAACAAACGTTCTACACTTCTTGCATTT
The DNA here is from genome assembly GCA_005393395.2 of Gossypium australe. Lineage (NCBI taxonomy): Eukaryota > Viridiplantae > Streptophyta > Magnoliopsida > Malvales > Malvaceae > Gossypium > Gossypium australe. Next base: position 114,268,962 of record CM016623.1, on the reverse strand, counting down.
TATATTATTAATGAACGGTTTTGCACCATTTAAGTTTTATATCACAACGGATAATATGCATTTCTTACGTTTTGCATTATTAGCAAATAAGTCGCACCTTTCACATTTTATATAGCCAATGGATGGCTTGAATCTCCTTTATTTTACATGTCCAACAATTGCATATGTGATATACATACAACACATCTCCACTACATAACTTTGGATCTTCTTATTAACTATTATACCACTCATTTCTGAATTATCGAGCCAATGAGTATACCACTCACTAAATCATAAAGCGAATTTTATATAAGTCAACTACGAATAAAAATACCATTTGCAAACACATTATTTAAAGGGGTATGCATGAATTTCAATAGCCTTGCAAGGCATCATATGTTCTTGAATCATTTGGCCAATAAATTATACTCTCCGTCTCGTTACTTTATTTGCAACAAATGTCATCCACGAGGGTAACCTGCAGATGGTCTCGAGACATGATCACCTTATAACCTATCTCTCGACTGAGGGGGACTATTGTTATATCCCTACCACAATTTGGATTCGGTTGGGGCCCTCACCTATTGTGGACCCGATTGGGCCCTCATCACTTCTATTAATACCTCAAGATATCACTTAGTAAAGGGACTCCCCTCCACTCTCAAAAGTCTGATACACTAAGCATTCATTGTGAGTCCCTCTATTTTTCCGGCTCTTGACCCTAGAATGGGTGAACCAACCTTCCTCATCACTTCCCCTCTCCTTTATTTCCATTAATTATGTGTACTAATAAAATCTTTCTTGTAATAAATTAACAAATTGCATTTTAATTAATTGATTTATTTATTTATTAGCATACTTAAATAGAGAAAAATTACTAATTCAAAATCTAAATAAGTTCATTAATATTTCGTATATAGCTTTTATTAGTTTTGAGATAAATTAATATGACAAGAATTCTATTTTTTAAATATTAATTAATTTTTTTTAGATAAAAATAATAAAATGACATATTTAGATAGTATAATTTTGTTAATTTTATAATTTTAAAGTTTTAAAGGGTATTGAAAATTTTTACTTTTACAATAAATTTACATTTATGTTTATGAGATAGGTGGGATTAGGTTGTAGTCCAATTTTATAAATAAAAAAAATCATGTTAAACTTAAATTTAACCTGAATAAATAATTTTGTTTTTATTGTTCGTAAGTTGTAAAGTATTAAAAAGTTCATTGATATCTTCAAATGTCATCCGAATCTAATCGCTTAACCAACTATCTTAAAAGGTAAATTTGAGAAAGTGCATGCTCTGAGATTTTCAAGATCTTAAAAGACATATTTACAAGCTTTGCTTTTAACAAGAAAGGAAAGAAAACAGGGTTAGTAGCTGGAAGCAATATCTAAATCAACATTTAAATGGTAACAAAATCTAATGGAGGGGATAAACAAAAAAACAATTGCATAATTGTTGACAAATATATTGATATGAATAATGGAGGGGATAAAGAATGAATTGGTGTCCCCACTGAGGAACATGAGATGTTGGGAGTTCTCAGCTCATATCCCCTATTAAAATGTACTACAACCAATAATGAAGATGATGAACCATCCATCATTTCAGATTGCTGTTGATATGTCCAAACTCTAAAATGACAAGATCCGAACCAAGTGTACTATCATCCTCTCTACAGTTAAATTTGTTTAACCTAGGGGTAAAATCAAAAACAAAATTCTTTTTGAAATATTCGTGTTAGTTACTATTTTTTTATGCGTATCCAAAAATTAAGTTGGGGATATGATCTTGTAAGAGCCTTTCAAATACTTCTGTATTGATGCATAACTGTAACACCACTTACACCGAAATTCGAGTAAGAAAGGTATTATTTTGGACCCTACAAAGCTGAAGCATCTTCTAGTATAAGACAACATCAGTCTTCTTGTTTTTTATACAAGAATTATTAGAGAAAAACTGTACAAGAAGTTCCAGAGTCTACACTCTCTCGTGAAAACAATTTGGCAAAGGCACAGCACAGTTTTAACATTAAACACTGAATATATAATCCAATTATGAAACTTCCAAGAGCTTACTACATGGAAATAATATATGTATATACAATATAAAAGTTGAAACATTTCGCAACTAAGAAAACTTTTGGGATTATTGATCGCCTACTTCAACATAATCTTCACTATGTTCAATACAATGATTGAATTCTGAAAGTTAAAAGCTATCAATAGAACCATAACTTAAAAGAAATAAATGTAAACAACAAATGCAGCAAAGGGAATCTAACCAGTAAGCATGGCCTGAGCTGAGTGTAGAAACTAATTAAGTGAAAGGTCATCCATATCAGCATATCTTGCTTTTCTTGTCAATTATTGCCTGTTTGACTAAGAAAAGGTTGATCCTTTGTTTTGCCATAGCCACATGTTGTCTAAGGGAAAATGATTAGACAAATTTTTAGTTGGAAGGTATACTTTAAGTTAGTGTTCATGTATTAAGTATTTTTCTTTTTTTTTTTAAATAAAATAAAATGATAAATAAATCTTTTCGTCCATAAATTTTTCCATGTGAAAAAAATGAACAGCCTACTAAATGCCACTTTTATCTGAGAAATGACATGAAGTAACAATTAATTATGCAAAAAGAAAAAAAAAATGAAGGAACAATTAAAAGTCACATTCATCAAAGAGATTAGCATTCAATATACATACATGAACATATCTTTGTTCTTGTGATCTAACATTTTTCCCCTATCTTCGAACATGTATATTTACACATACAAATGGAGGGGGAAAAAAAACCCTACCAATTATAGGTGGATGACTTACAAATTACAGAGCAGAAGGGACGTTAATGTTCATCTCTGCAGCTGCTCGGAAGTATTAGTGGTGGATGGTGCTGCCGTCTTGCCATTTTCTGTTCCATTATTGACAGGCACAGGCAGTCCCCACTTCCTCTCCGTTTCCAAGGGTTCTATAACTTTAACCAAACCATCGGTCAATCCAACAGCCAACTGATTGGCTTCCTGTGGGTGTGTTGTGACAACAAGCGGGTGTACAATTTGGCTGTTGCAGTAGAACATTGAAAGTGAAAGTAAGAACTCACATTCATGTTTCACGTTAACAGAAACCAAGGTGCTGATATCCAAGGCTTTTCAATGCAAAAACAAGACAAATGTAATTACATGGCAATATAAGTTGTAAAGCATTACCTGTTTGACATTCCCGGAGAGATATAAGCAGATGGTGCAATACGACATCTGAGCTTCAAGCTATCAGCATCAAACACTCCAATGTTGCCATCAGTAAAAGTAGCATAAACTAGTTGGCTATTGCAAGAATATGCTGCGCTAGATATAGGTGAAGAAAGTACTTCTTGGGGCATCCACTGCAATAAGAAAGAACGTTAAAATTTGTTCACAGCATACTATATTCATTACCCAAGCTGTAGCGCTTTTTACCTGTTGAATGCATTCCATCTTGTTAGCATCAAATACTGTAAGTTGAGTTTCATGGCATACCAACAAGCGAACTTGATCAGAGTGAAATTGCACACGAGTGGCACCCTGAGGGATCCTTCCAGGTGGCAGTTGAAGAGCAACTGATTTCATCTTTTCCCAGTTCTCCATGTTCCAAAAGAAAAGCTGCAAAAGAAAGAAGCCAATAACACCATAATAAAGGACAATAAGAACCACTGGTCATATCTAACTACCAACTCGAAGAAAAAATACAAACGAGAAACAGAAAGCATTAAAATTGGTTAGGGCATAATGCAAGAGAATGAGAGAAATTTTTTTTTTCAGGCAACAGAAATTAATTTCTTCTCTGAGCAAGAAACATAGGTACCACTAAGGTATTTAGATGCCTTAATCTCCTTTTCGAGTATCAGATATATTTCAACCTTCAATTACTCTTATCATGTATGAAACCGAACAAAACAAGTACAGAAAGAAGTATATCTGATTCTTTTTCCACGTTTCATTTGAAATAACTGTAGGTATAAAGTACCACAACGAGACACAGAGAGGTTTGATGATGAAGAATACCTGAGCATCAGCACCAGAAGAAGCTAGAAGGTTAAGACTGGTGGAAAACGCTAGACCAGTGATTCGTTTTTGGTGACCTTTCAATTTTGTTTTGACCTACAGGAGAGAAGCAGCTCTTTTCATATTGAATATCGAAAAGGTACTTCTAGTTGATAGATACAAAGATATATTGAATCATCTACCTCATCCACCCTGACATTGTAAATATGGATGGCTGAGTCTTCCATTCCAATTGCTATAATGTTATTATCTTGAGGATGAAATGCCAAGAAGGTCGAAGCTGGAGGAGGTGGCATAAAAGTTGTCATTACCTGCAAATAATGCAATATCACATCAAGTAGAATATCACAAGGATGGAATCAAAGTTGGCAAGAAACTCCAATCTAATTCAAAATCTGGCATAAACATTAATATACCTTGAACGTCATCATATTAAACAAGGAAACCTTTCCACCACATGCAGACATTACATAGGAGTCATTCTTGGACAGCGCTATGCATGGAACTGTATCTTCAGAATTCTCTGGAACATCATTAGTCATATGAAGACCACTGTTTGGTTGCCAGAGTTGTGGAATAATGCTAGCAGTGGCCTACGGAAACAGAAAAGAATAAAAGAAAATATTACGCAAGAAATTTTTTCTACCAATACCATATGCACAAAACAGAACATGAACCTTCATATAAAAATATGCATGTCTATTTCAATGAAGAACTGTGTTTTCAAAGCATAAATCACCTTGCCACTAGAGTTTTGTTCACTGCGACTCCATTTCCATAGTTTTTGAACCCCATTTGTATATAAAGCAAGAACTCCAACACCAGAATTTGTGTAAAGAAGTCTAGCAACCTTGATATACAGGCAAATTAATAATCATAAAAATAATAACTGAACAAGATAGTTGTACATGACTATGTAAGAGAGCAAAAAGTAAGTAATAAATTAAAACCTTGCTAGCAATCTCAGAGTTATCTAGCAAGGTGACTGTTCGACATTGAGTAGGATCGACAATCTCGGTTAGCTCCCAAGGTTTGGTTTTATCAGACACATCCTCCAAATTTCTTGGCTTTTCAATGCCTCTAATCATTGGTTCAACTCCATTCTACAAGAAATTGTAATTAGAATTAGATGCTAGTTTAAAATATTGTAAAATTGCATCCAAGACAAGCAAACTAAATTGCAGCAAGCAAAAGGTCTGAAAATCTCTTAAATTTATCTTAATAATATTTTATGTTCTTTAATGTGCGAAGCAATTGATACTTGTTAAGTGGTTATCCCACATCTATTAAGTCTTGAGTTTCTTGTGATCTTATATTCAAGTTAGGCTCTGTTAGAAATAGGCTTTTCTGTATTATATATCTCAAAAGAAATTATACTAATATTTATATACATAGTGAGCCTAACTTTAGGAAACACTAAACTAGGAAGCAAACTGATTCTAGGGATGTTGTCCCTTAAAACACAGCCTTAAAGTTAGGGATAGCAATCAATAAAATATCTACAGGATTCTATCTGATACACTGAATATTCCTTATTAGAAACTGTAATCTGACACTCCCCTCAAGCTGGGAAGTGGATATCATCCATTCTCAGCTTGCTTACTAGTTTCTGAAAGGTCTTCCCAAATAATCCATTGGTAAGGATATCTGCCAGTTGACCATCAGTGGACACATATGGAGTGCAAATTAAGCCACTATCAAGTTTCTCCTTGATGAAATGTCTGTCAACCTCAATGTGCTTCGTACAATCATGTTGCTCTGAATTATCTGCAATATTGATAGCAGACTTATTATCACAATACAGCATCATTGGACCTTCCCACTTGATCTTCAAATCCTCCAAAATAATTTTCAGCCATAATAATTCACAAATTCCAAGAGCCATCGCTCTAAATTCAGCTTCTGCACTAGATCTAGCCACAACATTCTGTTTTTTACTCCTCCAAGTTACAAGGTTGCCTCCCAGAAAAGTGCAATAGCCGGAGGTTGATCTTCTATCAACCATAGATCCTGCATAATCTACATCAGTATAGGCTTCAAGAGTTAAATTCTCCCCTTTCTTAAATAGGATTCCTTTGCCTGGAGTGCCTTTTAAATACTGTAGAATCTGATATACAGCTCGAAGATATGATTCTTTAGGATTGTGCATTAACTGACTTACAACACCAACTCCATAGGCAATATCCGGTCTAGTATGTGACAAGTAAATGAGCTTCCCTATGAGTCTTTGATATGAACCTTTATCAACTACTGCATCTTCTAGTGCATCTCCAAGTTTGTGGTTCACCTCTATGGGTGTCTCTGCTGGTTTACATCCCAAATTGCCTGTCTCTGTCAACAAATCAATTATGTATTTTTGCTGAGATATGAAGATTCCTTCCCGAGAGTATGCTACTTCTACCAAGGAAATACTTTAATTTACCAAGCTCTTTGACCTCAAATTCTTTTACTAGGCATTTCTTTAAATTTTCCATTCCTTCTAGATCATCACCTGTCACTATTATGTCATCTACATTGACTAATAAAGCAGTCATTCCCCCTGAAGATGAGTGTTTTACAAACAGAGTGTGATCTCCTTGACTCTGTTTATACCCTAGCTTGAGCATTACTTTGGTAAATCTTCCAAACCAAGCTCTCGGGGACTGTTTTAGTCCGTACAGAGCCTTTTTTAGTTTGCAAACTACCTGTCCTGTATTTGGACCGAACCCTGGTGGAACATCCATATAGACTTCCTCCTCAAGATCACCATGTAAGAAAGCATTTTTTATATCAAACTGCTGTAGTTTCCAGCCTCTGTTGGCAGCGAGTGACAACACTCTCACAATGTTCATCTTTGCAACCGGGGCAAATGTCTCAAGGTAGTCTATTCCATACTTTTGAGTGTACCCTTTAGCAACTAATCTTGCTTTGTACCTCTCCAAAGAGCCATCTGAATTATATTTCACTGTGTACACCCAACGACATCCAACTGGTTTCTTTCCTTTCGGTAATTTTACCAAATCCCATGTCTTATTTTTTTCAAGTGCTTTCATTTCAACCTTCATGGCATTTTTCCAATTCTCATCAATTAATGCCTCGGATACAGTTTTGGGAATGGATATAGAATTTAGGCTAGTAAGAAAGGCTTTGTGGTTATGGGACAAATTTTTGTAAGACATGAATGAGTACAAGGGATGTTTTGTACAGGCCCTAGTTCCTTTTCTAATAGCAATAGGAAAATCATAGTCTTTCTGATCTGAATTTTTAGTAGTATTCAAAGTAGGTTCAATAATTACCTTGGGTTGTAGAGTAGTAGGTTGTTTATCCGAAGAAGATGATTGAACTTGCACCGGTGCCTTCTTCCTTGAGTAAACTAGTAAAGGGCGAGTAGTGTCCTAAATCTCTTTGGGCGACTTAGGTGTAGTAGGCTCTATTTCGGGTTCCATAGGTTCAAGTTGGGCAGGCTGGTTGGTAGGTAAGGACTGAGTGTTTGGCTACTGAATAGGAGCTGGAAAATTAAGTTGGGCAGGCTGGTTGGTAGGCTGGACAGGAGCTAGAAAATCAAGAAGAAAAAATTCTCTGTCCTTATCTTCTATGAATAAGTTCTCCCCTTGAAGATAAGAACGAGTAAAGAATTTTTCTTCTTCTGTAAAAGTGACATCCGCTGAAACATAAATTTTTTTTGTGGCTGGATTATAGCATTTGTACCCTTTTTATGTAGAGGAATAACCGAGAAAGACACATTTGACAACTCGTGGATCGAGTTTTCCCCTATTTTGAGAATGTACATGTACAAAGGCAACACATCCAAATATTTTGGGAGTAAGGTTTGAGGTATTGAAATCAGGAAAAAATTTCGATAGAACTTGCATAGGACTTTGAGAGTCAAGGACCTTTGTAGGCAACCTATTTATCAGATGAGTAGCAGTTAAAACAGCCTCCCCCAGTATTGTTTAGGGACATTTTTTTGAAACAATAGAGCTCTAGTAATAGCTAAAATTCTTTCAGCAACGCCATTTTATTGGGGTGTGTTAACACAAGAGGACTCATGGATAATGCTTTTTTCTTGAAAATATGGGGAGAGAAACTGATTGAAATAGTCTTTAGCATTGTCTGACCTAAATCGTTTTATTTCAGCCCCAAATTGTGTTTTGATCATGTTGTAAAAGGTTGTAAAAACAGACCTTACATCAGATTTTTGTTTTAAAAGAAATATCCAAGACACACGGGTACAATCATCAATAAAGGATACAAACCACCGAGCCCCAGAGTTGTTTGAAATATTTGATGGTCCCCAAATATCACTATGAATAATAGTAAAAGGAGCGGATGTTCTTTTATTGCTTACCGGAAAGGAGGAACGTTTATGTTTGGCAAGTTCACAAACATCACAATGGAATTTTTCAACAGTTATTCCTTTGAACAATGAAAGAAACATAAATTTAAGGACTTGAAACGAAGGATGACCAAGGCGGAGGTGATGGAGCCAAATTTGGTCTTTATTAGCTTGAACAGACTTGGATAAGAAAGATAATGGTGAGGAATTCAGAGCACTAACTTCTCCACTAGATTCTTCAAGATAGTATAGGCCATTTGCTTCCTTAGCATGTCCAATCATCTTCTTCGTGTTCTGTTCCTAAAAAAATCGATTGGGATAAAAAACCACACTACAATTAGAGTCCCTGGTAATTTTTTTGATGGAGAGAAGATTGGTAAATAGTTTAGGAACATGAAGGACATTTTTAAGAGTAAAGGTCTTGTTTATAACAATATCACCTTGACCAGCCACTGTGATCACAAAACCATCAGCTATTGTTATCTTTCTATTACTAGGACAAGGTGTATATGAAACAAATTTGTGTGAGGAGTGGGTCATATGGTCTATAGCTCCTGAGTCAATGACCCAAGACCTGTTGGTGACTGTGTCCGAGACATTAGAATTTTGAGAAGAGGATATACCTGAAAGCGCCAAACTACAAGTACCTGTGGAAGAAGACTTTTCCAATGATCCCAGCAATGTTTTTAACTTCTCAATTTCGTCTTTATTAAAAACACCAGGTGAGTCTTGAGAATTTTGTTCTCCATCCAGCTGTCTTGCTATATTTGCTCGCCCTTGTTCCTTCGGTTGTCCGCTGGTTTCTGAAAAATTCTTTTTAATTGGCTGTGGCTTCCCATGGAGCTTCCAACAGTTTTCCTTAGTGTGACGAGATTTTTTACAGTGGGTGGACCATACAGACTCTCTTTTAGTAGGCCTTGTAGGTTCTTTCTGCTTAATATCGTTGCCAGCTGGCTGTTCCATGGCAAATCTCCTCTCACTCACAGCCTTTGTAGCTAAGGCAGAACCATCCATTTGACTATTCTCAAGCATAATTCCTCTTCTTCCTTCTTCAGCACGAACTATCGCGGTTGTCTCATTTAGTGATGGTAGCTCCTCCTTTCCAAGTATTTGGACTCTTACTGCATCAAATTCAACATTTAGCCCAGCAAGAAAATCATAAATTCAATCCTTTTCAACGAACCTTTTCAGGAGTGTTGCATCTGCACTGCACTTCATTTGAATGCACTGGTAATGATCCATCTCTTGCCATAAGCTTTGCAAAAGATTAGAATACTTCGTGATGGAACAACTTCCTTGCTTGGTAGATGAAATCTTAGTCTTGATTTCATAGATTTGAGCAGCATCTCGAACTTTAGAACAAGTCTGCTTCATAGCCTCCCATATTTCTTTGGATGAGTTAAGAAACGTGCATGTGTCACTGATTTCTAGCATCATAGAATTCCATAACCAAGACATGGCCATAGAGTCTTGTTCATCCCAAGCATCAAACTGAGGATCTCCTTCTTTAGGTCCTGTTCCGAGTAAGTGACTCAGCTTTCCTCTGCCCTTCAAGAACGTGCAAACCAGCTGAGACCACTTCAGGTAATTCTTCCCATTTAACCTGTAAGCCACTTGAATGTTCTGCAACTCACTTGTTGGGTTGGAGCTTTTCATAGAGACTTCTGAACTATCCCCATTGGTATTGGTTTGGATAATTTCAAACATATTTCTTTTGAACAAAAGAGGCAGGCTTGAGGGTTGAGTGGGAGTAAAAAATTACCAGAAAAAAAATTCCCAGAAATCGGTCTAATCTAATACCATGTTAGAAATAGGCTTTTCTGTATTATATATCTCATAAGAAATTACACTAATATTTATATACATAGTGAGCCTAACTTTAGGAAACTCTAACTAGGAAGCAAACTGATTCTAGGGATGTGTCCCTTAAAACACAGCCTTAAAGTTAGGGATAGCAATCAATAAAATATCTACAAGATTCTATCTGATACACTGAATATTCCTTATTAGAAACTGTATTCTGACAGGCTCTCCACATGTTACCACTGGGTTTTAGGTTAGATTCTTAACATGATAATATTTGAATTTGTGTTAATCTCAGTGTGAATACATTTATGAATGAAAATCCTAACAAGTGGTATTAAAACTCGGATGTCTTTTGTTCTTCCTGCTTAACCCCAAGTAAACTGTAAGGTTGACAACTCCTTGTGAGGCTGTCCATGTGTATGCCTTTATTAAGCTACACATGACGGACAGTGTTAAGTGGTGTTACCCCACATCTATTGAGTATTGGCTTTCCTATGGTCTCATATTCAAGTTGGACCTCTTCACCTATTATCAGTTATATTTAGGTTGGATGCTTAACAATACTCATTTGCTAACCAAAAAAGACCACCAGCAAAAGTAAGTGCATGTGCAACATACAAGAGTTGAAGTAGGCTTGGCAGGGCTGTCTACACGTTCGATCTTGCTAACAACAGGACCAATGCTTGTAAGCATAGGAGAACTAGATACCTAATCCATAATCAAGAAAAGAAACAAAGTTGTCAATAGAAGTTCAAGACATAAACAAATGCAAAGTGAGTTAGCATTAAGATGGAAGATAAAACCTTCATCTCAAGTGGTGTTCTAGATGCTTCATAAGATTGAGCCTCCATTGCCCTTAATGCTCTAAGACCATTGGCATTTGCAAGAACCTTGAATCCATTGTCTGCTGTGGTAACAACAAGCAAATTTCCTTCCTTGTTGAATCTCAGTCGTGGAAGACTCTAAACCATCCCAAATCAAGATTATGAAATTGAAGTCAAAGTTAGATTCAAGATGCATAAAAAAGGAAGCTCAAATGAAAAATGATATGCTAACCGGAAGCCCCCCTTCAGCTTCTGTGCTGGTGAGAATATTTGTATTGTCCATATCCCAAAATTTAATTTGGCTATCATCACCAACAGCCAAAAAGCGATTCTTAGTTGTGTCAAACTGTACCACACCAGGAAAGTTCTTTCTAAAACCAGAAAATGTCCTCCTTATTTTTCCTTCACTTTCATTCCATTCAACCAAAAATGAATCCCCATCCTTACTTGTCCCGCAAGAGAATAATCTGAATTAGAGAGGGGACTGTTAATTAGTTGCTTCTCTTACATGGCTAAGGAGATATGTAGGATCACTTTAAGAAAGAAAGACCAACCATTGCAGATAATACTTTGATTTTTATCTACATACCTACTACCATCAGCACTATAGAGCATTCTGGTACACCACTGTCCAGGAGCATCATAGTCAACTCTTGAACCCATATTGTCATACAGCCAAGCCTTAATTTTTCCATCAATAGAAGTTGAAAATATAAACTGCAAGAATATGATAGAAGTTCAAGCAATAGCTTAATGCACAAACAATTCTACAATTGAAGAGCATATTTATCAAGTTTGGAACTGTTGAAAGCTGGTTAATAAAATGTGAAACAGATCAAATACAAGACAAATTAGACAGATGCAAATAATTTTCCAAGACCTATAGAAGGGATATGACAAAAGATGCACTGGCACCTCGGCCTTCTAATCTTGTGTAGAGATGAAGTTCCAGCATTCAAAGTAACAAGAATAGTACAATTTATCATTTATTGTACAGTTGTACATATTACTGTTATGTATGGCACAGATTTAGTAGTTGTACATATTTCTGAAACAAAAAGTTCTCTTATTTTCTTCTCAGAGATTAGAGTACACTCTGATTGCTCATGGTTACTTGAGAAACAGGTAATAGCCAATTGCAGCACATACTAATTACTTCTATATCTAAATATCAGCTTATCCACAATAAAGCACTTTCCCTTAAAGCATAAATTATCTTCCGGACTTCATTAAAGGAAATAACCTACCTGAATATTTTCCTTCTGGTGAGGACAAACAGAATAAACAGGTGACTCGTGGCCTTCAAAACTAAAAAGCTTGTTTCCAGCCAAATCCCACACCTACAACAGATGCTACTGAAACTGAGAACATATGAAGTTCAAAGAGAAAGAGAAAAAGAACAGTCTATTTAATTTACTTTCCTCACCTTTATCAGCTTATCATCTCCACAAGTAACAACACAGAGTTTTTTGTTTGGATGAGAGAAAGCTATATCGTTTACACCACCCACATGGGCATCAATCTATCAAAAATCAGATAGATATCAGTTTACTGTTATGAGTAATGCCTCCTTAAGCAAAGAATAAGAAAATGAATTAGAAACATGCCTCTAGGTGTGGACGAAGTTCATTAGATCCTTGATATGCATGCAAATGAACAAGATGTTTTGTAAATGCAATTCCTGCAACAAGAAAATTTCAATAAAGAAGCCCAAAACTGGACTCATTAAAGGAAAATCACTCTTACAGCACATACCAATCAAATTTCCATCTGGGGTCCAAGCTACACGGTTTACAGATATGGATGAATCTTTAACAATACTAGCCTGCAAGAGATATCAATTATAATCCTAACAGATGTATATTACCAAAATTCCAGCATTCAAGAAGTAGCAAGCAAAAGTATAAACCTCATCCTATTTCAAGAACATTTTAAGAAGGTGGGAAGGGGTGAGACAATTAAAAAAAATGCAACCCGGTTGATTGAATCGGGAGGACATGTTTCTTACTCCAATGTATAGTTTTGAAGAAGAAAGAAGTAATTTAAAAAGGAGATGGGCCAATTCTCCGGTAACAGAAACAATTTGAGTGCCAAAACTATGAAGTAACAAGCATTTTTGGACACAGGTGACCAGCTGGTCAAATAGTCAGATATATTTATCTCAGTCAAATTAATTCTACTACTGTCAGTAATAACATGATTTTCTTGGGTCAAAGATGCAAGATCAACCTGAAGTAAAACTGAACAAGAAGCCATATCCCATATCTTGAATGGTTTTGTCAGCAACCTCTCTCGCTTGCTAACTTCCCATAAGGAAATTTCACCATTGCTACAACCAACTATTATGAAAGACGCATAAAGCAAAGTAAGAAAATACAATCCACTGCAACAAATCTAAAGGAATTAATTTTGATTTAAAATACTCCAGGCAAGATGGTTTTGTAAAGTTTTCAACAATTTTACCAGTAAGTAGCGTATGATGAAAAGGATGGAAATCCATGCTTGTCACGTTGGATCCCTGGTGAATGGTACAAGCAACAGACTTGGGTAGGTCATCAAGTGACCATGAAGCATGTTGAGGAGGAGCAGGATATGTGACCTGGACATATTAAGGATCCAATTAATTGATATCATAAGTTAGAGCATAGTAGCAACCTATGTGGGAAGCATCTTATCAACAACAGATTTACCTCGTCAATAGATTGTGCAGACCGCAACCGTTTTATTAAGTGCTCATGATCAGTGCTCCCATACTCAACCATTCCAGGTGTATTTGATGGTGTTCTTGGATGTTTCAGAACTGAAACTGCGGTAAAATTCAAAATCAGATCAGGTAAGGAACTAATCATACAAGACCAAGATTTAAGACTAAACAGAATGACCCTCTTTAAATCAAACTTAAATCAATTTTAAGGAGTATACGACCAAAGCCCTGGAGTCTTTCAACTCCCTTTTCATCAAGATCATTCCCACAGTTTTACTAACAAGGAGACAAACGAAGAGGGCAAAAAGCACAAAGAATAGATATATGTCCCAGAAAAATTTATTCAAATGAATATAATATCTGAAGGAAATATATGAAAACTAAAAAGTATTGCTCCTTAAAGATGTTTATTCGACTACCATGATGAACCTGACAGCCAAAATGTCAACAACAATAAAAACATTAATGTTACCTTGATTTTGAGGAAAAGGCAAGGATGAAGCAGAAGCAGCAGCAACAGCGAGGGCAGATTGGACTGATGAGGTAGGATTGACATTTCCCATCCAGCCAGCTAAAGCAGTAGGATTAGGTGGAAAAGACTGCAATGCCATAACATGAGACAAAAAGCATTCTAAGTTCAGTACTAGGTACATGCAGCAGGAACATCCATGATTCAAGACTAAAGTAAGCATTAAGATCATACATGTGCTCCTACCGGAGCATATGTTGAAGGTTTAGCAACTGCAGCAACTGGAAAAGTTACTGGAGTAGGTGCACGAGCCCCATTTGGGGGTGAACAACTGTGATCAGTGAACAAGGTTTTTATATCTGGATTAGGCTTAGGGTTCTTGCACAGCTGGTGTTGCCAGTTCAAACTGCAAATAAACAATCAGTCAGATTCAACATCATCCATGCCATAAATACGACCAAATTTTAATGTAACGATGGGTAAAAATCACCTTTGATTAATCAGAGTTCGCAACCGTGATGCCTTCAAAGTAGGGAAAACAAGCTTTTCACGGAACAAGGGATTTGCTTCTATTAGTTTCTTAAGCTCAATCAGCATTATGCTCCGAGCCGATTTAGTATCACCATACTTTGATAACTGCTCATTTTCCCTACAGTATATCACAAACAAAAAACTTAGGAAGTCTTAAACTGCCTATAATTTTACATCCAATACCAACCTTCAACCATTACCTAAAGTTCCCCAGTGTTAAAAGGTGGGTAATTTCCTTAAAAAGTTCTTCATTAAATGTGGAAAAAACCTTCAAATCCTTCACTAAAATCTCAACAGCTTTAGCTCTATCATTACTGAAACACAACAACAAAAAAAACAAAACAATATATTATTATACGTAATTACAACAAACCCAATCTCATTGGCATTAACTAAGCGAAAAAAAAAAAAGACACAAAGGGAAACAGAGATTACCGGTCCAAAGCTTCTAGATACTTCTGCTTTCTGATCTCAAAAAAAATCTTCATTGAATACCGGTTATCGTCGACTTTAGTGAACCCAGATAGGTATTTCTCAACTTCGTCCCATTCTCCGGCGAGAATTTTCTCTTCGAAGTATTTCATGTTGAAGAAGAACCCTGACTCTTGCTCTAATCTGTGAGCTCCACCACAAAAAACGACACAAACTCCAATTAAAAACGACAATACCAAACATAGATACATATATATGAAAAATGAATTTAAGAGCTTACCTGTGAACGGTCTCTTTAAATTTTTCTTCTTCAAGGAACTGGAGAATCAAAAACACTAATTCTCTGCTGAGAGAAGACATTTCTTCCCAATTATTTTGAACAAAAAAAAAAAACTTAATCAATCGAGAAATTGAGAATTTAAATTAGGGGTAAGGTTTTTTATTTTGACCAAAAGAAATATAAACAGAGCAAAAGCGAGAGAAGTGAAGTCTGAGGATGAATGAAAGGTAAGTTGAAGAAGATGAAGAAGAGGTGGTTGAAACGACGGCGTCTCTTGGAAGTTAGCGGCTGGTGGTGGTGTTTAAGGTGAGGAATCGGTCGTACTTTTGACAGATTTCTAGGGTTAGCGGTTCCAATTTCATGCTTAGCGTTCAACGAAAACAGTAAAAGAAAAAAAGCTGCCAAACCAATAAGAAAGAAAAAGAAATTGAAAAAGCGAAAAAGATAACGAAGAGAGAGAAATCGAGTTCTTTTAACTTTTTTCGATGCGTTTTTTGCAGGGTACCTGCGTTACACAACAACCTATCACTTGATAAGTAATCCTACTTATCAATGGATTTGATCAGTTGTCTTAC
Organism: Gossypium australe; assembly: GCA_005393395.2. Classification (NCBI taxonomy): domain Eukaryota; kingdom Viridiplantae; phylum Streptophyta; class Magnoliopsida; order Malvales; family Malvaceae; genus Gossypium; species Gossypium australe. The sequence goes on along the minus strand of CM016623.1, from coordinate 114,252,995 downwards.
TTATGACTATCCTGAAACGATTACGTGGGGTTAAACTGATTTTTAGCTATTGCTGTCTGCAAACGGGAGTTTGTAGAACTGGGTTAGGTGATTACGTGGATGGAACTTAGTGGTTTGTTGGAAAAGTTATTGAGTGGGTTGTGATGTAGAAGATGATAACTTTTGGATTTGCGTGGTTTCTGACGGAACTGAAAATGGGAAATTAAGTGGATTAAATAAAAGATACTAAAGTCCACCACATCCATCTGCCGTTCCACTGTCGGTTAAAGATACACGTGTCACACTTTGACACTGCAGTCTGCTCGACAACTTAAACTGTGTCGGGTTCTATTTTTTTATTTATCTCCTCAGAAATTCTCGAATCGGAAGCTTCCAAGAAATTAAACTAGGAAAGTAAGACTTAAATATACCCCTCTGATGTCATAAGTTAATCGTGGTAAATTTGAAATTTTATTAAAATATTTTGTATAAAATTAATAAAATTTTAATTTATGATACAATAAATTTTAAATATTTATTTTTAATTTATTTGATTACTTTTAATACTTTTTTTTTCATTTTCTTTATATATATATATATATATATTCATATGGTAATATACTAAATTATAACCTGTCGGAAAAAAGTTAATTTATTGCGTTTTAGGATAAATAGTTGAATTTGTTAAAATACTAAATGAGAAATGGATATAATTGTTGAAAATACTTGATAATTTTTTTATTTAAATTTATTTGTCTACTAAAATACTTAGATGGTACTATTAATTTATTATTTTTTATTTTTAAAAGAGTTGGTGGGCGTTATTATAACATCAAGTCAATTAAAGAGTTTTATATATAGTTTTATTTACCGTATTTATATTGTATCAATCCTTGTTTATAGTAGTAGTTAGAATTCCCGTCAAGAACCTAGATGATATGAGTTTTAACCCCATCATCCTCTCTTCCAATATTGTATCGATAAAAATAAGCTATAAATTGTATATATTAGAGTATGTCACAATTATGAAGAGGGTGAAAAAATTGTATAAAATGTTGATTAAAAATTTATGTAATAAAAAGAAGGTTTAAAATGATAAAGTTGAATATTCAGAATAAATATGTCTTAGGTTCAAATTTCATTATTTGTGACATTTTATTAATTTTATATAAAAATATCTTTAAAAATAGTTCTCATAATAATTTAACTTTGTACAAATAATAATTTTTAATCATTTTTTAACTAAATTAGTGTACAATTAATTCATAATACTAATTTAATTAGAAATTTAAATAGTATAAACATATCTTTAACTTGAGAAAAAAAAATCGAAGTCCAACAAAACCTTAAACACTTGAATAAAACACTAAGATCAAGCACGTCATCAAGATTAATATCTATTTTTACTCCATGACTATTAGAAGCACCATAGAGTAAAACCCTGGCATGTTTTTAATTATCTCTAAAATACTGATATTCATAGGTTACTTGTTAGAGTTAGAGGTGAGTAAAACTCGATTCAATTCGAAAAATTTTTAAAAAAAAATTCGAATTTCGAGTTAAACGAATCGAGTTATTCGAATTAATCGAGTCAACTCGATTTTTTTTTTGAATTTCAAGTTCAAATCGAGTTTGATTTTCAAATTCAAATAACTTGAATAATTTGAATAAACCGAATATCAAACTATAATAATTTACATTATTACCCTAAACTCCTAAACCTCTTCACTTTCCTCCCAAAACTTTTACTCCCTCTCACTTTTCCCTCATAACTTTTGCTCCCCTCCCATCCCACCCCCTTCTACCCCAAATCCATTCCCTCCAATATTTTCCTCGCAAAATTTTACTCCTCCCATTTATTCTCCCCCCAAATTTTACTCCATCAACCTTCAAAACTTTTTCGTGTTAAAATTTTATGTTGGTATCAATTTCACATTTTATCTTTAAAATATTTTTTATTAAAAAATCACATTTTTTACATTTAACATATTTTTAATTTCAAAATACATAGTGACAAGAATCAGAAGATAATTGAAGCAACTAAGTAAGCAAATAAGTTAACCCATGTATAAAATATTAATAAATAAATTATAAGGGGATAAAAATTAATAACAAATTTGATTACGGTGGGTGGCAGTGATTACAAGGACCTAAGATTTTTTTTTTAAAATTTAACTCGAACAAATATATTCGATTCGATTCTATTCAAATTCCATCTCACTCAACTCGATTCGAGAAAATTTCAAATCAAGTTAGGATGATAAAATATGATTCGTCAACTCGATTAAATCAAATTTTTTTCATTCGATTCGATCGAACGCTCACCCCTAGTTGGAGTTGAGATGATGAGCCGTAAGAGAAGTAGGCAAAAGATAACTCCTTGAAATAGTTTTGTCACAAAATAGATGTTGATTTTTCCATATATTTATTGCGATGATTTTCTCTGCAACTTTTGTTTTAACCATAATAATCAGTATTGTTTTGGTGTTGATGTATCGACTAGTTGTCACATCCTAAAAATCGGGTTAAAATGAATTGGGTTAGTAAATCAAGAGAGTGGTCACATCCTGTTTTTGAGTTAACATTGAGGAAAATTTTGTAAAGTTATTAATTTGATTAAGTGGCTAAGTGTTGTGTTTGTGTGTGAGAGGTCTTGTGTGTAAATCATTTACCTTGAGTTTTATTGTTTTTATTCCCACACTTGACTAGGCACATGTAGGTTAATTCAAATTCTTAACAATTAGTTAAGTGATTAATAATTGGATATTAAGGGGTTTTGGTTAGGATATTATTTTATTTGGTTTTTGTTTAAAAATATTCCTTAATTTTTGTCGTTCAATGTTTCCCACTATCTCCGCGTCCTCCTTTCTTCCTTTGTTTCTTACAAACCTTCACAATTTTCCTTGTCTCCTCTGTTTTCTTCCTTTTTTTTTGTGGTTTGTCATGTTTCTACGTTGTCAGCCTTTTTGGTCGTCTCTTGTTAAGTTTTTGGTCGTTATTCTATTGTAGTAACATAATTTTCTTCTTCGGTTGATGTGGAGTTAAGTGGACTTTTAATTGATTTTGTTGAGTTTATATGTTTTTGTACCAATAAAGGAATATCCCAAGAAGTATAATGATCCTGTAACACCCCAAACCCGGCCTAGACGTTATGGTTGTATCTGAAGATGTCACTAAGAAGGGTTTTGTTTGAAAACTGAGTCATTCGATAAAACATTCAAATTTTGGTAACTCTTATTCATTTATAACCAATATCGAAAGCGTTATTTAATTAATTTGTATGCCAAAACATAAAATACAGCGGAAGTCATAAAAACGTTATATTTGGAAAACTCGTTCGTATTTTCATAAAACCTTTATTTTAATAAATATCATGTTTTTAGCTAACCGTGTAACAGCCCGGTTTAGACCCTAGTCAGAACAGTGGTTTTGAGACCACAAATCCGAGGTCAAAAAAGTATTTCAATATTAATTTTTATGTTTATTATATGTGATTTAGCCTGTGTGAAAGTTTCGTGTGAAAATTTTAACGATTGTGTGTTTAATTTGTGAAAAGGACTTAATCGCATAAAGTGTAAAATGCTGTGTGTTGATTGTTAAGTGCTTAATTTGACGTGGCTTTTAAATGAGGAGGCCTTATGATGCAATTAAGCCAATAATAGGTTAGTGGCTGGATAAATGACATAATAACCATAATGTTTATTTGTCTTATATGATTAATAAATGGGTAAAATGGGAAATGAATAATTAAGTTATTATTCATAAAACAAAAGGCTAAAATAAGCCATTTAGTGAATGTTCATCCACCGAAAAATGAGAGTAAAAGAAGGGTTTTAAGCTTTGAGAATTTCGACCCTTGTTTATCTTGATTCAAGGTATGTTTTTAATTGGTTTTTGATAATTTCTACGTTTTTGTGATTGTCGCTTAGTGTACTATCAAACCCATGCTTAAATTTTAGAAATTGATGGTGATTTTGAGATATGCCATTGATGAATATATGAGCTTTGTGTTGTTAGTTGATGAAATATGAAAGTTTGATATTGGGTTAACATAGTTTGTATTTGAATTTTTGGTGAAATTGGCTATTTTGGGCTAAATTATTAAAATGAGAAATTGGAGGACTAAATTGTGAAATAAATGAAAGGTGTGGGCTTGTATTAGCATGGAAGAATTCGGCTAAGCATATGCGATTTGAAATTATGTGTATTTTGTGATTTGATGAAATAGAGACTAAAGTGTCGAAAGGTGAAAATTGAGGGCTATTTTGTAAAATGCCCAAAATATGTGTGGTTGGATTAAATTAAATGAATTGGTGATTGAACGAGTTAATTTTGTATATGTATAGACCAAGAAAGGAGAGGTTCGGATCAAGATCGAGGCAAGGACAAAGTGTCCAATTAATCGACTGTTTTGGTATTTTGACGTCCTAAGTAAGTTCGGATATAATACTAGTTGTTAAATTATGTCTATGTGATGTGAATTGAATGAAATTATATATAACTAAGAGATTAGAAATGGTATGTGCGGAATTGAATTAAATGGCACTACGTGTGCGAAATTAGAAACGGGACAGAGATGATTAGCACTGTGTGTGCGAAAAGATAGAAGCTTCGGCTTATTGATTTGGCACTGTGTGTGCGATACCGATATAGTTCAGTTTAACTTATAGGCACTAAGTGTGCGATGACGATTATGTTTCGGTTATGAAACTGGCACTAAATCAAAAGAATAGCAAAAGTTGAACGAGATTTAATATCGAAAAATTGAGTAGCATGAATGGTGAGTAACTATGTGTTGATCAAGGTACGTTTGAACCTATGTGGTTGATGATAGTTTTAAGAGTTGAATGAATAGATATTTGAGTATGTGGTTAAGATTGATAATGTGCCTAGTTGTGCCTTTATCTATGTGATGGTATAAATATAATTTGATGTGGTATTATTGAGTAGTATGTATTGTATTACGAACTTACTAAGCTTTTGAAATCTTACAGTGTGATTTGTTTCTCTGTTTTATAGTGTCAGTAAAGCTAGCTCGGATCCGGAGATCGTCAGCATCTCTATCACACTATCGGCAATCTATTTTGGTACTTTTGAATATGTGTATATTTGAATATGGCATGTATAGGCTAGTTGTTTTGAAACATGTTTGAGATGTGTAAATAGCCATGTGATGTGGCTAGATAAATGTTGGTAATATGCATGAATGATTATGGTTTATGAAGTATGTTTTGGTATGGCTTGATGGCAATGAAAATGTCTTATGAATGGTAAGCTTAGTGATGGATTGATGCCATTGTAATCTAATGATATTGTGGATGAATCATGCTTGGTTATGCATGTGTTTCAGTTGTGCAATTTGGTATATAAGTTGACATGATTAGAAATGAGATTGGATGGGATGATATGTTGATCATTTGACATGTATTTGGTTGCCAAATTGTGTGTGAAAATAGGCTTGTATGTGCTTGTAGGTATGACCCAAGTGTGGGTGGAATTTTAGCCTTGCAAATGGCCTATTTTGCATACACGGCCAAGGGACACGGGCGTGTGTCTCTGCTGTGTGGCTCAAAGGCCACTTCGAAGTGTGCCTGGGCAGGTTACACGACCGTGGCACATGGGCGTGCCTGGTGGCCGTGTGACCAAGTCAGTAGCTAGCTTAATTTCACACGGCCGTGGCACACGGGCGTGTCTAGTGGCCGTGTGGACAAGTCAGTATGTATGCCCTGTTTTGGCACGACCTGGACACATGGGCATGTTTGGTAGCTGTGTGAGGCACACGGCCTAACCGCACAGGCGTGTGACCTCTGCAGTGTTGAAAAATCTTTAAATTTCTAAAAATTTTCGTAAGTGTTCGGTTTAGTCCCGACCTCTTTCTAACACGTGTTTAAGGTCTCGTAGACCTCAATAAGGGACTATATGATTATAATTGAATATGTTTGATTGATGATTAACTATGTGTTGAGAAATGGATGTGAGATATTTTGAAATGTTCAGAAATGTTTAGTAACGCCTTTTAACCCTAGTCCGACAACGGTTACGGGTTAGGGGTGTTACAAATCGTCTCAGATAAAGTGTTAAATCGAAAACTCAAATCCCAAAATAAAACCAACAGTCTGAAGAGTCCATTAATTACAAAACCCCTAGAAATAATCCTTAATTAAATAAAAATCAAAATCTTAAACAATTACGAACTCGTGGACACTGTGAGGCTCCGTCACACCGATCTGCCTAAGTCTGTGGATTACCTGAACAGAACAAACAAACAAATGTAAGTTTTCGTAAACTTAATGTGTAACCCAACAGAATTAGACATGCTATTCATACAGATATCACATATACAGTCAGATTCAGATTCAGATTCGGACTCTAGTCCTTTACAGATACATATAACAGAATCAGATATACAGAATCCTACCCCCATCCTCTACACACCAACTTCGACCATCCCATCACACCATGTGGGGTTAAAAACATCCATCCATATCGTGCCATTAAAACATATATCAGATAATATGCAGCCAAGATGCCAGAATATAGGCGATGGTCGCCATAAAAACACTTCCTTCATACATACAATTCCCACCCCAATCATATATATAGAAATATCATGCTTACATGTTCATATACAGTTATCAAATATATATTTAACAAATAATCAGACATGCATAACAGTGTCATACTCAGAGCAAATTACCAAACTACCAGATCACATATTTTTAGGGTTTGGTTAGCCCTTACCGACCCTATGGTAGGCCTACAGTCAATCAAAACGAATCGTGCGACCCTAGGGAAATTTTTTGAAATATGGGCCCACACAGCCTGACCCAAGACCCACACACCCGTGTGGGCTCACACGCCCAACTTGGCCTAGCTCGTGTGGCCCACACGACCACACCCACACCATCACACAGCCATGTCTCGCACACGGCCAACCATACTGCCGGGCACACGCCCGTGTGGAGACGACAAAATGTACTTTTGGCTTTCGTCGAAGCTCTATTTTTTGTGTTTCGGGTACACACATGATACAATTTTGATGCGAAAACAATCCCGAGCCTTTTGAAACCTAAAAATAGAGTACCCAACATCGATTTAACAGATTGATTAACGAATTGACACAAGAATCAACACGGAATCGACTTACCACCGATGACAAACCACCTCTAACGCGCACTAAACCGTTGAAGTGCAATTCCCTGCTCCACAATCTGCTCCTAAACATGAATTACCACTAATCAATCACTACAGATTGTCATCGCCAAAATCCCAAACCAAAAGTTATAGAAACGCAAAGCTTACTTACCTACTAATTAGAGAACCCGACAAACCAAATGCATGATTAAACGATAGATTCATGAACAGTATTAAAGAAGAAGAACGAAATAATGATTTATCGAAAAGAGAAAAAAAATGTCAGAAACAACAGAGAAACTTGAAGAATAACATCAGAGAAAAATTTTGGAAAGAGAGAGAAAAGATTTGAAAAAAAAGAATCAAAATAAAAATGTAATCAAAATAAAACCCCCTCAACTCCCCACTAACAACATAATCTCAACTACCTCAGAATCCCAACTCCACCGAAACTCTAACACACAACTGAGCAAAAATAACATCCACACTTGTGCAAGGATTTGAACACAGGACCTCCAACACTCTAACTCATTTACCACACGAACCAGCAGGCTCATTCTGATATAGATTAACAGACAATTTTAAACAAGCCCACTCAATAAGGGTAATGCTTGGATCTAAAATAACAAAGTTTTTTCAAAAGTGAGAATTGAACCCAAGACTTCTCATACACACCCAAAACACTTAACCATTGAAGCAGATACACATTTATGTCAGAATTTTATAGATACAGAATTGATTTAAGCAGGGCGTTACAACTCTAACCCCTAAAACAAATTTTGACCTCGAAATTTACCTTATCCTAACAGATGAGGATACTGCTGATGCATCGCGTCCTCATGTTCCCTCGTGGCTTCCTCAGTGCCATGATTCCACCACAAAACCTTAACTAACGGGATGGGCTTCCTCCTCAGAATCTTAATATCACGATCCAAAATATAAACCGGCTCATCCTCTAAAGTTAAATTCGGTCTAACCTTGATCTCCTCAACAGAGACAACGTGAGATGGATCAGACCGATACCGCCTCAACATCGAGACGTGAAACACATTGTGGGTACGGTCCAACTCTGAAGGTAGCTCCAACTGATAAGCGACTAGTCTCACAGACTTCAGAATATGATACGACCCAATAAACCTAGGGCTCAACTTGCCCTTACGACCGAATCTCAGAACTTTCTTCCACGGAGAAACTTTAAGAAAAACGAAGTCACCCACAGAGTACACGATATCTCTCTTCTTCAAGTCTGTATAAAACTTCTGTCTATCAGAAGCTGCCTTTAGATGATCCTGTAACAGCCCGGTTTAGACCCTAGTTGGAACAGTAGTTTCGGGACCACAAATCCGAGTTGTAAAAATATTTTAATGATATTTTCTATGTGAATAGTATCTGACATGGCCTGTGTGAAAATTCTGTGTGATAATTTTATCGACTGTGTGCTGATTTATGAAAAAGGACTAAATTGCATAAGGCGTAAAACCTGTGTGCTGATTCATAAGTGCCAAATTGTTGATGGCTTTTTAAGGAGAAGGCCTATTGTTGCTAATAAACCATTTATAAGTTAGTGGCAAGTCAAATGACATATTAGCTTTATTATATTTTTGTCTTATATGTTTAATGAAAGGATAATTTAGTAATTTAATAATAATATGTTTAATAAACAATTAAAAGATGAAAACAAGATGAAAATGTTCATCTTTAGTCACCGAAAATAGAAAAGAAAGAAGGGCTAAGAAGCTTTGAGGTTTCGGCAAGCTTAGGCACAAATTGGTATGTGATTTTAGCTTGGTTTTTGATAATTTATACGTTTTTGTAATCGTTGCTTCGTGCTCTAGCTAACCCATGTTTAAATTTTGTGAATTGACGATGTTTTTGTGATGAGCCATTGATGAATGTTTGAGCTATGTGCTAGTTGAAAATGAAATATGAAAACTTGGTGTTGGGTTAACATAGTTTGTATTGGGATTTTTGATAAATTGGGTATTTTGGGCTTAATTGAGAAAAATGAGAAACTAAGGGACTAAAATGTAAAAAATAAATGAAAGGGGTGGGCTTGTATGAGCATAGTGAGAATTCGGCTAGGCTTGAGCACAAGCAAATTATGTGTATTTAGTGATTTAATGAATTAAGGACTAAAGTGTCGAAATGTGAAAATGTGAGGGTTATTGTGTAAAATGCTTTAAATATGTGTGTTTGGACTAAAATGAATGATTTGGTGATTGCATGGACTAAATTCGAATGTGTATAGACCAAGAGAGGAGAGGTTCGGATTGAGATCGAGGCAAAGATAAAGTGCTCGATTAATTGACTGTATCGATAGTTCGACATCCGAGGTAAGTTCGGATATAATACATGTTATTAAGATATGTTTTAGCATTATGAAATAAATATGTATATGTGTATGAAATTGAGATGCTATGTGTAAGAATTAGTTAATGGCACTAAGTGTGCGAGATTGAAATCGAAATAGAAATGAATAGCACTATGTGTGCGATATTGTGAAAGCTTCGGTTGTTTGATTTGGCACTGTGTGTGCGATACCGAGATAAGTCGATTGAAAGATTAGGCACTAAGTATGCGATGATGAGTATGCTTCTGGCATGTATTTAGCACTGAGTGTGCAATTAGGTTGAACGAATATCAAAGGATGATCAATATGTAAGATCGAGCATTGAATAGCTTGGAAGTTGAATAACTATGTGTTAGCTAAGGTATGTATTGAACCTTTGTGGTTGATGAGTTATAAATTAGCTATGAATGATGAATGAGTATTTTAGCTATGGATGAGGTGGCTTGAACATGAGATAATTAATCTATGTGATTGTTCATTATATACATTGGTTTGATTTGATGAGATAATTGTATTATATGTCGAACTTACTAAGCTTTGGAAAGCTTATTGTGTGATTTGTTTCTCTGCTTTGCAGTGTCAGTAAAGCTAGCTCGGATCTGGGGATCGTCAGCATCTCAGTCACACTATCGACAATCTATTTTGGGTATTTTGGAAATATGTACATAGTAAAATATGGCATGTATAGGCTAGTTATTTGAATCATGTTTGGGATTTGTAAGTAGCCATGGGATGTGGCTAGATATGTACTAGTTTTAGCATAAATGACTTTGGTATATATGATGCATCTTTTGGTATGGATTGTGAGTTGAGAAATTGACTTATGAATGGTAACTTTGTGTTGATAAAATGCTAGTATGAATTAGTGAATTTGAGAATGAATGATGTTTAGTGTATGAATGTGCTTAAGTTGACATGTTTGGAAATGAAATTGTATGAAAGGATATATTGATTATTGTCATAGAATTGGTATTGAATACATGGTTTGAATGGTTATTTTGGTATGTTTTTGGTTGTCATATATGCATGAAATGGAATGGTAAATGTTGCTTGTAGGTGACCCATTTTTGGTGGCATTTTGGCCTTGCAAATGGCCTATTAATGTCACACGGCCATGGCACACGGGCGTGCCTATGGCCTAGTAGTACACGGCCTTAGCACGGGGATGCTGGATAACCGTGTTTGTTTTGGCAGGATCGACCATGGTCAGGGTACATGGGCGTGCTTTGTGACCGTAGGTGCCAAGTCAAGATAGTCCACGGTCAAGGCACACGGGCATGCTTGGTGGTCGTGGGAGTATAGTCAAGATAGACCACGGGAAGGACATACGGGTGTGTCTATTAGCTGTGGAAGGCACACGGCCTGCCCGCACGGGCGTGTAAGCCCTGTAATTTAGAAAAGTTTTAAATTTTCCATGAAATTTTGTATGTGTTTCGGTTTAGTTCTGACTCGGTTTATAAGCATATTTAAGGTCTCGTTGACCTATTTAAGGGACATTGCTTATATGATTGATGAATGAAATGTATGAAATGTTTGAATTTCTGAAAAATGCTTTCCGATCTATTCGGTAACGCTCTTAACCCTAATCCGGCGATGGATACGGGATAGGGGTGTTACATTTGGTTGGTATCAGAGCTACGGTTTAGTCTATTCTCGGACTAACGTAGTGCGTGTGAGTCTAGCTATACATGCCATATTATGAAATTGCGATAGTGTGATGAATTCTGACAGTTGAAAACGTGTTTTAATATAGTAATGGATCCCGATCGAGCAGTTGCTGGTGATGTAAAAAGCAATGCGCCTGCTCCCGCTCAAGGGACAGCGCCAGCCACATCTAGGCCAAATGATAGTGGTGAGGGAGGAGAGGCTAAGCAAGCCTTCATCCGAATGATGAATGAATGGTTTATGGAGTTCGTTCGAACGAATTCGGCTGCTCCACAACCTCCACCCCCACAAGTACCTGTTGTGCCTCAAGTTGTAGACCCGATCAGATTGAATAAACCACCTGTAGACAAGATTAGGAAATACAGGGCTGAAGAGTTTAGAGCCACATCTGATGATGATGCTGAGCGAGCCAAGTTTTGGCTTGAGAATACAATCAGAGTATTTGATGAGATGTCATTAAATCCTGATGAATGCATTAAGTGTGCAGTTTCATTGTTGAGAGACATGGCTTATAACTGGTGGAAAACATTGATATCTATGGTTCTGAGAGAGAATCACCTAGGACTTCTTTCAAGCCGAGTTTAGAAAGAAATATATCAGTCAACGCTTTGTTGATCAGAAACGTAAAGAGTTTTTAGAGCTGGAACAGGGCCGTTTGTCTGTTACTGAGTACGAGCGGGAATTCGTAAGATTGAGTCAATACGCGAGGGAATGTGTTTCGACCGAAGCTACTATGTGCAAACGTTTCATAGAGGGATTGAATGAAGACATTAAATTGTTGGTTGGGATACTTGATATAAATGAATTTGTTGTGTTAGTCGAAAGAGCATGTAAAGTTGAGGAGCTCAGTAAAGAAAAGAAGAAAGCTGATTCTGAGGCTCATGATGAAAGGAAGAGATCAATGAATAAGTTCTCTCAACTTTCAGCGAAGAGATATAGAGATGCAAACAATCGTTCAAATGTTTCGTTTGGACATCCAAGTAGAGATCGTTCGAGACAAAGTACTGGTCCACGAATTCAAGCTCCGAATGAATCGAGTATTGATAGTGTTAAGAGTAACAAACCTGAGTGCAGACAGTGTGGAAGACGACATGTGGGAGAGTGTTGGGGTAAGTATAACAATAGAGTTTGTTATAAATGTGGATCCCGAGATCATTTTATTCGAGATTGCTCGAAGATGGTGGAAGAATAAAATGTTCAGAATGAAAAACCGAGTAATGTGACAGCTAGAGGTAGCCCACCCAGAAACACCAGAAATGTGAGTAATAGCCAGAAAGGAACAACTGATACAGCTGTGAGGTCGGAGGCGAGAGCTCTTGCCCAAGCCTATGCTATACGTGTATGAGAGGAAGCATCATCTCCAGACGTTATCACCGGTACTTTGACTTTATTTGATACTGATGTCATAGCATTGATAGATCCAGGATCAACTCATTCCTATGTGTGTATGAATTTAGTATTGAATAAGACTCTACCTGTTGAGTCTATTGAATTTGTGATTAGAGTATCGAACCCCTTAGGCAAGTGTGTTTTGGTGGCTAAGGTGTGCAAGAATTGCCCATTGATGTTTCGTGATTCATGTTTTCCGGTAAATTTAATGTTGCTACCATTCGATGAATTTGACATAATTCTGGGTATGGATTGGCTTACTTTGCATAATGCTATCGTGAATTGTAAGAAAAAGAGTATTGAATTGAAGAGTCAGAATGGTGAGATAGTTCGAATTGAGTCCAGTGATATAAAAGGGTTACCAGCTGTTGTATCTGTGATGAAAGCTATGAACTATGTGAGAAAGGGTTGTGAAGTTTATTTGTCATACATAATTAATACAAAAGTGCCGGAAAAGAAAGTTGAATCTGTGTCTGTGGTTTATGAGTTTCCAGATGTATTTCCTGAAGATTTACCAGGATTACCTCCAATTAGAGAAGTTGAATTTGGTATTGAGTTAGTGCCGGGAACTGCTCCTATTTCGATAGCTCCATACAAAATGGCTCCAACTGAATTGAAATAGTTAAAATCTCAGTTGCAAGAATTGACCGACAGAGGATTTGCACGACCGAGTTTCTCACCCTGGGAAGCTCTTATGTTATTTGTGAAAAAGAAAGATGGAACTATGAGAATGTGTATTGATTATCGACAGCTGAACAAAGTGACGATAAAGAACAAATATCCGTTGCCTCGTATCGATGACTTGTTTGATTAGCTGAGAGGAGCTACAGTGTTTTCTAATATAGATTTGAGATCAGGCTACTATCAGTTGAGAGTTAAAGAATCTGATATGCCGAAAAATGCTTTCAGAACGAGGTATGGACATTTCGAATTCTTAGTGATGCCTTTTGGACTAACCAATGCTTCTGCAGTGTTTATGGATCTGATGAATCAGATATTCAGACCGTATTTAGATCGCTTTGTTGTGGTGTTCATTGATGATATTTTGATCTATTCGCATGATGAGACGCAACATGCTGAGCATTTGAGAATCGTGCTACAAACTCTGCGTGAGAAACAGTTGTACACAAAGTTTAGCAAATGTGAATTTTGGTTGCATGAGGTTAGTTTTCTGGGGCATATTGTATCAGCTGCTGGGATACGAGTTGACCCGAGTAAAATCTCTGCTATTTTAGGATGGAAGCCTCCGAGAAATGTGTCTGAAGTCCGTAGTTTTTTGGGACTAGCATGATATTATAGACGGTTTGTGAAAGGCTTTTCGACAATTGCGACTCCGTTGACAAAGCTATTACAGAAGGATGTTAGATTCGAGTAGTCAGAAAAGTGCCAGCAAAGTTTTGAACAGTTGAAAGTGTTGTTAACGGAAGCACCAGTTTTGATTCAACCCGAATCGGGCAAAGAGTTCATAGTTTACAGCGATGCATCATTGAATGGTTTGGGCTATGTGCTGATGCAAGAAGGGAAAGTTATTGCTTACGCTTCAAGACAATTAAAATCGCATGAAAAGAATTACCCAACGCATGATCTTGAATTGGTTGCGATTGTGTTCGCATTGAAAATTTGGCGTCATTACTTATTCGGTGAGAAATGTCATATTTATACTGATCATAAGAGTTTAAAGTATTTGATGACTCAGAAAGATTTGAACTTGCGACAGAGAAGATGGTTAGAATTGTTGAAAGACTACAAATTTGTAATAGATTACCACCCGGGTAAAGCTAACGTTGTAGCTGATGCTTTGAGTCGTAAATCGTTATACGCTTTGAGAGCTGTGAGTAATCAGATAGATCAGTGTGACGATGATGCGGTTGTAGCTGAATTAAAAGTAAAACCGTTGTTTTTACAACAAATATGTTATGCTCAAAAGATTGATAATGAGTTGTTAGCAAAAAGAGTTCAGTGTGATTCGGATGCTGTATCGGAATTTCGAGTTGATAGTGATGATTGTTTGAGATTTAGAGATCGGATTTGTGTTCCAAGAAATTCAGAGTTGATTCAAACGATTTTGAATGAAGCTCACAATGGTCATTTGACTGTACATCCGGGGAGTACTAAAATGTATAATGATCTGAAACAATTCTATTGGTGGCATGGTATGAAAAGAGATATTTCTGACTTTGTGTCGAAGTGTTTAGTTTGTCAGCAAGTTAAGGTTGAACATCAAGTTCCGTCCGGTTTTTACAACCGATTATGATTCCTGAGTGGAAATGGGAGAGAATCACGATGGACTTTGTGTCGGGTTTGCCTTTATCTCCGAGCAAGAAAGATGCGATCTGGGTGATAGTTGATAGATTGACGAAATCAACTCACTTTATTCCAGTGAGAATAAATTATTCACTTGATAGATTGGCTGAATTATATATTGATGAGATTGTGAGATTGCAAGGAGTACCTCTATCTATTGTGTCTGACAGAGATCCGAGATTTACCTAGCGATTCTGGAAGAAATTGCAAGATGCTTTAGGCACGAAGTTGCATTTCAGTACTACATTTCATCCGCAAACGGATGGTCAATCCGAGCGAATCATTCTAATTCTCGAAGACATGCTGAGATGTTGCATAATTGAATTTGAAAGCACGTGGGAAAAGCATTTATCATTGATTGAGTTTGCGTATAATAATAGTTATCAATCTAGTATCAAAATGGCACCATATGAGGCCCTTTATGGACGAAAGTGTCGAACTCCATTGTATTGGACCAAGCTAAGTGAGAACAAGATTCATGGGGTCGATCTTATAAAAGAGATTGAGCAGAAAGTGAAAGTAATTCGTGATAGTTTGAAAGCAGCTTTAGATCGTCAGAAGTCTTATGCAGATATAAAACGAAAAGATATCGAATTTGAGGTCGGTGATAAAGTGTTTTTGAAAGTGTCTCCGTGGAAGAAATACTTCAATTTGGCCGAAAGGGCAAGCTGAGTCCGAGGTTCATCGGACCGTACGAGATTATTAAACGAGTTGGATCGGTTGCTTATATATTGAGATTACCATCTGAGTTAGAAAAGATTCATAACGTGTTTCATGTATCAATGCTTCGACGGTACATATCAAATTCGTCTCATGTGATTGCTCCTACTGAGGTTGAGGTTCAGTCAGACTTGTCATATACTGAAGAACCGATCCGAATTTTGGCACGAGAGACTAAAGAGTTGAGAAACAAAAGAATTTCTTTAATGAAAGTATTATGGCACAAACATGGAATTGAAGAGGCTACGTGGGAGCCTGAGAACGTTATGAGAGAGCAACATCCACAACTATTCACTAGTAAAATTTTCGAGGACGAAAATCCCTAAGGGGGAGAGTTGTAACAGCCCGGTTTAGACCCTGGTCGGAACAGTGGTTTCGGGACCACAAATCTGATGTTGTAAAAATATTTTAATGATATTTTCGGTGTGAATAGTATGTGACATAGCCTGTGTGAAAATTCTGTGTGATAATTTTATCGACTGCGTGCTGATTTATGAAAAAGGACTAAATTGCATAAGGCGTAAAACCTGTGTGTTGATTCATAAGTTCCAAATTGTTGATGGCTTTTTAAGGAGAAGGCCTATTGTTGTTAATAAACCATTTATAAGTTAGTGGCAAGTCAAATGACATATTAACCTTATTATATTTTTGTCTTATATGTTTAATGAAAGGATATTTAGTAATTTAATAATAATATGTTTAATAAACAAATAAAAGATGAAAACAAGATGAAAATGTTCATATTTAGTCACCGAAAATAGAAAAGAAAGAAGGGCTAAGAAGCTTTGAGGTTTCGGCAAGCTTAGGCACAAATTGGTATGTGATTTTAGCTCAGTTTTTGATAATTTATACATTTTTGTAATCGTTGCTTCGTGCTCTAGCTAACCCATGTTTAAATTTTGTGAATTGATGATGTTTTTGTGATGAGCCATTGATGAATGTTTGAGCTATGTGCTAGTTGAAAATGAAATATGAAAACTTGGTGTTGGGTTAACATAGTTTGTATTGGGATTTTTGATAAAATTGAGTATTTTGGGCTTAATTGAGAAAAATGAGAAATTGAGGGACTAAAATGTAAAATAAATGAAAGGGATGGGCTTGTATGAGCATAGTGAGAATTCGGCTAGGCTTGAGCACAAGCAAATTATGTGTATTTAGTGATTTAATGAATTAAGGACTAAAGTGTCGAAATGTGAAAATGTGAGGGTTATTGTGTAAAATGCTTTAAATATGTGTGTTTGGACTAAAATGAATGATTTGGTGATTGCATGGACTAAATTTGAATGTGTATAGACCAAGAGAGTAGAGGTTTGGATCGAGATCGAGGCAAAGATAAAGTGCTCGATTAATCAACCGTATCGATAGTTCGACGTCCGAGGTAAGTTCAGATATAATACATGTTATTAAGATATGTTTTAGCATTATGAAATAAATATGTATATGTGTATGAAATTGAGATGTTATGTGCAAGAATTAGTTAATGGCACTAAGTGTGCGAGATTGAAATCGAAATAGAAATGAATAGTACTGTGTGTGCGATATTGTGAAAGCTTCGGTTGTTTGATTTGGCACTGTGTGTGCGATACCGAGATAAGTCGGTTGAAAGATTAGGCACTAAGTGTGCAATGATGAGTATGCTTCTGGCATGTATTTAGCACTGAGTGTGCAATTAGGTTGAACGAATATCAAAGGATGATCGATATGTAATATCGAGCATTGAATAGCTTGGAAGTTGAATAACTATGTGTTAGCTAAGGTATGTATTGAACCTTTGTGGTTGATGAGTTATAAATAAGCTATGAATGATGAATGAGTATTTTAGCCATGGATGAGGTGGCTTGAACATGAGATAATTAATCTATGTGATTGTTCATTATATACATTGGTTTGATTTGATGAGATAATTGTATTGTATGTCAAACTTACTAAGCTTTGGAAAGCTTACTGTGTGATTTGTTTCTCTGCTTTACAGTGTCAGTAAAGCTAGCTTGGATCTGGGGATCGTCAGCATCTCAGTCACACTATCGACAATCTATTTTGGGTATTTTGGAAAGATGTACATAGTAAAATATGGTATGTATAGGCTAGTTATTTGAATCATGTTTGGGATTTGTAAGTAGCCATGAGATGTGGCTAGATATGTGCTAGTTTTAGCATAAATGACTTTGGTTTATATGATGCATCTTTTGGTATGGATTGTGAGTTGAGAAATTGACTTATGAATGGTAACTTTATGTTGATAAAATGCTAGTATGAATTAGTGAATTTGAGAATGAATGATGTTTAGTGTATGAATGTGCTTAAGTTGACATGTTTGGAAATGAAATTGTATGAAAGGATATATTGATTATTGTCATAGAATTGGTATTGAATACATGGTTTGAATGGTTATTTTGGTATGTTTTTGGTTGTCATATATGCATGAAATGGAATGGTAAATGTTGCTTGTAGGTGACCCATTTTTGGTGGCATTTTGGCCTTGCAAATGGCCTATTAATGTCACACGGCCATGGCACACGGGCGTGCCTATGGTAATCGCAACAAGTAATAAAGTGACAAGTAAATGTCGAGTTATCGTACCCACAGAGACTATGAAAGGAATTATATATTAATGCTATAAAACACTTTGGTGAAGAATAATATTTTGTTTGAAGAGGATGATTAAAAACTAAGATTTTAAACTAAGTAAACTAAATAAATCTATCTGGAATGCACGATTTCAAAATACGATTTTAATCAAGATGACATAATTGTGTTAAATTAATTACATTTCTTAACTTAGAATTATTAAACTCATGTTTATATTGTTACGAATAAATTTAAGGCAACTCGGTAATTTGCTAACTTATGAACATACTCACCTACCAAAATCCATTCATCTCTTGACTATATCCCTATGTCAATTCAACCAATTAAACAATTCTTAATAGGCAAATATGTTATTGCACATACATATTTATTAAATCAAAATAATCTCTTGTACATATCCCTATGTCAATTCAAACGATTAATTAAATCTAACAAGCACATAAAAGACTACGTGAAGTAACAAAGTATCCCTACCTTGAAACAGTTTAATCACAATAATCTTGCAAGTTATGCAAGGAAAATGTATCGTCAGATACCGTTGCTAATTTAATCCTCAACTACCTTAGATGATTAAACATGCACTGATTAAGTACTGTGTCCATTAATTACAATTTCAATCCGTTTAAATAATTAATTCATTAGCCTACCTCACAGTTGTAATGCAAGAATAACTTAGTCATGATTTTACTTAATCAAGCATCTTATTGAGGCCTATAACAACATAAACACAATTTTAACAATTTCAGCAAACGAAATGCAATCAACCTAACACGAATTAAATTCAAGCTAAATTGATTAAATTAACCATTCCAACAACATAAATATTCATAGATATGTTCATCATAACAACAACAAAAATTAAAGAGATAGGGAACAAGAATCAAATCCGGTGTTTTTCCATGGCTTGACTAGTTTGCTCCGTTCTTCCTTCTCTGTTGTCCTCGTCGACCAAGGCTGCTATGAACACTTAATTGCTGCTCCAAATGGCTGATGAATGCCCCTTTTCCAAGAGGAGAAATCGGCAAGAGAGCAAGGGAATTTGGAATGGAAAAGAAGAGAGAAAAGATGTGAATACTTGAGATGTGTTTCAAATGACCAGCCTAAGGGGGTTTTTATAGATGAAGAGGGCTGCTAAAAATAGCTAAAATTATCAGCCAAAGAGCCCTCCCTTGGCCGGCCACACATGTGGCAAGGTTGAAAGTTTCAACTTTGCTAATTTAGGCTTGGGGCAAATCTATAAAGCCACCAATTGTGGAGGGGTTTGTTTGCAACTTGAACAAGTCTTCAAGGGCCTCTTTGCGAGCTAAATAATCAGCCAATAAGCTGATTTCGGTCAGCATATGGACGGTTTTGTGCTGTCCACTTCTTGGTCGGTTCGGTTCACTCGGTTAGGCTCAACTGGACCACTTTTTCATAATTAATTAATTATAATTTATTTAATCCAAATTAAATTGGATATAAATTAAAAATAATTATATCATGAACTAATACATAATTGGACTGACTTAGGCTAAAAATTAATTCGCCTTGATACTTCAAATTGCTTCTCGATTTTGAACTTCTAGCAGTGTCTGCCGAGTTGTTTTTTTCCCTTTGTGCAAATCTGACGAAAAATGATCAAAATTAATCAAAATTTATTATAAAATTAATTAAAATTCATTATTTTAATAATTTAAGTACAAAATAATTATATTTTTTCGATAATAATTTTGCCGAAACTACATGAATTTGAGTTAAAAAGGGCATGAAAAAGTGTGTATATTTTCGTGTTTCCACACCCCCAAACTTAATTCATTATTCGTCCCGAGTAATGCACAAATTGAAAAGAATTTCTCGAAAACACCTTTGAAAAATTCCTTCAGAACAACATTCTTCCCAAAATTATGAATTTGGTATACTTATGCTTAAAAACAAGAAATTTGATATTTATGCTACTCAAGTATACATATCGTTCAAATTAATCTCAACAACTATTATGATAGCAAAATTAGACTAAATGCTTCCTTAACAAAGACATGTTAACCCTTACCAATTTGATTTTATTTCCTTATTCAAGATTAAGCTGCAATCATTAAGTTTAACTTATGCCTTCATATGTTGAACATAGCAATTTCTCTCCACTAATGTAGGTAGCATAGAAAACTTGAACCAATAGGTCTTTAAAAAGGTTGTAATGTGGCTAGGCTAGGGGTAGGTAAAAGATAGATAAATTTAGGCTAAAAACCCCTAGGCTCAGCTTCAATCGGACCTTCGGAATAATTACTTTCAATACGCCAACTTACTTTGCTTTGACATGTTTTTTTTTGTACATCTATTTTCTTTCAAGTACGTATGCTCTTTTGGTTTTTTTTTTTGTTTTTTATGAGCATTTTGCTTATGTACTACAAAATTTTTGAGCATTTGATACTTCTTTTCAACTCCCCCAAAACTTATTTTCAAAGAATATTCTGAATAGTACTGACTCTAGTGTTTGGAACAATTTAAAGATAATTAAGAGAGAAGTGATGGCTAAATATTGCAAGGGTTCAAATAAAATTAGGCCATATAGTCTCAAAGTTGGGTTTCAAAGGATAAAATTTCATTAAGGTTGGCTTGAAAGGCTCAAACGGTCCAAACAAAAGTTGCCTAAATCATTTTCAACATTCCATGCTTCCTAGGATTTCACCTCAAGAAACTACCAAGTCAATTCTAGAGACTTAACCTTTCATGCATTCCTAACTTTCCTAAGGAACTAAAAATTTTATGGTATGATTTGCATGCTTTATTAAAAATACATTTATATCATTATTAAGCTAACATAACAATTTATTGAAATAATAGAACTTTATTTATACTGAAGTTTAGCATACTTAACAAAATTTCAAATTATTGAACAAAATATATCCTAATCATAATTAAAAGAACTATTTATTCTAAGTGGAAATAATTTCAATTTTTCGGTCCCCCTACTTAAAATGAACAATGTCCTCGTTGTTTAAAGTGAATAGATACTATACACCAGGTAGGATTCTAGAAAAGAGGAGGTGAGTCAATTTGACTGCTTAAGTACCAAGCTCTTTCTAAATCCAATCCTAGACATGTATATATCTATTGCCACACTTTATACTTCGCGATTTGTTCAATTTTATTAATGATTTCCATCTCTTGTTCTATTATGCTAGAATAAAAATTCTTAATTAACTTAATCCTAAAATAACCTAAGAACATAAATAAAATAAAGTCGAGATTCCCCTTTATTTATTTGCAGATCCTTCTGAATTCAACTCATCTTTTGCTCCATCATTATTGTCTTTGCATGAATCACTTTGCTCCTTCTTCGATAATGGGCTCCATGGTTCAAATGTGTAATCTGGAAACTCAGGCACAAAAATAAATGGGTCATTGTAAATTTTCGTAAGAGCACTTCTCATCGAGTGATCCCTTATTTTTTAGTATCTCTAGTAAGCTTATTGCTGCCACTGCATATGTTGCATTATGTCCATCAAATTAGACAGCTCATCTCAAAGATCTGGGCGAGGCGGTTGAGCTCTGAACATTGAAGTCTCTACATCAGGTTCAGCTTCTGGTTCCATTGGTTCCACCTTATCAGGGACTTCAGTCGATTGCACTGGCTCGATCTCTGTGGGATCTTCTTCTTCTTCGAGATCCTCACTTTCTTCAACTTTTTTGCTGTAGAACAGAGTCTCTAGGTAATCGATAGAGGTCCCAATCTGTGATTGTGCCTTGGCTATATCATGTCTTCTTTACGTTTGCAAGAATTTTAGCTTTCAAGCACAGAGTTGTTCTTGTAAAAGGAAAGTAAGCTGGGCCAGAACGTCTAACGGCACAATTCTGCATTTCTCTCAGGATGATTTTTCCCACATCAATGGTCTTTCCAGTTAAAATAGAGTATAATAAGACCATTCGCTCTAATGAGATTGTAGTCCCATGCGAACTAGGCATAAGGCTGAAACGGATAAAATAGAACCATACCTTTGTGAGTGGTGTCAAATATTTTTCTTCTGCAAGTGTGGATTCCTTGCTTTGACGTAGTCCACTTAGAACCTGGAACTGTAAGTTCCTCGAGTATTTCTTGCAAATTTTCAGGCTCGATATTGCTCATTAAGGAAGAATATTCCTCGTTTTCGAAATCAGGTAATTCAAAGAACTCATTAATAGCATTTGAAGTTATTGGTACCTTGATTTCGTGAACTGGAACTTCCGTCAACTCACTTAAGGTTAAATTCGCATAGAATTCACGCACTAACTCTT
The DNA here is from genome assembly GCA_005393395.2 of Gossypium australe. Lineage (NCBI taxonomy): Eukaryota > Viridiplantae > Streptophyta > Magnoliopsida > Malvales > Malvaceae > Gossypium > Gossypium australe. Next base: position 114,230,614 of record CM016623.1, on the reverse strand, counting down.
CATCCACACTAGGTCTCTTCTCACAAAACAACTCCCAATTGAGAGTTTCAGCAACCTGACGAATACGCGCCATAAAATCAATATATTTGCTTTGTTTCAATGTGAAGCCTTTCTCTGGATGCATCTGTTGATTCTTGAAAACACTTCCGTATCTCGCTTTGGCTTCTTCACAGTGGAATTTGCTTTGTTGTTCGTAAATTTGGGCAGAGGCACGAGTTCTGTAACATCCCAAAATTGGGCCTAGTAGGATTGGGCCCAATGGGCCTTGGGCGTAGGATTGTTTAAAATTTTGAGAACAAGAGAATGGCATTATTGCAAATTGGACTTACTAGTTAAGTGAATTTGGAAGGTTACGAGGTTTTTATGAAGTCTCGGGTTTAATTCGGCCTTAGGAAAAATTTGGTATTTTAGCACTTTAAGGAGAGATGATAAGTAGCTTCAAGACTTATAGAAATAAATGAGTAATGTGCTTGCATAAATGAGCTATTGGTAAATAGGTTATGGCATCAAGTGATGGACTTTGAGGGAAGAGGTTCAAATTCCATTGTGTGCAAACTTTAACTATTATTTTTGCACTCTTTCCTTAAGTGTCGGCCAAGCATGTAAATAAGGTAAGGTGGACTTTTTATTTTTGGCAAGATGGCTAAGGAAAATAGGAAAGGATGAATGTGAGAAAAGAAATCAAGAGAAAGGGGAAAGTAGGGGGAACATGTGGCCTTTTTCAAGGGATGTGTTATGGAAAGGCTGGTTGGCAAATTTTTTACTATTAGGGACATGAATGTGGACGATTTTGGGGCTAAAGGGGATGACAGCCGAATTTTTGTTAGTGTTTTGGTAGAAACTTTGGTGCTTGGTTGGTCAAAATTCCTTCTTGCATTTTTATGCCATTTCTCTAAAATTTCTTCTCATCTTTGCCGAAACTTCAGGCCATTAGTGAGCATTTCTTTTCTTCAATTCTTTCTTGTTGCCGTAGGTACCAAACCATTGAGACCAAACTATTTTCATTCATCTTCTCTTGAAAACCGAAATTTGATAAGCACCCTTCTCAATCTTTCTTTTCTTTTCACGAAATTCTCCAACTCTATTATCTTTTTCCTCTAATCCATACCCTCATAACCGAAACTATTCTTGTTCATTTTCTTCCATAGCCGAAACTCACAATCCACAATCACTCCTTCATAATTTCTTTCTCTTTTGAGGTGACATTCCTTCTTCGATTAAATCGGTAAGTGAATTCTTTTCTATGATCATATTCTTTTCTCTTTAGCCGAATAAATATTTATCACTATTCGGTTGTAAATCGTGATCGTAACCGAAAATGGTGTTATCCTCCACTTCTTCATGTCTTAATCACTCTCTTTTCGTAGTGCTTTAAGTGGGAGACCGTGTATTGTTCTAGCCGAAGTCAAACGGTGGAAATTGGATCCAATATCTATAAGGTAAGGGGGTTCATTTTGGATTTTTCGCTATATCTCTATTTGGCTATGTTGCAAATCAGATTGAAGTTTCGACTAATCGACTATATGTTTTAGGGACAAATCACTCGATATATTTCTACCTTTAGATATAGTGGTAAGTGAATCAAATGTAAGTGATACGAAATCTTTTGGAAATCCGAGGCTAACTTTTGGTTGGTATTGTTCTAGGTCAACGACGAGTGGTTCGTTAGGAAATCGAAATAAGGTGTGTAATCCCGTACTTTCCGAATACATGATTGAAATGGTGGGTAATCTCACACTTCTCTGAAAATGTGCATGAAATATTCTGTGAATCGATCAAAATACCGAAGAAAACCAAAAACTGGCATCCGTGATCACTCGAGCGTATGTATGATCGTATTGGTAATCGTATTTTGTAATAAAACAGTTTCGATTAGAAGCAGTGATGTGTTTTTGAAAAATCACGAAAAATAGGAGAAAGGGAATTAGAAAGTGAATAAGATATCAAATTAAAGCTTACTGTGTCTATTTTAATATAGAAGAAATGGAGAAGGAAAAGGATTTTTATATTCTGAGATATCTTAATTTTAGTAAGGCTGGTTCTGATTGACTTCTTGGAAAAATTGTGTAAAATTGTACAAAGTGAATTATGGGTTATAATTTCTATGTATAGATTCCTTAGTGAGCCTAATTTCATTAGAAACAAGTTGGAGCAGTATATGAAAACCGTACAGTGAGATATTTGAAATTAAGGTAAGAGAGGTCAGAACTGTTGGACAGTGAAACAAGGGAAACTTTAAGGAATAAACTGTACTAAATGGTCAAGTCAAAAATTCTAGAAAAATTATAGTAAGAAGATATATGAGTCTAGTTTCGAGGAAAATTTACGGATTTAGATTTTGAGATTCCTAACTCGAGTTATAGTCAATTTAGTTAGTATGACGCGGATGGACAGTTTCTATTTTTAGGCTCTACATTAGTAATTAAGTCTAAGTTGCGAAATTACCAAAATATCCTTGGAGGGTAAATTACCGAAATGCCCCGGGATTACGAGATTATCGAATTACCCTTAGTTGGTAAGATTAAAGAATTGTGAAAATGCCCTTATGGGCCGAATTGTGAAAATGCCTTAATGGGCCAATCTGATATTTTGCTAAATGGGCCAATCTGATATTTTGCTAAGTGGGCCAATCTGATATTTTGCTAAATGGGCCAAATCTGATATTTTGCTTAATGGTCCTTTTTGATTAATTGTTATAATGGGCCATAATTTTTGTAAGAAAAATCTGAATAAATTGTTGTAAATGGTTATGCATTAAGTACATGATTTGCATGGGATGGGATAATGATGAAGAGAAGTTCTGGTAGCTTTGCTACATAAATTTGGTGGCTCTGCCACAAATCTGAAATATGGCAATGCCATGTAAATTCTGTTAATCTGGTGGCTTGTCCACAAATTTGATATAAATGGCTTAATGCCTACGTTTGGTGTGCTGGCGGGGTGGGTTGACTAAAGATCACCCACAGGTGTGTTGGTTGGTACGGGTGGTGTGTAGCGGGTGGATTATTAGAATTGGTTTGGGAATTGCATTTCATACATATTTTATATTTGATACATTATTGTTATTGTAAATGGGCTTAGGCCCAAAATATTGCTAAACGGGTTCAAGCCCTGTGAACGACGGTAAGGGGATTATACACTAAGTTCTTGTAACTTACCCCCCTTTCCTTTAACCCTTTCAGGTAATGCTCAGTAACGTGGACTTATGCCATGGATGACTCGGTGGAGGCCATACTTCAGAAATGGTTTATTTGGACTTTAGATTTCTTTCTCGTTTATTTTATTACTTTTCTATTTTGGGTTAAATGTTGTAATAAGGCCTCTGGACTATTTTTATTTTGTTTTATGGTTGGGATGTTTTTATTATTTTTCTTAAATTGTTTAAAAAGGAAATTTTCTGAAAACTTAAATAATGGTTTCCAAAATCGGTTAACAAATGGATTTTCAAAATAAATTTGTACAAATATTTTAAACACGGATATTTTCTCTCGAACTATTAATGCTATTTTCAAAAGACTTAGACTCTCTTTCGAATTTTCAACGTCGTTTTCAAAAGTCACGGTTTTTGTAAGATCATTAGTTCAAATTTATCGACTCATCAATCAACCTCTCAAAAATACTTGTATTTTATCTACGTTTCCGCAATGTTTTCAAAATGCTTCTGCAACTCTATTTCCAAACGTCATATTTTCGTAAATTGTTTATTTCAAATATGTTTTCGCAACCAAAAAGGTTTTTAAAGATAAATACATTTTCAAGTAGATAACAATTGCTTAAGTGTTTTGGGTTTTAACGAAGAGGCTGTAATTCTCAAACAAGTTTTTCTAACAATCGCAAAGATGGTTTAAAAAAAAACACTTCCATGTGACACGCCAGATTCGAGCCTAACTTCTAGACCGGGTTTGGGGTGCTACAAGTTCTTTTGCGAGGCATGATTAACCTAAACATAAGATGGAAAACAATTTCTCAAAAATTTAATTAATATGAAATATTAATAATTCAATAAATTGAAAAATTAAATGATTAAATAAAATTTAAAATTTAAGAGAAAAATTTGTCTTACCACCTTTTTATAAAAATTAAGAACTCCTAAAAAAAATAATTAGAAAACAAAAGAGGTCGATTTAGGGTAGGTTGGAGGCTTATTGGCTAAGGATGGGATGTTGGTGTGAGTAATAGGGCCGATGTGCCGCACGGGTGCTGGGCAGCAAGCGGACGCGTCGAGCAGGTTCAAGGAGCAGCACAACCTGGGGAGGAGCAGGTGCTCGGCAACCGGCAGCAATGGGGTACGCGCAGGTTGGGGCGAGGAGCAGATGCAGAGCCAAGGAGAAGGCCAGGCGAGCTACTGGTGTGTCTGTGTGCGAGGACTGCTGGGCGTGTGCTGGCCGACTGGGCTGTCAGTAGTGCTGCGGCTAGGGAGTTGAAGGCTACGACACTAGGTGGTTTGGTGGGATGGAAGTTTGAATGAAGAAAGATGGAGAAGGTTGGTGGTATTTATAGTAAGGGAAATAGGAGTTAAAGTAGAATTCTTAGAGAAATTTAATAATTAAAAATTCTAAGTTCTAATTCTACTCAAAGTAAATAACAATTAATAATTAATATAATGCATATTAAATTATTATTTTCTATTAATTTATTAAGATAAAATCAAAATAAAATATGGTTAAATTAAAACTAATCCTAACTCTATGTAAAGTGGATAATAATTTATATATATTATAATAGATATAATTATATATTAATAATTACCATCTTTTTTTATTAAACTAAAAACATTTATTCTAGAAGGCTCTTGAAGATATTTACAAAAAGAGGCATCTAATTTTTAATATTTACAAGAAAAACAACCACATTTTGAAAATTATTTAATTAAGAACATAGACTTAGAGAAAATCTGAAATTGAGTTGCAATTTAAAACTTGGATCAAAATTTGACCCTTTTATTTGAAACTAAAAATTTGTTTTGCCATTTAGGGGATAATTTCTTGGAAGATTATTGTAACAGCCCAATTTTAATAGTGTCGGAACAGTGATTCGAGACCACTAAATCTGACGAAAAGTTAGAAAATTTTGTTAATCGATAATTATAAGTTAAGTGTGATTTTAGAAATATTTTAAAATTAGTGAATTTTGTGAACTGAAAGAATTAATTAGAAAAAACTTGGGCTAAAAACGAGGTATTGAGACCTCGAATTCATAAAGTGAGCCATAAATAGTTCTAAAAATATTTATGGAGTGTCATTAAGTTATTATTAAACTTTCGTTAGAAAATTTTAACATTTGGGTAGGAAATTAAATGAAAAGGACTAAATTGAAATGAAAGTAAAAGTTAAATTATAGATTAAAAGAAATTATGAAGGATCAAAATGGTAATTATACCATTTTGTATAGTTGAGGCGGTTTAACATAAGAAAATTTGAGATTTTTTTAAAGTATATTATTATATTATATATTTATATTATATTATATTATTATATTATTATATTATTATAATATTATATTATATAATAAACCAAAGAAAAAAAAAGAGGATAGAAACAGAAACCAAACGACGCAGAGAACAGGAGAAGGAAAGAAAGAAGAAGAGAAGAGAAAGAAGAAAAAGGGGGAAAATTGGAAAATTTCCAAAATTAGCTAAATAAAAAGGGGATCAAATTGAAATATCTGAAGAATTCTCTTCATTTCTCTTCATTTTCTTCGGCTGAAAAATAGTCATGGAAGAGAGTTCAAGTTGGTTTTCATACTCAAGCTTCATGTAAGTTTAATACTTGCTTTCTCCTTGAAATTTCTATGTTTTTGGACTTTCTACAATTGAGTCCAACTTATTAATTCATTAGTTTATGATTCTATGGTTAATTTTTAAATTTGATGTGGATTAGTGCTGAAAGAATATGATGAATAAAATTGATTTGAAGCTTTAATTTTGTTATATGATGATTTTATCAAGTGAAATTGATGGAAATTGGTTTTAGGACCTAATTGTGAAATAGCTGAAATTAAGGCCTAGTGTTAAAATTCTGATTTCAAAGGTTATGAAGTAGTTTAAAATCACTATTATTCAAACTTTGTCATTATTATGTGTAATTTATTAATTATGTGTGATAAGTATTTTAAGGTAAGTGTTTAGTAAAATGATAAATTTAAGATTGGGTACTGAAATTGAGACTGATACTGAACTGAATTATGGAATACTGAATATTATTATGTGTGTTGCATTAAACTATGAAATTATTGATGTAATGAATTACTGCAATATTGTGAAACTGGTTGAAATAAGAAGTGAAAATAGAATGAACTGGAAATTAGAAAGTTATTTAAATTACGTAACTGAATTATGAACTATGTGAATATTTGAAGGTATATTAATAGGAAACTAAAAGTGATTTGAATTGAATCAAATTAAATTAAATAAAGAAAATATGTGAGTAATTGAAATGTATATTGATTGAAAAGTAATTAGTGATTTTAAATTTGATTGGACAATAAATTAAAAATACGAATTGAATAAAAAATGAATTAAATTATGAATATGTGTAAATATATGAATCGTGTATTGATTGAAAAGTGGTTGGAACTGAATTGAATTATGATTATATGTGAATACGTGAAATATTGATATGATGAATTAACTGATTTATGTTTATGAAGAAGAGACAAGTGAATGATATTTATCATGATATGTAAATATGTGATTATCTTTAATATGTTAATACAAGGTAATTAAGTATGTTGAGACGAGTAATAAATTTAAGTAAGACATGACGAGAAAAATAAATATGTTTATGGGACAATATGTTTGATTTTGATTGGTTTCAAATATAAAAAAAAATGAAATAAAACGTCTGATAAATAAATTTGCAATTCCGGTAATGCCTCGTACCCTATTCCGGCGTTGAATACAGGTAAGGGGTATTACATTTAGGATATAATAAATATATAATATAATAATATACTTTAAAAAAATCTCAGATTTTCTTATGTTAAACCGCCTCAACTATACAAAATGGTATAATTACCATTTTGATCCTTCATAATTTCTTTTAATCTATAATTTAACTTTTACTTTCATTTCAATTTAGTCCTTTTCATTTAATTTCCTACCCAAACGTTAAAATTTTCTAACGAAAGTTTAATAATAACTTAATGACACTCCATAAATATTTTTAGAACTATTTATGGCTCACTTTATGAATTCGAGGTCTCAATACCTCGTTTTTGGCCCAATTTTTTTCTAATTAATTCTTTCAGTTCATAAAATTCACTAATTTTAAAATATTTCTAAAATCACACTTAACTTATAATTATCGATTAACAAAATTTTCTAACTTTTCGTCAGATTTAGTGATCTCGAATCACTGTTCCGACACTATTAAAATTGGGCTGTTACAATTATGTTAAAATCAATTCCCAGGAAAGATTGGAGGGGTCACGAACGGTCTCGCTTAAGTTCCAATCTCTTAGATAGAATTTATTTAAACATACTAATCCTGAAAATACATCCTAAATCATTTATTTAAAAAGAAAACAAGAAAATTTAATCATTTGATAAAATGAACGTGATTTGATCCCGTTCAATTTTATCTCCCCAGTAATGTTTCAAGCGTTGAGCATTAACTCAAAAATTACCTCCCTTACCTTGAAGTTCAACAACTCCGTATGGATAGACTCGATAAATCCTAAATGGACTGGACCAATGCAATTTTAACTTGCTTGGAACGAACCTTAATCTAGAATTGAATAACAAGACTTGCTAATCTGCTTCAAATTCTCGAACTCGAATGTGCTTGTCATGCCATTTCTTGAGTCTCTCATTAAGTAATTTGGCATTCTCGTATGAAGACATTCGGAATTCTTCTAACTTGTTAAGTTGAAGCATCAGTTTCTCTTTAGCAATTTTAAGATCCAAGTTGAGTCGTTAGAGAGCCCAGTAAGCTTTGTGCTCTAACTCCATAAGCAGATGACAGGCTTTCCCAAAGAACAACCTATAGGGTGGCATCCCTAAAGGTGTCTTGTATGCTGTCCTGTAAGCCCATAAAGCATCATCCAGTCTTTTGGACCAATCTCGTTGATTTGGGCAAACTACCTTCTCAAGTATGCCTTTGATTTCTTTGTTTGCCAGTTCAACTTGCCCATTCGTCTACGGATGGTAAGCCGTGGCAACCTTGTGCTTCACTCCATGTTTGTTAAGTAACCATTTCAACCACTTGTTCACAAAATGGGACCCTTCATCGCTAATTATGGCTCATGGGATTCCAAACCTTATGAACACATGCTTCTTCAAAAACTTCATCACAACCTTAGCATCGTTTGTCGGATATGCTTCAGCATCAATCCACTTAGACACGTAGTCTACAGCTACCAAGATGTACTTGTGACCAAAAGACAGAGGGAAAGGATCGAGAAAGTTAATACCCCAAACATTGAATAATTCTACCTCAATGATGTTTGTTCAAGGCATCTCGTTTCTGTTGGTGACATTTTCGACCCTTTAACATCAATCACAACTCTTTACGTAAGCATATGCATCTTTAAATAGTGTTGGCCAAAAGAACCCTGCTTGCAATACTTTGGCCACAATACGAGTTCCTCCGAAGTGTCCCCCACTCGGAGCTGAGTGATAGTGGTATAAAATCTTATGTACTTCATCTTCTGCCACGCATCTCCTGATCATTTGATTTGCACACTTTTCAAAAAAATATGGTTCTTCCCAGAAATAGTACTTCACATCGTGAAGAAACTTTTTCTTTTGATGATATGTCTTATCAATCGGCATCATACCATAAGCTAAATAGTTAGCAATTTCAGCAAACCAAGAGGTATTATGGACATGATTTACCTTCAGTATGTGTTCATCTGGAAATGTCTCCTGAATTGGTATAAGTGGAGAATTCCCTTCTTGTGGCTCCAATCTGGATAAGTGATCTGCTACTTGATTTTCTACTTTCTTTCAATCTTGAATTTTTAGATCGAACTCTTAAAGTAGAAAGACCCACCAGATCATCTCGGCTTAGTGTCTTTCTTGGCAAGGAAATACTTAATTGTTGAGTGGTCTATATAGACAATCACTTTGGTACCTATAAGATAAGATCGAAACTTTTCAAAAGCAAATACAATAGCAAGTAACTCTTTTTCTGTTACCGTGTAATTCAGTTGAGCTCCTGTCAAAGTTAGACTCGCATAGTAGATGGGATGAAAGACTTTGTTCCTTCCCTGACCCATGATAGCTCCGATCGCGAAGTTACTTGCGTCACACGTCAATTCAAATGGCAAATCTCAGTCTAGTGTGACTATTATGGGTGCCGAGACTAATCGACTTTTCAAATCATTGAAAGCTCTTAAGCACTCCTCATCAAATTTAAACGCCGTGTCCTTCTCCAATAATTTACATAAGGGTTTAGCAATTTTGGAGAAGCCTTTAATAAATCTTCGATAGAAACCGGCATGGCCCAAAAAGCTCCTAACACCTTTTACAGATGTCGAAGGTGAGAGTTTTTCAATAACATCTACCTTTGCTTTATCTACCTCGATTCCATGTCTTGTTATCCGATGCCTTAGAACAATACCTTCTCATACCATGAAATGACACATTTCCCAATTAAGTACAAGGTTTGTTTCTTCGTATCGCCTTAGTACCTTGGCTAGATTGGCTAGGCAATCATCATATGTATCTCCGAATACTGAAAAATCATCCATAAAAACTTCCAAATATTTCTCAACCATGTCAGTAAAAATAGACATCATATATCTTTGAAATGTAGCAGGTGCACTACATAAACCAAATGGCATGCGCCTAAATGCAAACGTATCGTACGGGCATGTGAATGTTGTCTTGTGTTGATATTCTGGTATTACTGTAATCTGATTATACCCCAAGTATCCATCAAGAAAATAGTAATAGCCTCGCCCCACGAGTCTATCCAGCATCTGATCCAAAAAGGGCAAAGGAAAGTGATATTTCCTAAACCTTGTTCAGCTTCCGATAATCGATGCAAATTCTCCATCCCATAACCGTTCTAGTCAGTATCAACTCGTTATCCTCATTTTCAATGACCGTGATACCTTGTTTCTTCGGTACGCACTGGACCGGACTTACTCATGAACTATCTGAGATGGGTAAATTATACCTGCATCTAACCACTTGATGATTTCTTTCTTTACTACATCCTTCATGATGGGGTTCAGTCTTCGTTGTCCATCAATCGTCCCTTTCTCGCCATCTTATAGTATAATCTTGTGCATGCATACAGATGGACTAATACTGCGAATATTGGCTATGGTCTATTTGATAGCCTTCTTGAATTGTTTTAATACAAGGATGAGTTTTTCTTCTTGCTCATTGGTTAATTCTGCTGAAACAATCACAGGAAAAGTAGAAGCGTTACCTAAATAAACATATTTTAAATGTGAAGAAAGTACCTTGAGTTCTAATTTAGGTGGCTCCTCGATTGACGCTTTTGGTTGGGCTCTATTTTCTAACTCCAAAGATTCAAAACGGGATTACAGATTAAATCCCCTTTGATTAGCTTCTAGCAAAGCTAAGTATTCATCCTCCTCTTCATCATTTTGAGGGTCTGATGTCAAAATTTGTTCTAATGGAACCTCAACATAATTGAGTTCCTGCTCCATGATTAAATCCTCTAAATCGGACACTGCAGAACAATCATCAATCGTGTCAGAAAATCACATAGACTTAAAAACGGTAAATGTTACCTGATCATCCTGAACACGTATAGTAAGCTCGCCATTCTACACATCAATAAGGGTCCTTCCGGTTGCTAAGAACGGTCTTCCTAGGATAATTGGCACCTCTTTGTCAATTTCAAAGTCTAGAATCACAAATTCAGAAGGAAAGATAAATTTGTCTACACGTACCAATACATCCTCGATTTTTCCTTCTGGATATGCTAAGGATCGATCTGCTAATTGAAGTGTAACTGTAGTCGGTCTAACTTCACCTATCCCTAACTTCTTAAATATTGACATAGGCATCAAGTTTATACTCGCACCTAAGTCACATAGTGCCTTACCACAATATGTTGCTCTAATGTTGCAAGGTATGGTAAAACATCCAAGATCCTTCAACTTTAGGGGTAGTTTGTTTTGAAGATATACACTGCATTCTTTTGTCAAGGCTACCGTATCAAATTTTCTAAGTCTTCATTTTTTAGACAGGATATCCTTCATGAATTTGATGTAGTTCAGCATTTGTTCAAGTGCTTCAACCAACGGGATGTTGATATGAAGTTGCTTGAGTACATCTAGGAACTTCTTGAATTGAATTTCCTGCTTCTACTTTTGAAGTCTTTGAGGGTAGGGTGGTGGAGGTTTCTTTACTAGAACTGGTTGATTCGTCTCCTATGGTAATTTTGCATCTAACGGAGTTGTTAGTTTATCAGAATTAACTGGTTCTCAAGTTACCATGTCAAATTTTGTAGATTCTGGTTCTTATGAAACTGGAAATTCAACACTCGGTTGAACTTTCTCTGAGTCTTGAGCATCAGCTGGCTCCTTCTCTACTTCGACGGAATTGTGCTCTAAAGTCTTTCCGCTCCTTAATGTCAATGCTTTACAATACTCCTTCCCCGAATTCCTCGGATTCTCCGTATCACTAGGTAAAGAACCTTGTGGTTAGTTCCTGAGTTTAGTAACAAGCTGGCCCATTTGGTTTTCCAAATTTTTCAATGTAGCTGCTTGGCTTTGAACTAAGGCATCATTCTTCGTCATGTATGCCTTTAACAAATTTTCTAAGCTATTGGATGGTTCAGCTTGGGTTGGTTTTTGAACTTGTTGGGGAAAACTAGGTGGCTGGGTCGATCTAGGTTGGGCGTAAATGTTATTGGTTCCAGCCCATTGGTTACTCTAGGAAAAATTTAGATGGTTTCGCCATGATGGGTTATAGAAATTGGATTGCAGTCCTTGCCTTCCTCGATTTTGGTTCTAGTTACCCATGTAATATACGGATTCTGGGTTCGATGGACATTTTTCAAACAAATGTCCTTCCCTATAATAGACACAGACTACATTTTCAAATTGATCCGGTGGCTGTGCTGCAAAACTATTAGACCCATTAGTAGTAAGATTTTTTAACATTGAGGATATTGATCATACCTGAGATGCGAGTGAAGTAAGAGCATCTACTTCATGTATTCCAGCAACTCGTCTTCTTGACGCTAATCGATTGGTTGATTATTGATAATTTTTGCTGGCAGTCCTTTTAATGATTTCATAAGCCTCATTATAAGACTTAGAAAGGAGAGCACCATTAGCAGAAGCATCCACTACCATCCTCGTGTGAGCATTGAGACCATTATAAAACGTCTCAAGTTGGATGCAATGTGGGATTCCATGATAAAGGCACTTCTGTAATAATTCTTTGTACCTTTCCCATGCCTCATACAAGGACTTATCATCCATTTGTTGGAAGGCGGTGATCTCATTCCTCAACTTAGCATTCTTGCTAGGCGGGAAATACTTCATGAGAAATATTTCTGCTAACTCTTGCCATGTGGAAATTGAATTTGGTGGCAATGAGTTCAACCAAGCTCGAGCTCTGTCCCTTAGCAAATACGGGAACAGGTTCAATCGTAATGCATCTTCGGGTACTCCGGCTAACTTGAAAGAATCGCTCACTTCCATAAACAGTCTTAAGTGTAGGTGAGGAGCTTCTATAGGCATTCCATTGAATTGGCCCACTATCTGAAGCATCTGGAACATGACTGGCTTCAGCTCAAACTGTTGTGCCTCGATTTTGGGTCTCCTAATGCCCAGATTAAGATCATTAAACACTGGCACTGCATACTGCCTTAAAGCTCTATCCTTATCATCAACAATAAGGATAGGATTTTGAGTAGGGTTTGCTCCATCTCCTTGATTCAAGTTTTCAAGGTTTATCTCTTCGGTCCTTCTCTGATTCGCTTGTCTTCTTCGCTGTCGAAAAGTTCTTTCTATCTCAGGGTCTACAGGAAGTAAGTCAATAATTCGGTCAATACTCAAACACATGAAATAATCACAGAAAAATAATTAAGTTAAAATTTAAACAGAAAATTAAAACAAAATGAAAAACTAACAAATTCAAAAATAATGACTTTTTAAAACAGTCCCCGGCAACGACGCCAAAAACTTGGAACGACGGAAATGTGCAAGTGTACACAATCACAACAAGTAATAAAGTGACAAGTAAATGTCGAGTTATCGTACCCACAAAGACTGTGAAAGGAATTATTTATGAATGCTATAAAACACTTTGGTGAAGAAAAATATTTTGTTTGAAGAGGGTAATTAAAAACTAAGATTTTAAACTAAGTAAACTAAAGAAATAAATCTCGAATGCACGATTTCAAAATAGGATTTTAATCAAGATGACATGATTGTGTTAGATTAATTACATTTCTTAACATAGAATTATTAAACTCATGTTTATATTGTTACGAATAAATTCACGGCAACTCGGTAATTTGCTAACTTATGAACATACTCACCTACCAAAATCCATTCATCTCTTGACTATATCCTTATGTCAATTCAACCAATTAAACAATTCTTAATAGGCAAATATGTTATTATACTTACATATTATTAAATCGAAATAATCTCTTGTACATATCCCTATATCAATTCAAACGATTAATTAAATCTAATAAGCACATAAAAGACTACGTGAAGTAACAAAGTATCCTTACCTTGAAACAGTTTAATCACAATAATCTTGCAAGTTATGCAAGGCAAATGTATCATCAGATACCGTTGCTAATTTAATCCTCAACTACCTTAGATGATTAAACATGCACTGATTAAGTACTGTGTCCATTAATTACAATTTCAATCCGTTTAAATAATTAATTCATTAGCTACCTCACAATTGTAATGCAAGAATAACTTAGTCATGATTTTACTTAATCAAGCATCTTATTGAGGCCTATAACAACATAAACACAATTTTAACAATTTCAGCAAACGAAATGCAATCAACCTAACACGAATTAAATTCAAGCTAAATTGATTAAATTAACCATTTCAACAACATAAATATTCATAGATAAGTTCATCATAACAACAACAAAAATTAAAGAGATAGGGAACAAGAATCAAATCCGGTGTTTTTCTGTGGCTTGACTAGTTTGCTCCGTTCTTCCTTCTCCGTTGTCCTCGTCGACCAAGGCTGCTATGAACACTTAATTGCTGCTCCAAATGACTGATGAATGCCCCTTTTCCAAGAGGAGAAATTGGCAAGAGAGCAAGGGGAATTTGGAATAGAAAAGAAGAGAGAAAAGATGTGAATGCTTGAGATGTGTTTCAAATGACCAGCCTAAGGGGGTTTTTATAGCTGAAGAGGGCTGCTAAAAATAGCTAAAATTATCAGCCAAAGAGCCCTCCCTTGGCCGGCCACACATGTGGCAAGGTTGAAAGTTTCAACTTTGCTAATTTAGGCTTGGGGCAAATCTATAAAGCCACCAATTGTGGAGGGGTTTGTTTGCAACTTGAACAAATCTTCAAGGGCCTCTTTGCAGGTTAAATAATCAGCCAATAAGCTGATTTCGGTCAACATATGGACAGTTTTGGGCTGTCCACTTCTTGGTCGGTTCGGTTCACTCGGTTCGGCTCAACTGGACCACTTTTTCATAATTAATTAATAATAATTTATTTAATATAAATTAAATTGGATATAAATTAATTATATCATGAATTAATACACATAATTGGACCGACTTAGGCTGAAAATTAATTCACCTTGATATTTCAAATTGCTTCTCGATTTTGAACTTCTAGCAGTGTCTGCCGAGTCGTTTTTTTCCTTTGTGCAAATCTAACAAAAATGATCAAAATTAATCAAAATTTATTATAAAATTAATTAAAATTCATTATGTAACACCCCTTAACCCGTATCCGTCGCCGGACTAGGGTTACGAGGTATTACCAAACAAAACACAACTCAGAACAGGCATTCATATTTTTTTTAAAAACATTTCATATATACAAATCATGTTTCATTAATACAAAGTTCGAATCGTATAAACTTCAATTGCATGGCTATCGAATGCCTAAACATTATCAAACATACTTCAATCATATCACATTACATCATAGCTGAACATAATTTTAATATTATTATAACATACTCACTTGCGCATATTTAATCCACAACTACCATATTAATATAAAACTTTATCTAATATGAATATTAGTTATTTATGAACTATGTACATATACATATTAACTTAATCTAAACTATACCACACGGCAAAATGGGCAATATTATACAAGTACATACAAACATTTCTAAATGACCTAATTCCAATTGTAAAATTTACCAATTCATGAACTGCCCACTTGACTAACCTTAACCATTTTCTAAGTTCAATAATCCAATTGGACATGCCAATTTCACATGCTATGCACCATGCCAAAATTTCATATACACAACCAAATCCATTAACCCAATATTCGGCTAACAAATTTAGCCTCCAAAAATTCATACATTTTCATCTTGAACCGCACCTATAAAGTCAATCATTCAAGCTTATATTATGTGCATACTTATCCATTACAAACCGATTTTAAGTAACCTTTGTACATATATATATATATATATATATATATATATATCAAACATTAACCACATTATTAACTAAACATAGCAATCCTAGTTCACATACAAATAAACCATAGCTGAATTGCTAAAAATCAACCCATCAAGCATTAAATCAAAAACACAAAAAAACGAACCTAATCAACTTAGCATCATAGTCGAATATATAATGTGCCCATCATTACCCCTTTACCGAATCATATATATATATATCAAACATCAAAAACATTTATATATTCGGTATTAAGCTTGCTATTTTAAATTATAAGCACATACATAACGCACCACACATATAAGACATACATATTACTTATTTCATATATTAAAATTATATATATGTATAGATATCATTTCCTTTATATTATACTTAGCATTTTACTCATTTATTCAATCCACACATCTTAAGACTTTATTATCTAGTATAAACCAAGTTTATCACATACATGTAACTTAAATATCTCATTCTAATGCAAGCTCAAATCATGATCCAATATAGTCAAATTCGAGCATAAAAATTAAACACATTAAGCACCCATTCACAAGCACATAAAATCCAACTTCAGCAAAATGATCATAGATAAACCAACTTTAAACCAAACCGAACATAAGCATGGAAATTAAGCCATTTTCATATGGCTATTTATATACATATCCCAAAATCAATCATTTCAAAATATAACCCAGCTCATACATGCCATAGTTTCAAAAAAATTCAGCTTGTAAAATACCGAAGTTAGTCGATAGTGTGATAGACTTTGACGATGATCCCCGAGCTCGTAACTTGACTCCAAAATCTATAAAACAATACAAACAAACACATACAGTAAGCTATCATAACTTAGTAAGTTATAAGCAATTACATAACAACAATGCATTATATCATTATATTAGTAAGGCCAATTCAATATAATCACAATCAAGGTTTATAACCATAACTATAATTTATAACACCATTCGTAAACTTTCACATTTTATAGCCCTAAGGCCGAACACTCACACATTCAATAATAGATTTCACATTGATCTATAAAATCACTTTCTCATCTCAAAACAATACATATACATTTATACAAGTATACATACATATATATATATATATATATATATATCACATTTTCTTAATTTCATATGTATATATCACTTACCGAATTTATACCTGCATTTCAAACTCATATAAGTCACATATTAACATGTATAATACATAGTTTCATTTCAACAGTCAATACTTACTTTATTATCCAAAAGATAATCTATCATCACATACTTAATCATTTTATCTCGTTTAACACATTCATTAATCGATACTTAAAGGATCAGCAAACTCGCACACTCAGTGCCAAAACCTTGTAACGTATCACACACTCAGTAACGTCACATTAACATCTCGCACACTTAGTGCCAAATCCTTGTAACGTGCCGCACACTTAGTGCCGTCACATTTAACAATTCGCACACTTAGTGCTATATTTCATACTATCATTTCCGTACATTAATTTCACATATTACAAATCAGCATATAAATCTCATGTTTATTTATAATTAAGAACACATATATGCTTATAAACTTACCTCGGACGATGAAAATCAGAACGGGACGATTAATCAACGACTTTGGTTTTTCCCCGATCCAAATCCGATTTCTTTGGTTCTTGATAAATGTATTCAAAATAAACTAATTCAAATATAATCCATTCAATTTAATCCAAAAACACATAAATGGGAAAATTACCATTTTGCCCCTAACATTTTACACTTTTTACAATTTAGTCCCTATTGCATAAAACACAAAATACACAAAATTTAGCTATCTCATGCTAGGGCCGAATATTCATAAGCTCCATACAAGTCCATATATTTCATTTATTTCACATTTTAGTCCCTCAAAAATTTATTTTCACAATTTAGTCCAAATTACTCAAATTTATCAAATTCAAAGACAAAACATGTCAATTCAAAACATATCTTCCATATTCTATCATCTAACAACAAAAATCACATGAATTCATCAATGGCTTAACTCAAAATATTCATCAAAATCAAAAATTGAAGCATGGGTTTTCTATAGCAACGATCTCAAAAACGTAAAAATTATCAAAAACCGAAACCGAAACATACCTTAATCAAGCTAGATAAGTGCCGAAATGCTCAAAGCTTTTCTATTTTCTTTTTCTTTTCTCTATTCGGTCATAAGCAAATAAAAGATGATAACAGCTTTCTTTAATGTTTTTGTTTTATTATAATAACCTTATAATAAATTATAAATTACTTAACCATTATAATCAATATAATATACTATCTAGTTTAACATAATGCCGTCCACTACTTCATAAAATGGCTAATTGCAATATAAATCCTCCATATTAAAAAGACAACAACAATTAGGCACTTCCACAACTAACCATCAAATTTTCATTTTACGCGATTAAGCCATTTTATTTAATCGGACACTTAAACAACGAAATTAAAACACAAAAATTTAACACAAGAAAATACACACATAATAAACACTGAAAAAAATTTAAAATATTTCTCAGACTCGGATTTGTGGTCCCGAAACCACTATTTCGATTAGGGTCAAAATCGGGCTGTTACACATTATGATAATAATTTAAGTACAAAATAATTATTTTATAATAATTATATATATTTCGATAATAATTTTGCCGAAACTGCATGAATTTGAGTTAAAAAGGGCATGAAAAAGTGTGTACATTTTCGTGTTTCCAATAGTTCACGGAGATCCCGATACATCTTATTACCACCGGGATGCATAGCATAATGGCTACTATGCGCCTCCCTTAGAATCGCTGCCTCAGATCAAAATCATTCGGCACATAAATCCGTCCTCGAAAACACAAAACTCCATCCTTATTCAGTCCAAAATTAGAAGTATTGCCACTCTCAATCTGATGAAACCGCAAACCCAGAGACTCATCCTCTAACTGCTTATCTCGAATCTAATCAATCCAAGTCGGCTTAACTTGCAACTCGGCTAACAGACCTCCATCATCAAACAGACTAAAATGAGTGAACATCGCTCTCAAATCAATTATCGCTCTACAACTGAGAGCATCAGCCACCACATTGGCTTTACTAGGATGATACACTATCGTGTAGTCATAATCTTTGAGCAGCTTAATCTACCGACGCTGTCTAAGATTCAACTCCTTCTGAGTAAAGAGGTACTTGAGGCTCTCGTGATCAATGTAGATGATACACCTCACCATACAAATAGTGCCTCCAGATTTTTAACGCAAAAACCATAGTAGCCAACTCGAGATTATACGTTGGATAATTCCCTTCATGTGTCTTAAGCTGACGAGATAGATAAGCCACAACCTTACCATCTTGCATCAGTACACAACCCAAACCAACGTGCGATGCATCACTATAGACCACAAACTCTTTACCATATTTAGGCTGTATCAGAACAAGTGCATGAGTCAGAACAGAACTGAGCTTCTCAAAGCTTAATTGTTGCGCATCAGTCCAAACAAAAGGAACACCCTTGCGCAGAAGCTTAATCAAAGGACCTGCAATCAGAGAGAACCTCTTGACAAATCACCGATAATATCCCGTAAGACCTAGAAAACTGCAAATTTCTAATACGTTCTTAGGTTATTTGTAATCCATCACAGCCTCAATCATTTTAGGATCAACTCGAATCCCCTCAGCAGAAACCACGTGACCTAGAAAAGTTCTCTCTGGCAACCAAAACTCACATATGCTCAACTTAGCGTAGAGTTGTTTCTCTCGAAATATGTGAAGCACTACTCTAAGATGCTCATCATGCTCATCCTCAGTCTTAGAGTACACCAGCATATTGTCAATGAAGACCATGATGAACTAATCCAGATACAGTTGAAATACTTGGTTCATCAAATCCATAAATGTCGTCAGAGCATTCGTCAGACCAAAGAGCATAACTAGGAACTCATAGTGCCCATAACGAGTCCTAAACACAGTCTTGTGAACATCAACTTCCTTAACTCTAAGCTGATGATACCCAGATCGGAGATCTATTTTCGAGAACACTGAAGCCCCTCGAAACTGATCAAACAAATTGTCGATCCTCGAAAGTGGATACGTATTCTTCACAGTCAGTTTATTTAACTGCCGGTAGTCAATAAACATCCTCATGGTACCATCCTTTTTCTTTACTAACAGAACCAGTGCCCCCACGAAGACACATTAGGACGGATGAAAGCACAATCCAAAACCTCTAGAAGTTAAGCCTTAAGCTCTGTAAGCTTCTTCAATGCCATACGGTATGGAGCGATAGACACTAGAGCTATACTCGGTAAAAGCTCAATGCCAAACTCAACTTCTCGAATCGGAGGTAAACTTGGTAACTCCTCAGGAAAGACATCCGAAAATTCCCTCTCTGTTCTGATATCCTCGATAGAAGAGTCCATAGAAACTGAAACACTAATAAAAGCTATATACCCTCACACCCTTTCTGAACCAATTTCTCAGCCACAAGAGCGGAGATCACATTGGACATATAATCTCAATGTTCTCCGATCACAACCACTTCCTTATCATCCTCGGTCCTCCAAACGACCCTCTTAGTCGCGCAATCCAAACTAACTCGGTGCTCAACCAACCAGTTCATACCCAAAATTAAGTTGAACTCCCCAAACGGAAGCTCCATTAGATTTGTCAGAAATACAGCCCATTGCACTTCTAACGGAACATTCCTATAAAGTCTATTAACTCGAACAGACTCCCAACGGACTCGATACAGTAATCTCACTAGGAGTGCTCTCAACAAAAATCCCTAGGTTTTCGGAAATAGTTCTAGCTACATAGGAGTGTGTAGAACCTTTGTTTATCAGAGCAGTATAAGATACATCAATAATAAAGAACGTACCCGTGATAACGTCAGGAAGGTATTTACCCTCTCGGCGTCGAGTGGCATAAACCAATGCAGGCTGCCTCACCTCAGTCTGACTAGCATATCTGCCCGGTGCTCTCTGTCCTCGACCCATACCATTACCACCCTTAGCCGGTCAACTACCTATTAAGGATGTACAGAACTTGATCCTGAAGCTTGCATCTGATCAGCACACTGTGGACACTCTCGAATCCGATGCTCCAAAGACCCACACCTCAAATAACCCCTTAACCTCCTCCAACACTTGCCCAGATGGCGTCCACCACAATCACCACACGGCTGAATCCCAATAGGAGCAAGGGGAACCCCCACTCTAACCGACCTATCAGGTTTGGACCGTTTCTTAGGCCTCTGAATAGAACTATAGGGCTTCGAATCCCTCTTATTCTTGTCTCTCTCTCGGTCCCTATTTTAGCGCACCACACGCTTAACCTCTTCGGTGATCTTCTCCTTATCCACTAGAACAGAAAATTCATGCTCCCTTTGCGGAGCAATTAGAACCCTCAAAGTGTCCCTCAAACCATCCTCAAAACGAACACATTTCTCATACTCAGACGCCACCATGCCTCGAGCGTAGCGGCTCAACCTTAGAAGTTCGGCCTCATACTTGGTCACAGATCTATCACCTTGCGTAAGATTCATGAACTCACGCCTACGAGCATCCACATAGCTCGCCTCCATATACTTCCCCTAAAAAGTAATCTTAAAGAAATCCCAGTTCAGACAATCAGGCTGAGTACCCTTTTCACCCGATAACCACCACTGATATGCCTCGTCACGAAGCAAAGAGACTACACTTTTAAGTTTCTACTCAGGAGCACAGTCGATATCGTTCATGATCCTCTCGGTGGCCTCCAACTAATACTCGGCCACAGTAGGGGTGACTCCAGTGACACCCCTAAACAGCTCAGCTCCATTGGACCGGAGTCGTTCAGTTACTGACCCACGACCCCTAGATCCAGAATGGGTCCAGCGATCCTCTCTAACACTCTCAACATGGCTTGGGACAGTGTGTTGTCCCCAGCCGAACGACTTTGAAACTCAGTCTCAGTAGTAGGTGAAACCAGTGTCTCACTCGTGTCTAAGTTTAACATACTGCCAAAAGAGGAAGACTCGGCTCGAGCCCCTTACGGCCTCTACCACTCCCACGAATACCACGAGCACTCATTGTAAAATCAAATTTGTATACATTATATAATTTTATGCATCAATTCCAGTTTTTATTAGCAGATATTTTATGCGTAAATTATCAGAAGTTCAAAAGTGTTTCAAAGATTTTAGTCTCTAACTAACTCAATATAGTTTTTAGAAATTGCTAACTATAGTGTTTCTAGAGTATTCTATCTTTCAGAAATACTTACAGGATCGGCGCCGAAGACTCGGTGTACCACATACTTTCTCAAAATTTATCCAGATTATTTGAAAATCATTTCTTTTTGAAACACAATTTTAAAACCTAAAATTCACAGTCTGAGTTTTAAAACCCTGCTCTAACACTACAAAATGTAACACCCCAAACCCAGCCTAGACGTTATGGTCGTATCCGAAGATGTCACTAAGAAGGGTTTTATTTGAAAACTGAGTCATTTGATAAAACATTCAAATTTTGGTAACTCTTATTCGTTTATAACTAATATCGAAAGCGTTATTTAATTAATTTATATGCCAAAACATAAAATACAGCAAAAGTCATAAAAAAGTTATATTTGGAAAACCCATTCGTATTTTCAAAAAACCTTTGTTTTAATAAAAATCATGTTTTTAGCTAATCGTCTCAAATAAAATGTTAAATCGAAAACTCAAATCCCAAAATAAAACCAACAGTCTGGAGAGTCCATTAATTACAAAACTCTCAAAAATAATCCTTAATTAGATAAAAATCAAAATCTTAAACAATTACGAACTCGTGGTCACCGTGAGGCTCTGTCACACGGATCCACCTAAGTCTGTGGATTACCTGAACAGAACAAACAAACAGATGTGAGTTTTCATAAAATCAATGTGTAACCCAACAGAATTAGGCATGTTATTCATACAGATATCATATACATAGTCAGATTCAAATTCAGATTCGGACTCAAGTCATTTATAGATACAAATAATAGAATCAGATTTACAGAATCCTACTGCCATCCTCTACACACCAACTCCGACCATCCCATCACACCATGTGGGGTTAAAAACACCCACCCATCCCTACACACCATATCGTGCCATTAAGACACATATAAGATAATATGCAGCTAAGCTGCCAGAATATAAGCGATGGTTACCATATAGAACACTTCCTTTACACATACAATTCCCACCCCAATCATATATATAGAAATATCATGCTCACATGTTCATATACAGTTAACAAATATATATTTAACAGAATAATCAGACATGCATAACAGTATCATACTAAGAGCAGATTATCAGACTATCAGATCACATAATTTTAGGGTTTGGTTAGCCCTTACCAACCCTACGGTAAGCCCACAGTCGGTCGAAATGAACCGTGCGACCCTAGGGAAATTTTTTAAAATATGGGCCCACATGCCCGTGTGGCCCACACGGCCTGGCCCAACACCCACACGCCTGTGTGGCATGCCCGTGTGGGCCCACATGCCCAACTTGGCCTAGCCCGTGTGGCCCACACGACCATACCCACACCACTACACGACCGTGTCTTGCGCACGACCATGCCTTCGTCAAATACACGATCGTGTCTCACACACAGCCATCCACACGACCGAGCACATTCCCATATGGCGTCAACAGAATATACTTTCGGCTTTCGTCGAAGACTTGTTTTCGTGTTTCAGATACACACTTGATACGATTTTGATGTGAAAATAATCCGGAGCCTTCCGAAACCTAAAAATAGAGTACCCAACATCGATTTAACAGAATTTCATCACCAAAATATGCTCCTAAACATGAATTACCACTAATCAATCACTACAGATTTTCATCGCCAAAATCCCAAACCAAAAGTTATAAAAACGTAAAGCTTACTTATCAACTGATTAGAGAACCCGACAAACCAAAAGCACGATTAAACGATAGATTCACGAACAGAATTGAAGAAGAAAAACGAAACAATGATTTACCGAAAAGAGACAAAAATGTCAGAAACAATAGAGAAATTTGAAGAATAACATCAAAGGAAAATTTTGAAAAGAGAGAGAAACGATTTGAAAAAAAAGAATAAAAATAAAAATGTAATCAAAATAAAACCCCCTTAACTCCCCACTAACAACATAATCTGAACTACCTTAAAATCCCAACTCTACCGAAACTCTAACACACAACCGAGCAAAAATAACATCCACGCTCGCGCAAGGATTCGAACACAAGACCTCCAATGCTCTAACTCCCTTACCACTCAAACCAGCAGACTCATTCTAATATGGATTAACAGACAATTTTATACAAGCCCACTCAACAAGGGTAAGGCTTGGATCTAAAAGAACAAAGTTTTTCCAAAAGTGGGAATTAAACCCAAGACCTCTCACACACGCCCAGAACACTTAACCACTGAAGTAGATACACATTTATGTCAGAATTTTATAGATACAAAATTAATTTAAGCGGGGCGTTACAGATCCTCCAACAAGTTTAGTTTTGTTAAAGTCTGCTACTCTTCTTCAAGGGTAAGTGTTGGTATTTTCGAATTAAAAGCTAGTTTCGTTTGGTTTACAGAAATTGATAGTTTAGGTCGTTTTAGTATATGTATTCACTAATTAGTTTGGTTTGGGTTTAGTGTGTAGATTTCGTAATTACAGCTGTTGAGACGACGTACCAGAAGTGTTCAAGTGTGTGTTTCAAACCCAAAACTACCACGTGTAATCTGTAAAATCTGGAAAGAAAAAGAGGAAAAATTGAAACTATTCCACATCACATAGCCGTGTAGCAGACCGTGTGTCTAGCCGTGTAGAGGCATACGAGTGTGTGTGATTACACGGGCTGGTCACCTAGGCCTTGTGAAACCACACGAACGTGTGGCCCATTTTCCTTGAAATTTTCATTTAGGCTCGATTTAATCTGTAATTTGTAATTAGACCCTCCATGGGTCCAGTTTGCTTAAAAAAGACCTGAAGTGAGGTAAATGTGTTGATACGTTCAGTAAATGAGTTGCATGTATATTCTATGTGTCGATAATTCTTGAAAATATGACTATTTTTGTAAAGCATGTGTGGCATCTGTATTCTGTTATTTGTTCTGATATGATATCTGATTCGACTATGTGATATGTACATATATTATTATGATTTTGCATAATCATTGGGGTGGATTTTGATGATAGAGGAAGTGTTTTCAAGCAGTTACTGCAATGTTGGCGGTTAAACCGCATTATACGTTTTGCAGCTCAGATGCATATTTAATAGTGGCATACCACCACTTTCCGGTGTGATTGGATGGATGGACTCATGTAGTTCTAATTGGTGTGATTAGTTGGTTGGAGATGGTTTGTAGCGGAGGGGGTAAGATTTGCTCTAATATGATATGACATTTTGATTTGGTATATGTATATGTTTATGAAATTACGATACTCTAATATGATATATTCTTCTGGATATATGACATTCTGATACGTTATTTGCATACGTGAATACTGTAAGTGAAACTACGTTTTGATATTTGCAATTGTGCATGTTGTAGTAAAAAAAAATTTTGTATATAGGTTAAGTCACACACTGAGCTTCTAGCTCACTCGTTTGTTAATATGTTTCAGGTAATCTTCTAACTTAGGACTGGACGGCATGCGGGAGCTCGGATTGTTTTTTCAGTTAATTAAAATATGGTGATTTTCGTAAATATATATATTTTGGACTTTTGGATAGTAAATTGTTTTGGGCTTTGTTTAGATTTTGGTTTAATTCGTCGGTAATTGATATTTTTTGAACGTGATACTGCAAAAACACATAAGTTAACAAAATGGATTTCGGTTTTCAAAATTAAAACTCTAAAATTTTTTCGCTGCAAAATTAAGTAATTTCTTAACTATTTTTCTATAAACGAATAAGTAGCTTTAAACGAATGTTTGCCATATTTATATTTTCTAAACACTCACTGAAATTAAAAGTTTTCAAATGAGATCAAGTTAAGAGTTATTTTGTAAAATAAATAAGACTTGTGCGAAATTTCCAAAATAACAAGTATTTTGCTAAAAATATTATTTTTGAAATTCTCGGTTTCTAAAGTTAGGATTTAACTTCTGGGGTTTTTAAACAAACTAATGTAATTTCTCCAGAATAACAAGTAAGTATTTTGCTAAAAATATTATTTTCGAAATTCTCAATTTCTAAAGTTAGGATTTAACTTCTGGGCTTTTTAAACAAACTAATGTAATTTCTCCAGATTCGGCCATAACATCTAAATCAAGTTTGGGGTGTTACACTAGTACATATTATTTTAGTCTTTAATTAGATCCAAATTTCAAATGTGTTTTTAATGTTTCGACTAATATTGAATTGTATAAGTGTGTATATCAATTCGTATCATTTAGTATAAAATTTTAATATTTTAAACTACTTTTTTTGTAACAACCCGATTTTGACCCTAATCGGAATAGTGATTTCGGGACCACAAATCCGAGCTCGAAAAATATTTTAAAATTATTTTTCGTGTTTATTATGTGTGAATTTGTTTGTGTTAAACTTTCGTGTTTTAATTTTATCGTTTAAGTGTCCAATTAAATAAACGAACTTAATCGTGTAAAATGTAAAAGTTACAAATTAAAGTGTAAAGTGCTAAGTTGATAGTGGCTTTTTAATATCGGGTCCTTAAAGGGCAATTAGCCCATTTTAAAAGATAGTGGACGGCTATGGTCTTAAATGACCTTAAAACATATGTTAAGATTATTTAAGTTAAAAGGTTAAAATAGTAAATTAATTATAACTTATAATATATGTTATAATAAAATAAAATAAAAAAACAAAAGCATGGTTGTCATCTTTTTTCTTAGCCGAAACTTAGCAAAGAGAGAAAGAAATAAAAAACCTAAGTTATATTCGGTCAATTGGAGCTTGATTCAAGGTGAGTTTTAGCTTGGTTTTTGATAATTTTTATGTTTTTGAGATCGTTGCTTTGAATACTATCCAACCCATGTCTTAATTTTTTATTGTGATGATGATTTTGTGTTTTGACATTGATGATACCTTGTGGTTTTTGATGTTTGATGATGAAATATGAAATATATGTGTTAGATTAACAAGTTTTGTCTTTGAATTTTTTATGAAATTGAGTAATTTAGACTAAATAGCAAAAATAAATTTTTGAGGGACTAAAATGTGAAATAAATGAAATGTGTGGGCTTGTATGGACACTAGGAATATCCGGCCCTTAAGGAGTATAGTCAAAGTTTGTGTATTTTGTGTTTTGTGCAAAAAGGACTAAATTGTAAAAAGTGTGAAATGTAGGGGCAAAATTGTAATTTGCCCATTTATGTGTTTTTAGGCTAAATTGAATGTAATGGTGTTTAAATAAGCTTAATTTGAATATGTTTAGATCAAGAATTAAAGAAATTGGATTTGGATCGGGGAAAGACAAAAGTGGTCGAGTAGCTGATTTAACAGTCGAAGACATCCGAGGTAAGTCAATTAGCATTTAAATGTTGAAATAACTATGGATATGTATTTGTTATGTATCAAAATGAATTATTTGAATTTATATATGCTATGGTCGAATGTGGGTATTGTGATTTGGCTAACTTCTGAGCTTTATTCGACCGAGATTCGACGTCCGTAAGCCCCATACGAACCTTAAGAATAGATAGGATACATATGTCATGACATAGGATATCCGTTATGTGTTATAATGTAAGACCACGTCTGGGACGTTGGAATCAATTTGTGTTTACGTGTAAGACCATGTCTGGGACATTGGCATCGTATTTGATTCGTGTAAAACCCTGTCTGGGACAGTGGCATCGATATGTGATTACATATAAGACCACGTCTGGGACGTTGGCATTGTACGAGCTTCTAACTATCCGCGTATCCTTTTTAATTCCGAATGGTTCAACGGGCATGTGCAAGTGACAGCCAATGTGATAATTGAACTAAAAGAACTCAGGTACGTATATAAACAGTGTTAAGAAATGAAAGGTAAGTTATATGTTTATTTCATTGTACAGAGATTGAAGTGTAAACAGGTGAACTATGTATAAGTTTACCTACTATGTGTATTCGGCTAAAGGATATGTTGTGTGAATTTGACATTGAAATTTGAGTATTTATTTGTGATGGTGTATGATTTACTATTTGACATAACCTTGTAAATTTGATTTTATTAAGTTGGTTGATATTACTTTGATATTGACTCACTAAGCTTAAATAGCTTACCTTGTGTTTCTCTGTCTATTTTTGTTTTATAGGTTTTGGATACGTTACGAGCTCGGGGATCGTCAGTAGGACTATCACACTATTGACAGCTTTCTTTGGTATTTTGGCTATGATAAATTTTGAATATATGGCATGTATAGCATAGTAAAAGTTTGAATATGAGTTAAGTATTTTGAATGTAAATAATAGCCATGCAAAGTTGGCTTATCTTTTTGTGATTGACTTGGCTTATGAGTTTGTGTTTGGAAATGGTCTTAGAAAGTAGGTTTATACTTATGCTTATTTGATTATGATATATGTGCATAATAGGTAAGTATGGGATATATTTTGAAGCTATAAGTATTGAACTTGGTTATGTTTGGTATGGTGAGTTGAACTAGTTAATATATGAATTTGAACTGAATGTATATGTTGACAATTTGGTTGCGATTAAATGATGATATGCATTACGTAAGGTTAATTTATTTACTAAATGAACTATGGTTGAATGTATCTTTGAATATGTATATAGGTATTAATTGAATGGTGTTTAACAAAATGTATATATAATTAAGTATTGGTAAGTATGTAAGCTAATAAGTTGTGATTTGGTTTTGATGATGTGTATATATATATATATATATATATTTGATTATAACAATTAGGTATGTGTTCATATTGATCATCAAGTCATGATAATTGGAATTGAAATGATAAGGTTAAATGTATATATGTATTCGGCAATGTTGTGATATTATAATGGATGAATGCATGTAATACATATGAATTTGGTTTTATGATTTGTTTATGAATTTGTGAAAATTATATGTATTTGTGGTTTGTGAAATGATGGACATGTTAATGATTAAATTGGTTTTATATGGGTCAGCTATTCGAATAGAAGAATCATACAAGTATATGTTTATGCATTTGGCTTAGAAATTTAAATAAGAGATTATAAATATATTTGCATATACATTCGGGTGTGTTTTAATAATATATTGGTATGTTTATTTAAAGATTTGTTTATGATTTGTCATTGTTTATTCATTAAGACTTTAATAAAATGGTTAGATTAATAATGTTAATTATAAATGATTGATTATGTTATAAATTTGAGATAGGTGTTTAGTTGTAATGTAAATGATTTTGGCTTTGTTATTGAGGTATAAAATTTGTAACACACCAAACCCGGCCTAGAAGTTAAGCCGAATCTGGCAATTGTTAAAACCCAAAACACTTAAGCAATTGTTATTACTTGAAAACGTAATTATCTTTAAAAACCTTTTTGGTTGTGAAAATATATTTGAAATAAACAATTTACGAAAATGGGACGTTTGGGAATAGAGTTGCAGAAGCATTTTGAAAGAAAATCCGAGGCCTGATTACAACATTTAACCCAAAAGAGTAGAGTAATAAAATAAACAAGAAAGAAGTCTGAAGTCCAAATAAACCATTTCTGAAGTATGGTCTCCATCGAGTCATCCAAGGCCCAAGTCCACGTCACTGAGCATTACCTGAAAAAGGTTAAGAGAAAGGGGGGTGAGTTACAAGAACTCAGTGTGTAATCCCCTTACCATCATCTACTAGGTCGGAACACACATAGCAATATTTGGGGCCTAAGCCCATTTACAATTATAACATAATAACATGTATATAATATGCATATGATATGCAAATCCCAAACCAAACCTAATTTCCATCCGCTACACACCACCCGTACCAACCAGCACACCTGTGGGGATCAAGTCAACTCACCTCGCCAACACATCAATCGCAGGCATAAAGCGATTTAAAATGTTTGTGGCAGAGCCACCGAACTAGATTGTGACAGAGTCACCGAACTAGATTGTGGCAGAGCCACCGAACTGGATTGCGACAGAGTCACCGAACTAGATTGTGGCAGGGCCACCGAACTGGATTGTGACAGAGTCACCGAACTAGATTGCGGCAGAGCCACTAGCACTTCTCTTCAATTTTATCCCAACCCATGCAATCATGTATGCATATACAAGGCATAACAGTATTCATAGAATAATTTCATCATAAGGCCCATAATACAAGTTGGCCCATTAAGTAATCTAGCAATTTGGCCCATTAATCAATCTTAACAATTTGGCCCATTAAGCGATCTAGCAAATTTTGGCCCATTAATCGATCTAGCAAATTTTGGCCCATTAATCGATCTAGCAAATTTTTTTTCTTTGGCCCATTAATCGATCTAGCAAAAAAAAAATTTTTGGCCTATTAATTGATCTAGCAAATTTTGGCCCATTAATCACATGAGGCCTTTTTTTTTTCAAATTTCACACTTGGCCAATTTATCAAAATAATTCATATGGCCCAAAATATCACTTTTTAACAAAATAACCCATTAAGGGCAAATCCGTAATTCCCACAACCTTAATACCGGTTTCATGCATTTACACAAAAAGTGTTATTATAGCGTATTTTCTGATTTTACAAATTTTACGATTTATTCTAATGCTTACGGTATAATATCTAACCCATGAGATAAGTGTGAAATTACACACTCTGGCCCATATCACAGATATCAAACTGCCCATATATCAAATATCACATTTGGCCCATAAAGGGTATTTCGTAATTCGGTCCATAGGGACATTTCGTAATTCGGCCCATTGGGGGCATTTTCGTAATTCGGCTCGTAAGGGCATTTTCATAATTTGGTAATCGTACCCACTAAGGGTAATTCGATAATTTACTCTCTAAGGGAAATTTAGAAATTTTACCCACCAAGGATAATTCGGTAATTTACTCTCTAAGGGTAATTCAGAAATTTTACCTACCAAGGGTAATTCGGTAATTTACCTTCCAAAGGTAAATTCGGTAATTTACCCTCCAAGGGTAATTCGGTAATTTACCCTCCAAGGGTAATTCGATAATTTACTCTCTAAGGGAAATTCAGAAATTTTACCCACCAAGGGAAATTCGGTAATTTACCTTCCAAAGGTAAATTCGATAATTTACCCTCCAAGGGTAATTCGGTAATTTACCTTCCAAAGGTAAATTCGGTAATTTACCCTCTAAGGGTAATTCGGTAATTTACCCTCCAAGGGTAATTCGGTAATTTCGCAACCCAGGGGTATTTCGGTAATTTACCCTCCAAGGGTATTTCGGTAATTTTGCAACCCAGGGGTATTCGGTAATTTACCCTCCAAGGTTATTTTAGTAATTTCGCAACCCAGGGTATTTCGGTGATTTACCCTCTAAGGGTATTTCAGTAATTTCGTAACCCAGGGTATTTTGGTAATTTACCCTCTAAGGGTATTTCGGTAGTTTTACCCACCAAGGGTAATTCGTAATTTACCTTCCAAGGGTAAATTCGGTAGTTTTACCCACCAAGGGTAATTCAGTAATTTACCTTCCAAGGGTAAATTCGGTAGTTTTACCCACCAAGGGTAATGCGGTAATTTACCCTCCAAGGGTAATTCGGTAATTTCATATTCAACGGTGTTTCCGAAGGCCTACTATCGCCTCGAGTGGCACAAAATTCTATTTGGGTCTTTTCGGAACTATTGGGTGAAAAATCCATTTTAGGCCCAAACGGGGTAATTTCGCAATTTTGGACTTAACTACTAATTTGGGCATAAAAATTTAAAACTGTCCATCTGCGTCATACTGACTAAATTGATTATAACTCGAGTTAGGAAACTCGAAATTTAGATCCATAAAATTTCCTTGAAACTAGACTCATATATCTTCTTACTGTAATTTTTCCAGAATTTTTGGCCAAGCCATTTAGTACGGTTTATTCCTTAAAGTTTCCCTTGTTTCACTGTCCAATGATTCTGACCTCTCTTAACTTAATTTCAAATATCTCACTGTACGGTTTTTATATACTGTTCCAACTTGTTTCTCTTGAAAACAGGCTAAATAAGGAATCCATACATATAAATTATAACCCATATGTAACATCTTGATCTAGGGGGGTGGTTCACAAATAAATAAATTTTGATGCGAATCGTGTCATAGAAAATAAGTTGGTAGAGTGGCTGAGTGCGTTAGTGCAGCTACTCCCTCGGGTCGCAGGTTCGAGCAGTGGGGAAGGAGTAATTATTTCAGGCTTCTGGCGTTAAAGCTAGGGGAACCTAGCTAAGGAGTGTTTAAAAGAAATTTCTGATGCCTTTATGTCGTGAAATGAACGCAGGCCGAGTGGCTAGGACGCAGGAAGCTAAGGGGGAGGGCTTCAAGTGGTCGCGCGTTCGAGCCCGAATGGAAGCGCGCGAATGTTTTATTTTTAGTTTAGCGCTGCTTTGAATGAAGGGCTTAAAAGAAATAATTGACGCGTTATAGTACGGAAGACGCAATAGGCAGACTGGCTGGGGACTGGGAGAATTCTCCCAGGTCTCGGGTTCGAGACCTGGGGGCAACACATGAAGACTATTCTTTTTGGCTTCTTCAGGCGAGGAACGTAGTGGCTGCATGGGCATTAAATGTAGCATGCACACACGCAAGAATGGTTTAAAAGAATTGTTGAAGCAATTACGTCATGAAAGACATGCTAGCCGAGTGGCTAGCGCTTGGAAGGTACTGCCCCGGGTCCAGGGTTCGAAACCCATGCGCAGCGCATGGAAAGAATCTTTTTGCTTTGGCCGGCGTTTGGGGGTTTTGGCATGCACATGCACGCGTGGGATCAAGGCTGTTGGCTGCATGTTCTTTTATTCTTTTGGTGTTGTTGTTTCATTTTATTTATTTAGTTATCATTATTTTCTTTTATAATTGGGAATATGGGGTAATATTTTATAATGGTATGGGACTTACCCTTATTTTAATTAGTTATTTATTTAATCTAAGCATGAGGGGGGAAAATGTTGGGAATGTACCCAACCAATGTTCATAGGAAATTGAAGGTGGAAGGAGAATGTCTTGGAGTGGCCGGCCTTGGAGTTTAGCAAGGGAGAGCATGCTCGGCATTAGCTCTTTCATTTTTCCTTTCCCTCTAATGTTGAATGCTTGGCCGAAGGTGCTTCCCTATACCATCTTTTCTTCTCAATTTTGATGATCGAATATGGTGTTTCCTAGAGAGGAAATTTCGGCTGGAGGTGGTGTCCATGAAGTGAAGCAATGTTGAGGTAAGGGATGACCAACTTTTGTGGACTTGAGCTTTAGGCTTTGGCCGAAATGGGAGACTCCAAGGAGCTTAAGTTCAGTTTGGAAGGAGCTTTAGGGAGTGTTTTTGGCTAGCTCATGTTACCTTCTTTTCTTTTCATTGATGTTGGCCGAAACTCTAAGCTCTTTGACCTTGTAAAAATTTCATTTCTTTTGTAGCCTTAGTCGAATATCAACAAGAGCAGATCTAGAAGTTGGTCCTTCTCCAATCGGTTCATAAGGTAGGTAAATGGTCAAAGCCGAATGCCCTACCTTGTTCCTCTTATTCTTGTCGACTTTTAAAGGAGTAAGAGCCGATTTCGGCACTTTTTAACAAGGGTGCTAAATACTTGTTGAACCGAATCTGCCTAGGTGCTCCGGGACTTGAGATCTTCAAAACCAAGTCTTCTCTCATTTTCAATCGTTTGGTAAGAACACACTCTCTCTCTCTCTCTCTCAAATTTCGGTTTTAAACCACCCCCCCTCAATGCATGTCGAAAACATGAGTTAAGGACCATGTAGGAATCGGCCAAAAAGGGGAGGGGGGGTATAGGCCATGCTAAATTGGAAATGTTTGCATGCATAGCAGACACCAAGGAGTACTGTGGATTTTAAATTCTTCAGAGAATCTCGACGAGTCAAACAATAACTTGGGAGTTCGGTAAGCTTAAAAATAGTTAAGCATTTTTCGGCCAAAGGCCATTCTTAGTATTTTTCGAGTAACCGATTTATGCACTATGATTTTTAGGAGGGGACTAAATCGGCTAAGAAATCAGAAGTTTTCCGGATTTCAAATCACGCGGTTTAGTGCTCATAAAGGTTCGGCCTAAGGCCCTATTTTGTCATGATATGACCGATCCTTTGGAATTGTTGATTAATCAATGAGACTCTTTAATAATAGCTTATGTTGGCCGAATATAGGGGCTATACGAGGACAAGTTCGGGACTTTTTAAATATCACGTAGATCCGGGATTTCTTGTAGGCCTTCGATAAATTAGGTGTGTAAGCTCTTACACACTTTATTAGTATAAACTGTTGTTTGATAATATTACAACCTCTCATGTGGTTACTTTGCCTAGTGGGCATAAGCTTGGTATTCGGGTAAGTCCCCTATTACTCGATTTACGATATGTGTTGTATATATCATCATATGCGGAAAAATGCTATGTTATATACGATTGCATGATATATGGAATCATGATACTTGTGATATGACCATGATGATGGTGGGATTGATGAGAGGGAGTAATATTCGTGTCGACGGACACCAGTGTTTTGGTAACACATTGTGACTACGGTCACCAGAGGTTTGGTACCTCCAGAGGTTTGGCACCTCATAGCGTCTCGTCCCTGTGGCTTAGTACCACCGTGGGTTGACCCCACATTTGAGATACGGGATCGACGCCAGTGATTTGGTATCACACGATGGGTTGGCCCCATCACTTGATTGTGACTTCAGGTCACCAGTGGTTTGGCACCACCAGTGGTTTGGCACCACACGTATTGACGGATATTGTGACTATACGTCACCAGTGGTTTGGCACCACCAGTGGTTTGGTACCACACGGGGTAGAAAAGGAGCATGGATGGCTAGGTTGGGTTGCATAATTGCATGCCATACTAATATCTTGTGTATGAGTGTTATTCCCGGGTTGGGGATTTATACACTGAGTCTTGGTGACTCACCCCTTCCCATATCATCTTGCAGGTGAGTAGAGCACGGATGCGGAGCCGAGGAGAGCTCGAGGCGGCCATGTTGGTTTTGTGGACTTGAAATTTTATTTTACCCCGTTTTAAGTTTAATTATTCACTACAATTCGATTGGGTTGTAATATGGCCGCTTATTATTATTTGGATGGTTAGGTAGTTGTTTTTACTTTACTTTATAACTGATGAACTCACAAACGGTTATGCAAATCGGTTAAAAGTAACGTTTTCAAAAATAAGTACTCGTACGCGTTTTCAAGGAAAATGTTACCATCGGGTAACGAGATTTTCTAAGCTATTGATCACGCTAAAGTTCTAAAATTTTAAATGGTCAAATGGTTTTGAAGGAAGAAAGGATTTTCAACTCAATCGAATCAACCCACTTGAGTTTTGACGAACACCGTTTTATACCCTTAACAAAATTTTTCTTAAATTTCTACTACTGATCCAAACCTTCCAAACTTCTCTCATTCGGTGACATACCAGATCCGGTCATGGCTTGTGGGCCGGGTTTGGGGTGTTACACCATAATTCATTTTGTACAATTTTATATGATTTTTCCAAAACAGATCAGTGAACCCCGAAGTTAATCAGAACCAGTTTCACTAAAATCAAGATATCGCAGAATATAAAATTCCTTTTCCTTCTCCGTTTCTTCCGTATTAAAATAGACACAGTAAGCTTTAATTTGATATCTTATTCACTTTCTAATTCCTTTTCTCCTATTTTTAGTGATTTTTCAAAAATACATCACTGCTTCTAACCGAAACTGTTTTATTACGAAATACGATTACCACTATGATCATACGCACACCCGAGTGATTACGGATGCCGGTTTTTAGTTTTCTTCGGTATTTCGACCGATAAACAACATATTTCATACAAACTTTCAGAGAAGTGTGAGATTACACACCATTTCAGATATGTATATGGAAGGGTATGAGATTACACACCTTATTCGGAATCCGTAACGCGATGCTCTCCTCGACACCAAAAATCCGAGTCACCTATTACGAGGGATAGGTTTTTGATTGAACCTTTGATAAAATACTTCGAGACCTTGCAACCAGCATAAAATCTCTCATGGCAAGTCCCTAGACTCTCAACCATATTACAAATTAGTCCCCTCATTAGCTAGCTTAAGCTTTGGGGGTTCCAAAAATACAAAAATAAATCCAAAATTTGCAAAAGATGGGATTTGAACCCCTTCCCTCCATGCTCTCCACTTGATGTAATAACCTCTTTACCAATAGTTCATTTATGTTAACAATTTACTCACTTATTTTCATAAACTTTGATGCCTCTTACTATCTCTCCTTAATAGGCTTAAACACAAACTTTCACTAAGGCCCAACTTGAACTCGAAACTTCAAAGAACTCCGTAACATTCCAAAATCACCTTACTAATAAGTCCCACTTGAAATAATGCCATTCTCAAATTCCCATAAATTTTAAACACTCCTACGCCTAAGGCCCATTGGGCCCATTCCTACTAGGCCCAATTTCGGGATGTTACAAAATTTGTATTGGCAAAATATGCAACTTACTCTGTTCAGATGATTCAATACATATATAAATTTTAAAAAAAAATTATATGCCTGTTTTGAGTTGTGTCTTCTTCGGTAATGCCTCGTAACCCTAGTCTGGCGACAGATACGGGTTAGGGGTGTTACATTTTTAATATTTTATCTTAATTATTTTTATTTTTTTATAATTACATTTAATAATAAAATATAATCATTTAATTAAGATATTGAGTAATAAATTCAAAATTTATGTTTGCATATAAATATATTTATATTATATAATTGATGTATATTTACATTCAAATATAATATAAGTTAGTATTTGGTACACTGACAATATACTTTTTTTTATTCCACAAGCAATATTAAAAAATTATTAGTGGCTCCTTTTTAAATATTTTATTGTACTCCTATTAGACACTTGTCAATCCCTAACCCTACTTTTAGAATCTAAAAATTTTACTAACAGTGTACTAAATATTTTCCTATATAATACATGTGAAAAATAGTTTAAAAATATCAATAAGCCCAAAACCATACATTGAAACCCATCGTTACAAGTACTACTACCTTAGTTTTAATACCATATTCTTCCAACATTTGTTTCATTCACAAGAGTTGTGCACACTCCCGACTGCAATTTAGTCAACTTCGATAATTGATAGTGAGATTGAACTTTGCTTTTTATTATACCATGAGATTAAGTTTTTACTCAAATAAAAATAAGCATATGATGTGCTTTTTCGATTGTAGGAACTCAATTTTGTCCGGGCCCATATAACAAACCAAAATAATAAATAATAAAAATAAATACCAAATGTCCAATAAACAGTCCAGTTACAGGCAATGGCCCACTACTCTACCCAAACCCGATTAGCCTGAACTCGTGACCCAATTACACCCTTAATACCCAGTCCAAACCTAGCCCAACAAACTACACGGCCCAAAATGGCCCAGTGACTAAGTGGAATCAGCAGAAACCTAGGGTTTTTGGGAAACCCTCGTGCCGCAAGCCTTCGCGCCGCAGCCCGAACATCGCCAGCCTCGATCACGCCGCAATCCGCGTGAATCGCCCCATCATTGCCGAGATCTCCGCCTCTTACCTACAAGAAAAGGAAAAAACGGCAGCCAAACTTGGAAAAAATAGGACAAAATTTTTTATTCCTTTTTATTTTATTTCGAGGGTTATAAAAACCCCTAATCTGTAAATTGAACAGTGAGACGATATACACAATACAACACAAGCAAGAAAGATACAAAAAATAAAACAGAGAACACAGAGGTGATTCCCGAATATCCGTTTTCGTTTTTTTATTATTCTTCTCAGGTTTATGCATTTTTTAAACAAAACTACTAAAACAAAAAGGGAATACAAATATTTACCTCTCGATTCGCAAAAAAAGAGATTTTTCTAGCTTCAGGCCGCTATGTGTGGTGGCGCGTGGGATGTACGCGCTGTGGCCTATCGCCTGAACCCACGCCGAAGTTTGGTCGGAAGCAGAGGAAAGAGGAGAGCTTTCTAAAGCTCAATTTGTGGTTTTTTTTTTTTTTGAAGGGCTGTTAAAATGAGTTTTTTTTATTAATTTTTATTTTATATAGGCCTAAGAAACGACGCCGTTTTGGTGTGGTCAGATAATGACCAAAAACGACGTCGTTTTAAGGCTAGATCTGCGTGTTGACCCGAAAATTCGAATAGGATCCACGTGTTTTTGTTAAATGGTCTAATTGCCATTTTAATCCTCCCGCATTTTTATTATTTTTAATTCCGTTTAATTTAATTTTTTAATTTTTTTAATTTGGCCCTAAATGTTTGTTTACATTATAATTTAGTCCCTTGGGCTATTTAAGGGCTGGTAATAGAACAACGCCATTTTGGAAATGAGGCATAATTGCCCAATTGGTCCTTGCATTTTTGGCGCGCATTTCAATATCGTCCTTTTTTGTATTTAAATTTATTTTTTATTATTTTATTTTAATCCTTATCCATTTTTTTATTCTTTTTATTTTTCATTTTGCTTTTATTTTTTTATTATTTTAATATAATGTATATATTAAATTATTATTTATTATTTATATTTCTCTCTGTTATTCATATATTGTATTTTTTATTAATTATTATCATATTTTATTTTTGTATATCATATTATTATATTATATTATATATAGCATTTAAATTATTTTATCATCAATATTTTATAAAATTTCTATATATTATAGAACATATATTATTTATGCAGTTTATATCACATAAGTACCCTTTTTATAATTATTGTATTAGATAAATTTATTTCAAAGTTTGTATATTTCTTTACAACTATTTTTATCAAATATTATTGCTTATATGTATGTATGTATTATTTTATAACTTATATTAGATATATTATGCGTTTTTAAGATTTTTTGTATTTATTATATTGTATTACATATTACTTCTAAAATTTATTTAGTATAAATTTATTTATAATATATATATATGTTATATATTTAGTTTTTTATGATTACTGCATCACATAAACTTCTATTTCAAAATTTTAATCGTTCTTTATCATATATTATTATTTATATTTTTACGTATCAAATTATTAAGTTATAAGTATTCTTATATTTCTCATATACTCTAAGTTTTATATGTATTATTTAAATATTGTTTATACATATTAACCATTTTGGAGATTTTTTTATGTTATTAAGTATATATATATATATATATATATCATTTTTATATGTGATCTTGTTTGTAGTATTTCACATTTATTCTTAATTCTTATATTCCATATAGATTTATTTTTAATTTGTATTGCATATTTTATAACTTGTATTTGTTTATTTATGTTCTTTATTTGTTTAATATTGTTTTAGTATAGTTCTTTTATTATATACATCATTTGTCATGTTATGATAGTCTTTTGTTAATTGACTATAATTTTTAATATGTTTCGTAATAGTGAATAATTGTTATTTGAAATTGACGTTTAATATATATATGCCACATTTTATTCAAAACATTGTCTTATAAAAACACTTTTTATATATTAAAAAAACAGCAATACGTGATACTTGAGGACTACGAAAAAATTATACCTTAACTTACTAGGTTTTAATTTTTCTCGTGGAACTTAAGGTATTAAGTATCCTCCCTTTTTTAAACCCTATAAATTTTACAATCAAAACTTATTTCGGAAATTCAAAATGTTATATCTTTAACTTATTAGATATAATGTTTTGCACCTCGAGATAAGGATTTTCTATAAACAAAGGTGAGCCTAATTTCAAGGTCGTGAGAGGTTATATCCTAACTTATTGGGTGCAGCATTTTATTTCTTTGAGATAGATAAATCTTGATTTTCTTTCAAATAAAAGGATCGTATTTTAAATTTTTCTAAATCTCAACATTAGGACAGGAAATTATCAATTAGGTACCAAATTTTGGGCGTTACGGGGGTGTTAACCCTTCCTCATACGTAACCGACTCCCGAAACCATTTTCTTGTATTTCGGGGATTAAAATCAATGTTTTAAAATAACATGTTTCATAAGGTGGTCCAATCACACCTAAATAAAAAAAAGAATTGGTGGCGACTCCCGTTTTCGTTTTCTTAAAGTCGACCCCCATTTTTACCAACCTTAAAAATGGTTTCGACATCGATCATTAACGTTCCTTACCTAGTCCACATTACTATACCCTAATAAGCTTAAATTCGTTTCTTTTGAGAATCAAATACCAAGATCAATTGATCTACTCACATACTTGATGTTATGTTTCACAACCATTACATGTAATTGCTTAAAATTAGCTTGGTATATAGCACAAACTCTCATACTATGACATATATTTATGTCTAGTAGTAAGGTAAACCAAGCTCTTAATCATACTTTTGTATGTGCTAAGGTCTTTTACAACACCCAAAAAAATCCTTAAACAACTTATAATTTATTTTTATAAAAGTCTTCTGTAACACCCCAAACCCGGCCTAGACGTTACGACTGAGTCTGGCTTATCACACCAAAGTGTCGTTTGAAAAATCTGCTAGTTCGATAAAAGCTCAATACTAAACGTTAATTAACTTTGTGACGTTTAGGGTAGTAAAATCATAAAGTCGTTATTCCTTTGTTGATCAAAACGTTTATTAATAGAATTGAATATTTTGGAAGCTTATTCAAAGAATCAACATTAAGTTTTGGAAAACGTGATATACTTTAAAAACCGTTGTCATTTTAGAACCCGCATTTCCTAGTCTAGCAGATGGTAATCAAAAGAAAATACCAAGTACAAGTTAAAAATCCCAAAAGGCCTTATTACATAACCATTACCCCAACATATTATAATTTAAATAAAATAACTAAGTTTAAGTTAAAAACGTATCAAGCGTGTGGCCACCTCCGAGTCCCTTGCAGCTCCAAATCCTCTACGGCTGAAGGTTACCTGGGCGGTTAAAGAAAATGGTGAGTTACGAGAACTCAGTGTGTAATCCCCTATTACGGTAACAGTCTGGGCCCAAGCCTTAATCAATACTGCTCGGTCTGGGCCTTAGCCCTATACAGAATTAGAGTGGGTCGAAGCCTAAAATCATGTCAATGCAAAACAGAATGCAACCCAACCTAGTCCAACCAACACACCACCCTTACCAACCAACACACCATGTGGGAACCAAGTCGACCCACCCAGCCCTACACACCAATAACGCAGCCCAACTGCTAATATCAACGTAGCAAAGCTGCTAATAACAGTATACGTGGCTGAGCCACTAGAATCAGTATACGTGGCAAAGCCACTAAATTAGTAAAACGTGGCATAGCCACAAGAACAATACTTTCTTCGAAATACAAAACCCAACCCAATGCAGCATGTCGTGTCATATATAATCCATGTATACAGTATATCATAATCATAATCAACCATACAAACTACACATACATCACTTATATTACCACTAAGGGTATAACGGTCATTTGGTCGGTTGGGGTAAAACGATAATTCACCCGTCGGGGGTATTTCGGTAATTTTATCCATCGAGGGTATTTCTGTAATTTCACCTATTGAGGGTATTTTAGTAATTTCAATATTTTCACCCCTTGGGGGTATTTAGTAATTTTAATATGTTTGTCATATAACGGCCTTTTCGAAGGCCTACAGTCGCCTCGAGCGACACCGATACCCTTTTTGGTCAAAACGGTGCGATTGCGCCCAAAGCCCGATTTTCGACCCAAGTGGGCCCTCACACTCGTGTGGCCCACATAGCCCAATATCGGTTGCGACTATGCGAACTTCACAGCCCATTTCATTGTTATCTTTTTTTTACAGGAAACTTTACCTATGTAGGGCCCATTGGGCCCCCGTGGCCCATTACGACCTAAACCCACGAAAACGCTCGTGGCGGCCTCTACGAATCTAACGCCAATGATTGTGGCTCGATTTACCCCTACGAGCGTTCGCACACTCGAGGGCCTTCAGATGCCGCAAATGCATCTTTTTGGCTTTTGCCGATAAACAGTAGCACAAAAGATGTAAGACATCGTTATCCAGTGTTACGACAATAGGTAAAGGGTGTACGATCACACACCTGTTAGCGAGATTAGGCGAGATCCACGCTCTCCAAAGCCTACAATCCACCAACATTTATATCAACTTATACTCAATAGGCTAACGTACACACTCAGTCCACCACTGTTATTGTCATAACCTACAATTACTCACCTTGGTAGGACTAGCAACCACTAACGCCTCCCTGCTGAACCAAGACGATCTCCCCCTCCTAAAATGATTTGGTATACAAAGATTGTTAGCAACAACCCAACATTCGGCCCCCACAGAGAAAAGAGAAAAATCGGAGTTTGCTCAAAAATCACAAGAGATCTAACTAATAACGAACTAAAAAGAATTATTTGCATTACTCCACCCTTACCAATGCACCACGAAATTCGTCAGTTGTCTGACAAGAGGGTTCGGCCCTAACCATAGATAACAAAAGAATTCGGGATGAAGAGAGTATGTAGATTTGGTTTAAAGGATTCGGTCAGTAGAAGGTGAACCAAAGTTTTAAGAAGGATTGCGTTCAGCTAAAGGAGAAATCGGGAAGGGAAAAAGTGTAGATATTCGGCTTAGAGAAAAAGAAAAGAAGACAAACGAAGTACAAAGAGAAATGGGAAAAGGAGTAAAGATTCGGCTAACCAAGTGTTTGCAGACGAAATGCTAAACCGAGCAACTAACGTGTATGGTTGGCTATTAGCAAGGAAAGAAGAAATGCACGAAAGGTAGAAAATGCACGAAAGGTAGAAAAAAGCACGAAAGCTTCAAAAAAAGAAATCCTGAAATGCTTCAAATGACCCCTCAGTCGAAATTGTATCATACCAACCCCATAGTCGAAATTCTCTTCCTACCTAAACTCCCCACATTCGGCCAACACTCCCACACACATCCACTTCCCTGATTTTCTCCACCAAAATCTCCTAGAATTGCTCTCATCCTTCCATTTGAAATATTTGACCAAGTCTTCAACCTTCCTTGCAGAGTTTGATCCAAACTCTACTTCTTCCCCTCCCATGACATAAAATAAAAGCCCTATTTTGCTTGTCATGGGATTCGAATCCCTCTCTCCTTGCCTTCCTAGTGACGTCACCATCATCAGGCCATAGGCTCATTTGTGTCACAAAACACACAAAATTATACTTATGTCCTACTGCTAACTGCCAGTTCCCATTATGAGCAAAAACTAAAAATTTTCCACCGCTCTGACTCAAACCTAGGCCACCTTGACCCCCCAAAAACACTCAAATAGCTAGTCGTTCAAGCATAACATGGAAATTAATTAAAATTACTAACCCCTCATTTTTGGGGGTTACATCTTCATTGGCATGGCACCCCTTAAACCAAAAATTTTTGGCACACTTTTCTTGAAGAATAAATATTTCATCTTTGATCTATTTTCCTAAAAACAAGAAAATAGGTTAGTTCTCCAACCATATTTATTTCAAATTCGAACTTTATGAGCTTGATAACATCTTCCTTGACAATAGATAAAGTAGACCCAAATATTATATATTTGCACTATTATGATACCTCTTATAAATATGTTTTTATAAAAGGTTTTTTGTCAACACTTCTTTTGGAAATAACCTAGGTCACATGAGAACATAGATAATCTTTCATACCAAGCTTAAAGGCTTGTTTAAATTCATTCAAAGCCTTTGCGGATTAGTAAAACCTTTTGGTTGTTCGACATAGGATTCCTCACTTAGAAAGCTATTCACAAAAGAACTTTTAACATCCTTATTGTACAACTTGATGCTTAAGTGAATGGCTACAAGAAGCAACAATCTAATAGATTTGAGGGAGCTCCTAGGGAAAATGTTTCTTCAAAATTGACTCATTTAACCTACATGTAACTAGCAACTAATCTAGCTTTATTCCTAGTGGTGTTGCCTTGGTCATTAGTCTTGTTTTGAAGAATCACTTAGTGCCAACGATGTTACTTCCTTTATAATGAGACGCAAGTTTCCAAACATCATTTCTTACAAACTATTGTAGTTCTTCTTACACTTCCTAGATCTAACACTCATTCTTCAAAGTATTTCCCTCTTTTATAGGTTTGAAGGTAGAAGTATAATAAGAAAATCTAGCCATGTCTCAATAGTTGGTTCTAGACTTTATTCTAGCCCTTATCCCTCCATTTAAACTACCAATAATATTATCAGTAAGGTGGTTTTCCAAGTTGTACAATTCTTCTCTATTCAATCTTCACTTGTTGCTTCTATTGCAACATCTAAAATTCCTTCTATTTCTTTAGTCTCCTTTTCAACTTTCTTATCTATGAAGACATCATTAACCACATTGATTGACTTTATTATAATTTTGGTTGAAGACTTTGTAATCTTTGATGTTTTTGGAATATCTCACAAAGATCCCTTCATCAATTTGAGGGTCAAAATTTATCGTATTGTTCTTTGTTCTTTAAGATATAATAAGGGCTTCCAAACACATGAAAGTAAAAAACTTATGGTTTTCTTCCCTTCCAATTTTTTTTAAGGATTTATCTTGGTTTGGGGTAAAAGATGGATTTACTAGAAACATATTAACATGTGTTGATTGCTTCATCTTACAATCGATAAGATAATCCTTTTGAAACTAGCATAACACAACCCATATCTTTTAAAGTACTATTTTTCCTCTCTGCCACTCCATTATATTTTGAAGTCTTTAGTGTAAAAAACTCATAAAATATTCCTACTTAATCGCATAAATAAATAAAAACTCAACATTTTCAAATTCTTTGTTATGGTTACTCTTGATTTTGAGAATTTTCCCAATCTTTTGGCCTTTTTCATTAACTAGCCTAATACAAAGCTTTTCAAAAACTTATGGTTTTTCCTTCAATAACTCAACCTATGTAAGCCTTAAAAAATCATCAATACAAAAAAAAAAAAAAAAAAAACATTTCACCGCCTAAGCTCTCAATTTGCATAGGCCCTATAAGGTTT
The DNA here is from genome assembly GCA_005393395.2 of Gossypium australe. Classification (NCBI taxonomy): domain Eukaryota; kingdom Viridiplantae; phylum Streptophyta; class Magnoliopsida; order Malvales; family Malvaceae; genus Gossypium; species Gossypium australe. The sequence continues at coordinate 114,185,998 of CM016623.1, read as the reverse complement.
TTCCTTCAAGAACTCAACTTATGTAAGCCTTGAAAATTCATCAATACAAAAAAAAAATCACTGCCTAAGCTCTCAATTTGCATAGGCCCTATAAGATTTATATGTAATGACCCTAAGAGGTTTGTTGTATAGACATGTTGCAACACCTACTAGGACACTCAATGTTTTTTTACCTATTAAGTAATCTCCACAATGATAACAACTCTTCCTCCAAGTCTTAGCAAGCCTTGATCACATAATTGGTTTATGCTAATTAGATTAGATTAGATTAGCTTTGAGGCCTTTTAGTAAGGAAAACATTCTTCAACATAAAAGAAGCCTTCAATGTTGAGTAATCTTTTTCCAAGGATTCTACATTTTATCTCATCTTCCAAAGTTAACCTCCCTTAATGGATATTTTGAGATTCTTTTAAGAATATCTTTTCACTAGTAATATGCCTTGAATATCAATTGTCAAAATACTATGTAACACCTAAATTTGAAGTGCATAAAATTTTGTTAGAAATTGGAAGTGCACTACTGAATTTCGAGGAAATTTCAGTGTGCGGATTTTGTTCCGTGCGCGGGTTACAAAAGAGTGTATCTCTATGTTGATCAATATCACACCCAGAATTCTCATCTGATCTCTTTACACTTTCCTATTATTTTTGGCATTTACCTAAGTCTCATAAATATCTTATGGAACTTTTATTTTGGAGTTTTATATTGTTGTGGGATGTTTGACATTTTGGCACATGTGATGATATATTTTAGTTACTTGGAAACACTTATTTCAATTTGTTGTTAGTGGTAAAGTTGTTTTTTCATTTACTTTTGTGATCATATTTTGATTTAGAAATCTTATGGAGTCAATGATAGTTGTTTTGGACTTGTTTTAGTATGTCTTATGTGTTGGTTTGTTTTTAATTTTATGTCTCATATGTTAGAATGCTTTTAAAGGCATGTTTGCATAATCAAGATGTTTTTTTTTTATTTTTGGGCTTACATCTTAAGACAAAATGAATATGTCTTGAGACAAAATAATTAAATTTGAATTGAACATTCATTTTTTGGTGCATGTATCAGGACATGAAGGGCAAAGTCTTGAGATATTCAAAGTTAGTAGCTAAATTTGGTTTTAGGGGTTGCAAGTCTTGAAACATGGACCTTGTGTCTCAAGACAAATGTAACACCTCTCACTTGATCCAATCGTCGAACCTGAGCAATAGGATGCTACAACTAAATACTAAACATTTACAAACAAATTATAATTTTAAAATCTGAATTAAATATCAAACAAATCATAATTAAATAAATTAAAATATGTTTCAATCAATTACAGACTAATATTGTCCTTATAGAAGGTTAAAGCTAAGCAGGCAATCATTTAGGATCAATTTGAAACAAATTTAAAAAGATGACAAAAATAGGAAAATAGGAAACACACAGCCGTGTCGCTCGACCGTGTGGATGGGCCACATGGTTTGTGAGTAAATCGTGTAACATCTTGGTGCCGTGTGAAATTAGGGTCACAAGGTCATGTCGCCAGGCCATGTGACAAACTCAGCCTATGTGGCTAAAAAACACGGTCGTGTCGCCAAGTCATGTACGATTCAAATATAGGGTCACACAGCCGTGTCACCAGACAATGTAACTCCCTGAGACCATGTGGACAAACCTGCACGAAAATTAAATAGGCTACATGCCATGTGGGGTGACCGTGTGGGACACATGACCATGTGGTAAACCGTGTCCTAGGTCGTATACACCTAAAATAACTTCAAAATCAAGTCATTTCACTTACCATTGCTTGGTTACCAAGCCATACTATTTGCACCTATAATTACCCATTTCAAAACACACCAAATTATGTCAAGACATGTCATGTACCACTTAACCTAAGTGTCTAACTAATATGCCCACAAAGGCACCTCAATTTACAATTCAAAACAACCAAAATGAATATGTTCAAACATACCAATTCACTAACATTATATGACACTTTCAATCACTTATTTAAGCACAACTAACCTTTTATCATCTTCATGTTTTAACATCAAATATATCAAAACATATCAACATTCTTCCACATCTAAGCATCAACCAAGAACATATAGCACAACAAGACATTTCCCTCAACCATAAGGATATTAAGCATACAATTCAAGCAATATAACAAGCAATATAACAAGTAATCAACCAAATACCATTACCTTGTCATATATACATATATATACACTTATAAACATAATAAGCAAGACCATCAAGATACAAAATGAATTTTATAACCAAAAGACTTCTTAGGTACATGTCAAAAGCAAAATAAGAGCATCACTAACACCTGAGTTCGGGATTGTCGCTGGATGCTGAATCGACATACGAATTGAATAGTACCTAACTTGCGTATGGACAAACGAAAACATACGCTGAGTATAACTTAGTGGTATTTCTATAATCCAAATGATAAGTATACTATAAAACATAAAAGGACATAAATTTAGAATGAAAATAACATACAAATTATCAATCCAAATATGCTATTTCACATAATCATGTATTCAAAACCTTCTTATTTCTCTTATATCATCATAAGTCTATCACAATTTGCAAGTTAATAATCATGCAACTCATTTAAGTTATATTTCATCTCAAAATCAAATTTCATGATTTCATGGAACATAACATATTAATGTTCTCAATTCAATCCATAATTCAATTTCATTTTCCATTTCTAATTTCATTTTTTTTCCATATCAAAATCATATAAACCATTTCATTCTTTATATCCCTATTAACACGACTCGGACTCGAACAGATACATGAATCCAACTAACACACCGGTTTGGCACCCAGTGCCTCATCAGATAAATTTGAAGCAAATAATTGCGCCTAGTGCTAACAAATAGATTAACACCCAATGTCTCATCGATTAAACCAAAGCAAATTGGCACCTAGTGCCTCATCGACTCATAGTCGAAGAAATCCCTGAACTTTTCCTATCCTATGGCATGCCAACTATATCCGACTCTACCCGAACAGTTAATAAGGTTTCATTTCATAATCCAATACCAACCAATGTCTCAATTTAACAATTATTTCAATCAAGTAAACATTTATTTAACATATATGGTAGTTATAATTATCCCAATTTATACTCAATTTTCATAATTAATAAAAATACACACATTTTATCAAACATATTCGTTTCAATTCTCATAATCATTATTCGATTCAAGTTATTCCAAGTGAACAAGAATTCTGACCTCATATTCTTACCATGAATGAACAATTCAATATGCATCATTTTATAATTAGTTCGGATTATAGAAACACAAACCATAAACTTCGAGTTATTTGTCGAAGACTTCGTCTTTTCCTTTCTTTTTTAAAGAATCCAAGTCGACGTTAGCTACGGATTAAAACAAACAACACATTTCATCCATATAAAAACAATTTCACATTCAATTGCTAATTAAATCGACTTTTGCATTTTATTCAATTTAATCCCTAAAATCAGGACTAACATAACTTCCACATTTAACTTCAAAATTTTATACTAATTTCACTTTAAGCCAAATTTAACTCCCTATTTCTCATTTCTACCCAAAATTTTGAATTTTTTTCAATTTGGTCCCTATTACTCAAAATCAACAATTGACTCTACAATTCAATCATTTTTCACTTCTAACCTAAAAATCTATCAAATTGGTGCCTAAAAATTTAACTATTCAACTAAAGTAATATTATCCAAAAAAAAAAAACTAAAGTAACATTCTCAAATTTTAACAATAATGAAAAATATAGCATGAGTCAGCTAGATTGAACTACAGAGATTCCAAAAATATAAAAATTACAAAAAAAAAAGGTTAAATTCACTAACCAATTAAAACTTGAAATTTTAAAACCCCTTTGGCGGTTTCCTTGTCTTCTACTCCCTTTCTTTTCGAAATGTTGATAATTGGAAAGAGAATGGATGTTCTCTCTCAATCCACTAACATAACACTTTTTTTTTCAATTGTTTTTATTATAATATGATTTTATAACAGTTATTATTATTTAACCTTTATAACTTATATATATATATAATTGTCTCGTGACCCTCCACCACTTATTAAACAAGTGGTATAATTATCTTATAAGTCCCTTAGCTTAATTCTATCTTGTAATTTAATAATAATTTACACTTTTATCACTTACACAATTTAGTCTCTGTACATTAAATAAGCCCTAATTCAACGAAACTACCAAACCAAAGTTCAATTCACTTTTAAAAAAACTTTGTAAATATTTAATAAAAATATTTACGAGTTCGGTTTACGGAAACGGGGTCCTGAAACAACATTTTTCGACACCACTGACTTTCGGATCGTTACAACAACAAATTATGTATCGATACATTGGCCTACGTATCATGACCTAGCTTCCTATCTTTGTATTTTAGGCCTCTAATGTTGTTTTAAGGTTTGTTTGAGCTCGATCTTATTTATAATGATCCATTAATACTTGAAATGAATATTTGCATGATTTTGACTCGTTTCTAAATATGGTTTATTCATATAATTGATTAAGTCACTTTAATGACGAATGTGGCATTCTTTATCCGACCGGGCCTTCAAACCGAGTAAACGGTATTACATTAACAACACATTCATTTATATCCTGTCAATATTTAAGATAGAATAATCCAAAGCAATCATCTAATCATGGTGCTTTCAAAGGTAACAAACTAAAAATTGTTTCCTTAATTTCATTTCTAAGATTACCATGTGGTTTCCTTCTAAATCTTTTCCAAAATGTTTTGTAATGAACTCTTCAACCAATCCTCATTGTACTCCTTGATGCAATGAATTCGATTGTTTCTTCTATGATTGATGGTTGTGGCATGAAAAATGAGAGTATTCCTCTCCCCTTCCTGAATCCACCTTTCCTTTAATCTTTGATGCCAATGGCATTTCTCGACTTCAAGTAGGTTATTAAGTTGTGAATTTATATCTCTTGTTTGATCTCTTTTGCCTGGCCTCTCATTTGGACTTTTAACTTGACCTTTCATTCCATAATCTTTTGTCTAAGATTTCCATATTTGTTTTTACTCCATTAACTCAACTAAGTTTTAGTGCTCCTCAACTTTTCTTCTAGTCCACCATAATTTGATTCTAACACATTAAGAGTGAACTCATCACTTCCTCTTCAAGTATCCACTCGTATTCAAATCTAAATATTTTTCCCCTTTTAGGCTTTGTTGTGCAATATAATTATAATAAGGTTATGGTTTGGCTTAATGGTTGGTTCAACAAATCCAAAGCTGTTTGAAAATTTTGGCTCCACCAAACATTTATGAAGTCACGACCTAGCCTTTCCTTTTTTCACATGTAAAATCCCCTCTTACGATGTCGAGATCCAAAAATTTACTACTATCAACCCAATTAGTGAATAACTGAACCTTAATGGTAATCAATTTCTTTATCACCTTTCTTTTCCTCTTGAGGTTAAAAAATGTTAAAAAGTAGCTCCCATGGTTATCCTTAATAGCCTAGTTTCCTTACTGCTATTCCACACTAATTCCTCATTATTTTTGAAGGACTACAATAAATAAAGGAACATCTCTATTTTTTCCCATAGCCCAACTCAACGAGGACATCAATAATATTTCTATTGGAGAACGCCGCATCAAAGGTAACCTCATGTTTCCATCATAAAGCTAACCCACTTGATTTTCCTTCAAGGTCAACGCGATAACCCTCGAAGAAACCTAACCAGTTTCTTTGCACCTCTAATCTTCTTTATTTCATTTTGGTTTCCACCGAAAGGCCTGTGAATCTGATTGAGCTCTTTTAAGGCTCAAACTATGGATGGTTGTCCCAAACTCTAGTGATTATATGGTGACAAACTCAGAATAAGAAGTAAAAAAACCTAAGAAGAGTGGAAAAATGTTGTGATCCAATGGCTTTTCGTTCCCTTCTGCAAAGGCAAAGTATTCAAGCTCCAAGGTTCTAGTCACATGGATTGAAAATGAAAACATACAAACAAGGGAATTAAAAACCCTAAGCAAATTGGGGTAAAAGAACCTAAGAGAATGAGTTAAGAAAGCTAGAGAAACGAGTGAGCCGATGACCTCTCAATTATACTTCCTTCATTACACTTCTTGTCATTTTTTAGCTTGTAACAATCAAATAAAAGTAATTTTTATATTGTTAAAATAAATTTATTTTTCTTATAAATTTTTTCAGTTAAATCATTGTCGTAACCATTTTTTTGAAAAAAACGGAAAACCGAACTTGGGTTTGAAAATAAGAAATGGGAGTCGCCACCGATCTTTTATTAGGTGCGATCGAATCACCTTTGTTTTAATAAAACATTTTGATTTACTAAAACAATGCTTTTAGTCTACGGAAATTTGAGAAAATGGGTTCGGGAGTCGGTTACGTGCGAGGAAGGGTTAGCACCCTCGTCACGCCCAAAATTGGTACCAGATTGATTAATTAATGTCCTAATGTCGAAAGTTCGAAAATTTTTGAAGGAATTTTTAAAAATCTGACCCCTTTTGAAAATATTCGTGTTTTTCTTGAACTAAATCGAGATTTTCTCGTTTCGAAGAAATAAAGTGTCACATCCAATACTTTAGGACACAATAGTTTAGGTCTTCGATCCTAAGATCATCTCATAGCTTTCCGGGATTGCAAATCGAGATTTTCTCGTTTTCGAGAGATTAAAATATCACATCCAATACTTTAGGACACGATAATTTAAATCTTCGAATCGGAGATTATCCCATAGTTTTTTTTTTGAAAATCGAGATTTTCTCGTTTTAAAAGACTAAAACATCGCATCCAATACTTTAGGACACGATAATTTAAATCTTCGGATCAGAGATTATCCCGTAGTTTTTTTTTTTTTTTTGAATTAAAAACCAAGATCTTCTTGTTCCAAAAGAATAAAATATCACATCCAATACTTTAGGACACGATATTTTAAATTCTTGAATCCAAGACTATCTCAAAACGGTCGATTTACATAAATGAAGCGAATAAAAATAATCACAAAAATATCGGAACAAAAATAAAGACATAAAATTCAAAGGTAAAAATAATAATAAAGCGAGAGATAAAAAAACAGAACGATATCAAAATGATAGAGTTAGTAACGATGAGGACAATAAATATCATAATATGAATACCCTCAATAATAATAATAGTAATAATATAGTGATAATGAATAAATAAAAGCGATACAAAATATATACAATAAGTGATAATATAAATATAGTAATACTAGTAACAATAATAATAATAATACATATTAATATAGATGTGGCAAAAATAATATAATAAATATAGTAGTGATGATTATAGTCTAATAATAATATAATAATAAAGATGGTAACATAGCAATAATAGTAAAAATAAAGAAGAAGATATAATATACTAATGTAATAATATAATAACAATATACAATGGTAATAATAAATATAATAATAATAATAATAATAATAATAATAATAATAATAAATAATAATACAATAATACAAAATATGTACAGGATAAATAATATAACTATAGTAATAATACTAAAATAATAATAATAGTAAACGTAACAATGATAATAACAAAGGTATGAAATATATGTAATATACTAATATAAACATAGTAGTAATAAAAATATAATAATAATAGTATAATAATAAATATGTACAATATAATGATAATATAAATATAACAATAATATAATAAAAAGACTAAAAATGTTACAAAATAACTAAAAGGGGGTTAAATTGCATTTCAAACGAAAGTTTGGGGTCAATTTGAAATAACATAAAGAGAAAGGGCCTATTAGAAGTGCGCGTAAAAAGGGAGGGACCAAAATGGGCAATAACCCTCCTTTCCAAAATACATGGCATCAGGGAGGACCCAATTGAAATCAGAAACAAGTTGCTGGGCCAAATTAAAAAATTTCGTAAACTTAATTGCAAAATCATAAAAAAGCGGAAGGACCCAAAGCGCAATAAACCCATTAATTAAAAACACGCGAATCCTCCTTAGTGGGTCGGGTCAAAAACGGGTCATAGTCAAAACGACGTCGTTTTGGCCGTTTTAGGCCAGTCCCAAAACTACGTCGTTTTGATAGGCTATATAAGGCCAAAAATTCCCAAAAAAAACTCATTTGCTCACTTCTCTTTAAAAAAAAACTTTTACTCTCTCCCTTTTCTCTCTGCAGGTGCAGACGGGAGGGGGATTCCGGCCGCACGCCTCGCCGTCGGCCACCGTAGGCACCACCGCCGGACACCGTCGCCGGCCATCGTGCGCGGTGGCCGGAAATCGTAAAATGGTAGTTTTTGTTTTTTTTATTCTTTATATTTGGCTTGAATCTGTGAAATAGGAGATTCAAAAAAAAAAGAAAAAGGAAATACCTTCACAGATCTGACTTTTCGCTTTTGATTCTCTGCTATTATTTTTGTTTTTTTTTTTTGAAACTGTTTCTTTTTGTTTTTTTTATTGATTCTCAAAAAAAAGGGGGCCCAATACATTGTTTCCTTCGGTTTTTATAACCGAATGTAAAAAGAAATACAATATTTTTTTATTTCTGTTGCTATTGTTGCTGTCATTTGTTTGTCTCTTTGCAGGTATGGGGAGCAATGGGTAGTGGGGTTGCGGCGCACTCGGTTAGTGGAGGATGGAGGCTTGCGGCGCACCAGGCTTGAGAGGGGGAGCGGCGGCTGAAGGATTTTAGGGTTTCTGAACCCTAAAATTTTTTCAGAAAAATATGGGCCTTTTGGGCCTGGATTTTATTTTATTTATTTGGATCTGATTTGTAACGGGCCAGGCAAATTGGGTATTACAGCTGCCCCTCTTTGCTCATTGTCGTGAAACGAGAATAGAGCAAAGACAATAGAAGAACCAATTTTGCCCGGTCTTGGTCAAGCCTTGGCTCGTTGGTCCTCGTCTTCTTCAAACAGCTTCCAACTCCATTGTAACTCGTTGCTTCGATTCATTCTACTGGAGGCTTGGAACTTTTCGCTGAAACTTCTCGAAAATATAATTGGTGATAGGAATCCAGAAGAGACCCGCAACTTGGATCTACTTGCTGAAACTTCTCGAAAATATAGTTGGAGATAGGAATCCAGAAGAGACCCGCAACTTGGATCTTCTTGCTGAAACTTCTCGAAAATATAGTTGGTGATAGGAATCCAGAAGAGACCCGCAACTTGGATCTACTTGCTGAAACTTCTCGAAAATATATTTGGTGATAGGAATCCAGAAGAGACCCGCAACTTGGATCTACTTGCTGAAACTTCTCGAAAATATATTTGGTGATAGGAATCCAGAAGAGACCCGCAACTTGGATCTTCTTGCTGAAACTTCTCGAAAATATATTTGGTGATAGGAATCCAGAAGAGACCCGCAACTTGGATCTACTTGCTGAAACTTCTCGAAAATATATTTGGTGATAGGAATCCAGAAGAGACCCGCAACTTGGATCTTCTTGCTGAAACTTCTCGAAAATATAGTTGGTGATAGGAATCCAGAAGAGACCCGCAACTTGGATCTTCTTGCTGAAACTTCTCGAAAATATAGTTGGTGATAGGAATCCAGAAGAGACCCGCGACTTGGATCTTCTTGCTGAAACTTCTCGAAAATATGATTGATCCTCAGTACACTCAGGAGGGATTAGCAGCTTCGACCTGCTCCATTGGAACGTCAAGGAAATGAATCTGAACTTTCCAATTTGCTTCCTCACTATGTTCAGCCCGTTCTATGCGGCTATGCTATTCTCCGAGGAACCTGCTCTGCAGAACGTGCTTATGCTCATGCAAATGATGAGGGTGTTACGATGGAGGTGATTCAAATGCTCCTAACTATATGCGCCATTTACATGAATGCTGAATGTTATGCCAATGATGATTTTTCACAGCGTAAAAATGTCTAGGATGTAATGATTGCAATAAATCGAATGCTCCTAACTGGATGCGTATGAATGCATGAGAAGGACCCTATTCATGGTTTAGGTTGTCATTGCTCATAGCGAGATTCACTGAGGTACTACGACTGTGACTGATATAAGAAATCCACAGAAATGAGTTTGCCCCGCTGCAATGTCATTGTCTCTTCTATGGTACTCTCTGAGGCATAAAGTTCGTACTTCTCATTACCGCCTTAGGAGAGTAACATTTGTCTTCTTTTAACCCTCTTAAGGCGTAGAATCAATAATGGTATTACGACTTCATTATATGCCAAGACTGACATTGCTCGTTATTTATGAAGGGCCTATTACCGACGAGGTGTCTGGTTTTTATTTAGATAGACGGTCATTTGTCAATTTTCAACACTTCTGAACCTTAGGTGGAATGAATTTTGAACAATAGTTACGTTTCATGTCCTTGTATTATTCAGAGGCTTTCAGGATAATATGTAGGACTCCTTTTATGAAAATATTATTAGTTTCGTAATCGTTATTTCAATGTAAAATGCCTAAGAAGGATTGTAAGGAAGAGAGTGATTGGGAGTACAACCTGAAATAAGATAGGTTAATCCAAATTTGTCCAATGTAATCAAGGAAGAAATTCATTGAATAAGATGGTCACAAATTACAAACTTAAAATAGGTAGAACAGAAATCGGGTGCCCCTAGATATCGCAGCCTAAACTTCTCTGCCTGAACATTTGGAAGACCATTTTGAGTTTAACATGTGCTCAGAAGATCTTGGATATTTTGTTGATGTATCGAGGTGCGACATGCCCCTTTCTTGTCCATTCGAGTGCGGCGGGACTCTTCTTTCTCAGTTCAAACCCCTTTTGGTCTCAAAGCGCCCGTTACGGGTTTTCGCATTGGCTTCTCCCCCCCCCCTTTTTTTTTTTTACGCGAAGTATTTTTTAACTGAATCTGAGTTCACGGGGTTGGGCAGGCTTTTCCCATCCATTTCCATTAAAATCAGTGCGCCTCCAGAGAAAGCCTTCTTCACCACGTACGGCCCTTCCCAATTCGGCATCTATTTTCCTCTGAAATCCTTTTGTATGGGGAGGATCTTTTTCAGTACCAGATCTCCCTCGTGAAACTCCCTTGGGCGAACCTTCTTGTTATAGGCTCGCATCATGCGCTTTTGATACATCTGACCATGACGAATAGCCTTTAGCCTTTTTTCTTCAATTAGGTTCAATTGATCGTATCGAGCCTGAATCCACTCAGCTTCATCCAACCTCACCTCTGTTAAAACCCGAAGAGAAGGTATTTCCACTTCAATGGGAAGGACTGCCTCCGTCCCGTAGACCAGTGAGAAGGGTGTTGCCCCAGTAGAAGTTCTGACGTATGTTCGATAAGCGTAAAGAGCAAATGGTAATTTCTCATGCCAATCCTTGTAAGTCTCTGTCATTTTTCCCACTATCCTTTTGATATTCTTATTCGCTGCTTCCACTGCCCCGTTCATTTTTGGTCGGTATGGGGACGATTTATGATGTTTAATGTTGAATTGACGACAAACATCTGTTATCGTACTGTTGTTCAGATTCAACGCATTATCTGATATGATCCTTTCGGGCATCCCATATCGACAAATGATTTCCTTCTTTAAAAACCGACTAACCGCAGATTTAGTGACGTTAGCGTATGAAGCCGCTTCTACCCATTTCGTGAAATAATCAATGACTACGAAGATGAATCTGTGTCCGTTGGATGCTTTTGGCGAGATTGGCCCGATAACATCCATGCCCCACATGGAAAAGGGCCATGGGGAAGTCATAACATGTAGGGGAGACGGAGGCATATGAATCTTATCTCCATAGATCTGGCATTTATGACATCTCTTGGCGTAGTCGATACAGTCTCCTTCCATGGTGGACCAATAATATCCAAATCTCATTATTTGCCTGGCCATTGTGAATCCGTTAGCATGCGTTCCACAAACGCCCTCATGGACCTCCTCCAGGATCATCTTGGCTTCTAAGGCATCGACGCATCTCAACAGTACTTGATCTTTTCCTTTTTTGTACAAGATGTCTCCATCCAATACATATTCAAGGGCCAATTTCCTGAGTGTCTTTTTCTCATTCTCCGTAGCATGATTTGGGTATTCGCGATTTTTCACATATCGCAATATATCTTGGTACCAGGGGTGATCGTCCTTTTCTTCTTCTTCTACGTTACAAAAATAAGCTGGGGCCTCATAAGTACTCATTTGAATGGGCTTTACATCTTCTTGCTTGTTTGCCTTAATCATGGAAGCTAAGGTAGCCAAAGCATCTGCCGCCTGGTTTTCTTCTCGTGGGAGATAACTAAAGGTGATATCGTCAAACTCCTCGATTAATCCCATGACTATCCTTCGATAATTGATCAGTTTGGGGTCTCTTGTTTCCCATTCGCCCTTTAGTTGGTAAATCACTAATGCGGAGTCCCCATATACTTCCAGTGTTTTAACTCTGCGTTCAATAGCAGCGTGGAGTCCCATGATGCAGGCTTCGTATTCTGCCATATTGTTTGTACAATCAAAATCCAATCTGACTGTGAACGGGTAGTAATCTCCTTTTGGGGATACCAAGACTGCCCCAATCCCGTTTCCTATGGCGTTTGATGCTCCATCGAAATGCAATTTCCAAAGGCAGTTTTCCGCAGTGTCCTTTTCCGCAGCTGCCACGTACATTAGATCCTCGTTGGGGAAATCAAAATTTAACGGCTCGTAATCATCTAAGGCTTTGCTAGCTAGAAAGTCGGCTATCGCGCTCCCTTTTATAGCTTTCTGGCTCACATATACAATATCAAATTCAGACAGTAGGATTTGCCATCTAGCCATCCTCCCATTCAAAGCGGTCGCCTCCATCATGTATTTTAGGGGGTCTAACTTCGAGATTAGCCAAGTCGTGTGATACAGCATGTATTGTCTCAATCTCTGAGTTGTCCAAATCAACGCACAACACAGTTTTTCAATCGGTGAATATCTCATTTCGCATTCAGTGAATTTCTTACTGAGATAGTATATCGCCTTCTCTTTTCTTCCGGTATCATCATGTTGACCTAGCACACATCCCATAGAGTGACCAAGCACTGTTAGATATAGGATTAATGGCTTATCGGGGCACGGAGGTGACAGTACTGGAGGGTTTGACAAGTACCGTTTGACCCTATCGAAAGCTTCTTGACATTCATCGTTCCACACGCCTGGGTTATGTTTCTTCAAAAGACGAAATATGGGATCGCATTTCTCAGTTAACTGTGAAATAAACCGAGCAATGTAGTTTAGTCTTCCTAGGAAACCTCGAACTTCTTTTTGAGTGCGTGGTGGCGGTAATTCTTGTATAGCCCGGACTTTGTCTGAGTTGATTTCGATCCCTTTCTTGCTAACTATGAAGCCCAACAGCTTGCCAGACCTGGCTCCAAAGGTACACTTGGCGGGATTGAGCCTCAATTGAAATTTCCTTAACCTCAGAAACAATTTCTGCAAAACTTGGATATGTTCTTCTTCTGTTCTAGACTTTACAATCATGTCATCCACGTAAACCTCGATTTCCTTATGCATCATATCCTGGAATAGGGTCACCATGGCCCTTTGGTATGTTGCTCCTGCGTTTTTCAACCCAAATGGCATTACTTTGTAACAGAATGTGCCCCACAATGTTATGAAGGTAGTCTTTCCCATATCTTCAGGGTGCATCTTTATCTGATTGTATCCGGAAAAACCATCCATAAAGGAAAACAGCGAAAAGCCTGCTGTATTGTCTACTAGAGTATCAATATGAGGCAGAGGAAAGTTATCTTTTGGGCTAGCCTTATTTAAGCCTCTATAATCCACGCACATTCGTACTTTCCCGTCTTTTTTAGGGACAGGCACGATATTGGCTACTCACTCTGAATATTTGATCTCTTGCAAAAATCCAGCATCGAACTGCTTTTGGACCTCCTCTTTTATTTTCAGTACTATATCCGGTCTCATCCTTCGGAGCTTCTGCTGAACTGGCTTACAATCTCTCTTTATAGGTAAGCGGTGTTCCGCTACATCAGTGCTTAAGCCGGGCATATCTTCATAGGACCATGCGAAGACGTCCTTGAATTCTTGCAACAGTTTGATAAGATTCTGCCTTGTTTTTTTGGCTATCCCCATTCCAATATTCACCGCTTTCCCTTCTTCCAGCGTCACAGTCTCTACTGCTTCCTTATGAGGTCGAATTTGTCTCTCCTCCTGCTCCACCATTCTTATCAGATCAGGGTATAGGTCCTCGTCTGCGTCATCTTCAAAATTCTGTAGTCCTTCTAAGCATATGTCTTGCTCAAAAGGATACTTCGAATCCGAGGCAGAGTTGCTCAAGTCATTGATATCTAGGGACCTGTTGCAGTTTAAGAAAATGCAGGTGGTATGAATGAATTTGTAAACGAATGATTATATGGATGACAGTGCTGAAAGAATGATAAAAAAGAAGAAAATGTTTGCTTTAAATAAGGATAAAAATGCATTTTATTGATATAACGATATTCGAAACGTGCGCCTATTTCACAAAAAAAAATCTTGCTGCTCCTAGGCTTAGAGCAACAAGTGTGTCCCGGACATTACTCTGAGGGAGCCCTAAATACTACAGGGATTTCTTCCGCAGTCCAATTGTTCAAGATGCTTCCCAATTCATAAGGCTGAATATTTGGCAAAATTTCTCCATCCTCCTCAGATATGGCACTAATGTAGACGTCGCCTAACATTGTTGCGATGTCCCCCCTTCGGTATCTTCAGCTCAAAGTGAATTACCCCTCCTGACACAAAGGTCTTGGATATGTGCGGGATTATCATGGGTTCCCACTTGGTTTCTTCTCCATTCAAACGCGCGCGTCTTCTTTCCTGTCTCCTTTCTAGCTCCTTCTTCTTTTGCCTCGCATCTGGTCTGAATCCTAGGCCGAAGCGATCTTGTTTCTCTCTCAGCACCGGGGCCACTATTCTCCCCTGAAGGTGTTTTCCAAGCCCTTTTCCCGGCAAAGCGCCTTTTCCCACGGTCATTTTCAATCCCATCCTTGTAGTCTCAGAGATTCTTGGCTTCAAAATTTTATTTCCTTCCATAACAAAAGTTGCATTTACAAACTCGAGAGATCGGAAGGAACATTCAGTTGCCTCGTTGTTTATCTCCAAGTAGGGCATGTCACTGGTCACGGTGGCAATGATGTCTTCCTCAGCTTTTATTGTTATCAATCGGCCATCCACTATTAACTTCACCTTCTGATGTAATGACGAAGGTATTGCCCCGGATGAATGTATCCATGGTCTCCCCAACAAGCAGTTGTAGGACGGCTCGATGTCCATCACCAGGAAGTCTATTTCGTAAGTGGCTGGGCCGATTAGCAAGGGTACCTCAATCCTCCCCATGACCCTTCTTTGGGTGCCGTCGAAGGCCTTCACCACGCTCTGGCATTCCTTCATATGCGAACTATCCACCGGTAATCTGTTGAGGGTGGACAAAGGCAACACGTTTAATGCAGACCCGTTGTCTATCAAGACTCCTGGTAATATCTGCCCTTTGCACCTAGCGGTAATGTGCAAGGCCTTGGTGGACCCTCTACCACCCGGTGGTATTTCATCGTCGTCAAAATGGATGAAGTTGTCTGCACTTATATGGCCAATCAGTCGATCCAATTTGTTAACCGAGATGTCACTAGCGACGTAGGCTTCGTTTAAAGCTTTCATCAATGCGTTCCTGTGTACTTCTGAGTATTGAAGTAAGGCCAATATGGATATACGCGCTGGCTGTTTGTGCAGTTGTTCTACCACACAATATTCACTGTGTTTCAGAAATTTCAGGAATTCTTTGGCCTCTTCCTCAGTCACTGGCTCCTTGATCCTCGATTCGGGCTCAACGGGCCCTCCTTTTTCTTGTTCCGCCATTGGGGCTTTTCCTTTTATTAAGTCGTAGCGTCTCCCGCTTCGAGTGTGGAAGCCTTCATCTGAATCCCCTTTCGGCGGGTTAGTCGAGCTCTTCGTGACCGTGACGTTACACTCATAGTTCCAGGGCACTTCCTTGCTATCTTTGTAAGCGAAAGCAGTGGGTTTCCGTATTATTACCTTCGGTGTCACCCGTGTTCCCGCCCCATCGTTAACTGAATTCTTTCCTTCGGAGATTGTTACATGATTTCGGGGGAAATCCCCGTCATCTTCGACAATAATGGGTCTCCGTATTATTACTTTTGGTGCTCCACTTCTGGGGCGTGAAATAATGATCCTCGGAAGGCTAGCCTTTGTATTTTTTACTGTCGTCTCTGACGCGCATATGCTCCTATCTTTTGTACCTTCCTCATAAAATTCGACTTCTTTGTTGTTCATTAAGTTTTGCACTAGAGTTCTGAATTCTCCACAAGTCTGAATCTCATGTCCCAACTCCTGATGGTGTTCGCAGTAGTTTGTCAGTTCTCCTTGACTTTCTTCCGCAATGATTAGTCCATGTTTAACCATTTCTTTCCAGACCCATCTCAAGGGAGTCTTGACCTCTGCAACATTCGTTTTGATCCTTTTTTCTGGGCTTTCACTGATTACGTTGACCCCACCTTTAGCATGATTGGGTAAAGGATTTGTTGCGTTTGGCATATTGTCCAACTCGACCACACCCATGTTAATAAATTTCTCCACCAATTTCTTGAAAGCCAGGCAATTCTCGATTGAGTGCCCCGTGATTCCCGCGTGGTATTCACATTGCGCATTCGGGTCATACCACTTAGGATACGGAGGTTGCATTGGTTTTAGGTGGTGAGGGGACACAATACGCTCATCGAACAGGGTTTGGTACATCTCCTTGTATGTTATTGGAATCGGTGTGAATTGGGGTTTCTCGCTAGGTTCTTTCTTGAGTAACCCTTGTCGGTCCGTGGTTGTTGTTTTTGGCTGATTTATGGTGATTGATCTCGAGTGTCCTATGCTCGTGTTATTTACCTCACCTTCTTTCCTTCTTGGGGGAATTCTTTTGGTACTCTCTCCGGTCTCGATCCCTCCGCTTTTTATAATATTCTCGATCATTTCTCCAGTGGTTATGATATCTGAGAAGCTCCGGGTTGCACTTCCTATCATATGCATGAGGAACGGGGCTTTCAACGTGCGGATGAAGAGCATGGTGGTCTCTTTCTCCATAAGCGGTGGCTGGACCTGAATGGCAACTTCCCTCCACCTCTGGGCATATTGCCTAAAGCTTTCGTTCCCCCTTTTTTCCATGTTTTGCAGAGTGATCCTATCGGGGGTCATATCCGTTACGTGACTGTATTGCTCCAAGAATGCTTGAGCCAAATCATCCCATGACCCAATTTTGGCACGACTCAACTGATTGTACCATTTGGCCGCAGCTCCTATCAGGCTGTCCTGGAAACAGTGGATCAGCAGTGGATCATTGTTAGTGTAGCCTGCCATCCTTCTACAGAACATAGTGATGTGGGCTTCTGGGCAACTCGTCCCATTGTACTTTTCAAACTCGGGCATCTTAAAATTATATGGGAGCACCAAGTCGGGGACTAAGCTTAAGTCATTGGCTTTTATTCCTCGACGTTTATCGGCGTTTTCCAGAGCCCTGAATCTTTCCTCCACCCATTTTGGCAGTTCTTGTTTTGCCTTCTCAGCCATCTCGTCCAGATCTGGGACATTAGGATTGACCAGATTTTCTCCTGGGTTAGTACCTGAACCCGTAGGGAGATGCGTGGGTATTGCGGTATCAGCATGATATTGTGGCCTGATAGTGACAGATGCCCTTCGGGGATACGTGTCTGGTGGTGTTTGGGCCTCTAGTGGGGGAAGAGAGGGATTATCACTGTTGTTTCCTGAGCTAGTGGCGATACCTCGTTCCCTAGCCGTCAATTGCCTTAGTTGGTTCATCATATCGTCCTGGGATTTTTGCATCCGCTCCATCATGTCCTGCTGGGTTTTGGCCCGTTGCTCTTGTAAATGCACTTGTTCTTTCATTTGATCCTGAATTTCTTTTTGCATTTGTTCTAGCTTTTCTATTCTTTGGTCCATTATCCTTGTCTTGTTTCTTGTACCGTAGTGATGTTCCAGAGTAACTGCCATAATTTTAGGGTCCTTCAGTGAGATTCGATGTGTATGATGCAATGTAATGCTGATGTATGAAATGTATGCAAAAATGTTGATTCCAATTCGATTTCCATTAGAATAGCTTTTCTAGAAAACAAATTTCTTTACATAAAATGGATTACACGAACGGTCGGGCCCTAGCACCTAACGCCTTGACCTCTTCAAGAAGCCAACTTAACTTTTGACCTTTTCTGACCCCGATTCGTACATCAAACCTAATGCATCAGCTTGAACTGCCAAAGTCTGCAAGTGATCCGCCATTCCTCGCATTTGAGCTATGGCTTCCCCCATAATATAATCCCGGCTTCTAACTTGGTTCTGGGAGTCATGTAGTTGCTGTTTCCATCGCTCCTCATTAGCTTGGAAAAGTTCTTCCCGTAGCTCGTAGCCATGCACGACGGATTCTAGCTCTTCAATTCTTGCCTTCATTTCTTCAACTTTGCTCAGACTAGCCTTTAATTTGGCCATGGAATGGCGGCTTCGATACTGATGTAGCAATCCCTCCAGTTCTGACACTCGCATCTTCAATTTCTCTTTCTCATCTCGGCCTTCCATCGCATTCTGTTTTAGGGCATCTTCTCGTTCACGGGCGTCCTGGAGTTTTCTTTCCCACTAGCTTGCTCTGTTCTTCTCCTCTCTAATCTCCTGACGCCATTGCTCAGACGTTTTTCCCAGTCCCACCATTCTTATCGATCTTCGTAGCTTCTTATAATCGGTCTTCAAATCGCTCAAATCTTCTTCGGCTTTAGTTTTCCCTTTCCTCCACTTATCGGCTTCCAATTTTTGAATATCGACGTCCAAACCTAGCTGCATTTTCTCTTCCTCTAGTTGCTCTATTCTTTTCCTTAACTCTCGGTTCTTTTCTTCGAAGTCTTGTTTGATGATTTCAAGCTCTGAGGGGATCGCCCGTAACTGCTCTTCTAGTGATCGGGTGTTTTCTTGGTCAGATGTGGGGATGTTGTCATTGATTCTTTGATCTCGCCATTGGATGTACTCGGGTGTCGTCATTGGATTGGCAGCGAACTTTTTCATTTTATGAATTTGGCCCCAAGCCTTGGATATCTCGCGGACTCTCTTTTTGTAATTTTCCCCTTTATACTCGAATTCGCACTCGGCTAACCCTTGTGTAGGCGGTGTAAACTGTCTTGACCTATACTGTCTTAACACGAGAAGAGGAGCGTATCCGGCGGCTCCCCATATTCCGAGCATGGGGACATAATCAAAGTCTCCACACTTATACAAGATTTCGTCAAGTATCATCCAAGGAGCTTTCCATTCTACATCTTCTTCTTGTAAGCTTTGCAAAGCCATCATCCAACTTTCTTCTGTGATGTCATCTCGTCTAGGCGTTGCTGCTGTATTTTTTAGCGGAGAGTAGTCTTCAGTGAAGATTAGGCACGATACCTTTTCTATTTTCCAAAAGTGACTGTGAAACCATGCTATTAAGAGTTGGGCGCAACCGATGAATCTCCCTTCGCCGGCCCTCCGACACGCGCTTAGAGACCTAAAAGTTTCGGCGAGAATCGCAGGAACAGGGGTGACCCCTCTGTCTAGTTTGTCGAATAGATCAGCTACCGCCTCATCCACATGTCCTAGAGCCTTGGGGAAGATGACCAATCCGTAAATGCTCAAAGCTAAAACATCAACCCTCTTCTTCTCCTCAGGATGTGCTATGATCAAATCCCTTAGATTCCTCCAAGGGATGCACTTACAACCTCCCTTTTGCTTTGTCCGGGCCGTGACCCACTGCTCACTCATCCCCGTTGTATTCATCAGCTTTTTTGTGAATGTGGATACATTAACGGCTCTCAAGTAGGCTTTATCAGTTTGAATTCTCGGGCAGCGGATCAGGGCCGTGTACTCCTCTATGGTAGGAACCAAATCTATTTTCCCAAAAGTAAAGCACTCGTACGCAGGGTTCCAAAACTGGGTCATGGCTCGGAACAAGTGTTGGTCTATCTTGATGTCAAGCAGATAAGGCAAGTCGCCATAATGATGGTAGAATAACTATTTAATCTTGTCATCCCACTAATCCCATATTTCTTTTATTTCTTGAAGATTATTTTGAGTCACACTGATGCGTGTATAATCCCACAACTCTGATATATATCCCTTCGTGAGGCTATCCCCCTTCTCTCGCTGTACTGTCTCAACCCATATCCGGACGGCCGCATTGTCTTCCACTCTATCAAGAAACCCCTTTTCCATGATAGGCTACCTATTCAGAAATCGAATGGGAATCAACATCCTTTTTGATGTATATGCTATGCGAAGAGATGAAGATAAAGCAAGTCATTATTTCATGACCAATAAGCAGTAAATGCAAAACTTAATCGGGTGACCGCTAGAGTTTGGTATGGCTCTATCTAGGGTGGTTCTTATGTTTCTCTATATGTGGTTTGGTTCTAGAATAAAGGTACCTGAACCAGTAGATTCCTCAATCCTCACCCATTATAGGCTCATACGGACTGAGTTCAGTTCAGGGGAATACATTTCCCTATGGCTGCACGGAGATGAAAATCTCACGAAGACATAGGTACGGATGTATCCCGAAAGCGATCCACTATCTTGCACGGAGGTGAAAACCTCACGAAAGAGTAGCTTCTCACTCCCACTTAAAAGGGTGCGACTTAACGGCCATGCAATAGGATGAAACGCTATTGTGCAAGACTCTAACCACACGATCAGACCAGATGATACAAGCAAAAGCAAAAAGGAAAACCAAATTTTCAACTTTCGACAAAGGGAAAGAAACTGATCAATTTTAAGGCCTGACTCTTTTATACAATTCCCCAGCGGAGTCGCCAAGCTGTCGTAACCATTTTTTTGAAAAAAACGGAAAATCGAACTTGGGTTTGAAAATAAGAAATGGGAGTCGCCACCGATCTTTTATTAGGTGCGATCGAATCACCTTTGTTTTAATAAAACATTTTGATTTACTAAAACAATGCTTTTAGTCTACGGAAATTTGAAAAAATGAGTTCGGGAGTCGGTTACGTGCGAGGAAGGGTTAGCACCCTCGTCACGCCCAAAATTGGTACCAGATTGATTAATTAATGTCCTAATGCCGAAAGTTCGAAAATTTTTGAAGGAATTTTTAAAAATCTGACCCCTTTTGAAAATATTCGTGTTTTTCTTGAACTAAATCGAGATTTTCTCGTTTCGAAGAAATAAAGTGTCACATCCAATACTTTAGGACACAATAGTTTAGGTCTTCGATCCTAAGATCATCTCATAGCTTTCCGGGATTGCAAATCGAGATTTTCTCGTTTTCGAGAGATTAAAATATCACATCCAATACTTTAGGACACGATAATTTAAATCTTCGAATCGGAGATTATCCCATGGTTTTTTTTTGAAAATCGAGATTTTCTCGTTTTAAAAGACTAAAACATCGCATCCAATACTTTAGGACACGATAATTTAAATCTTCGGATCAGAGATTATCCCGTAGTTTTTTTTTTTGAATTAAAAACCAAGATCTTCTTGTTCCAAAAGAATAAAATATCACATCCAATACTTTAGGACACGATATTTTAAATTCTTGAATCCAAGACTATCTCAAAACGGTCGATTTACATAAATGACGCGAATAAAAATAATCACAAAAATATCGGAACAAAAATAAAGACATAAAATTCAAAGGTAAAAATAATAATAAAGCGAGAGATAAAAAAACAGAACGATATCAAAATGATAGAGTTAGTAACGATGAGGACAATAAATATCATAATATGAATACCCTCAATAATAATAATAGTAATAATATAGTGATAATGAATAAATAAAAGCGATACAAAATATATAATAAGTGATAATATAAATATAGTAATACTAGTAACAATAATAATAATAATACATATTAATATAGATGTGGCAAAAATAATATAATAAAATATTAGTAGTGATGATTATAGTCATAATAATATAATAATAAAGATGGTAACATAGTAATATATAATAACAATATACAATGGAAAAATAATAATAATAATAATAATACAATAATACAAAATATGTACAGGATAAATAATATAACTATAGTAATAATACTAAAATAATAATAATAATAATAGTAAACGTAACAATGATAATAACAAGGGTATGAAATATATGTAATATACTAATATAAACATAGTAGTAATAAAAATATAATAATAATAGTATAATAATAAATATGTACAATATAATGATAATATAAATATAACAATAATATAATAAAAAGACTAAAAATGTTACAAAATAACTAAAAGGGGGTTAAATTGCATTTCAAACGAAAGTTTGGGGTCAATTTGAAATAACATAAAGAGAAAGGGCCTATTAGAAGTGCGCGTAAAAAGGGAGGGACCAAAATGGGCAATAACCCTCCTTTCCAAAATACATGGCATCAGGGAGGACCCAATTGAAATTAGAAACAAGTTGCTGGGCCAAATTAAAAAATTTCGTAAACTTAATTGCAAAATCATAAAAAAGCGGAAGGACCTAAAGCGCAATAAACCCATTAATTAAAAACACGCGGATCCTCCTTAGTGGGTCGGGTCAAAAACGGGTCATAGTCAAAACGACGTCGTTTTGGCCGTTTTAGGCCAGTCCCAAAACTACGTCGTTTTGATGGGCTATATAAGGCCAAAAATTCCCAAAAAAAACTCATTTGCTCACTTCTCTTTAAAAAAAAACTTTTACTCTCTCCCTTTTCTCTCTGCAGGTGCAGACGGGAGGGGGATTCCGGCCGCACGCCTCGCCGTCGGCCACCGTAGGCACCACCGCCAGACACCGTCGCCGGCCACTGTGCGCGGTGGCCGGAAATCGTAAAATGGTAGTTTTTGTTTTTTTTTTATTCTTTATATTTGGCTTGAATCTGTGAAATAGGAGATTCAAAAAAAAAAAGAAAAAGGAAATACCTTCACAGATCTGACTTTTCGCTTTTGATTCTCTGCTATTATTTTTGTTTTTTTTTTTGAAACTGTTTCTTTTTGTTTTTTTTGATTGATTCTCAAAAAAAAGGGGGCCCAATACATTGTTTCCTTCGGTTTTTATAACCGAATGTAAAAAGAAATACAATATTTTTTTATTTCTGTTGCTATTGTTGCTGTCATTTGTTTGTCTCTTTGCAGGTATGGGGAGCAATGGGTAGTGGGGTTGCGGCGCACTCGGTTAGTGGAGGATGGAGGCTTGCGGCGCACCAGGCTTGAGAGGGGGGGAGCGGCGGCTGAAGGATTTTAGGGTTTCTGAACCCTAAAATTTTTTCAGAAAAATATGGGCCTTTTGGGCCTGGATTTTATTTTATTTATTTGGGTCTGATTTGTAACGGGCCGGGCAAATTGGGTATTACAATCATTATTACTTAAAATCAAAAACCATTAAATTCGGTTGCAATTTTAAAGTAATCATGGTTCATAAATAGGGGTATGTATCCAATCCAACCGAATAGAATGTCGTGAAAAAAATCCGAATTAGTTGAGTTGATAAGTCTTATTTTATTAATCAAATTCAATTTAAATTTTTTGTAATTCACATTGAGTGAAATGAAACTTGAGTCAATTTGCATAAATTTGTTTGAGTTAAATTAAAAGAATTTAATCAATTGGATTAAAATCTTGTTGACAATCTAACTAAATTTCAAGTTAAAAGTACATAAATTTTAAAGTATATACATTAGAAATTTTCTTAAAAAGGAAAAAAACACTTTAGAACTTTTTATATTTTTTAATATTATAAATTTTTCTATTTTTACAATTTTTAGTAAATCTTTGGATTTTTTTTTGGAATTTTTAAAGATTATTTTGATTTTCTTTTTCGAAAATTTATCAAAGCTTTGGCAAAATTTTATTTTTAATTTTCTGAAATTTTATTATTTTTAAATTTTATAATTCTATGAATTATTTTTGAAAATTTTTATTATTTTATTATAATTTTTATGCTTTGTTTTGGATTTTAAGAATTCTTTTAAATATTATATAATTTATTAACTACGAGTATAGAATTTTAAGAAATGAAATAGATTAATTTATTTATTTTCAAAATTGGCAAAAATCTAAGAAATATTTACATCCAAATAAAAAATGCCTAAACATCAAAATCAATGTTCTAAAATTAAAATTGAATTGTTAAAATTTAATTCAATTTGAGCTTAAACAACTTAAATTATTTATTTAAATTGATTTGATAACTCAATCAACTCAAATTAAAAAATTTAAATTTTTATTATTATGTTAAGAGAACTACAAATAACTTTTTATGGTTAAATTCTGAGAATAGTTGATGTACTTAATGATTTATGGATTTAGTTCTTCTACTTTTATTTACTCAAAATTGGTCTATCTATTTTTCGATTTGCATCATTTACTTTTTCCGTTAACTCTATTAAAAAATAAGGTACAACCATAAATTTAGTCCCTCAACCTTTACAATTTTTATCAATTTGACTCCTATTTTTTTTTATTGTTGCTTTAATTATTTAAAAATTTATAAATAATTATATTAAAATATAAAATTTCTCATATGTGCCAACAAATTAAGTATAGAAAAAAACCCAAAAATTATTATTAATCATTACTGTCAATAATTTAACTTGTAATTCTCATTCAGATACAATAATTACAGTGTATATTAGGTAATTTACATTATAACTTTCAAATAAATCACAAACTTTTAACTTAATCAAATTACATAATTTAATTGTAATTATTAACAACTTAAGTCACTTACATTGACACTAGTACATTATTTTAACGAAATATCTGAATCCACATTTTACTTTGCATGTTTTTAACATGTCAACAAATTAATACCTAATTGGAATTCTAAATAATTTTTGTAAGTTTTTTGTTTTTTTTTTTTTTAGTTTGGTTAGGTGACAAGATAGAGCTACAGTTTTCTTTTTATCTTTTTCTTCTTCGTGCTGATGGCAATATTGGGATAAATATTGAGCCAAAAAATATTTTAAATAATGTTCTTGAATTTTTTTTGAAAATAAAAATTATTTTTCACAAAAATCGAATAATAACCTTCAATGAAAATGGCATGGATTTCAATACCCTTGCACCAAAGAAGGTTGTGGGCCTGTGGAAAATCGAAAGACATGAAGACTTTCTTTCTTTTCTTTTATTTGGGTTTTGATTTTTTAGAAAAAAGGGAGAATGAAGGTTTTGTTTGTTAGTTTCGATTATTAGGGGAAGCTGTGAGAGTTAAGGAAAATGAAAGAAGAAAGTGGGAAGAGTTGAAAGAGAAGGATTTTTTCTAAGTTTATTTTTAGTTTTCTAATTGCGTAAAAATAAACTCATAATTAATTAAATAATAATTTCTGTTATTAATATTTAATTTAAGTGTTTTGACACATTTATAAAATTTTATAAAAAAATTTTAATTAGTCTATCTTTTTTAAATATAATTTTTAATAAGAAAAAAAATGTTGGGGTTAAATTGACAAAAAAATTAAAAGTTAAAAGAGCTAAATTTGTAATTGTACCTAATTTTTTAATAGGAAAAAAGTTAATGGAATGAAAATGAGCAAATCGAAAAGTAAAGAGATCAATTTTGAGCAAATGAAAGTAGAGGGACTAAATCCGTAAAAAATCAACAAGTACAGGGACTATCCTCAGAATTTAACCCTTTTTTATTTTATCATTCCTATTCACACTCGCGAGATGTTGGCTTTGGGTACAAATTTCCTCGGTAAGCTTTTCCTGTTTTTTCCCTCGCATGTGGGGAGTTGATTTAGTCACATGAGAGGTTTATATCCCACATCGATCAACTCTTGAGCATAAGGAGTAAAGTTAGGTTTATAAATAAGGACGAGCTCCTTCTTAATATCTTAACCCGTCCTGTCAGGGTGGAGGATGACTCGTCAATGATCGTATAGAGATGGCGGGTCGTGCCAACACCTAGTACATCGAACACACTTATTTAAGGCGAGTGGATTCCACCCTACTTAGGTGGAATTTACCCGTCAATTTTTGGAAGCCAAGCCCTAGTGGCAAGGCTCTCAGCAACTCCTCCAAAGTTTTCTCCATGGAAACTTCAATCTTTTTTGAAGTTATCTTGGGCAAATAATACTTGGAATCTCAGCCGTCAAATACAATATGCTGCTTGTATATCAAATTTTAAATCGTTGGTTAAATTGGTTTTATGTAATCTGGTTCAACTCGTGAATCAATCAATTGATGTCTCTCTCTACTGTTAAATCTGTAATGGTTTGTTTGGAAAGAAAATGGAACTTTTAGGGATTCTTTATTCTGTTTAGCGGTAGTATGCTTCATTTTTTTCATTTTTTCTACGGCATTTTATGTGTTGAAGTCAAAGTATCTGAAGGGGTTTACAGAATTACATTCTATCATATATTAAGCAGTACTGAAATGGGTCTATTGAATCACCAAAAACAGATAGCCAATGGCAAGAAGCAAAGCAAAACCTAGCAGTTAAGCAAGCTTCTATTTGGAGGCCTTGAAGGGGTTGACCTCTTGAAACAGCTTGGGGTGAAAGAAGAGGCAAATGGCTGAAATATCATCCATTGCTATCCCTCTTTTCTTAGATCTCCATGCTCTCATCGCACATTGGACCAACCTTTTCGCTGGCTTCTCCCTATCATCTGTGGAACAAACAATCTCCACTGCTTCTTCATTGGATATAACATCCCACACCTAATAATCACCACCACAACATTAAATTAATCTAATCACAGCAACAAAGGCATAAACCAAAAGGGATTTATTTTACCCCATCTGTTGCTAAAATGACAAACTGGTCTTTGTTTGTGACATTCCTTTGTGTCACATCAGGCACTGAAATTAGCCCAAACTCTTTCACACGGTGGTCACCAATGGCTCTTGAAACAGCTAGCCCTGGGGCGTCCCCTTTTGGCATCCACACCCTGTAAACCCCTGGTTCATCTCTTAAACAGCTCACTCTCCCTTGTGACTGTCTTATTCTTTCAGCTTCCTCTGTTACATTCATCATTATTAATCAATAAACTACCCATAATTTACATATAGGGAGAAATATGCATAGAGTTCTAACCGGGAATGTTAGGCTTGAAATCAATAGTGAGCTGAAATGGGATTAAATTGCCATCATCTGATATGGTTGCTAACACTGCCCTTGAATCACCAACATTTGCTACAACAAGATGTTCACCCTAATCATCAACACATCAATAAAAAGTTTCTACTCGAACCTTTGGAAAATCGTAAATGAAGCCGGAAATTTAACATCTACCTGTTTAATGATTGTCAAAGCTGTTGTTCCACTATGGAATGAATCAATCCCAGGGTGGTGTTTAAGCTCTTGATCAATTTCAGCATATGTTTTCAAGCAAGATTGTTTCCAAATATCAAACTGATGATTACGAGTACTTCGGTTCGGTTCGGTGTTGAGTTCTTGGCCAAGTGAGGTTAAGGCAAGGGCCTTTTGCCAGTTGCAAAGCAAAGAAGGAGGCACTGATTGTTTGACCCTTTTGGCTATAATATGACCCCATGGACCATGACCATCAAAAATACCACAGAAAATCATGTCCTCTTGGCATCCAAATTCCTACATCAAGAATCAAAAAACAACTAAGCATGAACATTGAATATCAATGGTGAAAATAACTGAAATTGTAAAATAACGATCATAACATCGCATGGAATGAGTTTTAAGATACCTCCCAGACTATTGTACAATCTTGGTTGATTCCCTTTTGTCCTCTCTTGGAACAGATTGAGGCAAAATTGTTCGATTTGTTGGACTTAAGAGTAGCAGAGGAACTCAACATCAAATCGTTCTTCTTGGCATCCTTGGCCAAGGTTTCCGCCACTTCTCGTCCGATATCATCCTCCGTACTACTAGTATTCTTCCCTTTCTTCATTGAAACCGTCCTCGCCAATCCATCGAGAAACGATGGGAAAAACATCATCTCTTCTTCTATATACTTCAAAGAAAAGAAAATGATCAAACTAAGTGTATGTATATATATATATATATATATATATATATATATGTTATATTGGATCAATAAATCTGTCAGCTATATGATTGAAATCTCACAGTTCCTTTGTAACACCAATGTCGATGGCCAGAATCTCGAGTCACTTTGCCGGAACTTGACTGATGATCCTTGGGGATGATATCAAGCAGTGAAGTTGCTTATACTCCATTTTTATTATTGTGTCAAACTATTGCAACTCTTATTGGTAGGTACGTAATGTAAATTTTGATACCAACCATGGGTAGGCTCCGAAAAGGACAAAAGTGCCATTGTTTTAGTTGCTGAATAATGCACAGGAAATGGGTAGTTTGGACATTTCAGAAGCAAATTAGCATAAAGATTAAAGAATACTGTTACTGTTTTTCCAAGGGTTAGAAGCATAGGTAATATTGAATTAAGATCGATCTTAATTGAAGACTTAAATATAAATCTTTATAATCGATGCTAAATGCGAATTTATAATTATTAATAAAATCGATTTCACGTCTACCATTGTCTTTAATAAATAATATCTTTTTCTTATCTCAAATTAAAATATCTATAAATATTTTACAACTAAAAAGAAGAGAGATTTTGTTTAATGGAAATGGGTGAGATAAGAATGACACTATCAAAAGGAGCAGTTAGGGATATAGAACTTTGAATACGAAAGCTTGGTTAAAGGAATAAAAAAAACATCAACTAAACAATGATGTGTATTAAGCCACTAACTATGAAAAAAATAATTGCATTTATGTTTTTTGGCCACAACAAAGCCACTGGGAATGTTGGTAGCATAGAGCAAGACGCTTGATTGTAACCCTATAACCAATTTACTGCTAACTATAGTGTTTATATTAACCAAAAGAAAATTTATACAGGTGGACAGGTAGAGTGGTCAATTTTTTTATGGTTTTTTAAAATTGCATTCAACTTGACATTAATCTTTATTAGAATGGATAAAGTGAAAGCCCTTTCCCAAGTCTAATTTTAACAATGTTGGAGTAAAACATTTGAAATTTTAATCCTTCAAATATAAATCAATCATTGGAGAAAGTGAATTAACTTATTGGCTTTTTAATTTTTTTTTATTTATGGATTATTGGAATTTTGCTTTTGTAAATGGATATACTTAATATTCAAAGTTGAACCCACCCCGAGCAGCTTTATCCACAAAAAAAAAAAAAAAGGTTTAGTTTGATTTCCTCAAATCTTAATGTGAAAGAAAAATAGGAAGGATTTGTTTCTATTTTGAGATTAAAATAAAAAAGTAAATAATAAACTAGTCTCATATCCGGCTCAAACTTAAAAATTTACAACAATCCATGAACAGGTATGTAGAGCAAAGCTTTGGTTCAATTAGGTATTGTTTGGTATTTAAGACTTTTTACACAAAGAATGATTGAGATGCATATTTCCTTAAGGAGGTTTTACAAATGTATAATCAGTCTCTCTTTTTTGTCTGTCTTCTGTATAATATGAAAAAAGAATTTGAGGCTTCTTGTATAACCTCTCCCTCACTCAATGAAAAACTTGGGGAGATGCATAATATTCACTCTCATTAAATACAGGTCGTAAATCTTCTTTGCACATGAAATCCAAGGGGAACGAAACAAGATGTCCTCTTACCGATTTTAATCTTTCCATGGGGTCTACTTGTTTAACCTCTCCGTTGTGATATGATTCTAATTTCGTAGGGGCTACTCCTAAATCGATTGTAGTGTGACCGAGTCTTTCTTTCCAATACGCAATGCTTTGTCGGAGCGCAAGCCTGCATTTTATGGTACATGCCATTCATGTAGTTATTAGGATTAGCCGAAAACAAAAAGAATTAAGGTTCGTAAGAAAGAGATGTAGTCATACCGGGAATGTATGAGATCACTCGGGACACAGGAGAACACATCCTGATAGATTGTCGTGTTCATCTGTGACATAAATGATCCTTGTTTGTTATTCAGAGTTTGTAATCCATATTAAAACAATGTGAGCCATCTAGTCTCATTAGGCTGGCTAACCCTACTTACCTGGCTGATTTTCATAACCACCAGAAATTCTTTGATTTCTTTTAATTGGAACATTTAAGAATATAAAATGAAAAAGTATTGAAAACTTATGGAATTCCGGTTCTTACCTTTGCAGTCCCAACCCATATATCTTTGTAACTCGAATCGATAATGGGGTCGATTATTTGATTTATCTGAGGAGCATGAAAAGGAAAAGGACCAACGTGTTGATCAGCTGAATGATACAAGATACTATAAAATATATATGACTGATCCCCGAGACCAATTCAATGAGCATAATCTTGAATGTAAAATAATGAAACATTGAATGATGGCTCACAAACCTCTCCTCGGTGAAGACCAAGATGTTCGGACCACAATGAAAGGCGAAGGCTCAAAGCAAATTTTCCAGCCTTCCAAGGATTTCCTCCCATCCATGAATCAACAAATTCTTTGTCTTCGATAAGCACGCCAATCTGAAACATTAATCGTGACATTAATCTTGTTGAAGAAGTGATACAGATATGTTATATCCCAGTTGGGGACAAACAAATGCAGAAGTGTTCCATTTCCCAAAAACCATCACTCTTTTATCAAATATGAAAAGACATACCACAACTTCATGTTTTAGATCTTACCTAACTCTATTTAAATATGTTAATACCAAATTTCAAGTGAACTGTTTTCTCCATTACACTATATTTTGTCATTTATCTCCATTAACATTTCAACCCCCAACTAGCTTAATATTTTCAGACAACATTTTAAAAACATTACAGAATATTGAGATACCTCTGAATCTCTTGAGCCGAGTAAACTTCTATCGTTAATATTAGCAGATCCAATTAAGGCAGCACGGTCATCAATTATCATAACTTTACTATGCACATATACCTGAAGAAATGGAAGGCAACAAATAAATCGGCAAACATGATTATGATACATTTTGAACTTTCATTGTTAAGTTGCTATGACATGATATGCCTGTAAAAAGAATTAAGCAGAACTGGCAAATGATAGTTGAAGATAAAAACATACCGGACTGGTAGCCACAGGACCGCCATCAAAAAGTTTGCCGTGTGCTCTAAGACCATAGAAAGATATGTAATCATGAGCTTTAGGTCCAAGATGATCATAAAGATTATGCAGTATTGAATTCTGCCCTCTGCAAATGGTACGATACTGCCAATGCATTATGGCTCTCACAGATGCTGCACCAGCATCATCAAGACCTCCCTGTTAAGTTTTAAAATGAGCTCAAACATAATTCAATTATATAATCTTCAAATTAAAAGAGTATCGGCCAAAACTGAAAACCTGGAAACCAGGAAGCAGGGGTATGACAATAATAACCCTAAAACACTTCTTGTCATTGTATGCTCGCATAATACGCCGGTATAATGCTTCTAAGACACGATTCCGAATAATTTCATCTCCTGAGAGGCCTGATATGAAAAACTGGTTCTGGGAAAGGTCGTGCAAATATGGAACAACAGTAAGGAAAATAAGCCGTCAAATCAGTAGATTCTTAGTGAACTGCAGTAAAGAAATTAAAATATCAGCATATACCTCTATATAAACAAAGTGTTCTGCTTTGTCAATGAGGGAGCAATAAGCACAGTGAATGCTCTCTTCTATTTGGCTGGTTCCAGCGGACCACTGACTGACACTCCTTATAATCTGAAAATCATATATCAACAATGATTGATGCTTCTTATAAGCAGAAAGTCTCTTCAAATGAAAAAAAATCATTATATTTTTTTCTTCTCTTGTGACAGGAATATGCTGCTTATTAAAGTATATGACATGAAATTCAATGAAATACTTTGTGCATCTATCTATACTAATTTAAAATCTCTGAGATTGGTATCACGATTAAACCAGCAACTCAGTTAGGGAAAAGCCAAATAAGCCAAAGTTCGTTTAGAAAAGTAATACAATGATAAGGTTAAATAAGTAATTTAATTTTAAAAGGAAATAAAAAACCACCCTATTTTTTCATTCAATTTTTTTTATATCAATAACTATTTATATATATATATTATCAATAATCATGATTTTTTTAAAATGATAATAATTAGTTGAGTAATTTTTTATATTATTTTTAATTTTTCACCCATACAGTGCATAGGACTAGTTGGGAAATAAGACAATGAAATTGAGATATCCAAAATATAGAAAAACAAACAAATACTACGAGGCAGATGCAAAACTTTTTAAAAGTCTTGATGAGAATACAACCAACCTGACATCGACATGAAGTTCGCGGTCCAACCTGTCCAGCTTCATCCACAAAACCACCTTGAGCAGCCCGTTCTTGCATTTCCCACCAATCTGAGTCTGAAAGTTCAGCTTGAGGCTGCCTTTTTACATCCGAAGATTTTTCATTATAAAAATCCAAGGAGCCAAGGTCATCAACAAAGCCTTTCATAGGTGTGTCTGCAACTGCTGGTTCTATTTTGGACTTTCTGAAAGCAAAAGAAACACTTTTGCTGGCAGTAGTGTCCAACCCATTTGATTTTGGAGACAAAGTACAGCTATCCAACTCCTTGGCCTCTTGGGACAAAAGTAGAGGAATGTCTTGTAAAGATGATCCAGAAGAAAAGGAATCCCGTCTTTTGATGCCTTTCTTATTTTCCTCAACATTCTTACTCTCAAACTCAATCTCCTTGCTTCTTCCCATATAATGTGGAATCACCATATGTTGCTGAGGCATAAGTAGTGGAATTGCTTCCTCATATGGAGCTTTATTTCTCTATATATATATATATAAAAAAAAAAAAATTATACATACCTTTGTTAAGTAACAAAGTATTGCAATTTCTATTGTTCACTACAATAATTCTACATAAATATAACCTTGGCATAGTTCCACCGCTGAACAAAATGTCGTGCTACATCTCGACAAGATGGTCCCCAAAGTGCACAATGTACGTCATGCCAAGGCATTCGAGGATATTTTCCTCGATCCAACTCGTCTTTCACTGTATCTTCCCATGAATTTGGTTCAGATTCCCTGATGAAAGTGGGAATCAAAATCAGTTAGACTGAAACAGCTACACATCAGCTCATAATTACTCATTACCGTGAATATTTAACCTTTTCTTTCGAAGAATATTATTGGGAAAATGGGGATAGGGGATAAAATAGGTGGTTACAAACTATTGGAGGTTTTGGAAGTCATGATCTACTTGAACAATCTTTAAAAGTAACCCCATTTGAACCAATAAAATTCAGCAAACTGTTGGGGAACATCTATTGCAGCATAAACCGAAAACCTTGCTAGTGGTAGATACTTTAAGTAGAGGCAGGTAGCCATTTCTAAGTTACGATAGTGTGAAAAATCAGCCAAAAACATCCAACCATATACTTGTAATGATGTCTTCCATGGTATAACAACACCAACAGAATGGTGTATAAACCAAGTATAAAATAACCAATAACATTGATATTCATGAAAGGCCAAAATGAATCTTTGCTCAAAATAAAGCTTACCTTGGATTGTAGTAGTCTTTTCCAGGCCATACTGAGGGAGGATTATCTCCCACCCTGTGTTCATGTGTGTCATAGCGACCAAAGCATAAATCAAGTCCACCAATAAAACAAATTTGGTAATCAACAATCACTAGTTTTTCATGGTGGGACCTGTAGGTAAAAGAAACACATATCAGATTCTAAAAAAAATCCGATATATTAATGTTTTCACAACTTGAATGTATGTACACACTCGATTTTCCAAGTAATCCATACCATAGATAGACACCGGTAGAGAAGTGGTCAGGATAACGCAATACCCTCACGTTCTCATGAATGCTAAGAAGCTTTCTCTTGCTATAGACGCTATTGATTTTCAAAGCAAGAGCAAGCTCTTTGTAGAGAAGGATGTATATCTGTAGCCAAAGACATATTATTAAGTTAATAATTAAAGAAGTAATAAGCTAAACATTCAACATCTTCATACTAGGATTGTACATAGATCTATATAGTACAAGAAGATATTACTTTGTTTTAAAAGAACAAAATTGAACATGTAAAATTAAATCAGGTTTGTAAAATTTAAAGGGGCTCTAAATGAAATCAAAAGTCTTCAACTATCAAACACTGAATGAGCTCACTGACAGACAAAAGTTAATGGAAGAAAAGAAGTAACACATGGTTAACACACATGCAACTTGGTATAGGAGTCGTAATTCAAAATAAACAGCCATCAAGATAATATGTCCATTTTAATTAACAAAAGAAAAAGGTTTGGATTGACTTCTTAGAAACAAATGACCTTTTGATAAATACATAAATAAATGGAAGATTATGATACCTGAACCCCTTGCTTAGCTTTGGCTTCCAGCAAAGCATCAAGCCGGGA
This sequence comes from Gossypium australe, assembly GCA_005393395.2. Taxonomy (NCBI): domain Eukaryota; kingdom Viridiplantae; phylum Streptophyta; class Magnoliopsida; order Malvales; family Malvaceae; genus Gossypium; species Gossypium australe. Next base: position 114,151,692 of record CM016623.1, on the reverse strand, counting down.
GGATGCCTGCTCGTGAAAAGGACGGCGTAGATACAATTCTGGGCAAAGCCACCAGCCACAAATAAATATCTGCATAAATTTTAGGATCATACAATAGGTTTTGGTATGCTAAAGAAATCATTCTGACTACAACTCATGTCAACCTGCAAGAGTAAAAGGACAGACCTCTGATTTCGCAACCTCAATTGATGAAGCTATAGCATCAAAAGCTGTCCTACCATCCACAAACCATTGAGCCTGACTACCATCTTCTGTCAAGCCCCTTTGAGGAGCAAAAGAGCCAAAGCGATGAGGATGACACCAGCCCTCAGGAGGCCTAAGCCCAGCATCATTAATTGCAGCAACCCAATCTTTAGCTTTACCACTACTTTTAGTTCTTAACCTTACGCTCCGGCTACCACATGTGACCTTTTGAAGTTTCCAATTATCTGTTAGAAAATGACTTCTCTAGATATATTCATCAGAGATACACCTTATCCCACCATTATAGGGATAAATAGTTCATTTTTAATTTGTAGAGGAGAAAAACTTACACCCTCAAGATAATCTTCAATGCAAAAAACCCACAAACATCTCGATTCTAAATGTTTGATGCTTAATGTGATGTCACTAAAGGTTAATGATTAGAATTTTAGGATTAAGTATATCTTAGGATGGCAGAATAGCACTATAGGTTTTCTAAGCGAAGAATTTTTTTTTTGTTGTTGTGAGGGATCTTTATCCAAATCACAATTCACAACAAGAAAATAAACAGTGTCTTAAATTTTCACATAACTACTAAAATGTTAAATATATTAATATGCACATTGGCAGAAAAAACTTTCCACCGAGTGAACAGCAAGTACTCTACTGACCTTAAAAGCATGGCGTAAAGGATTACGTTCCTTTACTTCAGCTGCTAATGATGCCCGGCCCTCAGTGTTACCAGCCAAGGCAGGTAATACATCGAAAACAATTATATCTAAAGGTTTAGTATCGAGCGGATCTGCTAGCAAGGCCAAGAATCCAGGTTTCAGTACAGCCCACACCTGTAAAATAATTATTAGACATAAGAACGGGAAAAAGATGGACAACTGAATAAGCTAAATTTTGAAAATGCCAAAATGATAGCAACGGAGTGTGACTTTATGGTCCAACCTGACGGTTGTTATATGGCAGGATTAAGGCACAAATCTGAACATCTTAGCAAGGTAATATACAACAGTGCCAATGCTCTCAAGCATAAGAATCAATATATGAGAACAATTAACCCATCCTCGAAACCCTCTTCTCAAATCATATTATCTTATCTGAATTTAATGCATCACACCCATTAAGAAACAATAGGAGATTCCTATACATATTCTACATCACTAAGCAGAAAGCACAGAAGACTGAGTGATATATCTAGCTTAAGCACAAAACTTTCACACTGACATGCCAGTTTACCTCCTATCAAAGGAATATTTAGACAGAGGAAAGGCAATTAGCGCTTGCTGCACCTCATGCACGTGTATTGCATGTTTTGAAACAAGTGCATTTTAAGTTGAATAAAAACCAAGATTTCAAAAAATGAGACTGCATTACCTTTTGCCAGTTGTCATTACAGCAATTGAACCAGTGGCATGCACAGCATTTATCAGAGTCATCATCCTTGGCAAGTTTTGGTAGATGCTTTGCCATTACATAGTCTTCCTTCAGCTTAGGACCATACTCTGGAGAAAATGACAACTTTGAAACCTCCAAAAACTTGCAAACCTACAAGAAAATTGAGAGAGATACTGACACAAACAATAAAGAGGGGCATAAAGTGGGTGCCAAAATGTTGTGCCTTAGCACACAAAAGTCCTTTATTTCAGGCGAGACACATTTGATCAGGCACACAGCTGACACACCTAGGCGTGCTTTATTTTTGGTAAGACAACAGGGGAAAAAATAAGAGGCTTCTCTGGTTGAAGTTATCTTTAATATCTTTAATTTTAAAATTTTTCATTAGCTGTACCTGTAATAGTATAAAAAGGGGAAAAACAAACTCCTTACTTTTCAATGTTTGAATATTCAAGAACATGCAAGAGAGCATAGGAAATCATGCATATTGACCAATGAAAGAAAAAGAAATTTTACATGTTCAGCTCTTTAAAGTACGTCAGAATTACAATCTTAAGCTTATTTTTATATATATGCATACACACATGCACACATACACATACACATACACATATTGCATCTTACTTTACTCAGGCAAGCTTATTTTTTTGTGCCTTATGCCAAAGGCAATATAATCATTCTAATGCCTAGACTGCACCTTGCCCTTAACAACACTGATATAAAGCAACGAAACTCAAAACTTTCAACAAATGGTAGTTAGCAACCACATTCCAAATTCTAAGTGTAAATCAGCGACAGATGAACTAAGAACTCTGGCTATAGCTACATAGTCCATTTTGTCAACTGACAGTTTACTGAAACAGCAGTTAGGAGGCTTCATCTACTTCATGATTGTTGCACGAAAAAAGGAAAGCTAAGTTTAATTTGGTTATCCATCTTGTCAACACAAACACACGAGGTCATTACATGGTATATTTTCTAGGCAGAGTAGAGTCTATTAAGGGAAGGTCTAATGCCTATGAAGAATAAAGATAAATGTAAAATGAAAGAATGGTTGCCACAAATGCATCAGGGTATAAGCATGTTTGGAAATGCATACCTCTCTAGAGTTAACAATATCCATATTTCCAAGAAAATGATTCAAATATTCTTGCATAGCAACCTTTGCTCTGTCGGACATTGAAGACTGCTTTCCCAAGGCTGGTCTAATAACTGGAAGAGCAGCACTTGATGGAACATCCCTGATTATAAATATAGAAAAGAAGGCACTCATAAGTGCTGGGAGTTAAATTTTCTTTTATTTTCTAGGAAAATTTGTGATAACAAACACCTGTTTTTAACACTTTCATCTTGCTGTAAAAGAAGAGCATCATCATCAGGTTCATCATCATCTTGCACAACCGGCGCATGTTCTCCTATTCCTAGATTTTGAAGCCATTCTTTAACCTTTAATATAATAATATTCAGCGTGAAAACCACATTCAAATCCTAAACTTTTTTTCTCCGAAGCAAAGAGCTATTAATTAGCAAAACACAAACAAACGTAGTCGTTTCCTAATGTACACACCTGTTCTTGCTTCTCGTGAATTTCTTCAATAAATAGCCGTCTCTTCAAGGCAAAATGCAAGTAAAAAACTTGCGAAGCTTTCTTCATTAGCCGCCACTTAAACTGAAGAATCAAAATGAAGAAATTAGTATGAACAGGAAAGAAAAGGAGGTAAGGGAAAAACATGTAATTGGAATTTAAACTATTGAAAGTAATTGTAGAAAATTTTGATTGAAAAAAGAACTTGCTTGTTTGTATCGGAATTCGATGGTGTAAGATAAAAGCATGGGGCTGATATCCGCGGCATCGGGTCTGGAGACAGAGACGATGGTAGCTTTTGGTAACTCGTCGAAAATCCGAGTTGACTCAGCGGAAGATGACATCGTGGATGATAACGGCTCCGATTGCATCTGGTAATACCGGGATCCACCTACAAGCATCGACTGCTCCGACTCCATGAAATTGATGGGTAAATTAAAGATCGAATTCCTTTTCGTTGGATCAAATGAATTAAAGATGGAAGTGGAATAAAAGACTTGAGAAGAAAGCGAGAGAATAGGATTTGAATTGGTTTCTTTCAATTCAATTTTTCCTTTGATTTTTATTTAATGGAAGCAATTTTTTTTATTAATTTTTTTTTGATTGGGTGGAACTTTTAGACAGGGAGATGGAAGCAAGACGACTTATTTCAACACTGGTTTAATATTTCCGGTCAATATTTGATATTATGTTCATTTTTTTTTTAATTCAAATAAAATATATTAAATGAGAAAACACAAAATGATTTGTATTTTTGTTATAAAATAAAAAATAAAAGATCACATATATTTACCGTATTTTTCTAGAGTTTATATCTGTAGATATAAAAAGTATAAGCCAAATAAAATTTTATTCTTAATGAATACTAAAATATATCAAATTTCTTATTCACTCTGTAATATAAATATTTTTAAGAAAAAGAAGGTAACAATCTCTTAATAAAAAAGTTTATTCTTACAATTTTAATTAGATTTTTTCTTAATAGTACAAAATTGATGGAAAGTAAGCATAAAAAACTTCCATTGAAATGAAATGTTGATTGATATTAAGCGATGGGTTAAACTTTTGAATTTTTTTATTTTTTATTTATTTTTGAAGCAAACATGTAAGAAAAGAAAATAAATGGTGATTCACATATTAATGAGAGGATGGTCGTGCAAAGAGCCACTATAATGGGTGGCAAATTTTTGGCATAAGGAGTTATCCTCTAACAATGGTGGGATATTTATAGATAGGTCTATGATATTCAAGTTTCAATGCATATTTATGTACGTCTGATCCTGATTTGTTTTTTAAAGTCAAGATAAAGGTAGCGATTTAATTGATGTATATGGTAATTAAGTTACGTTTATATTTGAGTGAATCTGATAAAATCATAAGTACTATTTATGTATAGAGGAAACTTAACATTTTTATAGACGAGATAAATTCGAGTATGTTACATGCTAACAAAGGCCATGGTTGACAAGATATTATGGTGGGCAAAGTGACCTTAACTATGGTAGGTGGAATCTCTCTTTGACAAGTTATGGACAATAATTATCCCCTAATCAAAATAAAAGATTATAAAATGACCTTCCGCAAGGCAAAGGTATGGTTTGCATTATCCAAATGAGATGAGGACCAGTTGCACACCTTATGCGCATTCATAGCACATTGGGAGAAGAATTCTGTCATACATTTTATTCGCATCAAATTATTGGTTCTGGTGTAAGAGTGCGAATTTCGAAATTTTCTAATTAATGAGTAATTTGTCTAGTCATGATAAGTCGCATAACCCAATGCCTTGTGATTTTTAGAATACGTCACTACGGGTGGTAAAACTTCCAATGAGGCTATTAATGTTGGTGCAGAGTGATCTAGCAGGTTCTAACCGGCAGCCGTTACTTGTATCCCAGTTAGCTTTGACGTCGGCGGAAACACTCGATTGATCCACCCAGCAAGAAATGGCGAGGCTACAGATATTTCGAACATGGAACGCTGACAAGGGATTGTATACTTTACCCCTCACAAAGCAACAAATTGTCAGCAATTTCCACCTTGATATATTTTTATCATACAAAAATTTAGGAAGAGTTGGACTTTTCTATTAGATAGTATACTCCCAATAACAAGCGTCAAACTTGGAGAATGCGTGTACAGCGTTACGGTCCAGAAGTATTGCCTGAAAGATAAAAAGTCGCAATGATGTAAAGCCACAAAAGATTCAGGCCAAGTTAAGAAATTAATTTTATTTCAATCAAATATCAATTAAAAGATGTTTGAAAATTTCATTATCAATTAATTAGATTTTAATTAATCAAATATTAAATATACATCCAATAAACCGAAGAAGGAAATGATAATGTGATATACTGTGAAGCAAATAAAAATTAAAATAGTAAAACTCTCAATAAAATTAAATATATATAAAAAAAAAAACAATGACCAAAATTAATTCAATTCAATTGATTATTTTCATAAAATATTCAAATTTTATTTTTGCAAATTCATGCTAACCACCACAACATTATACATTCTTGATTTGATAAGTCAATAACGTGAATTTGATGAATTCGACCTTATGTAAATACTGTCACCAAGACTTAAAAACGCGTATATACGACATTTTACAAGCAAATTTTACGAGCTATATTTTCTAATTCATACCACATGCATCGTAATTGAATAATAATAATACACTCAATATCATAAGCATCCTGATTAAATAAAACAGCACCCGGGTTTCCAAAATTCCCTAATTTATAGTTATATGTGTCAACATAAATGGAACCAGAGTTTTGCAAACAAACTCCTATAAAGAAAACAAAAGCCATTAACATATGAAGTCTAGCCATCTTCCTTATTTATTCACTTCTTCGTCTTCTTAACTCCCCTGCAAATGTCAAAAAAAATCCAAATTTAGACCCTGTTTACACAGATAAAATCTATGAATATTCTGAGGGGTTTTTTATATATTTAAAAGATCATAACTGCATGTTATGTTGTTGTGGATAAGTGTTTGAAAGGTACACTTTCAAGGAAAGTAAAAGGTCCGAATAACATAAGATAGAGCAAGAAAATCATCATGCATCTTACTTGGCTTGTTGGGGTGCCGCTGTGGGTGTTGCCTTCACACCAGGTCCCTGTATCATCAAGAAACCAATATTAAATCACAAATAACAAAGTAGAAGAAGCAGATATCATCATGCTAAGTTGATTCTGGCCCGTTCTTTGATTTCCAGGTTCAACTTATGTGATTGAAACACCAGACGGATTGGTTCACACTTAAACTAGTTGAACCGGCCAGACCAGTATTTAAAAAAGCCTAGTCAATCTTCCAGATATGGTACGAAAATCATGCAGTGTTTTTGGTGATGCATTAAGTGACATCAACATCGGCAGCAGTAAGAGACATCAATATATAGCTTGGTCTGTCAAAGCTGCCAAGTTCAAATATGGATGGTTTTTGCTAATTCTTTCATCAAGAAAAAAGCTTGGTGCAAGATCATTTCCATGCCGGAAAATAGGAAAGCAACAATACAATGAACACAACATCAAACTTCAAACATTCAGGACATAAGGTTATTTTTCCCATCACAAAATCAATGTATGAATCAAGAGGGATGTTTAAGTTACCTGTGCAAGGCGTTCCTCTCTTCTGGCCAACTTTCTCTCCCTGCTGGCCTTGTTCTTAGCACGCTTGGCCTCAAACTGATCAGCAATGGTCTTCTCTCTCGCCTTCTCAGCCTTAGACTTGTGGATACTCTCCATCAAGACACGCTTGTTCTTAAACACATTACCCTTGACCTTCATATACATGTCATGGTAAATGTGCTTGTCAATCTTCTTGGATTCCCTGTACTTACGAAGCAATCGCCTCAGTACCCGCATTCTCCTCATCCAAAGAATCTTTGTTGGCAACCTTGCCTCCCTGGTACCCTTCCTCTTACCTGAAAGCTTTTAGAATTATGCCTTGCTTACAGTAAAATTCAAGGAACAAGGAAAACCAATCACCAATCCAACACGCTAAATACAGGCTACTAAATAGCATATTAATCATACCATATCCAGAGTGTCTTCCCTTTCTCTTGGCCTCCTTCATCCTACGTGCGCGAGAGCGGGAGTGAATTTTAGTAGGCTTCCTGATGATGAACCCATCCTTCACAAGTTTCCTAACGTTCTGCCCTGCAAACAGTGACCAAATCATATAAACAAAGTAATAGAAACCCAGGAAGAAAAAACAGCTAACAGCTTGATTTACATGGAATAGACAATCATGAAGCTGCTTGCCAACAAGACAGAGAACACGGTGAAACGCCAAAATTGCAGCCAATTCAATTTAAGACTAATTGGAACAGAAATGGTCTAAACTCCGAAATTCGACGTAAATAAATAGTCGAAGAAAGTAATCCAAAGCTCATAACTAATAATAAGTAGAATTAGATATAAAATCAATCATTTCTTTTTATAAGCTTTCTGAGGAATCTAGCAAACCCTAACCAATCTATGAAGCACAATAACTGCAAGGATCTACAAACTACTACACCATTGTGACTAAGAGATTAGGATTCTATTAGTGGAAAATGAATTAAATAGGGCGAAAGTAAACATACTGGAGTTGGCCATGGAGATTTCGTTGATTTCATTAGGATCGAGCCAGACCTTGCCGCGACCGCACTTGAGGACGCTAGCGGCAAGCCGCTTCTGCAGCTTCAAAGACACCATTGCTGTTTTCTGGCTTCTGTGAAATGGAAAAATCGAGGAGTTTAGAGGGGAAAGGTGGAGGCGGCTTTTTATAAGGAAGGTGAAAAAGTTTGTTAGGGTTTTGGGTGTTTGAAATAATCAAATGGGTTGGCCCAGTTTATTTCCAATGGATAAGGAAGGATACGGGCTTTCTTCCTAAAATAAAATAAATAAATTACATAAAATAACACGTGTCCTCATTTATTTAAATAAATTATAATTGAGATATTGAAGCCCAAGCAGGACATAAGTATAATCTGCCAATTAACTGACCCTCTATTACTAACAATTTCAAATGCCATTACTAAGTTTTACACTTCATCAACATCAATGCTAAACCTTAATCTTTTCTGGAACTTATTTTATACACATTCAAATTCATGTCTTCCTAATTATTGCACAAATTGCAATACCAACTAGATTAAGACTATTCATATAAAACTTTATTTCACCCCATGTTGAATTTGCTTATTATCAAACTTTATTTTTCATGATTTTATTTGTTGATATGGTGTAAGACAAGATAGAATATGAGAAGGAGGTAGTAGTGATGTTAAGAAGGATAATTCATCTAGAGAGGTTATTTGTAGGAGAGATCCTCTTGTTTGCTAGTGTGATAGAACAAGCTAATATAGAGGGTTTGCCATTAGAGAATACGTGCACAATGTGTTCTATTATGGTAATTGAGGTTGTTATGCTCAAGTGGGGCCTTGTGGTCTTCAAGAGATGTTCACACTTAATGAGTGTTTGTACTTAAAAAGCGAGTATCTTTCAAAAGCATTCCCTAAGCAAGTAGACTATCTTTGAGAGAAGGAGGTCTAAGTCTTTTAGAAAGAAGTGAGTGGTTTCAGTTGGTCCCTAACTAAAACTAAGGTCTAAACAGAGCAAAGATTCGAGAGCATTAATAATCAAGGCGTTTAAGCTAAATTAAAGTGTTGGTTTTAAATTACTCAAATGTCCTATCAAACTAATAAATGCCTAGATTTAAAATTAAAATTTTAACAATAAAATAATCTCAAACTATAAAAACTAAAGTTAAAGATTGGATTTGAAATTATTTAAGATAAACACCAAATTAATTGAATTTATTTAATTTGATTTGGCTGATTTATTTAATAAAAAAATTTCCACGATTTTAAATTAAATTATTTTTACTCAAAGTTTGCAATACTAATATATTATAAAAATCAATTGAATTCACAACTTCTTTCGAATTAAAAATTAAAATTTTCTCAATAAAATGGAGTGACATTGATCTATCTAAAATCTATACCATATATATATATATATATATATTCAAGAAAATCCCCTAACCTCCTTTGCTAGACACATGGCATGGTTTTTTTACTTTTACATGATATGATTTTTAAAGGGATTGATTTATATGTTACCTAACCAATGATTTATTTTACAGGATTGTCGTGTATCCTCATTATTGGGTCGACTTAAAACGAATCTATTTAAAAGAAATTATTTTATTAATTGTTTTTAGTTTTGAAAATTCATAAGTGGACTAAAGTATGTATTATACTCTCGAATAGCGGTGAACATTTGATCGAAATGAATAAAAGAAATTCGAGTTAAATTAAAAGAAACTAAATATGTCAAATGAAAATTTTGTTACAATATAATTAATTTAATTTAAAACTAAATATATTTGAAAACTCTTTTAAAAGAGAAAAACTAAAATACTATACAGTAATAATTTTGAATAGGTGATTTACTTTGTTAGGTCCTTAAAATTATTATTTTGATTTAACTTTTAATTTTTTTAAAATTTTTAACTTTTTTAACTTTTAATATTTTAAAGAAAACGATAGGTTAGTAATAGAAATGAATAAAATATCAAATGTGACTGTAAATTTCACTAGAGATTTAAGAGTTGGAAGGGCATTTACATTATTCTTTAGGGTTCTAGGAATTAAAACAACATTAAATATTTACTACATTCCCAATAGGATGCCCTTATTAGTAAAAATTTATTGAAAGAAAAATAGTTTATAATCTCTTATTATAAATAAGTTTTTTAGAAACTTTTACAAAAAAAAAAAATAGTGAGTAAAACTTTGATTAAAGGAAAATAGTACATTGTGATTTAAATTCTTTTAATGTCGATATCACATCACATATTTGAGTTATGTATATTAATCATTCAAATGCTGCACTTAACAATACTTTGTTTAAAAGATCTGTCAAATTATCACTAAAATAAATTTATTGAACTTTTACATCATTTTTCTTCTCAAGATCACGAGTGAAGAATAAATTTGATGAAATGTATTTTATTCTTCTCAATGTAATCACCCTTCAATTGAGCTATACATATTACATTATTTTTGTATAATAAAATTGACTTCTTTTCTTGTAGAGTTAAATTACATATCTAACCTTGGCCAAACACACTCTCAACTTTCATGCATTACAATTCTTTTGCATGATTTAATATTTGTTTTTGTTGAGCATCATGATATGGTTGTACCCCACTCGTAAATAAATATTTTGTTTGAAAGACCTCTCTTTGGATCTGATAAATATCCAATATTTGCATAGTCAACTAATTGAGAATTTAAATTATTTGAATAAAATAACCCATGCCAAATTATTCCTTTAAAATATCTAAATATATACTTAATTTCATTTAAGTCTCTATGTATTAGACAAGAACTAAATATTGCTCACAAGCTTCCAGCAAATGTTATATTTAATCGTGTGTTGTTTGTAAGATGCATGAATACTCTTATAGTACAAAGATATAGTAGTTCTAGAGTAAGAAGCACAATTGGTAAAAGTATCATGGGTTTTGTTCTTCTATTAAATAAATAGATAAATTAGTCTCTATACGTTAGATTAAATAGTAAGTTGGTCATTTTGGTAAAAATTTCATCTCGTTCTACAGTTAAAAACTGGTCATTATACATCAACATAAGGTACATGAGGCATATCATTCTTTCATTAGTCATGTCAATTTGTAACAGTACAAATGAATAAAATTTTTAATAAAAAATAATTAAATTGTCCTTTAATTTAATGTACAAGGATTAATTTACTAATTTTTATGTAGAAAAAGTAAAATATAATTTGACTACTAATACAAATTCGACTGCAATGATTTTATCTTAAATTGTTTTCACCAATAGTGGTTACAACGATCGGGTACTTAAGAGAAATCTTTTTGTACAATCTTATAATAAGACGAATATTTTTATTGTAATTATTAATGTGATATATTGCCTAAATAATTCATATAATATATATTTAATTGTATCTAATTTATTAGAATAATATCATATCATATACTTCTTTATTTATATGGTTAGTTTGTATTATAAATAAGGTGTGTTTTCACAAATTTATTTGGTAAGTTGGTAAGAGGAATCATAAGTCAACCATTGCCACATATCAACAACACCTGTCCAAGCCGCCTTGTAAAACAAAAACACGTTGCCATTTTGATATTCTTTTTTTGGTTCATCGTTGTCTTTCCAACTTCGATTCCCAAATTCGATTCCAACTTCCCTTCCCCGTTCCACACCTTCAATTCAATTATTCCCTAAATCCCTAAAACTCTCCCCTTCCCAATTTCATTTCAATTTATTCCCTTTCTTTGTTTACCTAATGGACCTCTCTTTAATTTGCGACACGCTAACTGTAGCCACTTCCAAAGGCGTAGGGTTTGCCAAATTCATTCTCGATCGCCACCATCACATCGCTGGAAACGGTTGCCTTTCCCTTTCCTCCGACTCATCCTCCGATAACGTTGGAATTCTCCATGTTACCGCCGGAATCGCCCCTGTTGACGCCGTTGCACCTCCTCCGACCAAGCCTAGTTCATATAAGACATTACCTCGAACTCTCCTCCGCAGAAGGCGTCGCACCAAGCGTAAGTTATACAGCGGGGATGACTCAAACGACGGCGAGATTTACGGATTCATCTTCGGTAGTGATGGCAACGATGGGTATGGTCCGTTTGGCGGTGGTGGAGGAAGCAGTTGGGGCGGGAGTGGTTGGAATTTTGGTGGGTTTGGAGGGCAAAATTGGGACGAATCTTCTTCGTCATCTTCGTGGACCGTTAATGCTATGGACTTTGTGTATGAGGTGATTTGCTGGATCGCGTTGTCGAATTGCGTGCATTTTGCGTTTAAGAAGGTGGTCAGAATCGTGGCAAATGGTATTGAGGAAGCTGGGGACAGGGAGAAGGTTCCGATGAGATTGGTTTCAGTTTGCTGATATGGAGGTCAATTGGGGTATTTAAAATTATTACCTTTTATGCATCAAATTCAAGTTCAATGTATATATGGCTGTATATACTCATCATTTACATGAATTGTTTATAATTAGAATATCTTACTAGCTATTCTCATTGTTGCTATAATTATGCTGCTGTCGCTTATGTTTTTTGAAGAATGCAAAGGCAATGCTGTTCAATTGATTGTTAGAAAATTTGTGTAGGTGTACTTCTCAAATATGTAGATGCCTCAGTGATTTTAAGTTTGTAGTGTCAACTTTAAGTTTTCAATGCCTTATGTTGTAAGCACTGGCCAGTCATATTTCAGTCTTGACCCTTTTTAAAGGACAAGAGAAGCTTCATTTATGATCCAGAAAAGTAATAGTTACTCTTAAGGGTTTGGCTCGACAGTCTGCAGTTATTGTTCCATGGTCTAATATATTAAGGAGATAACGGATGGTCCTATAGCTCAAATAGACCCATGTGCTGAATTCATCACACGGACACCAAGAAGTAATACAGAGATGCCATTTGATATTGGCCTCCACATTACACCATGCTTTGAAGGGTGTCAAAATGATTAACACGTTATTTCCTTGTCCTCTCGAGTGGTCAGGGTGTTTAGATTTTAGTAGTCCTGTGATCTATATATTAGCTTTAAATTCTGAGGAATGACTTGCCCCATCAAGTAGATGAAGTAGGTTTGGGCCGTTGCCTTCAGGCGTTAGGACCTTTATATTGTTGCCTCTTCGCAAGGTGAAAAAAAAAGCGCTAGCTTGAGTGAAGTAAAGCTCTACTTGTATATTTGAGCTTTTACAAGCCTGTTTTTATGCATAATATATAAAGCTTAAGATATATGGTAAGCTCTAAATACGACATGCTATTTTCTTATTGATCAATATGCATGATTTTCTTATGGTCAATGTTTGTTGTTGAATGTTTATAGTTTTGATATAATCACTTCCTTATTAGTCAAGGTACTTCAAATGAAAACAGTGATAAATAATATAAATTGAAGAGGAATTCGATCAAATGCTGTGTTTAGGCGCCTGCCTTGACAACACTGTTTGGCGCCTTAGATAGATAGGCTGCACTTAAATCTGTTCTGTTGTATGGCATGGAAAATCTCTGATAAGTTTGGGATGATTCCTTGGTCAAGTTTCCTATGTAAATGGAGATAGAAGAAGGAATGCAGAATTGAAGCTTACCATGTGCACCCCAACACTTCCACATGACGTGGTAAGTGGAATATCGTACTCTCGTTTTGCACATTTCCTGATGTTGCCCTTATGATTATTAACTTTAAGCACCGACTGATTTGTGGCACTCCTAATTGATCATGTCTGCCATGTGGTTTTCCTCATCCATGCTGACCATGTCTTCTTTTTTCGGATTTGAAACTCTATATTAATAGAACAGGAGGAATATTGTTGGAAGTCTTCTAGTCCTTTATGACACGCTATTGGATTGCATATTATGTTGGTGATGAATCTGGGTTCTCAGGAGGAATATTGTCGGTGCTTTATACGTAACACTGCTGAAAAGCTGTTTTTATTCTCATGCTATGATAATCTCATATGGATAGTTATCTCTGTGCCTATGCCTTTTTTTTTTTTTTTTTTTTTTTTTCCTTTTAACAAATAGTCTAAAAATTCTTGTTTTGCAGTAATGAGGTGTTTTAAATCTTAAAGTACATTAGTTTCTAATCCAGCAGAGAAAATAGACTGGTTAAGGCTGGTTGAGGAAAAGAATCAGGCTTAATCAACTTCATCACGAAGCTCAGCAACAATGAATGGGATTGAAGCTGAGCGTTTGGTGTAATTTTGTGGGGGATTAAAGACGTAAATCCATAGATATGGAAATCTGAAATGTGCCTCTCAACATGTAACTTGGGAGTTGTCGCAGTGTTGCGGTTGGTACGAAACCTCATTTTCCATGAGGTGGTTTGGGTCTCTAATCAGTTGAGAACATGATCAAAGACGACAGTTGGGAGAGACAGATGGTGTATGCGCCTCTTTGAATTGAAATTACTACTCCTTTGGCCGAAGTTAGGTAGGGTGCTATGGCTATTTTGGGTCTTCTTCAAAAGTTAATCATCTAATCTTACTGTATAAATATGTTAATAACTATGTTTTATCAACTCTAATGTACAATTAAATTAGTACAACACTCAAGAAAAATCGGATGAAAATCGAAAAGAACTAGACAATACATTCATGACATAGTTGACACAAATTGCAGTTGTAAATTGTGGGATCCAAACTTGGGTACTTTAATATTCGAGACTTCTACTTTTAATCAACAATACAAGGCCCAATAAAAAAAATTGAGAATTTAATTTTTAACTATAAAATGGTTATGGAATTATTTGAAAATTTTTGTTTAAGTTATTGAGATTTTTTTTTTTTGTATCCTGTTTCTATTCGTATTGTTAATACTAATTAAAAGCTCATCTTTTCCTTCTATTCCAGAATTCAGTTCTTTTTTCATGAAATAACTTTAAACGTCATGAATTTACGAATTAAAATCAAATACCTCTATCCTCTAATTTTCGACATTGATTGTCAGATCAGTTTGAATCTATTGTATGTACTTCCACTCGTTGATAGCTACTGATTTATTAATTATTGAATCGTTGCTCATAGCTCGTTAGTTGGCATTCAAAAAAAACTTAACAGTCTATTGACTAAAACAAAAACTTTCAAATAATTTAATGACTAGAAATTTTTAAAAAATTTAATATCATTTTATAAAATTTTAAAATTAAGTAATTAAAAATTAAATTTATAAACGTGTAAAATTTTGTAATTTTATTAGACATTTGACTTTTGTACTTTATCATGGTAAAGAAAGAAAGAAAGAAGAAGTAAAGAAAGTGAAAAATGGCAACATGTGGAAGATTGAGTAGACAAAGAAGTAAAGTAGTCAAAGATACAACACATTAATCTCAAAATATGCTAACTTTAGTCACATGACATATACATGGCAAGCAATTAATTTTTTAAAATTTGAAAATTCTAAAAATAAAAAACATTTAAATTATTAAAAATATTAAAAATATTTTAATTTTTAAAAATTTATTTAATTGCTAACATGGTGTATACGTGACAATCTATGTGTATGTCAGACAAAATTTTAGAATGATTTGATAAATAATTCATTTCAAGAACTAAAAGATACAAAAATTTAATTAAAAAATTAAAATAATTTTTTTTACAAAATTGAAGGGAAAAAAAAAAAAAAACTACCCTGAGAACATGGGTTACATGAAGACAACCAACCTTATTATCTCATCCAAAAGTTAAGTTATTAAACTACAGTTCAATTAATTTATGATTATACATTGGAGGTTTAGGGTTTACTCAATCATCTATGTCCAGCTTCTCATGTAATAACAGTTGTTGAAGACACCAACAAATAGGTCAACAGATACCATCACTTGGATTTGTTTTTCTTGGATCGCTTTTCTTTATTTTTAGAATTATTAATGATAATTTTATTTGGTTTTTTATTTTATTTTTCATATTAATTTTTTTATTTTTTAATAAATGAGTTCTGTTTTATGATTTTTCATATTATTTAGTCAAGTTTTTTATTATATAAATATCAAAATTAATACACGGATTTTGATTTTGTAGAATTTTATACGTGAAATTTTGATTTGATTTAATTTTCACAAATCAATAATATTATTATTGAATTAAACCATTTTATGTTGATATATTGTATAAAAAAATAATTACATTAACTATATATGAAAATAAATGTATGCATTAATTTCTTTAAATGTGTAAAATTACACCAAATCAAATTTCACATATTAAATTACACATTGAATCAAAGTTCGTATATAAATTTAATATTTATTTTTTTATAAATATATGAAATAAATATTTTTATAATAAATAAACAATAAACAATAATTTTTTTTAGACTTGACAAACAATATCAGAAATTTGACAAATGTCTGATTAATTTTTTTAATATTATCATTTAAAATAAAATAGAATAGAATTCAAATAATAATAAAATTGTAACTCATTTAAATCATTTTTGGATTGCCCAAATGTAATCACATCATCAACCTGCCTTTTATTAGACCGTCAGATATTATTATTATGTACTGCAAAAACACAAGTGGACATTATTTATTCATTAAATAATTGATTAGATAAATAGGGAAAAGGAGTGGATATTAGAGGTGATCATGGGCTGGTCCAGACAAAAAATTTAGGCCCATTTTCTAGGCCCGAGCCTGGCCCGAAATATAGGCCTAAAAATTTGTCCAAGTCCGGCTCTAAAAAAATTGATAAACCTGAGCTCGACCCATATTAATTTTTTTTAACTTTTTTCATTAAATAAAAAATTTTAAAATAAATATTAAAACAAAAAATAAATAAATAATATGTAAATTTAAAAAGTATATTTGATTAAAATAAAAAATATATTTAATATATAATTCGGGCGGCCAGGTAAAAAAAGGTCTAAACAGGCCGAATTTTTTGCCCAAACTCATATTTCGGGCCTATAATTTTACCCGAACCCTCTCATTTTTTGAACGGGCTGTCGGGTCGGGCCGGATAGCCCAACCCATGATCACCTCTAGTGGATATCCAAATGTTTGTGTTTTAACTATGAATAGATATACAAAAATAATTGGAATATTATTTTTATTTAAATATATTACAATTTACATGTTGTTGTGTGCTTTTTTCTTAAAAAGTTGACCCTTCAAGTTGGCTTCATTTCAGGGGCCATCACTTCCAAACCAAGTAATAATTAATCTTCACATTAATAAATTCCACTATTCAAAATTTAATTAATAAGATATTTTTTTTATTTTTTAATATAATGTCTATAATTATTTATAACCCCTTTCTAATTCATAAATAAAAGAATAATGCGCTTCAACATACTCGAACTTATATCCTCCTACATTAGTAATAATGCCCATGCTAATTGAGCTAAGAGTCAATCAATTTGATCGAATCATATGTAAATCTTGATTATGTGATTAAATTTAATATTAGATCACATAAATTTTAAACTCTATATATATATATATATATAAACTATTAAATTAAAAATAATAAAAAGGAATTTAAAATAAAATTACTCACAGCTTCTTGTCAATCCATAAATAGAAAGATAATATATTTTAATACACTCAAACTCATATTCTTTTGTATTGATAATAGAACTTATGTGAAATAAAGTAAGACTGAAATGTGGAATGAGAAATTTATAAAAAAATATAAAAAGGATGGGGATAGGATTATATGAGAATTGGAATTGAAAGAGTAGGACCCACCTTGAATTTTATGAGGAAGGTTCATGCATCTTCTCAATTTTCTATTGTTTTCCCACCAACCTTTCTTTATAAATTAATTTCTTAATTCAAATTATGACTCTTTACACTAATCACCTTTATTATTTATAATTATTATTTTGAGCACAATATATTTACCTTCTTTTTTAACTAGCATTAAACTCCCACAGTCCCACTTACACTGGGGGTCTTCAATTTCTTTTTCTTTTTCTTTTTTTTTTGTAAAATTTTAATTAACTAATATAAACTTTAGTAAACAATCAAGTTTTGTTTTTAGAATATAATAATATTAATATATTTTATTAATTATGAAATTAAATTTATGATGATTGGTACAAAATAAGAATTAATTTAATCAAAAGTAAATATATCACCCATCTAAACCCATTTTAAATTTCATTTTCATTGATTTTTACCATTGTATTTTTAAAAGATATGAGTTAGTTTCGTTTAATGAGAATTAGTCCTTTCAAAAAAACAAAATGAATTAATATGATTTAATTTTACTACTAAATTATGAATCTTATTAAAATTTTGCAATCAACTCTGATTTTTTAATTAAATCTTACCAATTAATATTAATTTTGATGATATAAAAACATAATTCAATAGGAAAAAAGTTTTGAAAACAATAATTTAACTTATAAATTTTTAAAAATAATAAATTAATTATAATTTCTATTTAATGAAATAAAAAAACTTGAAAAATAAAAAATAGGTATTTTTATAAAAGACCATTTTTATTTAATTTCAATATTATATTAATTAACTTGTTATTTTTAAATATTGAATTAAAATATTAGAAAAATCATCAAATGCTGCCTTCAAATTATTTTAAAGTAAAATTAAATAGAAAAATTCAATCAAATAAAAGTAAAGCAACAAAATTTAAAATAGAGTTAAAATATAGCGGTAAATTTATCTTTAATTTATGAAGACAATAGCAAATATTAATCAAAATGAAATATAATGACAAATTTCAATTTTCATTTAAAATAGTGGCAAATTTGCATATTAACCCTTTATAATATCAATACATAATATTCAGAGAAAATAGGTTTGATTTCTGTTTTCAAGACGAACCTCGTAGAAACACCATTTGTTTAACGAGATTTTAATTATGTTGATAAAGTTGAAATCTTGCGATTTTAGGTGTTTAAGTCTGAGACTTATTCATATATGCTGTATTTGATTTAAATTTGTTAGAGATTGTGTGACTTAAATCTCGATACTTGTTAAATAAATAAATATAATGACAAAATAAGGGAATTTGTGGAGGCGACCATACCGCACAAATTGAGCCCGTATATAACTATACTTCTATTTAACTTTGATTAAAACATGATTTTTCAACACTTAAATATATGTAGTCAAAACTCCTTTTGTATCATTCATTTTTCAAGATTAGTAAATTTTTCTTTCTCTGCCCGTGATTTTTTCCCGAAAGGATTTCAACGTAAAATCTGTATGTTTTTATTTTTTTCTCTATTACTTGACGATAGTTTCTACCGTCATTATCGACGTTTATTATAATAATGTTTTGTAATATATAGGATTAAATGGGTAATTGTGTATGAATATGAAATGTATAGGAAGATGAACATATTACTAGAGATTAGGCTTTTTTAAATAAGATCTTGTCGTCAGTTTTAAGTCAAAAGATGGAATATGCTGCTGTTGAAATTAAACAAGTCGACAAAGGTATGCTGAAGTGCTGAAGAAGAGGAATCCCACAATTCTCTTTTTTTTTTAAAAAAAAAATTAATTCAGATATTATTGGTTTGAACTTTGACTTCATGGTTTGATATTTTTCACTGCTTTGATTTTTCATGCTTTTAGTAAAAACCAACAGTACATGATTTAGACATTGCCACACCCAATTCCTTACTTATGAATGCCACAAACGTGTTACGTTTTTGGTAATGCATGGTAAAGGGATTGTCTCCTTTTAAGGCTTGCAAAAGTATCCAAATCATATGTTAACCACAATCCTTTGTTGTTGATTTTTTTAACTACAATCATTCATAATTAAATATGTTTAATGCAATTCTTTTTTCTAATGTGGTATTCGTATTAGTTTTTGGTCTAATACGATTTTTGTATTTGATAAAGATTATATATTTTTGGCACTTGAAGATAACATCGTTAACTTTTTAGTTTTAAATTTGGAGTAGTTTAGAGTTAATTTGATGAAAGTTCATAATTAATTAATAATATTGGCAATTAACTTTCATCAAATCAACCCTGAAATCCAAATTAAACACTAAAAAGTTAACACAGTTATCTTTGTGTACCCAAATATATAACTTTTTAAAAATACATGTATTAAATTAATCCAAGAAATAATACAAGTACCAGATTAAAAAAACATACCAAATTAAATATAACCAAAATCATTAATTAACTACATTGATAGTTAATTTGTAGAATGCACAATTAAATTGATAATCGAAGAATCTCAAAATTATAGAAAAAGGAATAATAAAACAGGTAATCAACAAAGACAATGAGTGGTTAAAATGTTTTGGTTGAATGCATGCATGAGGCAGTTATTGTGGTTACACCTATCACTCGCTTCGGCTTCAATCCACTACGCATAAGCACCCAAATCTTTTATCCTCCACTCTTTACAATTCTGTGCGAATTACTTCACCAAAATAACATGATTAATTATTTTTCTTAGTAGTTTTAATGAAATTAAGAACTACTCTACTGTTCGTTCAATTCTTATTATTATTACGACTGTACTTGTAGAATTTAGATTTGAGGAGTTTTGATGGCTCATATTATGACATTAAATAATTTTAATTTTAAAATTTTGATTCATTGATGATATATATAAAATTACTACTATCAGTGTGTGAATACGTATGTATCCTTAAAAAGATTCAAATAAGATTATATTTGAGCAAAGATAATAATTACTATTTAAAGAAATTTTATTATTATTTTAGTCACAATTCAACTCCAAATAAAATATTTCATTAATAGAATTATAAAAAAAACTTTTAAAATATAATTTTATTTAATGATAAATAACATTTTTAATTGAAATTTGAATTTATTTAATTATAAAAAATTAAATGAATCTATGTTTGGCACTGGTAGATAATGAGGAAAAGAGGCAGAAGGGTGGAAATATTTAGACCGGTTTTGGTCCGATTCAAAAATGGATATCATTATCATCAGATTTTATTAGAGCTGCACTTTGATGCATATACAAAAATTTTATTTGGTGTGTTGAAAAATATAGGCATCATATATATAATAAATGTAATTACATGTTATTATTTACTATTATGATAGGTTAGCTCAAATTAAAAGTGATCTAATTTGGTTAGAATTTTATTGGGCTTTAATTATTAAATAAAGTATGGTGCAAATATGTGTAAATACTCTAGTAATTGAGTTCTAATCAAATTCTAATTAATTAATGATGGGCTAATTAGAAATAGAACTAATATGCCAAGGTAGGGTTATGGTCCCTAAATTATACATAACATATCTTTTCTAATATCCCATCATTAGGAAGGAAAGAAAGAACACATATTCTCTGAATTTCTTGTGTGCTAATTTGGAAGATCAAATCCCCAAGATTTGGTAAAACTTCAAGGAATTCATGGATTCAGGTACGCTTCCGCATCTAGTTTTGTTCTTGATGAATTGACATGATAGATCCTGATTTATTAAATTTTATGTTAAATTTATTTTACAAATCTAACATGGTACACTCCTATTTTTACATATTATTAAATAATTAAACAAGGGTTTTTACATGAATAATATAAAATAAATCAATATATACAAAAACATGCAAAATATATAATAAAATATGGGCGGCACCACTTTAGTTCTAATAAAAAATTCATTTTTTTGGTCGCAGTTGAATCAATTGGCGGCACCCGTATTTTGTATGGTAAATATAAGTTTTCTTTTTTGGTATACGGGAGAAAAAGTAAAAAAAATATTTTTTAAATTTGGTGCCACCGGTGTGTTAGACAGCACCCAAAAACTTTTTTATCTGAAAAAAACTTATGTTATAATTTTTTTCCCAATATTAAAAACATGAACTCATGACCGAATGGTCACTTTCATCGGGCTGCTGCCGCCTGACAACTTGGCTGCACCAATTTTTTTAAAAGAATTTAGTTAACAAAAAAGCCTTGTGTTTTAATTCGGTCACAAATTCGTATTTTTAATACCAAAAAAAATTTAAAACATAAGTTTTTTTTTCAGCTAATTTTTTCTTAAAACTGGTGCAACCAAGCTGTCAGGTACACCAGCCTGATGAAAAATGCCGCCTGACATATCGGCGACACCAAATAATTTATTTACTTTTTGAAAGAAGACGAAGAAGAATATAAAATAGTATATGTTGCTTGATATCTAAAATTGGGAAAATTAAATTAATCACTTAAACAGCAATCACGATTGGAATAACTTTGTGATTGCCAAATGTTGGTGCAATGAATTAAAATGGTAAGTATTTTTATAGTAAAATGAAAAATTTGTTAAAATTACATATTACAAGGTGCATTGAAAATAAAATATTAGGAGGTTTTTTTATTAATCTGAAGTGTTTACTATATCTGATACATGAACCGACATTATGGGTATTTCAATGTTTCAATAAAAACCAATTAACATGTCACCTAAATTAGAATTTTAGGAAATAAATATAATTTAGAACTGGGTGGCCAATCTTTTTATTGTCACAACTATTTACCCTTCCCTTCATTAATACAAACATTAAAGTCTTAAGCATAATCATATCAAACATAACATTACCCTAATTAAAACTTTTCAATTTCTAATAAAAGAGCTGAGGCTGTTGTTGATGATGTGTCACAAGGTCATCAAGCATCCAAAGGTCCACTGAGTCAGGCTCTGCGCTTCCACTCAACTCAGTTGTTGTCTCATCAGGCTCCAAACCCAGGAACGACTCCAGGCTCGAGATTTGCTCCTTCAGCTCCATCTCGCTTTCCATTGCTTCACTCGGTCTGTAAGCTCCATTCTCGTAACCAAAACCCATAAAAGGCTGTGGGGTTGGTGGGCTCTTGGTTTCAGAACTCGGTGGAGTCAACTCAGGAGCCATCATACACCTTTTCTTAGCAGGAGGCTGAGTTAGGTGTGGAGTTTGAGGGAAGTTGAGCTTGGCTTTCTCCCCACGGATGCGCTTCGCGGCTTCATCGTAGGCTCGAGCCGCTTCTTCAGCCGTGTTGTATGTACCGAGCCAGACTCGGACACCTTTGTGAGGATCTCTTATCTCAGCCGCCCATTTCCCCCATGGCCTTTGCCTGATTCCTCTGTAAATGTTCTTTCGAGTTCGTTGAGTCTTCCCTTCTTTCTCTCCCCCTCGGCTTGTCTTCTGAGTCGACTCGTTTGTCACTAAAACCAACCCCAAACAAAAACCATAACATTTAACATATAAAACAACATTAAAAACACAAACTTGGTTCCTTTCATGAACACTTTTTTGTTGTATTTCATTAAACAAGGAAAACAACAAACTTTACCATTTTCTTTTACATAAAACGACTGAAACGGATGCGCAGAACTTGTTTTCTGAACTAGACTACTTCAGTTTTTAAGACCATTCATGCAAGTAGAAAAAGACCATTGCAAGAACACATAAACCGACATGTAATCAATAACATGCAAGAAACAAATGGAAAAACATGGCTTTCTGCAAAAAGAAAAAAAGGAAAAAGCACCCAAACTTTGAAGAAAAGCCAGAAGCATAAATCATACCTTTTTCAAGGTTCTTGGCTTTGGAACCGGCCTTGGTGTTGTCGAACTGAGTGAAAGGGTCTTTTCCATTTTCGTAATCCAGACCCAACAGGTCGGAGAATGTGTCAAGTTCAGACCAAAGATCCTCGGCGGTTAACTTCCGACCGCGTTTCACGGCAATGAAATCGGAAATGATTGCACCTCCACACATCTTCTATTGCGTCTTGAAAAGGGTTTCAATGTTTTTTCACAAAAAAGAAGAGAAAGGAAAAATAACGAAGTACAAGAGAAGAAAGAAGCAGCAGATAGAGAACCAAAGCTTTACTTTTCGGGTTCTTAGATTTATGGAGAGACGATTACAAATGCAACCAATCTAGGTAGATATAGACAATTTAGACTGTACCATTTTTGTCCTAATTCTGGCTTCAGTCCCTATACTTTTTTAGATTGTCTTTCTACTTTTAATTCGAAAAATTTAGTCCCTTTAGTTGTTATTTAAAAAATAAATTGCTTTTGGAATCAAAAAAAAAAAAAAAAGCTTTTAGAAAAAATTAAATAGATTTCTTTGTTTTAATAAAAGGTACATATATAAGAAAAAAAAGTTAAAATCCAGCTGAATAACATCTATTCAAATTTAATGCAATAATTACCAATATTATGGATAGAATTTTAATTTAAAGATTAGATTTTTCTTAATATTAAAATATTAAATACTCAATCAAATAAGGAGAGCGATTAAAATTTTAAATTAGAAGTTGAAGGATTAGTTAGCTAAAATGCAAATAGATTTTTTAAGTTTTCAATTTGGATTTGATGTTAATCTCTAGACATCCCCGGCCTTCTATCAAGAGACAGAGAGAGCAGAAGGATTATATTTCAAAATTCTGAAGAGTAGAGGCACTGAATATAAAATAAAACCTCTTTTTCGGGTTTTTCCTGATCAGGATCCGACGGCTGAGAGAGAATGGAAAGAAGAGAGATACGTGATGTGACACATTTTAGGGGGAACGAATTATGGAGCGTAGGATTCAGAGTGGGGTCTGCATAGGCAAGTTGGGGGCATGAGAGGAGAGTACGTGGATGTCAGTGGTTGGGAGAGGAAATGACGGGGCTATCTCCGAGTGGGAGGTCTGAGGCAGCCCAGCTGGGCTTTGGCGTAACGCACGTCATAATAGGTCCAAAAATTAACGGCCCATGTGTAATAAAAAGGCAGAAGTTTCACTTTGCTTTTGCACCATTTGCCCCTCCCTTTCCCCCTTCTTTACAATCTTCTATGTATTACTTTTATTATAAATTAAGTTATAATATTAAAAATTTAAACATGTTATCAAACAACATTAATAAATAGAATTAAAAAATTCAATCTATTGATAAACTGGCAGCTATAAAGTATTATGGAGTTTTAGTTTAGGCATTTAAGTGGCATTATGATTGGGTCATGTTTTTCTTATAGATTTGTTGTGTTTAATTGTTAATGATTGAAGCTCAACTTAAAAGAAATTATGGCGGAAAACAGCAGCAAATCCGAAACTCAGTTACATAAAAAGGTTAAACAATATGAAATTGAAGCGTTTAATAAATAGAAAGAAATAATATAAAATTATCATACGTTTAAAAACAAGCCCTAGTTTAATATTTTTCACTCACATTATAAATATGCCATAGTTTTATTCAAAGATTAGGGTTCCACTAATCCTAGGATTCATTTGGAAAGATGATGCATACAAGTAAGAATATTTGTGTGTAAAATATAAAAAGGGGGGAGGCAAGAATCTGGGAGCCAGCCCATGGATTTGGTTTTGAGATCAATATAGAAAATAAGCATTGCAAGTCACTGTAAGGGACCATATATAGCAAGCATGTAACTAAAGTAGATTGCAGCAGCAGGTCAAAGTAAAGAGATGAAGGGTATTTAGTTTTCTCGAACAGAATGAACATTAATAATAAAAGAAAATAGAAGAAGAGATATCATAAATGGTAGTATTTGCAATGACATCATCTTTGACAGGGAAAGGGACCAAACACACAAGTAGCAGGCTTTCAGGAAAACAGCTTTTAACCAAGCAAACACAACTGAGGACTCAGATTTTGGTTTCTGTTCTGCAAAACCCTCCTTCACTCTTAAGTCTTACCACCTTATTGTGGATTGGTGGTCCTTTCTTTTACCTTACTTGTACATGAAGGAACTATTGAGAGGAGGGAGGGATAATATTAGGGCCAAGAAATGTTAAATGAGGTCAGTTTTGGTGATGCTTTGAGATGGGAAACTACTATCATACCACCTTTTTGTTTCTGACGGAACCTACGTCCTCATAATTCAACGCTGCGCCTCTTTTTTTTTTTGGGCTGAAACCATGCTTCTTCAACCAAACCCGACCACTTGGGTAACAAAAAAATTAGATTGAATGATATGTAAATTGATATGAATCAATTAAATTGAATTAAAAGATTAATTATATTTTTTAAAATTTTAAAATTTTAAAATAATTTATTTAATCCACTATGAGACTAATTTAGCAGATTTAACGTTAATGTTGAGGCTTAGATCAATTTATTACATTTTTTCATTATTAAGCCATTATTTAACAGTTCATAATCTTTTTTCTTTTTTCTTAAAGGAGACTAGTACGAGCAAAATGCAAGATAGAAGTGGAACTTGGTACAGTTGTACTTTACTCTTAAAAGTACCACAGTTCAATTCCCAAAAACATCCATCATTTTCATGTTTCTTTTCTTACATTTTTTTTTTCATTTTGAAAATTTGAAATATAGTAAGGTTTTTTTTAACCCAATAATATATAAAAAAATCAAATGGTATGCCCATTAAATTATTTATCAAAATGGTAAGTTTACTATTCTGTCAGTGCCGCTTAACACATTAACCGAACCAAATTAAAATGTGATGACCTAAAATATTTAGGGACCTGATATGTAAATTTCTCATTTTCATTGGTTGCTGGAAAAAAGCTTTTAGGGTGCTGCCACACACTTTAAATAGGGTAAATTGTTTCATAAACCCTCCTTATTTATTATTTTTTTATTTTCCTTCAACACCAAAATTACAAATTAGTTCAAAAAAAATTTCTACCAAAAAATATTTTTGTAAAAAAGTAGATTCTAACTGGAAATAAAATTTATTTTATTTTTTGTTCAAATTATGTTTGACATAACAATTAATGGTATTGATAGTAATTTTCTTTGGCTCACATTATATTTGGAAACTATAAACTTAACTAATAATTATAATTTATACATAATAAGATTTTTCTAAACTTTTATAATTATTAATTTTATACCGTATCTATAAATCAAATTGAAAATAAAATTATAATTATAAAAAAATTTTATTAACTATATGGCTAACTATTTTAATACACATGTAATAAATAAGTTTTTTTTACTTATTTATTATATTAATACGTATCTAAACGATGTAGAAATGGTATATCTATGAATAAAGCAAAAACGAATAAAAACTTAATACAAACAATTGTTGACACAATTTAAACTTTTTTTATCCTCCTCAACTCCTAAGTAGAAGGATAGCGCAATTTAGCACACTTGAACTCTCGTCTTCTTACATTGATAACAATGTCCATACTAATCAAGTTAAAATTCAATCGACAACATAATTTAAAGTTAATCTTACCCAATTCAGCTGTACTAAATCTCATACCATAAATAATAATTAAAGTTGAATTTAGCAGACATCTTTCCTACCGAAAGTAGAATCAAATCACATAAAACATTCCCCATAAAAGAAATTCAAAAGTGGAGTCCGAGCTCTTACAATTCCCATGGCAGCCCTAAGAATTTAAGATTATCATTATCATCAAGTGGGATAAATTTCAATGTTTAAGCATATAACTCACCTCTTCAATAAAATCATTGAAAAACCCTCATTATCTTTCTAATAATACATAGAAATCTGTTCAATAAATACAATGTTCATAGACATGAAACCATCAAGTTGTTGCCTTATCACGCCTAAGCTATTCATTATGGGTTACGATAATCATCAAAATACATCTTATAATAATGACCACGTGATGTTAAGAATCTGTCACAGACTTTACTATCATATTATCTGTTAAAAAATGGCCAACACAGTCTGCCTAAAGATGTACCGATACAACACATTTTAATAATATAAATACTCAATTAATTCATTTGTAATGAAGAAATGTGGGTTTCCATGTTTCATTCATTTGACTATATCCATCCAACGAATCAAATAAATTGTGAAGCTCACTAACACCTTATCTTTAGTGTCTCCACTTACCTCAATTTGTCTTTGTTTCATGTTATGGATGATTCTCACCCAGACTTTATTTATTTATTTTGTCCATCCTCTTCGGTGCTCTTTTAATTTACCCAATTAGAACTACAAATGTAGTACCACCCTGCTGGAATGTTGTATACGAACAAGTTTAGCAGCCATAATTGACTTCCTTCAATCTTGCTTTCACATTTCACTATATGAATTTAAGGTTTTAGTGGCGTTTTTAATGGCGTTTGGACAAAAAACACCGCAAATATTATACATTAGGGGTGCTAATAGAAAAACACCGCAATAGGTAAAGCAGTAGGAACGTTTATGAGAAAAATGCCGCAAAATATCGATCATTTTATTTTAAATGAAACGGCGCCATTTTGCTTTGCTCAGTTTTATCCCCAAATTATATCCCCGAAATCCCTTATTTTTTCCCCTAAAAATTTTCCCCAAATCAAAATCCCCAAATCCCCTAGATTTTCCCCGACCATATGTTGCATCGCCGTGTAAGTTTTTTCAGTTTGTTTCTCGAGAAAAATTAAAAAAAAAATTCGAGCGTTTTCATCTAGTCTTTGCTTTTTTATTGTATATATAAGATTGTAAATTTGTTTACTTAACCGATAGAACTGAAATCAACTAGAAAATTAAGTGGATAAATATTCAGATTCTTGTTTTGTTTCAGTTTTTTGGTGAAAATCGACTGTGCAATATCAAAATTTATTTACAAAACCAGAGAATGTTACAGGTGAGACATTGAACGATTATTTAATTTATTTTTATTTACAAATTTTATGTTATGAACTAAGTAGTTTTGTAAATTACAATTATGAACTAAATAAATTGGTATTAAAATTTGTTTACAAAACCAGGGAGTGTTATTTAATTTAAAATTTGTTCTTTGAGATTGGGATTTACTCATCATGGTTTAATTGTTTGCCTGCCTTCCTACGAAAATTCCAAATGAATACCAATCCTTGAATCTTACACATAACCACGACTAAATTACCAATTTCACTTCAAGTTTTATATGTAAACCGAGGTAGTTTTTGATGTATCAATGTCTTATTTTAATGTATTCTTTTGAGTTTACTGATATTTTTATTTTCAGATATATATATATATATAGTTTTTTAATAAATTATATTATATATGTGCAAAAATAATTCAATTACATTTTATATTTATATTATACATATTTATATACATAAAATTAATAATTAACTTAATAATTTCAAGGTTTAATGTAGTTTTTAAAATGATTTAAGATAAACAAAAGAAGAATAGGTCTAAAATATAAAAATTTTGTATTAATCTTGTTACGCACCAGTTTAAGTTAGTATTGATTGAAATAAGTATAAATGTATGAAAGGTCAAAATATATGGAAAATCTTGATCAAAATGAAATTTAAAACATTTGGTATCAATTAAGGACTAAAATAATATAATACAACCATTATCGATATGATGACAACCACCCTGATATAAAGCTATGTAATAGTATAAATTTTAAACAAATTAAAAGATGGGGAGGGTTTGGCAAATATAACCCGAATGTTAGGGTGAAAACCTCTTTGATTTTTTAGGTTAATGTCACATTTATCCTCTAAACTTTAGGCTAATGTTAACTCTGGTCTGGTATGTATACTAAAAAAACAGAATTATAGTTTGGGATCTTTATTATGCTGGTTGGGTGCTTACAAAATTGGGGTAATAGAAACATAAGTGTTTGATTTACTAAATTTTTTAGTAGCACTGTTTCTTTTCCTTTTTTCCCTTTTCCTGCAGATTCAATATTGATGCCTGATATATGATGTAACCGAATCCTTGTTTAGTATAGTTGAGTTTTTACATCAGCAAGTTCTTGATATAAAGCAAGATTTTGTAGGGCAGTTACTGAGCTCCAAATTTTCTATTTCTTTCTCTTTTTTGGTCAGACCGAATTAAGCAGGCCAAAGATTGTAAAGGTAATAGTAGTGAATTTCACCCTTATATTTAAAACTGCTGCTTTCTCTTCCCTTGATATTTGATGCTTGGAAATATTGCGATATGCTAAATACCTCACATTTTATCTAGTAGATACTTTGAGAATGGAGTTAAATTTCAATAGACTATTTAGTTGTAAACCTTTTTGCATGCTTTGCCATTTCACGAAAATGAAGATGAGTGACAACATTTACATTGAGCATGCTATTGTCTTTCTCTAGATATGCTACTTGCCTATATTTAAAACCTTCATTGTCGCAAACTGTTTGCCTAAATGTTTTGGGTATCATAATGTTCCATGGTGTTGATTATTAGGAAAGTTTGATTGAATATTCATTCCTTTTTTGCAATCAATTTGAAAGGATTTTTTTGTTTTCATTTTGGTCTATAAATTTTCAAGTTTATTACTATACATATTTTGTGACATTCAAATTAATTCTTACATTTTAATGATTAATTTAACTCAATAATTAGGATTTAGCATTTGTTGCACTAAAACTTGATTGTAATTGAATAAATTTGGTTAGTTTAGTTCGATTAATTATCAAGTAAAAATCGTTTATTTAATTATGTGTTTTTAAAAAGGTTAATTTAGTTCAATTTATTATGTTTTGATATTAAGCGAGACCATTTATTTAGTTATACATTTTCAAAAGCTTAATTTAGTTTGATTTATTGAAATTTAATATTAAGTAAAAACGTTTGTTCAATTATGAATTTTTTAAAAGGTTAATTTAGTTCAATTTATTAAGTTTTGATATTAAGTGGAACCATTTATTCTGTTATACAAAGTAAAACTGCTTGTTCAATTATGCGTTTTTAAAAAAGTTAATTTATGTAACATCCCGAAATTGGGCCTAGTAGGATTGGGCCCATTGGGCCTTGGGCGTAGGAGTGTTTAAAATTTTTGAGAACAAGAGAATGACATTATTTCAAGTTGGACTTATTAAGAAGATGATTTTAGAAAGTTACGGGGTTCTATGAAGTTTCGGGTTCAAGTTGGGCCTTAATAAAATTTTGTGTTTAAGCCTATTAAGGAGAGATAGTAAGTGGCATCAAGGCTTATGGAAATAAAAGAGTAAATTGCTAGCATAAATGAGCATATGGCAAGGAGGTCATAGCATCAAGTGAAGTACCTTGAGGAAAGAGGTTCAAATCCCATTGTGTGCAAATTTTGACTATTAATTTTGTACTCTTTCCCTAAATTTCGGCCAAGCTTGTAAATAAGGCAAAATTAGACTTTTAAATTATGGTAAGGAGGAAAATAAGGGATATTAGGTAAGGTAGACTTTTTAAATTATGGAAAGGTGGCTAAAGTTTATGGTAAGGAGGAAAATAAGGGATATTAGGTAAGGTAGACTTTTTAAATTATGGAAAGGTGGCTAAAGTTTATGGTAAAGAGGAAAATAAGGGAGCATGTTGGTTTTTTTTTTTAAAGTTTTGGGTTGGTAAATTTTGGCTTATTTGAAAAGGCATGGACGGTTGAGGTGAAGGAGAGGGTAGCTGAATTTGCTTTAGTCATTTGGTAGGATTTTTGGTGCTGGATAGGCCTAATTTTCTTTTGGCATCCTTTTGTGTTCTTTTCTCCAACTTCTCCTCTCATTGCCACAACTTCAAGTCAATACCGAACCTCTCAATCCATAATCACTCCTTCATAAATTCTTTCTCATTTGGGTAGACACTCTTTTCTTCGATTAAATCGTGTTCTAAGTGGATGGCCGTGTATCATTCTAGCCATAAGTCAAGTGGTGGAAATCGAATCCAATGTCAACAAGGTAAGGAGTTCTTTATGAATTTTTTGATATAGTTCATTATTCGATTGGTTGCTAAATGGATTAATAGTTTGGACTAATTGGTCACGATAGGAATCAAATCCCCTGATCATCTATCCCTCGTAATAAGTGACTCGGATTTTTGGTGCCGCGGAGAGCATCGCGTTACGGATTCTGAATAAGGTGTGTAATCTCATACCCTTCCAAATACATGTTTGAAATGGTGTGTAATCTCACACTTCTTTGAAATTTTGCATGAATGTTCTGTGATTTGGTCGAAATACCAAAGAAAACCAGAAATCAGCATCCGGGATCACTCGGGCGCGCGTAGGTTCATAGTGGTAACCATGTTTTTGTAATAAAACAGTTTTGGTCAGTGACAGTGACGTGATTTCGAAAAATCATGAAAAATAGGAGAAATGGAATTAGAAAGTGATTAAGATATCAAATTAAATCTTACTGTGTCTATTTTGATATGGAAGAAACGGAAAAGGAAAAGGAATTTTATATTCTGAGATATGTTAATTTTAATGAGACTAGTTCTGAATGACTTCGTGGTTCTCTGATCTGTCTTGGAAAAATCATATAAAATTGTACAAAGAGAATTATGGGTTATAATTTATATGTATAGATTAGTTGGAGCAGTATATGAAAACCGTACAGTGAGATATTTGAAATTAAGATAAGAGAGGTCAGAATCGTTGGACAGTTAAACAAGGGAAACTTTAAGGAATAAACTGTACTAAATGGCTAGGCCAAAAATTCTGGAAAAATTACAGTAAGAAGATATATGAGTCTAGTTCCAAGGAAAATTTACGGATCTATATTTCGAGTTTTCTAACTCAAGTTATGGTCAATTTAGTCAGTATAACGCAGATGGACAGTTTAAATTTGTATGCCCCAAATTACTAGTTAAGTTTTAGTTACGAGATTACCGAATTACCCTTATAGAATAAATTACCGAATTACCCTTGGTGGGTAAAATTACTGAAATACCCTTGGAGGGTAAATTACTAAAATACCTCTGAGTTGCAAAATTACCGAAATACCCTTGGAGGGTAAATTACCTAAATACCCTTGGATTACGAAATTACCGAAATACCCTTGGAGGGTAAATTACCGAAATACCCTTGGGTTGCGAAATTACTGAAATACCCTTGGAGGGTAAATTACCGAAATACCCCTGGGTTGCAAAATTACTGAAATACCCTTCGAGGGTAAATTACTGAAATATCCCTAGGTTGCAAAATTACCGAAATACCCTTAGAGGATAAATTACCGAAATACCCTTGGGTTGCGAAATTACCGAAATACCCTTGGAGGGTAAATTACTGAAATACCCCTGGGTTGCAAAATTACTAAAATACCCTTGGAGGGTAAATTACAGAAATACCCCTGGGTTGCGAAATTACTGAAATACCCTTGGAGGGTAAACTACCGAAATACCCTTGGGTTGCGAAATTACCGAAATACCCTTAGAGGGTAAATTACCGAAATACCCCTGGGTTGTAAAATTACTGAAATACCCTTGGAGGGTAAATTACTGAAATACCCCTGGGTTGCAAAATTATCGAAATACCCTTGGAGGGTAAATTACATAAATACCCTTGGGTTGCAAAATTACCGAAATACCCTTGGAGGGTAAATTACCAAAATACCCTTGGGTTGCGAAATTACCGAAATACCCTTGGAAGGTAAATTACCGAAATACCCCTGGGTTACAAAATTATTGAAATACCCTTGGAGGGTAAATTACCGAAATACCTCTGGGTTGCGAAATTACCGAAATACCCTTGGAAGGTAAATTAACAAAATACCCTTGGATTGCGAAATTACCGAATTACCCTTGGTGGGTTAAACTACTGAATTTACCCTTGGATGGTAAATTACCGAATTACCCTTGGTGGGTAAATTACCGAAATACCCCTGGGTTGCAAAATTATTGAAATACCCTTGGAGGGTAAATTACCAAAATACCCTTGGGTTCCGAAATTACCGAAATACCCTTGGAAGGTAAATTACCAAAATACCCTTGGATTGCGAAATTATCGAATTACCCTTGGTGGGTTAAACTACCGAATTTACCCTTGGAAGGTAAATTACCGAATTACCCTTGGTGGGTAAAATTTCTGAATTACCTTCAGAGAGTAAATTACCGAATTACCCTTGGTGGGTAAAATTACTAAAATACCATTGGAGGGTAAATTACCGAAATATCCCTGGGTTCCGAAATTACCAAAATACCCTTGGAGGTAAATTACCAAAATACCCTTGGGTTGCAAAATTACCGAAATACCCTTGGAGTGTAAATTACCGAAATACCTCTGGGTTGCAAAATTACCAAAATACCCTTGGAGGGTAAATTACCGAAATACCCTTGGATTACGAAATTACCGAAATACCCTTGGAGGGTAAATTACCGAAATACCATTGGGTTGCGAAATTATTGAAATACCCTTGGAGGGTAAATTACCGAAATACCCTGGGTTGCAAAATTACTAAAATACCCTTGGAGGGTAAATTACTGAAATACCCCTGGGTTGCAAAATTACCGAAATACCGTTGGAGGGTAAATTACCGAAATACCCTTGGGTTGCGAAATTACCGAAATACCCTTAGATGGTAAATTACTGAAATACCCTTGGGTTGCAAAATTACTGAAATACCCTTGGAGGGTAAATTACTGAAATACCCCTGGGTTGCAAATTTACCGAAATACCCTTGGAGGGTAAATTACCGAATACCCTTGGGTTGCGAAATTACCGAAATACCCTTGGATGGTAAATTACCGAAGTACCCCTGGGTTGCAAAATTACTGAAATACCCTTGGAGGGTAAATTACTGAAATACCCCTGGGTTGCAAAATTACCAAAATACCTTTGGAGGGTAAATTACAGAAATACCCTTAGGTTGCAAAATTACCGAAATACCCTTGGAGGGTAAATTACCGAAATACCCTTGGGTTGCGAAATTACCGAAATACCCTTGGAAGGTAAATTACCGAAATACCCCTGGGTTGCAAAATTACTGAAATACCCTTGGAGGGTAAATTACCGAAATACCCCTGGATTGCGAAATTACCGATATACCCTTGGAAGGTAAATTACCAAAATACCCTTGGATTGCGAAATTACCGAATTACCCTTGGTGGGTTAAACTACCGAATTTACCCTTGAAAGGTAAATTACCGAATTAACCTTGGTGGGTAAATTACCGAAATACCCCTGGGTTGCAAAATTACTGAAATACCCTTGGAGAGTAAATTACCAAAATACCCCTGGGTTGCGAAATTACCGAAATACCCTTGGAAGGTAAATTACCAAAATACCCTAGGATTGCGAAATTACCGAATTACTGTTGATGGGTTAAACTACCGAATTTACCCTTGGAAGGTAAATTACCGAATTACCCTTGGTGGGTAAAATTTCTGAATTACCTTTAGAGAGTAAATTACCGAATTACCCTTGGTGGGTAAAATTACTAAAATACCCTTGGAGGGTAAATTACCGAAATATCCCTGGGTTGCGAAATTACCGAAATACCCTTGGAGGGTAAATTACCGAAATACCCTTGGGTTGCAAAATTACCCAAATACCCTTGGAGGGTAAATTACCGAAATACCCCTGGGTTGCAAAATTACTGAAATGCCCTTGGAGGGTAAATTATCGAAATACCCTTGGTTTGCGAAATTACCGAAATACCCTTGGAGGGTAAATTACCGAAATATCCTTGGAGGGTAAATTACCGAAATACCCCTGGGTTGCAAAATTACTGAAATACCCTTGGAGGGTAAATTACCGAAATACCCCTGGGTTACAAAATTACCGAAATACCCTTGGAAGGTAAATTACCTAAATACCCTTGGATTGCGAAATTACCGAATTACTCTTAGTGGGTAAAATTACCGCTATACCCCTGTGGGTTGATTAGCACGACTGTGTGTGTATTCTATTTATCTGGTTATGACGGTAATCTATTTCATACATCATTATGAAATGTGCTTTGCATACATGACATACTGCATGGGTTGGGATATGTAATTGGAGGAAGTGATTGATTTGTTAGGGTCGCACGAGTCACCCAAGATGACTGTGGACTCACCGATTTGATTTCACTCATCGATTTGATTTTTAGGGTCGCACGAGTCACCCGAGATGACTGTGGACTCATCGATTTGATTTTTAGGGTCACACGAGTCACCCAAGATGACTGTGGACTCATCGATTTGATTTCACTCAACGATTTGATTTTTAGGGTCGCACGAGTCACCCGAGATGACTGTGGACTCATCGATTTGATTTTTAGGGTCGCACGAGTCACCCAAGATGACTGTGGACTCACCGATTTGATTATATGGCTTTATGCCCAGTTTGATATATGGCTTAATGCCCAGCTTGGTGTGTTGGCGAGGTGGGTGACTAAAGCTCCCCACAGGTGTGTTGGTTGGTACGGGTGGTGTGTAGCGGATGGAAATATTAGGCTTGGTTTGGGAATTGCATTTCATATTCATGTTATAATTGATACATTATTATTATTATTAAAAATGGGCTAGGCCCAAAATATTGTTAATTGGGTTACGACCCAATGGATAACGGTAAGGGGATTACACACTGAGTTCTCGTAACTCACCCCCCTTTCTCTTAACCTTTTCAGGTAATGCTCAGTGATGTGGACTTGGGCCATGGATGACTCGATGGAGACCACACTTCAGAAATGGTTTATTTGGACTTCAGACTTCTTTCTTGTTTATTTTATTACTCTACCATTTTGGGTTAAATGTTGTAATAAGGCCTCAGATTTTCTTTCAAAATGCTTCTGCAACTCTATTCCCAAACGTCCCATTTTCGTAAATTGTTTATTTCAAATATGTTTTCACAACCAAAAAGGTTTTTAAAGATAATTACGTTTTCAAGTAAATAACAATTGCTTAAGTGTTTTGGGTTTTAACAAAGAGGCTGTAATTCTCAAACAAGTTTTTAACGATCTCAAAGATGGTTTGAAAAAAAAAACTTCCATGTGACACACCAAATTCGGGCTTAACTTCTAGGCAGGATTTGGGGTGTTACAATTTAGTTCAATTTATTGAATTTTGGTATTAAGTAGAACAATTTATTCAATTATGTGTTTTTAAAAAGGTTATTTTAGTTCAATTCACTGAGTTTCGATATTAAGTAAAACCGTTTATTCAAGTTATATGTTTTGAGAAGATTAAATTAATTTGATTTATTGAATTTTGATATTAAGTAAAATCGTTTATTTGGTAATATGTTTTTAGAATGTTAGTTTAGTTTTTTATCATTGTTTTAGTATTGACAAAATAAACAAAATGAAAATAAGTAAACAAAAGAAATAACAAGTCTTTAATATCTTTAATAAAAAAAATAGAATAATCAATTTAAATAATCAATGTTGATATTTCACATGGCAATGGATATTCAAATCTTATATTTTACATGGTTATGAGTTAAGTCCTTATTTCATTTATCTATATATTTAAAATTTATTTATCCTTTCATAAAATCCATAACACAATTTTAATTTTAATATTTTTTTGTTTTAAATTCTAAATTTAAATTGATCGATTTTAATGTTTAGTATAGTAAACATAAAGTTGATAAAAAACACAAATTTAAAAATTAAAAGAGTATAATTAAAAGAGTTAATATTTAAAGATGATAATCATAATTTACATAAACATTTAAGGTTTATGATTATCATAACTTACATAAACATTTAAAGAATATAACAAAAATTCAATTTCTAACATTTAAAGAATATAAAAAATATATACCATATCATAACTTACATAAAACTTTGGATCAAAATATATAAAAATCACAAAAATTAGGGTAACACTATTGTTTTTCCCTACTCTTAATTATACTTATAAATAAACCCAAAATGTTGTCACTAATATATATCTTATAAATAAGTAGATACTTGATATATATTATCTATTTTAGTACAATGACATGATTTAAATCTATTTAGAATACTTAAAGTAATCATAATTATTGTCAACTTTAGACTTCAAGAACTACAAAATGGATAAGAGTTGGATGGATTTGTCAAGGGTAAGCAACGACTATCGAAATGGAGTACAAACTTTTCTAAATTTTGCATTTCAAAATGCAAGCCAAGAGAATATGATTCTTTGCCCATGTAAGAAGTGTGGCAACATCAATTGGCATTTTCGTGAAGTTGTCAACGAACATCTAATTGTTGATGGCTTTATTCGAGGGTATAAAAAATGGATTTTCCATGGAGAGTGTACACCTCGTAGAACCTCTTCAACGATTAATCCGACTTATCCTCATAATGCTTACCATCAGTCTGTTAGAGAATATGACATGGAAGGTATGTTGCGGGATGCATTTAATATGTACAGTCATGGTTTGCAATCGTTTCAACCTAAAATTATTGCATCCGATGATTGTGATATTGGTGGAAATGCTTTTACTGAAACGGGAGGAAGTGCACCTGATGAAGAGCCAAATGGAGAAGGGACGAAGTTCTACAAGTTACTTAATGAAATGAATGAAGAACTTTATGAAGGATCGAAAATTTTAAAATTGTCCTTCTGCATTCATCTTTTTCACTTAAAATGTTTGGGATGGTAGACCGGAAACTCTTTTACACTACTGTTAGATTTTTTGAGAGATGTGTTTCCGTTTGTAAAAATCTCTCATTCGTGCAAAGATATCAAGAAACTGATAAAAGAATTAGACATTCGGTACGACAAAATTCATAGTTGCCCAAATGACTGCATGTTGTATTGGGGTGATCAGAAAAACCAACAGCCTTGTCATGTTTAGGTAAATCTCGTTGGATGAATAGGAATGCAGAAGATGTGAATGAGGATGAAGGTGAGGCACAATCAAGAAAGAAGCCAATAAATATTTTGCGATGTTTTCCATTAATACCAAGGCTTCAAAGGCTTTTCATGTCGTCAAAGACAGCCGAGTCTATGAAGTGGCATCATGATCAACGAACCGATGATGGATTATTAAGCCATCCTGCGTATTCTTTAGCTTAGAAATCATTTGATAGTAAATTTCCAAGCTTTACAAGCGATCCTCTGAATGTGAGGCTTGGGCTAGCATCTGATGGATTTAATCCTTTTAAAATCATGAGTACTTTGTATAGTACTTGGCCTGTAGTGCTTGTTCCTTACAATTTTCCTCCGTGGATTTGCATAAAGCAATCTTCTTTTATCTTATCTATGATTATCTCTGGAGAGAAAGGTCCCGGGAATGATATTGACATTTATATACAACCACTTATTGAAGAGTTGAAACAGTTATGGGCGGGTGTTGAAACATATGATGTCTTGAAAAAGGAGAACTTTTATTTACGTGCAACTTTGTTGTGGACTATTAATAATTTCTCGGCTTATGCTAATTTATCTGGTTGGAGTACCAAATGACGTTATGTCTGTCCTTGTTATGCGGCGAAAACATGTTCGAAGTGGTTATATAATGGGAAGAAGTTTATATGGGGTGTAATAGCCAATTTTGGCCCAAGTTCAAATAAACAGAAATAAAAACCCAAAATAAATCTTAATAGTCCATTATTAAGAGTCCATTTACATATTAAACCAACCTTTCTGACCCAAATTAATTAAACCCAAAGCCCAACATTCCAGCCCATTACGGAAAAAGAAAATAGCAGCCAGAAACCCTAGCCTCAAGCTGTGTCCGCCAACCTTCCATCTGCCTACTGACCCACCAGCAGCCACCACACGCACCAACCAGAGATCACCCACACCTCTGAAACCTGCAAGGACAAGAGAACACGAAACCAGCAACCAAGACAAAGAACAAAAAAAAAAAAAAACAAAGAATGACAGAAAAACAAAATAGAAGCAGCCAAAACTGAATCTGTAAAATCGGTTATAAAAACCGAAACGAATCCCCTGTAATTCTTCTTCCTTTTTTTTACGAATCATTAGCAATCAAAAAGAAAAAAGAAGAAGCTTTAAGGTTGATTTAGTTTTTGTATTTTCTATTATCGTTTACTATTCTTTATTTATTCCTTTTTTATATTTTATTTTTTTTAAGAAACTTTTTACAAATAAAAATCAGAAAAGGAAAGGTAAGGAGACCTTACCTGAACCCCGAGGGCGCATCGTCGGAGCCTCCTCTCCGTTGTCGAAGCCGAACCAAAACCCAAAAGGGGGGTTTCTTCTCTCCGGCTTTCAGGGCACCAAGGCTTGGCCTCCGAAATGAGGGCTTCGAACGGGGCTAAAAGCCCGTCTTCACACATCGTGGCCACCGGATGTGTGGTGGTGCGACGATCGGTCAGGGAAGCCCAATCGTCAGGCGAGAAGGGAGGGGAGAAGATGAAGCTTTTTTATTTTTGAAAAGGGAGGGGTCTGCAAATGAAAAAAAGAAAAATTTAGGTTTTAAAAAGGGACACGAAACAGTTTCGTTTCGCACCAAGGCCACCAGCACCAAAACGGCGTCGTTTAAGGTGACTCGGCCCAAATTCGACCCGTACCCTAAGAGGATCCGCGTG
The DNA here is from genome assembly GCA_005393395.2 of Gossypium australe. Taxonomy (NCBI): domain Eukaryota; kingdom Viridiplantae; phylum Streptophyta; class Magnoliopsida; order Malvales; family Malvaceae; genus Gossypium; species Gossypium australe. The sequence continues at coordinate 114,111,966 of CM016623.1, read as the reverse complement.
TTTTCCCTTTAGGGTCTATTTATGCCCCAGGTCCTTTCGCATTATTATTGGGTGCAGTCTGGTCTTTTTGTTTCTTTTAAATTAGCCCGTAGATTTTATTTTGATTGTGATTCAGTCCTTGTTAAGGCTGCGCATTTTGATGGACAGGGATAATTCCCTATTTAGTCCTCACGCCACTAGCGCCTTTTCATTTTGGTCCTTATTTGTTATCTATTTACAGATTTTACCTTAAATTTCATTTTTGTCCTAATTTAGTCCAAACCTGTTTAACTTTGGTTTATCTTTACAAATTTGTTGCTTATTCATTCATTTTAAACTTTTCATATTTTATTTTTGAATTGTTTTATCATTATAATTTTTATGTATATACTGTCTTTTTAAAAAAAACTTTTTTATATACATTATTCATTTTTAAATTTTTATATACCGTTTATTTTGAAACTCTTTCTATATACATCATTATTTTTTTATTTTTATATTAAACTATTTTTGCTTTATATATATTGTTATTTCAAATTTCTTTTTACATATTATTTACATTAGATTTTTTATATGTTATTTTAAATTGTTACATACATATATATTATTTATTTTAAGTTGCTTCATTTTATTTTAAATTGTTTTGTATATTAATTATTTTAAAATTGTTTTATACTACTTGTTTTAAATTGCTTTTATAGTATCGATTTTAAATTTGTTTATGTTTTATTTATTTAAAATTGTCTTATTATTTATTTTAAATTGTTTTATGTCATTTATTTCATTCTTTTGATTACTAATGTTGGTTGAAGTAATGTATGTTGTGAGATTATTGCCATCGCATGTATTATAATCCATTTATTTGTATTTTCATATCATCGTCGTTCACTTGCTTAATGTTTTTATTCATGTTTCATGCTCATTACCATATTGTTGCTTCATGTTGTTGTATCGTGAATTAAATCCCAACACGTTTATCCAACTTAGATCGTTTTATCCCATTTCAAACAAAATCAATGTAAGCCTTTGAGTGTTACACTCGTGATTATCCAAAAGCGAAAATCTTTCAAAATAAGGTAATATTTTGCGCTTTGAAAATTCGGGAAATCGTGCCCTAACTTACGGGGTGTCGATTTTCTCGTCAAACCTAAGTGGCCTAATATCCTTTTAGATTTCAAAATGCATGAAATTTCAATAAAAATTAAAGACAAACTTGTGCTCGGGAGTTCAAGGTATCGTGTCCTAACTTACGGGATGTGATACTCCGATATCTCGAGACGAGGAAATCTTTAGCAATCGTCTTGATTTAATTCAAGCGTTTTAAAATCAACATTAATAAAAAAGGATCGTATTTTAAATTCATTTCGAATTTTCAATTTCCGACGCTTAGACATTAATTAATCGATTAGGTACCAATTTTGGGCGTGATGAGGGTGCTAACCCTTTTGAACCCGTTTTCCCGAATTTCGTAGACCAAAAATCATCGTTTTAGTAAATTAAAATTTTATTAAAATGATTGAATTATGAGGTGACCCGATCACACCTCATCAAAAAGGATTGGTAGTGACTCCCATTTTTATTTTCGTTTTCAAAACCCTAGTCGATCTCCGTTTTAAAAAAATGGTTTCGATAGCTTGGCGACTTTGCTGGGGACGATATGAGAGTCGAGCCAAAAATTAATTAATCTCTGTCTTTTCGTCAAAATTTGAAAATCTGGTTTAAAATTACGATTATTTCATTGCATGTTATTCTTTACTTTCATGTTTTTCTTTATAATATGTCTGTTCTGTGGTTTAAATCTCTTGGTGTATCTTTGCATATCGCATCACATTGATTGGTCAATTTTACCCTCTTAAGTGGGAGTAAGAAACTATTTCTTCGTGAGGTCTTCACCTCTGTATAGGATAGTGGATTGCTTCCGGAATACATCCGTACCTGCGTCTTCGTGAGATTTTCATCTCCGTATAGTCGTAAGGAAATGTGTCCCCCTGAACCGAACTCAGTTCGTATGAGCCTATAATGGGTGAGGATCGAGGAATCTGCTGGTTCAGGTACACTTTCTTTAGAACCAAACCACATATAGTGAACTCTCGGAGCCCACTTTAGGTAGAACTATGTTGAACCCTAGCTGTCACCTGGATAGGTGTTTGACTATTTTTTGTTTGATTTGATTTTTACCATCTGTATATGATACTAACGTGTTTCTTTTGTTTATGACTACATTGCATTTCATCATCATAGAAAGGAGGTGTTGATTCATATTCAATTGCTAAATAGAAGAGTTTGTCATACGGAAATGGATTGCTTGATAAAGTGGGTTATAATATGTTCGTCCAAATATAGTCCAAGTAGACACAACAAGAAAAGATTGATAGTATATGACTTTACCTCGTTGCCCGGGGATTCAAGCCAACAAGGATTATTCGAGAATTAATACGTCTCAATTTCCTTAAAGAAGCTTATGAGCATCGAGGAGGAATAGTGAGTAAAGAGTCACGGCCTGGATCAAGCAACAAGGAGCTATAAGAGGCATCTATTGAGAAAGTTCACGGGACACGACCATAACATCAGGATACGAAGAAAAGGATTGGTGTCTTCATTTGGACTATGAGGACAAAGCCACATATGTGATCCGTTCTATGTAAAGAAATTTATTTTCTAGTAAAGTTCTTCTAATGGAATTGAATTCAAAATTAATGTCTCTCTTTCTTTTTGCATTCATTCCATGCATTGGCATTGCATTTCCAGCATTTGTATTACATCACATCATATGCATTAAAATTTGTAGAAAGACCCTAATTAGGTAAAATTATTTCAGCTAACTGAGGAATAGAGAAAAGTCTACTGAATTGAGTATCGTTACGGTACTCGTGCAAGAACAAAAGCCATGGACCGAAGGTTGGAAAAAATAGAGCAAATGCAAATACAGATGCAGGAGCAATTGAAAAAAATTCAACAAGAAATGCGAGAACAAATGCTAGAATTCCAAAAGAATATGATAGGCCAGTTAACCTAGTTACTAGCCGGAAGACTTGAAAAAAGGAACGGCCCAGTGGTCAATAGTGTGGATGATAATGAATACATCATTTATTCCCCAGGTTTTTCCCCAATAAGTGCCCCGACTTAACCAGGCACACATTCGCGTGGGATACTGTCATTATCGGACCCCAATGTCAGACTGATACTTCGGCCCTGTTGAACTTCCCGATGGGTTTAGGTTTTAACTCGGAGGATGATCGAGCCAAACCGGTTGTTCTTGGCTCAACAGAAACAAAGAAAAGGGGAGAGTGGATTTCAAAAGCCCCGAGGAAGAAGGAAAAGGAAGTGAATAATACAAGTAGGTATAACAAGGGCCAATCGAAGCCGTTTATAGTAAGCCAGCCAAAGACGGCAAATACCAGCTATCAGGTCCCCCTAAAGCAAAAACCCAATCCAAAATAAAATTCAGAAAAACCCCAGTTCACACCTATTCCAACGACGTGTAGGGAGTTATACCAGAGCTTATTTGATATGCATGCTGTAGCTCCTCATTACTTAAAACCAATGCAACCCCCGTACCCCAAATGGTATGATCCGAATGCTCAATGCGAGTATCACGCGGAATAACGGGTCACTCAATCAATAACTGCATTGCATTTAAAAAGTTGATCGAGAGGTTCATTGAAATGGGAATTGTGAAGTTCAACGATTCTTCAGAACTTAGTCGTTCTAACAAAGCAATAAATGGGATAGTTGAAAGTGGGGGCAAAAGAGTTGCGATGCCTTGAATAAGACAAGAGCCCGGAAGGAATATTGGGGAATCTGAATGACATATCCGAAGAGGAAACTGGAGAATAAAAGTTTCCAAGCCTTTACATACTTGGGAGAGTTTTGAACAATGGGACTGTGGGAGAGATCCCTGTGTTTTTGGAACTAATTTAGAGTAATATTCAAAACACACTTATTGCCTTAAGCCTAGAGGCAATAAGAGTCCTTTTATGAAATAGGCTTGTGTCCAAAATCTTTATTTCAATGAAAATGCATTTTTGTGTCTCAGTTTAAGCAAAGATTCTTTTATTCAATTATTCATGTTCATACCACATAAATAATTATTCTTAGATTCATTTGTCCTTTGAATATTCTTTCGTACCTACAATAGGTCCCTAGATATCAACGACATGAGCCACGTTGCTACTGACTCAGAGTCTACTTTTGAGCAAGATATGTGTCTAGAGGAATCTTAGGACTTTGAAGATGACTGAGACTGTAGATCATTTCCTAATTTGTTAAGGATGGTAGAATAAGATGAGAAACAGATCCTACCTTACAAAGAATAAGTAGAATCTATGACTTTCTTTATGTGGGGCATGAATCGCAGTGGGTGAATCTTGCCAAAAGCTTCTGACAGGTATCGATTCACCTCTGTGGTCATCGATTACTTCACCACGTGGGCAGAAGCTACTTCATATGTCGATGTCACAAAGTCGATAGGCAGCAAATTCTATATCGTTATGAAATCCCAAAAGGGGATCATATCTGACAATGCACTGAATTCGAACAACAACGCGACATCAGAAGTTAGCAGTTTGTTCAAGATTAAACACCGTATCGTCCCAAAATGAATGGTAAAAAAAAAAGATTGCCTGAAAAAGATTGAGACTCATGAAAATTGACATTTGTGCTTGTCGAATGCCTGTTAGGACCCTCACCGAGGCAACATTTTTCTTATTGATAGAGGCGATTTTGCCTATGGGAGTCAAGATTTCTTCTTTCTGAGTTTTATCAGAGTTGAAGTGGGATGAAGCAGAATGGATCAAATCCCAATATGATTAGCTGAACTTGATCGAAGAAGAGAAGTTAAAGGCCATTCTCATGGTTAATTATACCGAAAGCGAATGATGCAGACCTATAATAAGAAAGTTCGCCCAAAGAATTCCATGAAGGAGACCTAGTTTTGAAAAGGATCCTTCCCATACAAAAGGACTATGTGGAAAATGGATACCAAACTGGGAAGGACCGTATGGGGTAAAGAAAGTCTTCTCTAGAAAGATGTTGATTTTGACCGAGAGGGATAACCAGGACTTGCCTAATCCTATGAGTTCAAATTAAGAAATATTTCAAAAAATAAAAGAAATGGAAAATATGAGAAAAAAAGAAAAGGAAAAGGAGAGGGCAAGGTGAAAACCCGAAAAGGGCGCCTTGAGACAAAATGGGTTCTGAATTGTAAATCCGTAAAGGGCAATTCAAATTTTAATAAAAATGGGGCATGTAGTAGTCTCGCTTTCTTCGAATTAACAAGAAGGAGAGATGTTACGTCTTGGGGCATCAACAGAGTACTCTAGATCCCCTAAACACAGATTGAGCTCAAAATGGTCTTCAAGAAGTTGGTACAGAGAAGCTTAAGCTGTGATATCTAGGGCACCTAGTTTTCATCTTACCCATATTGAATTTGCTATATTTGATTACTTTTTTCTTTTCAAGATACGCTCCCAAAATTTCATTTGTTATCTTGATTAATACATTCTCATTTTGTGTTTTTTTTTTCCAAAATTTGATATCTTGATTAATTTATTCATTTCGAGTTTTGCTCTCAATTAATTTCCTTCTTGCCCATTATTTGTCAAGCATTTTGCATTGAAATAACGATTAGTGGACTAATAATACTTTTATAAAAAGAGTTTCGCATATTACTTTAGAAGCTTCTAAATAATACAAGAACCTGAAACAGGACTGTTGTTCAGAACTCACCAAAACTAAGGGTTGGAAAGGAGTCTAATTTGAGACTACCTGTTAAGATTTTTTGTCAAAAGTATCAGTTGAATAAAAAGGCAAGATATTGCATCGGTGATACTGCCTCGACAAATAATGAGTAACCCAAGCATTAAAATGGGATTATTCTCAAAGAAATTCGACATTCATATACATCCAGTCATGACACCCAGGGAATGGAAGGTGTAGCAGACCAAACTGATTACCCCTGAGTTGTAGTGGGATGGATTGAAGATGATACAAATTTTATACCCTTGAGTAATAGTGGGATGGATTGAAGATGACCCAGATCCTATCTCCCCTGAATTGCAGTGATAGGATCTGAAGATGGTATAAGCCTTAAAGTCCTAGAGGTACCATGGAATGGACTTTGAGGTTACATTGGGGCAAACCAGTTGAGCAAAATACAATTGTTTCTTCGGGTTTTCGGTCAAAATACCACCCAAGTAAGAAGACAGCGTAATACGTCAGTGATAAAGATGAACAACGAGCAGTGACGCCTAAAATATTAAAAATGGTCATTCTCATGACATTCTGCGTTTATGCAAATGTCGTCCATAATATCATTTAGTTCGGAGCATTTGATTCATTTCGATCATTGCATCCTAATCATTATACATTCTCATGACATTCTGCATTCATGCAAATGTCATCCATAATATCATTTAGTTTGGAGCATTTGACTCATTCCGATCATTGCATCCTAATCATTATACATTTAAAAAGGGGATCATTCTCATTTTTGCGTTCATATATCATTCATAACACATCTAGTTAGGAGCATTTGATTCATTACGATCATAGCATCCTAATCATTTGGCATAAGCATAGGCACATGAAACCGATTCTACAGATCATATCCCTAGAGAATGATGTAGCAACATCGGTAAATTCACCAGATCTTATCTCTCTGAAGTTGCAGTAGAGCAGATCACACCAGACCTTATCTCTCTGAAGTTGTAGTGGAGCATGTTAAAAACAACAGATTTTATCTGCATGAAGTTGCAGTGGAACAAATCAAAGACGACAGATATTATTTTCCTGAAGTTGCAGTGAAGCAGATTGAAACCACCAGCCTTATCTCCCTGAAGTTGCAGCGGAGCAGACTAAAAACAGCGAATCCTAATTCCCTGACATTGTAGTGGAACAGATTAAAGCTACAAGTTACTGACCTTATCTCTCTGAAGTTGTAGTGGAGCAGGTTAAAAACAGCAGATCTTATTTCCTTGAAGTTGCAGTGGAGCAGATCGAAGACGGCGGATATTATCTTCCTGAAGTTGCAGTAAAGTAGATTGAAGCCACCAACCTTATCTCCCTGAAGTTGCAGCGGAACAGACTGAAAATAGCGAATCCTAATTCCCTGACGTTGTAATGGAACAGATTAAAGCTACAAGTTACTAACCTTATCTCTCTAAAGTTGCAGTGGAGTAGGTTAAAAACAACAGATCTTATCTCCTTGAAGTTGCAGTGTAGTAGATCGAAGACGGCGAATCTTATTTTCCTGAAGTTGCAGTGGAGCAGATTGAAGCCACCAGCTTTATCTCCCTGAAGTTCCAGCGGAGCAGACTGAAGATAGCAAGATCGATTGAAGCTACAATTTTGGCGGATCTTATCTTCCTGAAGTTGTAGTGAAGCAGATTGAAGCCACTAGCCTTATCTCCCTGAAGTTGCAGTGGAGCAGACTGAAAATAACAAATCCTAATTCCCTGACGTTGCAGTGGAACAAACTAAAGCTACAAGTTACTAACCTTATCTCTCTGAAGTTGCAGTGGAGTAGGTTAAAAACAGCAGATCTTATCTCCTTGAAGTTGCAGTAGAGCGATCGAAGACGGTGAATCTTATCTTCCTAAAGTTGCAGTGGAGCAGATTGGAGCCACCAACCTTATCTCCCTGAAGTTGCAGTAGAGCAGACTGAAAATAGCGAATCTTATTTCTTTGAAGTTCCATTGGAGTTGATCGAAACTACAAATCTCTTCTCCTTGAAACCACATTGGAGCGGCTCGAAGCCACATTTCTCATCTCCTTGAAGTTCTAGCAGAGTAAATCGAAGCTGCAAATCTCTTCTCCCTGAAACTACATTGGAGCGGATCGAAGTACCAATTCCTATGCCCCGAAGATGCAGTGGATTGAAACAAGGCTACCTGAAGAAGAAAAGCACCAAAGAAGTCGAGACTCAGTAAGACCGGGCAAAATTGGATCTTTTGAAGCCTTTGCTCCATTCTCGTTACACGACAAGGAGCAAAGAGGGGCAACTGTAATAGCCAATTTTGGCCCAAGTTCAAATAAACAGAAATAAAAACCCAAAATAAATCTTAATAGTCCATTATTAAGAGTCCATTTACATATTAAACCAACCTTTCTGACCCAAATTAATTAAACCCAAAGCCCAACATTACATTCCATTACAAAAAAAGAAAACAGCAGCCAGAAACCCTAGCCTCAAGCTGTGCGCCACCGACCTTCCATCTGCCTACTGACCCACCAACAGCCACCACACGCACCAACCAGCGATCACCCACACCTCTGACACCTGCAAGGACAAGAGAACACGAAACCAGCAACCAAGACAAAGAACAAAAAAACAAAGAATGATAGAAAAACAAAATAGAAGCAGCCAAAACCGAACCTGTAAAATCGGTTATAAAAACCAAAACGAATCCCCTGTAATTTTTCTTCCTCTTTTTTACGAATCAGCAGTAATTAAAAAGAAAAAAAGAAGAAGCTTTAATGTTGATTTAGTTTTTGTATTTTCTATTATCGTTTACTGTTCTTTATTTATTCCTTTTTTATATTTTATTTTTTTAAGAAACTTTTTACAAACAAAAATCAGAAAAGGAAAGGCAAGGAGACCTTTCTAAACCCCGAGGGCGCGTCGTCAGAGCCTCCTCTCTGTTGTCGAAGCCGAACCGAAACCCAAAAGGGGGTTTCTTCTCTTAGGCTTTCAGGGCACCAAGGCTCAGCCTCTGAAATGGGGGCTTCGAACGGGGCTGAAAGCCCGTCTCCACGCATCGTGGCCACCGGATGTATGGTGGTGCGACGATCGGTCGGGGAAGCCCAATCGTCAGGCGAGAAGGGAAGGGAGAAGATGAAGCTTTTTTATTTTTGAAAAGGGAGGGGTCTACAAATAAAAAAATGAAAAATTTGGGTTTTCAAAAGGGACAAGAAACGGTGCCGTTTTGCACCAAGGTCACCAGCGTCAAAACGGCGCCGTTTAAGGTGACCCGGCCCGAATCCGACCCGTACCCTAAGAGGATCCGCTTGTTTTCCCTTTAGGGTCTATTTATGCCCCAGGTCCTTTCGCATTATTATTGGGTGCAATCTGGTCTTTTCGTTTCTTTTAAATTAGCCCGCATATTTTATTTTGATTGCGATTCAGTCATTGTTAAGGCTGCGCGTTTTGATGGACAGGGATAATTGATCGCTGAAATCAGAGCTTTAAAATTTATAAAAGAATGATCGAACCTGGAGACTAACTCTGACAACGATTAAAGGCAAGTGTACCTATCGAACAGTAGTATAGCTTAGGCAAGACCGGATTATCAAACCCAAAGGAACTAAAAGTACTAATACTAACTTTCTTTTTATTATTTAGCCTTAAAAACGGAGTGAAGTTACTTTTAAACTAAATTGACGACGACTAAGCTAAGGACACAAAGACAAAAAGAACGATTTGGGAAATAACTTTGAGAAACACTCAATTGATCACGACGATACCCTCAGGAAGAATCCACCTAGACTTCACTTGTTACCTAACCCTGAATTATACGATTTCTTTACTTAGCTTGATCCGTAGGACTCCCTAACCTATATTAAACCCTATCTCGAGGCGAATAACGTCTAACCCTAGGTTAATTAGTGGAACTCTCGTTTGCTTATAATAACCCCCTAGAATAGCAGTAAATCAATCAATGGACTCCCATATTAGGTTTCACCCTAATCTGGCAAAATCTCATAACCCTATCTCTAGGCGTTCGATTAACTCCGCTTAATTATGTTAGATTTACTCTTAGGCAGGGTCTATTCCTTCTCTACCTAAGCACATCAGATTTGGATTAAGCAACATAATTAAGAACAAACTAAGTAATTATCATAAAATTCAGAAATCAAATAACAAAATTCATCTAGGTTTCATCCCCTTCAGGTATCTGAGGGGTTTAGTTCATAATGAATAAAAAGAACATCTCAAGAGAAAAGATAAAACAAAACATAAGAAAACCCTAAAACCCCCTGAAGGAATTGAAGGAGAATTCTGCCGTCTTGAGTATAACTCCGGCTTCTTGGGATGGATCAACTGGCTATCCTTGCATTATTCCCTAACTCTGACCTTTCCGGCTTGGCTCATTGGCCTAACTTTGACGCCTTCGGCTTCTGCCGAACTCCCCCTTCAAGTTGCCCCCTTGGGTGTTTATATAGACTGTGAGATGCCTTACTTGGCCCCTAAGTTTCCTAATTTAAGTAGAATTCCTACTAGGGTGTTTGAATAGACTTTGAAATGTGTTTCTTTGCCTCCAAGTATCTTTTCCCGAATGAAATTGCTCTTTCTAGCGACAGGGACACGGCCATGGCACACGCCCGTGTGGATCGTGGCCAGGCCATGCTCAGACTTTTAATGAGGCACGGCTGTGTTAGCTTTGGGCCAGGCCGTGTCGATTTCTCTCTTGGCCCAATTTGGTCCGTTTTAGGCCCGTTTCTCGTTCTTTTCATCCTTGGGTGCTTTCCTGAGTATAAAACATGAAAAGAAAGGATTAAGAGCACCTTTTTACATAAATTGGGGATAAGTCATCCAAAAACAAGCTAAATGTGGGATTAAAATATGTTATAATTACGGTTTATCAAATACCCCCACACTTAAGCTTTTGCTTGTCCTCAAGCAAAATTCTCAAATCATAATTAAAACAAACTTCCTCGATTCAAAATTTTCATCAATAATGTTTCATCATAATTCAGAAATAATTCATACATAGATAATTCAACTCAAAGAGTCCAAAAGATTCAAACGATCAAAGTCTTACATTTATAGCCTTGAAAACGTTAGGTGTTTCCCCTCACCTAAATAATTACCTCTGATTCGAAACCGACAAGAATTGACATCCTCACTAAAGATTCCCTTAAATCACTCAAAGTGTTTAAGGTTCAAAATTAAGCACTCAAAGTCGAACATGAAGAGTTAATTCCATAGGCTTGCCTGAAAATCAAATCTCCACCACTGTAAAATGAGATGATACACAAATCAAAAGGTCTTTAACAAGGTTGTAATAGGTTAAGGTTGTGGATAAAGGCTGAATTAGAAGGTTAGAATCGAGATCGAATTTGACAATTTACCTAACTAGAAAAATGAACTAATCTTAAATAATTACATCAATTGAACTTACTAATACGAGCTTTTTCTTCAAGACCTGAAATTTTCATGCATAAGCTCATCTATCATAGAACTAATAATGAATATACTTCGTTTTTTTTAGAACAAACTATTATAATAATAAGAAAGAACTTTTACAACTGAAATATAGAACATAGTTAGGAAACTTGTTAAAAATCAAATTTCGACAAAAAGGGTAGTTAAAAAGGAATGGTGATAACAAATACAAAGGGTTTTGGGTTAATATTAGTGGGTGAGTCAAAAAAGGGTTGTTAGGATCAAAGGGGTTCACTATGGGTTAATTATGAAGGTAGGCTTTTTAGTGGAGTGAGTGGGTTAGATCCTAAGTGCCTTTATCATCTCTGTATATCAAATCAAAGGTGTGGTCTTAACATGTATAATTGACGCGAGTTCTAGAATAACAAATCAATGTTGACACACTCATAATAAAAAGTGAGCATGAAAGGATGTATGCTCTAAAAGGCTCAAAATCTCACAAAAATTATGGGTATTTTGATGTCAACCTCGTAAATTTCAAAATTCAAAGTAACATTCAGATTCAGGTAGACAACCAATTTTTTTTTTTGAAAATAGACTTTATCATGCTTGATTTTCTAGTATCCTTGAAATTTAATCATCAATGCACAATTATCAATGACTTACTCCAAAACATATCAACAAAGATCATAAATCATAGGCATAATTCAGGGATTTTCAAACAATACTATTATTAACCCCCCCACACTTAAGATGTACATTGCCCTCAATATACAAAGATAGATAATAGCAAAATAATCATAAAAATCATAAGATGGGGAGAGAAGTGAAACTTCCTAAATTTTGGATGAAGTCAATGAAAAGAAATCGGATAGGATTGGAGGTGAACGTGGGGAAGCGTCTCGAACCGTTTGAAATTGAATCTTTGAAGCAGCCGGTCTGATTTTATTGTATCCTAAACTAAATCTAAATATCATAAAGAATAAGAAGAAGAAAATAAAATAAAATAAAGTAAAAAATAATAATGAAATAAAATAAAAATAAAAATAAAAATAAATAATGGAAAATGAAAGACAACTAGAAAAAGGGAGAATGAGGTTTAAATAGAGATGTAGCCCGTGTTTTGGGATTTTGAATTTTAGGCGCGTTCAGGGTGTTCGGGCACGATCGTGGGTGTGGTGGCACACCCGTGTCTTTTTTCACACGGTCATTTAATACAGGCGTGCTCCTCCCGTGTTCGATAAGTAAAAATATTGGCACGGTTGGAAGGCACAGCCGTGTTTAGCCCGTGCTTAACAAGTCAGTAACCTCGCACGGGGCGTCGGCACGGGCGTGGACTATTATCACCACCTGTGTTGGGAAAAGAAATTTTTTCTATGTCGTGCACGACTATTAGCACGCCCATGGTTCATCCCCTGGCTTCCACACGGCCACGGGCACGCCCGTGTGTAGGGCCGTGTGGCCTAGAAATATGCTCTTTTGTTAGTTTATGGTTAGGTGCTAAAAAGAAAAAGAAAAGAAAAAAATAAAAAATAAAAATAAAAATAAAAAAATGCAAAAATGGGGTTAGTGCTCGGGTTGCCTCCCGAGAAGCGCTCGTTTATAGTCTTAAGCTAGACTTTACCTCTCATTCATATGGTCATGGTGGTTTGAGGAGGTGAAAATCCTTTCTCATGCGATCACTTCGATTATGGATATATAGTTTAAGTCAAGTAATGTTTATCTCAAAAGTGTTGAATTTAGGATTGCTTACCTCGACTGTGCCGTATAGGAAGACATTAAGTGCCTCAAAAGTGATTTCTTCGTTTGTCTTGAGGTCTGAATTGGTGATTCGAGGGTCTTCCTTATTCAATAATACCTGATCTCCTACTTTGAAGTGATTCGTTGTTCCTATCAGCTCGTCTGGAGGCTCCTTTGGTTTCACTTCGTGTGGTTCCGGTTCTTCTTTAAGTTTTGTTTTCCACTCTTCTAATTTGTCGACCCTAAGGCTTCGTTCCTCATACGATTCCTCTTTGTTGGCACGAGATTTAAGATCTAGCTCAGCTAGGTGATTTCATGATGCTTCTTGTAAAGAAGGTTGAACCAAATGATTATCAATAGAATTAATGTTCGTACCTTTATTACTCGATGTCATAGCTGAGTCAAGAGCTTGAAGAGTGATTGTTTCGTCGTCTACACGAAGTGTGAGTTCACCAAATTCTTCCTCTGTGTGGTCTTTTTTTATTGCATCGGGATATGGCACACGAGGTTGGTACTCTGTAATTGCTGGTTCGTCTAGCCCTTCACTATCGTAAATGGCTTGATTTTGCTCTCTCGGGTTAGTTTCAGTATTGCTTGGCAAGCTTCCTTGTGGTAGTTTTGATATTAGCTTTGCGAGTTGTTCGACTGCATTAGTGACTTCCTTGACTGACTTAGTAAGTTCCCCGACTCGGTTCTCGTTGCTTTTGAGTGTTTTCTCAGACTCTTGGAAGCGGTTTTCTGTGGCTGCCATGAGTTTTGTCAGCATCTCCTTAAGGTGCGACTCCTCTTCCTGTTGGTAAGGTGGTTGTTGAAAGTTTGGAGGAAGTTCCGGTCTTTGGTTATTTTGATCATGCCACGAGAAATGGGGATGATACCTCCAACCTGCATTATAAGTGTTACCATAAAAATTATTTTGAAGTCTAGGATAGTTACCCATATAGTGGACTTGTTCGTTCTCCATGCCATATCCGTAGGGTGGGTACTCAGGATTCACCACACCTCCACTTGGTTCGTACTGCATAATTGGATGTACTGGGTCGAGGCTGTAGATATCGGCTGCTTTTGTTGGCTCTGTCCTCATGAATTGCCACTGATAATTATTTAGTGCCATCTCTAAAATTATCTGCCAAAAAATAAAAAAATTAGCAAAAAAAAATGAAAAATAAAAAATAATAATGAAAATAAATTGCAATAATAATAATAATAATAATAATAATGGCTAAAGTAATAAAAATTAAGCGTTCTTAATATTTTAGTTCCCTGGCAACGGCGGCAAAAACTTGATCGCTGAAATCAGAGCTTTAAAATTTATAAAAGAATGATCGAACCTGGAGACTAACTCTGATAACGATTAAAGGCAAGTGTACCTATCGAACAGTAGTATAGCTTAGGCAAGACCGGATTATCGAACCCAAAGGAACTAAAAGTACTAATACTAACTTTCTTTTTATTATTTAGCCTTAAAAACGGAGCGAAGTTACTTTTAAACTAAATTGACAACGACTAAGCTAAGGACACAAAGACAAAAAGAACGATTTGGGAAATAACTTTGAGAAAAACTCAATTGATCACGACGATACCCTCAGGAAGAATCCACCTAGACTTCACTTGTTACCTAACCCTGAATTATACGATTTCTTTACTTAGCTTGATCCGTAGGACTCCCTAACCTATATTAAACCCTCTCTCGAGGCGAATAACGTCTAACCCTAGGTTAATTAGTGGAACTCTCGTTCGCTTATAATAACCCCCTAGAATAGCAGTAAATCGATCAATGGACTCCCATATTAGGTTTCACCCTAATCCGACAAAATCTCGTAACCCTATCTCTAGGCGTTCGATCAACTCCGCTTAATTATGTTAGATTTAATCTTAGGCAGGGTCTATTCCTCCTCCACCTAAGCACATCAGATTTGGATTAAGCAACATAATTAAGAACAAACTAAGTAATTATCATAAAATTCAGAAATCAAATAACAAAATTCATCTAGGTTTCATCCCCTTCAGATATCTGAGGGGTTTAGTTCATAATGAATAAAAAGAACATCTCAAGAGAAAAGATAAAACAAAACATAAGAAAACCCTAAAACCCCCTGAAGGAATTGAAGGAGAATTCCGCCGTCTTGAGTATAACTTCGGCTTCTTGGGATGGATCAACTGGCTATCCTTGCATTATTCCCTAACTCTGACCTTTCCGGCTTGGCTCATTGGCCTAGCTTTGACGCCTTCGGCTTCTGCTGAACTTCCCCTTCAAGTTGCCCCATTGGGTGTTTATATAGACTGTGAGATGCCTTACTTGGCCCCTAAGTTTCCTAATTTAAGTAGAATTCCTACTAGGGTGTTTGAATAGGCTTTGGAATGTGTTTCTTTGCCTCCAAGTATCCTTTCCCGAATGAAATTGCTCTTTCCAGTGACAGGGACACGGCCATGGCTCACACCCGTGTGGATCGTGGCCAGGCCGTGCTCGGACTTTTAATGAGGCACGGCCGTGTTAGCTTTGGGCCAGGCCGTGTCGATTTCTCTCTTGGCCCAATTTGGTCCGTTTTAAGCCCGTTTCTCGCTCTTTTCATCCTTGGGTGCTTTCCTGAGTATAAAACATGAAAAGAAAGGATTAAGAGCACCTTTTTACATAAATTGGGGATAAGTCATCCAAAAACAAGCTAAATGTGGGATTAAAATATGTTATAATTACTGTTTATCAATAATTTCCCATTTAGTCCTCAAGCCACTAGCGCCTTTTCGTTTTGGTCCTTATTTGTTATCTATTTACAGATTTTACCTTAAATTTCGTTTTTGTCCTAATTTAGTCCAAACCTGTTTAACTTCGATTTATCTTTACAAATTTGTTGCTTATTCATTCATTTTAAACTTTTCGTATTTTATTTTTGAATTGTTTTATCATTATAATTTTTACGTATATACTGTCCTTTTAAAAAAAAAAACCTTTTTTATATACATTATTCATTTTTAAATTTTTATATACTGTTTATTTTGAAACTCTTTCTATATACATCATTATTTTTTTATTTTTTATATTAAACTATTTTTGCTTTATATATATTGTTATTTCAAATTTCTTTTTTACATATTATTTACTTTAGATTTTTTTATATGTTATTTTAAATTGTTACATATATATTATTTATTTTAAGTTGCTTCATTTTATTTTAAATTGTTTTGTATATTAATTATTTTAAAATTGTTTTATATTACTTGTTTTAAATTGCTTTTATAGTATTGATTTTAAATTTGTTTATGTTTTATTTATTTAAAATTGTCTTATTATTTATTTTAAATTGTTTTATGTCATTTATTTCATTCTTTTGATTACTAATGTTGGTTGAAGTAATGTATGTTGTGAGATTATTGCCATCGCATGTATTATAATCCATTTATTTGTATTTTCATATCATCGTCATTCACTTGCTTAATGTTTTTATTCATGTTTCATGCTCATTACCATATTGTTGCTTCATGTTGTTGTATCGTGAATTAAATCCCAACACGTTTATCCAACTTAGATCGCTTTATCGCATTTCAAACAAAATCAATGTACGCCTTTGAGTGTTACACTCGTGATTATCCAAAAGCGAAAATCTTTCAAAATAAGGCAATATTTTGCGCTTTTAAAATTCAGGAAACCGTGCCCTAACTTACGGGATATCGATTTTCTCATCAAACCTAAGTGGTCTAATATCCTTTTAGATTTCAAAATGCATGAAATTTCAATAAAAATTAAAGACAAACTTGCGCTCGGGAGTTCAAGGTATCGTGTCCTAACTTACGGGATGTGATACTCCGATATCTCGAGACGAGGAAATCTTTAGCAATCGTCTTGATTTAATTCAAGCGTTTTAAAATCAACATTAATAAAAAAGGATCGTATTTTAAATTCATTTTGAATTTTCAATTTCTGACGCTTAGACATTAATTAATCGATTAGGTACCAATTTTGGGCGTGACGAGGGTGCTAACACTTCCTCGCACGTAACCGACTCCCGAACTCGTTTTCTCGAATTTCATGGACCAAAAATCATCGTTTTAGTAAATTCAAATTTTATTAAAATGATTGAATTACGAGGAAACCAATCACATCTCATCAAAAAGGATTGGTGGGGACTCCCATTTTTATTTTCGTTTTCAAAACCCTAGTCGATCCCCGTTTTCAAAAAAATGGTTTCGATATGGGGCATCATCGGTGATTAGACGGAAATCATAGATTTAGATTTCATAAGACTCTATTTGATGGTACTGAAGAGTTTAGAGAAGCTCCAGAACAGACTATTGGATTTGAAATCTTGTTCATGTTAAAAGATATCAATTTCAGTTATAGAAAGATGAATCAACCACCCAACACGCAAACAAAGAGAAGACCGAGGGAAATGTATGTTGACCGGCAGAGTGATGATGAATTTGATGAAGAGGATGATCCTAATGAGGCGGACTTGTGAAAAAAAAAGTATTTTTTTAGTTGCCTTATTGGGAGCATCACATTTTGCGACACAATCTTGATGTCATGCATATTAAAAAGAATGTTTGCGAGAACATTATAGGGAAAATTCTGAATGTCGATAGAAAATCAAAAGACAATCTTCAGAGTCAACTTAATCTAGTTAACATGGGCATTCGGCGTGATCTTTATCCACAATTACTTTTGAATGGAAAATCTTATTTGCCGCCTTCTATTTTTGCAATGTCAAAGAAAGAAAAAGAAGTGTTCTGCACGGTGTTGAAGAATATAAAGGTCCCAGATACGTATACATCAAATATATCTCGATGTGTGAGTCTTAAAGTATCGAAAACTATATTCCCTAAAATCACATGATTATCACATCTTGATGCAAGATTTACTGCCAGTTGCTTTACGGTGCTGTATGTCAAAAAAGGTGACGTCTTGTATAATTGAATTATCCAATATAATGAAAGCTATTTGTGGCTAAGTTTTGATTGTTGAAGAACTTGAGAAAGTACAAGATCGATCCGCCTTGACTTTATGCAACTTGGAGAAGATCTTTCCACCTTGGTTCTTCACTATTATGGTGCACTTGCTAATCCATCTCCCTCATGAAGCAAAACTTGGTGGACCAGTTTTCTATCGGTGGATGTATCCTATAGAGATGTGCTAATTTATTTGTAAAGTTTTCTTTCATTCATGAATATACCTTTAGTTACAACTTTTGATAATGTTGTATATCGTGTTTAGGTTTCTATGTAAATTGAAGTCTTATTGTCGTAATAAGCGTTATCCAGAAGGATCAATTGCTGAAGGTTACTTGGCTGAGGAGTGTATGACTTTCTGCTCTAGATATTTAGAAGATGTTGAAACAAGACTGAATAGACCAAGTAGAAATGTTGGGCTCACTAATCATAACTTAGCCGAAACTTATCTATTTTGAAGTTATGAACAACCGATCGGTAAAGTTGAAATTGCACACTTAGATGATAGATCTTGGGTACAAGCACATCGATATGTTCTTTTTCACCATGATTCAATTGAACCATTACGCAAGTAAGTTTTAGAATTTGATAATATTCATCTTTTTAATTTGTTTATCTTCTAACCAAGTAATCCACTTTTTAACATAGTGAGTACAAACAAGTCTTGAGATCTCGTTTACGCTTCCGAAGATTACAACATCGAGAGATTCATAAGTTATTTACAGAATCTTTTCATGAATGGTTAGGGCAAACGGTATGCAATTGAAGCTTTCATTGACAAATAATAATGTTTTCGTATAACATTTATAATTAATCAATTTACTTTTGATTCAATAGGTTTGGAGTGGAAATGACATCAATGACGAAGTTAAATGGCTTTCCCAAGGTCTGAATAGAGTTGTAAAAAGATATATTGCCTTCCTCATTAATGGATTCAAGTTTCATACAAAATCTCGCGAAAGATTGTGGAGGACTCAAAGTTGTGGAATAGTTGTTAATTCTTCAATTACAAGTAATGCTAGTGCTAGGGACAATAATCCTGTTGAGGGAAATGTGGAGTATTAAGGACTTCTTACGAATATTATTGAGTTGGATTACTATGGCAAATGGAAGGTTGTCTTATTTCGATGTGATTGGGCTGATGTTAATACTGCTCGCGGAATTGAAAAAAGATCAATTTGGTTTTACAATGGTGAACTTCTCTCGATAAATTCACACTGGACAACAATTGATAGACGAGCCTTATGTATTTTCTTCTTAAGTCAAACAAGTTTTTTACTCGAAAGATCCAATTGATGAGGGTTGGCACGTTGTACTCCGTAACACCCCTAGAGACTTGTTTGACATGGGAAATGGAAGTAGAGATGACATCAACGAAAGATCAGAAACTTTGTCTTTTCCAGAACAAAACTTAAATGAAACTATCCTTAGTAATAGTACACAATTTCAAAGGGTTCGCCAAGATGTGGATGAAGATATTTACGAATCATGATATAGTAAGATTTTACGATTTTTTAATTATATGTAATATTATAATTTAAATCTTGATCTTGTTAAATATTTCAACTATTTTATGTACTATTATTGTTGTAATTAGTTACTAATATTTCAACTGTTTTATGTATTTGATGGGCATCAAAACCACCAAAAATAATTCCTACAAAAATAACTCTAAATAGTAGTAAAGAGTGGTAGTAAAGTTGCGTCCACAGGGATTGGATGTTATAATCAACTTCTGCGTTTAACTTGTGAACAGAACGTTTGTTGTGTTGAAAGTTATGGCAAAAGTCGTGCCTACAACTCCAAATAGACCTGCAAAAAAAAAAACAAAAAAATCAGGGAGTTTTGAAAATGTTTAGAAAGTAAATAGTCGAATCAACGTAAGTAAACTATTAATTAATATTAGAAATAAATTTAAATCGGGAAATAAATTCAGATTTTTTTTAAACAGAGATAATTAAGCCTTAGCCCTAGACTCGGTGGATTCCGGATTTTCGATTCGATCCTTGAAAATTAATTTTATCCTTCAAACGATAAGCTGGTTATAGTAGTTAAGAATGTCCTAACCACCAATTCTTCCTCTTGTAGCTGGTCTCGATACGACATGCAAACCAACCCTTACCGATTATCTAATCGAGATACACGTATTCCCGAATCAAGATTTCGGCAGCCTTTGGCTTTGAAGAACCCAACTCGAATTAACGACCTCAACCGCGTGGGTCGTTTAAACCCGATCACTTTTTCCTTGATTTGTTCTCGGAGATCCGAAAACAACATGATCGACTCGTTTCTCCAATTGTCAGTAAACACGACTCCAACCCAACGTGCACTTTTTGACTTGAAATCGAGTTAACTTTAAGGGATGAGTTGTCAATCCCGATACTTAGGAAAAATGTGAATACCTATTGGAAGGATTTTTAGCACGAATACGTATCTCACGATTCTCGATTAGAAAGAACACCGGCCTAAAGCTAAGATGGAATCTAGTGAAGCATGGATTTAATCATGCTTTGTAGGTTATGAAAGGTGATTTGATGATAATTGAGGAAATTGAGAAAGGCAAGGACTTGAAAGGCAATTAAACAAATTTTGAAAGAACAAAGAAATGAAAATGGAAGTATCAAAATGCTAATCACGCCCAAATTTGGAAGAAAAAGGATAATTCTATTTAATTCCAAAATGGAAATCAAATGTAAAATGTAATGTTCTTCCTAAGTACATTAAGGCCCTATTTATATACATGGAATTTACTAATTTTGGCCTTAACTACTTTAACATAAAATTAAATAAAAAATAAAATAAGATTTTTTTTATATTTTTGGCTTTTACAAAGTTAAAAAATCTGATGAGTTCTTGGCTTTCTCCATATTTTTTATTTGGCCTCATTTCATTGATTGTGTTTCAATTTGGTCCTTTTCTGCTCGTTTTTGTCTCTTAGCGTCCCAATTACATCCCTGACAAGATTAAAACATAAAAGCTCTAATTTAGCATGGATCAATTCAGAAATAAACTGAATTAAACACAAAATGTCATGCAAATTAACATGTTATCAGTATTGCAGATAAAATGCCTAGAAGAAGATTGCGAGATCTAAGTATTATTCAAAATCCTCCAAATTCGGAAGAAACAAATAGTGAACAACAGACTGCTACTGGATTTTCGAATGTTCCGAATACAGCTGACGAACCTGTAGAAATTCAAAGTAATGTTAACTTTAATTTACATGCATGTTGACTTTTATTATTGATTTTTGTTTCAAATTCTTATATTATCATATACCATTTTTTTAGCTGAAAGTGGTGGGAGGCGCAAAACTCGAGGACTTACGCTATTAAAAGATTTATACGAGCTAAATTTTGTTGAGCGTGTGAAGGTAGTTAGAAACAGTCATGGTCAGCTTGTTGGATCAAAAGCTGGACTTTTAGCAGGATACTTAGGCATTATAGCACAAAATGCCAATCTGTTGCCTATCAACTACGAGTCATGGCATCATATGCTTGATAGTAACAAAAATCAAGCTCTCGATAATATTAAGGTAATAACATGAATGTGATTTATAATACTTTGGTTTAAGTTTCATTTATATTTACTTTCTAAACTTGTGTTATTTGCAGGAGAGATTTGCTTTAAAGGTCTCAGATAATTATGTGAAGAAGGCATTAGGAAAGAAATGGAGAGACCATAAAAGTATTTTAAAGAAGGAATATTTTAAGAAAAATATAAGCTTCGAAGAGGAATTGCAAAATGTCCCGCCGGGAATGCTGAGGTACCAATGGGAAGATACAGTTAGATTTTGAAATTCAAAGAAAGGAGAGGTATTACGTACTTCCAAACTCTTATAATTATTTTAGTTTATAGTATTTACTATATACGTAATAATAATTTCATAATGTAGAATTGTGAGCGAGTTGGAACTACAAGTAGGCTAAAACAAAAATTCTCGCACACAGCTGGGTCGAAAAGTTTTGCTTGTCTAGCTGATGACGAGGTATTTTGAATTTATTAACTGTCGTCTGGTCAAAAAGTTGGACGCCTTCAGCTTTTTGACATTAGACATAGAAAGAAAGGTGGATCTCTTATGACTACTGAAGTTGTAAAAATTATGGTATATTTACTTAATAAAATTTGAATTATTTTAAATATTTATCATGTTTAATTATAATGGTTTAATTCGTCGTTTGTAATGCAAATAATGCCAAGTTATGTTGCATTTTTTTTTATATTATAAATTTCATTTCTAACTCTTTGATTGATGTATTAGGAGAAACTAAAGGATAAAAAGGCGGAGTATGAAGCGGTCGCTTAAAGTGATAGTTTTGTTAATCTTGACGACATTGATAACTGAATTATTACTGAAGTTTTGGGTCCTGAAAGGTATGGTCGGGTTCAATTTCAAGGATCTTTTGTTAACCTAACCCAATATTTTGGATCCAGCTCGCAACAATACATGCTTTCGAGGAATCAGGCTCAAGCTGAAGTTCAGATGTTAAGAGACCAGATGATTCAGATGCAAGCGAGCATAGTTGAGCAAATTGCTCAACTTAAAGCGGAGGCAGCATCGAGAGAAGTAGAGGCTCAAAGAAAATATGATGAACTCTGGCTACAACTTAAAGCGGAGGTAGCAGCGAGGGAAGTAGAGGCAACAAGAAAATATGACGAACTCCAACTACAGCTTCAGATTATGATAAAGATGTTTCAGCAGTCGCAGAATCCACCATCTTAGACTTTTGTTTTCTTATTGTGACAATATTCTAACAATATAACTTTTGAATATAATATATTTTATTATTTCATTTATTAATTTAGATCATATAAATATTTCTTTCGTAATAGTATCATTTAGATTTGAAGTTTTTGGTTGGATTTGATGTTACAGGAAATTATGTTAACAATTCGGATTCTATATGAATGAAAATGGGTTGGTAAAATCTGCTAAAGTTAGTGACGTTTTCACACAAACGCCGCCAAAGAACATGAATTTTAGCGGCGCTTTTACTAAAAACGCCACTAAAAGTCATGTTCTTTCTATAGCGACGTTTGTGGGAAAAACGCCGCTAAATGTCATATTCTATAGTGGCGTTCTTCAACATAAACGCCGCAAAATTTAGCGGCGTTATCTATAGTGGCTTTTTTGCAACGCTTATAAAAACGCTGTAAATTATTTTAGCGGCAGTTAATGGACCAAAAAAACTCTGCTAAAAACCTGTTTTGCTGTAGTGTTTGCACCAAAATATAATGTTACTTTAGATATTTATTTACGGTATTATAAGGTTAGAAATTATAGAAATTGTAATTTATTAGATATATATTGTAATTTTTTATGTCATATTTTGGTAGTACAAATTGTAATTACATAGGTACATAATTTATATTTTTTAAAAAATAATTACTATAATAAATAAATAATATGATAAAAATAATTTTGAAACAAGTAACAAAAAGTAAAATCAAATCATCATGTGTATTATAATCACAAAAATTATTAGTGATGTTGTTAAGATGAGAAATATCTTTTAAGAACAATAAATGTATTTTTAACTATATTTCTATGCCTTGGAGTCTCAAATTAAAGAGTTCGCAAGTTATCTATGGCGCTTGTGTTTGATACCATTTGATAAATGGTATCATACCCCACGATATGATGCAATAAAATTTTTTCTATTTGTATAATTAGTATCATCCTTAAATTATTTAGACTCACAACTCAAATAATATATAGCTTTAATTATAAAACTTTAGAGAAAGACTTATACTAGGTTATATCCCTTTTTATAATATGTAAATTAAATAAAAATAATATAAAAATGATAATATATAACCTTTAAAAAAATTATAAATTGTCCAAAATTTTCATAATACTTCTTATAAATAATATTTTTTCCACAACTTTAAAAAGTTATTTTTTATTTTTTATGAATAAGTATATTATTTTTATAATACATAACATGGACACATAATAAATTGTGTCCATATTTCTTGGCCATAATTTTTTTATAAGTAAATATATTATAACACTTTTATAACATGTAAACTTTTTTGTTATAGCTTTATAAATTTGTTAGAATTTAAATAATATATTTTTTGTTATAACTTTATAGAATATATGAATTAGTTTTATAATATTTTTTAAGAATTTATAATATAAGAATTTTTTTTCCATAATCAACTCAAACATTCATGCATTTTCATGCTTATAATATAATTTTTTTTATAATTTGTATAAATAAATTAAATTTGGATTTGAATGTAATTACCTGTGTAATTACTCCAATTCTCACCCTTCCCTTAAGAATTGAAATGTGTAATTAGGTGCTCTAATTACACCCAATTCAATGGGATCATCAATTACAATGGTTACCCAAATATGCCACCATTATGTAATTACAAGCAATTACATCCAAATTCAATTATTAGGCGGCTTTCCACTTTAATAATTTTTATATTCTCTCCTTTTGGTAAGATGATATTTCAAAGGTCAAATTATGCTATTAAACCTTGTAATTTCAATAAGTTGTGGATTTAGTACATGTACTTTAATGTATTCATTTTCAATCCCTATACTTTTAGAATTTTAAAATTTTAGTCTTGACCAAATGGCAACTATTAGATCCATTAAGTTAAGTTCTGTTATTTTCAAAATTTGATTCATCAAACATATTATCGCACATTTAATGTCATGCCAACTTTTCATCTCTACTTATTACTTACACACACACACAAAAAAAAAACTAGTTAATAGATTTAACGAGTGTTATTTACATTAAGAGTAAAATTTGGAAATCTAAAAAAGATAGCGACTAAAAAAGATTCAATTGGAAAACATAGATTAAATATTTAACTTTTGTTAGGATTTGATAATCTGTTTTAGGTTGTCTGAATAATAAATCTTGTTTCTTTAGGGATATTTATTTGTTTGATTTATTTAAAGTTGTTGAGTCATGGATTCTTTTTCTTTCTCTTTTCAGTTGTGATGTATGACTATAAAAAGCCATTTTCTCCTTCAATAATAGATATTCAATTTTTTTTTCAAAATTCTCTTTACCTTACATTTGGTATCAGAGCTTTCTCACGGGACCTAATTGATTTAGAAGCAGCAACTCTCTATGTGATATTTTAGGAGATTGAAGATGAAAACAGAAAGTTTATTTGTGCAACCTACTATTCCAAAATTTGATGGACACTATGATCACTGGGAAATGCTTATGGAAAACTTTCTGCGATTAAAGGAATATTGTATCATAGTGAAAAATGGGGTACCTACAGCAGCAAAATGTAGAGCACTAACAGAGGTAGAGAAGAAACAGGTTGAAGATCAGAAGTTGAAAGATTTGAAGGCAAAGAACTATCTATTTCGAGCATTAGATCGTTCAATCCTTGAGACAATCCTAAATAAGGATACATCCAAAAGTATATAGGATTCTATGAAACAGAAATTTCAAGGTGCAACAAGAGTAAAACATGCACACCTATAGGTTCTGCGAAAGGAATTTGAGATTCTTGAAATGAAGGCTAGTGAATCTGACGATGAATATTTTGCTCGAACTCTCACAATAGTCAACAAGATGAAAAAGAATGGTGAGAATAAGACAAATGCTGAAGTGATCTAAAAAATTCTGAGATCAATGACTTCCAAGTTTAGCTATGTTATTTGTTCCATTGAGAAATCTAGAGACACAAGAGTCTTGACTATTGATGAATTACATAGTAGCTTGTTGGTGCATAAGCAACGCAACAACATGAGTTCTTTAGCTAAAGAAGCACATGCGTTGAAGATTTCTTCTGGGGAACTGTTTGGTTTAGGAGGTCGAGGTTGAGGGGGTTTCCAGAGGAAGAGGAAAGGGGAGAGGCAGACAGAGTCTTGATAAAGCCACTATGGAATGCTATAAATGTCACAAATTAGGACATTTTCAATGGGAATGCTCGAGCAAAGAGGCAAACTAAGCAGAAACTTAGGAAGAAATACTGTTGATGGCATTTTTGGATGCAAATGATGTTAATAAAGAGGATACATGGTTCCTTGATTCGGGATGCAGCAATCACATGTGTGGAAAAAAGGAATATTTTGTCAGTTATGATGAAAATTATAAAGATGCGATGAAGTTAGGCAACAACACAAGCTTGGTTATAACATGAAAGGGCAATGTAAGATTACTAGTGGATGGAATGATGCAGATCATCACATGAGTTTTTTATGTGCCAGGATTGAAGAATAATTTGCTAAGTGTGGGGTAGTTGCAAGAGAAGGGGCTTTCTGTTCTATTTCAACATGATAGATGTAGGGTATATAACTTTGAGAAAAAGGGTTGATCATGGATACAAAGATGACTACAAATCGAATGTTCAAGCTACATGTTATTACTGCACTACTTGCTTATTTTAGCACAACCACAGAAGAAAAGGTTCAGCAGCTCTGGCATTGCAGATATGGGCACTTGAGTTATAAAGGTCTGAAAACATTTCAACATAAGAAGATGGTCAATGGCTTACTGGAACTCAAGTCTTCATCAGAGCTTTGCAAGGAATGTATGGTGAGAAAGCATCATAGATCATCATTTCCAAAGAAAAACGCTTGAAAGGCGGTGCAAATTCTTCAGTTAATTCATGCTGATATTTGTGGAACAGTCAAACCTGTTTCAAATAGTGGAAAAAGGTACCTGATTACTTTTATTGATGACTTTAGTAGAAAAAATGAGTTTATTTTCTAACAGAAAAATCAAAGGCTTTTGTTATTTTTTAAAATTTTAAAGTTCATGTTGAAAAAGAATCAAATTCAGTTATCAAATGTTTGCGAACAGCTCATGGAGGAGAATTTACATCACATGAATGCACAAAATTTTGTAAAAATAATGACATTCATAGACAACTGACAATTGCATATACGCCGTAGCAAAATGGAGTAGCGAAACACAAGAACAGAACCATTATGAATATGGTACGCAACATGCTTTCCGCAAAAAAAAAAAAAAGATTTTGAAAACCTTCTGGCTTGAAGTAGTCAATTGGATAATACATGTTCTGAATCGAAACCCAACTTTTTCTGTCAAAGATCAGATACCAGAAGAAGCATGGATTGGAGTCAAACCCTCAGTTGAGTATTTTTGTGTTTTTGGTTGCATTTCTCATGTTCATGTGTCTGATTTTAAAAGAACCATATTAGACGATAAAAACATGATGTGTGTTTTATTGGGGGTTAGTGAGGAGTTAAAAGCTTATAGACTTTACAATCCAAACTCAAAAAAAATTATAATAAATAGGGATGTTGTATTCAAAGAAGATAATGCATGGGATTGGGATGAAAAGTATGAAAACACTGTTGTGTGTGACTTAGAATGGGGAGAGCAAGAAAATGCAGCAATTGGAATTAATGAGACTGAAGAGGAAGGTGAACCTAAAGTTGATGCAAACATTGGGAGTCCTTCATTTGATTTTTCTACTGGAGATGATGCTTTTAGTACAAATGGAAAGAGAAACAGGGCACCACCGACTTGGATAAGAGATTATGAGACTGAAGAAGGGCTTTTTGAAGAAGACAATGAAGCTTATTTGGTGATGTTTACATTCGATGATCTTGTTCAATTTGAAGAAGCTGTTAAAAGTAAAAAATTGAAGAGAGCAATGAATACAAAAATGGAATCAATATAGAAAATAATACATGGGAACTGACAGAATTACCAAAGGGAGCAAAGAAGATAGGAGTAAAGTGGGTTTATAAAACCAAATTTAATGAGATTGGAGAGGTGGATAAATACAAGGCTAGAGTTGTTGTGAAGGGGTATTTGCAATGGTATGTAGTAGATTATACTGAAGCATTTGCCAATGTTGCTTGTATGGAAACAATTCGACTGGTTGTAACATTTGTAGCTCAAAGAAGTTGGGCTATCTACCAACTAGATGTGAAATCAGCGTTTTTGCATGGTGAATTAACTAAAAATATTTTTGTGGAGTAGCCAAGTGGTTATGTTCAGTTGGGAAATGAGGGAAATGTGTGTAAACTACAAAAAAAAAAAAAAACACTTTATGGACTTAAGCAAGCTCCATGTGCTTGGTATAGTCGAATAGATGCTTACTTCATGAAGGAAGGATTTGAAAAATGTGATTATGAACATACCTTGCTCATAAAAAGGCAAGACATGAAAATGGTAATTGTTAGTTTGTATGTTGATGATCTCATTGTTTTTGGTAATGATGAGCAGATGATAATTGAGTTCAAAAATTCTATGAAGAATGAATTTGACATGATAGATCTTAGGAGGACGAGGTATTTTCTTGGTATCGAAGTGTTGCAAAAATTTGATGGCATTTTTATCAATTAAAATAAGTATGCATCAGAGGTGCTAAAACGTTTTAGAATGGATAAGAGTAATCATGTTCAGGTTCCACTAGTTTCTGGATTTAAGCTTTCAAAGGATAAAGATAGAGTCAAAGTGGATAAGACTTATTACAAGCAAGTTATTGGTAGTCTTATGTATTTTACTGCAACACAGCCGAACATGATGTTTGTGGTGAGTCTTGCTAGTAGATACATGGAAAAACCTACTAAGCTAAATTTGCATGTGGTGAAACGAGCTTTGAGATACTTGAAGGGTACCACTAAGTTTGGAATCTTCTATAAGAAGGGAGGAGAAGATGAACTTGTTGCTTACATTGATAGCGACTATGCTGGAGATATAGAAAATAGAAAGAGTACCTCTGGTTATGTGTTTTTATTAAGATTAGGAGCAATTTCATTGTAACAGCCCGGTTTAGACCCTAGTCAGAACAGTGGTTTCGAGACCACAAATTCGAGGTTGTAAAAATATTTTAATATTATTTTCTGTGTTCACAGTAGGTGAATTAGCCTGTGTGAAATTTCTGTGTGAAGATTTTATTGATTGTATTCTTAATTAGCAAAAAAGGACTTAATCGCATAAAGTGTAAAATGTTGTGTGCTGATTGATAAGTGCTTAATTGTTGTTGTCTTTATAATTTGGAGGAGTTATATTGCAATTAACCCATTTTATGGTTAGTGGAAGATGATAGCATGGCATTGGTTGTTATTATTAATATTCATTAAGGGCAAATTGGTAAAATGTCTAATAAGGTAATAATAAATAAAACAAAAACATGAAATTAGGTGAGTGTTCATCTTCCATCCACCGAAATTAGAAAAGAAAGGAGGGTTTATGAGCTTTGAAGGTTTCAGCAAGCTTAGGCTCAAATTGGTATGTGTTTTCAACTCGGTTTTCGACGATTTCTACGTTTTTGTGATTGTTGCTTTGTGCTCTAGCTAACCCATGCTTTAATTTTAGAATTTGATGGTGATTTTGAGATATGCCATTGATGAATGCGTGAGCTTTTTGATAGTTGATGATGAAATATGAAAGCTTGGTGTTGGATTAACATGTTTTGTCTTTGAATTTTCGGTGAAATTGTGTAATTTGGGCTAAATTGTGAAAAGTGTAAATTGAAGGACTAAAATGTAAAATAAATGAAATGTGTGGGCTTGTATTAGAATGGGAAGAATTCGCCTAAGCTTGTGTGAGTAGAAATTTGGTGTATTTTGTGATTTTGTGAATTAGGGACTAAAGTGTCGAAATGTGAAAACGTGAGGGCTATTTTGAAAAATGCCCTAAATATGTGTGTTTGGGTTAAATTGAATGGATTGGTGATTGAATGAGTTAAATTTGAATGTGTATAGACCAAGAAAGGAGAGGTTTGGATCGAGATCGAGGCAAAGACAAAGTGCTAGATTAATCGACCGTTTCGGTATTTCGACGTTCAAGGTACGTCGTATATAATACTGGTTGTTAAATTATGTCTATGTAATGTGAATTGAATGAAATTATATATAACTAAGAGATTAGAAATGCTATGTGCGGAATTGAATTAGATGGCCCTAAGTGTGCGAAATTAGAAATGGGACAGAGATGATTAGCATTGTGTGTGCGAAAAGATAGAAGCTTCGGCTTATTGATTTGGCAATATGTGTACGATATCGATATAGTTCGGTTTAACTTATAGGCACTAAGTGTACGGTGACGATTAAGTTTCGGTTATGAAACTAGCACTAAGTGTGTGAATAAATCAAAGGAATAACAAAGGTTGAACGAGAGGTAATATCGAGCAATTGAGTAGCATGAATGGCGAGTAACTATGTGTTGATCAAGGTACGTTTGAACCTATGTGGTTGATGTAGCCTTAAAAGTTGAATGAATAGATACTTAAGCATATGGTTGAGATTGATGATGAGCCTAATTGTGCATTTATCTATGTGATGGTTTAATTATGTATTAATGTGGTATTATTGAGTAATATGTATTATATTACGAACTTACTAAGCTTTGAAAGCTTACTGTGTGATTTGTTCCTCTGTTTTACAGTGTCAGTAAAACTAGCTCAGATCCGGGGATCGTCAGCCTCTATATCACACTATCGGCAATCTATTTTGGTACTCTTGAAGATGTGTATATTTGAATATGGCATGTATAGGCTAGTTGTTTTGAAACTTGTTTGAGATGTGTAAATAGCCATGTGATGTGGCTAGATAAATGTTGGTAATATGCATGAATGATTATGGTATATGAAGTATGTTTTGGTATGGCTTGATGGCAATGAAATAGTATTAAGAATGGTAAATTTATTGATGGATTGATGCTATAGTGATTTAGTGAAATTGTGGGTGAATCATGTTTGGTTTTACATGTGAAATGGTTGAGCTATTTAGCATATAAGATGGTATGCTAGAAATGAGATTGAATTGGGTTGATATGATGAACATTTTGATGTGTTTTTGATTTTTTTTTGATACATGGAAAGATGCTTAATTGTGCTTGTAGGGATGACCCTTGTGTAGGTGGCAAATTGGCATTGAAAATGGCCTATATTTGCCCACACAGTTGGGCACACAGGCGTGTGGCTCGATCGTGTCCCTAGTGGTTGAAATTCAAAACAAGTCAGGATCGGCCACGGGCTAGACATACGGGCATGTGACTGGCTGTGTGGTGAAATACGGGCATGTCCACGGTCGTGTGGACAAGTCAGTATGTATGCCCTGTTTTGACACGGTTTAGAGACACGAGCGTGTCGAGGCCGTGGGAGGCACACGGCCTACCCACATGGGCGTGTGACCTCTGTAGTTTTGAAAAAGGTTTAAATTTCTGAGAATTTTCGTAAGTATTCGGTTTGGTCCCGACCTCTTTCTAACAAGTGTTTAAGGTCTCGTAGACCTCGATAAGGGACTATATGTTCGTATTTGCATATGATTGATTGGTGATTGAATTTGTGTTGTTTAAATGGATGTGAAATGTTCGGAAATGTTTAGTAACACCTCTTAACCCTGTTCCGACGACGGTTTCGGGTTAGGGGTGTTACATTCATGGTTTTCTACAAAGCAACCAGTAGCTTAGTTTGTCCAACAAAGAAGCTGAATTTATTGCTGTAACATCATGTGCATGTCAAGTAGTATGATTACAAAGGATGTTGGCGAAATTGGACAAGAATCATGAGAAATTGATCACTTTTTTTTTGTGATAACAGCTCAACAATCAAGCTCTCCAAAAACCCAGTAATGCATGGTCGCATCAAACAAGTTGGTATGTGTTTTCATTTCCTTCGAGAGCTGATAAAGATTGACAACATTAAATTGGTGCATTGTAATTCACAGGATCAGCTAGCAGATGTGATGACCAAACCTCTTAAGCTGGATCAATTTTGTAAGTTGAGAAGATTCTTGGGTGTCTGTGCAGAAGCTGACATAAACTAAATGCTTAGAGCATTTTTAGTTTAAGGGAGGAATTATTAGGATCTGATAGTCTATTTTAGGTTGTTTGGATAATAAATCCCATTTTTTTAAGGATATTTATTTGTTTGATTTATTCAAAGTTGTTGAGTCATGGACTTTTTTCTTTCTTTTTTCAGTTGTGATGTCCGACTATAAAAAGCCATTTTCTCCTTTAATAATAGATATTCAATTCTTTTCAAAATTCTTTTTACCTTACAACTTTATGCATAATACATGACTAATAGTAGAATTTAACCAAACAAATTGAACAAGTACTATTTGGTCAAGACTAAATTTTTAAAATTTAAAATGTATATAAACTAAAATTGATCAAATTAAAATACAGATACTAAATCCATAATTGATACAAATATATCAACAGAATTTAAACTATTTTAGATAATTTCATTTGAAAGTTGGATTGATAGGATAAACAACAAGAAGCAAAATCCCTAACTCATGCAAAGCAAAACAAAAGTTCATCAAAAGAACAACAACAAAAACCAAGCCAAACCCCCCAACCATCAATAGGCATACCACAGATAAGTTTGGGTAAGCTGCATCATTATTCATTTAATTATGCGTAATTTTATTTTTGTTTTGATGATGTAATTTTATAAAGTTATAATTGGGTAACCCAATTATTCACGATTATGTTTTTTTATTGTCCAGTCATTAAATGACTAACAAAATAATAATGTGGTTGTTTTTAATTGATGTAGTAATAAATTTAACTTTCAATGTTTATATATTATGTTAATTTGGTCTTAAATTCAAAAAAAAAAAAAAAACTTAATCTTTAACATTTACGCATTGAGCCAATTTAATCATGATTTAAAAAAATAAAAAATTATTTAAAAAATACATAAAAATTTAAAACTAGAAAGTTACCAATTTCCTCTTTTAATGAAAGCAAAAGAGTCTAAAAACTCGTTAGTAAACATATTAGAAAATCAATGATATCTTAATGAAAAGTGCACCAAATTGAATTCTTATTGCAAAAATTAAAATTTAATTAGGTTCTTTCGTTGATGGTTTTTACCATTGACTTGTTTGGTCATTAACGAATATTGACGTAGTTGACAAACGTGACGAGAAACTAACACTTGACATGCCACATCAACATATATGTTTAAAAATAAAAAAAAATTATTAAAAAATAAATATTTATCTTCATAGTGAATATGAACAAATGACTGTCCAAATTCATTTTGAATATGGTTTTAAATTATAAAATATTATTAGAAAATTGTAAAATAATTAAAAACGGTAAACAAATAAAGAGGTTATTAAAAATTATAAAAATACTAGAAAAAGAAATTACTAAAAATATGCTTCTAGAATGAATGTCTAGGTTTATTTTGAAGTTGGTTTTGAATATTTTAAATATTTATTAAAAAAATTATAAAAAATTATAAAAAAATTAAAAAGAATAAGAAAAATACTAATTATTGAAAAGTAGCATATAAAAAGTATTGCATTTGTAGCTCTGAATATATTGTTTAAAAACTTAATTTGTTGTTTAGTTCTCGGATAGAAGCCCCTGGAAGCTAACTTTGTGAAAATATGCAGCCCTCCAAAATATATAAATCATTTGCGGTAAAATTTAAGATTTAATATTTATATTTGAAAAATTTGTAATAATTTATTTCTATAATGTACGCTTATACTTATTAAGGTTTATAACAATTCGTTTTCAAAATTGATATGATTATGTGAATGTATTGATGACAATTTTTTAAGAAAAATATTAACAAAAGAACCATGATTGAATTAAATGTTTTAAATAAAAAATAGAAAAAAAAAAGACTAAATCTTATATTTTATTCAACATATATTTTTTTACCATTTTAAATAATTTTATAAATTTTAAAGATTTTAAAAAATACGTCCAAAATGAACTTAGACAAATAGATGTTTAAATTCATTTGAACTTGGACAATTAATTTATCCAAAGTTTTTTTTTTTTATTTCAGACTAGATTTTTAGCAATTCCTTTTTAATTTTTTTTTAAAATTTTAATATTTATGTATAATTACTTATCATTTTAATATTTTTGTAATATTTGAAATTATGTTTAAAATGAACATGAATTTATTTTGGAAGTAAATGTTTTAATAACTTTACATATGTTGGCGTGGCATATTAACATAATTATTCATGTGACATGTCACATGTCAATTTTTCATCGTTTTTATCTATCACATCAATGTCTATTAACAGTTAAACCAATCAACTAAGGAAACTATTAATAAAAGAGCTGATTTAGATATATGAAACATTGACTTTTATTTTCTTCCTTATTAATTTTATAATAATTACAAATTATTATCATATTTTTTCAAACTTCATATTTTACTTGGTGTTGCATCGTATAAAACCTTTACCACATTATTCCCTCAAAGATTGTCCATGGCTATGATGACTGCAGAGATTTAAAACATTATGGACGCCCCTAAAATTCTCTTATGTTTTTGACATCTACGTCTCTAAAGAATTGAATATATACTCGCATCAAACTTTATTCTCTTTTCTCCAAAGGGTCTTCCAATGGTGGTTTGCTCATTCCATCCATTTGTAAATTTCAGATATAACACCATCCATTAGGTCTTAACATAAAATCCATTAAACAAAATGAACATTGTACATCATCATCAGAAAAGAAAACACCATCCAATACAATACCATAAACTGTTGTAACAGAGTTCGTATACTTCTACCCGAAGCATACAATGAACCGAACCATATATATTTGTTCCGAAAGCATGCTCCAAAGCAATCTAGAAATATCGAAGACGAGCCAATTCCAAATCACAACCAAGACAAGATATAATATTGAACCACGAAAATCCTCCGCAACGAGACATATTGAAAGACACATGTATCCAGGGAAAAAGGTTATTATTCCCCCTTAATTCTGTTCATAGTATGAGGGGAAAAAGGTATCAACCTACGTGAAGAAAGCTAATACAAACAAATGAATCATAAAGACCTTCTAGTCCGCCATTTTAGCCAAGCGATGGACAGTACTTCTTGCAATTCTATTACCAGGATCAATCTTCAGAACGGTTCTCAGATCTTCTGCCCCAAGCTTGTATTTCTCCATGCTTTCGTACAAGAGTGAACGCTGTACGAGGACAGACACATTGCTCTCATCGTGCTCTAACACCTAAATAGGAAAATGGAGAACATAACTTCATCAGTCTACATTGATTTCAATTGATGTGATCGATATGAATACAACCAAC
The DNA here is from genome assembly GCA_005393395.2 of Gossypium australe. NCBI lineage: Eukaryota > Viridiplantae > Streptophyta > Magnoliopsida > Malvales > Malvaceae > Gossypium > Gossypium australe. The sequence continues at coordinate 114,077,198 of CM016623.1, read as the reverse complement.
ACAATACTCTGCCATGAGTAAAATATCAGAGGATCAAACCTCGATTACTAGGACCAAACTACGAGAATGCAGTACAGTTTTATTCATACTAACAAGGAACTAATATAATCTAACAGTTTTTAGAATTTTATACCTTTGAACAGTCAGCTACAGCCTTCTTATACTCCCCAACTTCTTTATAGCATGAAGCCCTACATGATAAAACCTCCATGGTGCCAGGCTTATCGTTTGTCTTTTCAAGAAGAACCACTGCCCATGACAGCCACTTAATGGCATCAGCATACTGCCCTTGCTTCTGGTTGTCAATACCCTTGCTCTTCGCAGAAGATGCAGTGACGCCAGCCGGGGGAGGAGGAAGCCCTTCAAGCTCTGTTGTTGAGCCACCATCGTTTCCTCCTCCTGCTCCTCCAAACTCAGAATCCAATCCCCAATCATCAACTTCAGAAAATTGCTGCCCTCCACCTCCACCAGATGCTTGAGCAGAACCTCCAGAAGCTGAAGTTGACGAGAAGAACATATCGAGAGGATCACCGCCCGAGCTTTGAACAGATGGTTGACTTTGAGATCCAACATTCTTTGCAGGCATCCCAAAATCATCCATATTCAAACCAGAATCCTTCTTATTCGAAGTTGAACCAAAACCGCTAGAAGGAAACGCCATTGTGCTTGGTTTTGAAGCATTCTGAAAATCCCCAAATGCACTGAAACCGCTAGAAGGAAATGCAGTTGTGCTCGGTTTTGAAGCATTCTGAAAATCCCCAAATGCATCGTGTGCAACATTTGCCTTATTTCCTTTATTACTTCCTGAATTAAGGGTCCCTGATGGTTTTGATGAAAAATCAACCAAAGAACCAAAAGGATCCTTAGAACCAATCCCACTTTTACCTCCACCTGCTGCTCCTCCAGCCATACTTTTCATGGAAGCTCCCCCAAGATTCTGGTTCTTACTATTGTTAATATTGACATTAATATTACTACTACCACCAATACCATTGCTATTATTATTATATCCACTAGAATTTCCCCAATTTCCACTACTTTTGGGCAATGAATCAGCCAAATTCCCCATTGAATATGTGTTTTTACTCGAAGAATTAGGAGTTGGATTTGCATTTTTCAAAGGAACATTAGAATTACTATTACTCTTTCCCTGTCCCAAAGCAGAGCTAACCAAATCTCCAAACAAATTAGGGTTCTTGTTAACAATTCCAATCCCAGAGCTGTTACCCCCCGAAGAGGACCAGCTCTTCCCAAAGATGTCTCCCACCATGGAAGTGGGACCCGATATCGCGGCTTGGCTGGCCTGATTCGGGGCGGGCTGATGGGTCCACGACGGTTTGTTGGGTTGCCATGCGGGCTTCGATGGTGCAGATGTTGCTGATGAATAAGATGAAAAGGAAGAAGTGGTTTTGTTCTTTTGGTCATTGAGCGATTTGGGTCGGCCCGATCCGAGGCCGAGATCGAAATCGAAGGATTTTAGCGAACCAGATGAACCTTTCCCATAATTGGAGCTCATGGTTTTCGCAAAATGCGAGGATCTAAGCAGAGGTTAAATTGATGGGATCAGATTTGATCAAAGAACGTACCTTTCTAGAGACGAGATCTTGTTCTCAGGCGTCGGTGGAGAGCGAGAGAGTTGAGCTCCGGTATTGAATTTGATGTCGGACAAGACAGCAGAGCAGAGCAGGCGTCGGATCTGAAATCTAATGTTTGCACGTAACAGGGGGGAAGTAAATAAATGAAAAAAACAGGGAACGATATGGATTTCGGTTTTTAACCAAAAAAAAATAAAAATTCTAATCATAATTATATCGATTTCATTTTTAAAATCATCTAAAATTATTTAAAATATTGATGTCTATTTTGTTCATTCTCTTAAAGAATAAGCTTTGTATTAGAATTAAAGAGTAAACATGTTATTTTCTTACCGTATACATGATATATTACGTGTAATTGTCTGATTATTTTTTTAGACACCATAGAAATTGACGAAATTTTTATTTAACCTATCTGGACTAATTTTTTCATTTTTTGAATGAAAGAAGGTAAAATATAATATGAATCTTAGTATAAGGGCCTTCATGATTCGGGTCAAAAATAAAATTTTGTTCTACAACAATTATACTTATAAAAATATGATATAGATAGTAAATGAGCTTTGTGAAGATGGTAAAGTATAAATATTGAAAAGCTTAAAATGTGCTTGTCCTTGTAGTTTTTGAAAATTGGGAATTTAGTCTCTTTATTTTTAAAATTTAAAATTTAGGTCCAACTGTTATAATTTCCGTGACATATAACGACTAAATTCCCAATTTTCAAAGACTATGGGCATATTTCAACCTATTGGAAATTATAAAGTTGTCGGTTTAACTAGTATTGTACATATATATTTTTTATATAAAAGATATTAAATGATAAAAATACTTTAAAAAATAATAAAATTTACTTTATAAAGTAAATATATTTTCTCTTTATTCAATTAACTCATAACATCAATATAATCAAGTGCTAAAAATATAGTAGGAATACTAATAATAAGAATGAATTTGATTGCTTAAAATATTTGAATAAAAAAATGATAAAGAAAAAAAGTAAAAAAAAAAAGGTAGAATATATTTCAAAGGGACAAAAGGTATTGGAATATTTTCTCAAATCTTTGAAATTAATGTTTGTGTATTTATGCAGATTTAACTTTGTATACAACCAGGTTTTACATCAATAAAAGATTCACATGGATTTCTGGAAATCCCAAGTAAAGGAGGAAGTTGATGGCTGGGTATGAACTCAACATCCATATTAATCAGATATGGTTATCAATCTATGAGTTTTAATTGAAGTAATATCGTATATGCGGATAAAACGCATTTATGAAACATGGTTAAAAGGGAGGTATTATTACAAAGAACAACTATATACTCGTAAGGCTAATAAGAATGAGAATGTTTCAAAATTTGATTATGATGTTACATAGGTATGATATTTACATGGTAGCAATTAATTAAAATCTCAAATAATTGCATATTAAACCAACATCTTCATGTACTATAGTTGGGTAAAAAGTGGCGGAAATTCATGCACAAAAAGCCATGGCTGCACATCTACATTCTTCTTTAATTTTACATCTCATAGAATCTTTAATTGTGTCCATCATAGATTGTTTCCATTTAATTCTAATTTCATTTTTTTGGTAAGAAAAAAATTACATCTCAAAAATCAAACATTAAGAAAACTGAATACATTATCCTGTTTCATTAACCGCAATCCTGGTTCCTTATCTCTCCTGAGCTTCACTATTTTATCTGTAATTTCATTATCTGCTCTTGGGATATGATGATGATTTCAGTGACTCAGCAACTTTAACAACAAAAGAATTCTCATGATTAGGGCAAAATTAGAGCCTTCTCGAACTCCTTCGCGAATGAGGTTAACCGCTTCAAGATTGTCCGTCCGGATAAGAACTTTCCGAAAGCCACGATCAAGGGCAATTTGCAACCCATCAAGGATGCCTCATAATTCTGAATCAGTAGCTTCACAAATTCCCAAATACCTCGTATAGCCAACAATCTAATTTCCCTTCTGATCCCGCAAAAGCCCTCCAGCTGCAGCAAACCTATTCTCATATTTGACCGATCCATCAGTTTTCAAATAAACCCAACCATCCAAAGAGTCAGGAACAAAATCCATCCGTGCGAGTGTAGTGCCCTTTGATCTGGATACCGAAACATACTGTTTCGCCCAACATAAAGAGGTTTTGATAACCTCATCAGTACTCCAAGTAAGACCTTGAAATGTACGTAGGTTCTGATTTTTCCATAGGCCCCAAATGATAATCCTGAATAGACAAGACCAATTGACTCCACTTATTAGCTTCACTGCCTACTGATTTCGTAAGTTAAACTCCATCCAATCATGAATAGATCCTACCAAAAAAAAAAAACAAATTGTTTACCTGTAGGGACTATCTGCATCCATATCTCCCTTGCCGTTGTGCAATCCCGAAGCACATGAAGGATATTTTCATAATTATGGCCACAAGTGCCACAAACAGTGTCAAAACCCAGCCCTCTTCGTATTCTTTCCACATTGGTGAGTAAGCGGTGTTTTATAGCAAGCCAAATGAACACTCTAACTCTTTGCGGTCCAATATAATTCCATGGTAACTTCCAAACATCCTCCTTCCCATTCCAAGAATCTTCTCAAAGTTTATTATACGCACTTTTAACTGAAAAAGCACCTGACATAAGCCCCCCCAAATAATTCTATCCATACCTGAATTTGATTGGGGTGGCGGAATCCCTACAATCTGTTGAATGATGTCTTCAGATAACCAGAGGCAGAAGAAGTCCAAATTCCAATCTCCATTCTCCATGACCATATCACTAAGGGAACAATCCATATCCAAGCTAGTAGTGCTGACTATTTTTTTGGATAATGGTCCCACCTTAGGCACCCACGAATCCTTCCAGCAGTTAATATTACGCCCATCCCCAACTGACCAGTACAAATTTTCCCGTATAAGCGGCCAAATCTTCGACAAAGATCTCTACAAGAAAGAATACCACCCCCTCGATAAAGACTCTGGTAAACCATTTTGAACACCATATTTGGACCGAAGCACATTGGCCCATAAAGAAGAATGATCAGTTACTAATTTGAATCACAGCTTTATTATGAAAGAAGTATTAGGATCACGAAGAGCCCTTATACCAAGCCCACCGTGCAATTTGGGTTGACATATCGAATCCCAGCTTATTAAGGCAATCTTTTTACCAACATTAGTGGAACCCTAGATGAATTGTCTAACCATAACTTCAATCTCATCACACAAACCTTTAGGGATCAACATCGATTGCATAAAGTAGCTCGTGATTGAAAGTAAGATTGCTTGAGCTAAAGTGATTCTACCAGCAAGAGAGAGTTGTCGAGGGTGCCAACTGCATAGTTTACTCCACACTTTATCGACAACAAAGCGCAAAGTATTATTTGTAACCTTCTCATGAAAGAGAGGAACCCCTAAATACGAACCAAGATTCTGCATCACCTGAAACCCAATGAGTCCTTTAATACGCTTTGAACATTCTCATCCATCCCTTTAGAAAACACCATGCTTGACTTCTGAAGATTAACTTTATGTCTCGAAAGACCACAAAAGGTGTCTAAAACTTCCTTAATAATTCGTGCCTGCTCCTCCTTTGCCTGACCAAAATAATCAAATCATCTGCAAAAAAGAGATGAGATAGAGACGAACCTGATTTAGTGAGCCGAATGGGCGACCATTTACCATCTGCCATGGCCGCGTGAATACCATGCCCTAACCACTCCATACATAAGATGAAAAGATAGGGTGACAATGGGCATCCTTGACGAACTCCTCTTGCTGGTTTAAACTTCTGGGAATGCACTCCATTCCAAATCACCTGCATAGTTGAACCCTGACATAATAACATTACGAAGAAAGATAGGAATACTAGTAGCCTGTAGAGAACGTCAATGAAATCCCAATGTACATGATCATAGGCCTTTTCGAGATCAATTTTAATGGCCATCCATCTTTTACTCTTTTGCTTACTCTTCATAGAGTGAATGACTTCTTGAGAAATGATGATATTATCATTTATATTCCTTCCTGTGACAAATCCTACTTGTTCAGGTCATATGATCTTTGGAAAGACCATTTTAAATCTGTTAGTAACGACCTTCATCACAAGCTTGTATAGGACTGAACAAAGGCTGATGGGCCGAAACTGCAAGAAACATTTCGGATGCTGCACTTTAAGAATAAGGACAATAAGAGAATTATTGAAGTCTGGATCAATGTTTTCACCAGAGAAAATCTTTTTGACCCATTCACAAACCGAAGGACCCACCAACTCCCACTGACTCTGATAAAAAATAGCGTGAATGCCATCGCTGCCTGGAGCTTTTAAAGGCGCCATATCAAAGAGAGCCTTTTTAATCTCTTCATCCGAAACAGGCCTATTAAGGAGCTGGATCTCTTCTTACTCGAGAGGCTGGAAGGTACCGCACCCATGAATACCCGTACCCCTAGGTTGCTCCCCATAAAGATTTCTGTAAAAGTTAACCGCTTCCTGTTTCAATTCATCTTCATCCATAACCCACTCCCTTGCTTGATTCTTCAGTGCCACAATACGATTATGCTTTCTTCTCTGCAAAGTTCTCCTATGAAAAAAAACCTTGTATTGCGATCACTAAAAGCTATCCAATCACACCTAGCCTTCTGTCTCCATAGAAGCTCCTCATTATGTAACGCTGGCTCAAGCTCTTCTCAGATTTCCAACTCGACCTGATTCAAAAAAGTCGAGCTTCTTAGATCAATCGTATTTTGAACATTGTCTAGCTTTTTCTTCAAAAGATACTTCCGATGCATAATGTGTCCATAAACCTCCTTATTCCATAATTTCACTTGATCAGTGAAAGTCGCATGAGTTGTTGACATATCCCCCATAAATTTCCAATTCTCCCTAACAAACTCAGAAAACCTCAGATGCTCAACCCAAAATATTAGGCATAAGAGATAATTTTAGTGGTTTGTGATCTGATTTGATTTTTTGGAGATGAAGAACTTTGGACAAGGAAACTTCAGACTCCAAGAATCATTACAAATTGCTCTGTCTAGTCTCTCAAAAACTCCCCTCTATTCCAAGTAAAATTTGGCCCACTAAAACCCAAATCATCCAGTCCCATGGAATCCATGAACTCACTAAAGAGAACACGTCTTTTCCAATGGCCTGTCTACCTCTTTTTTCGCAAGAAACAAGAATAGCGTTGAAATCCCCAATCGCTAACCACAGAGACCCATCCACCGGCATAGTATATTTAAGAGCATCCTATATCTGCTTTCGCTTTTGACCATTAGGACTGTCGTACACAAAAGTGACCAAAATCAGTTGCCGATAAAACTTTCCAGAAATTCTAAGTAGAATAAATTAGGAATGATTACTCAAGATATCTACAGTAATGGAAGCCTTCCAACATATCCAAATACCACCTAAGAAACCCATAGCCTCCACGCGATGAGAAAACTCAAAACCAAGCTTAGCAATAATATAATCAACCTTGGGCCCGCTTACCCTTATTTTTAAAAGACCAACCAAATCAGGCTTATGTTCTCTATTATACTCCAAAAAAATACAAGAGAATTTCAAACTAGCACAACCTTGACAATTCCAGCAAAAAATAGTAAAATTCATATTTAAATTTTTTTTAAAAAATAATAAAAATACCGTCAAATCATGCAGATGTGGAGTCAGGACCACCAATTTGTCCTTCAGCACTACCTCCTATTACTTCCGATCTATGCCCAACTTGCGAATTAACAAGATTAACCATGAAGCTTATAACATTTGATAATGGAATTTGAGAAATTCCAACATTTTTTATCTACCCCATTGTCCTTGAATGAGCGATTAAGTGAAGCTCCACCACGATTATTACTAACTCTATTCTCAGAACCGCTCCTTCTGGAAATAGAAAAAGATTTATTAGTACTAACTAAAATATTTTTCTTGTTACCTTTAGGCGTTTTATTCATATTATTATCTTTAATAATAATAGTCGAATGATGTTTTGGGTCTAAAAAATTTGCGTATAATTTGACCACAGATTCATTAGATCCTTCGAACATGGGGTTATTAAGAACCAAATTTTCCTCCATAATTCTTGGAGAACCCAAATGCCCCTCCCCCATTCCATGCTCAAATAAAACATTAGATGAAATGTTACCCGCATACTGATTATTTAAAATAATATTGTGCCCATTTGAAATTGAGCTATTCAAACCATTAAAAATTAACCCATTAAAAACTAAAGGACCCTTCTGCCTAGTCTGTTCTCCACTTGGCCCACCAATCATTGCATTTGAGGGCCCACTTACTTACGCCTCTCCCTCATTTAATTTATCCGGTCCTGCAGACGGCACAATATAAACAGAATTAGAAAAATTATTTAGCAGGTCTATATTAAAGAGGAAGTTTATATTAAAGAGGAAGTCTATATGATGAATTTAACATATTCAATGCAACATAAATTTTATTATGATGAATTTGATAACCATAAATACTCTTACAGCATTTTAAAAAAAATTATAAGAAGGGTAACATACGAAGAATTGTGTGAAATTATTACACCCTACCTAACATCTCTTTACTATTTTTTTTTGGTAGAGAAAAATAACACTCCTATTTGTTAGGAATGGATAGAAATAGTCGTTCATTCATATAAGAAATCATGAGTATTCTCTTCTAGTAGCCGTATAACATATTGTGGTGGAACTAAGAAAAGAACTACTTGGTTTAGCTTTTCTATTGCCGCCTTAGCCAAACAATTAGCTACCTTGTTGCTTTCTCGCAAGACATGCCTAAATTTCACTTTCCAATCCTTATTACACCATTCATGAATTAATCGGACTTCTGCAATGTTACTAATTGATGCGAACCCATTACGGATAGTATCTATAAGCATCCAATTGTCACAATTAATCTCAACCTGTTTAAAACACTTCAACAATTACTCGTGCTTCAATATTGAATATCTTATCCATCCCTGTTACCATGTTAAAACCCATCAACCACTCCCCATCTGAGTTTCACAAAACTCCTCTGATCGCTACTTTGATGTTGTTTTTTGACACAGAAACTATCAATGTTAATGATGGTCTCGAAACTAACTAATAATGTGACAAAGGCAAGCGCACCTATCGAACAGTAGTATAGCTATGGTGAGTCCGGAATATTGTATCCACAAGGACTAAAAGTACAAGTAATAACTATCTTTCTATTATTTAGCCTAATAATTAAGGGGATTGTTTTTAATCTAAATCTAAACTAATTAACTATGAACGCGACAGAGAGTGAAGAAAGTAATCGAATAAACTAATGATAAAGACAATACCCAAGGAAGAATCCACTTAGACTTCACTTATTATTCCAACTCTGAATTAAACGATTTATTCACTTGTCTTGATCCGTAGAAATCCCTAAATTATGTTAATATATCTTTCGAGACTAAGAACAACTGACTCTAGGTTGATTAATTGAAATCTCTTTCTAATTAAAACCCCTATTGTCACATTAACTCGATTTATGGATTCCCTTATTAGATTTGACTCTAATCTGGCAGATTTATGTCATCCTATTTCTAGGGTTGCAATCAACTTTGCTTAATTATGCTAGATTTACTCTTAAACAGAGACTTTTGCTCCACTGAATAAGTACATCAAACTTGAATTAATATCCTGAAAATATTAAAGCAAGAATCAAGAACACATAATTAAGAACAAGAACAAGTATTTTTCATGTAATTCAGACAATTAAATAATAAGATCCAACGTAGGTTTCTTCCTCCCTAGGTATTTAGGGAGTTTAGTTCATACTTATAGAGGAAAACATCTCAAAATAACAACAAGACATGAAAAACCCAATAAAACTTCGAAGGAAAGTTGACTGGAGATCTTCAATCTTGGAGTGGATCTGCTTCCGAGATGATTCCGACGGCTTCCTTCGAGTAATTTCTTCTTTCTGCTCTGCGTGTTTTTTTAGGTCCACTTCTAGTGTGTATTTATAGACTTTAGAATGCTCAAAAACCCTAAAAATTAGCTTTTTTCGCGTGAAAACGAAACGGGGTGCGATAGGGACACGGGCGTGTGATCAGCCCGTGTAGGAATGCCCAGGCCGTGTGCAAATTTGACATGGTTCGCGATCGACATGGGCTGGCACATGGGCGTGTGTCCAGCCCGTGTGCTTCACATGGGTATTTGCTCAGCCCATGTGGTATTGGCTTGGCCGTGTGGATCCTTAAGACATCCGGTTTTGTCCTATTTTGGCTCGTTTTTCGCTCCTTTTGCTCTCCTATGCTCACCTAAGTATAGAAACATGAATTTAAAGAATTAGGAGCATCAAGTTCACTAAATTATATAATAAATCATCAAAAAACATGCTAAGTATGGGGTTAAAATATGTTACTTTTATGGTTTATCAAATGTCCCCACACTTAAGTATTTGCTTGTCCTCAAGCAAAATCCTTAACTCACAATTAAAATTAAACTTTCTCAATTCATAATTTTCATCAATAATGTCTTATCATAATTCGTAAATAATCACACATTTATAATTTAACTAAAAGAGCACTAAAGATTCAAAAAATCTAAGTCACACATTTTTATAGCATGAAAACATAGGTGTTTCCCTTTATCTAAATAATTACCTTTAATTCAAAACTGACAAGATTCAACATCCTCACTAAAGATTCGCTCAAATCACTCAAAGTGTTTAATGTTCAAAAATTAAGCACTCAAAAGTCAAAAATGAAAAATTATTACCATAGGCTTGCATGAAAATCAAATCTCCACCACTATAAAATGAGATGATACACAAATCAAAAGATCTTTAAAGAGTTGTAATGGGGCTTGGGTTAAAGGTTAAAGGCTGAAAAAGAAGGTTAGAATCGAGATTGAATTGATAAATTACCTACTAGAAAAATAAGTAATACTGAAAAAGTACATCAATCGAAATTAAAGAAAATCACGAGCTTCTTCTCAAAAAATAAAATTAATTACTTAAGCTCAAACTTAAAGGACTAGTAATAATAAACATAAATGAATATATATTTCCACTTTTTTTTGATGGATAATAAGAAAGAATTTAACAATTGAAACAAAAGAACATAGTTAGGCAACTAACCAAATCAAATCTCGACAAAAAGGGAGTCAATAAAATGGGAACAACGAATCAAAAATGAGTTTTGGGTTAATATTAATGGGTGAGTCAAGAAACGGTTTATTAGGCTCAAAGGGGTTCACTAAGGGTTAATTATGAAGGTAGACTTTTAATGGAATAAGTGGGTTAAAACCTAGGTGCCTTTATCATCTCAGTATATCAAATCAAAGGTGTGGTCTCGACATGCATAATCGAAGTAAGTTCTAGAATAACAAATCAATATTGACACATTCATAACCAATAATAAAGTGAGCAAGAAAAGTGTATGCTCTAAAAGGCTCAAAATCTCGCAAAAAATATGGTTTTTGATGTCAATCTTGCAAATTCCAAACTTCAATGTAGTATTTAAATTTAGGGAAAACAACCTAACAAATTTTAATTTTGAAAATAGACTTATCATACTTGATTCTCTAATGTCTTAAAGTTTAAACAATCAATGCACAATTACCTATAACTTAATCCAAAACATATCAATAAAAATCATAAGTCAATAGAAATTCATTCTAATAGTAATATGAGAAAATTACTCAAGAACAAGACAATTCAGGGATTTCCTAATAATGATATAATTAACCTCTCCACACTTAAGATGTACTTTGTCCTCAATGTACCAAAATAGATAATAACAATATAATGAGAATATCATAAGAGAGGGAAAAGAATGAAACTGCCCTAAATTTTGGATGAAATCCGTGGAATAGTGAAAGCGGAACTGTGGATATAACTAAGTGAAGTACATGATTCTGAGCAACTATTAAGAAAATAAACACAACTGTGGAAGAAGATTAAGGGATTACTCAATTAGGAACAATCATAAAAACTAAAATAGAGTTCAAAATATAAAAGACAAGTCTTTGAAAAGATGATAAGAAACATCAAAGGAAAATAGGCTAAAAATAAAAATAAAAAGAAAAAGAAAAATAAAATAAAAATAAAGATAAAAATAAAAATAAAAATAAAATAAAATAGATGGACTCAAAGGTTCTTATCGTCAAACGTGTCGTGAGTCGTTGGCGCCGAAGATGAAATATGGAGATGGTGGCAGATCTGCTGCAATGTAGCCTCAAGACTGTTGAACCGCTGAAAGCACTGCTGCTTGAAGCGAGTGAGACGCTTGGATATGTCTGTCAAAGTGGTAGCAGAAGGAGGCGGTCGGTGACTCGGAGGTGGAGGATGAGGTTGGTCCTCTTGAGAGAGAGGAACTTCATCAAGGAAGTCCTCGGGTTCATCCTGAGCAGTATAATGAAACAATCTGTATTGAGGAGGATTAAATCCACCACGCCGTTTAATCATCCTCATGTGTAGCATGCTGGAGATGCCCTGAGGGGACATTTGGCCGACAAGTGTAACTGTGAAGGACTGCTCTGGTGTGTCGAAGAGACCAACGTGTCGAGCAAGGCGAGTCACGTAAGGGCCTAGGCAGATGGGGCCCCTCTTGTGGCGGTCAGTCTGATGGAGGAAGGATAAAGCAATGAAGTACGCCAAATGAAATATGTGTCCATGCGCAATGCTCATAAAAAATAGGCGTCATGAGTGCTGACGACTCCGATGCTCTCTCTCCGTCTTGTCAAGGTTTGAACGAGGAGTGCGTGAATATACCGTAAGGTTGGAGAGAGAGAAGTCGCCTTCGAGCGACTAGCATCATAGGATGTCAGGCCGCCCGTGAGATCAGTCCAACAATGTGAAGGCGAGTGATGAATATGTTGATGAAGCTGAAGGAAGTCCTCGGAGCACATGAACTCCTTTGTGTAAAGTCCCAAAGCAGCACCGAATTCTGGGACCTTATGTGTCGCACCAAACCGCCAGGGTGAAAAGTGATGGTGCCTAGCTCGTCATGGACCGACATGACGCTCTGAAGGTGAACGTCGAGCAAAACTCTAAAGTAAGCTCCATATATGTGGGCTCAACGATACTAAAGAAACGGTCCCATGAGGCGGTGATGATAAAAGCGCGAACCTCATCAGCAAGGTGGGCTTGCTCCAATGCGGCCCAGTCAATGCATCGGCCTAAACCTAGTGGTCATACGCGAAGGAGCTGAAATAAGTCATCCAGTGAGTCTACGAAAAATCTAAGGTAGGGATGGCGAATTTCAATGGAGGCGTTTGAGGAGGTCACGTTAGGATCCTTCCGGTTTTTCGAAGCGGGGACGGTGACCTTAGTTTTTCCACAAGTATTAGTCATGATGTACATGAAAACGTAAAAGATTTTCAAGAAATAAATAATTCAAGCATCACCACAAGCTAATGATGTATGATCCAAATAGTCCTAAATAACAGTGAATTCCGAAAATAAAAACTAGAAAGTGCAAGTACCATGAATCAAAGGGTGAAAACACTAGGAAAATAAAAGTAAAGAACAAGGTCATAACTAATAAGTCAGATTCGGGAAGCAAAAATAAGAATTATTAGTACTAAATCTACAAGTAATAATGAACAAGAAAAGGTCTAATATCTAATGGCAATAAACAAAGATAACTAACTTAAATGAATAGTGCTAAGAAAATAATAATAGCCAATGAATAAATAAAATAACATAACTAATAATGATAAATATAAAAATAAAGAAAAAAAAAGAAAATGGGAAAAAAGGGAAAATCGACGTAGGGAAAGTGGTGGTCGGAGTAAGGGGCGACGACGGCAGTGATCGGTGTAAGGTAGGGGTGAAGGTCATTTAGATGACGACAAGGAGGCCGACGGTGAGGGGCGAGTATGCGAGGCTGCGCAAAAAGGAAAAATGGAAGGGGAAATGAGAAGAGGGGGTTTTGGTCACGCAAGGAAAGAGGGGAAAGGGCCGAGGGTGTAGGCATCGCGCGGATGGCTGTTAGATAGGGAACTTGGTTGAGGGAGAGGGGCGTGCGGTGGTGGGGGCTGTGCAAGGAAAAAGAAAGGGGAAGAAGAGAGGGTTTGGTCGTCGGTGTGGCGGCGCAAGGAAGAAAAAGGGGAAGAAGAGAGTGTGGGTCGATGGTGCGATGGAGCTGGAGTGGGGAGGCGGCGGCTAGGGTTTGGGGGAGATTTTAGAAGAAGAAGGAAGAAAAAAGAAAAAGGATTGGGGGTTTAATAGGTGACGCGGTCGTGTAACGGCCCGTGTTGGGCCACAAGGTTGTGTCACACGCCCGTGTGATCTATCCCCAACCCGTGTTCGTTGCGAGATTTTTAAGTTCATTCTTCACACGGCCGCGTCGCACGGTCGTGTGCGATGTCCTTCGCTTCTCCTACATCTGTGTGGAATTGCACACGCCCGTGTAACCTCACACATGGCTGTGTGTATTGCCCGTGTAGCCCCCTGACTTGTTTTAAATTTTAAAATTTGAAAAATTAGGCTCCAATTTTCACACAGCCTAAGACACGCTCGTATGTCCAGGCCGTGTGGGTGACACGGCCATGTCGCCAGGCCGTGTAACTCTCTGTCGATTTCTTTAAAATTTAAAAACTAAGTCCCAAAATCTAGAAGGCCAAGGACAAGTCCGTGTGTCTAGGCCTTGTGGGTTTTAAAACACCATTTTTTATTTAATTAATTTTGAAATTATCATATAATTAGTAAATTAGGCATGTTAATGCTTGGGTTGCCTCCCGAGAAGTGCTTGTTTAAAGTCTAAGCTCGACTTACCTTATTTTCGCTCGGTTACAGTGGTTCGCGGAGTCTAGACTCATTTTTCTCGCTATCAGTTCTATTATCAACATACGGTTTCAGTCGAGTAGTATTTACCTTAAAAGTGCCGAAATTAGAATGAGCTACCTCGACTGTTCCGTATGGGAAGACATTGAGTACCGTAAAAGGAGTCGCTCCGTTTGCATTAAGCTTTGAAGTGGTTATTCGAGGGTTGGTTTCATCTAACAGTACCTAGTCTCCAACCGTGAAGTGGTTCGTTCCATTCTTAAGCTCGTCATGGAGTTGTTTCGGTTTTACTTCGTGTATTCTCAGTTTCTCCTTGACATGTGTCCTCCATTCGTCTAGTTCATCGATCTGAAGCCTTCGCTCCTCATGAGTCGTTCTGTGTTTGTCACATAGGATAGATTGTGGCTCCATCACTTTCTTCATAGGGATTTCTTGCAAAGAAGTTTGAGCCACAAGGTTACTCACATTAACAGAACTCATAATATCATCTCGATCACTAGATATCCTAACAGAATCACGAGCTTGAAGTTTAATCGTGTCATCACCTACACGAAATATCAATTCACATGTGCCAACATTAATGATAGTTCTAGCAGTTGCTAAAAAGGGGCATTCTAAAATTAAAGGGACATTACTATCCTTATCCATGTCTAGGAAAACAAAGTCAACTGGGAATATGAATTTATCAATTTTTACGAGTACATATTCAACAATACCTCTAGGAAATCTAATGGTTTTATTTGCTAATTGAATGCTCATCCTAGTTTGTTTGGGTTTCCCAAGACCTAGCTATTTAAACATTTTGTAAGGCATGACATTAATACTTGCCCTTAAATCAGCTAAAACATTATTTACATTTAAACTACCAATTAAACAATGAACAGTAAAACTCCCTGGATCCTTCAATTTGTTGGGTAGTTTATTTTGTAAGATAGCTGAGCACACTGCATTTAGCTCCACATGCGACGCATATCTAGCTTCCGTTTGTTTACTAGAAGCTCCTTTAAAAATTTTACTGAGTTGGGCATCTGCGAAAGAGCTTCAATAAACGGTAAGTTAATATGTAACTTTTTCAAGAGGTTAAGAAATTTACCAAATTGCTCATTGGTATGGTCTTTCTTCGTCGCGTTGGGGTATGGCACACGAGGTTTATATTCTTTACTTACCAGTTTCTGTGCATTGTGGCTCACCTCAACCTTACCTTTTCTTACCATAATTTCTTGCCTCGGTTCAGATTTAGATTCTACTAACCCTTTTTCCTCGCGCACGATGATGACATGGAGTTGCTCTATTGGGTTAGGTCGGTGTTACTCGGCAAGCTACCTTATGGTCGTCCTGAGGTCAGCTTAGCAACCTGACCTATTTGGTTCTCAAGCCCTTGAATAGACACTTGTTGATTTTTGAGTGCTGTTTCGGTGTTTTGAAAACGAGTTTCTGACACCGAGATAAATTTTGTTAGCATCTCCTCAAGGTTCAACTTCTTCTCCTGTTGGTAAGGTTGTTGTTGAAAGCCTAGAGGGGGTTGTGCTTTCTGGTTTCCTTGACCACCCCATGAGAAATTGGGATGGTTCCTCCAACCTGCGTTGTAAGTGTTACTATAGGGATTATTCTGAGGTCTAGAATTGTTACCCATATAGTGAACTTGTTCATTCTCTGTGCTCGGGTTGTAAGATGGATATTCTGTGGTGTTCATACCTCCTCCATTTGTGGCGCATTGCATCACCAGATGTACCTGTGTAGAAACACATAAACCATCAATATTTTTATTTAAGAGCTCTACCTGGTTTGATAACATGGTGATCGTATCGAGGTTAAAAACATCAACGACTTTTTTCGACTTTATTCTCATGACTTGCCACTGATAATTATTCAGTGACATCTCCTCTATGAACTCATAAGCCTCCACAGGTGTTTAATTATTTAGGGTACTGCCGACGGCTGCATCAATCAGTTGCCTAGTTGAGGGGTTCAAATCGTTGTAAAAAGTTTGAACCTGTAGCCATAGAGGTAACCCATGGTGAGGGCACCTTCTCAATAAGTCCTTATACCTCTCCCATGCATCGTAAAGAGTTTTTAAATCCATCTGCACAAAAGAAGAGATATCATTCCTCAACTTTGCTGTTTTAGCCGGCGAAAAATATTTTAATAAAAACTTTTCTGTCATTTGTTCCCAAGTAGTGATGGAACCTCGTGGCAACGAGTTCAACCACTGTTTAGCTTTATTTCTCAAGGAAAAAGGAAACAATCAAAGGCGAATGGCATCATCAGAAACGCCATTAATTTTGAAAGTGTCACAAAATTCTAGGAAGTTGGCTAAATGAGTATTTGGATCCTTATCCTGTAAACCATCGAACAGAACATATTGTTGGATCATCTAAATAGTGTTTGGCTTCAGCTCGGAGTTATTTTCAGCAACAGCAGGCCTCACAATACTCGATTCAGCCCCAGTTAAATTAGACCTGGCATAATCGTACATAGTACAAGGAGCAGGATTCTGATTCACAGGATTTGCGACAACCACAGGAGGTAGCCGATTATTATCAGCCATCTCCTCGGTAATGTTGGTATCGTCCTCTTGCTCTTCCTCTATATACTGTAGGCTTCACCTTATTTCTCTACGATTTCTACGAGCTGTGCTTTCAATCTCATTGTCAAAAAGCAATGGTCCTGATGGGTTCCTTCTAGTCATAAACTAAAAATACCTCCCAGAAGCAAATAAAAGAAAAGTTAGTAAATTAAAATAAAAACACAAATAAATTGCAATAAAAATAAAAGATGGCTAAAGTAATAAACATTAAGCGTTCCTAATATCTTAGTCCCTGGCAACGACGCCAAAAACTTGATGGTCTCGAAACTAGCTAATAATTCGACAAAGATAAGCGCACCTATCGAACAGTAGTATAACTATGGTGAGTCCGGAATATCGTATCCACAAGGACTAAAAGTAATAGTAATAACTATCTTTCTATTATTTAGCCTAATAATTAAGGGGATTGTTTTTAATCTAAATCTAAACTAATTAACTATGAACGCGACAGAGAGTGAAGAAAGTAATCAAATAAACCAATGATAAAGACAATACCCAAGGAAGAATCCACCTAGACTTCACTTATTATTCCAACTCTGAATTAAATGATTTATTCACTTGTCTTGATCCGTAGAAATCCCTAAATTATGTTAATATATCTTTCGAGACTAAGAACAACTGACTCTAGGTTGATTAATTGAAATATCTTTCTAATTAAAACTCCTATCGTCGTATTAACTCGATTTATGGATTCCCTTATTAGATTTGACTCTAATCCGGCAGATTTATGTCATCTTATTTCTAGGGTTGCAACCAACTCTGCTTAATTATGCTAGATCTACTCTTAAACAGGGACTTTTGCTCCACTGAATAAGTACATCAAACTTGAATTAATATCCTGAAAATATTAAAGCAAGAATTAAGAACACATAATTAAGGACAAGAACAAGTATTTTTCATGTAATTTAGACAATTAAATAATAAGATCCAACGTAGGTTTCATCCTCCCTAGGTATTTAGGGAGTTTAGTTCATACTCATAGAGGAAAACATCTCAAAATAACAACAAGACATGAAAAACCCAATAAAACTTTGAAGGAAATTTGACTGGAGATCTTCAATCTTGGAGTGGATCTGCTTCCGAGATGATTCCGACGGCTTCCTTCGAGTAATTTCTTCTTTCTGCTCTGCGTGTTTTTTTAGGTTCTCTTCTAGTATGTATTTATAGACTTTAGAATGCTCAGAAACCCTAAAAATTGGCTTTTTTCGCGTGAAAAATCAGCCCTGTAGGAATGCCCAGGTCGTGTGCAAATTTGACATGGTTCACGATCGACACTGGCTGGCACGTGGGCATGTGTCCAGCCCATGTGGTTCACACGAGCATGTGTTCAGCCTGTGTGGTATTGGCTTGGCCGTGTGGATCCTTAAGGTAGCCGATTTTGTCCTATTTTGGCCCGTTTTCCGCTCCTTTTACTCTCCTACGCTCACCTAAGTATAGAAATATGAATTTAAAGGATTAGGAGCATCAAGTTCGTTAAATTATATAATAAATCATCCAAAAACATGCTAAGCATGGGGTTAAAATATGTTACTTATATGGTTTATCAGTTAATCTTGACCCAACTTGAATCGGGACGCTGCCATCTTTGTTCAGTTTTAGAAGAGCAAGCTAAATGATCCATCTTGACACCATACTCGCAATACTTTGTCCAAGCAAGAGCCAATACAATGAGTTCATGACTGCTGCGACTAGCATTTTTAAAAATGAAAGCATTGCAATTTTTCCAAATGAACCAAGTCACTATTGAAAAAAGGTCGACCATTCACCATCATCAACATTAAGCATCTCTTTATTCACAAAATTCCAGTATATCCACTCCCCAATATGAAAGTTAAAAAAACAATCCAAGCATTCCTAGGTAATAAGGACTTCCACTCCAATTGGGCAAAATCACAATCTCTCACGGCATGGATCACTAATTCAATCGACTTACCACACTGTTCACAAAAAGGAGAATAAGACATACCTCTTCGTGCGCGCTCCTCATTTGTCAAAATCATATTCCGAACAAGCATCCACAAGAATACATGCAATTTATATCAAATGAATACAATATATGAATTTTATAATGTCTAAATATGACAAAATTTTCAATATTAATAGAAACATTGCAGAATAGGCAGGAAAGCAACTGAAATGTATTTAATATTCTTTATCAAATGTATTTATTATTCCAAAAATTATTATTTTGTTTTATTATATCAAATTAATTTTCACACACATTTAAATGATAGAATTTGATTCCCACACGTACACATGTGTTACCAATATACTAGTATATTTTAAGGTTGACTGAAATTCAAGATTTTAAAGATGTAATTACGTAGCAAAACAAAGTGGAGACGATGTTAATTACATTCATTATCTCATTGAAACCTACTAAAAAGTGTAAAAACAAGGTATAAAAAGTAAACGACATTACAACTAATCAATAACAACAAATTTGCATTAAGGTTAGTTTCATCATCAACCAAATTAGTTCATAATCCACAAATTTTCAAAATTTTTATTGTGAATCGAATTAAATGGTTGAGTCAATTCCATTAAACCGGATACTCAACTCTCACTCCCACCTAAAACCTAGAATTAATAACTTGTAAGCCATTTAGAAACCCCTTAATGTTCAAGCGACCTTGGCGAGGACTGTTGGGCACTAAATAGTTGAGATTTATGTTAACAAGCTGAACGTTTTCACAAGGAGCCTCTGAGCTGCACAGAAAGATTACTGCAGATTTGGTACTGTAGGTGCCATTGATGTTCTTTATGAATATGTCTTTAAGCTTCACCATTGAAGGCTGCAATTCCAGGAACAAACACAATGAATCCATCCATTGTTTTTTCTTTTTCTTTTAAGTGAAACTAAGATTAGTTATTTACTTCATTACTCTTGCATTTATGTGAAGGACAATATTCTTGGTCTATGATTATGGGGTTGGAGACATTGACCATCACAATGTCTTCAAATGTCATGTTGTAAGCATTGCTTGGACGGTCTCCAGGCCATGTCTTCATCCGAATACCGTTTTCTGTGCCATTTATCGTGCAGTTTCGGACGTTGATCCCGACCACATCCTTCTCGTTTTTATACTTGCCAAGGCTGCCCACACTAAGCCATTTTTGCACTAGTTATATGAAAGTTTTTATGAATCAAACTTGTTAGTGTTTTGTATATACAGGCTACCTTATTCCATGGCCTGGACCGCATCGGATGTTGGAAACCGAGACATTCTTGCTACCGGGTCCTATGGAGACACAATCATCACCGACTCCGATTGTCGAAGAGAAAATGCTTATGTTGGAGGAGTTACTGACATGGATGCCATCGGTGTTTGGGCTATCCTCAGGAGCAATAATTTTGACATTGTAGATTTTAATATTCTTGCTTCCATGCAGACCTAAGTGGAAGCCCTTGCTGTTTGACAATGTGATATTGCTGATGGTTGCATGTGAAACATTTATAAAATCTATTGACTGCATAACATTAAGTAATGAAAAAAGTTCAATGAAACTGGATTACTTGAATAAACAAAGTTGAACTTTTGGTTAACTTGTAATGGAACTTACTGTGATTAATTTCTTACATCTTGCTGATTTCTCACAGCTAGGCTCTTTCCAGGCCTCTACGGCTCCTTGACCATCGAGTTTGCCGTATTCGGGTCCCCCAATAAGAGTGAGCCCTTGGAGGTTTTTGAATGAAATCCAATAGGAGGACTTGAATGAACTAAGGCTACTTAAAGCAAATACTGTTCCCCTGATCTCGACGTTAGGCGATCTATCGTTATAGCAGGGGCCACGAAATGAGATCGGACCGACCAAGAATGTTCCTTCTGGTATGTAAATGGTGGAGTTCCCCGGATAATCACATGCCGCATGCCATGCTGCAGAGAATGCCTTTACGCCCAATAAGAAGAATGAAATTAAGCATCATAACTAGGATTCCAATGCAGAAATTAATGACATAAATAAAATTACAGTTCAAATTAAAACACGGCGGCTAAGAAGCACGAACCGAGCTACATTCGGTCCCACCATCAGCCACCGCTCCATAGTTGGTGACATCAAAAACACCATCATTATCAATTGGTGCCTCACTTGGTTCCGGAGACTGATCAGGTTCCGGATATGGAGCCAGTTCAGGGGGATAAGGTTCGGGTACTTCCGGTTCAGGTGGAAAAGCTTCGGGTTCAGGTTCTGGAGGAGATGGTTCAGGTGAGCCACAGGTTTGGCAAGAAGGCAATGTTGCCACCACAATACTTGCATGAAACAATGCTAAAAAAGCTATTATGTTTCTCAAACTAAATGCCATCATGTTCCTATAGGTGAAGTTAAATGTGAGATTTTCATAGCATTGGTATTTTGGTACTTATAATGTCATGGTGATATAGAAGTTGACCAAACATATACTTAATTTTCTATGCTCTTTTGTGACCGTTTAGCTATAAATGTTTAATAGAAGTTTTTCTTTTGATTTATAACTGTTATTTTATAACTTTAAGTATCAATTAACTCTTCTTTAAAATTCTTTAAAAATTAAATTAATTCATTATGCCCTTCTAAATCTACGGAAAAAAAGAAGTTAAAATATACTCATGTCACTCCTACACTCACCCTAAATATAAACTAAAAACTATACCTTGATACCAACTGCATGTTGCTTGGATCAGTTAGAGGAGCAGTACGGAAATGCAAAGTCATAGGAAGAAATCGAACATGAAGGGTGAGGGGTTGAATCGAGTGAAAATTTTTAAAGTAGTATTTTATCTTCTTGATTTGTTTTAAATTGTTTTTAAAAATAAAATAAAAATTCGAGTTAAATCGAATAAATTTATTCGATTTAACTTTAAAAGATTTAAACAGGTCAAATAATAACATTATTAAAGATATGACTAAAGTCTTATTTTATCTTAATTAAAATATTAATGACATTCATTATCTAATTGAAACCTACTAAAAGTCTAAAAACAAGGTAAAAAACTCAACAACATCACAACTAATGAATAACAATAAATTTCGATTAAGGTTAGTTTCGTGATCAACCGAATTAGTTCATAATTAATAAAATTTTAAATCTTTTATTGTTAATCGCTTAATTTTGTTGAAGTTTTCTCTTTTTAATTTCTAACTGTTTTTATTAAACTCGTCCGAATTCTAGATTAAAAATAATGTATTTAAAGGTGAAAATGTGTTTTAAAAGTATTTTTCCAAGTGATTTTTAACAAAATCTCAAAATTTGAGTGTTAAGTTTTTGAAAAATTTCAAGAAAAAAGCAAGAAAAGTGAGACAAGAAGAAAGTCCCCATGGGAGGGGCTGGCCGACTACCAGGGGCGAAGTCAGGAAAATTTTTTAGGGGGGACGGATGAAATTTTAATTTTTTATAGTTTATATCTTTATAATTTGTAAAGGATTAAATCAAATTTTTATAATTTTAGGGGGCCAAAGTGCAATTTTACCTTTACTAATTTAAAATTTTTAAAAAATTATAAAGGCCTAAATATAATTTTACATTTTAGGGGGGCCGGGCCCATGCCAGCCTCCCCTAGATCCGCCCCCGCCGACTACAATATGATGATGGGAGCCGATTCCATCTCTTCTTTTCCTTTTAAAAATACTCAAAGTGGGCCAAAGGCTCAAACCCAAAAATTTCTATGTTTAAAGTCTTAAAAATTGTGATCCACTTTCTTCTTTCAGTTATCCAAAATCTCATTTAAGTAATATTTTCAAAATTTAATTCTTGACAAATGACCAAAATATTCAAGGATAAAATTACTATTTTACTTTTTTTTTTGTGCTCGATTTCTTCACAAAAATTAGTACCTATTAAATTCAAATACCATAATACACATTTAACTCTTAATAAAAATTTTTCAATGATAAAAATTACCCTTTTAGTTTCTTTCCGATAGAAAAATTTATTATTTAATCACTAAACTTTCTAATCTTTTCAATTTGATAAAAGTGATTTTGTAACACCCCAAACCCGGCCTAGACGTTATGGCCGAATCTGGAGATGTCACAAAGAAGGGTTTTGAAAATAGAGTTATTTCGATAAAGCTTTGTAAACTTTATTCGTTAAAAACTATTACTGAAAACGTTATTTAAACAATCCATTTTCAAAACATAATTTATAGCGGAAGTATTAGAAATCGTTATATTTAATAATTCCGTTCGTATTTTCAAAAAAAAAACCATTGTTTTAGTAAAAACCATATTTTTAACCAACCGTCGCAAATAAAAAGTCAAGTAAAAAATCCAAATCCCAAAATAAAATCAAATAGTCTGGAGAATTCATAAATTACAAAACTCCCAAAAATAATCCTTAATTAAATAAATAAAAATCATAATCTTAAATAGTTACGAACTTGTGGTCACAGTGAGGCTCCGTCACACTGATCCGCCTAAGTTTGTGGATTACCTGAACAGAATATACAAACAGATGTGAGTTTTTGTAAACTTAGTGTGTAACCCAACGAAAATAGACATGCAATACATACAAAAATCTCATATACAGTCAGATACAGAATTAGACTTATGTCCATTTCAGATACAGATAACAGAATCTGTTAAGCAGTACATATATGTAGAATCCTACCCCTATCCTTTACACACCATATCCGACCATCCCATCACAGCATGTGGGTTTAAAAACACCCACCTATCCCTACACACCATATAGTGTCGCTGCGACACATTACAGATAATATGCAGTCAAACTGCCAAAATATAGGCGAAGTGTCGCCGTACAGATCACTTCCTCCACATATAAAAAACCCACACTAGTCACAGATGCAGAATAACAGATACAGTAATATCATGCATAACATGCTCATATTCAGATAGTATATATTTACTTAAATAGAACAGATATACATATTGGTACCCTACACAAGGCAGACTATCAGAATATCAAATCACATTATTTAGGGTTTGGTTAGCCCTTACCGACCTTACGCTAGGCCTACAGCCGATCGGAACAAACCGTGTGACCCTAGGAAAAAATTTAAAATTATGGGCCCACACGTCTGTGTGGACCACACGGCCTGATCCAAATCCCACAAGCTTGTGTGGCCCACACAACCACACCCACACCACTACACGGCCGTGTCTTACGCACGGCCATGCCCTCGTCAAACACACGGCCATATCTCGTACACGGCCAACCATACGGCTAGGCACACCCCGTGTGGCATTGACAGAATAGTTTTTTCGACTTTTGCCGAAGCTCGATTTTTTGATTTTAGGAACACACCTGTTACGATTTTGATGCAAAACCAGCCCCGAGACCACCAGCATCTAAAAACAGAATCCTAAAGCCCTATTAACAAACAATTTACGAAACCAACAAAACTAAACCAAGTAACGTTCCATACTTACCACCACAAAATGACTACACGTGAAAGCGAAAACCACAGATTCATTGCCTTCACCTACACAACCGTTTGCAGAATTCAGATTCCTTACAACTATTATTGTGCTACTACAACGAAAAGGAATTGAGAGGCTTACCGAAACTGCACGAAGAACAGTAAGAGTGAACAAAAATTGAAGGGAATGGAAGAACAAGGATTAAGCCAAACAGACGAGGAACAAAAGCTGAAATTGATAGAAAAGTGGAGAGAATGCAGAAACCGACATCAAATTTTGGAAGAAGAGAAAAATTAATTAAAATTTGAAAAAAAAGAAAAATAAAAGATATGCTCACATAATCCCCTATTTTTCTCCCACTAACCCACTAACTCATAGCTCATAGCTCATAACTCCTTCAGAATTTTAGCTCTACCGAAACTCTATCAAACAACTAAGCAAAAATTAACATCCATGCTTGCGTAGGGATTCGAACACAGGACCTCCAACACACTAACTCTCTTACCACTCGAACCAACATGTTTATTTTGAAATAGATTAACAGAAAATTTTATATAAGCCCACTCAACAAGGGTAAGGATAGGATTAGAAGAACAACAAAATTTGGCAAAAGGGATAGTTGAACCCAAGACCTCATATACACAACCAAAACACTTAACCACTGAAGCAAATATACATTTTGTGTCAAATATTTACAGAAACAGGAAAACATAAATCAGGGCATTACAACTCTACCCCTTAAAAGAAATTTCGGCCTCGAAATTTACCTGATCAGAACAAATAAGGATACTACTGACGCATCAAGTCCTTAAGTTCCCACGTGGCTTCCTCAATGCCATGATTTTGCCACAGATCCTTCACTAATGGTATGGACTTCCTCCTTAGAACCTTAATATCTCGATCCAAAATCTGAATCGGCTCCTCTTTAAAAGTTAAATCCGGTCTAACCTCGATCTCCTTAACAGAGACAATATGAGATGGATCAGACCGATACTGCCTCAACATCGAGACGTGAAACATATCGTGGATAAGGTCCAACTCTAGAGGTAGCTCAAATTGATAAGAGACTGGTCCCACACGTTTCAGAATCTGATACGACCCAACGAACCTAGGGCTCAACTTGCCCTTACGACCGAATCTCAGAACTTTTTTCCACGGAGAAACCTTAAGAAATACAAAGTCACCCACAAAGTACTCAATATCTCTCCTTTTTAAATCTACATAAGACTTTTCTCAAACCCAGAGCCTCATGTAATTTCTTCCAGAACTAAGAAGTGAAGCGAGGATCCTTATAAAAAAATTATCAAAACATGAACCCTATGCATCTTACAATATCGAAGATATAGAGCTTCGCTAACTTCTGCAGAGAGTAGTCTGTCTGAATCAGGATAAAATGAACAGACTTGGTCAATCGATCCACGATAACCCAAACAGAATCCTTTTTAGTGGGTGTCAAGGTCAACCCATTAATAAAGTTCATTGTCACTCGTTCCCATTTCCATAAGGGAATCTTAACAGGTTGTAGCAAACTCGACGGCAACTGGTGCTTAGCCTTAACTTGTTGACACGTCAGGTAACGAACAAGAAAATTCGTAACCTCACGTTTCAACACGGCCACCAGTACAGTTCACAGAGATCCCGATACATCTTATTACCGTCGGGATGCATAGCATAAGGGCTATTATGCGTCTTCCTTAGAATCGACTGTCTCAGATCAGAATTATTCAATATACAAACCCGACTCCGAAAACACAGAACCCCATCTGCATTCAACCCAAAATCTGAAGTGCTATCGTTCTCAACCTGATGAAATTGCTGAACCAAAGACTCATCCCCCAACTACTTATCCCGAATCTGATCAATCCAAGTCGGCTTAACTTGTAACTCTATCCTTGAACGGACTAAGACGAGCGAACATCGCTCTCAAATCAGTCATCGCTCTTCGACTAAGAGCATCAGCCACCACATTGGCCTTACTAGGGTGATACTCAATCGCACAGTCATAATCTTTGAACAGCTCAATCCACTGGCACTGTGTAACACCCCCTACCCGTATTCGTTGTCAGAATAAGGTACGAGGCATTACCAGAATTTACGATTTTTTTTTTAAAACAGAGACCATTCCAATTCAACATATTTTCAAAATAATTCATGCATATTTATAAGATAACTTTAACACATAGGCCATACCAATGGCTGACCTTACATTCATTTCATATTAACATCTATTTTATTAGCTTATACATGCCATTGATTTCTAAAATAAAGTTTCTTAAAATACCGAAATCTTGGGGTTGATAGTGTGATGAGTCTCCCACCGATCCGACCTCCGAGCTCTTAACACTACAAAACAGGGAAAAAGGAAATAGGGTAAGCACTTTGTGCTTAGTAAGCCCATGTAACAAGAATTATACTTACCTAATATTTACAATACAAGCGATAAACATTCATATACCCATTCAATGCATTATTACCCTAACATTTACAAACTCAACATTCAAGTCAGTCCAATAATTTCCATATATAATATATATTATGATTGATGAGCTCATCAATACCATGATTTCCATTTCTTTAATATTTTCTTTTTATATTTATCCCGTTGAATTACTCGGAATTTCGATGGATTTTCAGAGGTACACTTTTGTGTACAAATTCGGGTCCGTCAATTCATATTCATGTGCACATATTTTCATTTCAGAGAGCACACTCCCGCGAACCTCATCTTTACAGCGGGATTACCAGTCTAGGCTAAATCCCCTGTAATATAAACTCATAGAGTATTGTCGGGATTACCAGTCCAGGCTAAATCCCCTGCAACGACAATTACTCTAATGAGCTTGGATCTGAATTACCAGTCCAGGCTAAATTCAGACCCTAATTCGGATTACCCGTCCGGGCTAAATCCATTTTCCACATATTCTTCGGGAGGGCTATATCAGGATAGGATCACCCGTCCGGGCTAGATCCTTTTTACCGTCAATTCCTTTTCAGAGATCCATCGAATTTTCCTTTCATTCAACCGGGATTTCTTTCCCTTTTTATCAAAAATATCAATATTGCATAAATTTTCATACAATGAACATTCAAACTATATTCACATCAATAACATACATTTCAAGCATTTAAGAATATAATTCAAGTTACATGAACTTACCTCGATACTAGTTCGTTTACAAAATCTACTAATCCGGGACTTTTTCCTTTCCTCGATCTAGCTTCGTATTTGAGTTTTCCGGATCAAATTAAACTCCAAGCTTTAAAAACTCTATTATCCCTTTTCTTCCTTCTTTTCTCTTTTTCTTTCTTCCCTTCACGTTTGCTCTCTGTTCTTCTTTTTGTTTTTTTTTTTTGAAATAAATTTCTCTTTAAGTCGGATTTATGGTTGCGAAACCATTGTTCCGATAACCTTGAATTTAGGCCATTACAGTGTCTAAGATTCAACTCCTTCTGAATAAGGAGGTACTTGAGACTCTTGTGATCAGTGTAGATAATACACTTCTCACCATATAGATAGAGCCTCCAGATTTTAACGCAAAAACCATAACATCTAGCTCGAGATCATGCGTCAGATAATTCCCATCGTGTGACTTAAGCCGATGGGATGCATAAGACACAACCTTACCATCTTGTATCAATACACATCCTAAACCAACGTGAGAATCATCACTATAGACAACAAACTCTTTACCAGATTCATGCTGTATAAGAATAAGAGCCTAAGTTAGAACAGACTTGAGTTCTCAAAGCTCGATTATTGCGCACCAGTCTAGACAAAAGGAAATCTCTTGCGTAGAAGCTTAGTCAAAGGAGCTACAATTAAAGAAAATCCCTCGTCAAATCGCCGATAATATCCCGCAAGACCTAGAAAACTGCGAATCTCAGATACAGTCTTAGGCTGTTTCCAATCAAGCACAGCCTCAATCTTTTTAGGATCAACTCGGATCCCCTCAGTAGAAACCACGTGCCCCAGAAAAGTTACCTCTCGCAACCAGAACTCACACTTGCTCAACTTAGCGTCGATCTGTTTCTCTCAAAGTACCTGAAGCACTACTCTAAGATGCCCATCATGCTCGTCCTCGGTCTAAGAATACACTAAAATATCATCGATGAAAACCATGACGAATTGATCCAGACACGGCTGAAGCACTTGGTTTATTAAATCCATGAATGCAGCTGGAGCATTCGTCAAACCAAAGGGAATAACTAGGAACTAGTAGTTCCCATAAAGAGTCCTAAATGCAGTCTTATGAACATCAACTTCCTTAACTCTAAGTTGATGATACCCAGATCGGAGATCTATTTTCAAGAACACTGAAGCCCATTGGAATTGATCAAACAAATCGTCAATCCTCGGAAGTGGATACTTATTCTTCACAGTCAGTTTATTCAACTGTCGGTAGTCGATGCACATTCTCATGGTGCCATCCTTTTTCTTTACAAACAAAATCGGTGTCCCTTACGGAGACACACTAGGATAGATAAAACCACGATCCAAAAGCTCTTGAAGTTCAACCTTAAGCTCTGTAAACTCCTTCGGTGTCATTCGGTAGGGAGCGATGGACACCGGAGTTGTACTCGGTAGAAGCTCAATACTGAACTCAACTTCTCGATTCAGAGATAAACCCGATAACTCCTCAGGAAAGATATCCAAAAATTCCCTCACTGTTCTGATATCCCCGACAAAAGAATCCCTAGAAATTGAAACACTAACGAAAGCTATAAATGTTTCACACCCTTTCCAAACCAATTTCTCATCCATAAGAGCGGAGATCATTAGATAGATAATATCGACGCTCACCGATCACAACCACCTCCTTATCATCCTCGGTCCTCAGAACGACCCTCTTAGTCGCACAATCCAAACTAACTCGGTGCTCAACTAACCAATCCATACCCAGAATTAAGTCAAACTCTTCAAATGGTAGCTCCATCAAATTTTCCAGAAACACAGTCCCTTGTACTTCCAACGGTACATTCCTATAAAGTCTACTTACTCGAACAGACTACCCCAATGGACTTAGTACGGTAATCTCACTTGAAGTGCACTCCATAAAAATCCCTATGTTTTTGGAAATAGTACTAGCTGCATAGGAATGTGTAGAACCTATGTCTATCAAAGCAGTATAAGGTACATAAAAAATAAAGAACATATCCGTGATAACATCAAGAGTGTCTCTATCCTATTGGCGTCGAGCAACATAAACCAGTTCAGGCTACCTCGCCTCAGTCTGACTAGAATCTCTGCCTAGTGCTCTCTGTCCTCAGCCCATATCATTACCACTTCTAGCATGTCCATGGCCCCTAGGTGGCGACTAAACTACCCTCTAAGGCTGTACAGAACCCGGTCCTGAAGCTTGCATCTAATCAGCCTACTGTACACACTCTCTAATACGTTGCTCCAAAGAACTACACCTCACACAATCCCATAACCTCCTTCAACACTCGCCCGAATGGCACCTACCGCAATCACCACATGGCTGAATCCCCGTAGGGGCAACAGAAACCCCCACTCTAACTGGCCTATCAAGTCTGACTCGTTTCTTAGGCCTCTGAATAGAACTAGAGGGCTTCGAATCCCTCTTATTATTGCCTCTCTCACAATCCCTATTTTGGCACTCCACGTGCTTAACCTCCTCGGCAATCTTCGCCTTATCTACTAGAACTGCGAACTTTCATTCCATCTACAGAGCAATCAGTACCCTCAGATTATCCCTCAAGCTGTCTTCAAAACGGATGCATTTCTTATACTCAGATGCCACCATGCCTCGAGTGTAGTGGCTTAATCTCGAAAACTCAGCATCATACTAGGCCACAGATCTATCACCTTGCGTGAGATTCATGAACTCATGCCTACAAGCATTAACATAGCTCGCCCCCACATACTTCCTATAGAAAGTAGTCTTAAAATAATCGCAGTTCAGATGATGTAGCTGAGTACCCTCCTCAACCGAAAACCACCACTGATATGCCTTGTTGCGAAGCAAAGATACTACACCTTTTAGTTTCTGCTCAGAAGTAGAGTTTCTATATCATTCATAATCCTCTCGGTGGCCTCTAACCAATACTCGGCCACAGAAGGGGCGGCTCTAGTGACACCCCTAAATAGCTAGCTCTATTGGACCGGAGTCGTTCAGTTACTAACCCATGGACCCAGATCCAGAATAGGGTTCAGCGACTCTTTCCAACACCCTCAACATGGCTTGGGGCAGTGCGTCGTTCCCAGCAGAGCGGCTTTCAGACCCAGTCTCAGTAGCAGGTGAAATCGATGTCTCACTCGTATCTAAGTTTGGCATACTGCCCAGAAAGGAAGACTCAACTCGAGCCCCCTACGGCCTCTATCGCGCCCATGAATACCATGATCGCGAGTTCCACGAGCGCTCATCGTATATTTC
The DNA here is from genome assembly GCA_005393395.2 of Gossypium australe. Taxonomy (NCBI): domain Eukaryota; kingdom Viridiplantae; phylum Streptophyta; class Magnoliopsida; order Malvales; family Malvaceae; genus Gossypium; species Gossypium australe. The sequence goes on along the minus strand of CM016623.1, from coordinate 114,046,506 downwards.
AAATTTTTATCTATATTATAAAATTTTATATTTTACTTCTATTATTTATTAGCAGATATTTTATGCGTAAGTTATCAGAAGTTCAAAAGTGTATCAGAGATTTTAGTCTCTAACTAGCTAAGTATAGTTTTCAAAAAGTGCTAACTATAGTGTTTCTAAAGTATACTATCTAAGTTTAGAAATACTTACAGGATCGGCACCGAAGATTTGGTGTACCACATACTTTCTCAAAATTATCTAAATTATTTGAGAATCTGTTCTTTTTAAAACACAATTTTGAAACCCAAAATTTCACAGCCCGAGTTTTGCAATCTGGCTCTGATACCACTAAAAGTAACACCCCAAACCCGGCTTAGACGTTATGGCCAAATCTAGAGATGTCACAAACAAGGGTTTTGAAAACAGAGTTATTTAGACAAAGCTTTGTAACCTTTATTCGTTAAAAATTATTACTGAAAGCGTTATTTAAACAATTCATTTTCAAAACATAATTTATAGCGGAAGTCTTAGAAATCTTTATATTTAATAATTTCGTTCGTATTTTCAGAAAACCAATGTTTTAGAAAAAACTATGTTTTTAGCCAACTGTTGCAAATAAAAAGTCAAGTAAAAAATTCAAATCCCAAAATAAAATCAAACAATCCAGAGAGTCCATAAATTACAAAACTCACAGAAAGTAATCATTAATTAAATAAATAAAAATCATAATCTTAAATAGTTACGAACTCATGGTCACCGTGAGGCTCCATCACATGTCCGCCTGAGCCTGTGGATACCTGAACAGAATAGACAAACAAATATGAATTTTCGTAAATTTAGTGTGTAACTCAATGGAAATAGACATGCAATATATACAGAAATCTCATATATAGTCAGATACAAAATCAAACTTATATCCATTTCAAATACAGATAATAGAATTAGTTAAGCAGTACAAATATGAAGAATTCTACCTCCATCCTCTACACACCATCTTCGACCATCCCATCATACCATGTGGGGTTAAAAACACCTACCCATTCCTACACACCATATAGTGTCGATGTGACAAATTATAGATAATATGCAGTCAAGCTGCCAGAATATAGACAAAGTATTGCCGTACAGATCACTTTCTCCACATATACAAAACCCATCCTAGTCACAGATGCAGAATAACAGATACAGTAATATCATGCATAACATGCTCATATTTAGATAGTATATATTTACTTAAATAGAACAAATATACAGATCGGTACCCTACACAAGGAAGACTATTAGAATATCAGATCATATAATTTAAGGTTTGGTTAGCCCTTACTGACCCTACGGTAGGCTTAAAGTCGATTGAAACGAACCATGCAACCCTAGGGAAAATTTTAAAATTATGGGCCTTCATGCCCGTATAGGCCCACAAGCCTAGATTGGCCTTGCCCGTGTTGCCCACATGATTTGATCCAATTCCCACACGCCCGTGTGGCCCCACACGCCCAGATTGGTCTTGCCCGTGTGGCCAACACGGCCACGCCCACACCAACACACAGCCATGTCTTGCGCACGACCATGCCCTTGTCAAACACAAAGCCGTGTCTCGCACACGGCCAGGAACATGCTCGTATGGCGTCGGCAGAATAAATTTTTCAGCTTTCCCTGAACCTCAATTTTTTGCGTTTTGGGAAAACGCCTATTATGATTTTGATGCGAAACCAGCCCCAAGACCACCAGCACCTAAAAACAGAATCCCAAAGCCCTATTAATAAACGATTTACGAAATCAACAAAACTAAATTGAGCAACGTTCCAAACTTACCACCGTAAAAGGACTAAAAGCGAAAGTTAAACCGTTGAAGCGAAATGTAACACCCTTTACCTGTATTCGATGCCGGAACAGGGTACGATGCATTACTAGACTTATACACAAGCAATCATGCAAAACCGAGAAATGACTTTCCACTCAAAATTTAAAACTTTTCATACATATACATATCTCCCCTTAATAGAGCCTATATATCCTAAAACAAGCTTTAAGAACTATTCCGGATCAAACCGAATTCTTAAAAAGATTTCTAGAAAAGCTTAGAAAAATTCTCATCAAACAGCCCACACGCCTGTGTGGAGGAAGGGACACGCCCATGTGGCATATCACATGCCCGTGTTCTGCAGCCGTATAGATTTATTTCTCATTTCGAACCTACAGGGGTTGTCACACGGCCTGACACACACCTCTGTCCATGGCTCGTGCCCTCAAATGGCCACAACACGTTCGTGTCTTAGCCCGTGTGCAAAAACCTTGACATTCTGTTACTAATGTCATCACCCCAAAGATGTCACACGGCTAAGGCACACGCCCGTGTCCTTAGACAGTCTGGCGAATTAAATTCCTAAGTTCAGGTGCAGACTTCACACGGCCTGGGCACATGCCCATGGGTTAGACCGTGTGTCACACACGGCCTACACACACGCCCGTTCGCCTACCCGTGTAGACAAGAGCAAGGCTAACTGCCAAGCACTTTCTGCCACCCCAACTTGTACAAACATAAACCACATCAAGCCACCAACTCATTCATGCATAATTAAACCAATTAATCAATCGTGCAACTTGCATATTCATGAATAACCTCATCATTTCATGGATAAATAAGAAAGATCCATCAACTATGGCCTTATACAAAAGAATTCATCCTTAAATGAGCCAATACATTTGGCAAAAACAATATGACATTCAACTAAGTCTAAGTCCTTATACATGCCATACTCAAAATGCTAAATCTAACTATATCAAAATGTGTGGATAATGTGGGTGATCCTCCGACTATCTCCGTATCCCGAGCTGGCTCTTCGACACTATAAAATAAGGGAAAAAAGAAGGGAGTAAGCTTTAAGCTTAGTAAGTCTATATGTAAACAATAAACATCATACCACATACTTATCAATCAAGAACATTACATACTAAATAAAATCATACTTACTCATTTCAAACCTTACCACATTCCAAACACATATCATAAAACATTGGTCACATTTACATGCACTTGTACCCTGCAATTATCACCATAAGGCCACATGTAATTTCACTTAGACAAGTTTCTCGATGAACACTTTGGAATAATATTAGATACTCGGTGGTTTCGTGCACAGCCCACCATTAATAATTCACACGGTGGCATCGTACACAGCCAACCAACAATGATAATTACAGTGGTATGACACACAGCCCACCAAAAATAATAATTACGGTGGTATCCCACACAACCCACCAACAATAATAATTACGGTGGTATCGCACACAGCCCACCAATATTTACTTAATCATGGATTTTATCCGTATCATTTTTTCCTATCCCGAAGGTTCATCTGAGAATTTCCTCACTTTCTATCATTTTTAATAAGTCTCAATAATAAGCATTAGCATTCACACAATGCATTAATATGTAAAAACATACGTAGTAAGGATGTATCATTTACACATAAACTTACCTCGATATAAAATATGCTAATTTGCTATTTAGTCTGAAACCTTGCCTTTTCCTCGGTCAAGGTTGATTCTACGTTATTCTTGATATGTAATGACATATTTAATTTATTAATTAACTACATTAATCAAATCACTCCAGAAAGTCTTATTTTGGCAAAATTATCGTTTTGCCCTAGACTTTTACAAAATTACAATTTTGCCCCTAGGCTCGTAAAATGAAATGTGTTCATTTTTCACACACCCATGCCTAGCCGATTCATATTCCCTCTTATAGCAACTCAAGATTTCAATTATTACACACATTTACTACCTATTTTGCAACTTTACAAAAAGGTCCTTTTAGGTATTTTCATGGAAACACCTTTCACAAAAGTTATTTATTCAACACCCAAGATTCATTTTCTTCCATAAAATTTTAGAAATGAACATAAATATTCACATGGAAAAACCCTAGACTCTCAACCATTTTGCAAATTAGTCCCATCATTAGCTAGCTTAAGCTTTAGGGGTTCTAAAAGTACAAAAATTTTCAAGAAAGACCACCAAAATCACTTACTTGCAAGGAGTGTAAGTTGCTGAAATTTCAAGCTTCCAAACCCTTATGCTTGAGTGAAAAATCGGTGGAAGAAGATGATAGGAAAAAAAAGATGATAGTTTTCTTGTTTTTATTTTATTTTATTGATTTTATTACCTAATATCACCAAACATAGACCAAACTTAATCTCTTGTCCCCTATGGTCAGCTATCCCCTTTAGAAAGGTCTAATTGCACATTAAAGACCTCCAATTTAAGGTTCTATAGTTATTTAACACCTCTAGCTTATAAATTAGAACTTTCGCACTTTATGCGATTTAGTCATTTTTCACAATTAAGCATACAATCACTAAAATTAATTCACCAAAATTTTCATGCACTCATATAATCATGCTATAACACATAAAATAATATTAAAAATAATTTCTCCGACCTCGAATTAGTGGTTTTGAAACCACTATTCTGACTAGCCCCAAAATTGGGCTGTTACAACTCTCCCCCTTTAGGGATTTTTGTCCACGAAAATCTTACCAATAATTAGGTTTGGGTACTGTTCTCTCATGGTTTCTTCTGATTCCCACGTAGCCTCTTCTACATCATGTTTTTTCTAAAACACTTTTACTAAGGCTATGCTTTTGTTCCTCAATTGTTTAACCTCTCGAGTCAAAATCTTAATTGGTTCCTCTTCAAAGGTCAAGTTCGGCCGTATCTCAATTTTGATCGGAGGAATCACATGCGAAGGATAGGAACGATATCGTCGCAACATCGATACATGAAACACGTTATGTATTCTCTCTAATTCTACTGGCAAAGCTAACCGGTATGCTACTGGTCCAATCCTTTCAATAATCTCATACGGCCCTATGAATCGCGGACTCAATTTACCCTTTCGACAAAATCTCAATATTTTCTTCCACAGTGATACTTTCAGGAATACTTTACCACCCACCTGAAACTCAATTTCCTTCCTTTTCAAATTCGCGTATGACTTTTGTCGATCTGAAGCAGCTTTCAGACTATCATGGATCACTTTCACTTTCTCTTCGATTTCTCTAACTAGATCAACCCCGTAAATTTGCTACTCACTAAGCTCGGTCCAATACAAAGGAGTCCGGCACTTGCGACCATATAGTGCTTCGTACAGTACCATCTGTATACTCGACTGATAACTGTTATTGTAGGCAAATTCAACCAAAGGTAGATATTTTTCCCAACTACCTTCAAATTCTAAAACACAACATCGGAGCATATCTTCGAGAACTTGAATCACTCTTTCGGATTGACCATCAGTTTACGGATGGAACGCAGTACTGAAATTCAATTTTGTACCCAAGGCTTCTTGCAACTTTTTCCAAAACCTTGAAGTAAACCTTGAATCTCTATTCGAAATAATGGACATAGGCACCCCATGTAATCTCACAATTTCGGCAATATACAGCTTAGCCAACTTGTCAAGTGAGTAATCAACACGTACCGGTATAAAGTGAGTGGATTTCATTAATCTATCAACGATAACCCACATATCATCTTTTTTTTAGAGTCGTAGGTAACCCCGTTACAAAATCCATCGTGATTCGATCCCATTTCCACTCGGGAACCATCACTGGCTGAAGTAAACCCAGTGGTACTTGATGCTCGGCTTTCACTTGGTAACAGATGAAACACTTTGTAACAAACTTAGAGATGCCTGTTTTCATACTCGACCACCAATACAATTTCTTCAAATCATTATACATTTTCGTGTTGCCCGGATGTACTGACAAACAACCATTGTGTGCCTCATGTAAAATTTTTCGAATCAACTCATCATCTTTAGGTACACAAACTCTATCACGAAACATCAAACAATCATCTGAACCAGCCCGAAAATTAGAGTTATTTCCCGATTCACACTGAGCTCTCTTAACTTGCATTTCACTATCATTCTTTTGAGCTTCACGAATCTGCTGAAGAAACAACGGTCTAGCCTTCAACTCGGCCAATATAGAACTATCATCAAATAATGCTAAGCTCGTACTCATAGCTCTCAAAGCATACAGAGATTTTCTGCTCAAGGCATCCGCAACCACATTCGCTTTCCCCAGATGGTAATCGATCACTAGCTCATAATCTTTCAATAATTCGAGCGATCTCCATTGTCGCAAATTCAAGTCTTTCTGGTTCATCAAGTACTTCAAACTTTTGTGATCGGTAAAGATTCAACATTTTTCACTATATAAATAATGACGCCAAATCTTCAAAGAAAAAACGATGGCAGCCAAATCTAAATCGTGCGTAAGATAATTCTTTTCATGTGGTTTTAGCTGTCTTGAGGCATAACCTACTACTTTGCCCTCTTACATTAACACACAACCAAGACCATTCATTGACGCATCACTATAGCTTACGAACTCCTTTCCCGACTCAGGTTGTACTAAAACTAGTACTTCAGTTAATCGTGTCTTCAACTTCTCGAAACTTTTTTGACATCTATCGGTCCATTTAAACTTAACATTCTTTTGCAACAACTTAGTCATCAGGGAAGAAATCATTGAAAATCCCTCGACAAAACATCGATAATATCCAGCTAAGACCAAAAAGCTTCTAACTTCGAATATATTCTTTGGTGGTCTCCAATCAACAATCGCCAAAATTTTGCTAGGATCAACCCGAATGCCATCACCTGAAACTATGTGTCCCAAAAATCCGACTTCACGAAGCCAAAATTCACTTTTACTGAACTTAGCAAACAATTTTTCCTTTCGTAAAGTCTGCAATACTGTTCTTAAGTGTTAAGCATGCTTGGCCTCATCTCGGGAATAAATCAATATCATCTATGAACACTACTACAAACTTATCCAAATACAGCCGAAAATTTCAGTTCATCAAATCTATAAACATAGTTGGTGCATTAGTTAGACCAAAAGGCATCACAAGAAATTCGTAGTGTCCATACCTCGTTCTTAAAGCAGTTTTTGACACATCGGATTCTTTGACTCTTAACCGATAGTAACCGGATCTTAAATCTATCTTGGAGAACATGGTTTCTCCCTTCAGTTGATCGAACAAATCATCAATTCTCGACAATGGGTACTTGTTCTTTATAGTTACCTTGTTAAGTTGACGGTAATCAATACAAAGCCTCATTGTTTCGTCTTTCTTCTTCACAAATAATACAAGAGCACCATAGGGAGAAAAACTCGGTCTAACAAATCCCTTATCGGTCAACTCTTGTAGCTGGGCCTTTAACTCTTTCAATTTAGTCGGAGCCATTCTGTACGGAGCAATGGGGATCGGTGCCGTCCCGGGTACCAGATCAATAGCAAACTCAATTTCTCTAACCGAAGGCAACCCATGTAATTCTTCCGGGAATACATCTGGAAACTCACAAACTACTGGCACAGTTTCAAGCTTCGACTCATCATCTCAGTATTCAACACATATGAAAGGTATGCTTCACACATTTTTCTCATACACTTCTAACCAGACATGTACGAAATCACCACAGACATCTTATTTGAGTTATCTGTTTCAACCCAAGAATCTCACCATTTTCACATTTTAACTCAAGAGTTTTCTGTCTACAATTTACCTTAGCATCATGTAATGTCAACCAATCCATGCCCAAAATAACCTCAAACTCGTCAAATGGCAACAACATCAAATTAACCAGAAAACAGTGACCATGAATAGTTAAAGGACAATTCCTACAAACCTTATCTACTAACACATACTTGCCTAAAGGATTTGACACATTAATCACAAATTCAGTCAAATCAACATGTAATTTCTTACTATTTACCAAATTCACACAAACATAAGGATGAGTGGATCCGGGGTCAATTAAAGCAACGACATTAGTATCGTGAAGAGAGAATATACCCGTAATCACGTCGGGGGATGATGCATCCCCACGAGCTCGTATGGCATAAGTTCTTGCAAGCGCTCTACCCTCTGATCTCACAGCAGAATCTCTAGGCGCACCTTTACTGCTATCCCCATTTCTCGAGTTCCTCTATGGTCTACCCCTCGAAGGGGCATTACTCACTCTCACTTCTTGTTTTTTGTCTTTTTCATCTATCTCAGGACAGTTTCGAAGGAAGTGGTCTAGTGAACCGCATTTGTAGCAAGCTCGATTATTTCCCCAACACTCCCCAATATGTTGTCTACCACAATTTTGACATTCGAGTTTATTTGACTTTGCATTGCCCACACTACTTATCGAAGTGGCTTAAACTCTAGAGCCTGAGTATGTTTTGCCACGATCTCGATATGAATACCCAACTGAAGCTGTCGTTCGAGGGTTGGCTTTTTTGGACCTCTTTGATTGGGTTTGGAACGACTTACTCATCGGCCTCTTGCTTACATCTCGGGCTTCAATCATAGCTTTTTCTCTTTTCCTTATTCAACTCTTCAGCCTTACAAGCTCTATCGACCAATACCTCGAATTCTTTCAACTTTAAAATCCTGACTAACAATCTGATATCCTTGCTCAGCCCGTCTTCAATCTTTTACACATAATAGCTTCAGTAGACACACACACTCTTGAGCATACTTACCGAGTCTAACAAATTCACGCTCATACTCTGCCACAGACAATTTGCCTTGCTTCAACTTGAGGAACTCCTTCCGTTTCTGATCGATAAACCGTTGACTTATGTATTTCTTTTGGAACTCCTCTAATAAGAAATCCCATGTCACACTCTCTCTTGGAACTATAGATGTCAACATTTTCCACCAGTGGTATGCCGAGTCCCTCAGTAATGATACCTCACATTTCAAGCATTCCTCGGGCGTGTAAGAAAATTCATCAAATACCCGCATAGAATTCTCGAGCCAAAACTCTGCTTTTTGGGGGTCGTCATCTATGTTGGCTCTAAATTCCTCAAGCCCTTGCTTTCGAATCTTATCGGGGGTTTAGTCATTCTTACTAAATCTATACCTTGAGGAGCTACGGGGACCGGCTGAGGTATAGAAGGGGGTGGAGGAGGTTGAGTATTAGAATTTGCTTGGACAAATTCAGTATACCAGTTACTAATTATGTGGAGAAACGTTTCTCGAGCCTCTTCTCCTTGACCTAATGTCTCAGATATGCTTTCTACTGGCGCGGTCCCTTGCGCGGGAGCCAGCGCATTACTAGCAGCATCATCGGTAGTAGCTCGATCGAGATTCATTTACTATATGAAAACACAGTTTAAAATTGTCAGGAGTCACCACACTATCAATATATATTTATGGCATGTATAGCTAGACTCTCACACACACTAAGGTAGTCCGAGAACCGACTAAACATGGCTCTGATACCATTAAATGTAACGCCCTTTACCCGTATTTGACACCAGAACAGGGTACAAAGCGTTACTAGACTTATACACAAGCAATCATGCAAAATCAAGACATGACTTTCCACTCAAAATTTAAAACTTTTCATAAACATACATATCACCCCTTAATCGAGCCTATATGGCCCAAAACACGCTTTAAGAACGGTTCGGGATCAAACTGAATTCTTAAAAAGATCTTTAGAAAAACTTAGAAAAATTCTCATCAAACAGTCCAACGCCCGTATGGCATATCACATGACCGTGTTCCACACCTATGTAGATTTATTTATCATTTCGAACCTACATGGGTTTTCACACGGCCTGACACACGCCCGTGTCCATGGCTCGTGTCCCTCACACGACCACGACACGCCCGTGCCTTAGCCCGTGTGCAAAAACCTTGACATTCTGTTTCTGATGTCATCACCCCAAAGATGTCACACGGCCATGGCACACGCTCCTGCCCTTAGACCATGTGGCGAATTAAATTCTTAAGTTCAAGTGCAAACTTCACACGGCCTGGGCACATGCCCATGGGTCAGACCGTGTGTCACACACGGCCTAGAAACACGCCCGTGTGCCTACCCGTGTGGACAAGAACAAGGCTATTTGCCAAGCACTTTCTGCCACCCCAACTTGTACAAACATAAACCACATCAAGCCACCAACTCATTCATGCATAATTAAACTAATTAATCAACCATGCAACTTGCACATTATGAATAACCTCATCATTTCATGGATTAATAGAAAGAGCCATCAACTGTGGCCTTATACAAAAGAATTCATCCTTAAATGAGCCAACACATTTGGCTAAAACAATATGACATTCAACTAAGTCGAAGTCCCTATACATGCCATACTCAAAATGCTAAATCTAACTATACCAAAATGTGTAGATAGTGTGGGTGATCCTCCGACTATCTCCGTATCCCGATCTGGCTTTTCGACACTATAAAATAAGGGAAAAGAGAAGGGAGTAAGCTTTAAGCTTAGTAAGTCTATATGTAAACAATAAACATCATACCACATACTTATCAATCAAGAACATTACATACTAAATAAAAACAATTCAGATCCTCATAATCATACTTACTCATTTCAAACCTTACCACATCCCAAACACATATCATAAAACATTGCTCACATTTACATGCACTTATACCCTGCACTTATCACCACAAGCCACATGTAATTTCACGTAGACAAGTTTCTTGATGAACACTTCGGAATAATATTAGATACTCAATGGTTTCGCACACAGCCCACCATTAATAATTTACACGGTGGTATCGCACACAGCCCACCAACAATGATAATTACGGTGGTATGGCACACAGCCCACCAAAAATAATAATTACGGTGGTATCACACACAACCCACCAACAATAATAATTACGGTGGTGTTGCACACAGGTCACCAATATTTACTTATTAATGATTTTATCCGTATCATCTTTTCCTATCTTAAAGGTTCATCCGAGAATTTTCTCACTTTCTATCATTTTTAATAAGTCTCAATAATAAGCATTTACATTCACACAATGCATTAATATGTAAAAACATACGTAATAAGGATGTATCATTTGTAGATAAACTTACCTCGATACAAAATATGCAAATTTGCAATTTAGTCCGAAACCTTGCCTTTTCCTCGGTCAAGGTTGATTCTATGTTCTTCTTGATCTATAATGACATATTTAATTTATTAATTAACTACATTAATCAAATCACTCCACAAATTTTTATTTTGGAAAAATTACTATTTTCCCTAGACTTTTACAAAATTACAATTTTGCCCCTAAGCTCGTAAAATGAAATGTGTTTATTTTTCACAGACCCAAGCCTAGCCGATTCATATTCCCTCTTATATTAGCTCAAGATTTTAATTATTACACACATTTACTACCTATTTTGCAAACTTTACAAAAAGGTCCTTTTAGGTATTTTCATGGAAATACCTTTCACAAAAGTTATATATTCAACACCCAAGATTCATTTTCTTCCACATAATTTTAGAAATCAACATAAATTTTCACATGGAAAAACCCTAAACTCTCAACCATTTTGCAAATTAGTCCCATCATTAGCTAGCTTAAGCTTTAGGGGTTCTAGAAGTACAAAAATTTTCAAGAAAGACCACCAAAATCACTTACTTGCAAGGAGTGTAAGTTGCTGAAATTTCAAGCTTCCAAATCCTTATGCTTGAGTGAAAAATCGGTGGAAGAAGATGATAGGAAAAAAAGGATGATAGCTTTCTTGTTTTTATTTTATTTTATTCATTTCATTACCTAATATCACCAAACATTAACCAAACTTAATCTCTTGTCCCCTATGGCCGTCTATTCCCTTTAGAAAAGCCTAATTAAACATTAAGGACCTACAAGTTAAGGTTCTATAGCTATTTAGCACCTCTAGCTTATAAATTAGAACTTTTGCACTTTATGCGATTTAGTCCTTTTCACAATTAAGCATACGATCACTAAAATTAATTCACCAAAATTTTCATGCACTCATATAATCATGCTATAACACATAAAATAATATTAAAAATAATTTCTCTGACCTTGAATTAGTGGTTTAAAAACTACTATTTCGACTAGCCCCAAAATCGGGCTGTTACACGAAAACCACATATTCGTCGCCTTCACCTACATAACTGTTCGAAGAATTCAGATCCCCTACAACTATCGTTACGCTACTACAACGAAAAAGAATTGAGAGGCTTACCGAAACTGCGCGAAGAATAGTAAGAGTGAACAAAAATTGAAGGGAGTGGAAGAACAAGGATTAAGCTAAATAGAGGAGGAACAAAAGATGAAATTGACAGAAAAGTGGAGAGGATGCAGAAACTGACGTCAAATTTTGGAAGAAGAGAAAAATTAATTAAAATTTCAAAAAAGAAAAAGAAAAAGAAAAGATATGCCCACATAATCCCCTAATTTTCTCCCACTAACCCACTAACTCATAACCCCCTCAGAATTTTAGCTCTACTGAAACTCTATCAAACAAACATCCACGCTTGCGCATGGATTCAAACACAGAACTTCCAACACACTAACTTCCTTACCATTCGAACCAGCAAACTCATTCTAAAATAGATTAACAAACAATTTTATATAAGCCCACTCAACAAGGGTAAGGCTAGGATTAGAAGAAAAACAAAATTTGGCAAAAGGGAGGCTTGAACCCAAGACCTCTCACACACAGCTAGAACACTTAATCACTAAATCAAATACACATTTTGTGTCAAATATTTACAGAAACAGGAAAAAATAAATCAGGGCGTTACAGATTTCCATTACAACAATACATATTTCAACGCATTCACACGTCAAATGATCAATGATAAATCATATTTTTTTTGGTCAAAGTTATACTTTAGTCCTCAAACATTTCAAAATTTTTAATTTAATCCTTTTGCTACATTTTCACTTTTAAAATTCTTTTCATTGATTCCCATATCTAAAATCAACTTTACTTTCATAAGGATTCTTTATCTAATTGATTTTCTAATTTTTCTTGTAAACTCTATATCCAATATTAGAATAGTACTATGTGTTTTATCGAAACTTTTCATGCGTTACAAACATTACTTTTCATTTAGTTCAACAATCATCTATCTAACAAAGCTCGCAATTACTGGTGTGATTATCAAGGAACAAATTAATGAACTAAGGCCAAAGAGTAACCACTAAACTAACAATCACAATTTTAACTTTCTACTCAAGTATAAATGTAGTGATTACTTGGTGTAGTTAATGAATTCATAATTAAACTTAAAATTGTCGCTCTTAATAATATTGTCACTTTTATCAGTTTGACTCAAAAATTTAATTAGGAAGAGTTGCACTAAGAGAATATATAAAGAATGTCCATCCTTCATTATTTGGTGTGAAGTTAGAGAGCACAAATCAGTTCCTTGAGGATCATTTCTTTCTATGCAAATAAGAAAACTGTTGTAACCTTAATCTCATACATTTAAAGTGAACTCACAAACCAGTTATTAATAGGAAGAGTGAGTTCACTTTAAATGTATGAGATTAAGGTTACACAGTTTTCGAATTGGGTTGAACTTATATAAAAGCATGTACCATAACTCTTTTAATAGATTCATCTTTGGAATTTTTTTATTGAATTGTATAAATATTTTTTGTATTTGTGTGTTTCTATTTGAAGTATATTGAATAATATAATGTTGCAACATTTTAATACAATGAGTCATTTCATAATTATATTTTTATAAAATTAGGAAATAAATTTAATATATTATAAATTAATGATATCACATATTTAAAAGAAAAAATATAAACTTAAAACAAACAAATTTTTATGTGAGAGAATCATAAAATGAACAAAGCTACCATATAAGTATCTAAATATCCACAATGTTGGATAAAAATGATGATAGTTGATGAGGCAGAAATATTCTGGCTTATCTCCATAGAGATTAGGCAAAGCTATAATGTTGAAAAGTGGCAAGAAACGAGACAATCTCTTACTTTTGTTTGAATAAATAATGCATAAATGAATGAAGTGGGATAAAGTGCCATATGATATTCTCACAAGATGGAATGATGTTATCTAAGGGATGAATGAGGTGAAAGGGGCGGAGCAGGGGTGACAGGGATCCGAGCCAATTTTTTTTAATTTTTTTATAATTTATAAAATTTTAAGTTAGTAATAATAAAGTTGTACTTTGTTTTCGCAAAATAATAAAATTTAATTTAATTTTTTAAAAATTATAAAAATATAAACTATTAAAATAATAAAATTATTATTTTTACTATTATAAAAATATACAATTTAAATCCGATCTTATTAATTTTTTTTCTCATTAGAGTTTCAATAGAATATTCTATGCCTTCTTCCACAAGAGTTTGCTTTTAGTAGAGATAATGAGAGGAGTATAAAAACTAGTTAAAAAAATGGATAAATTAGTTTTTATAGATTAAATCAAAGAGCAAACAATTCTTCTTTATTAAACAATTCATCCATTTGTATCTTTAAAAACTAAAATGGCTAACAGAATAACCATAGTACCTTATGTTGATGTACAGTAACCAATTTTTAACATTAGAAATTGATAAACTTTTTAATAGAAGGATCAATTTTCTGTTTGATCTAACATACATGGATCGATTTGTCTATTTTTTAAGTAAAGGGGGCTAAATACATTCCGATTTCTAGTACAGAGGCCTCCATAATAATTTACTAAAAATAATTTGAATTTTGGGAAATCCAAGTCCAATTTCATAATAATTAAAATTTAGAGTTTAAAATCTATATTAAAACTTGGAATTTTCAAAATATAAGATTGATTAAAAGATATGAAAACATTTTTATCTCTTTTCTTTCACACTGCCTTCAAAATCCAAATAATAAATAAATAATTTTACTTATAATATAATCATCAACGAAGCTCAAAATTTTTAGAGCTGGACTGGTAAGCGAACCAATCGGACCACTATTTCTGATTCAACTGGTCCGACCCATTCCTGATCTAACCAGTTGGTCCAGTCTGGTTCAAACAACCATATTCAAAATCTTCTTAAATAATTAAATTTAAAAAAAATATTTTTAAGACTTAGAGTGAGTTCAAATCCAAATCTAAATTTAAATTATTCAGGCAATGGATTTGAATTAATTTAAAATTTTAAATTTCAAATATTTTAATTAATTTAAAAATAAGTAAATGATAAATTTCAAAACTAAAAACTAAATTTAAATTCCAATTTCCAAACATTTATTGTATTTATGCATTTCGTTGTTTTAAGTTTATTCCTTAGTGTTACAAAGTGTTTCAACCATGTTAGCAACACCTCTCTCGACCAAATATTTCAAGATGGAATAGAAAATTAAAAAAAAAATTAACAAATAACATCACTTAATAACAAATTTAGAATATTCTAGACATTGAGCTTAAGTTATATTAATATTATTATTTCCAATGAATTTACTCTTGGACTGCCTATACACTGATTAATTCATTTGAAAGTGATGTCCTTTCTCATTCTCAAAACTCACTCTTTTTATTTTTATTTTTTTTATTATGAAAAAAAGGCCTTTTGGTAACCAGAAATTTTGTTCTTCATGTGGAAGAAGACACTTTCTTTTTGAAAAATGATGTGAGATTCTCATCACCTTTTAGTCATCCTCTAATAATCTCTTATAATTCTTTTCTATTTAATCATTACTTTTGAAGAAATCTTTCAAGAAATCAGACGAGCTATTTTTATTTAAATTTTTTTTTGATATTTTCTAATGGTTGATGTTTGGATTTGTTTTTATACTTTTAATAATCTTATTTTTAAGATTTGAACTTCCTTCTTCCTTTAAAATATAATATGTTTTATTATACCGGTATAAAATTAAAAAAAATAAAAATATATTTTTTGAATTTTCTAAAAGTTTTAATTATTTTTTACTTAAAACTAATTAACATTTAAAATAATTTTTTTCTTGCTAAGCCAAAATAGTTAAATGCATGAAAATACAAAACAAAAGCACCACATTCATCACCACAAGTACAGGTACCTACAACCTTACTACCAATACGCCTACAACATATACTAACAAATCTTTGGGTTTGCAAAGGAATCAGCAATTATATACATCACCATATAGCCTGTCCACATTCAGAACTCCTAAAGCAGCCTTCACAACCCTGCAAAGCTCCACAACCACCCCTTCTGGAGGACTCCATAAAATCTATAACTTATTTCCATTGATTTGACCTCCAATCATATTCATACACCATGCCATCTTTTAAATTCCCATAAGTCAATACAAACTTAACAAAGCTAAAAAAAAAAAATTCTGAATGCATTACATTTTAAGGAAGTTAGTAGTAATTAAAACTTAACTTATATTGGGAAATGAAATTACGGAAGTTGGAAGAGTTTTGAATGCAATGTTTGCGTGAAAGCCAAGTTACTCATACATGTGAGACAAGCATAAACTTGTAATACAGGAAAGTTATCAACATAAGGACAGATTATAAAAGCCAAAGAAAAAATACAACTTAAACCTAGCTCCATTTATATTCTTACACAAACCATAGCTTATTTTGAAAGCAGCTAAAAGCTTCGGTGAAACAACGTGCGTCTTATTAACTAGGCTAAGGAGTTGTACGTATCTACTGGCTAGCAAATACTAGTAGTATTTTTACAAAAATAAACAAAGAAGCTAACTAATCTAGTGAATTACTGTTTTTGTTTAGTCTTTAGCATCCCATCGTAGTATCCACCTGCATCATTGCTGCTTATTGATACATATAGGATTTTGGGAAACCTGACAAACATACCATCTTTCGTGGTTTTGGGTGGTCTGGATTTGATGATAGAGGCCGGTATCAGGCTGTTGAATGACAGTGACAGCTTGAGGTCCATGATAAACGTATTGGTTAGCTGTATGTTTTGGATGATGATAATTATCCTGATTTCTTGGCAGATCGGGAGCTCGGCGGTGAGTCGTCTCGGCTAGCTGCCGGCCGCATAGCTCATCTATCAAGGGACACCCTGCTGAGGCAACTTTCCTAAGATGATCTATTGAACATGCCATTGTTTTTGTAGTACACAAGAACAAGTAAAACTTTGTGTTGTTTTTTATTGCATGTATGGTTATATATATAGAGAGAGAGGGAGTTTAGGATAGGGGAAACTCTCTAACCTCAGTTTCATAATCAAGAAAGAAAGATCAAAGGAATTTCTTTGGGGGTAAAAACAAGGAAAAGAGCCCCATTTATTCTTTCAACTTTATGTGATTCTAATTCTTGATTAAATGAATTATAGTTAATTTTACTTTTATGAATAATCTCAGGTTTTAATATATATATATATATATATATATATAAAAGTTAAAATTACTCATAATTCCTCCTCAACTCATAAATAGAAGGATAATACATTTCAATACACTTAACTCATAAATAGAAGGATAATACATTTCAGAACACTCAAACCAATATCTTCTTACATTAGCAATAATACCTATACTCAATCCACAACTATAGTAAAATTAAAATGCTTAATTATTTGGAAATTAAATTTCTATTCATACCTATCTCTTATTTTTAACCATTTAGCTGCCATGAACTCAAGCGGCAATATAAATTTTGGGACTTCCCAATATGCTTATCCATAGGAATTGGAGAACGGGAGGAAATTAAGGCGGTAACTGTAACATCCTAGGAAGGGCCTATGCATTTTTCAGATCAATTGTATGAAATGACAAGTCTTAAGTTTTATGAATAAATTTTTGATACTTTTGGAAACCTAGAAATGAATGAAAATGGAAATGAAAATGAAATGGAAATGAAAATGGAGATGGAAATGAAAATGGAAATGGAAATGGACATTTTTGGAAACTTAGACATTTTTGACTTTTTTAATTGTATGAAATGACAAGTCTTAAGTTTATGAATAAATTTTTGATACTTTTGGAAACTAGAAATGAATGAAAATGGAAATGAAAATGAAATGGAAATGAAAATGGAGATGGAAATGAAAATGGAAATGGAAATGGACTTTTTGGAACTTAGACATTTTTGGAAACTTAGACATTTTTGGAAACCTAAACATTTTTGGAAATGATCCAAAAATGGAAACTTGAACATTTTGGGAACTTGAATAATAAGAGAGAAATAAAGGAGTTTTATTCACATAAATATGTGAATAATAAGAGATAAATAAAGGAATTTTATTCACATAAATATGTGAATAATAAGAGAGAAATAAAGGAGTTTTATTCACATAATATGTGAATATAAGATAAATAAAGGAGTTTTATTCACATAAATATGTGAATAATAAGAGATAAATAAAGGAGTTTTATTCACATAAATCTGTGAATAATAAGAGAGAAATAAAGGAGTTTTATTCACATAAATATGTGAATAATAAGAGAGAAATAAAGGAGTTTATTCACATAAATATGTGAATAATAAGAGATAAATAAATGATTATTTTCTAATGAGATAATTGAGGAGATAATTGATGGATTAAAGGCTTTTATCTTTTAAATAAAAGAGATAATATTATCAAAAAGAGGAGTGGTGGCCAAGTAAAGGACTCCTAGGCTGATAACTTTGGCTATAAAAGGAGGACAGGAGGGCTACTCATCAACATTTGCTCCTTCTTCCTCTCTGCCGAAATTCTCCCTAGGCAAAAACCCCTCTCTGCCGAATTTCATTAAGCAAAAATCCCTCTCTTTTTCTTCTATTTTCTTCACCGTTCTACTGTTAAGCTGAATCTTTGTGGATTCTAAGAAAGAGGGCAATCATCCACAACATCAAAAGGGGATTTTTCGGAAATCTAAGGATCTAAGGTAAGGATTATAAATATAAATATGCGGTTAAAGATTATGATTCACGTTTTCAAAGTTAGATCTAATCTAACACGAAGTTATAGGATTTCAACAGGCTTATAAAGGAATCCTCTTCAGATTTGGAATCCCATCATAAGGTAAGGGATATTCGGCCAAGGCATAAATTGTTTAAGTGTTTTCCATTATTTCAAAAACCGAAAACTGACTTGGTTACATACCTAGTATTAGCCGATTGCAAGGAAGAGGAATTCTAGCAACTGTTGGGACTTGATTAAATCAATTCGGCAACTAGGTAAGTAATTCTACTTCTAGTAGGATTTGGTTTTAAGACCAAATAGGTTTTATTTATATGTTTTAATTAATGGCCGAATATAGGTGAAAGATCTAGATCGGTAGATCGCTCTACGGGAATTCACGGAAACTATTAAGCGAAAAAGGTGTGTACTCTTATTAACTTTCAATAAATTGCATGGCAATCATTAGATATGTAAATATGTAACAGTATGTGAATGTGGCTAAGCACCACAAATGTGGTAAGGAGTACCCAGGTACGTTTCCTACTTTTGATAGGATTGTGAATGATATATTTTGAACATGTGATTAGTAACATGAATGAAAATTAAGTATGTGAAATATGTTATGAAATAATTGGGGCATTCGGGATATTTGCGGAGGAAGAAAGTGAAGGTGATGACTACGGTCTCACCAACGTAAAGTGGTGACTACGGTCACATAAAGTGAAAAGTGGTAACTTCGGTTACATCCAGTGAATACAGTGTCTAATGACACAACATAAGCGGGCGATGAGCACGTCGACTGCAGCGACTGCCTTCGATGGTGTTGTAGCGGATGGAGGGTCGACTTAGTAGTCCCCGCGGTGTACAGGTTGGTACTGGTGTGTAGCGGATGGACAAATAGGTTTGGGTTTGGGTTGCATCCTTTATTTTGTATGAACATGATATTGATATGACTTGTATGCCTGATTTGTTGGAAATTAGTACTATGTCACATTGAGTCTGTTGACTCACCCGTTGGGGAATTATTTTTCAGGTGATGAGCAGTAATGGACCGGGTCGGCAGGAGCTAAAGGTGGCCATGCATCGCTTGAAGAAATTATTTGGAATTTGGACTTTATGAAATTTTAGTACTTTTTTGGGTTTGAATGATGTAATAAGGCCATAAGGCCCAGTTGGATTTTCTTTATTCCTGTTTATTTTTATTTGAATATGATACAAATTATGTTTGATTAAAGATAAGTAAATTTATTTCTTTTAAAATAATAAACCCAAAAATTATTTTGTCACCTTATTTAAGTTGGATTTCCAGAATTTATTAAATAGGTTTCAAATTAAGCCCAACCCAAAACAATTTTTTTAAAATTACACAAATTTTCTCTAAGTCATTTAGAACATTGAAAACCGATTTATTTAAGGAACATACCAGATCCGGTTCAAGCTCGTGGGCCGGGTGTGGGGTGTTTCAGTAACACTGAAAATAGTTTTTGAAAAATAATTTTTAGAAAATCGATTATATTTGTAGAAAGGTAATATCTTTTTGGTATTTAAATGATTTTGTATATGATATTTTTTATTATTTAATAATTTTTTTAAAATTATTTAAAAGATGTTTTTAGTGAAACAAATATAATATAAATATATATTTTTTACAAAATATTATAGTAATATTTTTTTTTGACAATTAATATTTATTTTATTAATAAAATAATATTTTATAATAAAAAATGTCATATATAAATTTAATAATAAACAGTATCTAACTAAAACTTAATTTAAATTACATATATGAGTGTGATAGTGACACATTAAAGTTGGAAGGAAAAATAAAGCAAAAAAATGATTTAAATAAATACTCATATTGATATAATTAAATTAATAATACTTTATACTATAAAGTATTTATTATTAGATGTTTATAAATTTTAATATATGTATTAAAATAATATAAATATTTTTAATAATATATTATTTTAATATCACTGCACCCAACACTTGTTGGAATTTTTAATAATATATTAAATTATATTTAAAATTATTATTTTAAAAAATTAATATAAAATAAATAGTAATATTAAATAATATATTAAAATAATTTATTATATTATTAAATATATATAATTAAATATGTATGTTTAATAATATGAACATTAATATTTTATATTAATATTTAATATTTTAAAAAATTAAAATAAATTTAGTATTTATATAATAATATTAGGCTTGATTCAATTTAATTTTTATATGAAAATAAAATTACACATAAATGAGCTCTTTTTTGAGTAATGACTCATGCTTTTCAAAAGGGTATGTTAAGCTATAGGAATAGAGACTCATTTTCCATTTACCTCCAAGTCATTTTCAATTAACTAAATTGTTTTCTATGAAACAAACACATAAAATGAAACAGAAACATTTTCCGTGAAATAAACACACCTTAAAATTTACTAGAACATTCTTTGAATTAGTTGGGGTTTTAGAATTTAATTAAAATAATTATTGTTTAAATTTTAAAATTGTAAAATCTATATATATATATATATATATTGATTTGTGATCATATTATTTAGAGTAAACTAGTTCTTATGTCACGTGCATTGTACATGGTTTTATGTGTTTATTTTTAAAATTTATTAAATAATATTTTCTATAGTTTTCAAATATATATATTTGCTAATTATATGAGAATTGATATAATTTATAATACAAGTTTACTAGCTTTGAAAAATAATTGAGAGAATAAAATATTTTAAAAGTATTGAAAATAAAAAAGTGATGAATAATCGAAAGTAAAATATTAAGTAATTTTTGTAAATTATAATAAAGGTTTAAGGTAAGTATTGATGGTTAAAGCATGACTTCATATATATGCGATATTGGCATCAAACCTTGTTAGAAGTATTTATTTTCTAACTAGTAGATTCAGATCAAATATCTTAATATGAATATACAGTGTAGGAATGTAGACTCGGATAATGGATATCTAAGGAGGTCATTCGTATCTACTCTAAATTTATAGTAGATAGTAATTTTAATATCAAAATTCGAATATTATCTGAATCTGTAATATTTGGATATGGAAAATTCAAATAAGATATCCATAAATAATCGAATTCATAATCTGCATTGCCCTCTCGAGGGGTGAAGGGAGGGGGCTTGTGGGGGCCCTGACCCCCTAAAATGGGAAAGTGCTTCTTTAGACTCCCAAAATTTATAAATCTAAAGTTAATGTGGTAAAATTATATTTTGGCCCCTAAAAAATGTTATAATTTTAATTTTGTCCTTTTGAAAACCATAAAGATGTAAGCCAATACAAGGGTGAAATTGCATTTTAGCTCTTAAAAAAATATATAACTTAATCTCGGCCCCCTAAAATAAATTTTGGCTTTGTCCCTGCTTATATATTAGTGACAACTCCCATACTAACAAAAACATATTTGTCAAAATTGATCTATTTTCGAAAAATATCGTTACCACATTGAGGCATAGATAACTAGTTTATCCATGGAAATTAGGTAGAGCTATAGCGTTGACTGTAACTTTTACTTGAGTAAATAAATGGGTAAATACACTGCAGGTCACTTTAAAATAACGTCATTGCTATTTTGGTTTCTCTTTTTTTTTGTCAATTTAGTCTCTAATTAAGATAATTACTCAAATTGGTCAATGTTGTTAAAAATTTCCATTAATCCATCAATAGATCATTAATGGGGCATTTTTTTTTACTTTTGGCTAAAGCTAGAGACTTCCCTATAATTAGCCCAAAACACTTTTTTTTTGGTTTATTTGTAACATAAGAACCACCAATCTTCATCATCGGCCAACACCTATCATTACTGCTTCGTACTAGCTTAAATCAGATGATGACCATCAACAACGGTAGGAGTGGATTTTTTTTTTGGGGGGGGGGAAAGGGGTTGCTCATCAAGTTAGGAACAAAACCTGAAGATAAAAGCTCCTATCATTCTTAGAGACTCCTTTAGAACGACCTGAATTCCAGTGGTGTTGAAAAATATGGTTTCGGAACCCCATTTCCATAAATCAAGTTTGTAAATATTAAATAAGAATATTTATGGGTTTAATATAAAAATATATCGAAATTCGGTTAAATAACTTAGCTGAAAAACTAGTTAGGTAAAACTCAGGGACTAAATTGTAAAAGTTCAATCGCTATTGTGTTTTAATTAAGGAAGGCTTGGGGACCTAGATAGTAATTATTCCAAGGATAAAAATGGTTAACAAACAAAATTTAGATAGTAGATAGTGATGATGTTGGCCATTAAGTTAAAATTATAATTAAAATAACTAATTAAGATAAATTAAATATAAAACATGATTAACTAAACTAATTAACCTTAATCTAACTATATATAGCAAAACTAGTGGAAGAAAACATATCGTCCATTGAAGTAGAAAAAAGAAAGAAAGAAAACACCATTGTTAGCTAGCATTCAACCAACTATTGCAAGTAAGTCCTGAAGCCATTTTTCTTTAATTTGTATGGAAATTGAATGATAGGAGCTTGATCTAGCTAGCCCATGTATCAATATGTTCAATTGTTAAGTTTTTTGCAGATTGTCATTATTGAGAAATTGATGAATTAGACTTGAAATTGATAGAAATTAAGCTTAGATCATGATAAGAACTAAATTGAAAAGCTAAATAAGCTTGATGGTTAACTTTGCAACATTAGGGACTAAATTGAATAAATTAAAAATCTATCATGAAATTATGATATGAATAGAAAATATATGGTCCCTAATGAAATAATGTGAAATCGAATTTTTATCCGATGCTAAATATCGAAAGATATGTATATCTAGCGTATAGAGACTAAATTGAATAAATTAAAAAATATGCTTGGCTTTGTATTTGAATGTGAGGTGGATGAAATTTGATATTGTTTATTTGTTGAATTATTATATGTAGCTAAAAATGATTGTGGGCCGTTGAGAGAGAAAGGAAAAGCAAGAGTTGTCGATGAGTGACACGAGAATTTGGTTTGTACTTTTATGACTCGAGATCACTTTATTTGTTTGCATATTCATGTTAATTACATGATTGGGTATCAAGGTTGTTGGGAAATGTACCCATATTGTAGTAAACATGTAACTGTTTTTTATGTATGTGAGAATAAGCTTAATTTCACATTTCACTATTATATATTTTGTGTTTCTGTCTTTCATGTTTTGCATACATAGCAAAATTGTGACAAGCAAATATTAGCTCATTGATTGTCTAAATTCAAACTGATGATAAGTGGCACTGTAAGAACGTTTACATTACAAGAAAGACAACTTTAGTAGATAATCTAAACAAGATCGTAATCTCGTAAAAGAATCAAAGTGAACATTTGATTCAAATACTTAGAAGAATTATTATGTCGTCTACAATTCTAACTGGGGAATGACTAGTCTTGGCTATTGGAGCAATTGACTCCATGAGTAGAGACATAAATGCACTCATTAGAATAATGATACATTGGAATGGACCCAAGTTGAATTAATTCTGAATCCATTTGTGAATTAATTCACTTGTGACGTTCATGATGTGATTTACCTAAACCCTGAGTTAGCCATTGACCATGTGTATGTAACTCATGTGCTTTGATATAAGTGGAGGCTCATGCTTTAAAGATGATCGAACCCATAGCCGGTATGTTGGGTACATGTCTTTTGTATGACATGGCTTTGTTAGCAACAATGGAATTCATAGCTCGATTAAAGAGTTAACAATATCCTCTCATTGACATTGTGTGGCTTAATAAATATAGAATGTGGCCATGGGTTGCTTGTTCTAGTTCTAGAACGAACAAATTATCATAGTCATTTGTTAATAGTGATCGTATTAATCATTAAGAAGACACAATGGTGACAATTATATAAATATGATTGTCTTAAGTGAACAAATTTAACTCAAAGGAATTAAAGATATAATATGAGGGTAACACACACATGACGAGGTCATTGGACAAAGCAGTTGGATGAATTTCTTTCGTAAAGAGTATACAATAAGGAGTTTTCAATCATGGAGTCATGGTACTTCTTGTGGACTGACTCCATGATTATTTAAATTGCAAATTATCGGAACGATGCTTCTAGACATAATTGCAATTACTAGAGCCTAATTGTATATGTCCAATTGGTCCTTCAGCTAGCTTAATAAAAGCTTGATTAAACTACATTTGAATCAGAAGAAAATTCTATGACTTTGGATTTAATTTAATTGAGTCAATTTCTTCGATGTGGAATTAAATTGTACAATCGTGAGAATTATTCAATTAGAGAATTTGATTAAAGAATTTTATTGAAAAATTAATTTTGGAAAATCTCAGTGGTTTTTGGAAAAATTAATTTTGATCAAGTAAAATTAAATTAATAAAATTAATTAAAATTAATATTATATTTTTGAAAATTAATTTTCAAGTCTGACAAGCCCAGTGGGTAATTGAAATTGAAAATTGGACCTGAGATCGAAAATTGGACACGGAAAACCCAAAAATGGTTGAATCGGGCCTGTATATGAAACCGAGCCGATAGTCCCACCGATGGCTAGACTGGATCGATTGGGTCGTCACTGGCCTGGATCGAATTGGCAATAGCCGAACCATCTCGGGGTGCCGTGAGGGTGTCACATCTACAATGGCACCGCCAGACTCGACGGTGCTGGCGACGACGACATTTCGGTGGCCGGCTGGTGGTCCTTCAGCGATTGAGCAGTGGAAGAATCATACTCCTACTAGGACTCTATCAGATAATTTGATTTTAGATTAATTATTTAAAAAATAATATCATTTTAATAGTTTTAATAATAAATTTAATTTAATATTTATCTTGATAGTATTTTATTAATTAATATTAAATTGATTATCTTAATATTAAATTAATAGAATATTTTCTATTAATTTAATATTAAATTAGTATTATATTAGTTTAATATTAAAGTGATTAAGTTTAATCATAGTTGTACTCTCTAAACTCTCCCTATATAAAGAAAACCATGGGTCATTATTTTTCATAGACTTGAATATCTCTATTTACAACTTAGCCCAAAAGTTTATAGAAATTATGAAATTGCCCCATTGGTAATTTTGTAGAAAATTTTTTGATTCGAAGCGAGCCCACACTTGGCAGATATAAGCTTAAGGATAATGGAGAAGACTACTCAGTTGAAGCGTTCGTCCTAGATGAATCAAAAGACACAATTTTGATTAAGTGTTTATTACTTCAGATAACACAACCAAGTTTTTATTTTGGAATTTTTTTTAAAACCCTGTTTTTCCCTTAAACATATTTTTTGCTGCATTTTCAAACCTATTTTAACAACATAAGTGAGTACATAATGTTCCTATGAATCGATTTGTTGTGATTGAAATTGAATACCGATATAGTGGACTGAATTGAATAAAATAAAAAGTAGCATAATTCAATTAATACATGATATGTGATATGAAAATGGTTTGAACTATACTATGTGGTATTGGTTTTATAGATGTGAATTGATAATGATGATATGCATATTGGTTATATAATGTAATCGGAACATTGTTTACCCTATTAGCTGTTCGGACAGAGTCGAATATAGTTGGCATGCCATAGGGTCATGTATAATGATTTGAAACCATTGTTGTCGAGCAACTTAGGGTGCTAGAATATACATATGTCAATAGCCATCATTGTTGGGAACCCGGGGTGCTGGTAGTATTTATATGTTTTAGTAGTCATCGTTATCAGACAACTCGAGGTGACAGGATATTAGATTCGTGTATCCGTTCTAAATTCATGTTTGGTTAATAAGGTTATAAGAATATAAATTGGTTATATGATAATTGAAATGCTATAAAATTTAGAATTGATATATATATTTATATATATATATATATATATATATATATATATGCAAATTGTGGTTAAAAATAGCATGTGAAAGATCATGTGAACTGGTTAAAAATAAGCTTTGGACGTCGAATTGAATTGAACGAAATGGTAAAATAAAATTTAGCACCAAATTCATAGATATATAATGTATATGTAAATGTATATGAGTGATGGTATGAAATAGATAGAAATAGAAATGCTATTGAAATGGCTAGATGGTTGAAATGATAAAAGTGTCATATGTTAAATGTGTAATGTATAGATAATTATGATGCAAAAGAATGAAAGTTAGCAAATGGAAATGGTTAGAATGCTGAATTAGTTGATTTGGTATGCACGTTCAATTGAATGATTATTTTGTTTAGGTACCATTTGGACCATTTGTAAACTGATTGTTACGTCGCGATGTTGGGCCCTTAATGTTGCGACGAGATCAAGCCAATGAGTTGCATCACGATGAAGAACTATCAAATTCGCGACACCTACCTGATAATTTGAAAAGTTTACAATTTGGTCCAATTTTGATATCGATTTGGAAAAAGAGCTTTCGTAAGCTTGTATAAGACTCGAAATTGATTGTATAATATATTTTAAAGGGCTAATATATAATGACCTAGTTTCCAATGTGTCGAAAAATATGGTTTCAAACCAAGTCTGTAAATATTAAATAAGAATATTTATGGAGTTATTATGTAGATGAAATAAAATTTGGTTAAGTAATTTAGCTGAAAAATTGGTTAATTAAGGCCTAGGATGTAACAACCCGATTTTGGGTCTAGTCGAAACAGTGGTTGCAGGACCACAAATCTGACGAAGAAAAATTTATTCTTATTATATTTTTATGGTCTACAGTTTTATGGAACGATTTCGTGAAAATTTCATTTGAAAATTTTGACGTTTGGGCACTTAATTTAGTTAAAAGGACTAAATTGCAAAAAGTGCAAAACTTAAATTCTATATGTTAAAGGTGTCTAATTGATATGAGATTTTAAATTAGAGGTCCTTAGGTGGTAATTAGACCATTGGTTAAGTTGGTGGACAAAAATGGACATGGTTAGGTTTGTTTCTTAAGTTTTTTCATTAAGTGCATTTTAGTAATTTGGTAATTAAATGAATTAAAAAGCCAAAATAAAGCCAAATTCTTCTCCATCTTCTTCCCCCATGGCCAAATTTTACAAGGAGAACCATGGCTAGGGTTTGTCAAGCTTTCAAGCTCGATTGTAAGTCTGTTCTAGCCCCGTTTTTAATGATTTTTATGTTTTCGAAATCCTTGTAACATGATCTATATATTTCTACCACTAATTTAAGATATGATCAAGGTCTAGGGTTTTACCCATGTTGAATATGTGTGTATTTTGAAATTTGATGGTAGAAAGTGCATGTTTTTTGTTTGTTAAATGACTTTTGCTAAGTGATTTTCGGGTAAAAATGTCAAAAAAGACTTATTTGTAAAAGTTATAAAATAAGTAGAAAAATTTGAATAAATGAGAAATGTGGGTTGTTATGAGTATGAAATGGTTCGGCTAGGCTTGGGTTTTGAAGAAATTGAATGAAATTCATTTTACGAGCCTAAGGACTAAAATGTAAAATGTCAAAAGTTTAAGGGCAAAAATGTAATTTTGTCATAATGTGAATTTTGGGTTGAAATGAATAATGTGATGATTAAATGAGATGAATTTGGTATTATAAATCAAGAAAAATGAAGTTCGGGTCTAGATCGAGGGAAAACCAAAGTATTTGACGATTAGGTCCATTTCCGCTATTTTTGTATCAAGGTAAGTTCGTATGTAAATAATGCATTGTTATATTTATGTTTTAAATGCTTTAATATTGTATGAATTGTGATTGACTCTTAGGACGTATTCGACAAAGTTTCAACAAGTGAAAAATCCCGGTTGAACCTTAGGAATAGAATAGGATACGAGTGACATGTCACTAGGAACCCATGTGTATATGCGATTATGTGATCCGGGTGCTGGTCTTGTACGTCCTACCAGTGGCTGTGTAGTTCGGCATGTGTTACAGATACCTGATAGCTTGTGTGAGCAGCACTGTGTAGCTATGTCCTGACTGACAGCTTGTATGAGAAGACCTGTGAATAGCTCGAAAGCGAGCATATATGTATTATGAAATATGAGGTAGCTTTGGCTAAATATATGACACTTATGTGCAAGATTTCCAAGTATCCGTTAATATTCCAAGTGGTTCAACGGGTATGTCAAAGATGATAAAATATGTGAGTATGTTATGAGATGGTACAAGTATGTACGAAAAACTCAAGGGAAAACGAATTCGGTATCTGATGAGCTATAGGTAAGAATGTGATTGAGAAAATTATATTCATGAAGTTTAATGACATTTATGTTGATATATGTTATGTTAGTCATATGATACACTATATGCAATAATGTGTTTGAGTAAACTATACTCATGAAGTTTAATGACATTTATGTTGATATATGTTATGTTATTCATATGATGAGCTGTTGGTAAGATTGGGATTGAGTAAGTTGTGTTTATGAATTTTTAATGAAATTTATGTTAAAATATGTTAAGTTATTTATATGTCAAATGTATGAATAATGTTTAGTATTATTTGCATATGAACTTACTAAGCTATATAGCTTATGATACGATTCGACCTCGTGATTGATTTCGAGTCGTATTTGTGTTGCCCGATCGTCGACGAGAAAGTATCGTTCCAATTAACAAGTCGTTTATAATTGGCTAAGTATGGGAAATATCAATGAAAGATAGGTTTAAATTTGGCTAAGTGTTGAAGATAGGTTCGACTAACAAGGAATTAAAAGGAATTAAAAGAAAGTTGATAGTTCTTGGATGGGATGAAAAGAAATAGTTCTCAAGCGGCAAGAACGAACCAACATTAAGAAATGCTGACCAGGGACTTATATGGCTTAAGTGGTTTTGGATAGATGAGATAAAATCTCGACCCACTATCTAGGAAGATAGGAACCTCGGTATAAAGGTTCGAACGCCACACTATTGATAGTGATAAGTTCGGATTAAAAGAAAGAACATGTTGACGCCACTAGCTTTGTAGATAAGCCAACAAGTCTTCAAACGAAATGTGAGAGAAGCAAATCTCACAAAATGATATAATTTCATTCAATAAAATGTCAAAAGTCCCTTCCAAAAGGCTGATTACACACATATTTATAAGGCTAGAAAAAGGCTAGCTGAATGGTCACAAGTATTCATCTTAAAAGTTGAAATAAAGCTCAAGTCTCTTGGAATTCTTGAACCAAATAACTCCGCCATTTAATTCACTTCAATTCAGATGCATAATTGACCTTGAATGCTCGAAAAGTGACTCTTGAAATGTTCTTTGGTTAGCTGAATAGTCACCAGCACCTTAATGGTGTTTTGAATGCTTGAATTAATTCTTTTGAAGCAGCAAAAACGGTTGGTAGTTGAAAAGCTTGCTGCCGAATTTCAAGAAGCAATAATCCACTCTTTAAACTCTTTTAAATGATGTGTTAAACCTTCTTTGTAACAACCCCTTGCTTGTAACTAAAAATGAGTTGAACAGCCACTTTATTTAATTTGTAACAGCCTTGAATTGTAACGGTTATGACTTGAAAAGACTCCTGCAATAAACAAATTAAAATGAGCTTATTAAACACAATTAAACACTAATTAAACTCAAACACATTAAACACTTAACTTCAATAAATGAACTAAAACTTATTCATCAATTATTCCAGCAACTAGTTTAATTAAATGAAGCATAATTAATTAAACTTAAACTCATGCATCAATAAATTATCCTAGTAACTAGATTGATTAAAGAAGCATCTATTAAATGAAGTTCAATAATAACTCAATTATTAAAACTAAGATGAGTTGAATTAATGACTAGCAACTCATTTATTAATCTAAGATGAGTGATTAACTAAGATGAACTCAATTAACTAAGATGAGTAATTTATTCAAGCAACTTAATTAAAATTAAAGTCCAACAACTCAATTTATTAACAAAATGAAATTAAACGTCTCATTTTGCACTTGAGCCCCTCGAGTTTAGGCCAATCACGATGTCGTCAAAATGTATCGAAACATGATGCACTGGGATCGCATCAGCTTTCCCCCTTCATTTCCCATGTTTTATAGTGTCAATGAGCTAGCTCGGATTAGAGATCGTCGGAGATCCTATCACACTATCAAGCTATCACTTTGGGTATTGATGAATTCAAGTATTTTGAGTTTATGGCATGTATAGGGATTTGGTCTTTTGGTTATATGTGTCATTATTAATTTAACCATATGTGTTGGCTCAAAATGATTTATGGTTCATTTTTGTATATAGCCATGGAAGTTTGCTAATGTTGGTTATGAGTATATTTATATATTATTATTATTATTTGTGAATGTGGAATCTTGCATGAATTGGTGTGGAAAGGTTGTTGTTCTAAGCATGATAAATAATGACATGAGGATGCCATATTATTGTCTTGGTTGTGGTTGTTTGTTTGCTCTTATATGCTTGAAATTGTGCCATGTGATGTTGTGTTGATGTATGCAAGTTAGGGTGGCAAAATGGCTTGGTAAATAACCTTGTTTTTGTCCATACAGGTTGATACACGGGCATGTGTCTAGACCGTGTGTCACACACGGTCTACCCCATGGGTATGTGTTCCGACCGTGTGTCCCTTGCACCTTAATTGTTGAAAAACAGAATGTCCAGAATTGAGCACAGGGGCAGAGACACGGGAATGTGTCTCAGCCGTGTATGCTACACGGCCTAGCACACGGGCGTGTGGCACAAGTTAGAGAGCACCCAAATTTGAACATGGTCTGAAGCACGGGCGTATCCTCGGGGTCACACAGGCGTGTCCCTTGGACCACACAGGTGAGTTAGCCCTACTTCTAGCAAAAATTTTCTAAGTTCTGTAAAATTTTCTAAAGTTTTTGGTCTAGTCCCGAACCACTTCCAAAGTATGTTTTGGGCCTTGTTGGCTCGTATTAGAGACTTTATGATAAAATATGAATGGTTTTAATTTGGACACAAAATTTATGACTCGAAATTGTGTGAATGCTTGTGTTATAAGTCCGGTAATGCCTCAAGCCTTGTTCTGGCATTGAATACGGGTAAGGGGTGTTACATTTAGTGGTATCAGAGCTATGATTTAGTCCATTCTCGAACTAACGTAGTGTATATGAGTCTAGCTATACATGCCATATTACCACCTGTGATACTGTGATATCTCCCAACTCTAATGGAATTATTTTGTTGAGGCAGAGATGTTTTCCAACCGAGCTATTTTTGAAAACGCTGAAAGTGATACTAAGATATTTGAAAATGTGTTTGTGATGAGTCAAAACTTGGAAAGGTATGAATAAGATTTCATGATATGTATGTGATAATGTACAAAATGAAATAATCATAAGTTGAGAAATATGGATAAAATGTCATTGTTCCGGTTGAACGTTGTATTTCGATGGATTATGGTCATTTTATGAAACAGATAAAATATTTTAAATGTTGCAAAAATGATTTAGCCCGGAAGGGTAATCCTGAATTAAGCTCTCTCAAGCATATGTTATGAAATGGATTTAGCCTGGACGGGTAATCCAGAGTAAGCCCTTTAGAGCATACGTTACTGAAAGGATTTAGCCTGGACTGACAATCCTGGTATATCATATGTGGCTTGAGAGTGTGCTCTATGAGCATGTGCCAAAAGGGAACTTTTAAATATGGATTGATGGATTGTTGACATGCATACCTTGAGTATACTACCCGAGTATCTATCGAAATTACAATAGTTTAATGGGAATTATTCTTGAAATATGGAAAGGTGAATTGAAATGAAAGTTTATATTGTGATATGCTCATTCATGTTTGTTTGGCATTCATATGATGTTATGTGCCTAACTTGTTTGATTAAGTGACTGCGATAAGTAAATTTACCAAAAATTTATAGAATGTATGTTTAAGTGCGTTTGTTTGAATAAAGATAATAAAAAATTCATGTAACATAAATATGTATGTTAATTAGCTTGAAGTGAATTATATGATTGTGAAGATATTATGTTGATGATGAATGCTAAGTTATATGTTTGTATTTATGAGAGTCGAGTTAGAGGCTTTACGACTTCACCCCCTTACCAATGTGGTATTTTATAATGAAATTTCATGAGATTTAAGTTGAATGAGCTCACAAGTAAGAGACTAAAGAGTTCAATTGCAGAATAACTAATAATGTGGTTAGAGTCAAGAATAGTTTGGCAAGTGAATATAGTTCTAGAAAAGATACCAGGTTATTCTAAAGATCATTCGGATTTCGCGATGACACGGTTAAAGAAAAAGTTAATCTAGGCTAATCGACTCATTCAGGTATGATGTCTAAAGTATGTATTTGTTGGAATTTCTTCGGGATTGATTTTTGTTAGTGAATGGAATAATACGGGATTAGTGATGACAAAATTAGTTAGAGAAATGATATTTGAATCGTAAAGATGTCTGAGTGTAACAGTTGTAATTGAATAGATTATGATGATCTCTCCTGGGTATTTTATATATTCATTTATCCTCAGAGATATATGTGATTGGTCTTTTTCTGATGAAATTCTTATCGTATGAGAATGGTAGCTGATTTTAATGTTAGATGAAAGCACTGTTGGTCTGGTTGGTTGATGAGCATCATTTCTTATCTCTCTCTTGGGGATTCTATTCTATTATGTTTGGAACAAAAGTTGCTGGTGAAAATTTATGTGAGGCTATTCTTTTGTTTCTTTTGGATGTTTTTTTGTTTTATATATATATTTGAAAAATATATTATCTCTGTTACAATTGATTCCAGAGCGTATAAGCATTGTTTTTCTTCTTGTTTTCTCTGAGGAATCATCAAGATCTTTATTATTTTCTTATGAGTTATGTTCTCAAACTTCCAGTATAATATCGCATCTTGGATTTCTTTATCTCGGTTTTCTTATCATCCTTATTTCGTAAATTATCAATCATGGCTCATCTTTAAAGTGTGTTCTTTGGCTTGTGATAACTATGTCTATTATGGTTGTAATTCTGGTTCGATCATAGGAACGTGGTGATTCTGGTATCAGGATTTCTCTAATTTTTGTGAAAGAAATTGACATCGGAAAATGTATAGATAGTGGAAGCTCAAGCTCAAATTGTACGATGGTTTTCTTTTCTCAGGTAAGTTTGATTAAGGTCAATGAGTTCAATCAGGATATTTTGTTTCCTTGAGCTAATGCAGTTGTAAAGATCTTTGACTAGCATGTGAGGAAATTTTGAAAGATTGTATGTTTGAGTTGTTTTAACAGCATGAAGAAGGGAATATTTTGATATGATATTACTTGATAGTTGAGATCGACTCAATTGTTTTATCTGAGCGAGCTGGTTAGTTGAAAGGTAAATTGAGTTATATGCATTTAAGTTTATCCTCAGGTAAGAAGATAAAATCTTATACATTCATGGGTAAATTGACGAATAGTCTAAATGAAGAATTTATATTCAAAAAGGGTGTGATACAGGGACGTACCTATTAGATCAGTTCTAATTGGATGATATTATTATGAGTTGAAGCTGTTTTGATTGATAAAGTTATCACATTTGTAAAGGTTCGAATGGTCTGTTGAGTGTTACCAAAGTTGAAAATAATTGAAGGTATTGTTAACCGAAGCACTGATTCTGGGTTCAGTTTAAATGGAGTAAAGAATTTGTGATTTTATATGTTTTAATACAAGAATGTAAAGTGATAGTTTATGCTTTCTAACGTGTAAAGTAACATGAAAGGAACTGTCCGACGGGTGATTTAGAGTCGGCCACTTTTTATGTCTGTGTTGAGAATTTGATTACATCAGTTGTCCGACGAAAAATGTCATATGTTTACTGATCCCAAGAGTTCTGAGTATCTAATGTCACCGATGGATTTGAATTTAAAACAACATAAATGGCTTGAACTATTGAAATATTGTAAGCAATTATCGATTAACCTTTGGGAAAATAGATATAGTTGCAAATGCTTGAATGGAAAACCTTTGATTATTTTGTGAGTATTGGTTACATGATTAATCTTATTTGATAACGGTCTGAATCTAGCTAAATTAAAAGCTAAAGCGATGTTTTCTTTGCAAGATTGAGAACCTCAGGAATGTGATAGTAAGTGGTAAACTAAACGAGTATAATGTAAGACGACTTTTGATTCTGAATTTCAGGTCGGATATGATGACTGTTATCATTATTCCGAGATAGAATTTGCACATTGAGTAATCTAGAGCTTATGCAAAAAATTTTTGTACGAAGCTCAGTAGTACTCGTTTGCTCATTCAAGGAGTAATAAAATGTATAGTTATTTGAAATAGATGTTCTGGTGATCGGGTATGTAATATGATAGATTAGTTGAGTTATATGTTTCAGAGACTATTCGATCAGAAATCGTACAGAAAGTAAAAGTGATTCGTGGCAGTTTAGAATCCACTTCAGATTGTCAGAAAACATATGTGAAATTGAAACATGAGGATATGAAATTCCCATTCAGCGATAGCATGCTTCCAAAAGTATTGCCTTGGAAAAAGATTCAAAATGTCTTTTTGTATCTATGTAGCGATGGTATCGATTGGACTCTTTGAGTATAAATTCTCCGATAGGGATTAAAATTCAGTCGATGTGTTGTATAACGAAGAACCGATTGGAATTTTAACACGACAGATTAAAAAGTTAGGAAATAAAGCATAACCTTAGTGAGGGTTCTTTGGTAGTGTCACGAGATAGAGGAATCTACGTGGAAATCGAATTTATATTCCGGTAAGATTTTTGGGGACGGAAATCCTTAAAGAGGGAAAGAGTTGTAACAACGCGCTTTTGGGTCTAGTCGGAACAGTGGTTTCAGCACCACAAATTCGACGAAGAAAAAAATTATTCTTATTATATTTTTATGGTCTACATTTTTATGGAAAGATTTCATGTAAATTTCGTTCGAAAATTTTGACGTTTGGGCACTCAATTTAGTTAAAAGGACTAAATTGCATAAAAAGTGCAAAATTTGAATTCTATATGTTAAAGGTGTCTAATTGCTATGAGATTTTAAATTAGAGGTCCTTAGATGGTAATTAAACCATTGGTTAAGTTGGGGAACAAAATGGACATGGTTAGGTATGTTTCTAAAGTTTTTTCATTAAGTGCATCTTAGTAATTTGGTAATTAAATGAATTAAAAAGCCAAAATTGTGTCCATCTTCTTCCTCCATGGTCGAATTTTACAAGGAGAACCATAGCTAAGGTTTTTCAAGCTTTCAAGTTCGATTGTAAGTTTGTTCTAGCCCCGTTTTTAATGATTTTTATGTTTTTGAAATCCTTGTAACATGATCTATCTATTTCTACCACTAATTTAAGATATGATCAAGGTCTAGGGTTTTAATCATGTTGAATATGTGTGTATTTTGATGTTTGATGGTAGAAAATGCATGTTTGTTGTTTGTTAAACGACTTTTGCTAAGTGATTTTCGGTAAAAATGTTAAAAAGGACTTATTTGTAAAAGTTATAAAATGAGTAGAAAAATGTGAATAAATGAGAAATGCAGGCTGTTATGAGTATGAAATGGTTCGACTAGGCTTGGGTTTTGAAGAAATTGAATGAAATTAATTTTACGAGCCTAAAGACTAAAATGTAAAATGTCAAAAGTTTAGGGGCAAAAATGTAATTTTGTCATAATGTGAATTTTGGGCTGAAATGAATAATGTGATGATAAAATGAAATGAATTTGGTATTATAGATCAAGAAAAAAGAAGTTCGAGTCTAGATCGGGGGAGTGTTTGACAATTAGGTCCATTTCCACTATTTTTGTATCGAGATAAGTTTGCATGTAAATAATGCATTGTTATATTTATGTTTTAAATGCTTTAATATTGTATGAATTGTGATTGAATATTTGGATGTATTCGACAAAGTTTCGACAAGTGAGAAATCCCGATTGAACCTTAGGAATAGAATAGGATATGAGTGACTTGTCACTAGGAACCCATTTGTATATGCGATTATGTGATCCGAGTGCTGGTCTTGTACGTCCTACTAGTGGATGGGTAGTCAAGCTTGTGTTGCGGATACCTGACAGCTTGTGTGAGCAGGACTCTGTAGCTATTTCCTGACTGACAGCTTGTGTGAGCAGACCCGTGAATAGCTCGAAAGCGAGCATATATGTATTATGAATTATGAGGAAGCTTTGGCTACGTATATGGAACTTATGTGCAAGATTTCTGAGTATTCGTTAATATTCCGAGTGGTTCAACGGATATGTCAAAGATGAGAAAGTATGTGAATATGTTATGAGATGGTACAGGTATGTACGAAAAACTCAAAGGAAAATGAATTCGGTATATGATGAGCTATAGGTAAGAATGTGATTGAGTAAATTATACTCATGTAGTTTAATGACATTTATGTTGATATATGTTATGTTATTTGTGTTTATGAATTTTTAATGACATTTATGTTAATATATGTTTAGTTATTTATATGTCAAATGTATGAATAATGTTTTGTATTATTTGCATATGAACTTACTAAACTATATAGTTTACCCCCTTCCTAATGTCAATGAGCTAGCTCGTATTGGAGATCACCGAAGATCCTATCACACTATCAAGCTATCACTTTGGGTATAGATGAATTCAAGTATTTTGAGTTTATGGCATGTATAGGGTTTTGGTCTTTTGGTTATATGTGTCATTATTAATTTAGCCATATGTGTTGGTTTATAATGATTTATGGACCATTTTCGTATATAGCCATAGAAGTTGGCTAATATTTGTTATGAGTATATTTATATATTAATGTCATTTGTGAATATGGAATCTTGCATGAATTGGTGTGGAAAGGTTGATGTTCTAAGCATGGTAAATAATGACATGAGGATGACATGTTCCGGCCATGTGTTCCCTGCACCTTAATTGTTGCAAAAAAGTATGTTCAGAATTGAGTACACGGGTAGAGACACGGGCGTGTGTCTCAGCTGTGTATGCTACATGGTCTAGCACACGGGCGTGTGGCAGAAGTCAGAGAGCACCCTAATTTGAACATGGTCTGAAGCACGGGCGTGTCCCTGAGGTCATACGGGCGTGTCCATTGGACCACACGGGCGTGTGAGCCCTGCTTCTAGCAAAAATATTCTAAGTTTTGTAAAAATTTCTAAAGTTCTTGGTGTAGTCCCGAATCACTTCCAAAGCATGTTTTGGGCCTCGTAGGTTCGTATTATGGACTTTATGATCGAATATTAATGGTTTTAATTTCGACGCAAAATTTATGACCCGAAATTGTTTGAATGCTTGTGTTATAAGTCGGGTAATGCCTCGAGCCCTGTTTCGACGTTGAATACGACTAAGGGGTGTTACACAGGGACTAAATTGTAAAATTTTAATCACTATAGAGTTTTAATTAGGAAAAGACTTGAAGACATAGATAGCAATTATCCAAATGACCAAAATGGATATTTAACCAATTATAAGTGGATGATAGCGGAGTGTGATTATTAAATACATTTAAACAAAGTTAATAATTAATAATAGATTTATTAAAGAATTAGTTATAATTATTTAAGGTTATTTAACCATAAACTTTAGTATATATATTAAGTTAGCGGAGGATGATAACATCATCTTCCTTCTTTGTCCTTACTGTCCACTTGTCAAGCTAAAATCCCAAGGTAACAAAGCCATTTTTTCATGTAATTTTTATTGATTTATGATCTTGAAAGCTTGATTTAGCTAGCCCATGTATTAAATTGTCCAATTTTTGAGGTTTTGATAAGTTTCCATTGTTGAGAATTGGATGAATTAGATACGAAATTGATAGAAATTAAGCTCAGTTTAGGAAAAGAGTAAATTGTAAAGCTTAATAAACTTGGTTGTAAGCTTGGTTACATTATGATCCAAATTGAATTAAATGCAAAACTGTTATGAATTTAAGCTAGGAATAAATTATAAAGGTCCCTAATAAATAAATAAATGTGAAATTATATTTTAATTCAAAGCTTTAGATTGAAAGTTATGCTTGTCCCGGGTTTAAGGACTAAATTGCATAAATTTCAAATTATGTTTGACTTTGTATTTGAATGTGATTTGGATGGAATTAGATTTTGTGTTATTGTTGAATCATTGCTCATAGCTAAAGACGATGCTGGTCCGTCGAGAGGGAAAGAAAAGGCGAGAGCCGATGACAAGTGACGCAAGCTTTCAGTTTGTATTTCTGTGATTGAAGATCAATTTAATTGTTGCATATTTGTGATATCTTGCATAATATGACATTGAGGTGATTTGAAAATGATTATTTGAATGAAATTGCTATGTTGGAGATTGGATATTGAGATAGTGGACTAAATCGAATAAAATAGATAATTCCTAAATTAATGGATATATGATATTTGGGGTGGAATTGAGTCGAAATATGCTACGTTATATGATGAATTGATGAATTTATAATGAATTGAGAATTTTGTAAAATGAATCGAACTATATCATGAAATTGGAAAATTCATAACCTATTAACTGTTCAGGCACAGTTGGATTTAGTTGGCATGCCATAGGATAGTTTGAGTACAAGTTACTTCGACTACATGTCAATGAG
Source organism: Gossypium australe (assembly GCA_005393395.2). Taxonomy (NCBI): domain Eukaryota; kingdom Viridiplantae; phylum Streptophyta; class Magnoliopsida; order Malvales; family Malvaceae; genus Gossypium; species Gossypium australe. Next base: position 114,007,397 of record CM016623.1, on the reverse strand, counting down.
CACTGGGCGCATTTTCCTTCAGACATTCCAATGAGTGCTAGTGATCTGCTATAATTCAGTGTATCAGATTAAACAAGTTTTCACACTTTAGGAGCTTGAACATAAGCATTTTAGTTAAGTTTTAATTACATTTTCGTAAGTTTAGTTAAGGTTAATAAAATGTGTAATTTAAGTCTTTTATTGACCCTAGGGCCCGAATGAGGCCTAAGGGTGAGCTAATATAATTTGTGAGTGTGTAGAAGACTATTAGAAGGCGTGCTAGCTTGATATTGGTCGCTATGTTGCAACACGGAGCATTGGATGTCGCAACATAGGGAGCATAATAGAATAATGCCAAAGACTACCTTCAATGTCGTGACACAGCCTGAGGATGTCGCGGCTTACTTCTGAAGACACCTTGAAGATGAGCATACTGCCCTCGATGTCGTGACATAAGACTTGGTGTGTCGCGACATTGCCTCTGAATGAGAAATAATTACGAGGACGGCAACTGACCTAGGGTTAAGGATGATGACCACCCTAAAGTCTATAAATAGGCTCATTTAACACATGTTATAGGCACCTTTGATATTGTATCATTTTCTCTTTAGATTTAGTCTTTAGTTTTTCTCTTTTCTTCGGTTAAGATTTTATTTCCATTCTTGTTATTTACTTTTGTGGGGAAATCAAATTTGTGAAGTACTATCAAACTCTGTGAGGATTCTGTGCTTAAATTCTAATACAAATCAGACTTCTTCTAAACTTTATTCTCTTAAATTTTTCTTCATGTTTATTTTTTCTATCAAGTTTATATTATTTATTAGATCTATGAGGAACTAATCCTTTTATGGGAGATTAGTGAGTGGAGGTATGATTAATTAATTGTTCTGTAGGGGTTTCTTAACGGATCAATTGTTCAGGAAAGGAAGAACCTAAAACCCTAGGTGTGACAACCCTAGGAAGTCATAAAGGTGGGAATTAACCCAAATTTGGTATGACCTATCCATGAACACCTTAACCCTGAACTAGTCTAGACTGTGAGGTTGAGAGATAAGTAGTTCTTACCGACTCAATATTTCAGTAGAAGATCGGAAGATCCTGCGGAGGTATTGACTAGTTGATTGAACCAAAAAAACCCGAGGTGACGGTTGGTTATGATTGCTGAAGCGATCTAATCACCTATGCGCAGATTTGATATATATTTTATTATTTGATTTCTCACGATTTATTTCTTTAATTTCTTTTATTATTATTATTAGTATAGATTACCACAATCTTTCTGTTTGTTCATTGTACTATAATCCATTTAAAGTAATAATTAGATCTATTTATGTTTAGACTAGAAATAATTTAGTGTTTTCCTCTCTTGGGTACGATCCTCAGAGTACTTATCTACTTCATTGTAACTATATTACAACCTGACCCGTATACTTGCAGATACCACTTTTCATATTTTTTGTTTAGGATTTCTACTCTGGACATTGGTACTTCCGGAGGCTATCAACTGGACACAAATTTTACTTTGATTATACATATGAGTGTTGGGCACAATCTATATACTTCAGACATTCTGATGAGGCTCCGGGTGACAACTTGGGGTGCTGGTTGGGATATGTATATCCATTCGACTCAGGTTAATAGGAGTATAAAATGTAAATTTTGATAAATGATATATAAATTGGATTGATCATATGATTTAGTGATACATAAATGATTTACGATATATATATATATATATCGATAGCATGTGAAAGACCAAGCGAACTGGATATACGAGCCCAAAGGGCCAATATGTAAACATGATGAATCAATCTATTCAATTCGGAAATGGTATGCTGATATGATTGTATGTCATGAATTGAATAAATATGTAACACCAATGATACCAATATATTAACATAGTATATTCTTTATATTGATTAATTGGAACATGTATAGATTGATTCATGTGGTACAATTGGGATTTTTAGTTTCATATTTTATATGACATGTTGATTGAGAATTAGTAAGAATGGTATATTAGTTGTGTGAAAATGGAATTGAATTGAAATTGAGAAATTTAGTTACCTTGCATTTTATTGGCTTGAATCATGTAAATACCATTGAGCATTATCACTCAGTGTACGAGTTGTTTTCCTGTGCGCAGGTCTAGGTACATCTGGAGGCCCCGCGAAGTGATTCTAGCATCCAGGAGGCGATCCCTAACTCAACAATGTTTGTATTGTCTCTTTTTGTTTGTTAAACGACAAGTACCTAGGTTGAGTCGATTTTTTCATATTATGTGATCATGCCATGTTAGAACTTAGATTGATGAATTAGAAATGGTCAAATGGTTGGATTGTGTGGATGAATTTGGCAATTAGATGCTTTATATGAGAATATGAACTACTTGTGATCATACTCAAATGTATATGTTCATTTGATAATGTTTTGAATTTTTAAAAGTGTCAAACATGGAATGTATAAATATGAATTACAAATGAATATGTGAATGACGAAATATGTTGGAAATGTATATATGATATGACATTTTGGTTGAAATTGAAAATAGTGTTGATAGAAACGAATTGCTAGGTGATGTGGGTTTGTGCAATTTTGCCTATTTTCAAAATAGAGTCAAGTCGTGACCTAGTTTGAGAGTTGCGTCGTGATAAGGAACCCCTGAAGTGATGATGTTAACTCAAAATTTTGATTTCTTTATAATTTGGTCTTAATTCGACCTTAGGTTAGCAAAAGAATTTTTGTAAGCTCAGATATGACCTGAAAATGATTATGTATCATATTATATACGTGTATTACTCATATTTGGATGTTGAATGATTCTATATTGAAGGTAATTATTCGTAGTTGCTTCAACAACGAATGTGGTATCCTATAGGAAGTATATTTCTTTTATATTCAGCGCCCATTCATGCTTTAATTGATCCTAACTCTATGCATTCATATATTAACTCTAGCTTCATGAAATCGAGAAATTTTAAATTTGAGATGTTAAAAGTAGTGATAGTTGTTTCAAGTCCTTTCGGACAAACTGTGCTCGTTGGTCAAGTATGCAAGCGATGTCCATTAGAAATCCAAAATAGATCGCTTCTTATTGATCTATTGATGATGTCGTTTGGTGATTTTGATGTAATTTTTGGAATGGACTGGTTAACCGAGCATAGTGTGATTTTGGGCTATCGTAAAAAGAAGTTTTCTATCCCAAGTCTGGAAGGTGAAATTATCAAAGTCAAAGGAATCGGATCGAGTGGTTCTACTTGTATCATTTCATTGGTTCAAGCTAATAAGCTTCTGAATCAAGGCTGTGAGGCATTTTTGGCCTATATTTTTAACTCAAACTCAGATGAAAGCCAAATAAGCAAAATCCAGGTAGTATGTGAGTTCTCGGATGTGTTTTTAAAGGAATTGCCAGGATTGCCTCATGACCATGAGGTTGAATTTGTAATTGAGGATTAACTAGGTACAACTCCTATGTCTATTACTTCGTATCGTATGATGCCAACAGAGCTAAAAGTTCAATTGTAAGATCTCCTAGACTGTAACTTTATACATCCCAATATATCACCTTGGGGGCTCTAATATTGTTCGTTTAAAAGAAAGATAGGTTGATGCGACTCTGTATTGATTATGGATAGTTGGATAAGTTGACAACCAAAAACATATATTCGTTTTAACATATCGACGATTTGTTTGACCAGTTGAAAGGTGCATCGACCTTCTCTAGGATAGATTTGAGATCGAGATATTATTAGCTGAAAGTGAAAGATAATGATGTGTCAAAAATAGCGTTTTGTATGCAGTACGATCATTATGAATTTCTAGTGATGCCATTGGGGCTGAAAAATGCACCTAGAATGTTCATGGATCTCAGAAACAGCATATTCCAACCATATTTAGATCAGTTCTTTTTGGTTTTCATTGATGATATCCTGATATATTCCAAATAAGAGGCAAAGAATGTTAAGCAGCTGAGTATTCTGTTACAATTGTTGGATGAAAAGAAATTGTATGGGAAGCTCAGCAAATGTGAATTTGGTTACCAGAAGTTGTATTTCTGGGGCATGTTATTTTGGCCAAGGGAATTTGTGTTGATCCCAAAAAGATTTAAGCTATTCTGCAATGGAAATCACCGAAAAATGTGTCAGAAATTTGTAGCTTCCCAAGCTTGACTGGTTATTACAGGAGGTTCATAAATGGATTCTCCAAAATAGCTTTGCCCATGACGAAGCTCCTACAAAAGAATAGGCCATTAGTGTGGAATGAGCAATGCCAAGAGAGTTTCGAAAAGTTGAAGACCATGCTGACTGAAGTGTCGATTTTGACCTTACCCTAATCAGGGAAGGAATATATTTTGTTTTGTTATGCTTCATTGAATTGTTTAGGTTGTGTTTTGATGCAGGATGATAAAGCAATTAGGTATATGTGTCGATAGTTAAAACCATATAAACACAATTATCCGATGCACGATTTAGAGCTAACCGCTATTGTGTTTTCTTTAAATATCCAGAGGCACTATTTGTATGGTGAAAAATGTCATATCTATACGGATCATAAAAGTCTCAACTACCTCCTCTCTCAAAAGGAATTAAATTTGAGATAGTGTAATTAGATTGAGTTGCTGAAAGATTATAATTACATAATCGATTACTATCTTTGAAAAGCAAATTTTGTGGTTGATTGTAACACCCCTAACTCGTATCCGTCGCCGGAATAAGGTTACGGAGCATTACCGTAAAAGCATAACTTAAAATCAATCATTTCCAAACATTTTATAAATCATAGTATAACTCATTCAACACATGCATATTGTCCCTTATTTGAGCCATTGAGGCCTTAGAAACACTTTAGAACGATTCGGGACTAAATCGAAAATATATAAAATTTTATAGAAAAGATAGAATTTTTCACACTGTAGGGGTCACACAGCTGTGTGACTCACATGGCTGAGACACACGCCTATGCCTCAGGCTGTGTGAACATTCGAATTAGGGACACACGGCCGCATACCAGTCCGTGTTCGTGCCCGTGTAACTCTCTAACTTGGGTTACACGACCAAGCCACACGCCCATGCACCAGGCCAATGATGTGAGACGGCCCGGGTTGATTCGATTCGTTCATGAGTTTGCCCGATCGTCGATGAGGAGTAGTTGTGTCTTCGAAAGAAAGGGGAATTTGGCTAAGGATGCGGAAGCTTTTCAAGGTGTTTAAAAAGAAGGATATGGTGTTGATAGGTTCGACTAGGATAGAAATAAGAAAGATGGTAATTTTAGATGGCTCGGTTTAATAAAAGAAACAGTGGATAAATAAATTAGGATTGTTGGTGGGGATGGAAAATGAACTTAAACGTCAGAAATGATTCAACACTAATAAGTGTCACCCCAGTTTCTATTCGGTTTAAGGTGGATGTAACAGCCCGGTTTAGACCCTGGTCGGAACAGTGGTTTCGGGGCCACAAATTCGAGGTCGTAAAAATATTTTAATGATATTTTTTGTGTGAATAGTATGTGACATAGCCTGTGTGAAAATTCTGTGTGGTAATTTGATAGTTTGTGTGTCGAAATAAGAAAAATGACTTAATCGCGTATAGAGTAAAGCTATGTGCTGAATTATAAGTACTTAAATGTTGATGGCTTTTTAAGGAAGAGGCCTTATGTTGTTAAGAAACCATTGTTAAGATAGTAGGTGGCTAAATGACTTATTAGCCTTAAAATATATTTGTTTTATATGATTTATAAAAGGGCAAAGTTGGTATTTGTTTAATAAGTTTATATTAATTAAAATAAAACAAATTTGATGGCCATTTTCTCATCTTTCTTCCACCAAAAAATAGAAAAGAGAATAGCCATTAAAGCTTTTGAAATTTCGGCACTTGCTAAGCTTAACTGAGGTATGTTTTGAGCTCAGTTTTTGTTAATTTCTACGCTTTCGTAATCGTTGCTTCGTGTTCTATCTAACCCATGCTTAAATTTTGTGAATTGATGATGTTTATGGAATGTGCCATGATGAAAGGGTGAGCTTTTTGATGAGTGTTGGTGTTAAATGAAATAAATGTGTTGAATGAACATGTGTTGTTCTTGAATTTTTGATGAATTTAGCTAATTAGGGCTAAATTGTGAAAATAGCATTTTGAAGGACTAAAATGTGAAATAAATGAAATGTATGGATTTGTATAAGCATGGTGAGAATTCGGCTAGGCTTGAACCACGTGAAATTATGTGAAATTGATGATTTGGTGAAATAGGGACTAAAGTGTCGAAATGTGAAAATATGAGGGGTTATTGTGTAAAATGCTTTAAATATGTGTGGTTGGACTAAAATGAATGATTTGATGATTGAATGGACTAAATTTGAATGTGTATAGACCAAGAGAGGAGAGGTTCGGATCGAGATCGAGGCAAAGATAAAGTGCTCGATTAAGCGACCGTATCGATAGTTCGAAGTTCGAGGTAAGTTCGGATATAATACATACTATTAAGATATGTTTTAGCATTATGAAATGAATATGTATATATGTATGAAAGTGATCGCTGAAATCATAGTTTTAAAAATTTATAATGAATGTGATCGAACCTGGAAACTAACTCTGACAACGATTAAAGGCAAGTGTACCTATCGAACAGTAGTATAGCTTACGCAAGACCGGATTGTCAAACCCAAAGGAACTAAAAGTACTAATACTAACTTTCTTTTTATTATTTAGCCTTAATGATATAGTGAAGTTGCTTTAATCTAAATTAACGACTACTAAGCTAAAGACACAAGACAAAAAGAACGAATTGGGAAATAACTTGACGAGAAACTCAGTTGATTACGACGATACCCTTAGGAAGAATCCACCTAGACTTCACTTGTCATTTAAAACTGAACCATATGATTTCTTTTACTTAGCTTGATCCGTAGGACTCCCTAACCTATATCAAACCCTCTCTCGAGGCGAATAACGTCTAACCCTAGGTTGATTAGTGGAACTCTCGTTCTCTTATAATAACCCCCTAGAATAGCAGTAAATCGATTAATGGATTCCCATATTAGGTTTCACCCTAATCCGGCAAAATCTCGTAACCTTATCTCTAGGCGTTCGATCAACTCCGCTTAATTATGTTAGATCTACTCTTAGGCAGGGTCTATTCCTCCTCCACCTAAGCACATCAGATTTGGATTAAGCAACATAATTAAGAACAAACTAAGTAATTATCATATAATTCAGAAATCAAATAACAAAATTCATCTAGGTTTCATCCCCTTCAGGTATCTGAGGGGTTTAGTTCATGACAAATAAATAAAACATCTCAAGAGAAAAGATAAAACAAAACATAAGAAATCCCTAAAACTCCCTGAAGGAATTGAAGGAAAAATCTGCCGTCTTGAGTATAATTCCGGCTTCTTGGGATGGATCAACTGGCTATCTTTGAGAAATTCCCTCAACTCTGACCTTTCCGGCTTGGTTCTTTGGCCTAGCTTCGATGCCTTTCAACGGTGGTACTTGGGGGATATATATAGGCTCTTGGAATGTGTTTCTTTGCCCCAAAGTATCCAAATTCGAATGAAATTGTTTATTGCCACGATAGGGACACGCCCATGTCACACGCCCGTGTGACTCGTCTTTAGGCCGTTTTCGGATTTCTAAATTGATACACGGTCGTGTAAATCAGGGGTGAGGCCGTGTTCTGGAGGCTTGACAAGGCACGCCGTGTGGACTTTGAGCCAGGCCGTGTCGATTTCTTGACATGGCCCATTTACTCTGTTTTGGGCTCGTTTTATGTCCTTTTCATCCTCGGGTGCTTTCCTGGGTATAAGTCATAAAAAGAAAGGATTAAGAGTACCTTTTTACATAAATTGAAGGATAAATCATCCAAAAGTAAGCTAAATGTGGGTCTAAAATATGTTACAATTACGATTTATCAAATACCCCCATAGTTAAGCTTTTGCTTGTCCTCAAGCAAAAATTCTCAACTTACAATTAAAATGAACTTTCCATAATTTACAATTCCTATCAACAATGTCTTATCATAATTCATAGATAATTTATACATGGATAATTCAATTCAACGAGTCCTAAAGATTCAAACAATGATAAGTCATTCGTTTGTGATTGAAAACGTAGGTGGTTTCCCTTATCTGAAATATTACCTTTGATTCGAAATCGACAAGAGTTGACATCCTTACTATAGATTCACTCAAATCACTCAAAGTGTTTAAGGGTTATAACAAGAAGCACTCATATGTCGAACCTGAAAAGTTAATCCCATAGGCTTGCATGAAAATCAAATCTCCACCACTGTAAAATGAGATGATAAACAGATCAAAAAGTCTTTGTTAGGGTTGTAACGGGGCTAGGGTTAAGGAGTGGATAAAGGCTGAAATTAGGAGGTTAGAATCGAGATTGAATTGACAAGTACCTACTTAACTGAAATAATCTTTACATCAACTGATAATAATAATCCTAACAATACGAGCTTTTCTTTCGGAATATAAACTTTAGCTGTATAAGCTCATTACTAATACTAGATATACTTCGAATTTTTTTAAAGAACAAACTAATAATAAAGGATGAATTCACTCATAGCCTAATTCGATAACTAATCAAATCATATCTCGATTAAAAGGTAGTCAAAAGGAATGGTGATAACAAATACATAGGGTTTTTGGGTTATTAATGGGTGAGTCAATAAAAGGGTTGTTAGGATCAACGGGGTTCACTATGGGTTAATTTATGAAGGTTGGCTTTTTAGTGGAGTGAGTGGGTTAAGTCCTAGGTGCCTTTATCATTTTTGTATATCAAATCATAAATGTGGTCTCGACTTGTATAAACGACGCAAGTTCTAGAATAACGGTTCAAAGTTGACACACACATAATCAAAAAGTGAGCACGAAAAAGATTATATGCTCTATAAGGCTCAAAATCTCACAAAAATTATGGGTGTTTTGACATCAATCTTATAAATTTCGAACTTCAAAGCAATATTCAAATTTAGGTTAACAACCTAGCAGAAAATTTTATTTAGAAAAATAGACTTATCATGCTTGATTCTTTAGTATCTTAAAATTTAATCATCAATGCCTAATTATCCATGACTTAATTTAAAACATGTCAATAAGAATTATAAATCATCAGAAATTTCATCCTAATTAGTAATATGAAAAATTTGCTTAAAAACAAGACTAATTTCAGGGATTTGAGAATAATGAAAAAAATTTGGCCGGATTTAAGAATAATGCAAAAAGTTAGGACCTTTTATTGGATAATTATTCACCCCCTACACTTAAGATGTACATTTCCCTCAATGTACAAAGATAAATATAACATTTATGGAATAAATCAAAAGAGAAGGGGAAAGAATCCTCCCTGAATTTTGGATGGTATTCTTGCCGTGGGTGGTGCCGTCTTGCTGGTGGGGCGGTTGCTAACGAGCTTTGCGCTAGATGAAGAAATTGGGGAGCTCGTAGAGGATTAGCCATTGTTTATTGAGACATAATTAAAATAAGCAAATTATGAATATAAAGAAAAGCAAGCTAAAGGGAAGGAGACTAAGAAGAAAACTAAAATGAAAAGAAAATACTAATGGACTGTGAAGTCCTTATTCAAGGATGGTTCGCAAGGTGGGAATCAACTCTAAGGTTGGGGATGTGCTGGCGGTGGCGAAAGTGAAGAGGTTATCGTGGTGGTCGGTCTGATTCTCAAGCAGCCTGGCGAACCTAACACTAAGAAACTAAAAGAAAATTAAATGAAAAGAGCAGAAGAGAAGTATAGATAAGGAAAATAAAGGAGAAGAGAAACAAAAAGAAAAAATAAAATGGTCTCAAAGACCCTTGGCTCGGTAAGTGGACGAAGCTGCCGGCATGAACTCAAGTAGAGGTGTTACCCTCGGTAAGATGATGCTTGCCTTCTTGCGCTTCTTCGTCATGATTTGTGGATTGCTCCAAGGATCTAGAGGTTTAGTCTGGGGATAGAAAGGTGTTTGAGAAGAAGAGAAAGGAGAGGAAGAAAGGGTGGAGAGTGAAGGGGAGGAGTGGGGAGAGGGGGGTTGGTGTTTAAATAGGGGTTCAAGTCTGCCATGTCTCCACGGCTGTAGTCCTACGGTGTGTCGATTTACACGGCCGCCTCGCACGGCCGTGTGTTGGGGTGTGTTGTTACTCCATGTCCGTGTTTGATCAACCCACGCCCGTGTTTGCGAAGTTTGTATGTTGGCACGGTTGTGCTGCACGGGCGTGTTTTGCACGTGCTGGACAAGTCAGTAGCTTCACACGGTTGTGGGACACGAACGTGTTCTCCCCGTGGTGTGCAAGTCAGTAGTTTCACACGGTTGTAGGGCACGGTCGTGCCATTCTGTCGGTGCCCATAGGAGGGTGGTTAGATCCGTGACATTGGGGTTAGGTAGGATCTGATTCGCACGGCCTCTACTCTGTCAGTGCGGTGGTTCTAGTGGTCCACACAGCCACGGACACGGCCGTGTGTAAGACCGTGTGTCCTGGAAACTTGTACTTTTAAAAAGAGAAAAAGAAAGAAAAATAAAAAGGAATGAAAACAACTTTCAAAAAAAAAAAGAAATAGGGTTAGTACTCGGGTTGCCTCCCGAGAAGCGCTCGTTTATAGTCTTAAGCTAGACTTTTCCTCGTGTTTGAAAAATTTAGGGAGGTTTAAAGGTTTGAATATCTTCCCTCATTCTTATAGTTCTATTTCCTTGACAAAGTTTAAGTCGAGAAGCGTTTACCTTGAAAGTGCCGAATATTGGATTGTTTACCTCGACTGTTCCGTGTGGGAAGATATCGTGTACCTTAAGAAGGATTTCTCCCTTTGCTCTCAGGTCTGTGGTAGTGATGTGAGGATCAGTTTTGTCTAACAGTACTTAGTCTCCTATTTTGAAGTGATTTGATGTCCCTACGAGCTCTTCTGGCGGTTCCTTTGGTTTTACTTCGTGTGGTTCCGGCTCTTCTTTGACCTGTGTCTTCTACTCCTCTAAATTGTCGACCCTAATGCTTTGTTCCTTGTGTGATTCTTCTTTGTCGACTTGGGGTCTATGAGTTGGCTCAGGTTTAAGGCCTTGTGATGTTTCCTGCGATGAAGGTTGAACAATTTGATTATCTATTGAAGTGACTTTCTTACCTTCATCGACTGTTGTTCTGGCCGAGTCAAGAGCTTGAAGATTGATTGATTCATCACCTACACGAAGTATGAGTTCACCTGTGGCAACATCAATTTTAGTCTTGGCAGTTGCTAGAAAAGGTCTTCCTAAAATTAAAGGGATTGAATTATCCTCATCCATGTCTAAGACAACAAAGTCTACTGGGAAAACAAATTTATCGATTTTTACGAGAATATCTTCGATAATGCCCCTAGGAATTCTAATAGTTTTATCAGCTAATTGAATACACATCCTAGTTTGTTTGGGCTTCCCTAGACCTAGTCGTTTAAACAGTGAATAAGACATGACATTTATGCTTGCCCCTAAATCAGCTAACGCATTATCAATATTTAAACTACCAATTAAACATGGAAGTGTAAAACTCCCTGGATCTTTTAGTTTCTGTGGTAGTCTATTTTGTAACATTGCTGAGCATGTTGTGTTTAGTTCCACGTGGTGCCCTTCATCTATTTTGTGTTTGTTGGTCAATAGCTGTCTTAAAAATTTCCTCAAGTCTGGCATCTGAAAAAGAGCTTCGAGAAGAGGTAAGTTAATATGTAACTTTTTTAAGAGTTTGAGAAACTTACCAAATTGTTCCTCTGAATCGTCTCTTTTTACTGCTTCGGGGTAAGGTATGCGAGGTTGGTACTCTTTGATTACCAGTTTTGGCATTTCTTGGTTTACCTCTGTTCTACCTTTGTCTACTTTGTTTTCTGGTGTTGTATGGGTTCATCTAACCCTTTACTATCCTAAGCTGCGATGGCTTGAATTTGCTCCTTAGGGTTAATCTCCGTGTTACTAGGTAGACGCCCTTGCGGTCGTTCTGACATCAGCTTTGCAAGTTGTTCGACTGCATTAGTGACTTCCTTGACTGACTTAGTAATTTCCATGATTCAGCTCTCGTTGCTTTTGATTGTTCTCTCAGTTTCTTGGAAACGTTTTTCGGTGTCTGCCAAAAACTTTGTCAGCATCTCTTCGAGGGTTGATTTCTTCTCTTGCGGATAGGGTTGATTTTGGAAGTTTTGAGGAGGTTGTTGTCTTTGATTTCCTTGGTTTCCTTGACCTCCCCATGAAAAATTTGGGTGGTTCCTTCAACCTGGATTGTAAGTGTTACTATAAGGATTATTATTGGATTTGAAATTGTTATTTATATAGTTCATCTGTTCGTTCTCTGCTTCCGGTTGGTAGGGTGGGTACTCAGGATTCACCATGGTTTCCACCTGTGTCCCACTGCATGACTGGATGTGCCTGCCAAGAACACAAACTATCAATCTTTTTATTCATCATCTCCATCTGTGTTGATAGCATGGTCAATGCATCGATGTTGAAAAGTCCGGCTGATTTTGTCAGTTTAGTCCTGTTAACTTGCCACTGATAATTATTCAGTGGCATTTCCTCAATGAACTCGTAGGCTGCTTGTAGAGTTTTGTTGTTTAGGGTTCCACCGGCGGCTAAATCAATTAGTTGCCTCGTTGAGGGATTTATACCATTGTAGAAGGTTTGTACTTGTAGCCATAAGGGTAGACCATGGTGTGGACATCTCCTCAAGAGATCCTTGTATCTCTCCCATGCGTCGTATAATGTTTCTAGACCCATCTGCACAAAAGAAGAGATATCATTCCGTAATTTAGCCGTTTTGGCCGGTGTGAAATATTTCAATAAAAATTTTTTGGTTATTTGTTCCCATGTAGTGATTGACCCTGGTGGTAACGAGTTTAACCACTGTTTGGCTTTATTCCTTAATGAAAAAGGGAATAACCGAAGACGTGTGGCATCACCGGAAACACCATTTATTTTAAAGGTATCACAGAACTCTAAAAAATTAGCTATATGAGTGTTTGGATCTTCGTCCTGCAAACCATCAAATTGAACAAACTGTTGAATCATTTGTATTGTGTTAGGCTTTAATTCAAAATTATTAGCAGCTATAGCAGGCCTAACAATACTTGATTCCGCTCCCGTTAAGTGCGGTTTCGCATAATCAAACATTTTGCGTGGAGCATTGTTTTCCCCCACATCCCGTGGTGGTGAGTTATTCTCGTCCATCCCTTCAGTAGGATTGGATGTAACATCCTAAATTTATGGGCCTATGCATTTAGTGTAGGGATAGGTTCAATAGGTTAATTTAAGTGATAGGGGTCCAAATTGGGCTCAGGATTAGGCTAAGGCCTTGATTAAATTATTAGATTGGACATTAAAGAATTAAAAAGGTGGTAATTATGTTTAAAATGCCAAACATGGGCTTGTGGCCCAACAATAAGTGGCACTATAAGGGAATTAAAATGACGCCATACATAAGGGAATTAGGGGCCCAAAATTTAAGTTTAGGCCCAGATCTTTTAATTTAAGTGAGTTAAATTTGGCATTAGGGTTAGTAAGAGGTGGACGGCTACAAGGCTATAAAATAGGAAAAATTATGTGGATATTTAAGTGATAATATCATATATAAAAAGGAGAAAAGTTAGGAGCTTATCTTCAAAGGAAGTGTTGGCCGAAAATCCACCACCTAGAGGAGTGTAAAATTCGGCTACTGCATGGCATAGAGGGTGCTGAAATTCTCCTCTCTTCTAACTTAAATTTTAAGGGCGTTTTCAGTATTTAGCAGTAAGTGTCAAAAATCTATAAATAGAGGGGGCTAGCTCCTTGTTTCTGACACTGAAAACCCTAAAATTCTCTCCCTTAGTGCCGAAATTCCCTAGCCTCTCCCTCTTCAAATTTCTTTCTTCAATTACTTCAAAAGCCGAAACTTCTCCCCACTTTCTTTTCCCTTGTGCCGATTTCTCTAAAAAGCCGAAGCCTCCATCGCTTTTTCTTTTATTCATCCTATTTGAAGAATTGTTCTATACCTCCGGCATTTAAATCTTCCATTGGCATTGCCAAATCCTCTCCCTAGTGCTAGCCGAATCTCGTAAGCTAAGGTAAGAGTCGATTTTTGATTAGTTCTCATAATCTATTTTAGAAAGGCAAAAGCCGAAAGCTAATAGTTAATGGTTTTATGATGGGCGGTAATTCGGGATTTGAAGGAAGCTTAGTCGACTAGATCTAAAAGCCGAAAATCATAAGTCTCCAATTTCGGGATTTTAAGGTAAGAAGATTATCCCTAGATTTTTATTAAATTCGTTCAATATATATATGATTTTAACTCTATAAGGAGGATTAACGATTAAATATTGTTATAGTAGCTCTGATAAGGATTTGATGGAATTAAATATGGATCAGGCAAAGGAAAGAATTCCTAAGTTTAAGAAACGAGCAATATCTGCTGTTCGAGATTGGCCAATTGGTTGTGGACCGGCTTCTGAACAACACCTTAGGCAGATAGCAGTAGTGTCGACTAAGGATAGCGTCGACATAGAAAGCATCGTTTTATTGGTAACCAGGTGTGTAGATCTCTAACACACTACTGATAAACCTGTATGTATATCTATTTACGTATGTTATGGGCTAAAAAGCCGGAATAAGGCTGTATAGACAGTCGAATGGAACCCTAAAAAGGGTTAGGCAAGGATGCCAGGTACGTAAACATAGAACTCCCTATGTGTATCGAAGAATATATATAAGTCTGCTTGATGTTTCTTTATGTATGTATGCATGGGGTGGGAATGATGATAATTGAAGGGGAAGTGCATGATAGGTCACTTGGTGATCGGTGGTAGAAATCCCACATAATTTAAATGTAAGGTCACATAGTGATCGGTGGTTATGCCACGTTTAATGATTCCTACCTAATAGGAATAGGCAGTACGGCTGCCGTTTTGGTGTGTAGCGGATGGAGGGTTGATTGTAGAAATCCCCATGGTGTGATGGTTGGTACGGGATGGTGTGTAGAGGATGGAAACCTAGGATGGGTTGGGTTATTCATTCTTTATTGTTATTATGTGATTATGATTGATGCCTTCCTGTATGGGCCAGGGCCCATAATGTGTTTGTGGGCTCAAGTCGATGTGTGTTTTGAGATTTATACACTGAGTCTTTGTGACTCACGCTTTCCTTTTCTCTACTCTTTCAGATGAACAGTAGATCGTGGACATGGGAGCCGAGACAGACTCGAGGGGCCATCAAATTCTATTTCTACAAGTTATTTCCTTTTGGGATTTCTTTAAGTTTACTTTATTTCATTGTTATTTCAAGAATATTTATGTAATAAGGCCCCTAGTTTTTATTCAACTTAGGAGTTTTCAATGTTAAGCAACTTATGAATTTTATGCTAAGGTTTATTTATACTTAATAATACTTAATACAAGGTTTTATTTTTAAAATGCCGCTTTCTTACTTAAATATTGTCTAATTAACTCGCAATTTCAAAAACCAACAAAGCAAAGGTTTACAAAGTACAAGCCGTGACATGCCAGATCCAGTCGAAAACGCATGGGCCGGGTTTGGGGTGTTACAATGGATCTGCCTTCTTCCTCTATGTTTGTGTAATCTAAGGCTCGCTGGTTTCTCGACGATTCCTGCAAGCGGTAGCTTCGATTTCGCTATCGTATACCAAAGGTCCTCTTGGGTTCCTTCTAGTCATAAACTAGAGATATCTGCTAGGGAAAGAAAGAAAGTAAGAAAAGTTAGCAAAAATTAAAATTTGACCTAAAATAAAATAAATAAAAAAAATAATGGCTAAAGTAATAAAAATAGAGCGTTCTTAATATTTTAGTTCCCTGGAAACGGCGCCAAAAACTTGATCGCTGAAATCAGAGTTTTAAAAATTTATAATGAATGTGATCGAACCTGGAAACTAACTCTGACAACAATTAAAGGCAAGTGTACCTATTGAACAGTAGTATAGCTTAGGCAAGACCGAATTGTCAAACCCAAAAGAACTAAAAGTACTAATACTAACTTTCTTTTTATTATTTAGCCTTAAAGATATAGTGAAGTTGCTTTAATCTAAATTAACGACTACTAAGCTAAAGAAACAAGACAAAAAGAACGAATTGGGAAATAACTTGACGAGAAACTCAGTTGATTATGACGATACCCTTAGGAAGAATCCACCTAGACTTCACTTGTCATTTAACACTGAACCATATGATTTCTTTTACTTAGCTTGATTCGTAGGACTCCCTAACCTATATTAAACCCTCTCTCGAGGCGAATAACGTCTAACCCTAGGTTAATTAGTGGAACTCTCGTTCTCTTATAATAACCCCCTAGAATAGCAGTAAATCGATCAATGGATTCCCATATTAGGTTTCACCCTAATTCGGCAAAATCTCATAACCCTATCTCTAGGCGTTCGATCAACTCCGCTTAATTATGTTAGATCTACTCTTAGGCAGGGTCTATTCCTCCTCCACCTAAACACATTAGATTTGGATTAAGCAACATAATTAAGAACAAACTGAGTAATTATCATATAATTCAGAAATCAAATAACAAAATTCATCTAGGTTTCATCCCCTTCAGGTATCTGAGGGGTTTAGTTCATGACAAATAAATAAAACATCTCAAGAGAAAAGATAAAACAAAACATAAGAAATCCCTAAAACTCCCTGAAGGAATTGAAGGAAAAATCTGCCGTCTTGAGTATAATTTCGGCTTCTTGGGATGGATCAACTGGCTATCTTTGAGAAATTTCCTCAACTCTGACCTTTCCGGCTTGGCTCTTTAGCCTAGCTTCGATGCCTTTCAACGGTGGTACTTGGGGGATATATATAGGCTATTGGAATGTGTTTCTTTGCCCCAAAGTATCCAAATCCGAATGAAATTATTTATTGCCACGATAGGGACACGCCCATGTCACACGCCCGTGTGACTCGTCTTCAGGCCGTTTTTGAATTTCTAAATTGATACACGGCCGTGTAAATCGGGGTTGAGGCCGTGTTCTGGAGGCTTGACAAGGCACGGCCGTGTGGACTTTGGGTCAGGCCGTGTGGATTTCTTGATATGGCCCATTTACTCCGTTTTGGGCCCGTTTTATGTCCTTTTCATCCTCGGGTGCTTCCCTCGGTATAAGTCATGAAAAGAAAGGATTAAGAGCACCTTTTTACATAAATTGAAGGATAAATCATCCAAAAGTAAGCTAAATGTGGGTCTAAAATATGTTACAATTACGGTTTATTAGAAAATGAGTTGCTATGTGTAAGATTTTAATTGATTGCACTAAGTGTGCGAAAGTGAAATCAAAACAGAAATGGGTAGCACTGTGTGTACGATGATATGAAAGCTTCGGTTTATTGATTTGGCACTATGTGTGCGATACCGAGTCAAGTCGGTTAAAAGAATAGGCACTAAGTGTGCGATGATGAATATGCTTCGATTAAGTATGTGGCATTGAGTGTGCGAATAAATCAAACGAATAGCAGAGAATGTTCGACATGTAATATCGAGTATTGAACAGTTGGGACGTTGAATAGCTATGTGGTAGCTAAGGTATGTATTGAACCTTTGTGGTTGATTAATTTATTGATAAAGCTATGAATAGGTGAGTGAGTATTTTAGCTATAATTGATATGATATGAATATGAGAGAATTTATCTATGTGATGGTTTATTATATACCTTAGATTGAAGTGATGAGATAATTGTATTATATTTTCAGACTTACTAAGCTTTGGGAAGCTTACTGTATGAATTGTTTCTCTGCCTTGCAGTGTCAGTAAAGCTAGCTCGGATCTGGGATCGTCAGCTTCTCAATCACACTATCGACACTCTATTTTGGTATTTTTGGAAGGATGTGCATAGTTGAAATATGGCATGCGTAGGCTAGTTATTTGAATCATGTTTGGGATTTTTAAGTAGCCATGAGATGTGGCTAGATATGTGTTAGTTTTAGCATGAATGACTTTGGTATATATGATACATGTTTTGGTATGAATTGTGAGTTGAGAAATTGACTTGTGAATGGAAATCTTTGTGATGGTAAAATGCATATATGATTTAGTGAAATTGGGAAAGAATGATGTTTAGTATTGAATGTGTTTAAGTTGTATATGTTAGCTTATAAGTTGATATGTTTGAAAATGAGATTGTATGAATTGATAGATAGATCATATGTTAGGAAATGGTTGCCAAATTATGTGTATAAAGATGCTCATATGTGCTTGTAGGATTGACCCTAAGTGGGTGGCATTTTGGTCTTGCAAATGGCCTATTAATGTCACACGACTATGGCATACGGGCGTGCCTAGTGACCGTTTGAGCAAGTCAGTATATGGCCTAGTAGTACATGGCCTTAGCACGGGGGTCTGGATAGCTGTGTTGGTTTTTGCAGGATCGACCATGGTCAGGGTACGCGGGCGTGCTTTGTGATCGTGGGGGCCAAGTCAAGATTGTCCACGGCCAGGGCACACGGGCGTGCTTGGTGGCCGTGGGAGTATAATCAGGATAGACCATGGGAAGGACACACGGGTGTGTCTATTAGCCGTGGAAGGCACACGGCCTGCCTGCACGGGCGTGTAAGCCCTGTAATTTAGAAAAGTTTTAAATTTTTCATGAAATTTTGTATATGTTTCGATTTAGTCCCAACTCGGTTTATAAGCATGTTTAAGGTCTCGTTGACCTATTTAAGGGACATTGCGCATATGATTGATGAATGAAATGTATGAAATGTTTTGAATTTCTGAAAATGCTTTCCGATCTGTTTGGTAACGCTCCTAACCCTAATCCGGCGATGGATACGGGATAGGGGTGTTACATTTAGTTGGTATCAGAGCTACGATTTATTCGATTCTCGAACTAACGTAGCGCGTGTGAGTCTAGCTATACATGCCATATTATGAAATTGCGATAGTGTGATGAATTCTGACAATTAAAAATGTGTTTTCATATAGTAATGGATCCCGATCGAGCAGTTGCTGACGATGTAGAAAGCAATGCGCCTGCTCCCGCTCAAGGGACAAAGCCGGCCACATCTAGGCCGAATGATGAGTGAATGGTTTACGGAGTTCATTCGAACGATCCGGCTGCTCCACAACCTCCACCCCCGCAAGTACCTGTTGTGCCGCAAGTTGTAGATTCGATCAGATTGAATAAACCACCTGTAGACAAAATTCGAAAATACGGGGCTGAGGTGTTTAGGGCCACATCTGATGACGATGCTGAACGAGCTGAGTTTTGGCTAGAGAATGTAATTCGAGTATTTGATGAGATGTCGTTGAATCCTGATGAGTGCATTAAGTGTGCAGTTTCCTTGTTGAGAGACACGGCTTATAACTGGTGGAAAAAATTGATATCTGTGGTTCCGAGGGAGAGAATCACCTGGGACTTCTTTCAAGTTGAGTTCAGAAAGAAGTATATCAGTCAGCGTTTCATTGATGAAAAATGTAAAGAGTTTCTAGAGTTGAAACAGGGTCATTTGTCTATTACTGAGTACGAGCGGGAATTCTTAAGATTGAGTCAATACACGAGAGAATGTGTTTCGACTGAAGCTACTATGTGCAAACATTTCATAGAGGGATTGAATGAAGACATTAAGTTGTTGTTTGGGATACTTGATATAAATGAATTTGTTGTATTAGTCGAAAGAGCATGCAAAGCTGAGGAACTCAGTAAAGAAAAGAAGAAAGCCGATTTTGAGGCTCGTGATGAAAGGAAGAGATCAATGAATAGGTTCTCTCAACCTTCAGCGAAGAGATATAGAGATGTAAACAATCGTTCAAATGTTTCGTTTGGACATCCAAGTAGAGATCGTTCGAGATAAAATACTGGTTCACGAATTCAAGCTACGAATGAATCGAGTATTGGTAGCGTTAAGAGTAACAAACCTGAGTGCAGGCAGTGTGGAAGACGACATGTGGGAGAGTGCTGGGGCAAGTATAACAATAGAGTTTGTTGTAGATATGGATCCCGAGATCATTTTATTCGAGATTGCCGGAAGATGGTGGAAGAAGAAAATGTTCAGAATGAAAGACCGAGTAATGTGACAACTAGAGGTAGACCACCCAGAAACACCAGAAATGTGAGCGAAAGTCAGCGAGGGACAACTGATACAGCTGTGAGGTCAGAAGTGAGAGCACCTACTCGAGCCTATGCTATACGTGCGCGAGAGGAAGTATCATCTCCAGACGTCATCACCGGTACTTTCACTTTATTTAATACTGATGTCATTGCATTGATAGATCCAAGATCAACTCATTCCTATGTGTGTATGAATTTAGTATTCAATAAGACTCTACCTGTTGAATCTACTGAATTCGTGATTAGAGTATCGAACCCCTTAGGCAAGTATATTTTGGTAGATAAGGTGTGCAAGAATTGCCTATTGATGTTTCGTGATATATGTTTTCTGATCAATTTGATGTTGCTACCATTTGATGAATTTGACATAATTCTGGGTATGGATTGGCTTACTTTGCATAATGCCATCGTGAATTGTAAGAGAAAGAGTATTGAGTTGAAGAGTCAGAATGGTGAGTTAGTTCGAATTGAGTCCAGTGATATGAGAGGACTACCAGCTGTTGTATCTAGGATGAAAGCTATGAAATATGTGAGACAAGGGTGTGAAGCTTATTTGGCGTATGTGATTGATATAAAAGTGTCAGAAAAGAAAGTTGAATCCGTGCCTATAGTATGTGAGTGTCCAAATGTGTTTCCTGAAGAGCTGCCGGGATTACCTCTGATTTGAGAAGTTGAATTTGGTATTAAATTAGTGCCGGGTACCACTCCTATTTCGATCGCTCCGTATAGAATGGCGCCCACAGAATTAAAAGAGTTATAATCTCAGTTGCAAGAATTTACTGACAAAGGATTTGCACGACCGAGTTTCTCACCCTGGGGAGCTCCTGTATTATTTGTGAAAAAGAAAGACAGAAATATGAGAATGTGTATTGATTATCGACAGTTGAACAAAGTGACAATAAAGAATAAATATTTGTTGCCTCGTATCGATGATTTGTTTAATCAGCTGAAGGGAGCTACAGTGTTTTCTAAGATAGATTTGAGATCAGGCTACTATTAGTTAAGAGTTAAAGAATCCGATGTGCCGAAAACTGCTTTCAGAACGAGGTACGGACATTACGAATTCTTAGTAATGCCTTTCGGACTAACAAATGCTCCTGCAGTGTTTATGGATCTGATGAATCAGATTTTCAGACCGTATTTAGATTGCTTTGTAGTAGTGTTCATTGATGTTATTTTGATTTATTTGTGTGATGAGACGCAGCATGCTGAACATTTGAGAATCGTGTTACAAATTCTATGTGAGAATCAGTTATATGCAAAATTTAGCAAATGTGAATTTTGGCTGCGTGAAGTTGGATTTCTGGGGCATATTGTATCAGCTGCCGGAATACGAGTAGATCCGAGTAAAATTTTTGCTATTTTGGAATAGAAGCCTCCGAGAAATGTATCTGAAGTTCGTAGTTTTCTGGGACTAACAGGATATTATAGACGATTTGTGAAAGGCTTCTCGATGATTGCGACCCCATTGACAAAATTGTTACAGAAAGATGTTAGATTTGAGTGGTCAGAAAAGTGCCAACAGAGTTTTGAACAGTTGAAAGTGTTGTTAACAGAAGCACCAGTGCTGAATCAACCCGAGTCAGGAAAAGAGTTTATAGTTTATTGTGATGCGTCACTAAATGGGTTGGACTGTGTGCTGATGCAAGAAGGGAAAGTCATTGCTTACGCTTCGAGACAGTTAAAACCGCACGAAAAGAATTATCCGACGCATGACCTTAAGTTAGCTGCGATTGTGTTTGTGTTAAAGATTTGGCGTCACTACTTATTTGGTGACAAATGTCACATCTATACTGATCATAAGAGTTTAAAGTATTTGATGACTCAGAAAGATTTGAATTTGCGACAGAGAAGATGGTTAGAATTATTAAAAGACTATGAACTTGTGATAGATTACCACCCGGGTAAAGCTAATGTTGTAGCGGATGCCTTGAATCAAAAATCGTTATATGCTTTGCGAGCTTTGAGTAATTGAATAGATCTGTGTGATAATAGTGTGGTGGTAGCTGAATTGAAAGTTAAGCCGATGCTTTTACAGCAGATTTGTGATGCTTAGAAAAATGATGTTGAAATGATGGCTAAACGAATTCTGTGTGAATCAAATGATGAATCAGAATTTCGAGTAGATAGTGATAATTGTCTGAGATTTAGAGACCGGATTTGTGTTCCTAGAAATTCAGAGTTGATTTCGAAGATTTTGACTGAAGCTCACAATAGTCATTTGACTATACATCGGGGGAGTATGGAGATGTATAATGATCTGAAACAGTTCTATTGGTGGTATGGCATGAAAAGAGACATTTCTGACTTTGTGTCGAAATGTTTAGTTTGTCAACAAGTCAAAGCTGAACATCAAGTTCCGTCTGGTTTGTTACAACCGATTATGATTCCTGAGTGGAAATGGGAGAGAATTACGATGGACTTTGTGTCGGGTTTGCATTTATATCCGAGCAAGAAAGATGCGATCTGGGTGATAGTTGATAGATTGACAAAATCAGCTCACTTTATTCCAGTGAGAATAGACTATTCACTTGATAGATTAGCTGAACTGTATATCAATGAGATTGTGAGATTGCACGGAGTACCATTACCTATAGTGTCTGATAGAGATCCGAGATTTACCTCGTGATTTTGGAAGAAATTACAAGATGCTTTAGGCACGAAATTGCATTTCAGTACTGCTTTTCATCTGCAAACGGATGGTCAATCCGAGTGAGTCATACAGATCCTCGAAGATATGCTGAGATGTTGTATACTTGAATTTGAAAGTACATGGGAAAAGCATTTATCATTGATTGAGTTTGCGTATAACAACAGTTTTCAATCTAGTATCAAAATGGCACCATATGAGGCTCTTTACGGTCGAAAGTGTCGAACTCTATTGTATTGGACTGAGCTGAGTAAGAACAAGATTCACGGGGTTGATCATATAAAAGAGACTGAACAGAAAGTGAAAGTAATTCGTGACAGTTTGAAAACAGCCTCAGATCGTCAAAAGTGTTATGCAGATTTGAAACGAAAAGATAACGAATTTGAGGTTGGTGATAAAGTGTTTTTGAAAGTGTCTCCGTAGAAGAAAATACTCCGATTTGGCAGAAAGGGCAAGTTGAATCCGAGGTTCATTGGACCGTATGAGATCATTGAACGAGTTGGGCCGGTTGCCTATAGATTGAGATTGCCATCTGAGTTAGAAAAGATTCATAACGTGTTTCATGTGTCAATGCTTCGACGGTACAGATCAGACCCGTCTCATGTTATTGTTTCTACTGAAGTTGAGATTCAGTCAGACTTGTCGTATAGTGAAGAACCGATCCAAATCTTGGCACGAGAGACTAAAGAATTGAGAAATAAGAAAATTTCTTTAGTGAAAGTATTATGGCACAAACACGGAATTGAAGAGGCTACGTGGGAGTCTGAGAACGTTATGAGAGAGCAATATTCTCAGTTATTCACTGGTAAGATTTTCGGGGACGAAAATCCCTAAGGGGGGAGAGTTGTAACAGCCCAGTTTAGACCCTGGTCGGAACAGTGGTTTCGGGACCACAAATCCGGTGTCGTAAAAATATTTTAATGATATTTTTGTGTGAATAGTATGTGACATAGCCTATGTGAAAATTCTGTGTGGTAATTTGATTGTTTGTGTGTCGAAATAAGATTAATCACTTATAGAGTAAAAGCTATGTGCTGAATTATAAGTACTTAAATGTTGATGGCTTTTTAAGGAGGAGGCCTTATGTTGTTAATAAACCATTGTTAAGATAGTGGGTGGCTAAATGACTTATTAACCTTAAAATATATTTGTTTTATATGATTTATAAAAGGGCAAAGTTGGTATTTGTTTAATAAGTTTATATTAATTAAAACAAAACAAATTTGATGGCCATTTTCTCATCTTTCTTCCACCGAAAAATAGAAAAGAGAATAGCCATTGAAGCTTTTGAAATTTCGGCACTTGCTAAGCTTGAGTGAGGTAAGTTTTGAACTCAGTTTTTGTTAATTTCTACATTTTTGTAATTGTTGCTTAGTGCTCTAGCTAACCCATGCTTAAATTTTGTGAATTGATGATGTTTATGGAATGTGCCATTGATGAAAGAGTGAGCTTTGTGATGAGTGTTGGTGTTAAATGAAAGATATGTGTTTAATGAACATGTGTTGTCCTTGAATTTTTGATGAATTTAGCTAATTAGGGCTAAATTGTGAAAATAGCATTTTGAAGGACTAAAATGTGAAATAAATGAAATGTATGGATTTGTATAAGCATGGTGAGTTAAGGACTTAAGGACAATCAAACAAACCTGTGTCTAAGTCACCGAGTTAAGGTGTGGCAACCATTGTGCGCATGTCTAGGAGTGGATTCGGTAAGAGCTTGGTATTTAAGCAGTCCTAGTGACTCACCTCCTCTTTACTCGAATCCTACCTGGTGCGTAGTAACTGTTCACCCTAACCAAGAGGACTTATTCACGGGCTACACCAATAACTAAAACCCGAAAGGGACTAGAAATATTTTTATAAAAACTCTTAGTTTTAAAATTCTCAAAATTACCCTTTTGATTGTTAAAAACCTAATTTGTAAAATTTTTCTGAAAAATTCCCGGTTTACAAAATTACCTAAATACCCCTGTGTTGTAAAAAATTACCAAAATGCCCTTGGTTTATAAAATCACCATATTACACTCGACTTTTGGTAAAAATATTCTTACTTCATAAAATTCCGAACACCCTAATTTTCAAAATAGCGAGATACCCTGATTTGGGAAAATTACTAAATTGCCCCTGGTTTACCAAAATTACCAAAATGACCCTGCTTTCAGAAATTTTGCCATACCTTTGATTTGAGAAAATTTTCAAAAATATCCTGGAGTTTTTGAAATTTCAAAGTGCCCGGATTTATTAAGATTTTCAAATTGACCCCGATTTATTACCAAAATACCCATGTAGGAAAAGTGACGAAATTACCCCTGGGTTGGGAATGGTCAGAAATGCCCAAAGTAGTGAAGTGAATGTTGTGGGTGAATGTGAATGTGAATCTCTAAATTAGAATAGTGAACTTGAACCGAAACTTTGATTGATCGAAAGAACCACTATTAAACTTCTTTTCATAAAACTGTTCGCAGGTAAACAGTGGAACAAAAGTGCTAATGCATAAAACTTTTTAATCAGATTAAATCGCGACGTTAGATATGAGTTCTAGTGGACGTGGTCAAGGTAGAATGGCAGTATCGGAACTGGTTGGGTCTGGCCATGGGTTAAAAACCGATGTGCCGCCGCCAGCGACGGGCGCAGAGGATCAAGATCAGACAGGAGGGGATGACGCAGTATCGCAAGCTATGCTGCGAGTGCTAGAGCGAGTTGCAGGAGCCAATGTGAGCAATGGAGCTCGGAAATCAGTGCCGGAAACACTTAAGTCAAACGGAGCCGAGATTTTTAGAGGAGTGTCTGGGGTAGCTCCGAACGTGGCGGAATATTGGCTAGAAGCAGTTGAAAGGATTATGGATGATTTGGATCTAACTACTGAGGAAAAGCTGAAAGGTGCTATCTCGTTGCTCTGGGATGAAGCTTATCGATGGTGGCTCACTGTCAGACAAAGTACCCCTGCAGATCGATTGGATTGGGGATATTTCAAGGTTAAGTTTGAAGGAAAATACGTTGGAGCTAGCTACTTAGACTCGCAAAGGAAGGCGTTTCTAAATTTGGTGCAAGGAAGTAAGCCGGTAGCGGAGTATGAAGCGGAATTTCTGCGGTTAAGTCAGTATGCTAAGGGGATCGTGGCTACTGATTATGAGAAGTGTGTTCGATTCGAAGATGGATTGCGGGATGAGCTGCGAGTGTTGATCGCTCCACAGAGAGAGAGAGACTTTGCTATTCTAGTGGAGAAGGCTCGGATAGCTGAGGAAGTTAAGAGGACTGTGAGACAGAATCGAGAAAAGAATAGGAACCAGAATAAGAGAAGTTTTGGATCGTCAGAATCATCTGGAGAGTTTCAGAAAAGGCCAAGGATCGAGAATTCTGTACGTGCACCTGTACCGGTCGCTGAGAATAGGAGTCGTCTATGTGCTCAGTGTGGGAGAGCTCATGTAGGAGAATGTTGGGGAAATAGTAAGGAATGTTTCCGGTGTGGGTCTAAGGCTCATTTGGTTAAGAAATGTCCGCTAGTGATGGATAGGGCTCGAGGCCAAGGTCGTGGAACACCAAGCAGAGGTGCTGAAGGTTCTGATGCGAGGCAACCAAGGTTGGCTTAGGCAATCAGTCGTAGCGAGGAGGAAGTTGGACCAGATAGGATCGGGTATGTTCCCTATTCCTGGAATCTCTTTATTGCCTTGTTTGTTATAAAGTTAGTTCGTTCTTGTGTTGCTAGTGAGGTGTATGGAACCTTGAATGCGAATCTGGAGATGGTATCTAGGGAAATGTGTTAGTTTTATTAAGATCAGAGTGCACAGCAGAGGCGTAGTGTGATGAGTTAGGATAGTTCGATAGTAAGTAATTTCGAGGACGAAATTATTTTTAAGGAGGGTAGAACTGTAATATCCTAGATTAGGGGCTATGGATTTGGTGCATAATTCATGAGTTAGTAGGCTCAGTGTATGGTTGAGTGTGTTTTAAGGGTTTTTAGAACTCTAGGATGAAGGTGAAAGCTTTGGGAAAATAATGGATTTTTAAGTTTAGTAGGGGAAGCTAGGCTGAGGAGGCCTTAAGGAAAATTGTAGGCGTTTATGGACATGAAATTGGGCTTGGTAAAGTGGCTTGGAGGCGCCACTTAGGGCCTTGGTGATTAACGCCTCAAGCAAGGGGAAGGGCTCAGGTTCGAGTCTTGATAGCAGCATAAGGTGGAGCCTTTATTTTTGGGCTTTTGGCGTCAAGGGAAGGGAGAGGAGATGGACGGCTTTGGGACTTTGGAAGGTAAGGATAAGCTTAGTTTTCTTTTAATTTTCGGCTAAGAAGAGTAAGATAATTATTGTTTTATTTTATTTATTTTGAATAGGTGATTAAGAGATAAAATAGGAGAGAAAATGAGGGATATGATAGTAAAGATAAAGTGGCCGGCCAAGGGACTCTTGGTTGGTAAAATTCGGTCATATGGAGGGGGGATAAGTGCCGAAATTGTTAGCTTCATCTTTATTGTTGCTTTGCCGAATTTCTTCCCACTCTCTCCTCTCATTCTTTTCTTTCTTCCAACCCTAGTTCATTATCTTTTCTTGAATGGCCGAATGCCCTTTTTCATTTAAAACCTTAGACGAATATTTCATCTACATGTGAGGAGCCATAGCCGAAACTTTGACCACCTGATCTAGTTTTATTTTGGCCGAATCCTTTAAGCACTCAACTCTCCCCACTCTTGCATTTTCTTTCCTCAACAATAAAGTGCCGGAACACCATTGTTATTCTCAAAAGCCGAATCGCTAAGGGGGGGCTGTCGACTACTCTTTCCTGATCTTTCCTAGTCTTAATCGTGTTTGGTGGTAAGTATTTCTTCCTTAGCAATCGATTTCCCTTCTTTCTATTAGTATGCCGAAATCATACAGTTAGGCCTTAGGGATGGCCGAATGTTCTTTAAGTCATATTATGTGTCTCTGTGAAGGTAGCCGACGCTAAAGAGCATTAGAGGAGATCTCTCGGGTTTTGAACATCAAGGTAAGCAGTTATACTATTTGGCAAAGGGCCATTTTTATGGATTAAGTGCCTAAAGCCGATTCTAACAAGTGATTAGCAGGGATATCGACAACTTCAGAGATAGTAGTGGTTTTCGGGATTTGGTTAGTAAGGTAAAGAAGTGTGACTTTCGGCCATAGGCCATATTTTGGGTTTTAAGTGTTGACTGATTTGATTATGATCTTAGGGGCAAATCGACAGTGGTTAAGAGGAGTTTCCGGGATTTCTATTCGTTTTGGGTAAGATTATTCGATAAAGCCTTGGATTCGTTATGTTAGATTATAACATGGATGATTGACTGTTTGATCTGATTAAGTATTGTTGATGGAGGCGAATACCAGTCAAGGAGGGCAAGGGATAGTCCCTATCCCCAAGTTTAAGAGGAGAGCAGTTTCTGCAGTTCGGGATTGGCCACCGGGGTGTGGGCCAGCGTCAGAGCAGGAAAGTAGGCAGATAGCCGTAGTATCGCTTAGTGATATCATCGGGATCGAGAACGTAGTTCTTCAAGTGATCAGGTGTGTAGTTAGCCTACCGTTTTCCGGGATATATGATATGTATGTGATATGTGTATGTGTTATGTATGTGCTATCTAGTACAGTGGAAATTGTGATATGGATACCCTCATGGGGTATGTCGATAAACCGGTAAGTACCAAATCTGATGAAATGTGATTATTGATATGACTACGTGATGATATGCTTGATAAACATACTCATGCATCATTATATTATGTCACTATCGTATGTCGCATGTGCATGGGTGGGTTATGAATATGAAAGAAGGACAGGGTGTACTTCGAGTACGTGGTTTGATGAATGGCTCTGTGCCTCATCGTGGTTGATATAGGCTATGTGCCATATCATGGTTAATGATGGCTTTGTGCTCATCGTGGTTTTGATGATAGCTACGGGCTACATCGTGGATTGGCGCTGACTGAGGTCGCATTGTGGATTATTTGCAATTTAGTTCGCGTGGACGACATTACTTGCCAAATTGGTGTGTAGCGGTTGGAGGGTGATTTAGTAATCCCCTGGTGTATGGTGGCTGGGTACGGGGGTGTGTAGAGGATGGACCCTAGGCTGGGTTGGGTGCATTTTGCATAAACCAGTATGATATGTGGATTAATGTGAAAATGGGCTAAGCCCAATTTATGTGAAGTGGATTAAAGTGGTAATGGGCCAAACCCAATATGTGGACTCATGTGGTTAAATATTCTTATGATCTGATAAGTGATATGGTTATGGGCCAAGCCCAATATGTGAACTCTATGTGATGTGGATATGGGCCAAGCCCAATAAGTGAAATCATGTGAATAAGTTGCATTAATATCTGATATGTGGGTAAATATGTGGTTTGATATGTGGGTGGAATTTAGTGGACTAATTGCACACTGAGTCTGTATGACTCACCCAAATTTTTATCAACCTTACATGTGATGCTTGGACTGGGTTGGAGAGGATACAAAGGTGGCCATGCAGAAGTTATTTTTATGCCATGCAGAAGTTGATTTTCTTATTTTTATACATATTTTATTATCAGTATTTTGGGAATTTATTTGATGTAATAAGGGCCACTTATAGTAGTTGGAAACTATATTTATGGTTTTGAAGTTTATTTTATTATTGAACTAATAATGGGAAATATTTTTGAATCAATTTATATTATAATAACTTATGTAAAAGTTTTAATCCGGGAATTTGTAACAACTAAATTTTTAATGGGCTTTTAAATACACAATGTTTTTCCAAAGAAAATAAATTTATATGTTTTCACCTTTAAGTCAAATTCTTCGCAAACGTTTTCTGCAGTGACATACCAGATCCGGTCAAGGTTCGTGGGTCGGGTTTGGGGGTGTTACAAGTTTGTTCACATATATATATACTCCAAATGGGTCATTGCAACGATTGACAAAATGGTTCTATTCATTTAGTAAATAAAGCCACCTTAACAGAATATGCACATGCCCATAATTAGTTCTTAAACTATGTAACAATCATGGCATTTAAATAAACATATATGAGATCACATGTACATTTCTCATACCAGATTCAAATAGATCTAAAACACTCAATCGAACCAATGTACACCTTAATTTGTTTGCATGCGCATAATTGAGCCACAATATTTATACAACTTATTCATTATTTTTGCATTCACCAACCGTACCTAATTTGCAAATCGTTTAAGCATATTATATGTGCATACATTACCTTTACAAATGAATCAAAACTATCAATGCAAAATCAAATATACATATTCCTTTTATCCCATTACTAAGTGAATTTATAGCCATACTCAAAGCCAAGTCATACCAAGCATCAAGATTATCAAAAATGAGCTAATCATAAGCTATTCACATCATTCTCCAATCAAGCCATAAAATCAAACTATTATACTCACATGCCATATAACATAGTTACCAAAATGAGCTTACAATATGTCCGAATATGTATATGCCAAACAAGCATCATGATTAAGCCATTTTCACATGGCTTATATACATCAACAAAATGATATTCAAGCATAAGCTAGCCTATACATGCCTTAAGTTCGAAATCTAAACTTTAAAGGTACCAAGACAAGTTGATAGTGTGGATGACTTCAGTGACGATCCCCTGAGCTCGTAGCTTGACCAAAATCTATAAAATAGAGTGAAAAACACACATAGTAAGCTAACTAGCTTAGTAAGTCTTAAGCAATTAAAAGTAATTCAAACATTAAATAACAACCAAACTTTGACAAAAACTCATATCGTATCTCATTGCCGAACCCCAATGCATTATTTAGCTACGCGTTCTTTATTATCTTACCTTAAACAAATAATTTACTATCCCGGTTCAAGATCTAATAGTACGTATAAACCTTCAGCCATATACTCATTTCATGTGCACATCATTCATTGAAGCCACATACAAGAACATATATATATACTTATCCATTCAACATTTCGAATATCTAAGTATTTGATATACATGTAAAATATTATAATCACATACCAAAGGCCGAATATGCATATACAGTATTTAGTCACATTCTTGCTCAAATGACACACACATATATGCCTACTTATTTGATCAGATATAGGAGCTCAGTTAAATATCTTATAGGCACTTACCTGTAGGGCCGAAAATAATATCTCATAATAACAACTTACTTGCTCCTTAAGCATATCACATTGTACTCTCATAAGCCACAAATTGAAATTCTATCACCGGTATTAAACTTGCTAGGCATAAGCCTGAATTTTTCACACCGGCACTAAGCCTACTAGACCTGAGGTTCGACATCCTTTCACCGGCATTAAGCCTGCTAGGCATAAAGCCCAATATATTCACCAGCCCAAGGCTTGCTAGGCTCAAAGCCTGAATAGTAATACTTAAAGATATCTCACATGAATCATTTCACATACCAAACTATTTTCTCATAGAAATCTCATTGTACAATTATAAAAGTACTTTTAACATTCTAATAGTTCAATCAAACCACATATTTTTCTTAATCAAATTCGGCAATTGTATATGTAGTCTCAATGATTTCCAATTTCAGCATTTATCAAGTTACGTAAACAATTTACGACACATATTCGCTTAGAGACTTACCTCGACTATCGACAGACGACGAAGGCCGGCTATTCGTTAACTTTCGCTTTTCCCCGATCCAAGTCTGTTTTTCTTTGTTCTTGATCTAAACATATTCAAATTAAGCTTATTCAAGCACATTTCATTTCAATTTAATCCAAAACACCTAAATGGGCAAATTACCATTTTGCCCTTAATGTTTCACATTTTTACAATTTAGTCCTGTTTGCACAAAACACAAAATATGCAAAATCTCCCAATAATGTAGCTAGGCCGAATCTTCCACATAAACATATAAGTCCATACATTTCATTTGTTTTGCAATTTAACCCCTCAAAAATTTATTTTTACAATTTAGCCTTATTTAGCTAAATTCATCGAAAATTCAAGAACAAAGTATATTCATCAGTTACATATCTATCATCTAACACCATAAAACATCACAAAACTCAACATAGCATTAATGGCATTTTACACAAACGTCATCAATTCATGAAATTGAGACATGGGTTTTAAAGTTTCGAAGCAACGATTACAAAAACGTAGAAATTATCGAAAACTGATTAAAAACTAACCTTGAATTAAAGCTTGTAGTAGCGGAATACTAGCCAAGGTTTTCTTTCTTTTTCTTTTTCACATTCGGCCATGAGAGAAGTAAAGATGATAATGGCTTATTTTTGTTTTATTATTACATATATTATGTTATTACTTAATTTACAATTTTAACCTTTTTTAATTAATAATATAAAACATAAACATTGGTTTATTAGTCTTTCTACCGTCCACTAACTTTAAAATGGGCTTTTTGCCCCTTAAGGACTTCATATTAAAAAGCCACTATCAACTAGGCTCTTTTCACTATAGTTTGCAACTTTTACGCTTTACGCGATTTAGTTCTTTTTGTCTAATTAAGCACACAAACAATTAAATTTCTATACGAAACTTTCACACATAATAATTCACATATAATTAACACAGAAAATAATATTTAAATATTTTTTGGACTCGGATTCGTGGTCCCGAAACCACCGTTCCGATTAGGGTCAAATTCGGACTGTTACAACTCTCCCCCTTAGGGATTTTCGTCCCTGAAAATCTTACCATTAAACAGAGTCGGGTATTTTCGCCTCAATGAATCCTTAGGCTCCCACGTAGCCTCTTCTATTCCATGACAATTCCATAATACCTTTACTAACGGAAATTTCTTGTTTTTCAACTCTTTCACTTCACGAGCAATGATACGGATCGGTTCCTCCTCGTACGTCATATCAGATCGGATTTCAATTTCAGACGGGGCAATTACATGTGACAGATCTGATCGATAACTACGAAGCATCGAAACATGGAAGACATTATGAATCTTTTCTAGCTCGGGTGGCAACTGCAGTCTATAAGCAACCGGCCCAATGCGCTCTATTATTTCATACGGTCCAATGAATCTCGAACTCAACTTGCCTTTACGACCGAATCTGAGTACTTTCTTCCACGGTGAAACTTTCAAGAATACTCGCTCTCCAATCTGAAACTCAATGTCTTTACGTTTCAAATCAGCTTATGACTTTTGACGATCGGATGCAGCTTTCAAACTATCATGGATCACTGCCACTCTCTGTTCAGTCTCTTTAATCAAGTCAACCCCGTGTATCTTATTTTCGCTGAGTTAAGTCCAATATAGTGGTTACGTCCGTACAGAGCTTCGTAAGGTGCCATTTTGATACTAGATTGAAAGATATTATTATAAGCAAATTCAATCAGGGGTAAGTATCGTTCCCAAATACCTTCAAACTCGAGGACGCAACATCTCAACATATCCTCAAGTATCTGAATGGTTCATTCGGATTGACTATCTGTCTGCAGATGAAATGCTGTGCTAAAGTCTAATTTGGTACCTAAAGCATCTTGCAATTTCTTCCAGAACTGCGACGTGAATCTCGAGTCTCTATCTGAAACAATGGAAATCGGTACACCATGCAATCTCACAATTTGAGATACATACAATTCAGCGAGCTTATCAAGCGAAAAATCCGTATGAACTGGGACAAAGTGAGCTGATTTGGTTAGTCTATCCACTATAACCCAAATTGCATCTTTCTTACTCGGTGACATAGGCAAGCCGAATACGAAATCCACAGTAATCCTGTCCCATTTCCATTCCGGTATCATGATCGGCTGAAGTAGCCCAGAAGGCACCTGATGTTCGGCCTTTACTTGCTGACAAACTAAGCATTTTGAGACAAATTCAGATATGTCCCGTTTCATACCAGGCCACCAATAGAACTGTTTCAGGTTATTATACATTTTCGTACCACCCAAATGTATAGACAATCGGCTACTGTGAGCTTCATTCAATATCATCTGAATCAATTCTAAATTTCTCAGTACACACAGTCGGTCTTTGAACTTCAAACAATCATTCTCATCTATTCGGAACTCTGAGTCAACTCTATTCTCACACTGAACTCGTCTTGCAACTAGATCATTGTCAACTTTCTGGGCGTCACTAATTTGTTGAATAAATAGCGGTCTTGCTTTTAATTCAGCTACTATCGAACCATATCAAACATAGCCATATGTGCATTCAACGCATGAAGAGCAAATAATGATTTTCTACTTAGAGCATCCGCAACAACATTGGCTTTCCCCGGATGGTAATCAATCACTAATTCATAATCTTTCAACAGCTCTAACCATCTGCGTTGTCTCAGGTTCAGATCTTTCTGAGTCATCAAATACTTCAGGCTTTTATGATCTGAATAAACATGACATTTTCACCGAATAGATAATGACGCCAAATCTTTAATGCAAACACAATGGCCGCCAGCTCCAAGTCATGGGTCGGATAGTTTCTATCGTGTGGCTTCAATTGCCTCGAAGCATAGGCTACACCTTTGCCTTCCTGCATTAAAATGCAACCCAAACCATTCAAAGATGCATCACTATACACAACAAATTCTTTACCCGATTCAGTCTGGACTAATACTAGAGCTTCGGTCAAAAGAGCTTTCAACTGATCGAAACTTTTCTGACACTTTTCTGACCATTAAAACTTCACATCTTTCTATAATAGCCTTGTCAACAGGGTAGCTATCATAGAAAAACCTTTCACAAATCGTCTGTAATAACCAGCAAGTCCCAAAAAGCTTCGAATTTCGGAAACATTTTTTGGTTGTTTCCAATCGAGTATAGCCGCTACTTTATTCGGATCAACCCGAATTCCTGATGCTGAAACAACGTGGCCCAGAAAACTAACTTCACTCAACCAAAACTCACACTTGCTAAACTTCGCATATAACTGTTTATCTCGCAAAGTTTGTAGCACGAGTCTTAGGTGCTCAGCATGCTCGGTTTCATCTCTAGAGTAGATCAGAATATCATCTATAAACACTACCACAAACTTATCTAAATACTGGCTGAAAATCCGATTCATCAAGTCCATAAAAACAGCAGGTGCATTAGTGAGTCCAAAGGCATAACCAAAAACTCAAAGTGTATGTACCTCGTTCGAAAAGCAGTCTTTGGCACATCGAAAACTCTGACTTGCAACTGGTAATAACCCGACCTCAAATCTATCTTTGAAAACACTGAAGCACCTTTCAACTGATCAAACAAATTGTTAATCCGTGGCAACGGGTATTTATTCTTTATAGTTACCTTATTGAGCTACCGATAATCAATGCACATTCGCATAGTCCCATCTTTCTTTTTCACAAATAAAACTGGTGCACCCCAAGGAGAGAAGCTCGGTCGTGCAAAGCCCCTATCTGTTAACTCTTGCAACTGTACTTTCAACTCTTTTAATTCTGTAGGCGCCATCCGATACGGAGCTATCGAAATCGGAGTTGTCCCCGGTACTAATTCAATACCAAACTCTACCTCTCGAATAGGTGGCAAACCCGGTATTTCCTCGGGAAACACATCTGGATACTCACGCACAACTGGAACAGATTCAATCTTCTTTTCATTCACTTTTCTGTCAAGCACATAAGCAAAGTAAGCTTCATACCCTTTCCTCATATACTTCCGAGCTAGCATCGAAGTTATTACCGCTGGTAACCCATTCAGATCATTAGATTCAATCCGAATGATTTCACCGTTCTGACACCTCAAATCCATGGTCTTTCTTTTGTAATTAACAATAGCATCGTGCAAAGTCAACTAGTCCATTCCCAGAATTATATCGAATTCATCGAAAGGTAACAACATCAAATCGGCTGGGAAACATGAATCCCGAATCATCAATGGGCAACTTTTACACACTTTGTCAACTAGAACACACCGACCCAAGGGGTTTGATACTCGAATTACAAACTCAGTAGACTCAACAGGCAGAGTCTTACTGGATACTAATGTTTCACTCAGGTAAGAATGAGTTGAACCAGGATCTATGAACGCAACAACAGTGGTATCATAAAGAGTGAAAGTACCGGTAATAACATCTGGAGAAGAAGCATCCTCTCGAGCGCGAATAGCATATGCCCTAGCAGGTGCTCGAGCCTCTGATCGAACTGCAGTGTCCTTTGTTCCTCTCTGACTGCCACCTACATTCCCCGAATGTCTGGGTGGTCTACCTCGTGCTAACACGTTGCTCTGTCTCACATTTTGAACAGTGTTTTGCTCGGCTAGCATCGGGCACTCTCTAATAAAGTGATCTATCGACCCACATTTAAAACAGGACCGATCATGCAATCTACAGTTCCCAGAATGCCATTTTCCACAATGTTTACACTCAACCCGATTCTGCTATACATTACCAACGCTAGCCATCGAAGTAGCTCTAGAACCCGCAGGAGGTCGGTCTCGATCCCGTCTAGAAAAGTCTGAAGTAGCTTTATGTCGACTGGATTCATCTCTAAACTTCTTTGCTGCTGAATGAAAAGTCTTACTTGATGATCTTTTCTGAATGTCTCTAGCTTTAAACTCGGCTTTTCTTTTCTCTTTTCCAAGCTCTTCAGCTTTACAGGCTCATTCGACAAGTACCACGAACTCTTTAATCTCGAATATGCTGACCAGCAACTTAATGTCTTCATTCAGACCGTCTTCCAATCTTTTACACATAGCAGCCTCAGTTGACACACATTCACGAGCATATCGGCTCAGTCTTACAAATTTCCGTTCATACTCAGTCACGGTCATACGACCCTGTTTCAATTTCAGAAATTCTTTTCGCTTTTGATCGATAAATCTCTGACTGATATACTTCTTGCGGAACTCAATCTGAAAGAATTCCCAGATCACTTTCTCCTTCGGAACCACCAATACTAGTGTATTCCACCAGTGATATGCGGTGTCCCTCAATAGTGATATAGCACACTTCAAGCATTGAAACACCCCAAACCCGGCCCACGAGCCATGACCGGATCTGGTATGTTCCCCGGTGTAAACCGTTTCAAATTCTTTTGTGACTTAGGAAAACCTTGGGTGTTTTGAAAGAAAGTTTGTTTTGGGTTGGGCTTGAGTTAAAAACGAGTTTATTTGAGGTGACAAAATATTTAGAGTTTATTTGAAAATAAATTTCACTTGATCTTTAATTAATAAAAATCTGTACCGTAATAAATAAAGGAAAAATAAAGTAGTTCAACTATGGCCTTATTACATCAAATAATTCCCAAAAATGAATTAAAGTGCTTAAATAAAATAAAAGTCCAAATAATAAAATTTTCCTTGTTGTGCATGGCCACCTTTAAGCTCCTGCCGACCCGGTCCATTACTGATCATCACCTGGAAGAAAAAGTTCCCCAACGGGGTGAGTCAAACAGGCTCAATGTGTACACAAACACTAAGTCTTAACATTTCAGGCATGCATTATCATATCACATACATATTCAAATAACAGGTAAAAATAATGATGCAACCCAAACCCAAACCTATTAAGCCATCCGTTACACTCCCCCGTACCAACCTGTACACCGTGGGGACTACTAAGCCGACCCTTCTTCCGCTACACTCCATATCGCGGTCTTAGGTCACCGCATTCGTGGTCTTAGGTCACCACGTTCAGATTACTGTGGTCTTAGGTCACCACATTCAGATTACCGTGGTCTTAGGTCACCACATTCAGATATCACGATTTTAGGTCACCGTGTTCGTGGTCTTAGGTTACCACATTCACTTCCCCTTTTCATATAACCCATATGCCCAAATCATATTATGCATTAACATGCCAAAGTTCACATTCTTATCATTATTCTCATGTTACTTATAACATATTTCATAATCCTATTAGGAGTAGGAAACGTACCTGAGCACTTTGTACCATAGCATGGTACTTAGCCATATTTTCACATTCTTAATAACACATTTAATCTAAAACATAGCCATGAACATATTAAAACTTAGGGTAGGGTACACACCTGATTCGCTTAAGGTTTCCAATCCAAATCCCGAAAAGCTTGATCTAATGCCTTCGATCTTAGATCTCTACATTTAATCTATCATTTAATACTTAGTAAAGAGCCATTCGGCCATAAATCCAAATCCTAGTAGGATTAGTACACTAAAACTTACCTTGTTGCCGATTAACTTAAGAATCAAGTCCTGAAACTTTGTATCCTTCTTTCTTGAAATCGGCAATCACTAGATTACTTGAATAGATTAGTTTCGGCTTTTGAATAACTAATAAAACACATCTATTTACCAAACATGGCCTTGGCCGAATGCTATAGACACTTACCTTGTGGATTTTAAATCCCGAAACTGACCGAATAACTAGGGAACACGCGGCCTATGGTGGACCTTCGAGAAAAGAACTTCTCCTTCCTTGTAGTCGACACTTAGTAAATCCCGAAAGATCTCTTCAAAGTTTCGGCCAAAGATATTAATGGCATTAGAATCTAAATTTTGGCTTAAAGAAAAGAACCAAAACGATGTCAATAACATCCTTACCTTTAGTATTGAAATCGGCAACACTTGATATCCCGAAATTCCTTCCCTAATGTTGTAGTCGACAACACCTTGGCTTGAATCCTCAACAATATTCGGCTTTTAGGAGATTGAGAGAACAAGAATAAGAGAATAGGGTGTAGAAGGATTCGGCCAAAGAGAATAAAAAAGAAAAGAGAAAAAGAGAATAATGGCAGAGAGAATTCGGTAGAGAGAAGAGAAGAAACTTTAGAGAATTTCAGCAGAGGTTTTCTTGAAGAGAAAAGAATGAATGAAGAATAGCCTTACTCTTCCATTTATAGCCAAAATTACTAGGCTAGAGTCCCTTACTTGGCCACCACTCTCATATCTTTATCACTTTATTTAAAAATTAAAGAATTTAATCCAACAATTATCTCTTGAAAATAATGATAAATAAATCCCTTATTTATCCTCTATTTATCTCTTAAAAATAAAAGAATAAAAGCTCCTAATTTATAGCCATGTGCTGTCCATCTCTCTTCTCCTTGTAGCAAAATAAAATTTCTCTTATTTGCTTCCCATGTGACTCGAACTCATGCCTACTTGCATAGCTTGTAGCGTCACCTACCTGGGCCTTAAGTGATATCTTCAGGCCACTTTTCCAAGCCTGTTTGTGTGTCAAATTCATCCTATTAATTTTCTTAAGGCCACCTTGCCTTAGTTTCCTCTTTTTAAACTTTAAAACTTGACATTTCCCTACATTTCCAAGTTTCCAAAAATTTTCGTTTGCCTCCTTTAAACTTAACATTTCCTTACATTTTCAAGTTTCCAGAAATGTTCACTTTCCTCTTTTGAATCATTTCCAAATCATTTCCTTACCTTTCTTAGTTTCCAAAAATGTTCACTTTCCTCTTTTTACACTTAACATTTCCATACATTTCCAGGTTTCCAAAAACGTTCAAAACACATTCATAACACATAAGACATGTCATTTCATACAATTAAACCGAAAATGCATAGGCCCATTCTCAGGATGTTACAGTTCTACCCCCTTAAAATAATTTCGTCCTCGAAATTACTTACTAACGAACAATCATACGATCTAACTCACCCCACTACGCTACTGCTACGCACTCTGATCTTAAAGAACTATCATACTTTCTAGGCACATTCTCTAGGTTCACATCCAAGGTTTCAGGAACTTCCCTAGCAATACAAGAATAAGCTAGCCCTATAACAAGCAAAGCAATTAAGGGTATTCCAGAAATAAGGAACGTACCCGTTGTCATATTTGGCACATCTTCCTCCTCGCGACGGCCAACTGCATAAACCAACCTTGGTTGCCTCGCGTCTGCACCTTCAGCATCTCTGCTTGGTGCTCCACGTCCTCGGCCCGAACCATTACCTCCATGGTTCGGTCCACGACCTTGCTGAGGCTGCTGTCCACCTCTACCGGCCTGATTAACATTCTGAGCTGCTGGCCGTCTTTCATCTGGTTTCTTAGGACAATCCTTGAGCATATGGTCCTTAGACCCACACCTAAAACATCCTCCCGTCTTTTTCCAGCACTCCTCTAAGTGCTTCTTTCCACAATGATCACAAGGACGATACCGCCATCCTGTACCAGCTTGCTGATTCCGCGGCCCATCAACGCTAGGCCTCTTATTCCCAGATGATTCAGACGATTCAAAACCTCTTTTTGGCTTGTTCCGATCCATGGTCTGCTTGGTAGAATCCTTAATTCCCTCTGCTACCTTGGCCTTTTCTACTAAACCAGAAAACTCCCGCTCCTGATGCGGTGCTATCAACAATCTCAAATCATCCCTTAGTCCGTCCTCAAAACGGACACAGCGCTCATGCTCAGTTGCCACTACTCCTCGAGCATACCGGCTCAACCTCAGAAATTCAGCTTCATATTCTGCAACGGACTTGTTCCCTTGAACCAGCCCTAGAAAAGCCTTCCTTTGCTCATCAGTATACCTGGTTCCAACATACTTCTTTTGATACGCTTCCTTGACATACTCCCAGGTCAGATCCTCAGCTGTAGCACCATCCCGAACAGTTAACCACCATTGATACGCTTCATCGCGTAGCAGTGCCACCATTCCTTTTGACTTCTCCTCAGGGGTCAGATCGATCTCATCCATAATGCGCTCGGTTGCCTCCAACCAATATTCGGCCGTACTGGGTGCTACACCAGATACGCCACGAAACACTTCAGCTCCATTAGCACGGAGCCGCTCAGGCACAGACTTTCGAGCTCCCGAATTTCCTCCTGCACCAGCCACCAACTCAAGAACTAGCAGCACAGCCTGCGACACAGCATCTTCCCCCGTCTGAGCTTGCTGCTCAACACCAACAGTTGGGGGTGGTGGTGGCGGTGGGACCTCATTATCAGACCCTTGACCCGATCTAACGGGTTCTGACCTAGTCATTCTTCCTCTACCGCGTCCATGACGGCCACGTCCTCTAGAACTCATTTCTATCGTCGCGATCTGATTAAGAAGTTTTATGAATTAGTCCTTGTTTCACTTGATTATCCGCGAAGAAGTTTTATGAAAAGAATTTTAGGAGTGGTTATTTCGTATTCATATATGCACACAGTCTTTACATTCATACATACATCCATCAACAATTATGAACTTTCGTTCATTCAGAGAAATGTTGTAGTTCGCATTGTTGTTGTTTTTCCACTACCCAGGGGTATTTTCGTAATTTGTCCTATAGGGGTATTTTCGTAATTTTTCAAAAGAAAAAGTTCCTTGGTGATTTTGTCAAAAAGTATTTTGGAATTTTTAAATTCCCGGGGTATTTTGGAAAATTTTTGAAATCCGGGAGTATTTCGGTAATTTTGGACCTCGGGGGAATTTTGGCAATAAATCAGGGTAAATTTGTAAAGTTTAATATTTTCGGGGTATTTCCAAATTTTGCAAAACTTTGAGAGTTCTTTTTGAGAATTGTACTTTCCAAAACGATAATGTTGCACAACTTTTGGAAATCAGGGTCATTTTGGTAATTTTGTAAGTTAGGGGCAATTTTGTAATTTTCCAAAATCAAGGTATTTTGATATTTTGCAAATTAGGGTTTTTGATCATTTATAAAGTAATGAAATTTTGATAAAACTGTTGGGTAGTTGGACATTTTATAAACCAAGGGCGTTTTTGTAATTTTACCACTAGGGGTATATTTGTAAATCAGAAATTTTTCGATTTTTTTTTAGAGATAGTTTTCACAAATTAAGAGGATGATTTTAAGAGTTTTAAAACTAGGGTTTCCATAAAAACACGGCTAGTTCCCTTTCGGGTTTTAGTTATTGGGTTTAGCCTATGACTGAGTCCTCTTGGTTAGGGTGAA
This sequence comes from Gossypium australe, assembly GCA_005393395.2. Lineage (NCBI taxonomy): Eukaryota > Viridiplantae > Streptophyta > Magnoliopsida > Malvales > Malvaceae > Gossypium > Gossypium australe. The sequence goes on along the minus strand of CM016623.1, from coordinate 113,965,981 downwards.
CCGAAGCTACGCACTAGGTAGGATTCCTGCGAAGAGGAGGTGAGTCACTAGGACTGCTTAAATACCAGGCTCTTCCGGATCCAGTCCTAGACATGCGCACAATGGTTGCCACACCCTAACTCGGCGACTTAGCCATAGGTTTGTTTAATTAAGCATTAAGTCTTATGTAATAGTTGGGGTAAACTAGTCCTAGGGTTCAAATACTTATCATGCTAGTCTACGTTCCGTTCCATTTCTACCCTTCTATAGTTCACAATAGATATCACACAAAGGTTAGGGGTACTTACCTGGTGGACTTCGGGTCGGAGACTTAGGTGCCATGCCAGAAAACCTGCTTACTTCCAAAAATATTTTCATAAAACTCATTTGGGCTCGATTTGAAAACGTTTTGGGCCTTAGACCACAGGCCAAGAGTTTAAAACTAGGCTTTGATACCAAACTGAAACACCCCAAACCTGGCCCACGAGCCTTGACCGGATTTGGTATGTTCCCCAGTGTAAACCGTTTCAAATTCTTTTGTGACTTAGGAAAAACTTGGGTGTTTTGAAAGAAAGTTTGTTTTGGGTTGGGCTTGAGTTGAAAACGAGTTTATTTGAGGTGACAAAATATTTAGAGTTTATTTGAAAATAAATTTCACTTGATCTTTAATTAATAAAAATTTGTACCGTAATAAATAAAGGAAAAATAAAGTAGTTCAACTATGGCCTTATTACATCAAATAATTCCCAAAAATGAATTAAAGTGCTTAAATAAAATAAAAGTCCAAATAATAAAATTTTCCTTGTTGTGCATGGCCACCTTTAAGCTCCTGCCGACCCGGTCCATTACTAATCATCACCTGGAAGAAAAAGTTCCCCAACGGGGTGAGTCAAACAGACTCAATGTGTACACAAACACTAAGTCTTAACATTTCAGGCATGCATTATCATATCACATACATATTCAAATAACAGGTAAAAATAATGATGCAACCCAAACCCAAACCTATTAAGCCATCCGCTACACTCTCCCGTACCAACCTGTACACCGTGGGGACTACTAAGTCGACCCTCCTTCCGCTACACTCCATATCGCGGTCTTAGGTCACCGCATTCGTGGTCTTAGGTCACCACGTTCAGATTACTGTGGTCTTAGGTCACCACATTAAGATTACTTTGGTCTTAGGTCACCACATTCAGATATCACGGTTTTAGGTCACCGTGTTCGTGGTCTTAGGTCACCACATTCACTTCCCCTTTTCATATAACCCATTGCCCAAATCATATTATGCATTAACATGCCAAAGTTCACATTCTTATCATTATTCTCATGTTACTTATAACATATTTCATAATCCTATTAGGAGTAGGAAACGTACCTGAGCACTTTGTACCATAGCGTGGTACTTAGCCATATTTTCACATTCTTAATAACACATTTAATCTAAAACATAGCCATGAACATATTAAAACTTAGGGTAGGGTACACACCTGATTCGCTTAAGGTTTCCAATCCAAATCCCGAAAAGCCTGATCTAATGCCTTAGATCTTAGATCTCTACATTTAATCAATCATTTAATACTTAGTAAAGAGCCATTCGGCCATAAATCCAAATCCTAGTAGGATTAGTACACTAAAACTTACCTTGTTGCCGATTGACTTAAGAATCAAGTCCTGAAACTTTGTATCCTTCTTTCTTGAAATCGGCAATCACTAGATTACTTGAATAGATTAGTTTTGGCTTTTGAATAACTAATAAAACACATCTATTTACCAAACATGGCCTTGGCCGAATGCTATAGACACTTACCTTGTGGATTTTAAATCCCGAAACTCATCGAATAACTAGGGAACACGCGGCCTATGGTGGACCTTCGAGAAAAGAACTTCTCCTTCCTTGTAGTCGACACTTAGTAAATCCCGAAAGATCTCTTCAAAGTTTCGGCCAAAGATATTAATGGCATTAGAATCTAAATTTCGGCTTAAAGAAAAGAACCAAAACGATGTCAATAACATCCTTACCTTTAGTATTGAAATCGGCAACACTTGATATCCCGAAATTCCTCTCCTAATGTTGTAGTCGACAACACCTTGGCTTGAATCCTCAACAATATTCAGCTTTTAGGAGATTGAGAGAACAAGAATAAGAGAATAGGGTGTAGAAGGATTCGGCCAAAGAGAATCAAAAAGAAAAGAGAAAAAGAGAATAATGGCAGAGAGAATTCGGCAGAGAGTAGAGAAGAAACTTTAGAGAATTTCGGCAAAGGTTTTCTTGAAGAGAAAAGAATGAATGAAGAATAGCCTTACTCTTCCTTTTATAGCCAAAATTACTAGGCTAGAGTCCCTTACTTGGCCACCACTCTCATATCTTTATCACTTTATTTAAAAATTAAAGAATTTAATCCAACAATTATCTCTTGAAAATAATGATAAATAAATCCCTTATTTATCCTCTATTTATCTCTTAAAAATAAAAGAATAAAAGCTCCTAATTTATAGCCATGTGCCGTCCACCTCTCTGCTCCTTGTAGCAAAATAAAATTTCTTTTATTTGCTTCCCATGTGACTCGAACTCATGCCCACTTGCATAGCTTGTGGCGTCACCTACCTGGGCCTTAAGTGATATCTTCAGGCCACTTTTCCAAGCCTGTTTGTGTGTCAAATTCATCCTATTAATTTTCTTAAGGCCACCTTGCCTTAGTTTCCTCTTTTTAAACTTTAAAACTTGACATTTCCCTACATTTCCAAGTTTCCAAAAATTTTCGTTTGCCTCCTTTAAACTTAACATTTCCTTAAATTTCCAAGTTTCCAAAAATGTTCACTTTCCTCTTTTGAATCATTTCCAAATCATTTCCTTACCTTTCTTAGTTTCCAAAAATGTTCACTTTCCTCTTTTTACACTTAACATTTCCATACATTTCCAGGTTTCCAAAAACGTTCAAAACACATTCATAACACATAAGACATGTCATTTCATACAATTAAACCGAAAATGCATAGGCCCATTCTCAGGATGTTACACGCATTCTTCGGGAGTACATGATAACTCATCGAACACACGGATAGTATTGTCAAGCCACAGCTCAGCTCGTTCTGCATCATCATCATCATTAGCTTTAAATTCTTCGGCCCCTTGTTTCCTGATTTTATCAACAAGAGGCCTGCCAAATCTCATCGGATCTAACATCGGAGGTGCTGAAGGTATCGAAGATGGATTATTCGAGGGTGGAGGTGGTTGTGCAGCCGGATTAGTCCGGATATATTGGGTGAACCATTCATTCATCATCTGGTAAAAGGCTTGCTTAGCCTCCCCCTCATGGCTACTCAATATAGGTCGAGAGTCTACCGGCGCAGTCGCATGTGCAGGATTAGGAGCTACGCTCTCAACATCATTAGCTACTGCTCTATCGGGATCCATTTACTATATAAAAACATAATTCAGATGTCAGAAGTCATCACACAATCGCATTATAATTTAAGGCATGTATACCTAGACTCACACGCGCTACGATAGTCCTAGAATCGACTAAATCGTAAGCTCTAATACCAATCAAATGTAACACCCTAACCTGTATCCGTAGCCGGATTAGGGTTACGGGGCATTACTAGTTATGCCACAACTTTTATCCAATCACTTAAGTCATAAATAAACATTCTTATAGAATAATACAAATAAATTAAAACGATCACATATGCATGTAAATCTGTATTACATTTAATTTCTTAAAACACACTTACCATGCTAAACCTTATGCGGCATAATCATCAGAGAACATAAGTTGAACATGCTATGTACATTTTAGTCATACCATACAACAATGTAATTAACATAAGCCCCAATTACTGTATCTTTATTTATTTGCTAAGCGCTCAAACAACTAAACCAACAACATCTATAAAAGATGATTTAAAGCCTACTTCATTCAATTGACTAAACTTTTGTAAGTTTGTTCACATATATATATACTTCAAATGGGTCATTGCAACGATTGACAAAATGGTTCTATTCATTTAGTAAATAAAGCCATCTTAACAGAATATACACATGCCCATAATTAGTTCTTAAACTATGTAACAATCATGGCATTTAAATAAACATATATGAGATCACATGTACATTGCTCATCCCAGATTCAAATAGACCCAAAACACTCAATCGAACCACTGTACACCTTAATTTGTTTGCATGAGCATAATTGAGCCACAATATTTATACAACTTATTCATTATTTTTGCATTCACCAACTGTACCTAATTTGCAAATCATTTAAGCATATTATATGTGCATACATTACCTTTACAAATGAATCAAAACTATCAATGCAAAATCAAATATACATATTCGTTTTATCCCATTACTAAGTGAATTTATAGCCATACTCAAAGCCAAGTCATACCAAGCATCAAGATTATCAAAAATGAGCTAATCATAAGCTATTCACATCATTCTCCAATCAAGCCATAAAATCAAAGTATTATACTCACATGCCATACAACATAGTTACCAAAATGAGCTTATAATATGACCGAATATGTATATGCCAAACAAGCATCATGATCAAGCCATTTTCACATGGCTTATATACATCAACAAAATGATATTCAAGCATAAGCTAGCCTATACATGCCTTAAGTTCGAAATCTAAACTTTAAAGGTACCAAGACAAGTCGATAGTGTGGATGACTTCAATGACGATCCCCTGAGCTCGTAGCTTTACCACAATCTATAAAATAGAGTGAAAAACACACAGAGTAAGCTAACTAGCTTAGTAAGTCTTAAGCAATTAAAAGTAATTCAAACATTTAATAACTACCAGACTTTGACAAAAACTCATATGGTATCTCATTGCCGAACCCCAATGCATTATTTGGCTACGCATTCTTCATTATCTTACCTTAAACTAATAATTTACCATCTCAGTTCAAGATCTAATAGTACGTATAAACCTTCAACCATATACTCATTTCATGTGCACATCATTCATTGAAGCCACATACAAGAACATATATATACTTATCCATTCAACATTTCGAATATCTAAGTATTTGATATACATGTAAAATATTATAATCACATACCAAAGGCCGAATATGCATATACTGTATTTAGTCACATTCTTGCTCAAATGACACACACATATATGCCTACTTATTTGATCGGATATGGGAACTCAGTTAAATATCTTATAGGCACTTACCTATAGGGCCGAAAATAATATCTCGTAATAACAACTTACTTTCTCCTTAAGCATATCACATTGTATTCTCATAAGCCACAAATTGATATTCTATCACCGGTATTAAACCTGCTAGGCATAAGCCTAAATTTTTCGCACCGGCACTAAGCCTGCTAGACCTGAGGTCCGACATCCTTTCATCGGCATTAAGCCTGCTAGGCATAAAGCCCGATATATTCACCAGCCCAAGGCTTGCTAGGCTCAAAGCCTGAATAGTAATACTTAAAGATATCTCACATGAATCATTTCACATACCAAACTATTTTCTCATGGAAATCTCATTGTACAATTATTTAAGTACTTTTAACATTCGAATAGTTCAGTCAAACCACATATTTTTCTTAATCAAATTCGGCAATTGTATATGTAGTCTCAATGATTTCCAATTTCAGCATTTATCAAGTTACATAAATAATTTACGACACATATTCGCTTAGAGACTTACCTCGACTATCGATGGACGATGAAGACCGGCTATTCGTTAACTTTCGCTTTTTCCCGATCCAAGTCCGTTTTTCTTTGTTCTTGATCTAAACATATTCAAATTAAGCATATTCAAGCACATTTCATTTCAATTTAATCCAAAAACACCTAAATGGGAAAATTACCATTTTGCCCCTAATGTTTCACATTTTTACAATTTAGTCCTATTTGCACAAAACACAAAATATGCAAAATCTCCCAACAATGTAGCTAGGCTGAATCTTCCACATAAACATATAAGTCCATACATTTCATTTTTTTGCAATTTAACCCCTTAAAAATTTATTTTTACAATTTAGCCCTATTTAGCTAAATTCATCGAAAATTCAAGAATAAAGTATATTCATCAATTACATATTTATCATCTAACACCATAACACATCACAAAACTCAACATAGCATTAATGGCATTTTACACAAACATCATCAATTCATGAAATTGAGACATGGGTTTTAAAGCTTTCGAAGCAGCGATTACAAAAACGTAGAAATTATCGAAAATCGATTAAAAACTAACCTTGAAGTAAAGCTTGTAGTAGTCGACATTCGGCCATGAGAGAAGTAAAGATGATAATGGCTTATTTTTTTTTTATTATTATATATATTATGTTATTACTTAATTTACAATTTTAACCTTTTTTAATTAATAATATAAAACATAAGCATTGGTTTATTAGTCTTTCTACCGTCCACTAACTTTAAAATGGGCTTTTTACCCCTTAAGGACTTCATATTAAAAAGACACTATCAACTAGGCTCTTTTCACTATAGTTTGCAACTTTTACGCTTTACGCAATTTAGTCCTTTTTGTCTAATTAAGCACACAAACAATTAAATTTCTATACAAAACTTTCACACATAATAATTCACATATAATTAACACAGAAAATAATATTTAAATATTTTTTTGAACTCGGATTCGTGGTCCCGAAACCACCGTTTCGATTAGGGTCAAATTCAGACTGTTACACAATATGTATATATATCATTCGATCATAATATCAACTCATTTCACAAATAGACATTTCATTTCATATTTTTCTTCCATTTCTTATCCATTAGCCATCTCAATATCAAATACTACATCTCATATTCAATTTTCCAATTTCATGGATTTCAAATGCTTATTCATTATCGTCATCTCAATTATGAACATTTAGTTTTTATCTTTTATCTCCCTATTAACACAACTCAGACTCGGACGAGTACACAGATCCAACCAACACACCAATTTAGCACACAGTGCTTGACGGATAAATCCATAATAATAAATTGTGCCCTACGCTGGCCGGGTAAAACTGAAAAATATATGTGCCTAACATTGGTTGGTATAACCGAAAAATGGGGTGCCTAGCACTCCCCGACATGTAGTCTTAGAACCCTGAACTCTTTCTATCCTTTGGCATGCTAATTATATCCGACTCTGCCCGAATAGTTAATAGGGTATTCATTACTCAATTTATTATCAATCAACATCTCAATTCACATATATTTTCATCATTAAATCATTCTTCCAAACTGATGACAACATCAATCATCTCTATATCCATTCAATTACACACACACACACACACACACACACACACACATATACATACACATTTTTCATATATATTCAATTTAGTCCTTATCACTATCAACCAGTCTAAATCAAATCAAGTTAGCTCATTTTATCAAATCATCACTTCATCACATAACACATCATATTCTAGCCTAATTCAAACTCTATTCCTTAATTTATCGAGTTATACTATCTTCAGTTCTATTCAATTTAATCTTCTATCTCACCTTTTCATTCTGAAATGTAAACAATCAGAATTTGAATTAAACATATTTACAATTATAATTTTAAATGCATAAAAATTTATCACAAACAAACCGTTTGAACTTACCTCGTCAAGACAACTAACAAACAACGCTATAAAGACTAATCAATAACTTTTGCCATTTCCCCAATTATCTTCAATTCGGTCTAATTTCCGATCTATTTAAAAATTTGATTCAATTTATCAATTCCAAACATCTTAAATAATCCTATTATAAGTATATATCAGTTTAATTTTATTATTAAAATGCCCCTAAACTTTTGCATTTATTCAATTTAGTCCCTAAAATTGAACTTATCATATCTTCTGAATGTGAACTCAAAATTTTAATTCCACTTCAATTACGTTCATATACAACCTTCTATTATCATAATTCATAGAAAGTTTATAACAATTTCAAGATAGTCACAATTTAGTCCCTAAACTTAAAATTTTAAAAATTTACTTAACAAATTAATCCTATTTCATTTCTAAGTTTCAAAATCTACCACAAACATTCAAATAATTCAAAAAAATCAATGGAAACTTTTTACATCTAACAGTTTTAAGAATAGTGGTACGTGTTAGTTGGACCTAGTTGCAACAATATCAAAAACATAAAATTTGCAAAAAAAAATGAGTTAGAAATAGACTCACATGCTCTTGGTCGAACCTTGAGAGTTTTAAAAATGGCTTCTCATCCTTTGGTTTTCTATTCTCGGTGGTGAAACTCAAAAATGAAGAAGATGACCATTATGTTTATGTTTTAATGAAGAAGATGACCATTATGTTTATGTTTTAACTTTATTATTATTTTCTAAAACCACTTGACTTTCGGTGCACACCACTTGTACCTTGAGTAACTGACCAATTAATAAAATCTAATAAATCATGATTCAATATTATACTATATTTAACTCATAAATATTAATTAAATATATCTATGAACTCTCTTGTTAGAATTGTGGTCCCGAAACTATTGTTTTCAACACCATTGAAAAATGGGTTGTTATAGAAATTGATGAATTAGGCTTGAAATTGATAAAAAATTAAGCTTAAATCATGATAAGAACTATATTATAAAGCTAAATAAACTTGATAGTTAACTTTGTAAGATGAAGGACTAAATTGAATAAATTGAAAAATTTTCATGAAATTATGATATGAATAGAAAGTATATGGTCTGTAATGAAAGAATGTGAAATCAAAGTTTTTTCTGATGCTAAATATTGAAAAATATGCATACCCCGATTATAGGGACTAAAGTGAATAAAATGAAAAGTATGCTTGGCTTTATTTTTTAATGTGAGTTGGATGAAATTTGATATTGTTTATTTGTTGAATTATTGTACGTACCTAAAGACTATGCTAGACTATCAAGAGGAAAAGGAAAAGCGAGGTCGTCGGCTATTGACGTTGTACTGTTAAGACTCGAGATTTGTTTACATATTTATGTTATTTGCATGATTGAGTATCGAGGTGAGTGTATAAGAATTGATTTGTTGTGATTGATATTGAATATCAAGATAGTGAAATAACTTGAATAAAATAGAAAATAACATGATTCAATTGATACATGATATGCGGTATGAAAATGGTTTGAACTATGAAATGTGGTATTGGTTTTATAGATGTGAATTGATAATGGTGATATGCAACTTGGTTATATAATGTAATCGAAACATTGATTACCCTATTAACTGGTTGGATAGGGTCAGAGATAGTGGGCTAAATTGAATAAAATAGAAAATAACATGATTCAATTGATACATGATATGTGGTATGAAAATGGTTTAAGCTATGCAATGTGGTATTGGTTTTATAGATGTGAATTGATAATGATGATGTGAAAGTTGGTATATAATGTAATTGAAACATTGATTTCCCTATTAGCTATTTGGATAGGGTCGAGTATAGCTGGCATGCCATAGGGTCGGGTATAATGATTTGAAACCATCGCTGTCGGGCAACCTGTGGTGGTGGAATGTATATATGCTAATAACCAGCATTCTCGGGAAACCTGGGATGAAAGAATAGTCAGATTGTGAAAACCATAGTTTCTAAGCAACCCAGGGTGATAAAGTATCAGATCCATGTATCCATTCTAAATTCGTGTCTGGTTAATAAGGTTATATGAAAATCAATTGGTTATATGATAATTGAAATGCTATAAAATTTGGAATTGATATATATATATATATATATATATGCATTATGGTTAAAGATATCATGTGAAAAACCATGCGAATTGGTCAAAAATGAGCCTTGGGGGCCGAGTTGAATATGAACAAGCTAGCTGGCTCGAATGTAACACCCCTCACCCAGTTCGATCACCAGACATGAGCTATAGGATGCTATAATAGTTAATGGAACAAATCACATACAATTCCATCTTTAACAATCAATTATATAATAAAAATAGTTCATAATCCATGCAATATATGATTTACAAACAAATTTCAGCCTCAATTGAGCTTACAAAAGCTCTTAAGTTAACTCGAGTACAAATATAGACTAAAATTAAAAATTTTCAAATGGTAGGGAAAATTTTAAAACAATGTCACATGGTCGTGTGAGATTGGAGTCATATGACAGTGCATCTGGATTGTGTAACTCAATGAAATTGTGTGGATCTAAATCCAAAAATTCATCCAAAGTCACACAGGTGTGTGGCCAGTCCGCCTGACAATAAAAAATTGTGTGATACAAAAGCTTCCTAAATACCAATGTGCACATGGCCATGTCACTTACTCGTGTATGACACACGATTGTGTGTGAAAAAAATTATGCTTTTTAATGATAGCTTCAAAACTAACTTTTATAGGTACCTAAACATACATTATGTCTACTTATAACTATGCCAAACATCTCAAAAACAAACCCAAAACGTACCATTTCCTTCTTCTAACTAGTATGACTCATTTGACACCTCAATTACAATGGAAACAATATGAAGCATTACAATTCATTTAAACATTTTATATCTTACCAAATCACCTATAATGCATACTTCCTACTTAACTTATGGTCATTCAAACTTAACATATATCTCAATTCATTTATGCCAAACAAGTTCAACTTACCATTTTGCCAACATATTTTACATGCAAATCTTTATGCCATAAATCACACCATAGCTCAAGAAACACATTCATCGTTGGCTATCATATTAATTCAAATTCACATCACAAATTTTTCAATTTCACACCTTTCAACTATACTATCAACATCGTCATTTCAAAATAACAATTATACTTATTTAACCTATATACATGCCACATAACCGAGTCTAGAACAATTAAAAGTCTATCGAGACAACAGCTAGATAGTGTGAGCTTAGGGATGATTTTATCACCAAGTTTCACAAAAGACAACTACAGAAACAAAAAAAATAATGAAAAAAAGTAAGCATTAAGTATGCTTAGCAAGTCCATAAGAACTAAAATAATAAACTCACCTTAAATCACAGTTAACATAAGGTACTAGCTAACTATACAACTTTCCTGTTACCACATTTTACAAATACAAGGTGAGCATATCACATTCAATCATCATTTCTACTATAAAACCATGTACTTCAATTCAACATCGTTTGATCAATATCGTCAAATTCGTATATATTATAGTTACATTATTCAATCATCATATAACATATCAATCCAGTTTAGTGTCATTAAATGATAATTATTGATTATATCTCATTTGCATCAATCTAACAACATATAACATTTCCAATTAAACATATATAATAACTCTGTCTTTTTCATATTTCAATAATTGATTAACCTGATGAGCTATAACGAACAAATATAGATACACGGGTAATTATACGACACCAGTAGGCACCGTGGAGCTTTAACAGTAGGCACCGAAATGCAGAGCGGTAGGCATGTGACACTTGATTATCTTTATTGGCAAAAAATCTAAGGAAAATCAGGATTAAATTGAAAAGATTAGCAAATTTTTGGACTCTACGGGAAATTCAAGAATTTTAGTGGTCGAATTGTGATTAGTTGGATCTCAATTCTGGTTTGGTGTGTGTGGAGATAGAATTTTCTCAATTCTATTTACTAATTTATCTCTACATAGTATCATTTTCTTTAGTCACTCTGAAGAAGAAGAAGAAGTAGATATAGCTAAAAGAAGCTCTATATGTCATAGCAGTCATATGAATTGAAGTTTGGTAGTAGAGAAATTGATGAACTGGTAAGCCTCATTACCTCTCTGTACTTGTGGATTGAAGAAAGAAGTAGAGTAAGAAATTTTAAAAGCTTCTGAATAATTATGAATTCTGGGTTTTAAGGTTTGAATGCCTTTGATTAAACGGTAAATGGTTGTCATGTTTAATTTCCAAGACAGAGAAGGCTCTGATGCTTGGACAAGCTAAGCTGACGAGGATAAAGGGATCTAGGTGAGTCTCTTTACCTTACCTTCTGGATGATAGATGATGTCATGTGCCTTGCATGTGTTGTAACAGCCCAAACCCGACCTAGACGTTATGGCTGAATCTGGCGAGTCACATTGAAGTGTTTTTCGAAAACCATGTTTTCATTGAAAACCCTTCTTGAAATTTCGAACTTCTTGCCATTTAAAACTTGTACAAAACCTCAGTTTGCGTTTGTTTATTTTCAATGGAGGTTTATTAAAAAGTTATTACCTTTAAAACCTTGTTGTTGCGGAAGCTTAATTTAAAGTAAGTGATTTACAAAAACGTGATATTTAAAAATTGAGTTGCGGAAACGTAGTGTTAGAAAATAGTTATTGTTTTAGAAACTGTGTTCTACTTCTAGCAGATATAAATCACAATCAATAAAATCCAAAATTTAAAAACTAGAAATTATGGAGGCCTTATTACAACCCGAATAAAAATCAAAGTACTTAAGTAAATGAGCAAAATGAAAAAAAACATGTGCAGTTGTGTGGCCCTCTCCGAGTCCCTCACAGCTTCGAACTGTTTAACGCTGGGGATTACCTGAAAGGTTAAAAACGGCGTGAGTTTACGAAAACTCAGTGTGTAATCCCCTATCAGTCAGTCAGTGAAAATATATATGCAGTAACAGTCTGGGCCTGAGCCCTATTCAGTAACAGTATAGTGTGGGCCTTAGCTCATTACAGTAACGATGGCAATTGGGCCTTAGCCCCCATTAGCCTCGGTTGGGCCTGAGCCCATATCAAATGTCACATATCACATCCATTTGGGCCTAAGCCCATTTCAATATCGAAATCAGTATATGCAATGCATAAATACCCATACCAACCTTGCACTTCGTCTCCTGTCCAACCCTACACTCCTATGGGTATTAAATTAACCCACCCATCCCTACACTCCTTATGTAGCAGCGGTTGCGGCACTAACCAATATTGCAGCGTAGCTACCAGAAATGATAACGCAGTAGAGCTGCCAGTAACAGTATTTGTGGCAAAGCCACCAGTAACAGTACACTTTCTCCATTACAGTATCCCAACCCTATGTAGTATGTCGTGTATGCAGTATGCCATGCTCAGAATCAATCATATCATTCACAGTTAAGTCAATCAAACCATAGTCATACAACCACAGTCAAATCAGTCAAATCATAGCACAAGTCAGTCATTTACCCTCGAGGGGCAAAATAGTCAATTACCCTACAGGGGCATTATACCCTACAGGGCATTACGGTCATTTTACCCTACAGAGGTATTACGTCATTTTACCCTACAAGGGCATTATGGTCATTTTACCCTATAAGGGCATTACGATCATTTTACCCTATAGAGGCATTACGGTAATTCTACCCTACAGGGGCATTACGGTCATTTTACCCTACAAGGTCATTACAGTCATATTACCCTACAGGGGTATTACGGTCATTTTACCCTACATGGGCATTATGGTCATTTTACCCTACAGGGGCATTACAATCATTTTACCCTACAGGGGCATTACGATCATTTTACCCTACAAGGGTATTACAGTCATTTTACCCTACAGAGGCAATACGGTAATTCTACCCTACAAGGGCATTACGGTCATTTTACCCTATAAGGGCATTACGGTCATTTTACCCTATAGGGGCATTACGGTCATTTTACCCTATAGGGGCATTACGGTCATTTTACCCTACAGGGGTATTATGATCATTTTACCCTGCAGGGGCATTACGGTCATTTTACCCTACAGGAGTATTACAGTCATTTTACCCTACAGGGGCATTACGGTCATTTTACCCTACAGGGGTATTACGATCATTTTACTTATTTTAGGGTCTCGGTCCAGATAACGACCTCTCCGAAGGTCTACAATCGCCTCGAGCGACACAGATAATCCATTTGGTCAAAACAGTATAAATGGGCTTAAAGCCCAATATTCCACCCAAATGGGCCCACATGCTCGTATGGCCCATTTGGCCCAAATTCAATCACGGCTATGCGAATTACATAGCCCAATCCAGTTTCTGCCACTTTTCGCAAATTTTATCCGTATGGGGCCTACGAGCCCATTGGGCCCATACGACCCATTTCGACCTAACGAGGCCCATAACGGCCCAAGTGTACAAGAACACTCGTGGTAGCCTCTTTAGTCTACCTCCCATGATTGTGGGCTCGGTTTACCACACGAGCGATCGCACGCTCGTGAGGCCTCAAATGCCACAGTTTCGGCTTTTCGGCTTTTGCCGACTCACAGAAACGATAGTGTGATTACACACCATTTTACAGAGTCGTTCCAAGATCTTCGAGCACCCAACCTTGTTTGAATGAGGGTGACCTTAATCTCCCAATGATCGTTGTTCAAAAACGATCACACGCCTTCGCTGCTTTCCTAAAGTAAAGTCAAGAACTGATTAGTAACTGGTAGGGCATATTCGGCCAACCCCAAAAACATGAGGTAACTTTATTCCTTTACCGGACGTTTGAAAACGAAAGTGTGACTCCTCCAAACCGTTCACACTTCACCACTCCTTGAGGAAGACCCTAGAATCGTAATGAGTGTAGTATGTTAAGAATGAAATAACAATCGGTCAATAGGGTTATTCGATTTTGGAAAAGAATAGAAGAGTATAGGTGTATTCGGTTTTAAGCAATAAACAAAGGATGGATTTGAACACTTACCGATTATGGGAACCGTTGTAGTACCGACGCAGAGAGGGGTTAACAACTGCAATATTTGGCCAGCCTAGATTAAAGGATGAACAGAAGTTAAAGAAGGAAAAGAGAAGGTTCGGCCTTTAGAGAAAAATAGAGGAGTGGAGGGGAAGAGAAGAGAAGTGCACTGGTAGGAGAGTAGAGGATCGAAAAAGAAAGGAAAAAGATACTACACAGAAAGATACCTATTCGGCAGTTTGTAGAAAAAGGGAGAGAGTAGAAGCAGTTTTGGTCACTTCAATAGCCAAAATGTAAAACCTGAAATGTAAAACAAACAATGGGAAACCTAAGTAGTCAACAAGAGAAATCGACAATTCTACTCTCAAATGCCACAAAACCGAAACAAAGGAGTGCCTAGTGCCGAAAATGCTCCCTATTTCCCCCCTTAGCCGAATTTCACCAAGGCCTTAGAGTCCCATTCGGCCACAACTCCCCTCTCATTCAAATTCCTTGAAAATCTCCACAAATCTCTCCATAATCCTCTCCACAAACTTCTCCTTGACCAATTCAAATTCCACCTTGCAGAGTTCAGTCGACTTCTGCTTCTCACATGGTAAGAGAGCAAAATAAATACTCTTTTTACCTTGCCATGACTTGAACCTTAGACCTCTCAGCTGTGTCACACGCCGCTTGCCACTAAGCCACAAGCTCCTCTTGTGTCATAATTTTACCACAAATATTTGAGAACCTTCTATCTAGATCCCAATGATTTTATTCACTAAAAATAAAATTTTTGCTAAAGCCCAGGTTTGAACCCAAATCTTCTCAGACACTCCTAAACACTGCTAAATCACTTGACCACTGAAGCAGACTGATATTTGTGTTATTTCACACATAAACTTTTATGTGTTCCTACGCTCAAGGCCTATTTCTTCTAAGCCCAAATTCGGGGCGTTACATGTGTCTTGTTGATTATGTATGGAGTTGCCTATGTTTATGGTGTGTGCGTGCTTGA
Source organism: Gossypium australe (assembly GCA_005393395.2). Taxonomy (NCBI): domain Eukaryota; kingdom Viridiplantae; phylum Streptophyta; class Magnoliopsida; order Malvales; family Malvaceae; genus Gossypium; species Gossypium australe. The sequence goes on along the minus strand of CM016623.1, from coordinate 113,950,400 downwards.
AGAAAGGGTAGGTTGTGTTTGTGTGCAATACTGTATGAGCTCTTGCCAGTCGTCTGTTGGTTGTTTTGTGGTAGATAGTTGATTATAGGTAAACTAGCTTGATATATGTATAATGACAAAATTGTATGATATGATTGGGTAATTATGTATAGTGCAAAGGGAAATTATTGATGGGTTAGATGGAGTTAGGATTTGGGAAATAGTGTTTCTATATACTGTCATACGATGTTGCTAGGCACAAACCATGATGAGCTAAGCTTCTGGCCTTGTGGAGGGGGGACACTACGGTGTTCAAGCATCAAGGTTAAAAGTGATGAAATGGAGGAATGTGAGGATGGATAGGGAAATGAAATTCCATTAAGATTTCACCATATAGTGTTGCTGGGTGCAAACCGTGATGTGCGAAACTCTGGGCCTTGCGGAGGAGACACTGTGGTGTTCAATCATCAAAGTTAAATGTTAAGCAAAATGATATCGACTAGTCTTTCGTGGAGACATTGTGTTGACGATTATTAGGTTCCATAGAGCAATACCATGACGGTGGTCAGTAAGCTCTATGGGGCGACATCACGACGACAGTAATGCCCTTCGGGGTGACACCTCAAAGAGGTTTAAGGTGTAAGATCGTAGCTCGACTATGGAAATCAATGGAGTCTTTCAGGACATTAAACATGGGAAATAGTGTGTAAGACCATGGCTTGGCCATGGCAACATAAAGGGTTCGCCAGGGCACTAAACATTAGGTTGCCTGTCGAGACAATAAACACTAGAAAGTCCACTGGGACGTAAAACATGATGTTTCTCGTGTGAAGTCCACAAAAAGGTATACCAGTAGACACACCAAGGTATAAAGTAGGGTTCACTATGTGACGGGTGTGATAAGTCACAAGAATGAATGAACTTGGTGCGTTTGGGGAACATAGACCATCAAGATAATGAGAGAATTCGCCACAGGTGATGATGGGTGGAGCCAAGGAAGTGTCACAACCCATTTAGGGTGAAAGGAGGAAGAGACTCCTTAGATGAGGAGGTAAATGTAACGTACATAAAAAAGAGTCCGCTAGGAAAGCCGCGGACCCCATTTTGTTTAAGCAGATACAAAATAGGCTATAATAAGAGTAGTCTTAAATTGCAAGTTAGCAAGCGGTAGCCAAAAGATTGGGTAGACCAATAAGAGTCTTTATGAGAGGAAATGCCAACTCAAGGCTAAATGCTCAATAAAGTTTGCAAGAGAATAGTGAAAACTGAAGGCCCATCAGGACCATGAAACAAGGTAAAAGTCTTGTCGATCTACTAAGGGTGGAAACCTTCATAAAACATTTGAGTAGGAAATAATACGTCGATACGACATGTCTATTGGAGCATCTTAAAGGAATGGGCTGAAAAGGAAAGTATTATGGTACTGCATTGTGGGCACTAGTTCTCCAAGGTTATGAGGATATTGTATTTTGGTAAAGACCACAGTTATGATAATTACTTGGGTAGTCACCAAGCGTCGCTAGTCAAAAATAATGAATACGAGTATCAAGGATGTAAAATAATGAGATATGGAGAGGGGATGAGACTCATAAGGGGACTGGTCAGGATCAAACCAAGGTTTAGGTCTGCCAATAAACGGCTCAGAGTGTATAATGCATGGACCTTGCCAGTTCAGTTCACGTAATCTCCTATGAAAGCTAGGAAGTTTAATTCTGAACTAGAAATCTCAATTTCTTAAAAATTTATGAAATCTTACATGCATTTATGTATAGATCTCACTAAGTTCTCCTAAACTTATAAAATTGCTGCTTGAATGCATGTTAGATAAAGATTCAGAAACAAAATCAAGAGGGAACAAGCCAGACTCCTCCGGAGTTACATGGTGCGTGGTAGTTGTTCATGTATATAGAGAGGCACCCATAGAGGCCATGCCTCAGGGTTAAAGTTGACTGAGTCTAAACTGGTCAAATTGTAAATTAGCAATAATTGTTAGATTATTAAAAGTGTCAAATTGGAAGAAATTGGAACTAATACGTTGTATCTATAGATTTCAGGGGGTAATTTGAAGGCCCAAGTTGTGTATGGATGTATTCAGATTGGAATAGATATGTGTTAAGTTATTCAGATTGTTGTTGTATCCGATACTCGGACTTGGCGATCAGGTTGAAAAAAGGGTGTTACAAGGCACCGAAGTACAAATCAGTAGGTTTGAAGTGTAGAGCAGTAGGACCGAAGTGCGAATCCTGTACAAGTGCGCAACTAATCCTATTGGCATGTCGATCGTATCCTAATCGTTTATTAAGTTCAAACGAGCATTTATACAAAATTCAGAATATTTACATTGCCGAAGACTTTCCATGAATCAGAACATATATCGTAACCATGTCATATCATTCAACATTTCACATGAACTATAGTCATCAAGTATGCAAAACTTTACAATTAAGTCCTTAATCCATTTCTCACCTTTCGTACTAAATTGTAAACATCGTAAAATACAATCAAATGTTATAAATTCAACATTAAATCACAAGCATACATATATGAATACAACTACACCATATGAACTTACTAGGTGCAACAGAAAAATAGAAGTGTTAGGGATTAATATGCAATTTTCCCTTTTCTTTGGTTATCTATCGGTTGGTTCAAATCTTGATCTATATGGTAATTCATTTGAAATTATCAGTGCCAATTACCTTAAAACATCTTATTATATGCATATAACAACTTAATTTCATTTTACACAATTTACCTAAAGTTTCACATTTTATTTAATTTAGTCCCCAAAATCGAAACTATCATATCTTTCACATTTAAGCCCCGTTTTTCAATCCGATTTCAATTTCATCCTTCTATAAACCACTAGAAACTATAATTACAAAAATTTCATATCAAATTTAACATTTTTACATTTTACTCCCTACTCAATACTAACAAATTTCTCTTTACAATCTAGTCCACAATCAAATCTAAGCTTACAAACAATCTGTTTAACATCAAAAAAATAAAAAAAACCATCAATATAAATATTTAAAAACTTTAACAGTTTCATAAACATAAAAATTACGAAAAAAAAAGACATATGAGGGCTCACCATGCAAAGACTATTATTCAACGGAGTTTTAAGCTTTTTCTTTCTCTTAACAATGGTGAAGAATCGGTGGAAGATGGAAAATAGAAAGATAATAGCTTTTGGTTTATGTTTTATTATATTTATAACTTTTATTTTAACACATAAATCATTAATTAATATGTACTAAATGTCCCACTAACTTTAAAATGGTCAATTTTCCACATAAAACCTCAATCATGTACCTTTTTAACATTTGAACTAATAAAAATAAACAATGATTAACTTTTATGACTTAGACCTTGTACCTTAACTAATCATCCAATCACTAAAATTTATCAGACCAAAATTCAATGTAACACTATATTTAACTTGTAGGACTCACTTGTCGGAATTGTGATCCTGAAACCACTATTTCCGACACCACTGAAAAACGAGCTGTTATATCAAAAGTGATAGAAATGGTAGAATAAAATTGAGCAGCAAATTGATATATAGATGTAAATGTATATGGATGATGGTATGACATAGGTAGAAATAGAAATGTTATTGAAATGGCTAGATGGTTGAAATGATGAAAGTGTCACATGTTGAATGTGTAATGTATATGTAATTATGATGCAAAAGGATAGAATTTAGCAAATGGAAATGGTTAGAATGCTGAATTGGTTGATTTAATATGCATGTTCAATTGAATGATTGTTTTGATTAGGTACCACTTGGACTATTTACAAATTGATGGTCATGTCGCGACGTCATGCCCTTAAAGTCACAGTGTGATCAAGTCAACAAGTTGCGCTGTGATGAGGAATCCCCGAAGTCGCGATGCCAATCGAATAATTTGCAAACTTTATAGTTTGGTCTTATTTTGATCTCGAGTTGGAAAAAGAGATTTCATAATCTCATATAAGACTCAAAAATGATTATATAATATATTTTAAAGAGCTAATATATGATCATATATTCATGGCTGTATTGAATTGTATCTATTCGTAGTTGCTCAGGCAATGAATGTGACATCCCGTAGCTCGGACCTGGCGACCAGGTCAGGCATGGGGTGTTACAGCTCTACCTTTTCATTTCTATTCTAGTTGCTACATGCACAAGGAACTCGTAAGTTTATATCAGCAAAATTATGATGAATATGGTAAAGATCCATACAACAAATTGGGGGAATGAACCAAGATTAAATGAAAAGTTGAATGATACTAATTGAAAATGCATGTGTTATATGCACGCAGAACTCAACAACAATGCCCACCGACATAACAAGATTAACAACAGAGACTGCATTGAGTTGAATTTTGAGATTTGCCATCACATCATGAAGAGTTTTAACTTTGTAAGAGTATACATAAGCAAATAGAAAATAAAGGTAAAATCATTTTAGGTGGAAGAGATGGGGGCGGCGGAGTGAGGTGAGATAGAGATAGAGATAGAGTCGGTGGTGGGTGTTGGGCGGTGATGATGATTGGTGGTTCTTATGTTGCAAATAAACCAAAAAAAAGTGTTTTGGACTAGAGAGGTTCCTAACTTTAGTCAAATGTAAAATAAAAAGCCACATTAGCAATCCGTTAGTGTGTTAACAGAATTTTTAATGATAGTGACCGATTTGAGCAATTATCTTAACCAAAATGACTAAATTAATAAAAAAAATTAAAGTAACAAAAAAAACGATACTATTTTAAAATGACCTGCGATGTAATTTACCCTAAATAAATTAATAATCTTTCTCGCATAAAATGAAAATAAAGTTCAAATACGAATTTATGGCAGAAAATCTCCTATATATATGCTTTCAATTTCAATTTCGTGAGGAATATTAAAAGGAGGTCCAAGGATTCCATGAAAATTTCTTTCACGTATTTCTTTGTTCTTGATGGGTACACAGCAACAAGGTTGTGGTGAAAATTTTAATTTAGAATCTTTAAAATTATTGAAAGCATTCATGTGGAGTTCAATAATACATATTCCTTTTTTTGTAACCCAAAAAGCAAAAATTCTTATGAAGCTGAGATTCGATGTTTCTGATAACTCTCATCGGTGTTTCAATCGACTCATGTTCTATGCCTTCTTCCACCAGAGTTTGTATTAGAAGAGTTCTTATTTTAATACTAAGATTATGACTTGGTATTATGGAATAGGAAAGGTAAATTATATGAATTATAATTAAATTAAAATTAAATTTTATGTTTTTCATTCAACTATTAAATATTACAATTTAATCACTTACATTATTGTTTTGTAACATTTTAATTATTTGTCCATTAGCTAACGCCTTTAACGGAATAGTGACATGATACATTAACTCAAGGGTTAATATATAATTTGATCTCTGAATTAGTTAAAATATCACTTTGATATTTTTACAATTTTTTAATTATAATTATAAAAAATCTAAAATATCAGAAATTTTTTAAAAAAAATGAAACTTCATTTATTTTTTAAAAAAATATAAAATATTTTTAAATATATAATAATAAAAATTTTAAAAAATTCGGAAAAATTCTAAAAATGCCTATATATAATTCCTTAAAAAACTTCTAAATTTTTGAAATATATTTTCTTCACTTTTCTTATTTCATGCTTATCATTCATTTATTACACAATATTTTTAAAAGGTGGTAGATGATGATGATAACGATTATAATATATTAGTATTGTTACTGAAAAATCATAGCAATTTTTTTTTTTTAAGTTGTGATAATATTACAGGTAATCATAACCCACATTTCAAAGATAAATATAGATATGTATTCTTTAAACTCCCAAAATTTTAAAATCTTAATATATAAATATATAAAGCAATTCTCAACTTTTGGATAAGTACAAGTCCTATTCTTGTAAATATATAATAATAAATATTCCTTCATTGTAGGAAAGGGATTGATAAATTTATTACATATACAAAAAAGAATAAACATATGAGCACTGTAGAGGTGCTACCTTCTAACATTGACAACTGTCTTTCTTTTTTTTTTTCTTTTTTTTTTTTCATTTGGTGAAGCGAGGAGATGAAGATGGTAAGAGATGAAGATATACTTTAAGGGAAAAAACAAAAGCAAGCTAAAAAATTAAGAGGTAAGAAAAAAAAGGGAACGGGCGAGAAAGGCATAAAAGAATTTAAGGGTTAAAGCAACATTTAAACCCTAAATTTGTTTATTTTTTAAAATTTGGTCCCTAACTTTTTTGGCCATATTAGTGTTGGAATTTGAATTTTTTTTTTCCTAATTTGGTCTATGAACTTGGATTTCATTAAGGTGTGATTATTGTTAGTACAAATCTCTGGTGAGGAAAATCTCGAACACATGAACGAAACTCGAACAGGAAATGAAGAAATATGACAAGACTCCAAGGCGTGTATCAAGCCACTATCTTTAAGGTTCTATTTGCCCCCCACCTATATTCGGTGTGTAAAAGAGTTTCAAGCAAATGAGCCTCGAGAATACAATGAAGTCGATGACTATTTGCATTTTACACTGACAAGAATAGTCCACTAAGCACTGAGCAATCTATAGTAAGAAAATCAATTTCTATAAAGAATTTTTCAGTAATTATTTATAGAACAATCTAATAATACTAGAAGATGGAGGAAAGATAGAAAGATTTTTTAGAACTTGTTGGTATGATTTCCAAATGAAATCTCATTCCTACTTATAGAAATTTCAAGTCTCTTCATAAAGACATCTCTCTATAGGTGTCATTTATGAATAATAACATCTTTAAGAAGACCCATAATTATTCATCTAATATTATAACTATTCAAGTAATATTGTTTGAATAGTTATAATTCTTTGTAAAAAATCAAGTGATATAACTCTTGACCAATAACCAAAAGATTTAACTTTTGATTAATTACACTCTTTCATTTATAGTTATTGGAACACTATAAATATTGAAAAATGTTCCAACAATGATGTGGCACTTTAAGATTTTGTTACTTTATCACTTGAAAATTAAAAAATTATATAAAATCTAAAAAATACAAAAAAAAAATATTAAAACATTTTTGGGTGATAATGTGACATAATCTTAGAGTGTCATGTTATTATACCTTAACGGAATCATGAACCAAATTAAAAAAAAGTTGCCAAGTTTAAGGACTAAACATTATTTTATCCACAAAGAAAAAAGTGGAAATGAGAGAGGGGTGAGAAATTGGAGAAAAAGGAAAGAAATGGAGGTAATTTATCAATCTTTAAAAAATCAGGTAAATGATCGAACCAATCAGGCCATAAATTTTTAGTTCAATTGATTCAATCATTACAAAAATTAAAATTCATAAAAATTTCAAAATAAAAAAAATCATAAAAGAAAATATAAATAAATAAAAATGGAAATATAAACATTCATTTCATAGATTATAAAAATAAAATTAAATATTTAAACTAATTTAAATTTGATTAAGAAGGTTTTAACATGGTTTTACTCAATTTAATCAGTTTTACGCCGATTCAATCTTCCTTCGATTTTTATAGTATCAATTGAACAATCGGTTCTCCGTTCAATCGGTCGATTCTCTTCAATTCCAGCAACCATGTAATTCATATATTGATATGTTTTATGTATATTTTAATATATTTATATATTATATTTTTATTTATGCAACATTTTAATTATTTTTTCATGAGAATCATGATGTAAGTTTATTTATTTATTAAATTTATTAATTATTCTTGTTTCTAATTTAAATGATACATTTAAAGAAATTAATCCATACTAGAAATTTGATCGTGCGTGTATGTGTATAGAAACCACAAATTTAGAAGAAAAATATGAATAATAAAATTGAAATGTATAAAAGTATTAGAATAAAATTTTAGTTGAGTGATAAATTAAATATTTTAACAATGTAATTGGTTTGGATTCAATGTTAAGATATATTTTTAAGAAATAAGAGTTTCTGTTTTGGTAGTTCCTATTCTTTTGTAGATTGTTTCCTAATTTTTAGTTATCCAATTGTCTACATATTAGGAGAAGTTTATTTTTTAATGTTTTTGAAATTGTAAGGCTGCTATTTGATGAATAAAACATATAGTTCAACTTCCTCTCCTCTGAGTCTATTTTCTTATTAAAATCTTTTATTCAGATTTATCAAAAACTCTCAGTTAATAGTGGTATCAGAGTTAAGTTATCAAAAAAAAAAAAGGCAACAACTTTTCGTATTCCGTGGCGTCTAAAATTTCATGCCACTAAAAATACCTTGTTTCGATGGTCATTATGATCACTGGAACATGTTGATCTGCCATAATACGTTGTGGGAAATTAGGGTCTTTCTGGCACATAACGAGCTTATTTTGATAGTGTTTCTATATGATTTTATTACATTTTCGATTTTTTTACTTTATGTTTAATTTATGCATAATAAGCGTTTTTACACAAATTTTAGTCATTTGGTGACCTAATGGGCCTAGGGATGATTTAATAGCTTCATTTAGTGTGTAGAATACTATTTTTTGGGCTTAGAAGATGAAGGGCGATTGTAGTGTCGCAACACCAAGGAGTGGTGTTTTAACACCATACTTCGAAGCCATAATATTTACACTTGAAAGGCAGTGTCACAACATCGGTCCTGTGGTGTCGTGACACCGAACGACGATCAAGAAGTTCAATTAAGGGTGTTTTTGTATACACAATGTAATTTAATTAGTTTTCAGGGCTACTAATCAACCCTAATTAGGTCAGATCATAAACTTTATAAATATACATGTTAAGCCTCATTTTGGGAGGTTGTACACTTGTTAACGCTTGGCCAAGTGAGCCATTTAATTAGTTTTAGGGCTTTTATTTATGTTTTTATTTTCTTTCAATTTAGTCTTAAAACAACTTTTGTTATTGTCTAACTTGGAGTCAATTTTGACCCAAGCTCTCAATTAAATAGTTTTTACTTATTTCTTTTTTATTTCCAATCGCAATCAGAATTATCTTTGCAATTGTTAAAGGAAAGTCAAATTTCGTGCGCAAATTGACATTGAAACAAATTTATTTTCTTATTTATTTTACTATTTTTTATGTTGAATATAAATTTAGGGATTATTACATTTAGATACATGAGTACCTAATTTCCTTAGGGAGATTAACGAACGGATGTGTGAATAATTAATGGATGAATTAGGGTTTAAGTTTGAGTTAGATGGTTTAAATTATGTGCTCTTAAACCCTAGGAAGTGATGACCCTAGGATGGGTGCCCCTCTATATACATGATACAGTTACGGTGCCATTCGCGTCGACTTGGCGATGTCTAGCTTGGTCCCTCCAGGACCCTTGAGTCAAACCTCGATCCTACAAACAAAGTAGTACAATCGTAAGTTTAGATGAACTTAATGAGATTCTGTACAACAATAGTTAGAGAAAACTCTTAATTTGATGGGTAACTGAGAATTAATGCATATAGATAAAACTCCATGAATGATTTAGGAGATTCCGCATGTTCGAAATGGCGTTGTCAACACCTTGACGTGTTCTAAACTAACCGTTTGGCAGGCATGTCTACTAGTGTAGCCATAATCATATTTTTCCAAACACCTTTTTTTCTTAGGACTTGACCCTATCTGGATTGAGTTCAAACTTCCAATTTTTCCTTTTTGGTTTGACTCATCAGAAGGTAACCATATATGTGAAAACCCACTTTCGGCAACTTCTATTGATGGACTATTAGAAGCATTGCCATATCTACAGGTTTCTTCTATTGATGGACTATTAGAAGCATTGCCATATCTACAGGTTTCTTACCTTGATCCTCTCACTCCACATGGAGCTTAGTATAAATCTGTCGATTTATTCCCAGTAATAAATTTCTTATGACATAACCTGTGCAGAAATCCCTCTTTAAAGGAAGACCCGCCATTATTGGTGGCATTGGATAAGAGATTTGGTTGATGGATAAACACCCTTCTCTCTTGGTAGACTCATACCTGCAAAATAGTCCCATATGACTTCCCTATTTCAGACCATTCTACCAAGATGCTCCCAATAATAGATAGTCTTCCCCGTAGACCATCTCTTCTTTAAATTTTCTTTGGCAAACTTCTATATTGTTAGTCCAAGTGGACTATCCCGTGCCAGAAAGTCTTGACAAACATCTTATTTCTTTGTAAATCCCTAGCAAACTTTTCTGAACATTCAGCTTTGGGGGGACATTCCCTTCAACGTGGTCCTTTGGCGGACTATCCACTTTCTTGACTACCTTTTTATCGGTTATCAATTAGGATCTCAAATATGATATTCCATTCCGTAAATGCTTAGCCAATGATGGTTTAACATCAACTCTGGCTGACTTTTAATAGTAGATTCCTATTTACAATTACCTTAAGGAAAATACCCCTTTCCTTCACATATATCGCGTGTAAAACGTTTCTACCAGTTCCTTTTATTTTCACATTTTGGTGGATCCTCTATTTAGTACACTTACCCATAGTTTTAGATAAATCATGATTATTTTGTCAAACTACTCGTCACGCAAGTCATACAGTAGCCCCCATTTTTATGCCCTGACAGGCTTCCCTGTCCGCCATCCTAGTGGACTCTATTTCACCATAAAGCTGGATAGCGTCATGGCTAACCATGGAATTTTGATTTTGAAGAATCAATAAACATCTTTTGAAGTGACACCCCTAAGGACCTATATACCGTTTACACGGTGTTGTCCCGAAGGACCTATAAACCATTTACACGGTGTTGCCCTGAAGAACTAGTCGATAACTATCATCACTCTATAGAGTCGATAGATCCTCGTAACAGTGTCGCCCTATAAAGCCAGTACATAATCATTTCACGATGTCGCCAAACTCTCTTGTATCCCCTTATCAATCCACCCATTCCTTTATTCCGCCAATTTTTCCTATCTTCATCTACCACTTTAAGTTAACTATCTCCGTACTTCACATTTTAAAAATATGCATTTCATGCATAACATTCCAAATATTATCATAATAAGGAGTACGCTACACTTTGATACATCCATACGTAGTTCTATCAAATAGAATATACTAGCAGATTTTCATGAATTATACAACCTTAAATATGCATGTCATGCTAATTCGCCATAATTATGTACTACCATAGGTTTCAAACAGGGCACAAAGTAAATGTAGACACAAATCACACAAGAAACACTCATCCATTCATCGTCCAAGAGTAGTGTACAGAAACTCACCTAAAATCCTTTATCCTCGCCAGTTTAGCTCATCCAACAACAGAGCCTCCTTATTCTGGTAGTTAAGCATGGCAACCCATACACCAATTAAACCAAGGGAAATTAACTTAGAAACCTAGAACCCAATCTCATGCAATAGTTTTATCGAAGATTTCTTAAATCTTACTTCTCATTTCCTTAAATTCACGACTACAGACAGGGAGATTTAGAAGCTTATCAAGTCACCAGATTCTCTACTTTCTAGACTCAATCCTCACGATCACTATCCCATACAGAGCTGTCTTTAATTTTCTCTTCTTCAGAGCAATCGAAGAAGATGATACAAATGTGAAAATATAAATGGAACTAGGAAGAATTTTCTTTTATTGATTAAGGCTTCTTAACCAAATATATATAACTTATCTTGCACAACCATTAACCTAAATTAAGTTATCCAACAGCAATGATTGTGTCTCCCATTATGGAATCAACTGGTTTTATCTTAACAAAATAAGAATTGAAACTCAACAAATTGCCAATCAGCCACTAGTATTTCAAAAATTCTCCAGAAAAGCCTGCCAACGTACCATTTTATTCAATTAACTCCTCTCATTTCCTAATGTTTGGGTCTAAACTTAAATCGGGTGTGACACGTGTATTGGTCGATTAGTTATTTAGTTAGAGCCCAAAAGCTAATAACTTGTTAATTAATGACTAACTCGATAAAACATGAGTTCTAAAGTTAATTAGGAACATCAAAGTGAGTTAATTTTCTGTCTTCTTAATTCGATTTAATTTGATTATTATTTGGTTCCTGTTAATTTTAGTTAATTTATATTATTTAGATTCATTACCTTTAATTTGGTTGTTTTATTATGATTTTTGGTTAGTACCATTTAACACTGTTAGTGTAGAAAATTAATTTAATTTTAATTCAATCTCCTTTGAGTACGATCTTCAAAATACTTCCCAGAGTGTTTCATTGTAACATTCTTCTATATTACAATTTGACCCATATACTTGCAGACACCATTATTTTATTTCTTATCTGTTTAGCTGCAGTGTTTCCAATCCAAACTTTGCATGTCTGGAGATAGTCACATGTGAATGGAGAACTTTTTGAGATCAAAAGTGTATTAGCAAGTTATCTTAGATGGAGCGCAAGAGTCAACAGCAACAATGTCAGACAGAAAAATAGAGGGGGTGAAGTTAAAAAATCTTAACGGCAAAAGCTGCTTGTTTCAAGCCATTGAACATTTAATCTTGGAGACAATTCTTTGCAAAGATACCTTCAAGCATATTTAGGACTCCACGAAGAAGAAAAATCGAGGATCAAATAGGACCAAGAGGTAACAATTACAAGCAGTACGATTTGAAGTTGAAACATTATGGATGAAGACTAGAGAATCAGTTTTTTTTTTCTCAACAATGGCAATAATCAACAAAATGCGAATCCATGGTGAAAAGATTGAGGATGTGACTGTGATTGAGAAAATTTTGCGATCAATGACCCCACAATTTAATTATGTGGTCTGTTTCATTGAATAATCAAAGGATTTTGATACTCTTTCTCTTGATGAGTTGCAGGGCCCTGTATTAGTTCATGAGAAGAAAATAGTTCAATAGGACAAGGAGGAGCAAACACTGAAAGCTTGTACAAATTATTTGTCTTCTCCTAGTCGAGAAAGAGGTCGAGGTGCTAGAAGAAGAGGTTGAGGAAACAGAGATGGTGGTAGACATCACCAACACAATATGAATGATCAAGATTCATCTCAAGGTAGAGGGAAAGGATATGATCAGTTCTCCAAATTGAAAATTGAGTGTTATAGATGCCACAAGCTTGGGCATTTTCAAGCTGAATGTCGAACCAAGTTGCCTCAAGATAAGGAGAAGACCTCAAAATCAAATTTTGCTTTATAAAAAGAAGAAGAAACATTATTGATGGCAGTTCATAAAAATGCAGACAAGACTAAAATAGAAGTTTGGTATGTAGACACAAGCTGCAATAACCATATGAGTGGTAGTAAATATATTTTTTCTCATTTAAATGAAAATTTTCATACTACTGTCAGTTTTGGGGATAAATCTACCGTGAAGGTCTTGAGAATTGGATAAATTAAAATCAAGACTAAAAATGGATTTATAGAAACAATCTCTAATGTCTTCCATGTTTCTAATTTGGAAAGCAATTTGCTTAGTATTGGTCAGTTGCAGGAGAAAGGTTATGTTATAATCATTTAGGATGGAGCTTTTGAAAAATATGATCCTTAAAAAGGTGTAGTAGTCATTGTTAAAATGATCCTGAATAGGCTGTTTCCATTAAATATAAAAAGTGTTCAGACCTATTTGCAAGACAAAGTAGATGATCCTTAATGGTTTTGAAACTTTCAATTTGGTCATAAATTTTGATGGACTAATAACACTCCAACGAAAGAATATGGTGACATGACTTCCTCAAATTACTATTCTAGCTAATCCAATATGCAAGGAATGTGTTGTTAGCAAACAATGCTGATCTCAATTTTCACAAGTTATGGAGAGCAAAGAAAGTGCTAGAGCTAATTCACTCTGACATTTGTGGACCAATCAATCCAACATCAAATGGAAGAAAACAATATCTAATCACTTTTATTGAAAATTATAGTAAAAAAAACATGGGTGTTCTTAATAAATCAGAAGCCCTCATGTCATTTAAAAGCTTCAAAGCTCAAGTTGAAAATGAAGCAGAAAGTTTTATTAAGACATTGCGAACTGATTGTGGATGAGAGTACTGCTCAAGGAATTTGAGGCATTTTGCACTGAACAAGCCATTCAAAGAGAACTCACTACTGCATACACACCATAGTAAAATAGTGTGTCAGAACGGAAAAATCAAACCATTCTTAACATGGTTAGAAGTGTAACACCCCTTACCCGTGTTCGACGCTGGAATAGGATACGAGGTGTTACTGTGCATAACTTTACTTGAACATGTACTATCGGGTTGTAAAATTTCGTTCCAACTTAAAACTTATCTTTCTTACTCATATTATGCATATTATGGGCCTATGAGGCCTAAAACATATAACCAGAGGGTTCCATAGATTAATCGAGAACTTTAACACTCTTTGAAAATTTTTGTCTAAACAGGGGCCACACGCCTGTGTTGTCCAAGGGACGCGCCCGTGTGCCCCTAAGACATGCCCATGTTCGACACCCGTGGTCAACACTGACTTACTTCTCATGGTTAAGCACAAGCCCATATCTATAACCCGTGTCCTTCACATGGCCTTGACACGCCCGTGTTCTCTACCGGCGGACCTTTTTAATTATGACGTCATCATACTCTTAATAGCACACGGCCAGGGCACACGCCCGTGTGGCTAGCCTGTGGTCGATACTGACTTAAACACTAATATGCAGGGGACACATAACTTATTAACATACCCATATGGGTTGACCGTGTGTCACACACGGCCTAGATACACGCCCGTGTGTCTACCCGTGTGGACACTTAAAGGCTATTTTCCAAGCCAATTGCTACCCTAACATCAAGATCATTCATATACCTAATACAACCACACAAATACTTCAAGAAAATCATGAACATAATGCATAACTCAATATCAATTGATGTATAAACTTAGTAAAAATTGGCCAATCTCTTTAGCCATATACAAAAAGAATAATAACCTTAATAGCAACACTTTGGCCCCTCTTAGAACTTACATCAAGATGAAATAATCCCTATACATGCCATACTTAATAAAAATAGCTTGGCTATACCAAAATTAGTGATTGATAGTGTGCTCCGAGCTCCGACGTCAATGATCCACGAGTTAGCTTGGCAAGACTACAAGGAAAGAAGAAGGGAGAGAGGTAAGCATATAGCTTAGTAAGTTTGCATGAAATTCATATGACAATATATTAACTCATTGTAACTTATCCATTTCGAGTTAAGAACAACATAAAACTCAAGAGGATGGCTTACTTACTCCTCACATGATACATAATAATTTCATACTTGCATTATAATGATGGTACCTATGTCACTTGATCACATAGATTAGTACATTTTTCTGATGCAAAAGTAAAGTCAACTTTCATCTTTCTCAACATGAATAATGCTTTATATCAACCTTTTATAACTTAACTTATTATTATCTTTACTTGCTTGACCTTCTTGTTGCCTCTTTCATATTTTGCTCTTTTACCCGATGAATTTCTCGGAATAATTAAGTTACTCAATTTCATCAAACATGTATCTTGACGCCAATGCCATGTCCCAGACATGGTCTTACATGGGATCGCCTCATGATGCCAATACCATATCCCAGATATTGTCTTACGTCGGATCCCTTAACTCGGTGTCGATGCCATGTCCCAAACATGGTCTTACACGAGATCTTCCTTACATATTTCCTTTGGAAACTTACCATTTCCATGTCTTGACATGGTCTTACGTGGTATCCTTGCTTTGAATCTTATCAATGCCATGTCTTGACATGGACTTACATGACATCTTTGCCTTATGAAATCACCAATGCCAAGCCTTGGCTTGGACTTACATAGGACTTTTGCCTCATAATAACCTTTCAATGCCATGAATTGTCATGGACTTACAGGATATCCTTGCCTTATGCCGATGCCATGGCTTGACATGGTCTTACATGGACTTTCTTTGTCTCATATTGTGATATTAGTGTCCTCATTATTTAGAGACTTCAACTGGAACTTTCTCATACATATTCTCATTTACTTTTTTCATCATATCATCAATAATTTAACTTCATAGAAATAATGTACATTTTACAACATAATAAGTAATTGAATGAGAGTAAATGTAAAACTTTAATTCATACAAACTTACCTCGATACTCAAAATGAGATAGCTTGACGGTCTAGTCCGAGACTTTGTACTTTCCCCGATCAAGTCGGATTCTCGGTTCTTCTTGCTCTATAATAGCAAATTAGCTCATTTTAATACTCACATTAAATAAAGCATTTTAATAGTCATGCTTTGGCAAAATTACTATTTTGCCCCTATATTTTGGCAAAATAACCCTTTTGCCCCTAGGCTCGGAAATTGTTTTTCAACTCACTTTCTCATTTAACAAGCCTCGCTGAACATCTATTTCTCTTACAACAACTCACAATTCCAACTATTTCATGCATTTATGACACAAATGTATTCTTTGCATTCAAGTCCTATTTAGGTGTTTTCATGCTAACACCTTTCATAAAAGTTGTTTTTCATCTCCCTAACATTCATTTTCTTCCATAAAACTCAGCTAACAACACAAACACTCTCATGGAAAGTCCCTAGACTTTCAACCATATGACAAATTAGTCCGCTTATTAGCTAGCTTATGCTTTGGGGACTGCAAATGTACAAAAATCATTAAGAAAAACCTCAAGAATCACTTACTTGCTAGGGAATATGTTGGATGAAAGTTTGAGCTTCAAAACCCTTATCTTTCTCTTCAATTTCAGTGGATGAAGGTGAATGAATAGTGAAAGATGATAGCATCTTTTATTCATCTTATTTTATTCACTTCTATCACTTAATTCCCACCAAATTTGACCAACATTAAAATCTTGTCTCCCTAGCTCCTATATGGCCGGCCATCACACTCCAAAATGGCCTAATTTCACTTTAAAGACCTCCAAATTACATTCTATAGCTATTAGGTAACTCTATCTTGAAAAAATAAAACTTTCACATTTTATGCGATTTAGTCATTTTTTCGTGATTAAGGAAGACACCGCTAAAATTAAAGGACCAAAATTTTCATGAAGTTCTAAAATCATGCTCTAACACATAAAATAACATTAAAACAATTTTCTCTAACCTCGAATTAGTGATCCCGAGATCACTGTTCTAACTAGCCCCTAAATCAGGCTATTACAATTCTCCCCCTTAAGGATTTTCGTCCCCGAAAATCTTACCAGTGAATAGGTTGGGGTATTGGTTTCTCATAGTTTCCTCGGGCTCCCAAGTAGCATCTTCAATTCCATGTATTTTCCATAGCACTTTCGCAAGGGCGATGCTTTTATTCCTTAGCTGTTTGACTTCCCGAGCTAAAATCTTAATCGGTTCTTCACTATAAGTCATGTCGAGTTGAATTTCAACCTCTATGGAGGGATCTGATCGATAGCGTCGCAACATAGAATCATGAAACACGTCATGAATCTTCTCTAACTCAGACGACAAAGCCAACCGATAGGTTATCGGCCCAATTCTCTAGTGATCTCATATGGTCTGATAAAATGCGGACTCAACTTGCCTTTTCGGCCAAATCTAAGTATTTTCTTCCATGGCGACACTTTCAAGAATACCCTATCACCAACTTGATACTTGATTTCTTTCCTTTTTAAATTTGAGTAAGATTTTTGTCTGTCAGAAACAGCCTTTAAACAATCTCGAATCACCTTCACCTTCTCTTCAGTTTCTCTAACCAAATCAACCTCATGAATCTGGTTTTTATTGAGTTCAATCCAGTATAGAGGCGTTCGGCACTAATGCCCGTATAAGGCCTCATAGGGCGCCATCTTTAAACTTAATTGAAAACTATTATTGTAGGCAAATTCTACCAATGGAAGGTACTTTTCCCAACTACCTTGAAACTCAAGAACACAGCACCGAAGCATATCCTCTAGTACTTGTATTAATCTTTCCGACTGACCGTTGGTTTGGGGATGGAAAGCTGTACTAAAATTCAACTTTGTACCCAAAGCCTCCTGCAACTTTTTCCAAAATGTGGATGTGAATCTCGGATCCCTATCCAATATAATTGGCAAGGGCACTCCATGAAGCCTTACTATTTTTGAAACATACAAGTTTGCCAACTTAGAAAATTCATTCACAACCAATCATATTGTCCCTAATACGAGCCTACGAGGCTCAAAACATGCATTCGGGGTGGTTCGGGACTAAACCGATAAATTTAGAACTTTTAGGTCACTTAGAAAATTTTCCCTAAAACAGGGGACACACAGCTGTGTGTCTCACATGGCCAAAGACATGCCCGTGTCGCAGACTATATGGACATTTGAAATGGGAGCACATGGCCGTGTTCCAGCCCATGTTCGGTCCCGTGTAACTCTCTGACTTGGGTCACACGGCCAACACACACGCTCGTATGACTAGCCCGTGTGCCCTACAAATGACCATACATGCCCGTGTGCAAGGCCGTGCAAAACCTATAAGGTATATTGACTTAGGCCACATGGCCAATCACACGCCCGTGTGCTAGGCCGTGTGGAGCTTACTGACTTGGTTTCTATTTAAACACCAGGGGACACACGGCCGTGTAACATAACCATGTGTCACACACGGCTGAGACACACACCCGTGCCTCTGCCTGTGTGGACAAAAATAGGCTATTTACCAAGCCATTTTGCCACCCAAACTTGCATACACCTACACCACAACAATTGGCACCAAAACAAAGCATAAATAGTCATTCATACATCCTCAACCAAGCATCATTTATACCATTTCAAAACTAACAAATACCAAACTTATCAATATCACAATGTACCATTCAATTCATATCAAATCTCTTAATCTCAAACATCAATATGAACACTTTCAAATTTGCATCATCTAGCTTAATCTCATAACATACCAAATCCAATTCTCAACCATTTATTACCCCTAATGGCAAACTATCAATAAGCATAACATATTCATCTTTAATCACACAACCAAGCCATATGCACATAGATATATACATAACCACATCAACCAAAAAAGCCAACTCTTATGGCTATATACAAATCAAAACATTTAACATTTACAAGCCATTTCAAATGACTAAAATCATTATCAAGTCATAACCAAAATAACCATAATCCTATACATGCCATATAACCCAAAACATAAACTTAAAAGCACCAAAGTGATAGTAGGATAGTGTGACAAAGTCTCTGACGATCCCCGAATCTGTGCTAGCTTTGAAATCACTATAAAACATGGTAAAATAAACAAAGTAAGCTTTATAACTTAGTAAGCTCGTATGAAATAAACTCAATCTATTCACAAATGCACAATTCAACAAATTGCTTATATCAACATGTAACTCATATTAACTAACAAACCTTTCATATATTCAATCATAAGATTAAACGTGTTGTTCACAAGTTTCTTTGATTTAAAGCTTATAATGTTCATGTACATATCTGTACCATCTCGTATCAATGTCATACTCAACCACGTCTTTCATTTGCTCGTTGATCCATTCGGAATACTATCGGATAATCGAGAAACTCTCACCCTAAGTGCCACATATATAGCCGAAGCTATCTCAATCTCGTTTCACATATACTGCTCACACTAGAGCTATCAACGGGCCTGCTCAAACAAGTTGTCTGTCAAGACGTAGCTACATGGCGCTGCTTATACAAGCTGTCAAGTAACTACAACACATGCCAGTATACTCAACCACCGGTAGGACATACAGGACCAGCACCCGGATCACATAATCACAATAACCCCTAATGACATGTCATTCGTATCCTAATCTATTCCTAAGGTTCAATCAGGATTTTTCACGTATGTTGAATCATCATCGAACATGTCCGTAGTCTCGTATTCACAGTTTACGCAATATTAAAGCAGTTAAAATACATTTATAACAAAACTTAATACATACGAACTTACCTCGGATGCTAAAACGGCGAAATAAGTCGATTAGTCGAGTACTTTTTTTTCCCCAATCTAGATCCGAACTTCACTTTTCTTGATCTATATGTAATCAAAATCAACTTATATCATAAAAACACAAATTAAGGTACTTTTACACATTTGCCCCTCATGTTTCACATTTTTATAATTTAGTCCTTATATCATAAAAACACAAATTAATGCAATTTGATACCAACCCATGCTAGCCAAATTTTCCTAGTACACATATCAACCCATATTTTTCATTTATGTCACATTTTAACCATAAAGTTTCCACATTTCATAATTTAATCCCTAATTTCCATTTTCACTAAAAATCACTTAACAAAACTTGTATAACTATCATTAAACATTCATAATCTATCATAAATCATCAAAATGCATGCCTATTCATCAATGGAAACATCCTAAATCTTTAACAATTTTGCAAAATAGTCCCTGGGCTAGCTAGACTAAGCTGCAACGATCTCAAAAACATAGAAATCATTAAAAACGAGACAAAAACAAACTTACAATTGAGCTAGAAAGTGATCGAATGCTTCAAGCTCTAAAATGGTGTTCTTTGTTCTTTAATTTCGGCAATTGAAGAAGATGGAAGCATTAAAATTTTGTTTGTTTTACTTAATTAACATATATTTACTAATTACCAAATTAACTTTAATAATAAACCATTAATTCACCTAATTAATGGCCACACTTGTCCACTCATAAAAACAATGGGTTAATTACCACATAAGGACCTCAATTATTAAATTTCATAGCCATTTAATACCTTTAGCTAATAGAACATAAGTTTTACACTTTACGCGATTTAGTCCTTTTTATCGAATTGAACCCTTAAACAATAAAGTTTCTTAACAAAAAATTCACACAAACATATTATCATGTTGTATACCTTAATTTAATAATAAAATAAATATTTTGACTTTGAATTTGTGGTCCCGAAACCACTGTTCCAATTTGACTAAAAACGGGCTATTACAGTAGGAGTTTGACATTGATTACAAAGAGATATTTGCTCCGGTTGCAAAGTTTGACACTGTTCGTATGGTTTGTTCTGGAGCATCTTAGAATTTGTGGAAGGTTTATCAATTAAATGTGAAGTCAACCTTTCTACATGGAGAATTGCGAGAAGAGGTATACATTGATCAACCTCCTGGTTTCATGAAGTAAGACAATGAAAGTAAGGTATACAAGTTGAAAAAAGCACTATACGGACTAAACAAGCTCCAAGAGCTTGGTATAGCCATATAGATGCTTATTTTGCAAAATAAAGTTTTTGTAAGTGTCCGCATGAAAACACACTATTCACAAAATTAGATGGTAATGGCAAATTACTTGTAGTGTGTCTCTATATTGATGATTTGATTTACACTAACAATGAACTAATGATCGAATCCTTTAAGAAAAATATGATGATTGAGTTTGAAATGACTGATTTGGGATTGATGCATTACTTTCTTGGCATAGAAATTGTGCAATCAAATACTGATATAATCATTTCATAAAAGAAAGACATTCTTATGGTCTTGAGCAGGTTTAAAATGCAAGATTGCAATCTGACCTATACTCCAACAGAGTTTAGCATAAAGCTAAGAAAATATGATGGAGTTAAAAAGATAAATGCTACTTTTTTTCAAGCAAATGGTTGGAAGTTTAATGCACATAACTTCCACAAGACTTGACATCATGTATGGTGTTAGCTTAATTAGTTCTTATATGGAAAATCCAAATGAGAACCATTTGCTAGCTGCTAAAAGAATCTTTCATTATCTTAAAGGCACAACTAATTTTGGTATATGTACAAAGTTGAAGTGAAAAGCTCCTTATTTGGATTTACGTGTTGAAGATAAGAAAATCACATCAGGTTTTGACTTTATGATAAGTTTTGGAGTTATATCATGGTCATCAAAGAAACACTAGACTATGACATTGTCATCCATAGAAGTTGAATTTGTTGTAGCAACTTTATCCTCCTATCAAGCTGTTTGGTTGAGAAGATTGCTTGAGACACTTCAGCAAACATCAAAAGGAAGCAACAACTATCTACTATGATAATATTTTAGCAATAAAGATTGCAAAAAATCCAGTTCTTCATCAGAGAAGTAAACATATAGATGTTAGATACCATTTTATACACAATTTATGTAATGATGGTGTAATCAGTTTAGTGTTTTGTTACAGTGAAAGTCAAGTAACTGACATCCTAACAAAGCCATTGAAGCAAGTTTTGTTTGAAAAACTTAGAAGGAAGATGCAATTGATGATTGAATGATTTTATTTTTGATACTATTGAATTGATGTTTGCATACATCAGTTTAAAAGAGGGTGTTGAGATATTTTTCTAAGAATATGAGTTTTTTTTGGTAGTTCCTATACTTTTGTAGATTGTTTCCTAATTTTTAGTTATCTAGTTGCCTACCTATTAAGAGAAGTTTGTTTTTAACGTTATTAAAATTTCCTATATTAAGTTTTTAATTTGATGAATATAACATATAATTCAGCTTCTTTCCCTCTGAGTTTATTTTCTTGTTAGTCTTTTATTCACTTTTAGCAAAAACTCTCAGTTAAAAGTCAAATCCTATCATATGCATATTTCTTATTTTTTATATTTTATTTTAAAAAAAGAGACTAAAGTACTCTCGAATGATATAACTTATTTTAAATCTAAAAGGATATTTTCGTCATTCTCCTTATAGAATTGGTGACTAGGTTGAGAGTGACACCAACTTAGGCTTAGTTCGAATGGGCGGTGCAGTTACCTCCAGTGATGTTAAAAATAGCAGTGGTAGTGTGATTAGTTACTGCAGCGATGAAATTAGAAATAGCGGTGGGGTATTTGCTTGGATTCAAACACAACTATAGAGGTGAGATGAGAATAGAAAATTAAAAAAAAAAAGTATTTATATTAAGGAATTATTAAAAATTATATTTATATTGATTAATAAAATATAGTAATATCAAATGATGAGTAAAATAATGTTTATATTAAAATAATAATAAAGTAAAATTAAGAAATATAAAATTTTAAAAAAAATTGTAGGGGCATGTAACACCCCAAACCCGGCCTAGAAGTTAGGCCCAAATCTGGCATGTCACATTAAAAGGTTGTATAAAACCATACGATCTTTAAAAACCTTTCCTCAATTTAAAAACTTTTTATCAATGAAAAACCTCGAGTTTCGTCATTTAACAAAAAATTTGCTTAAAGTTGTTTCCCTTGCGAACACACTATTATATTCAAAACGTAGTTTATTAAAGCCATTCTCTTGTAAAACATTATTATCTTTAAAACCTTGTTTGATGCAGAAGCTTAATTTAAAACAGTTGCGGAAACGTGATATTTTGAAAAACAGTAGTTACTTTGGAAAACCCCGTGTTTAATAGACTAGCAGTTTATAATTTAAAGAAACACCAAATAAGAGAAAAATCCAACGGCCTTATTACACAAAATATTAATACCAAAATAAATAATCTTAAAATAAAATAGAAACTAGATTTACTGAGTTTCGTGAGAAATAACTCCAATGTATGGCCACCACTGAGTCCTCCGCAGCTCCAAATTCTCTAACGTTGGGGATTACCTGCAAGGTTAAGGGAAAGAAGGTGAGTTACGAGAACTCAGTGTGTAATCCCCTAAACGGTCACTATCTGGCCTAAGCCCTATAATCATGATAATGCAAACAATAAAATGCAACCCAACCCAATCCAACCAATCACACCCCCATACCAACCAATCACACTGTGTGGGGATCAAGTCAACCTACCCCGCCAAACACACCAATATTGCAGTCAAGCTGCTAATCACGGTATATATACGACTCTTAAGCCTTCAATAGCGGTATTATAATTGGCACAGAGCCATCATCAACTATATTATGTTTGGCACATAGCCATCAGCGACGGTAATATAATCGACACATAGCCTTGGGTAAATATGATTGATACAGAGTCATCGATATCTATTAGGCACATAGCCACGGGTAAATATGATTGGCACAAAGCCATAATCAAGATGGCACAGAGCCACGCTCTCCAATAATGTAGCCTTGCTGCTAATAACGGTATATGTGGCTGAGCCACCAAAATAATATATGTGGCATAACCACTAAAACAGTATGTGGCAGAGCCACCAGGCTACACTTCCTCCAATCATCAACCCAACCCATGCAACATGATATGAATGCAATGTATTACAAGTGTAAATAGTATAAGTAAAATCACATACACGATATTTAACCACAATCAAGGGTATAAGGGTTATCTTGTCCCCTAAAGGTATAACGGTAATTTTTACCCCTTTGGGGGGTATTTCGGTAATTTTACCCATCGAGGGTATTTCGGTAATTCACCCACTAAGGGCATTTCGATAATTTACCCTCTAGGGGTATTTCGGTAATTTACCCTCTAGGGGTATTTCGGTAATTTACCCACCAAGGGTAATTCAGTAACTTTGTCAACCCTTTAGAAGGTCTACAGTCGCCTCGAGCGACTTCAAGTATTCTAAACAGAGATAATGAAGCGAATGGGCCTAAGGCCCATTCCCGACCCAAGTGGGCCCACACACTCGTGTGGCCCATTTAGCCCAAATCTAGCCACAGATATGAGATTCACATAAACTGGTCCAATATCTACTACACAATCATACAATTTATTCATTGGGCCCACGGGTCCATTAGGCCCACTTGGTAGCCTAGACTCATGAGAACACTCATGAGGCCTCAACTATCGCGTCGAAGCTCCCACACGTGCGCTCGCACGCTCGTGTGGCTACCATCGTTGTGTAACCGGCTTTTCGGCATTTGCCGCTCTACAGCTAGAGTAGGGTGAAATACACACCTGATAGGAATTTGGAGTTGATCCGCACTCCGACCACTCCTATGCCCTACGCCAACCAAGGTATGCGTACTCTCCTTATAGATTGCTCTATTTAAAGCCAACTTCTCATCTTCCCTCTTGCTAGCTTCTCGATGTGGGATCCCTCATTCAGTAGAGTTTAAATCCAACACAAACTCTGGCCATCCAATCCGGAAAATAAATACTCCCTTACTTGTCATGGGATTCGAACCCAGGCACCCCTGTAGCATAATCCACGCCGATAGCCACTTTACCAACTAATTCCTTGTTGTCTTAAAACATGCACAATTAAATATAAGTCTATGGCCAAAGTCTAAGTTCCATTTAAAAAAGAAAATCAAAATGCAAGCACCAAGACTTGAACCTTGGACCTCTTGCTTCCTTGTGTGGCGTCATTCCCTTATCCCCCATGTGGCGCCATTTGCCACTAGACCATGACTCCTTTTTGTCATTTTTCTCCACATTTTATTCTTAAAGCCTACCTACTAACTCCCAGGGTTTTATTCACCTAAAACCAAAATTTTCCTAAAGCCCAAGTTTGAACCTGGGACTTCATAGAAGCCTCCTAACCTTCAAAAATCACTCTCCTAACAGGTCCAACTTGCATAAATGCCATTCTCAAGATTAAAAAAATATTTAAATGCTCCCACGCCCAAGGCCCAATGGGCCCAATTCTACTAGGCCCAAATTCAGGACGTTACAAGGCAAAAGAGGGATTACCCCTTCTACTGGTTGCCCAATTCACCCCACCGCTCTTTTGACCATCGATGGCAATTTAGTGCTCCAGTACGATTGTAGGGCCCTAGTTGAATAAAAGCATTGCCATGCAAAGGCACAACTGTGGTGAGTCTGCTATTGGATTCCATGCAAGCACACTCTAACGTGGTTTTAGGATAATCCAAAGGAAGCTTTAGTCAGAAACTTAAATAATAGTATAGATGTTGACTTGGGCAATTTAGAATATAAATATTACTTGTTTTGAAAAGGGTTTTTATTTTATTTTTAAATGATGCATATATAGAGCTTAGATTAAATTAAATTAATTTGTACTTAATATCTTAATAATTCTCATAAATTTGATTCCATATTTAAAATATATCAATATTACTACATTTTAAAAACAAAACTTTTGATTAAATAAATATTATTTAATAAAAAATAAATTTTAAATTAAATTAATTAATTTTAGATTAAAAAAATAGAAACCTCAGTGTATACAGGGATATAATAATAGAACAATAAAATAATATTTGATATAAAACTTAACAAACCATCAATCAAGATCTGTCATGTCAAATCATCAAGAATAAATCTAAATGCGGAAGCGTATCTTAATCCATAGGTTTCTTGAAATCTTCTAATCTTAAGGTTTTGATCTTTCAAATTAGCACACAAGCAATTTTGAGAAGGCGAGTATCTCTTTTCTAAAGATGAGATATTAGAAAAGTTACCTATGTGTAATTTGGGGACCATATAAGTTTTGCACATTAACCCTAATTTCTAATCAGCCTATCATCAATTAGAAATTAGTTACTAGAATATCTACACATATTTGGCCCACACTTTATTTAATAACTAAAGCCCAATAAACTTTAACCAAATTAGATCACTTTTAATTTGGGCTAATATTTTATGACAGTAAATAATAACATGTTGTTATGCTTATTATATATGTGATGTCCATATTTTTCCAACAATCTCTCACTTGGACCACATATATATACCGATTACCTTATAATTACATGTCATTATATAAACTTATGAACTTAGAATCTTACTATCATATCCAAAAGGTATTTCGAACAATATCGTCCATTAATTATGTTTACATAGAACCAAGGTGACTTTTGTTACATATATTGTAACTAAATCCATCCCTGATAAAGTATATTAACACAACCAAATGACATAGATCAAATATGGATGTGTAGCATGGAAATTACATGCAATGTGATCTAAACATGTCCATTTCCAATTGGTCCTCCTTAACCTCAGTGAGATCAAACCTTACCAAAATCAGAGTGTGAATAAACCAAATAAATTTTATTTTTGCAGAAAATAACCTTAAGTCGAAATAATCGAAAATTTGTATATAGCAGAAAAGAAATTATAAATACAAACTCCCGCTAAAACTGAATATCCTGGAATGACATTACACCCACATGAGCAGTGCGCTGTTATAAAACCTTGGGTGTAGTCCTTTAGTAAGCAGGTCCGCAATCATGGAGTTTGTCTCAATATTCTTTATAGGCAGATAACCACTTTGAACTTTTACTTTAACAACCAAGAACTTAAATTCTATGTGCTTTGGCTTTGATGTGCTCCTATTTTTCTTGGAATAAATAACTACAAATTATTGTCACAATTTTCACCCTAGTGACAATTTTGCATCAATATTCCATCAAAATCGGAGTTTGTATACCTAATGATCTCTAACTTATCAGACCTGTGATATGTGAGCATGTAATCTTTTGTTCTTTGAAGATACATCATAACCCTCTTGGTTGCTATCCAATTGCTCCTACTAGGGTTGCTTAATGTACGCAATATCTGGACGCGTACATAACTGTGCATACATTAGACTCCCAAAAGTTGATGCATAGGGAATATTTTGCATTTTCTGAATTTGTCTAATGTATTGAGTAAGATTAAATTTGTCTCCTTTGGTAATAGAGGTGTCATCTAGTCTACAACCTTGCATGTCAAACCTTTTGAGTACTTTATTTATATAGTTCTTTTATCACAATCCAAGAATACCCTAAGATTGGTCTCAATGCATCTGAATTCCTAAAACAAAAGAGGCGCCCCCAAGATCTTTCATCTCAAAATGCTTAGATAAAAGAATTATTGGTTTCGTGCAATAAGCCTATATAATTAGTGGTAAGCAAAATGTTTTCGACATACAGAACCAAGAATATGTGCTTACTCCCACTAAATTTGTGATACACACAATCATCAGTAATATTCATTTCAAAATCAAACTAGACAATTGCTTAATGAAACTTGTGGTACAATTGATGAGAAACTTGTTTGAATCCATAGATGAGTTAATTTGCAAACCATATTCTTTGGGTCTCATGACTCAAAGTTTTCTAGTTGCACCATATAAATTGTTTCTTCAATGTCGCCACTGAGAAATGTAGTCTTAACATCCATTTGATGTAACTCAAGATCATTATGAGTAAAAAACGTCATGATTGTCCTAAAAGAGTCTTTCGATGAAACTATAGAAAAGGTCTCTATAAAATCAATGTCCTCTTTCTGAGTATATCTTTTAGCTACAAGACCCGCCTTATACCTCTCCACATTTGCATCCCTATTGGTTTTAAATATATATTTACAACCAATTGGTTTTGCACCTTCAGGTAATGAGACAAGTTCCCAAACATTATTATCTTGCATATACTTATAGTCTTCTTACATGACATCAATCCACTCTTGAGAATTAGAACGTCTCATGGGCTGACGAAATTTGATTCGATCATCATCTATCATTCCATTCTCATCCTATGTTCTTGGATAAATACAACATGATCATCTAAAATAACATTTCTCCTCTCTCTCGTGGACTTCATTAATGACACTTGTTCTTGAGGTTGTTGAGTTTGTTCTTCTGGAACAATTACCTCATCTTGAATAGGGAGTTGTTCAACATTTTCTTGTTGAGATTTTGGATTCACTTCTTGATCAATGATAGGTATGAGAACATGAGAATCGTCAAAAGTGATAGTAGAAACTAAATTAGAATCCAATTCTTCCTCAAAAGTAAAGTCTCTAACCTTATTTCTCCTTATAAACTCAACATTCTAAACAAATGTTGCGGCTCCCGTCTCAAAAATATTCCTAATTGTGAGATCATAAAACTTATAGAACCTAGATTACTCAGAATAACCAATAAGGTGGATGCTCACTATTTTAGAGTCCAATTTCTTTTCATATGGTCTATAAAGTCTTGCCTCAACTGGACATCCCCAAACGTGTAAGTGCTTTAGACTAGGATTTCAACCTGTCCAAACCTCATAAGGTGTTTTTGCAGGTGCTTTAGTTGATACTCTATTTAAAAGGTAAGCTATTGTCTTTAAAGGCACTGGCCAAATGAACACTTTCAAACTTATCATGTTTCAATCTTTCTTCCTCTAGCACACAATGAAAAATGAGCTCATTTAGAGTCTATTTCTCCTTTTGATAGTTGTAACTAATTTTAAATTAGTTAAACTGTACAGGAAGCGATACCAAAACCATAAGAATAAGAAATTCCTTAGAAAGCTCGATCTTAAGTGTCTTAAGTCTTGATGCAACATGAAACATCTCCAAAATGTACTCCCTCACGTTTTTGGCCCTTATACTTCACAAATATCAAAGAAGTCAAAAGTGATGTTATCTCAACAGTCACACCCCAAAATTAGGGTTAGAAGAATTAAAATTTGTTGGTTGGATTAGTGGTTCAGATGGACCTTTAAGTTAGTTTCTACGTATTAGGAATAGAATGAGCATGTTGGTTCAGTGGTAGGGAGTCAGTTTATCCTTAGGTCTCAGGTTCAAACCCTCTGGTGTGCTTAGTGGAAATTATTTTTTTATTACTTTTGTTCTCAACTCTGAAAAAAATCTAATAGGTTAAAGTGTTGTTAAATTTTATTTTTATCTATTTTAATTTTAATTTTTGGAAATAAGAAAATCCCTAAAAATCCTCTCACATTTTCCACTATTTCTCTCATGTTAGTCCTTCTCTCTTCCAAATTTTAGATTTTGGTTTTCTTTCTTTCTCTTTTGTTCTTCATTTTGCTCTTCCTCTTTTTGCTTTCTACGATATTGTTAATTACTCTCTCAAAGTATCATTTGTTTGCCCTGTTCTTTATTCAATCAAGGATTTGAAGCGGGCATAGTGTAAGTGTTGCTTGCTTGAGTTTTAGATAAACTTTTATTTGATTTTTGTAGTTTAGTTATGATTGAATTATTATAGGTATTGTACGTATGTGATGTTAAGTTTTCAAGTCGGTAGCGTAAAGGCGAATCGATTACTTATTGGTGCTTGGAAATCACATTTTAAGGTGTGTTTATTAAACAATAGTAATTAGATGTAATTTTTGTGCTGATTTTCGTGATTCGTAGCAGATTTTGGTGTGGTTCTTGGACCACACGGGCAGCAACACGGGTGTATGCCGCTTAAAAAGTTAGGGTAATTTCCTGTCACATAGCTTGGAGTGGGTCACATAGGCTCCCATACAGTTGTGTGACCCCTGTTGGGAAAAAAATTATTGATCGCACAGGAGCGTGTATCTCAGTCACACGGGTGTGTCTCTATGCCACATGGTCATGTCTTGCGTGCTTCTATTTTGTGAATTTTGTCACAAAAGGTCAAAGAGTTACACGATCTGCCCACACCGTTGTGTATCTTAATTACACAGGCGTTTCTTTCAACCACATAGTTGTGTATCCCTATCAGACGGTCTAAGCATTTCCACACGGCCTGGCCATACGATTGTGTGGTCTTGTTTTTGCAGTTTTTACTCCTTATTCATTTAATGATGGTGTGGTTCTGTATTAAATGATTTGGTTAGATGGGTCAATCACAACCCAAATAATGGTGTGTAGAGGTTGGAAAGGGTCTAGATTACCCTTATTGGTGTATGATGGATGATGGAGTTGGTGTCTAGCGGCTGCATAGGTGGGGTCTTGGGCCATGTTACATATGAATAAAATTTTCATATCTGTTATTGTATAAGTAATGTGGTGCTCTACTCTGATGTGATGTTTGATTACGATTTGATCCTGGTTAGTGTATATTGGAGCAAATTCATATGAATACGTTTTGTATATTTGTTTAGAAATTTAGTGATATGATAATTCAATCTAATGTGATCTCTGCGTATGACTTGACTTTGATACTTGTATGTATGATCAACTGTTCGACCCTGTTTAATTACTTTTGTTTTGGACTCACACTGAGCTTTGTAGTTCACCCATTTAGTTTACTATT
Source organism: Gossypium australe (assembly GCA_005393395.2). NCBI lineage: Eukaryota > Viridiplantae > Streptophyta > Magnoliopsida > Malvales > Malvaceae > Gossypium > Gossypium australe. Next base: position 113,919,711 of record CM016623.1, on the reverse strand, counting down.
TTCAGACAATTCACGAGGTTAGGTGTTGGACTCGGTAAGTTGGAGGTCTCAGAATGACATGTTTTGGTTTGATTAAAAAGGACTTTCGTAAGTTTTAATAAATTGAATTCTTTCAGACTGTAATTAATTTTTATAAGAACTGTGGTATGGTTTTATTTTGGTTTTGAGCTTAAATTAAGATTTTTTTGCATGTCACTGGTTTTGAGACTATTTTGCTTTAATAAGTGTTCAAGTTTTTAAGTGTTAATTCTATAGTTTCCAATTAGTAAAATTGATAGATTTCCCGTTGGAACACTAGTTTTGGAACTTCGGCTATCAATTTGTTTATTCTGAAATATTTGCAAACTGATTAGGGATTTAGTAAATTGCCTTTTAACTTGTTTAAGCTACGCGAAAACTAATATTTGGTATGTAAAAGGATAACTACGTATTTTTGTAAAACATGAAAGGAAAATGATTTTCGAAAAAGGAAGTCAGAATTTTAATCATCTATTTTTTTTAGGTCATTTCAGTGGCCAATGTGACCTCCGAAATCCTGTGTTACATCAACTATATCATTTTTCGCAAAGCATTTCTCAATTTCGTCAAAGAAATCCTTAGCCTGAGTAATCGCTTCAAATTTTGTGCCCTTAAAGGCTTCTGAAATTATGTGCTCATGATCATTAAACTCGTATGGTTTGAACGATCTCACCTCTTAAAATCCCTTTTAGCATCAAGGGTGCTTGCTGCAGTGAGAGGTGCAGGTTGTACTTCCCTTAGTGCAAGGTCTATGCTCATAAAACCAAGCACTATAAGTAAGTGCCTTTTTCATTCCTTGAAATTAATCCTAATAAGTATGAGTATAGAATTTATATTAGCAGATATTGTGGCAGCAAAAGATGAACTAGCTGAATATAGAACAAAATAGATAAAAATAAGCTCACATGAACATTGATAAGTAAACAATAAATTCAAAATAGTGGCTAATCCCATCTCAAGATACAAAACACAACATTAATATAAAGTCTTTGGACAATAGTATTAACAGTAAGGTGAATTACCGAAATACCCCTGGGTTGCAAAATTACCGAAATACCCTTAGAGGGTAAATTACTGAAATACCCCTGGGTTGCAAAATTACCGAAATACCCTTGGTGGGTAAAATTTTTGAATTTCCCTTAGAGAGTAAATTACCGAGTTACCCTTAGTGGGTACGATTACCGAATTATGAAAATGCCCTTACAGGCCGAATTATTAAAATGCCCCTAATGGGCCGAATTACAAAATGTCCCTATGGACCGAATTACAAAAATACCCTTTATGGGCCAACTGTGGTATTTGATATATGGGCAGTTTGATATTTGTGATATGTGCCAGAGCGTGTAATTTCACACTTATCTCATGGGTTAGATATTATACCGTAAGCATTAGAATAAATCGTAAAATTTGTAAAATCGAAAAATACGGTATAATAACACTTTTTGTGTAAATGCATGAAACCGGTATTAAGGTTGTGGGAATTACAGATTTGCCCTTAATGGGTTATTTTGTTAAAAAGTGATATTTTGGGCCATATGAATTATTTTGATAAATTGGCCAAGTGTGAAATTTGAAAAAAAAAAGGCCTCATGTGATTAATGGGCCAAAATTTGCTAGATCGATTAATGGGCCAAAATTTGCTAGATCGATTAATGGCTAAAATTTGCTAGATCAATTAATGGGCCAAATTTTGCTAGATCGCTTAATGGGCCAAATTGTTAAGATTGATTAATGGGCCAAATTGCTAGATTGCTTAATTGGCCAACTTGTATTATGGGCCTTATGATGAAATTATTCTATGAATATTGTTATGCTTTGTATATGCATACATGATTGCATGGGTTGGGATAAAATTGAAGAGAAGTGCTAGTGGCTCTACCACAATCTAGTTCGGTGACTCTGTCACAATCCAGTTCGGTGGCTCTGCCACAATCTAGTTCGGTGACTCTGTCACAATCCAGTTTGGTGGCTCTGCCACAATCTAGTTCGGTGACACTGTCACAATCCAGTTCGGTGGCTCTGCCACAATCTAGTTCGGTGGCTCTGCCACAAACATTTTAAATGGCTTTATGCCTGCGATTGGTGTGTTGGCGGGGTGGGTTGACTTGATCCCCACAGGTGTGCTGGTTGGTACGGGTGGTGTGTAGCGGATGGAAATTAGGTTTGGTTTAGGATTTGCATATCATATGCATATTATATACATGTTATTATGTTATAATTGTAAATGGGCTTAGGCCCAAAATATTGCTATGTGTGTTCCGACCCAGTGGATGATGGTAAGGGGATTACACACTGAGTTCTTGTAACTCGCCCCCCTTTCTCTTAACCTTTTCAGGTAATGCTCAGTGACGTGGACTTGGACCTTGGATGACTCGATGGAGACCATACTTTAGAAATGGTTTATTTGGACTTCGGACTACTTTCTTGTTTATTTTATTACTCTACTATTTTGGGTTAAATGTTGTAATCAGGCCTCGGATTTTCTTTCAAAATGCTTCTGCAACTCTATTCTCAAACGTCCCATTTTCGTAAATTGTTTATTTCAAATACATTTTTACAACCAAAAAGGTTTTTAAAGAAAATTACATTTTCAAGTAAATAACAATTGCTCAAGTGTTTTGGGTTTTAACAAAGAGGCTATAATTCTCAAACAAGTTTTTAACAATCTCAAAGATGGTTTGAAAAAAAAAACTTCCATATGACACACCAGATTCAGGGTTAACGTCTAGGCTGGGTTTGGGGTGTTACAATTAAGTGGTATCAGAACACAGTTTGCAAAACTCGACTGTGGTTTGGGTTCAAAAATGTTTTTCAAAGCTGTTTGAATTATATGTTTTAAAGGAAGTATGGCACCACGAGTATCCGGCACCAAGTCAAGTAAGTATATGTTATCATTTTATGATTATGATTATTGTGATATGACCATAGAAATACTCTAGAACTTTTGGCTTTAGGAGTAAAAACTATAGAGATTGAGACTCTAGGATGCGTTTTGCGAAAACCACTTCAATTCTTATACTCCATAAGACATTGTTTAATAAACATCGAATAGTATATTGATTCATAAGACTTATAATCAGATTAAATCGACATTAGTGAACATGAGTGCTAGAGGACGTGGACGTGATAGAGGTCGAAGTGCTAGGGCTAGGCCTTTAGCACTGAGGCATGTGCCTGAAAGGGTGGCGCTGGCAGTGTCAGTGGCTGAGACGGGATCTCATAATCGAACTAAGGTTGATGAGCTGACTCAAATAGTTAAGGAGGTATTTGAAGAGGTTAAAGGAATTGGTGAAGCACTTCGAGATTGGGAGTGTGGACTGTAGGAAGAAAAGAGATCGTGATTCTTTTGGGTCACAGTGTCATTCCGTGAAGCGTGTTAAGGCACGTCCAAACTTTTCGGCTTGCGATTATTGCAAAAGGCGTCATCCGAGAGAATGTTGGAGGAGGTCAAGAGCATGTATGAGATGCGGGTCTAAGGAGCATAAGGCTCGGGATTGTTTTATCAAGATCAAGTCAGGTATGTTCTGGTTAGATGTGATGATTGAGTGTAGAAAAATTTGAAGTATAAGTGGTAGATGACTGCTTGCTTCTGCGGTTAGACGTTTGGTTGTGAAAGAGGATTCAAGATTTTGTTAAAAGTACATTAGTGTTATTAAGATCGGAGTGTACAGCGAAAGCATAGTGATGTGATTTGAGCGGTACGTTTAGTAGTTGATTGGAAATTTCGAGGACGAAAATTTTTTTAGGAGGGTAGAATTGTAACATCCCTAAATTGGGCCTAGTAGGATTGGGCCCATTGGGCCTTGAGCGTAGGAGTGTTTAAATTTTTTGAGAACAAGAGAATGGCGTTATTTCAAGTTGGACTTATTAAGAAGATGATTTTAGAAAGTTACAAGGTTCTATGAAGGTTCGAGTTCAAGTTGGGCCTTAGTAAAAGTTTGTGTTTAAGCCTATTAAGGAGAGATAGTAAGCGGCATCAAGGCTTATGGAAATAAAAGAGTAAATTGCTAGCATAAATGAGCATATGGCAAGGAGGTTATGGCATCAAGTGAAATACCTTGAGGGAAGAGGTTCAAATCCCATCTTTTGCAAATTTTGGATTTATTTTTGTGTGCTCTTCCAAGTGTCAACCATGACATTATTAAAGGAAAGAAATAAAAGAAAATGAAATGATGACTAAAAAGGATAAGGTAAGGAGGAAAACAAGGAAAAAGAAAGGAAAAAGAAATAAAAGAAAAAGAATAATAAAGAAGTGAGAAAATAATAATGATGGAATTTGAAATAATGGAGTAGGTGAAAAAAAAATATAATGATGGGATTTGAAAGGTAATAGGGTAGGTGAGAAAAAAAATGCATGGAGGGTGTAATAGCTCGATTTAGGGGATAGTCGGAACAGTGATCTCGGAATCACTAAACCGAGGATAGGGAAAATTATTTTCATGTTATTCTATGTGTATAACATGTTTATAAACATGCATGAAATTTTTGGTGTCTTAATTTTAGCGATTGAGGGCTTAATTTCGAAAAAAGGACTAAATCGCATAAAGTGCTAAAGTTTAATTTTGATTGCTAGAGGTGCAAATTGACTAAGAAATATTAATTGGAGGTCCTTAAAGTAAAATTTGGCCTTGTCTAAATGAGTAGGCCGGCCAAAAAAAATATAGGGACAAGAGCATTTATTTTGGTCAAAAGTTGGTGATGTTAGGTGTTTTAAATGAATAGAATAAGAGGAATAAAGATGTTATCATCTTTTCACTATTCCTACATCTTCATCCACCGAAAATTGAAGAGAAATAAGGGTTATGGAGCTCAAAATTTTCAGCAAACATTTCTCCTCACAAGTAAGTGATTTTTATGATCTTGATAAAAAAATTGTACTTTTGGAATCCCCAAAGCTTAAGCTAGCTAATGAGGGGACTAATTTGTAACATGGTTGAGAGTCTAGGGACTTGCCATGAGAGATTTTATGCTGGTTCCAAGGTCTCGAAGTAATTTATCAAAGGTTCAATTAAAAACCTATCCCTCGTAATAGGTGACTCGGGTTTTTGGTGTCGCGGAGAGCATCGCGTTACGGATTCCGAATAAGGTGTGTAATCTTATACCCTTCCATATACATATCTGAAATGGTGTGTAATCTCACACTTCTCTGAAAATTTGTATGAAATATGCTGTTAATCGGTGGAAATACCGAAGAAAACTAAAAACCGGCATCCGTAATCACTCGGGTGTGCGTATGATCGTAGTGGTAATCGTATTTCGTAATAAAACAGTTTCAGTTAGAAGCAGTGACGTGTATTTGCAAAATCACTAAAAATAGGAGAAAAGGAATTAGAAATTGAATAAGATATAAAATTAAAGCTTACTGTGTCTATTTTAATATGGAAGAAACGGAGAAGGAAAAGAAATTTTATATTCTGAGATATCTTGATTTTAGTGAGACTGGTTCTGATTAACTTCGGGGTTCACTGATCTATTTTGGAAAAATCATATAAAATTGTACAAAATGAATTATGGGTTATAATTTATATGTATGGATTCCTTAGTTGAGCCTATTTTCAGGAGAAACAAGTTGGAACAGTATATGAAAACCGTACAGTGAAATATTTGAAATTAAGTTAAGAGAGGTCAGAATCATTAGATAGTGAAACAAGGGAAACTTTAAGGAATAAACTGTACTAAATGGCTAAGCCAAAAATTCTGGAAAACTTACAGTAAGGAGATATATGAGTCTAGTTTCAAGGAAAGTTTACGAATCTAAATTTTGAGTTTCCTAACTCGAGTTATAATCAATTTAGTTAGTATGACGCAGATGGACAATTTTAAATTTTTATGCCCAAATTAGTAGTTAAGTCCAGAATTGCGAAATTACCCCGTTTGGGCCTAAAATGGATTTTTGACCCAATAGTCCCGAAGAGACCTAAATAGAATTCTGTGCCACTCGAGGCGATAGTAGGCCTTCGGAAACACCGTTGAATATGAAATTACCAAAATTACCCTTGGAGGGTAAATTACCGAATTACCCTTGGTGGGTAAAACTACCGAAATTACCTTTAGAAGGTAAATTACCGAATTACCCTTGGTGGGTAAAACTACCGAAATTACCTTTAGAAGGTAAATTACCGAATTACCCTTGGTGGGTAAAATTACCGAAATTACCCTTGGAGGGTAAATTACCGAATTACCCTTGGTGGGTAAAACTACCGAATTTACCCTTGGAAGGTAAATTACCGAATTACCCTTGGTGGGTAAAACTACCGAAATTACCCTTGGAGGGTAAATTACCGAATTACCTTTGTGGGTAAAACTACTGAATTTACCCTTGGAAGGTAAATTACCGAATTACCCTTGGTGGGTAAAACTACCGAATTTACCCTTGGAAGGTAAATTACCGAATTACCCTTGGTGAGTAAAACTACTGAATTACCCTTAGAGGGAAAATTACCGAAATACCCCTGGGTTGTGCAAATTACCGAAATACCCCTGGGTTGTGCAATTACTGAAATACCCTGGGTTGCAAAATTACCGAAATGCCCTTAGAGGGTAAATTACCAAAATTTCTTGGGTTGCAAAACTACTGAAATACCCTTGGAGAGTAAATTACCGAAATACCCCTGGGTTGCAAAATTACCGAAATACCCTTAGAGGGTAAATTACTAAAATACCCCTGGGTTGCAAAATTACCGAAATACCCTTGGTGGGTAAAATTTTTGAATTTCCCTTAGAGAGTAAATTACCGAATTACCCTTAGTGGGTACGATTACCGAATTATGAAAATGCCCTTACGGGCCGAATTATAAAAATGCCCCTAATGGGCCGAATTACAAAATGTCCCTATGGACCGAATTACAAAAATACCTTTTATGGGCCAAATGTGATATTTGATATATGGGCAGTTTGATATTTGTGATATGGGCCAGAGCGTGTAATTTCACACTTATCTCATGGGTTAGATATTATACCGTAAGCATTAGAATAAATCGTAAAATTTGTAAAATCGAAAAATACGGTATAATAACACTTTTTGTGTAAATGCATGAAACCGGTATTAAGGTTGTGGGAATTACGGATTTGCCCTTAATGGGTTATTTTGTTAAAAAGTGATATTTTGGGCCATATGAATTATTTTGATAAATTGGCCAAGTGTGAAATTTGAAAAAAAAAAAAGGCCTCATGTGATTAATGGGCCAAAATTTGCTAGATCGATTAATGGGCCAAAATTTGCTAGATCGATTAATGGGCCAAAATTTGCTAGATCACTTAATGGGCCAAATTGTTAAGATTGATTAATGGGCCAAATTGCTAGATTACTTAATGGGCCAACTTGTATTATGGGCCTTATGATGAAATTATTCTATGAATATTGTTATGCTTTGTATATGCATACATGATTGCATGGGTTGGGATAAAATTGAAGAGAAGTGCTAGTGGCTCTGCCACAATCTAGTTCGGTGACTCTGTCACAATCCAGTTCGGTGACTCTGTCACAATCCAGTTCGGTGGCTCTGCCACAATCTAGTTCGGTGACTCTATCACAATCCAGTTCGGTGGCTCTGCCACAATCTAGTTCGGTGGCTCTGCCACAAACATTTTACATGGCTTTATGCCTGAGATTGGTGTGTTGGCGGGGTGGGTTGACTTGATCCCCACAGGTGTGCTGGTTGGTACGGGTGGTGTGTAGCGGATGGAAATTAGGTTTGGTTTGGGATTTGCATATCATATGCATATTATATACATGTTATTATGTTATAATTGTAAATGGGCTTAGGCCCAAAATATTGCTATGTGTGTTCCGACCCAGTGGATGATGGTAAGGGGATTACACACTGAGTTCTTGTAACTCGCCCCCCTTTCTCTTAACCTTTTCAGGTAATGCTCAGTGACGTGGACTTGGACCTTGGATGACTCGATGGAGACCATACTTTAGAAATGGTTTATTTGGACTTCGGACTACTTTCTTGTTTATTTTATTACTCTACTATTTTGGGTTAAATGTTGTAATCAGGCCTCAGATTTTCTTTCAAAATGCTTCTGCAACTCTATTCCCAAACGTCCCATTTTCGTAAATTGTTTATTTCAATTATATTTTCACAACCAAAAAGGTTTTTAAAGAAAATTACGTTTTCAAGTAAATAACAATTGCTGAAGTGTTTTGGGTTTTAACAAAGAGGCTGTAATTCTCAAACAAGTTTTTAACAATCTCAAAGATGGTTTGAAAAAAAAAAAACTTCCATGTGACACACCAGATTCGGGCTTAACGTCTAGGCCGGGTTTGGGGTGTTACAAATAATTTGAATAAAGGTAAATCCTATCTCAAAATACCGGGCACTCCATTAATATTTCATGCTTGGACAAAATATTAACTTGTAAGTGATATCTTATTGTAGTAATCAAAGAAAAACATGTCAGGATAATAAATCTTCCTTTGGGCTAATTTGTTGCTCACATGTAAAACTAAATAATCGTCACATGTTTATGGCCATAGTTGCACATGTAATTTTGTTAAATATTGACCTTCCTTTGGGCCGATCAATCTTAATGTAGCTTAAGTTACATGCACACAACCTTTTATATTTTAAAATAAAATAATTTTAATAATAGAGGTCACTTTGGAAACTTATTATTTCAGTTAAGTTGTTTTAAAATTATATAAACATACCAATATTCAAATTTAAAATGTTCATAACAATAACCCAAAATAAGATTGTTTCGTTGCTGAATGAGATACCAAATACCTTAACTTTTGATGAATTACAAGCAGCCTTTAAATTTTTATAATAAAATTCAAAAAGAAATTTTATAAGATTGAACTTAATACTCATGATTATCATGAGTTTGCATCAAAATTTTTATAATAAAAATTAAAACCAAAATTTATAAAACCAAACTTAAATCAATTCTTTAAACATATATCATGGTCAACATCAATTTGCATCAAAATAATGCCCATCAAACTAATTCGACTAATGTTTATAACCGTACCTTTAAAATCAATCTCAATTCATGCAAAATAAAATCATGTATTATTCCTTTAAATTCATTTATATGTATATGCATATAATAAAAATATTATTAATTTTTTTGCACCTACATATAACTCCAAAAATTACCATATGGTCATACAATAACAGGAACAATTCCCTTTCCATAATTAACTTAGCATAATAATTGGTCCGTAACATACTCCAATATTTCAAATTTTATTCTTTTAATGTAAAGTTCTGTGAAATTATTTTCTTAAGCCTAAATGTGAGGGTTTATTCAAAGATTGTGAAGTAAGGAACAAGGAACAAAGCACTCAAAATTAATTAAGTCGAAAACTTGTTAGGCTACCATGAATCCAAGGATAAGCCAATAATGGATGTATTACAACAAATATATGCTTAAAAGAAACCCACCCAAAAAAGAAAAAGAACTAATATTAAAAAATTCATGACAAAGTGTGAACAAAAATTAAAGAAGCAAGCAAGGCTGAATCCATCCATTCCAAAATCACCAAAATAAAAAATTGAAAAACTAAATCCTAAGCCTTTAACGTAAATAAAAAAGATTTAATACGTGTATCATCGAAAATATCAAACTCAAAATTCAAATCCATAAAATTTGAAATACGAATCAACTCAAAAATAATAGATAACAGTTTGTTCTCAATGATTCAACATGACGAGACTCAGATGCCACTTGTTAGAGCTATAAAATAACATCTGACATAAAACTTAATAAACTATAAACTAAGATTTGTCAAGTCAAATCATTAAGAATAAATCTAAATGTGGAAGGTACTTGAATCCATGGGTTTCTTGAAATATTTAGATCTTATGGCTTTGATATTTCAAATTAACACACAAGTAATTTTGAGAAGGTTACTCTCTTTTTTCTAAAGATGGGATATTAAAGAAGTTATGTATGTCTAATTTGGGAACCATAACTCTAATATATAAGTTTTGCACATAACCCTAATTTCTAATCAATCCATCATCAATTAGAAATTAGTTATTGGAGCATCTATACATATTTGACTCATACAAACTTTAACCAAATTACTTTTAATTTAGGTAATATTTATAACAATAAATAATTACTTGTAATTATACCCATATTTTTCCGTTGTAGTTTATATATATAGAAGGAAGCTATCTTACTTTTGTTGATCCGTGTGTAAGGCTTTTTGTCTTCGACATTATTGAAAAATGGCTAAATTTCAACTTTGGTTCTTCTATTGTGCCTAACTTTAAATTTAATATTTATACTTTAATTTTTAATATAATTTTGTCTCTATAATTTTATAATGTTATTAATTAGTCTAAAATACTGTTAACTTTTCGATTAAATGTTACGAGATTACATATAATTTAAATACCCCAAAGGTCTTAGAGGTGGGCAAATGGTTTTTTTTTTTTAAATTTCAAAATGTCAAGAATTTAATTAAAAAATTTTAAGGGGTAGCAATTGAACTTGAATTTTTAAATTTGAAAAGTAAATAGACTAAAGTTGTAAAAATAAAAAGTAAGAGAACTTAATTCCAAATGTACAAAGTGTATAATGATTTAGAACATATTCATATTCATAATTTTATTTTATAGTTAACACAGACAAATAATCAACCAAACACAAAGCATGGTCTGGAACCATACTAGTACTAATATAATTTCTTTTTTTGATACAATATTGGGGTGGGGATGGGGAAACCCATTTGAATCCATATTAAATGAGTGTCTGACAAAAACTTTAACCACCACTCCATACAAGTCAATATTTAATGTATTCATTATTTTCTTACAGACACGTAAATTACATATAATATCTTAAAAATATTTACTTAAACACAATACACTAAATATATGTTTGTTTATAATGTTGATAATTTATTAATGGATAATTATCCTATACACTGTCAGTAAAAAAAATCCACAAGCAGGTTTTGGTTGATTCCATTTGTTTTTAGAGCATAACAAAATAATAATTAAATAGTGAGTATTTGGTATATTGGTAGTGAAATTTTTTTTATTCCACAAGTAACTTTTAAAAAGTTGTCACCTGTAACACCCTATAGTCTTAAACTTTTGATTTGTTAAATTTTGTCATTAGTCAATACTTGTTTTAGTGGTTGTGTATTTTTGGTGTGGGTTGGAGGTTTGGTTTGAATCTTTGGGTATGCAAAATGGTTATATTTTTGCTTCTTTGTGGGTGTGTCTATTAAGTAATTGCAATGTTGAGATGTGGGGAGTGGTTAGTAGTGGGATAGTGTTTGGATTTTTATCCCTAAAAATACTCATTAGATTTCCTATGATTTTTTCATGGTTCTTTTTTTTTTCCAAACGTCCCTATACCCATGTTTTGTATTTTGTTTTTTGGTTGCTATCCACATGTACTGTTTCTTGATTTTCTTCTCTTTTTGTTTTTTGTTTTTCCTTTCCATTCCTTTGTCTGTTCTTGCAGCATTCTTATTAGCTAAATTCCTCAACTACCTTTCTTTACAATTTCCAATTAACCTTAAATTCTGTTGCTTCGATTTGGTGGGTATTGATCTTTAAAGGTGAGCTTTATTTATCTCTTTTCAATTATTTTTTTGAATTGCTCATTGGGCATTTTTGGGGATTTGGATTTCATGGTTGTAGTGGAAGAATTCATATTATTTGCTATCTAATTGATTCGAGTCGTTTCGTGAAACGATTGGGGACCCTCCAGCAGTTTAATTTTTGCTATATTGTTGTTGTTTAGAGGTAAGGTTCAAGTGTGTTTTTGAATGGTTTGATTTAGTTTGTTGATTCTGTTATTGGGAGAAAATTCGAGGATTTTTTTCTTTCAAATCATCGTTTTCGTTATTGAATTGGTGTATTCATTGTGCATTTAGGTTCTGCTAGGCCCGTGGTTAGGCTGTGTGGTAGACCGTGTGTGACACATGGTCATGTGACAAGCCGTTTGCTGGACCGTGTAAGTCACACAGTCTTAAGGTTCAAGTGTGTTTTTGGATGGTTTGATTTAGTTTGTTGGTTCTGTTATTGGGAGAAAAATCGAGGATTTTTTTCCTTTCAAATCATCGTTTTCGTTACTGAATTGGTGTATTCATTGTGTGTTTAGGTTCCGCTAGGCTCGTGGGTAGGCTATGTGGAAGACCGTCTGTGACACATGGTCATGTGACAAGCAGTTTGCTGGACCATGTAAGTCACACAGTCTGGGCTATTTGGGTCGTCTTGACCACAGGGGCGTGTAGGCCACACGAGCTGGCTATTTAGGTCGTGTGGGCCCAAAATTCTGAATTTTTTCCTAGGACCGTAAACATCATTTTGATCGATCGTAGGCCAACCATGGGGTCGGTATGTGATCGTATATTTGAGATGTCATATATTAAGTAAACCTTGTAATAGGCTATGAGTAACTCGAAGAATGCTATGTATGATTTGTATCTGTTATGTTATGCATGTATAACTGTAACATGTCTGATTTCTGTTCTGATCTATATTTGTGTCTGGGATGGGTTATGCTATGTGGAGGAAGTATTTCTATGAATGGCGATAACTCGCCTATTACATTGGCAGCTTTGCTACAAATATTCTGAAAAGTGTCATACTAACACTAAGTGGTGTGTAGGGTTGGATGGGTGTTTTATACCCCATATGGTGTCCTAGATGGTAAGAGATGGTGTGTCGCGGATAAGAGTAGGAATATATGTCTATATTTGTATTGCTCTGATATGATTCTGATTATGCTAAATCGATCTGATATAAATTAACTGTTTAAGTTATTTGTTGCGCACTGAGTTTTGAAATTCATATTCTATTTGACTTATATTTTCAAATAATCCTTAGACTTAGGCGGGTCAGTGCCATAGGAGCTCAGTTAAAATAAATTTGTTTCTTTTAATTCATTTAAATTTGGATTTAATTGTTTTGTAATATTTGGGATATGATTTTCTATTTTTGCATGATATGTTAAAAACATTTTATTGAAAATGTCCGTTTCCTGAAAATAAACTTGGTTATTCCCAAACATAACAATTTAAGAGTTTTCACTGCAAAGTATTCATTTTTAGAAAATGTAAGCAAACTTTGTTTTCAACTAAATAATTCTTGCGTGTGAATGTGTAATGCGAATGTGCAAGTATACACGTCGAATGATGTAATAAAGTGATGGGTGAGTATCATATCCACAGGGATCGGAATTGACTAAAATAATTATTTATGCTATTACTATGAAATTGATTAATTAAATTGTGCAAAAAAGGGACAGTTGATTAATTGAAAAATAGATGTAATGAAGGATTAAGAAAATCACTTATGACTAGAAATATACTAGGGTAATTAAAATTCTGTGGCAATTCTCAAAGAATAAGTGGGAAAGAGTTTGTAATGTTGAATGATAAAGGTTAGAATTACTTGGGTTTTTTTCTTTAACATAATAATGCCATGGAAAAATCTTGATCATTCTATGCTCAGGGAATCACTACTGTAGTCTGCTTCTTTCAAGAATGATATCCGGATCTTTCTTCCTTTCCCTATACAAATTGCAATTTTTATGTCTAGAGTGCTACAAATATTATTTCAAATACTTGCCTGTATCAACCGATTATAATCCAATCTAAGTAATATTTTTAGAATTAAATTAGATCTAATAACATGCTACACAGTCATCTATGTCTAGAGCTTGAATGCATGTATTAAAAATAATCACAAACCAAATGAAACAATATGCAAACAAAATCAAACCGTGGCCATTAAATTTAATAAAAATTCACCTCGAATAATTTCAACCCAAAGAAAATTAGTTCATGGGTTGAATATTAGAATTCATTTTAGAACAATTCAACACCATTGTTTAAATTCACGAATCACAAATTCAAATCAGAAAATAAAAGCAGAAATGCAGGAAGCTTTCGCTACTCTAGCTTTCACTCTGATAATGAGATGTGATGCAAAACCCAAGGCAGATTTTTCTTCCCCTTCCTGGCATCAGTAATTCTTCTATTCTATAAGTTGCTACCCTTTCCATTCTTTTTCTGAGATATCATGAGAGTCTGATGCGGAGAGATAAAAACCATTTTTTCTCTCTCTGATACTCTCTTTCTCTTTTCTTTTTTCCTTCTTTATAGGGTAGGTCCCTCCTTCTTAGCACACACCTTTTGCTTCCTCTTTTTTAGGGTGATTTATTTGGTTCAAGTACAACTGGCTAAGAGTGACGTGGACTGAGTGCTTCGTCATCTTCCTAGAATTGCCATGGCATTCATGCTGGAAATCTATCTAATATTTTGTCATGACAATACTTCCCTTCATTTTCCTATCCTTTTTCTATTCTCTTCTTCATCCTGCACTTGCTGCCAACCACAAACACCTTTTTCCCCAATAATAGAAGTAGCAAATAATAACATGTATAGCAAAGTCCAAGCTTCATTATGTAATGTTCTAAAAATATCTAAAAATGCAAACATAAACAATTAATCCAATCTAGAGGCTTGAAATATAACTATTTTCAAGAGTTATCACACCCCAAACCTGAATTATTGCTTGTCCTTGAGCAAAATATTTATGAGTGTGGATGAATGCATGAATATTTGCCAAAACACATAGTTACCAATTGCACTGTTGAACCATGTGAAGTGTATTTAATACCTCCATTCTCAGTCGTCTTCTAAATAACAAAAAAATTGGTTCAAGTTTTATAGGCTTTAGCAAAAGAAATGCAGAAAATGTTTCCTAAAAATAAAAGTTCCTAAATAATTATGCAATTCTGAATATAGCAAACCTCTCCTAATATATTTAAAATATCTTTCCTCTAAACTCAAATTCACTATTCTCACTTATTCAATCATTTCAAAATTTTAATCACAAATATTATTTTCTATAAGGAATTCATCTTTTCACATGATTTCTTTACTTGACAATCTGAATGGAGCATACAACAAATTACCAGGTAGTATATCATAATTTGAATGTATTTCACTCATAAAGCTAAGGCTTTTAACTAAATAGATGGATGGAGCAAACAACTACCTCCTTAGCTAATCAGCCTATTACTACAGTAGAGTGTCCCTAAATTATTATTAAATTGATTTTTTTCACTCTTATTTAAGGTCATTTTCTGATCAATAATATGATGGAGCAAACAAAGCATTACTGACCTACTCAACAATTTCAAACATTAGAGTGTAAATCTATTGCTAAGGTATCCCTTATCATTTATAACCAAAGTATTGAATTTAGGATTAAGAAATTCTAAATGCATCAAAAGAATCCTACTACAGACTTAATTGCATTGATACCTAAGTTGTTCTAATCGAACAACAACAATATCAATATACTCATCATATTTTAGCATGTATTTGGCATTTGTATGTAATGGCAAAATGAATGACAAAATGCATCTATCTATAGTATACTATATGTACAACACAATACACACCCAAACCTAAGGGATGCATTGTGCTCAATGTATGAACAATCAAATATGGAAAAATGCAAAAACAACAACTATAAACTATAAAAATACCATGAAAAATAAATATGAATGCATGAAACATATAGTATAAAATGAAAGAGAAAAAAAAAGCTTGCATTCAATTGTGGTTACTCTATTTGGATTGGGTGGATTTCTTGGCAGCATGTTTGTAGTGTTGCTTCCTTTCTATTTCGCCAGCATCATCTTGGACAAATTTTCCAACTGTTTGTGTAACACCCCTAACTCATATCCGTTGCTGAAATAGGGTTATGGAGCATTATCAAACTTATTTCATAAACAATCATACATATAACATTCATTTTCCATTCCCGAATAAAAGTCATTCACAATCAATCATACATTCCTTAATACAAGTCTACGAGGCCTAAGTCATGCATTAAAAGTGGTTCGAGACTAAACCGATAACTTAGGAAATTTTTAGAAAACATAGAAAATTTTTCAAAATACAAGGGACACACGCCTGTGTAGCCTGGCCTTGTGAGAAAGACATGCCCGTGTCATAGGCCGTGGGGACATTCAAAATGGGATCACATGACCGTGTCCCAGCCCATGTTCGACCCCGTGTAACTCTCTAACTTGGGTCACACGACCAACCACACGCCCGTGTGACTAGCTCGTGTACCCTTCGAAATGGCCTCACACGCCCGTGTGCAAGGCCGTGTGGTAGGCCATGCCACAACTGTAGGGTATACTGACTTATGCTACACGGCTAAGTCAAACGCCCGTGTGCTGGGCCATGTGGAGCATACTAACTTGGTTTCTAATTAAACACCAGGGGACACACGGTCGTGTCACCTGACTGTGTGTCACACATGGCTGAGACACACGCCCGTATCTCTGCCCATATGGACAAAAATATGCTATTTTCCAAGCTATCTTTCTCACCCAATCTTGCATTTACCTACACAAACCAAATGGCATATAACATGGCATAAATAGGCATTCAAACCAATTTCAACCAAGCCTAATGTAACACCCCTTTACCCATATTCAACGTCGAAACAGGGTACGAGGCGTTACCAGACTTATACACAAACAATTATGCAATACCGAGACATGACTTTCCACTCAAAATTTAAATCTTTTCGTAACACCTCTTAAACAAGCCTACGAGGCCTAAATCACACATTAGGAATGGTTAGGGATCAAATCGAACTCTTTTAAAGATCTCTAGAAATACTTAGAAAATTTCCATCAAACAGTCCACACACCCGTGTGGAGGAAGGGACACGCCCGTGTGGCATATCACATGCCCGTGTTCCACACCCGTGTGGATTTATTTTTCAATTCGAACCTACAGGGGTTTTCACATGGCCAGACACACGCCCGTGTCCATGGCCCGTGTCTCTCACACGGCCACGACACGCCCCGTGTCTTAGCCCGTGTGCAAAAACCTTGACATTCTGTTTCTGACGTCATCACCCCATAAATGTCACACGGTCAAGGCACACGCCCGTGTCCTTCGACCGTGTGGCGAATTAAATTCCTAATTGAGGTGCAGACTTCACACGGCCTGGGCACACGCCCATGTCCTATGGTTGTGTCTTCCACACGGTTGAGACGCACGGGCGTGTCTCTGTCCGTGTGGTTACTACTGAGCATACTGACTTGCCAACCTAGCATGCAGGGGGATACACGGACTAACCACACGCCCATGAGGCTGACTGTGTGTCACACACAGCCTAGACACACACCTGTGTGCCTACCTATGTGGACAAGAACTCAGCTAATTGCCAAGCTCTTTCTGCCACCCTAACTCATACAAACATAAATAACATCAAACCATCAACTCATTCATGCATATTTAAATCAAGTAAAACAACCATGCAACTTGCACATTCATGAATAACCTCATCATTTAATAGATTAATAAGAAAGAGCCATCAACTATGGCCTTATACAAAAGAATTCATCATTGAATGAGCCAACACATTTGGCCAAAACAATATGACATTCAACTAAGTCTAGTCCCTATACATGCCATACTCAAATTGTTAAATCTAACTATACCAAGATGTGCTGATAGTGTGGGTGATCTTCTGATTATCTTCGTATCCCCAGCTGGCTCTTCGACACTATAAAACAAGAGAAAAGAGAAGGGAGTAAGCTTTAAGCTTAATAAGTCTATATGTAAACAATATGCATCATACCACATACTAATCAATAAAAACATTACATACTATGTAAAAGCAATTCATATCCTCATAATCATGCTTACTCATTTCAAACCTTACTACATCCCAAACACATATCATAAACATTGCTCACATTTACTTGCACTTATACCCTGCAGTTATCACCACAAAGCCATATGTAATTTCACTTAGACAAGTTTCTCAATGGACACTTCGGAATATTATTGGGTACTTGGTGGTTTTGCACACAGCCCACCATTTAATAATTTACAAGGTGGTATCGCACACAGCCCACCAATAATAAATACGAGGGTATCGCACACAGTCCATTGTTAATAAATAACAAGGTGGTATCGCACATAGCCCACCAATAATTACATACTTACGAATATTTATCCGTACCCATATTCCTATCCCGAAGGTTCATCTAAGAATTTCCTCATTTTCTATCATTCTTAATAAATCGTACCAATAAGCATTTACATCCACACAATGCATGAATAGATAAAAACATACGTAATAAGGATGTATCGTTTACACATAAACTTACCTCGATACAAAATATGTCAGTTTGCAATTTAGTTCGTAACCTTGCCTTTTCCCCGGTCAAGGTTGATTCCACGTTCTTCTTGATCTATAATAATAAATTTTACTCATTTAATCACTACATAAATCAAGACACTTTATAATTTCTATTTTGGCACAAATTATGGTTTTGCCCTTAGACTTTGGCAAAATTACAATTTTTCCCCTAGGCTCGTAAATCATTTTTCATCAAATTTCCTCATTTAACAAGCCTAGGTGAGCATTTATCACTCTTATAAGAACTCACAATACCAATCATTTCATGCATTTACTACCCATTTTACAACCTTTGTAAAAAGGTCCTTTTAGGTGTTTTCATGGAAACACTTTTCTCAAAAGTTGTTTATTTAACCACCATAATTCATTTTCTTCCCTAAAAACTCAGCAAACAACATAAGCACTCTCATGAAAAGTCTCTAAACTTTCAACCATTTTGCAAAATAGTCCCCTCTTTAGCTAGCTTAAGCTTTAGGGGTTCCAAAAGTACAAAATTTATCAAAGAATGACCATTAGAACACTTACTTGCAAGGAGAAAAGCTTGGCTGAAAATTTTGAGTTCTCAACCCGTTATTTTGTTGAAAATTTCAATGGAGAAGATGGAGAGAAAAGATGATATATTTCTTTTCTTTATTTTATGATTAAAAATCAATTTAGTCACCAAATTTTTACCTAACCATTTGATCCGGTGTCATCCTTGTCCCTATGGTCGGCCAACACTCTCTCAATAGTCTAATTGCACATTAAGGACCTCCAATTTAAATTTCTATAGCTATTTGACACCTCTAGCTAGTAAAATAAAACTTTCGCTCTTTATGTGATTTAGTCCTTGTTCGAAATTAAGCATGAAATCGCTAAAATTAATGCACCAAAATTTTCATACTCATATAATCATACCATAACACATAAAATAATATTAAAACTAATTTATCCAACCTCAAATTAGTGGTTCCGAAACCACTATTCTGACTAGCCCCAAAATCGGGCTGTTACACCTAATTCATGTTAATTCCATACCAAGAACTATAATGTTCATAACTTCATAATTTACCTATTCAAAACATACCAATTTCATATTCACAAATCACCTAATTGGTTAACTTCATATATACATAATCTTACCTAAAATCACAAGCATGCCACATCTCCAAATTTCAACCATTTGGTATTCAACATACCAATTCACAACAATCATTCACCTAGAAATTACCAATCACATAACATAGGCCATTTGCACATATATAGATATAAATCACCAAGCATGCCAAAATAAGCCAAATTATATGGCTATACACATAACCAAGCATTCATCATTTACAAGCCAAATCAAATGGCTAAATCTATTTCCAAGCTATAGACCAAATTAACCACAACTCTTATACATGCTATATAACCAATTACACAAGTTCAAAAGTACCACAATGAAAGCTTGATAGTGTGATAAGATATCCGATGACTCCTAAATCTGAGCAAGCTTCGATAATCACTATAAAACACGGAAAAATAAACAAAGTAAGCTATAAAACTTAGTAAGCTAATATAGTTAATAAGTAAAACTTACCATTCATTCACCAATTGAGTAATACAAACATAATATACTACAAAACCATTTAATATCAAAGTTAACATTTATTCATTCACATAATTAATCTTGAACTCATAATTTCATGGATTTAGTGCTCAAATGATTTTCATACATACCTGTACTGATACGTATATATCTCTCTCACCATTTCATTTCCTCGATTTACCCATTGAACCATTTGAATTAATACCAAATACGCAAGAATCTCGCACCCTAAGTGCCAATACAAGGCCGAAGCCATCTCAATCTCATATCTCATATAATGCTCACTCTCGAGCTATCAACAGGTCTGCTCACACAAGTTGACGGTCATGACGTAGCTACACGATGCTACTCACACAAGCTGACGAGAATCCGTAACACATTCCGGATAACTCAGCCACTGGTAGAATGTATGGACCAGCACCCAAAACACATAACCCCTAATGACATGTCTTGTATCCTAATCAATTCCTAAGGTTCAACCGGGATTTTATATTGCCGAATCTTTGTCGAACATATTCGTGAGATCTTATTCACAATTAATTCAATAACAAAACATTTAAAACACAATTAAATTAATGCTTATTAACATACAAAATTACCTCGATTCACAAAAAGATGAAATGGATCGACTAGTCCAATACTTTGTTTTTTCCCCGATCTAGATCCGAACTTCATTTTTCTTGATCTATATAATATCAAATTTAACTTATTTAGTTATCATTCTATTCAATTTAACCCAAAAATCATATTATGGAAAAATTACATTTTTCCCCTAACATTTCAACATCTTTACAATTTAACTAAATTTAACTTATTTAGTTATCATTCTATTCAATTTAACCCAAAAATCATATTATGGAAAAATTACATTTTTCCCTTAACATTTCAACATCTTTACAATTTAGTCCCTAGCTCATAAAAATGCAAATTCATGAAATTCAACTTATACCCATGCTAGCCGAATTTCCCTTATTATCATAACAGCCCATATTTTTCATTATTTCACACATTTACCACACAATTTAAAACATTTCTCAATTTAATCCCTAATTGGCAATTTTATCAAAAATCACTTAACAAATGTTGTTTATCTAACAACAACTATTCATTTCCTATCATCAAACATCAAAACACACGCATTCATCAATGGTAAAACCCTAAACCTTTAACATTTTTGCAAATTAGTCACTGGGCTAGCAAGATTAAGTTACAACGACTCCAAAAACGTAAAAATCATTAAAACGGATTGAAAAATACTTACCATGCACCAAATTTAGCTTAGCCAAATTAACAAGCTCCCATGGAAGGTTTTAGCTTCAATTTTCAGTGGATGAAAACCAATTAGGAAGATGACAACATCTTTTACAATATTTTACTATGTTTATTTTATTAAATTACCTAATTAGCCTTGTTATAAAATCATTTAAAACATCTATTTTATGTCCATAAATGTCCACTCACTATAACAACGGTATAATTACCACATGAGGGCCTCCACTTTAAAGTTATATAGCTATTAGACATCTTTAGCTAATAGAACTCAAGTTTTACACTTTACGTGATTTAGTCGTTTTTATCAAATTGAGCGTTCAAATGATAAAATTTCTTAACGAAATTTTGATACAATCATACTATCATGCTGTAGACCTTAAAATAATAATAAAATAAATATTTTGACCTCAAATTTGTGGTCTCGAAACCACTATTTCGATTTGACTAAAAACAGGTTGTTATAGTTTGATTGTAGCGTTTTTGTTTAAGCTAATTAATAGGCACATCTTCTTCGTTGTCAATGTCTGACTTTGTGAGATCATCAATTAGTTGATGAACTACACGTTCTTGTTCTATCATAGGTGCAACGGTCGATGTAGTGGTGGTGTCTGCAGGTGTAGTAGCTTGAGTCACATCATCATCTTCCTTCTCAGATTCGACATGGACAGATTTGGTTCTCTTTGCTTCTCCTTCTTGTTTGATGGTCTGCTTCTCTACAGCAGGTTCTTCACCATCGTCATCATCCTCCTCAAGCTCCAACAACAACTCCTTAAGAAAAATAGGAAATGAAGGCATGGGTCTGGTAAAGTTCTTCTGAAGAGATTTCGTCAAGATCTTATCTCTTCGTCGGATATACCCCAAAAAGAGAGCCATTTCCTCTTGATCGCGGCCAAAATCAGTGGTCAGCCTTTGTTGGTGTTTCTCCAATATACGAAATTGTTGCTGCAATATCTCAAGTATGTCAATAACTTTCTGCTCAAAATTACTATGAGACGTTGATGAAATAGTAACAGTAGGTAGAGGTGGTGATGATATACATGTGGAGCCCGAATGCCTTGGCATTTCTTCCCCAGGAAATCTTGGGGCGAGTTTCTTTATAATGGCTCATTTGTTGGGGATTGTATCTTCATTTGAATAGGAACCTTCGCTCACTAACAAAATGTTGTAATGTGGGATGGAAAATTTAAGGCACCGACATTCTTTTAAGAGCAACGGTGGACTTTTCAAAAAATAATGCTTCCAAAATTGATATTTCTGGTCATCATAATCGAGTGCAAAAATAACAGACGTTCTTTTGAAACAGTTGAGTTATGAGTAGAAGGGATGAAACGAGTTTTAAGGAAATGAAACAAGACTCGACAGTGAGGCTTCAACAATACCCACTCAATGGTATTATAATCATTTCTAGAACTGTCCACTTCGTCCCCTCGACACATAAATCTGTCAGTACTTGTTGGAGTCCTTCAATGGTCATAGACTTGACAAATTAGGTGTGTTTATTTGGGCCATGAAATAACCTATATTTTGCATTAATGAGTCTTCATCGAACATCACCGAAACATCGCACACATATAAAGGCATTGTTCGGAGAGGTGAGATGAGTATAAAGCTCTTTCACTACCTTGGTGAGAACATCATTGGGGTGGAGGCAGAAGATTTGTCATCCATGTTTCTCCACTAAAGAAGAGATAGCTTCAGAGTAACCCATAAATGGAGTATCTTGAAAAAGGAACCCTTGTTCCAGACAAAATGGCCACTCGGATATGTTCTGGGTATACTTCTCTTCCACGATTTTGCTGAAAAATATTCGTAGAGGTATAGGGGTTGAAGAGGATGATGTTTGGCAAGTCATTGTATCAACAATAGTGACTAGAAAAATAAAAAGGTGAGACCTTTATAGTTTTAATTTAGTAAAAAACAGAGAAAGTTGAAGAAGATGAAACAAAAAAGAAGTTAGCAAAGAAGTGAAATGATTAGGGTAAACATGAGAGAAAATATAGCGATTACGTGTTGGCTAAGATTAACCTGAGAGTGTACCTGTCATAGACAAAGGAGAAATTAAGTGGGAAAGGAAAAATAGGAAAAAAATTAGGAAATTAAAATTAACTAATGTAATGAATGGGCTGATGTCTACAACTGTGGGCCATAGTGTGCCTGTAAAAAAATAACAAGTAAATAAACTTATTGAAGAAACGAAACACATAATTAATAACAATGAATAGAATTGAATAAGAAAGAAATATTAAACAACTCGAAAATTGATAGAACTTTTATCACAAATTATAGGGGCTCCAAAGTAGTGGTTTAATCGTTGGCCATTGACTTTGAAATTAAAACCAGTCTTGTTGTCTTTAACATCTACGGCTCCATAAGGGTAAACATGTGTTATCATGAATGGTCCAGACAAACGAGATTTCAATTTCCCCAGAAATAATTTAAGTCTGGAATTAAATAACAGGACCTGTTGTCTAGGGGCAAAATGTCGTGACAAAATTTTGTTGTCATGCCATCATTTAATCTTTTCTTTGTACAACTTGCCATTCTTATAGGCTTGTGTTTGAAATTCTTCCATCTCATTTAACTCTAAAAGGCAGTGGGTACCAGTAGCATGCCAATCCATATTCAATTTTTTAATTGCAAAATATGTCTTATGTTCAAGCTCAACGGGCAAATGGCAGGGTTTCCCATAAACAAGCTTAAAGGGTGACATCCATAATGGTGTCTTGAATGCAATGCGATGTGCCCATAAAGCTTCATCCAATCTTGATGACCAATCTTTTCAGTTGGGATTGACTACCTTCTCCAAAATTTTTTTAATCTCTCTATTAGAGACTTCCGCCTGCCTATTTGTCTGGGGATGGTATTCCTTGGCAATTTTATGTTTAACTCCATACCTGTTCAGAGCATTAGCAGCTAATTTGCAATCAAAGTGTGAACCTTCATCACTAATTAGAGAACGAGGAGTACCAAACTTGGTAAAAATATTCTTGTGGAGAAATTTCAGTACCCATTTGGCATCATTTGTTGATAAAGCAACAGCCTCAACCCACTTGGAGACATAATCAACAGCTAAAAGTATGTATGCATTGCCCCAAGAAGGTGGGAATGGTCCCATAAAATCAATTCCCAAAACGTCAAATAGTTCTACTTCTAAAATAGTATGCAAAGGCATCTCATACCTCTTCGATAGCTTTCCAGTTCGTTGACAAAGATCACAAGCTTGGCAAAATTCATGAGCATCTTTAAACATGGTTGGCCAATAAAAATCAGATTGGAGTACTTTTTCCACAATTCACATGCCCCCAAAGTGCCCTCCGTATGATGTTGAATGACAGTGAAATAAAATACTTTGAATCTCATCATCTGGATCACACCTCCGAATTATCTGGTCTGCACAGTGTTTGAATAAAAATGGCTTATCCTAGTAATATTGCTTGGCACCATAGAGAAATTTTTTCTGTCTTTGATTTGTGAAGTCAAGTGGCAGCAATCCACTATCCAATCAATTTACAATGTCAACATACCATGGTAATTCCATGGCAACTAACAGTTGCTCATCTAGAAAATAATCCTAAATGTACTGAATATGACCGTATTCATTTCCTGCTTCAAGTCGAGACAAGTGATCAGCCACTTGATTTTCTTTGCCTTTCCTATCTTTAGTTTCCAGATCAAATTCCTGCAAGAACAGTATCCATCGAATCAATATGGGCTTGGCATCTTTCTTTGTCACCAAGTATTTAATAGCAGAGTGGCCTGTATAAACCGTCACTTTCGTACGTACTAAATAAGCCCTGAATTTATCGAAGACAAATACCATAGCTAACAGCTCCTTCTCAATGGTAGTATAATTTAGCTATGAATGAGTCACAGTACGACTTGCGTAGTAGATTCCAATTTGGTGCTATGACTATTAGTGTTGTGACTACGCTAGTCCTATGGTGACTATTAGTGTACATAAGGGGTTTTGATATTTTCGAGAAATCCTTGATGAATCGTTTGTAGAATCTTGCATGGCTAAGAAAACTACAAATACCTTTAATTATGGAGAATGGTGGCAATTTCTCAATAACTTCAATTTTTTCTTTGTCGATGGAAATTTCTTGCTGTGAAATTTTATGTCCTAGAACAATGCCTTCACAAACCATGAAGTGGCATTTCTCCCAATTGAGAACAAGGTTGGTTTCTTCACACCAACAAAGAACTAATTCCTTATTTTAAAATAATCTTCAACAGTATCGCCAAACACTGAGAAGTCGTCCATAAAAACTTCTAAGAATTTCTCCACCATGTTTGAAAAGATTGCCATCATGCAACGCTGAAATGTTGCAGGGGCATTGCATAATCCAAATGGCATTCGTCAGAATGCAAAAGTTCCATAAGGACATGTGAATGTGGTCTTCTCTTGATCAGTAGGAGCTATGGCAATCTAGTTATACCTCGAATAACCATCTAGAAAATAATAAAAGGCTTTCCCCGCTAATCGATCTAGCATCTGACCGATAAATGGCAGAGGAAAATGTCCTTCCTTGTTGCTTTATTGAGCTTCCAATAATTCATACAAACCCTCCATCCCATGACAGTACGAGTAAGAATGAGTTCATTGTTATTATTGCTTACCACGGTGGCACCCTATTTTTTAAGTACATATTGAACATGGTTCACCTAAGAACTATCTGAAATTTGGAATATGATTCCAGCATCCAGCCATTTGATAATCTCCTTTTTGACAACTTCTTTGATAATGGGATTCAGTCTTCTTCGCTCTTAGATAGATTTTCAATAGCAATCCTCTAGTAATATTTTGTGAATGCAGACTTCTAGGCTGATTCCTTTTATATCCATAATCGTCATTCCTAATGCTTTCTTAGATTTCTTCAAAACTTTCTATAATTGAGCTTATTGATCTACTGTCTATGCCACAAAAATAATTACCAGCAATGTGTTGTTGTCTCCCAAGTAAACATACTTCAGAAGTGCTGGAAAAGGCTTCAATTCCAATAGAGGAGGATAATCTATAGATGGTCGAGGAGGTTTAAAAGAATTGTTTGAGAAATTCAATGATTTGAAACTTCTCCTCGCTCTATTCTCGAGTTGCTTAACATCTATCAGTTCACCAAGCTCTTCAATTATTTCTGCTTCAATCAACTCAATTAAATCTGCATAATCATTACAATTATTGTGATAAAAATCTGCAATTTGTTCCTGAACTATTGTGTCAACTATCTCTATAGCGTGACATTCTTCATTTGTATCTGCACACTCCATAGATCGAAAATATTAAAAGTTATCTACTGATCATTAACTCTCATAGTTAATTCTCCTTTTTTAACATCAATTAATGTTCTGCCTGTTGCTAGAAAAGGTCTCTCAAGTATGATTGGTACCTCTTTATCATCCTCACATTCCAGAATAATAAAATCTACTAGAAAAATAAATTTGTCAACTCTTACCAGCACGTCTTCTATTTAACCTTCTAGATATGCATATAAACGATCAACTAGTTGCAAAGTGACAGTAGTAGGTCTTACCTTCCCTATTCCCAGCTTCCTAAAAACAGGCATAGGCATTAGATTTATACTTGTACCTAAATCACATAGTGCTTTGCCTATATAATGGTTTCCAATAGAGCAAGGTATAGTTAAACTCCCTGGATCTAGTTTTGGTGGCAATTTGTTTCTCAGTATTACTGTGCATCCTTTAGTGAGAGCAATAGTTTCAAACTCTCCCAACCTTCTCTTATTTGATAAGATATCTTTCATGAATTTCACATAGTTAGGCATTTTTCCAAGCTTCCATCCGCGGTATGTTGATATGTAGTTGCTTCAGGACATCTAAGAATTTCTTAAATTGAAAACCTCGCTTAGATTTTTGGAAACGCTGAGGAAAATGTGGTGGTGGCCTTCCTTCCATTTGTTAAGGTTGTTTTCTCGTGGCATTTTTGTTGGCAATGCATGGTGAATCTACTTCAACATTTTTTAGGTA
This sequence comes from Gossypium australe, assembly GCA_005393395.2. Taxonomy (NCBI): domain Eukaryota; kingdom Viridiplantae; phylum Streptophyta; class Magnoliopsida; order Malvales; family Malvaceae; genus Gossypium; species Gossypium australe. The sequence goes on along the minus strand of CM016623.1, from coordinate 113,892,699 downwards.
GTTTTTTTTCCTTTGTAGCCTGGTGCACTATTGGTTCTGAATTCTTCTTATTTATACAATCTGAACTACTTTCATCAATAGTGGTGTCATTAACAACTCTTGATAAATGTGTACCACTTCTGAGTGTAATAACTTTACACTATTCCTTTCATTGAGATCGTGAATTTTAGTATCACTTAGCAGTGTTCCTTGCGGTCTTGAGCTTAATCTTTGGCAATTTGCCCCACTTGATTATTTAAAGCTCTTAAAGATGCAGCTTGACTTTGGATGATAGCATCATTCTTGGACATGTATTCCTTCAATAGATCTTCCACCGAAGAGGAACTCGAGGGCAAATTTTGCTAAACATTTTGCAATGGCATAAGTTGATTGTATCCAGGGGGTGCACCCATAACATTTTGTCGAATAACATTGCTAGAATTCCCCTTTGGATTACTCCAATTTAAGTTACGATTTTGCTTCCACCCTGGATTATATGTGTTGGAATATGGGTTATTGTTGTTGTGATTGAAATTTCCCATATAATAAATTGACGCTGGATTTGATGGGCATTCATCAAAATCATGATCTTCTCCGCAGTAAATACATGCTAACTCAGCTGCTTTCATTTCCTGCATTGCGGTTGGTCTTTTCAGTGTTTTAATAATATTCGTTAAAGATGATACCTGAGCTATTAGGGAAGTGATCGCATCAAGTTTCATTGCTCCAACACTCTTCTATCAGTCCCTACTCTGGTAGTGGGGTATTGATAATCATTGTTTGGTATTCTCTCCAAAATTTCATATGCTTCATTATATGATTTATCAAGCAGAGTCCTATTGGTAAATGTGTCAACCACCATCCTTGTATGTGCATTCAATCCATTGTAAAACGTTTCCATTTGTGTCCAATGTTGGAACCATGCATCGGGTATTTTCTGATTAACTCCTTGAATCACTCTCATGCTTCATATAATGTTTTGTCCTCAGATTGCCGAAAGGACGTAATATCATTCCTCAATTTGACATTTATGTACGGAGGATTATATCTCAGCAGAAACCTTTGACAAAGTTCATTCCAAGATGCCACAGTACCTGACGACAATGCGTTTAACCATGCTCTGGCATGATCTCGCAATGAATAAGATAATAACTTCAGTTTTGAGGCATCTTCAGGAATACCCTGCTGCTTGAATTAATCACAGACTTCAAAAAGAGTCTTAACTGCAACCTTGGATCCTAATTAGGCAATCCATTAAACTGCCCTACTATTTGTAACATTTGAAACATTTTTGGCTTTAACACGAAATTCTAAGCCTAAATATGCGGCTTGATAATTCCTGCATTCAAATCATCTAAGATCGGCACTACATGTTCTCTGATGGGTCTGTCTCTGTCATCTATTATTCAAGGAAATATTAGCATCCCTTCCTTCCAATTGTAATGGCTCTTCTTTAACCTGATCATTTCTAATTCTTTCCATTTCTCACAATTCTTTTCTCCTTCTTCACAAGGTTCTCTCAATTTATAGATCAAAAGAATATTCTTCAATTGCTGAAATATCTCTACTCATGCACCAACCAAAAATCCTGAAAAACAAAAAAACAACAATAATTAAGCTAAACTAATAAAATTTAAGAAATAATAACACACCAAATATTTCATCAAAATTGCCTATCACTAGCAACGGCTCCAAAAACTTGTCGCCTGTGAATGTGTAATGCGAATGTGCAAGTATACACGTTGAATCAAGTAAAAAAGTGATGAGTGAATATAGTCTCCACAGGGATCGAAATTAACTAAAATAATTGTTTATGCTATTACTATGAAACTGATTAATTAAACTATGAAAAAAGGGACAAGTGATTAATTGATAAAGAGATGTAATGAAGGATTAAGAAAATCAATTATGACTAAAAATATGCTAGGGCAATTAACATGCTATGGTAATTCTCAAAGAATAAGTGGGAAAGAGTGTGTAATGTTGAATGATAAAGGTTAGAATTACTTTGGTTTATTTCTATAACATAATAATGCCATGGCAAAATCTTGATCATTCTACTGCTCAGGGAATCACTATTGCAGTCTGCTTCTTTGGAGAGCCAGACTTGAGCTATCATTCTAAGTTTCTGTATGTCTACAGAATTCAAGAATGGTATCCAGATTTTTCTCCCTTTCCTTATACAGATTCCAACTCTATGTCTATAGTGCTACAAATATTATTTCGAATACTTGCCGATATCAACCGATTATAATCCAATCTAATTAATCTTTTCAGAATTAAATTAGATCTAATAACATGCTACACAGTCATCCATGTCTAGAGCTTGCATGGTTGCATTAAAAATAATCACAACCCAAATGAAATAGTATTCAACTCAAACTCAAACCATGGGCATTAAAGTTAAGAAAAATTCACCCAGAGTAATTCCAACCCAAAGAAATTAGTTTATGGATTGAACATTAAAATTCATAACAGAACCATTCAATGCCATTGTTTAAGGGAGAACTGTGGGAAGCTTTCCGTACTCTAGCTTTCACTATGATAATGAGATTTGATGCAAAACCCAAGGCGGATTTCTCTTCCCCTTCCTTGCATTTGTAATTCTTATACTTTGTAAGCTGCTACCTTTTCCACTCTTTTTTCTGAGAATTCACAAGAGTCTGATGCAGAAAGATAAAAACCATTTTTTCTCTATTTTTTTCTCTCTCCGATCCTCTTTTTCTCTTTTTTTTTTCTTCTTTCTAGGGTAAGTCCCTCCCTTTCAGCACACACCTTTTGCTTTCTCCTTTTTAGGGTGATTTATCTGGTACAAGTACAGTTGGATGAGAGTGATGTGGACTGAGTGTTGCGTCATCTTCCTGGAATTGCCATGGCATTCGTGGCAGCAATCTAACCAACATTTTGTCATTTCAATATTTCACTTCCTTCATACTCCTATCATTTTTCTCTTGTCTTCTTCATCCTGCACCTACTGCCAACCACAAACAACATCTTTTTTCCCAACTAATAGAAGTAACAAATAACATGTATAGCACAGTCCAAGCTTCATTATGTAATGTTCTAAAAATATATAAAAATGTAAACATATTTGCTTAATTACAAACAATTAATCTAAACTAGAGGCTTGAAATATAACTCATTTCAAGAGTTGTCAATAATAAAGTTAGATGTGTTTTCTAGTAAACCGAGGTTTTTATAAGTAATAAATGTAATACCTTTCACCCGTATTCAACGCCAGAATAGGGTTATGGAGCATTACCGAACTTACAACACTTTAAAACACACATTTCATATACAATTTATCATTTTAAATAAAATTCAATCACAACCAATGATAGTGCCCCTAAAACGAGCCTACAAGGCCTTAAACATGCATCTTTAATAAAATGATCTCATGAACCACAACTGTAATAAGCTTTATTATTATATTTCACCCAACAATCTCCAAAATGTTGTCTTCCACACTGTTGACACTCGGGCTTGATATCTTTTACGTTGACAACACTCGATACTGATGTGGCTTGAGCTTTAGAATTCATATGTTGATTTCCACGATCTCTATTCTAATATCCCACTGATGCATTAGATCTACTGTACGAATCTCAAAATTTCTTTGATGAAGAATGAGAAGGTTTATTCATCGGTCTTTTCCTCAAATCTCTTGCCTCTGAATCAACCTTTCTCTTTTCTTGATTAAAGTCTTCAACTTTGCAAGCCCAGTCGACTAACACAACAAACTCTTTCAAATCTAAAATTCCAACCAAAAGTTTAATGTCTTCGTTTAGCCCATCAACAAACTGCTTGCACATTATCTCTTCAGTAGAAACATACTCTCGACCATGTTTACTTAACCGTACGAATTCTCTTTCATACTCAGTTATAGTCATACGGCCTTGTTTCAATTCTAGAAATTATTTATGCTTCTAATCAAGGAACCGTTGGCTTATATATTTCTTATGAAACTCGGTCTGAAAGAACTCCCAGGTGACTCTCTCTCTCGGCACCACTAATACTAACGTATTCCACCACTGATATGCACTGTCCTTCAAAAGTGATATGGCACATTGTAAACATTCAACCGGTGTGCAAGGCAGTTCATCAAACACTCGAATCGTATTTCCAACTAAAAATCGGCTCTCTCAGGATCATCATCAACATTAGCCCTGAACTCTTCAGCCCCGTGTTTATGGATCTTGTCGACTAGAGGTTTATTCAATCTTAAAAGCTTAACTCCTTGAGGAGCTACAGGAACCGATTGGGGATTAGGAGGGGATAGAGGTTGTTGAGTAGTCGGGTTCATACGAATATATTGATTGAACCACTCATTCATTACTTGGAAGAAGGCTTCTTTAGCCTATCCTCCTTGGCTACCCGTTACGGGTCTAGAATCAGACGGCTCTGTCCCTTTGAGCAGGAGCAGGCGCATTACTTTCAACCTCATCAGCTATGGCTCAATTGGGATCCATTTGCTATATGAAAACACATTTTCAAATGTCAGGAGTCATCACACTATCACAGTTTCTATATGGCATGTATAGCTAGACTCTCATACGCGCTATGTTAGTCCTAGAATCGACTAAACTGTAGCTCTGATACCAATAAATGTAACACCCCTCACCGGTATTCAACGTCGGAATAGGGTTACGGAGCACTACCAAACTTACAACACTTTAAATACACAATTCATATACAATTTATCATTTTAAATACAATTCAATCACAACCAATGATAGTGTCCCTTAAACGAGCCTACGAGGCCTTAAACATGCATTAGAAATGGTTCGGGACTAAACCGATAACTCAAGAAATTTTTGTGAAACTTAGAAAATTTTGCTTCAAACAGGGGACACACGTCTGTGTCACAGTCCATGTGAAAACAGGGGGTACATACTGACTTGGGTCACACGGCCAAGTCACACACCCGTATGTTAGGCCGTGTGCCAATTAGGGGGTATACTAACTTGTACCACACGGTCGATCACACGCCCATGTGTGTGACCGTGTGGAGCATACTAACTTCATTTCAATTTCAACACCAAGGGACACACGGCCATATAACTTGATCGTGTGTCACACACGACTGAGACACACGCCCGTGTGGACAAAAATAGCCTATTTACCAAGCCATTTTGCCACTTATTTTGTACATACCTAAACAAGCTCAAATGGTACCAAATCATATCATAAATAACATTCAATTCAGCCACATTCAAGACTAATACATACCATTTTCAATACAAACATTCAGCATGCTTATAACCTCAAACATTATTCCATCAAAACATACCAATTCAACTAACTATACCTCTACTAAACATACATTATATTAAACCAATTCACAAACATAATTCATATCTAACATCAACCATACCTTCACATATTTTTACATAACCAAAAATTCACCAAATTAAGCCATCTCCCATGGCTATATTTACAACTCAAAATATAAACATTTACAAACCAATTCATTTGGCCAAAGTTATTACCAAAACATAATTAACATGACTCAAAGTCCCTATACATGTCATATGACGAAACCATAAGTTCAAAAGTCCCGAATTATAGGTTGTATAATGTGCCGATGTCTCTAACGATCCCCGAGTCCAAGCTATCTTTGAATTCACTATAAAACACGGGAAAAATAAACAAAATAAGCTTTATAGCTTAGTAAGCTCATATGAATTAAACTCAACAAATCATATTACATAAATCAACAACTTAAACTATTTAACATGTAATTCATGGTAACAACAAGCTTTCTATATGCTTAATCATGAACTTATATGCAAATTCATAACTCTTCAATTGAAGTTTATACTTTCCATGTACATACATGTACAAACTCGTAACCAACTCATACATATTCGAAATACTGTCAAATACTCAATATCTCGCACACTAAGTGTAATTACATAGCCAAAGCTATTTTAATCTCGCAGACTAAGTGCCATACATAGCCGAAGATATCTAGATATCGCACACTAAGTGCCATACGTAACTGGAGCTATCTCAAATCGCACACCAAGTGCTATACATAATCGAAGCTATCTCAATCTCGCACACTAAGTGCTGATACATAACCGAAGCTTTGTCGAATGTTTCCGTACAATTGTATTCATCAACAATTCAATATAAAGAATTAAATCTCAATTATAACAATGCTTATTAACATACAAACTTACCTCGGACGTAAAAATAATAACACGGATCAACAAATCCGACACCTTGTTCTTCCCTCGATCTAGGTTCGAATTCTATTTTTCTTGATCTAAATATATTCAAAATTAACTTATTTAATCAATTATTCATTCAATTTAGTCCAAAACATACTTTAGGGCTATTTTACACATTTGCCCCTAAACTTTCACATTTTTGCAATTTAGTCCTTATTTCACAAAATCTCAAATTCATGAAATTCAAGTTTAACCCATACTAGTCGAATTACCATTATACCCATAGCAGCCCATATTTTTCATTTATTTCACATTTTAACCACACATTTTTTACATTTCACAATTTAGCCCCTAATTTGCATTTTCACCAAAAATCACTTAACAAAACTTGTTTAACTAACATCAAATATTCATAATCTATCATTAAACATTACAAATCATACATATTCATCAATGGAAACTTTCAAAATATTTAACATTTTTTTCAAATTAGTCCCTGGGCTTAGCTAGTACTAGATGCAACGATCACAGAAACATAGAAATCACTAAAAACCGAACAAAAATGGACTTACAATTAAGCTTAGAAGTAGTCGAACCCTAGAAAGCTTCCATGGTTTTATTATGCTTGAAATTTCGATGGAAACATTGAAGAAGAAAGATGATAGCATTCTTTTTTCTTTATTAAATTTTAACTTAATTTAATATTTACTTATTTACCCTTTACTTAAACATTAAAACATTTAAAAATAATGTCTATAAATGTCCACTTATGCAACCAATGGTCTAATTACAACATTAGGATCTCAATTTAATAATCCATAGCTATTAGATACCTTTAACTAATAGAACCTCAATTTTACACTTTATGCAATTTAGTCCTTTTTCTCAAATTGACCAATCAAACGATAAAATTTCTTAACGAAATTTTCACACAAACATATTATCATATTGTAGACATTAAAATAATAATTAAATAATTATTTTAACTTCAAATTTTTGGTCCCAAAACTATTGTTCCGATTTGACTAAAAACGGGCTGTTACAATAAAATTTTACGACACTTTTAAAAATTTATGAAAACTAGATTTTCAACCGTTTTACGTAACATATCTAGATTTGGCTATAACGTCTAGGCTAGGTTTGAGTTGTTACAATTTAGTGGTATCAGAGCTAGGTTGTAAAACTCATGTGAAATTTTTGGTTCACAATTTTTTGAAAACTATTTTTCGTGTAAAGTTCATTTCTGCATTAATCTGAAAATTATTTTATGAAATACTGAGTCTCCGACGCCGAACCTATAAGTAATTTTGATTTAGATAAACTTTAAAACTCTGAAATGATTACAACTGTACTACGATAGTCATAGACTAAAACATCTATATAAATTCTTCTAATAACTTTTTTAGCATAAAATATATGTTAATAAATATTAGAACTGATACATAAAAATTCTTAATGTAGATAATATATACGATGAGTACTCATGGATCATGTGAATATGGTACCGTAGGCACGGCGGACGTCGAAGAGAGGCTCGAGCTAAGTTGTCTTCGATGGGCAATATGCCAAATTTGGAGACAAGTGAGACACCGACTACACCTATTGCTGAGACTAGGTCTCAAAGTCACTCAACTGGGGACGACGCATTGTTCCAAGCCATGCTGAGGGTTTTGGAGAGGGTCGATGGGCCCCATTATGGATTCGAGAGTCGTAGATCGATAACTGAACGTCTCCGGTCCAACAAAGCTAAATTGTTTAGGGGTGTTATTGGAGTCGCTACGACTTTGGCTGAATATTGGTTGGAGGCCACATAAAGGATTATGAATGATATCGATTGCACTCCTTAGCAGAAATTGAAGGGTGCAATATCTCTGCTTTGTGACGAGGCAATCAATGGTGGTTGACGATTGAGGAGGGTACTCAGCCGGATCAGATTACGTGGGATTATTTTAAGAGCTCCTTCTAGAGTAAATATGTGGGGCGAGTTATATGGATGCTCGTAGATGCAAGTTTATGAGCCTTACTTAAGGGAATAGGACTATGGTTGAGTATGAGCCCGAATTTTTGAGATTGAGCAGATATGCTCGTGGTTTGGTATTGAATGACTATGATAAGTGTATCTAATTTGAGGAAGGGTTGAGGGATAACCTCAAGGTTCTGATAGCTTCGCAGAGGGAATAGGTTTTTCCATTTTGGTAGACAAGGCGAGAATTATAGAGGATGTTGAACCTGTTGAACGTGAAAATAGGGATTGTGAGAGGGGTAAGAACAAGAGGGATTCGGAGCCCTCTAAACGGGCCAGATCTAATGGGCCTCTGAGGGTTGAGGTCCCAGTTGCTCCTACTATGGTTTAGCTATGTAGAGATTGTGGTAGACGACGTCTAGGTGAATGTTAGAGGACGTTAGGAGCTTGTCTGTGATGTGGGTTAATTTGTGGTTTATAGCGATGTATCATGTCACACCCTAAAATTTAGGGTTAAAAGTTTTGAGATTTGTGTTTAGGGTTAGTGAGTAGGTTGAGCAATTAGGTTGATTTTCGCATTTTAATGTCAGAATGAGCTTGCTAGTTCTGTGGTTGGATGTGTGTTAGCTTACATCTGGGTTCTAGGTTCGAACCCTCATGTATGTTTGAGGAATTATTTTATTTTATTTTTATTTTTTAAGTTATATATATATTTATGTTATTTATTTTATTGTAATTTTTTTGGAAAAAAGAAGCTTCTAAAATTCTTTTGCACGTTCTCTTTCCCTATTTTTTTTTTGTTCCTATTTTTTTCCACATTCTTGCTATTCTTTTTGGTTCTTCAACTTTTCTCTCTTTCATTATTGGCGAATTAATTACCGCCGTATTTTTGTTCTCCAAACAAATTGTAGTTTGAGTATCGATGTTGTTGGTTGATTATCCTTGTGTGTTACTTTTGATTGGGTGTGAAATTGGGTAAGTTTTGTGTAACACCCCAAACTCGGCCCAGACGTTATGGCCGAATCTAGCGACATCACATTGAAGTGTTTTTCGAAAACATCGTTTTTATAGAAAATCCATGCTTATTATTAAACCTCGTTTATGTATCTTGAATAGAAATTTAGGGTATCTTGTTCTTTCAAAACTTAAGTTATTTCAGTAGAACATTGTCCATATTAATTTGTTACTATATTTTAAAACCAAGTTTGATGCGGAAGCTTTTATTATAAGTTGCGAAAACGTGGTGTTTTGAAAACCAATTATCTTTTGGAAAACCGCGTTCTACTACTAATCAAATGTAAATTAAAATACGAAAAATCCCCCAAATTAAAAGTTAAAAATTAAGAGGCATTGTTACATAACAAAAACCCAAATTAAACTTATAGAAAATAAACTCAATTATATATCTAGGTGTGGTTGTGTGGCCACCTCCGAATCCCTCGCAACACCGATCCGCCTAAGACTGGGGATTACCTGTACAGGTAAACAGAGAGGTGAGCTTACGAAAACTTAGTGTGTAACCCCATGCAAATAAACAGCCAATCATGCCTTTAGGCAAGTACAGTCTGGGCCTAAGCCCAAGTCAATGACAGTTCAGTTCAGTTGGGCATTAGCCCATAACAGTATCAGTAATAGTTTAAGCATGCAAACAGAAGTCCTACCCATCCAGCCTCTACACTCCACTCCGTCCAACCCATCACTCCATGTGGGGATACAATCACCCACCCCTCCCTACTCCAAAATTATCACCGGTTGTGGCACTAAATAGTATTTGCAGCAAAGCTGCCAGTACGGTACACTTCCTCCAATCATAATAGTCTCATCCTATGCAACATATCACACATGAATGCAACATACATGCATATATCGTGGCATGCTCATATATGGTCATACCTAACATAGGGCCATAATAGTTATTCTACCATAGGGGCATAACAGTCATTTTATCAGGTTGGGGTCTAGGTGTACTTACCAACCCATCAGTAGGTCCACAGTCGTCTCGAGCGACCCGTGCAACCTTAATAGTCAATCAATGCAAATGGGCCAAAGGCCCACAATGCGGCCTATATGGGCCCACACGCTCGTGTGGCCGACTTAGCCCAAAAATGGGCTCGGCCATGTAGCTTACACAACTTGGCCCAAAATTCTTCACATGTTTGTGCGGTTTACCCGTGTGAGCCCCACGAGCTCGTTGGGCTCACATGGCCCTTTTCAGCCCAAAATGGCCCAAGACCAAGAAATTACTCACGGAGGCCTCGGTAGTCTAACGCTCACGTTTTATGAGTTTAGTTTACCACACGAGCAAGCGCACGCTCGTGTAGCGTGAATATCATACTTTTTCGGCTTTTGCCGAATTACGATTTGGGCAGTGTTTATACTTTTCGGCATTTCACCAATACCGTTTATGAGAGTACTGTTACACACCTGGATCTGAAAAGATGCGCAGACAGTCCTCGATCACTCCCTAACCTATGTTCACGCATAAGATTCAGTTACTCACATATAAATTGAATTTAAAACGAATCAAACTCAAAATACATAACCACTTAATCGCCAGCCACTTACCTTGATTGAAAATCAAATCCCTACACACTTTACTCACTAGAAACGATGATCACTATAACTCAGGATTATTACCTGCAATCCAATCGAAACCCTTTTTTAACAAGTATCTACAAGCACAATTTAAGCCCAAAACGAGTATTAACTTATCGAAAGTACCAAACTGTGGCCTAGCAAGGAACACTAAATCGATAGAGATCAAAGAAAAAGTCGGCACAGTGAGGGTAACGGAAGAGAGTGCATTCGGCCAAAAGCAGGAAAAAGGAGAAAAGAAAATATGAGAAGAAAATGAAGGGGATGTTCGGCCAACACAAGTAGGGTGTTAGGAGGAGCAATCCAAATCGGCAGAGAACTAGAAGAGTGTGGCGGCAGAAAGGGAGAAAAAGAAATAGTTTAGGAGAGGAGAGGGTTATGGCAGAGGGAAAGAAAGAAAACAATAAAGGGGAGAAGAGGTTTTCAGCAGAGGGAGAATTCGACAGAGGGAGAATTCGATAGAGGGAAAAACAACACAAAACTGAAATGAGGAACCCCTCCCTAGCCGAATTCTTGAGTGCCTAAGAGTCCCAATTTGACACACTTCTACTCTCCCCTCATCCCTTGATTTCCTCCTAAAATCCCTCCTCAAATCTCTCCACCTGATTACACCTTCCCTCAACCACACAATTCGAATTCTCCTCAACTACTTTAGTGTTTCAGTCAAACTCCATCACCTCCCACAGCACATCAACAAAATAAATATTCCCTTGCCACTACCAAGATTCGAACCTCAGTTCTCTAGCCTAGGTAGCACGCCACTTACACCTTAGACCAGCAAGGGTTTTATTCCCCCAAAACCAAAATTTTACACAAGCCCAGGCTCGAACCCAGGACGTCTCAGACACTCCCAAACACATCCAAATCACTTAGCCATTAAAGCAGATAGGTATTTATATTAAAAACATGCAAAAATAAATAAATACCTAAGTTTTGGGGCATTACAACTCTACCCCTAAAAGAAAATTTTGGCCTCGAAATTTATCAGTCAAAACAGATGAGGGTACTGTTGACGCATCGCCTCTTCGGGCTCCCATGTGGCCTCCTCTAAACTGTGATTGTGCCAAAGTACCTTAACCAGTGGGATAGACTTCTTCTTCAAGACTTTCACATCACAATCTAAGATCTGAACCGGTTCCTCCTCAAATGTTAGGTCCGGTCTAACCTCAATCTCCTCAATCGAAATCATGTGCGTGGGATCAGAGTGATAACACCTCAACATAGAGACGTGGAATACGTCATGATTCTGATCCAACTCAAGAGGTAACTCAAGTTGATAGGCAACTGGTCCCACACGTTTTAGTATGCGATAAGGCCCAATAAACCTAGGGCTCAACTTGCCCTTCCATCCAAATCTTAATACTTTCTTCCATGGTGAGACCTTAAGAAAGACGAAGTCCCCCACAAAATACTCAATCTCCTTGCGCTTCAAATACGCATGCAACTTCTGTCTATCTGATGCTACCTTTAGTCGAACCTGAATTAATCTGACTTCGTCTTCAGTATCAGAAACCAATTCAGGGCCCAAAACACGCCGCTCGCCTAACTCAGTCCAACACGATGGAGTACGACACCTACGACCATATAACACCTCATAAGGTGCCATTTGTATGCTAGACTGGTAGCTATTATTATATGCAAACTCTGCCAATGGCAAATAGTCTTCCCAACATCCTCGAAAATCTATTACACAACACCTTAGCATATCTTCTAGAATTTGAATCAGCCTTTCTGATTGACCATCTGTCTAGGGGTGAAATGCAGTACTGAAGTCTAGTCTTGTACCCAAAGCCTCGTGTAACTTCTTCCAAAATCGAGACGTGAAACTAGGATCTCTATCTGATATGATGGAAACCGGTACCCCATACAGTCTCACTATCTCAGGCACATACAGTTTAGCTAGCTTCTACAAGGAATAGTTAGTCCGTATTGGTATAAAACAGGCTGACTTGGTCAACTGATCCACTATGACCCATATTGCATCCTTCTTAGTAGGCGTTAGGGGCAGCCCACTAACGAAGTCCATAGTTACCCTCTCCCACTTCCAAAGTGGAATTTTAACAGGCTATAACAACCCCGAAGGTAACTGATGTTTGGCTTTAACCTATTGGCAAGTCAGACACTTACTCACAAAGTCGGTAACTTCACCTTTAAGACCTGGCCACCAATATAACTCTCGAAGGTCTCGGTACATTTTATTCCCGCCGGGATGCATAGCATAGGGACTACTATGTGCTTCTCACAGTATAGATTGCCTCAAATCAATATCTCTTGGTACACAGACTCTCTCACGGAAACACAGTACCCCTTCGCTATTCAATCCAAAAACTAAAGTTTCCCCATTCTCAATCTGTGTGAAACGAGGACCTAAAAACCCATCTTCTAACTGTTTACCCTTAATTTGCTCAACCCATGACGGGTTAACTTGGTTTTCAGCCAACAAACTAGCATCATCAAATAAGCTGAGACGAGCAAACATCGCTCTCAGATCCGTCATAGCCCTACGGCTCAGTGCGTCAGCCACCACATTGGCCTTACCAGGATGGTATTCAATCGAACAGTCATAATCCTTAAGCAGCTCAACCCATCTACGCTGCCTAAGATTTAGCTTCTTCTGAGTGAGGAGATATTTAAGGCTCTTCTGATCTGTGTAAATGATACACTTCTCATTGTATAGGTAATGCATCTAGATTTTCAGTGCGAATATGACTACAGCCACCTCCAAGTTATGTGTCGGATAATTCGCCTCATGGGACTTAAGTTGGCGAGATGCATATGCCACAACCTTACCCTCTTGCATCAACACACATCCCAAACCGACATGTGATGCATCGCTGTAGATAGTGAATTCTTTCCCAGACTCCGGCTATATTAAGACAGGGGCCTTCATCAGAACCTTCTTAAGTTTCTCAAAGCTCTATTGCTGCTTATCAGTCTAGAAGAATGGTACCCCTTTATGCAACAATTTAGTCAAAGGTGCAGCAATTAATGAAAACCCCTCAACAAAACGTATGTAATACCCTGCCAAACCCAGAAAACTTCGAATCTTAGATACCGTCTTAGGCGGCTTCCAATCCAAAACAGCTTCAATTTTTTGAGGATCCACTCTAATCCCTTCAGTAGATTCCACATGGCCCAAAAATGTTACCTCTCGTAGCCAGAATTCACACTTGCTGAGGTTAGCGTATAACTGTTTCTCCCTCAAAATCTACAGAACAACTTGGAGATGTGCATCATGTTCATCCTCAGTTCTTGAATACACCAAGATGTCATCTATAAACACCACTATGAATCGGTCCAAATAAGGCTGGAAGACTCGGTTCATCAGATCTATAAATGTTGCCGGTGCATTCATCAATCCAAACGGCAACACAAGGAACTTGTAATGACCATAACGAGTCCTAAACATTGTTTTGTGAACATCAGCCTCTTTGACTCTCAATTGATGGTACCCCGATCGGAGTTCAATCTTAGAAAAGACCGAAGCTCCTCAAAACTGGTCGAATAGATCATAAATCCTTGGCATGGGGTACTTATTCTTAATAGTCAGTTTATTCAGTTGCCGGTAGTCGATGCACATACGTATGGATCCATCCTTCTTTTTCACAAATAACACCGGTTCTCCCCATAGAGACACACTAGGGCAGATAAACCCTCGATCTAGTAACTCTTGAATTTGAGCCTTAAGCTCCACTAGCTCCTTCGGTGCCATTCTATAGGGAGCGATAGACACCGGAGCTATACCCAGTAGGAGCTCAATCCCAAATTCCACTTCACGGTTTGGGGCAATCCAGGTAGTTCATCAGGAAAAACATCCGAAAAATCTCTGACTGTTCTGATATCTTTAACAAATGGAACCTCAGAATCGACACCACTGATGAAGGCTAAATACGCTTCACAACTCTTACGAACCAACTTCTCGGCCCTCCGCAAATAATTCTGACTTCCCTTATTACCGCCACTTCATCCCCTCCGCAATTTTTAGTACCACCCGCTTAGCAGCACAAGCCAGATTCACTAGATGTTTAACCAACATATCCATTCCCAGATTAAGTCGAATTCACCAAAAGGTAGTTCCATTAAGTCCGCCAAAAAGGTGGCTCCTTGCACCTCCAAAGGTACATCTCTGAATAATTTATTTACTTTAACTGACTGCCCTAAAGGACTCAACACAGTAATTTCACTTGTAGTGGTTTCAAACATTATACCCAAGGTCTCAAACACCGAGTATGCTATATACGAATGCGTAGACCCAACATCAATCAGTGCAGTATAAGCTACATTATGGATAAGGAAAGTGCCAGTAATAACATCTAGGGCGCCTTCACCCTCTCAGCGACGTGCAGCATAAACCAGAGCTAACTACCTCGCCTCAGTATGACTAGCACCTCTGCCCGGTGCTCCACGACCACGGCCATACCATTTCTATCTTTGGCCTGGCCATGGCCTCTCAATGGCTACTGAACATCTCTCTGTGGCTGAACAGTACCCCAGCCAGTAGCTTGCATCTGATCGGGCCTCCGTGGACAATCTTTGATATGGTGCTCTAGTGATCCGCACCTCAAACATACCCCAATCCTTTTCCAGCATTCACCTGATGACTTCTACCACAGTCACTACATGGTTGCGATCCAGTAGCAGCAATAAGGGCCCTAATTCTGACCGGCCCATCCACCCTGGCCTTTTTATTCGGCCTCTGAACGAAACTTGAGGGCTCCGAATCCCTCTTATTCCTACCCTTTTCACTGTTCAGACGCTCAGTACGCTTCACCTCCTCAGCGATCTTTGCATTATCGACCAGTGTGGCAAAATCTCGCTTCCTCTGTGGAGCTATCAAAACTCTTAGACTATCCCTGAGGTCGTCCTCGAAACGGACACACCACTCATAACCAGTTGCCACCATCCAACGTGCATAGCGGCTTAATCATAGAAATTCAGCTTCATATTCAGCCACTGACTTATCCACTTGAGTAAAATTTAGAAATTCCCTCCTTCAGGCATCCACATAACTAGCGCCCACATACTTTCCTTGGAAAGCAGTCTTAAAGAATTCCCATGTCAATCGGTCAGCCTGAGTACCCTCTTTAACTGTAAGCCACCACTGATAGGCTTCGTCTCGCAGCAAGGACACTGCACCTTTTAGTTTTTGTTCAGGGGTGCAGTCGAGGTCATCCATGATCCTCTCTGTAACAGTCCGGTTTATACCCTAGTCAGAACAGTGGTTTTGGGACCACAGATCCGAGTTTGAATAATATTTTAATATTATTTTTTGTGCTATTGATATGTGACTAAGCATGTGGTAAATTTTTGTAGGTTAATTTGTTCGTTTGTGTGTTTAATTTGACAAGAGGATTGAATTGTATTAAATGTGAAAGTTGCTTGCTATTTGTTAAATACTAATGTGTTGTGGCTTTTAAAAGAAAAGGCCTTATGAGGCAATTAGACCACTTTTAAGATAGTGGATGTTAGTTGGACAAATATGCCCTTAATGAATGTTTGTTGTAATTATTAAATGAAAGGTTAATAAGGTAAATGAATTTATGTGTATATTATAATATGTTAAAATATGAACGATGGCCATTTTTACTCATCTTTTGACCGAAAACAAGAGGAAGAAGAAAGTTTTTTATTCTTTTGCATATTCAGCCATTCCAAGCTTGAATTAAGGTATGATTTTGAGTTGGATTTTGATAATTTTTACATTTTTGCAACCGTTGCTTTGTCTACTATCAAGCCCATGTCTCAATTTTGTGTATTGATGATGTTTGTGTAAAATGCCATTGATGACATGTTGAGCTTTGAGATAAGTTTAGTTGTTAAATGAAAGATTTGAGCTAGATGAACATACTTTGTCCTTGAATGTTTGACGAAATTAGCTAAATAGGGCTAAATGGAGAAAATAGTAACTTGAGGGACTAAATAACAAATTTGATGGAAAATATGGGCTTGTATGAGATTTATGAACATTCGGTTAAGCTTGGATGTGTGATGATTTTGTGAATTTGAGGTTTTGAGAAAAATAGACTAAATTGATAAATTGTGCAAATGTGAGGGTTAGTTGCAAATAACCCTAAATGTGTGTCTTTGGATTGAATTGAATGAGTTAGTGAATAAAAGGGTTAATTCTAAATATGTTTAGATCAAGAACCGAGGAAAACGGATTTAGATCGAGGGAAGGCGAAAGTAACCGAGTAGTCGTTTCCAATCCAATAAATCGAATCTGAGGTAAGTCATTATGCAAATAAATGTATTTGTATTGAACTGTGTATGCTCATATGATTATTGTTAACTATGAAAGCTTATGAGATGATCTGTACATGAATTCTGAGATAAGATCGATATAGTGATAATGTCCGAGAAGTCCCGTACGAACCTAGGAATAGATAGGATTAGCCATGTCATGACATAGGTATCTATTCTATTTATCATGTAAGACCATGTTTGGGATGTTGGTGTTGATTTGAGATTTCATGTAAGACCACGTCTGGGACATTGGCATCGATATGAGCTTTACGTGTAAGACTATGTCTGGGACATCGGTATCGTATTGATTTGTGTAAGACCCTGTCTGGGACAGTGGCATCGATATCTGAGTGCATATAAGACCTCGTCTGGGATGTTGGCATTGTACAACTATTCCGAGCTTTCTGAATATCCTACTAGATTCCTTACGGTTCAATGGGCAAGTCTGTGATACGAAAGGGCTATGCAAATAGTGAATCCATTTCAGGTACGTTTGGTAGATACACTTAGTGTGTATAAAAGGTAAGTACTTATATGATTTTGATTTGAAGAAAAGTATGATCGAATATGAGAATGAGAACGAGATACAAGAATGATTATGATAGAGTTATGTATATACATATGATTCTTGAATGGATGAATGTGGCAATTGTGGCCAAGTATATGAATCAAGCAAATACATGATAGTTTGCTAATTAAATGTTAATTGCCAATGTATTTTATGCACATATGCCTTTTATGCTAAGTTTATTTGTATTATGACTTACTAAGCTTTTGGAAAGCTTACTCTGTGTGTGTGTGATTTCTTTGTTTTATAGGTCGTGAAGGCTCGGGACCATTAAGGATCGTCATCACACTACTAAAATCATTTTGGTACACTTTGGAAATGTATATATTTAGATATGGCATGTATAGGCTAGTATTTGTTATAAGCTTGTTATATGAACTTAGCCATGTGATTTGGCATAGTTGAGATTAGATTTGAATGTATAGAATGAATGGTTATTTTGGCATATCTTTAGTTGTTAAATGTGCTTGAGATATATTGTTGACTGGTTTGTAGGTGTGACCTCAAGTGGATGGCATTTTGGCCTTGTAAATGGCCTATAATTGTCACACGGTTATGGCACACAGGCGTGCCTAGTGACCGTGGGGTAAAGTATGTAGCTAGCATATGAGAACAGGGCCTTGGCACACGGGCGTGCCTAGTAGCCGTGTGGTTTTTATCAGGATAGTCCACGGCCAAAGTACACGGGCGTGCTTGGTGGCCGTAGAGCATAGTCAGTATAGACCACGGGTGTGTCTAGCAGCCGTGGGAGGCACACAATTTGCCCACACGGGCGTGTAACTCCTGAAACTTTAAAAGGTTTTAAATTATTGAGAATTTCTGTATGTGTTTCGATTTAGTCCCGACTCAGTTTATAAGCATGTTTTTAGGTCTCGTTGACCTATTTAAGGGACATTGTGAGTGTAATTGATGGTTGAATGTCTGAACTTCTGTAAATGTTTTCTGATCTGTCTAGTAACGCTCCTAACCCCAATTTGGCGACTGACACGGGATAGGGGTGTTACACTATCTATGGCCTCAATCCAATATTCAGCCACGTTAGGGGCAACTCCAGCAATACCCCTAAAAATCTTAGCCCCATTAGACTGAAGTCATTCTATAACTAACCCTCGGCCCCTAGTATCAGTATTGGTCCCAACGACCCTCTCCAAAATTCTTAACATGGCTTGGGACAGTGCGTCGTCCCCAGCCACTCGATCATGCGACCCAGTCTCAGTCACAGGTGAAGCCTGTGTCTCACTAGTCTCCAAATTAGGTATATGGTCAGACGATGAGGACCCAGCTCGAGCACCTCTACGGCATCTACCACGACCTCTTGTACCCCGTCCGCGAGTACCTCTTGTGCTCATTATCGAATTATGTTTTATCTGAATTAACAGTTTTATGCAAATTAGTTTACAGTTTCAGTAATTTATTAGCAAAACTTTATGCAAATCATTATCAGTAATTCATAGTTCGTTTTCGTAGATCGTAGTCTTACTATAGTTTTCAGTTCACACTAACTAGAGTGTTTCAGTATAGTCTTCTACTGACAGTAGTCTCATTATTTTCTATTTATAGCATTTCAGTTTAAAACAAACAACAGTTTCAGAAGACTTACAGGATCGTTGCCGAAGACTCGGTGTACCACACATTCGGTAAAATATTCCATAACTTTTAAGATCATTTAGAACAGTTCTTTTTTAATATTCCAAGTTTTAGAAGAAACCCAAAACCACAATCGAGTTTTTGAAACTGGGCTCTGATACTAAATGTAACACCCTAAACCCAGCCCAGACGTTATTGTCGAATCCAGTGACACCACATTGAGGTGTTTTTCAAAAACATTGTTTCTTTAGAAAATCCATGCTTATTATTAAACCTTGTTTATGCATCTTCAACAGAAATTTAGGGTATCTTGTTCTTTCAAAACAGAAGTTATTTCAGTAGAACATTGACCATATTAATTTGTTACTATATTTTAAAACCAAGTTTGATGCAAATGCTTTTATTATAAGTTGCAAAAACGTGGCGTTTTGAAAACCAATTATCTTTTGGAAAATCGCATTCTACTACTAATCAAATGTAAATTAAAACACATAAAATCCCCCAAATTAAAACTTAGAAATTAAGATGCCTTATTACATAACAAAAATCCAAATTAAACTTATAGGAAATAAACTCAATTATATATCTAGGTGCGATTGTGTGGCCACCTTCGAATCCCTCGCAACATCGATCCGCCCCAGACTGGGGATTACCTATACAGATAAACAGAGAGGTGAGTTTACAAAAACTCAGTGTGTAACCCCATGCAAATAAACAGCCAATCATGCCTTTAGGCAAGTACAGTCTGGGCCTAAGCCCAAGTCAATGACAGTTCAGTTCAGTTGGGCCTTAGCCCATTACAGTATCAATATCAGTGTGGGCCTTAGCCCATAACAGTATCAGTAACAGTTTAAGCATGCAAATAGAACTCCTACCCATCCAGCCTCTACACTCCACTCCGTCCAACCCATCACTCCATGTGGGGATAAAGTCACTCACCCATCCCTACTCCAAAATTATCACCGGTTGCGGCACTAAACAGTATTTGCAGTAGAGCTGCCAGTACAGTAAACTTCCTCCAATCATAATAATCCCATCCCATGCAACATATCACACATGAATGCAACATACATATATATATCGTGGCATGCTCATATATGGTCACACCTAACATAGGGGCAAAATAGTCGTTTTACCATAGGGGCATAACAGTCATTTTATCAAGTTGGGGTCTAGGTGTACTTACCAACCTATCAGTCGGTCCACAGTTGTCTCGAGCGACCCATGCAACCTTAACAGTCAAATAATGCAAATGGGCCTAAGGCCCATAATGCGGCCCATGTGGGCCCACACGCTCGTGTGCCTGACTTAGCCCAAAAATGGGCTTGGCCATGTAACTTACACAACTTGGCCCAAAATCCTCCACATGTTTGTACGGTTTACCCATGTGGGGCCCACAAGCCCGTTGGGCCCACAGGGCCCATTTCGGCTTAATATGGCCCAAAACGGCCCAAGACCACGAAATCGCTCACGGTGGCCACGGTAGTCTAACACTCACGTTGTATGCGTTCAGTTTACCACACGAGAAAGCGCACGCTCATATAGCGTCAATGTCATACTTTTTTGGCTTTTGCCGAATTACGATTTGGGCAGTGTTTACACTTTTCGACATTTTACCGATACCGTTTATGAGAGTACTGTTACACACCTGGATCTGAAAAGATGCACAGACAGTCCTCAATCACTCCAGAACCTATGTTCACCCATAAGATTCAGTTACTCACATATCAATTGAATTTAAAACGAACCCAAATAAAAATACATAACCACTTAATCGCCAGCGGCTTACCTTGATTGACAATCGAATCCCTACACACTTTACTCACTGGAAACGATGATCACTAGAACTCGAGATTATTACCTGTAATCCAATCGAAACCCTTTATTAACAAGTATCTACAAGCACTATTTAAGCCCAAAACGAGTATCAACTTACCGAAAGTACCAAACCGTAGCCTAGCAAGGAACACTAAATCGGTAGAGATCAAAGAAAAAGTCGGCACAGTGAGGGTAGGGGAAGAGAGTGCATTCAGCCAAAAGCAGGAAAAGTGAGAAAAGGAAAGATGAGAAGAAAAGGAATGGGATGTTCGACTAACTCAAAGAGAGTCTTAGGAGGAACAATCCAAATCGGCAGAGAACTAGAAGAGTGTGGCGGCAGAAAGGGAGAAAAAGAAATAGTTTAGGGGAAGAGAGGGTTACAGCAGAGGGAAAGAAAAAAAAAAGGGGGAGAAGAGGTTTTCAGCAGAGGGAGAATTCGGCAGAGGGAAAAGCAACACAAAATCGAAATGAGGAATCCCTCCCAAGCTGAATTCTTGAGTGCCTAAGAGTCCAAATTCAGCACACCTCTACCTCTCTCCCCATCCCTTGATTTCCTCCTAAAATCCCTCCTCAAATCTCTCCACTTGATTACACCTTCCCTCAACCACGCAGTTCGAATTCTCCTCAACTACTTCAGTGTTTCAGTCAAACTCCATCACCTCCCATAGCACAGCAACAAAATAAATATTCCCTTGCCACTACCAAGATTCAAACCTCAGTCCTCTGGCCTAGGTAGCACGCCACTTACCTCTTAGACCAGCAACCAGCAGGCTTTTTATGTCATGCTTTACCCACATATATTTAAAAGCCTACTAACCAAATGCAAGGGTTTTATTCCCTCAAAACTGAAATTTTACACAAGCCCAGGCTCGAAACCAGGACTTATCAGACACTCCCAAACACACCCAAATCACTTAGCCACTAAAGCAAATAGGTATTTATATTAAAATCATGCAGAAAAAATAAATATCTAAGTTTTGGGGCGTTACATTTTGTCTTCAGAATTAATGGAAGAATTGTTTCGATTTCATTTATGTTGTTGGATTGAAATCTAATAGTTTAGTTGTGTGCATAATTGAGGTTTTCAAATGGTTTGGTGGAGCGAATCGAGCAGTTCTTAGTCTTGTTATCGCATTCTAAGGTGTGTGTTCTGAAACTGTTCAATTTCGGTATCAAATTGTTGTTAGATTTATGGAATTCGGCAACTTCTTGTATATTACTTAAACTATTGATTTTGGGTATTGGATTGCATGCTATTTTGTAAATTATGGTATAGTTCTGAGTTACCAAGTCTTAGGGCTATTTTAATGTCAAAACCGCGATTTTTAGCTTGTTTCAGTGTGGTTTTGTGACCACACGGGTGCCCACACAGGCGTGTGTCGCACACAGGCGGTCCACACGGCCATGTGGCATTGGGGATTAGGGTTTTTAGGAGATTTTTAGTGCCACACGACTGAGTGGGTACGATTTAGGGATTTTGTCAATTTTCACATGGGCGTATGAGATTTCCACACGGCCGTGTCTACTCTGCACTTAATTTTAGCACTTTTGGATAATGAGTTACACGGGCTACTAACACAGGTGTGTGTCCCCTCCACACGGGCGTGTGTCCCCTCCAATTTTTTTACTGTGTCTGTTTTTGTTCTGATTATGATTCTGTGTGTTCCGACCCTTGGGTAGGTCTTAGTAAGGGTGGTCAGGACTTTGTTTTGGCTTGGACTTGTGCGTTATTTGCAATCATAGCTCTAATTAAGCGATTCGATTAAGTGTTAATTGATGTTATGTTATATCTAATTTTGATTCCGGACATTTGAATGTGTGCATTTTTTATTTCGTATTTTGTTTCTGTAAGTCGGTCTACGAATGATGTGCATTTTTCATTTGCATTAATCTTTTTGGGTTGGGTTGTGAAGAGAAGGAATACTGATTCTAATTTGGAAGTTTAACTGTAACTTATTAGTACAGCTGTTTAACACAATGCACTGTACTGCATATACGCCAGCCTTGCTGTGTATTATTATCTGAGTGGCTTAGTCCACATGCATGGTGTGTAAGGTTGGATAGGCCTTTCGAGGTCCTATGTTGTGTGTTTGGTTGGATGAGCTTAAACAGCTCTTTTGGGGTGTGATCTGGGGACGGAAAGGTGTTTTGGCTGGATGGGTGGGGTTTTTTTATTACTTGTTGCATTCATTCCGCATTATGTCTATCTGCCTGTCTGATTGTGAGACTAACTATTTATAGATCGAGGTGTTTCGGTACTGATACGTTTGATTTGTTTGTCAAGACTATTCGTATATCAGATTTCCATTGAGATATATTTTTTTATTGTGACACTTTGGTGTTTGTTTTTCTATCATTTTCGAACTCACATTGAGCTCGTGTAGCTCACCCCCTTAGTTTATCCCTCTACAAGTACCCTCATTTTTTGTAGTTGGACTTGCCATGCCGAAAGTCTTGGAGTGATATGTTTTACACAATCTAATAAAATGACTTTTTAGACTTTTTAAAATTTGTGAACTGTTTAGGACTGTAAACATCTATAAAGACTGTGGTACAATCAAATTTTGGATTTTCGTAAATAGTTTTGTTTTGAATTCTAGAAACTAGAAACTTTACTTCCGAACGCCTTCGACGTGACTTGAATTCTCTGTTATGAATCCTAAAAGGGCTAAATGGTTTAGTTCGATTTAAATAACTGTGTTTGTATAAGATTTTACCAACTCGTTTGTAAAATTGTTTCAGATCAGTTCGATGATCAATGTAACCTCCGGGATTCAGTCTAAACTTCTAGGCCGAGTAGTGGGGCGTTGCATATCCCATGTTGGATTAGGTTGTGTTCTGATGTAAAATGGTAAGGTAGTGGCTTATGCGTCTCGACAGCTTAAGTCATATGAAGGTAAATATCCCACACACGATCTTGAGTTAGTTGCAGTTGTCTTTGCCTTAAAGATTTGGGGGCACTATCTTTATGGTGAGAGGTGTATCATTTATACTAATCACAAGAGCCTAAAATATCTCCTTACTTAGAAGGATTTGAACCTTAGGCAATGTAGATGGATTGAGTTGCTTAAGGACTACAACTGCATGATTGTCTACCATCCCAGTAAGGCCAAAGGTGATGGCCGATGCTCTTAGCCGTAGAGTAATGTCTGATTTGAGGGTAATGTTTGTTCGCCTAACTCTTTTTGATGATGAGATTCTGTTAGCCGAGTTGTAAGCCGACTTGGATTGATCCGATTCGAGTTAAATAGTTGGGGGATAGCTCTTTGGTTCTACGATTTTGTCAGGTTGAGGATGGTAGTACTTTTGATTTTGGGCTTAATAGTGATGGGGTTTTATATTTTCAAGGACTAGTTTGTGTGCCTAACAACTCTAATTTGAGGCGGTCCATTCTGCGTGAAGCACATAGTAGCCCTTTTGGAACGATGGAAATGTGCAAGTGGACACAATTGCAACAAGTAATAAAGTGATAAGTAAATGTTGAGTTATCATACCCACAGGGACTGTGCAAAGAAATATTTATGAAATAAATAATTTAACAAGTTGGTGGTGAAATTTTGATAATTTGAAAAGGGGTTTAATTAAGATTAAAACTTAAACTAAGTACAATAAAATAAAAATAACAATTTCCAATGCACGATTTCAAAACAAGTTTTAATTAATATGATATAAATGTGCTAGATCAATTGCATTCTTTAACTTAACATTATCAGAACAATGTTCATGTTTGTTACAAATTTAATTCATGGCAACTCGACAATTTGCTAACTTATGAACATACTCACCTACCAAACTCCATTTATCTCTTGACTATATCTCTATATCAATTCAACCTATTAAACAAATTTTAATAAGCTAATGTGATAATGCACATACATACTTAGGAAATTAAAATAATCTCTTGTACATATCTCTATGCCAATTTAAACAATTAATTCAATTTTCATAAGTAAGTAAAAGGTTAAGTGAGGTAACAATATATGTCTATATTGAAACAATTTAATCACAAAATCCTGCAAGGCTAATGTATTGTTTAATATCGTCGCTAATTTAACCTTCAGCTACCTTAGAAGATTAAACATGCACCAATTAAATATTGTGTCCATTAATTACAATTTCAATCCACTTAATAATTAATTCAATTATTACCTTACAATTTAAATGCAAGCATAACATAAACATGTTTTATTTAATTGAACAAATCAACAAGGCCTATAAGAACAAAAACATGATTTTTAATAAATTAAGCAATAGAACACAGTCAATTTAACAAGAATTTAAGTCATTTTAATTAAATCAAGAGTAATGAAACAATGAGCATTCATCATAACAGAATCAATAAAATAAAAGAGTAGGGAACTAGAAATCTAGTGTCTCTTTGAAGTCACTAACGCGCTCCTCTTCTTCTCTACTCGTTCTGTCAATTCGAGGCCTCTATGAATACTCGAATACTACTACTCCATAGCAAAAGAAGACTCTTTCTCAAGAGGAGAAATCGACAAAGGAAAGGACAAGAAAGAAAATGGAAAACAAAGGGAGAAAGGTGAGTGAAGAGAGAATGTGTTGTGAATGAACTGAGTTGAGTTCAATGTTGAAATGAGTAGCAAAGGGAGGTATTTATAGGTGGGATTGGCTGCTAATTTTAGCAAAAAATATCAGTCATTAACTCCCTCCATGGCAGGCCAGCACTCATGCATTTGTTAATGATTTCAACTTGCTATATTTGGCTAGGGGAAAATCTAAAAAAACATAATAAATGGAGGGGTTTGAATGTGATTTAATGGAGACTTCAAGGGCTGATTTGCAAGTCAATATATCAGCTGATTTGAGCTGATTAGGTCAGCTTTTTGGATGGGTTTGGGCAACCCAATTGCTTGTTTGGATCAGCCTTTCGTATTAGCATAACTGGGCCTCCTTTCCGTAATATAATTAATAATAATTATTTAACCCAAAAATAAATTGGATTAAAATTAAAATTAAAATTAATTACATTATGTATTAATTTTCATTATTTGGACCACTTTAGGCGGAAAAATAATTCGCCTCAACACTCCAAAAATCGCTTCACGGTTTGCGCATCTAGTAGTGTATGCCGAGCCAATTTTCACCATTTGTGCAAATCTACCGAAAATAAATCAAAATTTATGAAAATTTTATTATAAAATTAATTAAAATTAAATATATTAATAATTTAAGTACCATTTAATTATTTTATAATTATATTATTTTTTTCGATAAGAATTATTACGAAACTGCATGAATTTGAGTTAAAAAGGGCATTAAAAAGTATATATATTTTTGTGTTTCCACCCTTATGCTATGCATCCCGGTGGAAATAAGATGTACCGTGATCTACGTGAGCTTTACTAGAGGTCGGGTTTGAAACGGAAGGTAACTAATTTCGTCTCTCACTGTCTGACGTGTCAACAAGTGAAAGTTGAGCACCAATTGTCTTCAAGTTTGCTTCAACCCATTAAGAGTCCCCAATGGAAATAGGAACGGGTGTTTATGGACTTCATTAGTGGGTTGCCCTTAACACCTAATAAAAAGGATTCTCTGTGGGTTATCATGGATAGGTTGACCAAGTTTGCCTGTAACAGCCCATTTTTAGTCAAATCGGAACAGTGGTTTTGAGACCACAAATCTGAGGTCAAAATATTTATTTTATTATTATTTTGAGGTCTACAGTATGATTGTATGATTGTATGAAAATTTCGTTAAAAAATGTTATTGTTTGCATGCTTAATTTGATAAAAAGGACTAAATCGCGTAAAGTATAAAACTTGATTTCTAATAGCTAAAGGTGTCTAATAGCTATGGAAGTTTAAAATGGAGGTCCTTAATTGGTAATTAGACCATTAGTATGTTAGTGGATGATAATGGCTTGGCATTTTGTGTAATTATTAAAGATTATAAAGGTTATATTAGTAAAATGGTTATTAAAGGTAAATTAAATAAAACAAAAGGAATAAAAATTTATCATCATCTTCCATTATCAAACTTCAACCAAATTTAACAAGAGAAGAAGCCATTTTAGGGTTCTTCATTCGGCCAAGCTTCTATTGTCCATTTAGGTATGGTTTTTGTCTCGTTTTTAATGATTTCTATGTTTTTGGAGTCGTTGTAGCTTAATCTAGCTAGACCAGGGACTAATTTGCAAAATTTTTAAAGGTTTATAGTTTTACCATTGATGAATATGTGTGTATTTTGATGTTTGATGATAGAAAATGAATGGTTGTTGTTAGATAAACAACATTTGTTAAGTGATTTTTTGATAAAATTGTCAATTAGGGATTAAATTAAGATGTGTGATAAATTGTGTGGTAAATATGTGAAATAATGAAAAATATGGGCTGCTATGAGAATAGGTAAAATTTGGCTACCATGGGTATAAGTTGAATTTCATGAATTTGCATTTTTATGAGCTAGGGACTAAATTGTAAAGAATTCAAAATTCAAGGGGCAAAAGTGCAATTTTTCCATAATATGATTTTTGAGTTAAATTGAGTAGATTGATAATTAAGTAAGTTAAATTTGATTACATTTAGATCAAGAAAAGCGAAGTCCAGAATTAGATCGGGGGAAAAACAAGATAGTTGATTGATAGCTCGAATCTCTCCATATAAATCCGAGGTAAGTTCGTATGTTAATAAGCATTAATATAATTGTGTTTTAAATGGTTTATAATTGCATTAATTGTGATTACAACTTTACAGAAATGTTCGATGAAGATTTGGCAATGTTTAAATCTCGATTGAACCTTAGGAATAGATAAGATACAAATGACATGCCATTAGGGGTTATTGTGTTTGGGTGTTGGTCCGTACATTCTACCGGTGGTTGAGTTATCCAGAATGTGTTGCGGATCCTCTTCAGCTTGTGTGAGTAGCACCATGTAGTTACGTCTTGACCGTCAGCTTGTGTGAGCAAACCCGTTGATAGCTCGAGAGTGAGCATTATATGAGATATGAGATTGAGATGGCTTCGGCCATGTATTGGTACTTAAGGTGCAAGATTGTCGAGTATCCAATATTATTCCAAATGGTTCAATGAGTATATCGATGAATTGGAAGAGCATGAAACTGATACGAATTAGTACATGTATGTACGTAACTATACAATCATTGAATCAAAGAAATTGTTGAAATTCATGTCTAACATTTGGATTGAATATGTATTAAGTTTTTGGATTTTAATTGAATTGCATTATGTGATTTTTAAGTACTTGAACTGTAGTTGAATGGTAAGTTTTACTTATTAAGCATACGAGCTTATTAAGCTTTATAGCTTACTCTCTTTACTTTTCCGTGTTTTATAGTGATTTTGAAGCCTGCTCGGATTGGGAGTCGTCGGATATCTCATCACCTATCTAGCTGTCATTTAGGTACTTTTGAACTTGTGTATTTGGTTATATGGCATGTATAGGTATTATGGTTAATATGGTCTATAAGTTGGTAATGGATTTAGCCAATTAATTTGTTTTGTAAATGATATATGTTTTGGTTATGTGTATAGCCATGTGAATTGGCTTATTTTGGTATACTTGGTGATGTACATATATGAGCAAATAGCCCTTTTGTTGTGTGGTTTAAAATTGCTATGTGAATTCTTGTTGGGTCGTGTGTCCCCTGATGTGTAACAGACCAATTTTGACCCTAATCGGAACGGTGGTTTTGGGACCACGAATCCGAGCCCGAGTAATGTTCTAATAATTTATTCTGTGTCTATTATATGTGAATTAAAATGTGTGAAAGTTTCATAGAAAAATTTTATCGTTTAAGTGCTTAATTTGATAAAAAGGATTTAATCGCGAAAAGCGTAAAAGTTGCATGCTAAGGTGTAATGTACTAGATTGCTTGTGGCTTTTTAAGTGGGTGTCCTAAAAGGGCAATTAGCCCATTGACCATATTAATGGACGGCAATGGGCCAAATTAGCTACCTATATATGTTAGTTTAATTTATTAATTTTTTTTATAAGTTTATGTTATATATTATAATAATGTTAATGCATTTATATAAAACAAACATAAAAATAAAGCCATCATCTCTTTCATTCTCTCCTAGCCGAATGTTAGGATAGAAAACACCATTGTTAAAGCTTCAAGTTTTGGCAAGTTAGAAAGCTTGATTAAGGTATGGTCGGTTTTTAGTTTTTGATATTTTTTACGTTTTTGAGATCGTTGCTTCGTATATTACCCGACCCATGTCTAAATTTTTGAAAATACTATGTATATAGGATTCGGCCATTAACATGCTTGGATAGTTTTGATGTTTGATGAATTTAGATTAAATATATGTTAAAGATTTATAAGTTTTGTGTTGAAGTTTTTGGAGATTTTGAGTAAATAGGGCTAAATTGAAAAGAATAAATTTGTGAAGGATTAAAATGTCAAATAAATGAAATGCATGGACACATATGGCTATGGGGAAGATTCGGCCTAGCTATGGTGTTAGGAAATTTTGCATATTTTGTGTTTTTTGTAAATAGGACCAATTTGTAAAAATGGAAAACATTAGGGGCAAAATGGTAAATTGTTTATTCAAGTGTTTTTGGATTAAATTGAGATGAAATATGCTTGAATGAGCTAAATTTTAATGTGTTTAGATCAAGAACAAAGAAAAACGGAATTGGACCGGGGAAAGACAAAGGTTCTCGAATAGCCGATTTACACGGTATATCGACAACCGAGGTAAGTCCTTTAGTTAAAATATGTTAACGATTTAATTATGATTATATACAATAGTATGAATTGCTGAATTTTTGTACCTATTTATATTATGGCCGAATGTATAGAGGCATAGTAGGTTGATGATTAAAGTTGGTTATGTGAAATAAATTGTTGAATTGCATAATGATATAGTGATTTTATTGGTTTAATGTGAACGAGCCCAATTGAATTAGACATGTGTATATAATAGTTATGAAGAGTGTGTGGAGAATGTTCGATTACATTGATTTTCGTCGGGCTTTTACGCCTAGCAGGCTTTGTGCCGGTGTTACTTATCGGGCTTTTACACCTAGCAGGCTTTGTGCCGGTGGTACTTATCGGGCTTTTACGCCTAGCAGGCCTTGTGCCGGTGCTACTTATCGGGCCTTTGCGCCTAGCAGGCTTGAAGCCGGTGATGTGTTTTGCAAAAGAGAAACCGAATATTTGTTCAAGGCAAATTAAAAGCTAATTTATTTAGTCAATGGCTCAGGTAAGTATGTAAGGTATGTTATATTGACATTTCTTGGGTCAAGCTAATTCTATGAGAACTACGTTATGTATGTTGAGGTTAAAATGCATGTGTGTGAGTATCACATGATTGAAATTGAGAGTAAATGTGCTATTATGGAAATTTGGTTTTCAAGTATAAATGTTAAGAATAAAGGAAATTTCCATGTGATATACTTATAGGAAATTTAAAGAAATGTAGGTCGAAGGAAATGATTTCTGATTTACTTGGGTTAATGAATTATTAGTATTCGGCCTTGTATAAGTAATATACTTAAGTGCTTATGTGAAATGCTATAAGTTGAATGTTTTAATTTCGCTAATATTTGAATGTTTTATTATCATGAGTTTAGGACTTACTAAGCTAGTAAGCTTATTTGTGTGAAATGTTCTCCTTTGTTTTATAGATTTTAGTTATGTTACGGACTCGAGAAGGATCTTCAAGAAAGTCAACCACACTATCGTCTTCTTTTGGTATTTTTAAATTTTGGCTGTGACTAAAAAGGCATGTATAGGCTAGATGAAGTTTTTAAAACATACAACGTTTGATCTTGTACATAAATATAGCCATGCGAAAATAGCTATTTCCTTTGGTTATGTATCGTTTCTATGTTTGAATTTTATAACTTGCTTGTATGTAAATGGATGTTTTAAATTTGATCATGGCCTAAATTATATATGGGATTTGTTTTTGGTATACATATATATATGTATGGTTAAGGTATAGAGTTTAAATAAATTGAGTAAGGAAGTTATAAACTAGTTAATCATATTTTTGTTATGAAACAGTTTTTAGTTGCAGCAGTGATGTGATTTTGAAAAATCACCAAAAATACGAGAAATTGAATTAGAAAGTGAATAAGATATAGAATTAAATTTTATTGTGTCTATTTTGATATGAAAGAAACAAGTTAGGCAAAGAAATTATATATTATGAGATATTTAAGTTTTAGTGAGACTTGTCCTGAATGAATTCGTGAGTCCCTGTTCTGTCTTGGAAAAATTGTTAAAAATTGTACAAAAATAATTATGGAGCATAGTTTATATGTTTAGAATCCTTAATGAGTCTATTTTTGATTTGAATAAACAAGAACATTATTGAAATTTTGTGCAATGAGATAACTGAGTTTTTTGTAAAGATAGGTCAGAATTATCAAATAGTGAAATAGGGGTAATTTTGATGAATAAACTGTACTAATTGGCCACATGAAAAATTCTGGAAAAATTATGGTAAAAATTTATATGAGTCTAGTTTCAAGGAAAATTTACGGATCTAAATTTCGAGTTTTGTAACTCGAGTTATGGTCATTTTAGTCAGCCTGACGCAGTTGGACAGCTTTAAATTTTTATGCCCCAAACTAGTAGTCAAGTCTAGTAATGCCACATACTCGACTCCGGCAAAGGTTTCGGGTAAGGGGTGTTACATGATGTTTATTAGAAACCAAGTCAGTATGTTCCACATGGCCCAGCACACGGGCGTGTGACTTGGCCGTGTGGCATAAGTCAGTATACCCTATAGTTTTGGCACAGCCAAGCACACGGTCTGGTACACGGGCTAGTCACACGGGCATGTGGTTGACCATGTGACCCAAGTCAGGGAGTTAAACGGGGTCGGACAAGGGCTGGGACACGGCCATGTGATCCCTTTTCGAATGTCCACACGGCCCGTGACACGGGCGTGTCTTTGGCCGTGTGAGACACACGGCTAGGCCATACGGGCATATGTCCCCTGTACTTTTGAAATTTTTCTATGTTTTCTAAAAATTTTCTTAAGTTATCGGTTTAGTCCCGAACAGTTTCTAATGCATGATTTGGGCTTTGAGGGCTCGTATTAGGGACAATATGATTGAATGTGAATGATTTTTATTTGGATATGAAAAATTTATGTTTGTTTTTGGTAATAAGTTAGGTAATGCTTCGTAACCTTATTCCGGCGTTGAATACAGGTTAAGGGTGTTACATTACCCATTGTATCCCTATCAGGACAGGCTACTCTTTACAGAAATTGGTCAAGTTATATGTTTCTGATATTGTGAGACTTCATGGGGTTCCAATCTCGATTATTTATGATATGGATCCTTGCTTCACTTCTCGGTTTTGGAGGAAGTTTCATGTAACACCCCTAACCTGTCTTCGTCGTCAGATTAGGTTTACGGAGTACTACTGAACAATCAAAAACATATGAACATTTTATCAATCCGTATAATAATCATATCATGAAAATTTCATACTCAAGCACAATGTCCCAAAATCGAGCCCTCGAGGCTCTAAAAATAACTTAGAAACAATTTGGGACCAATTTGAAATAGTTTGGAAAGTTTAGGAAAAAGATGCAAAATTTGCCAAAATAGGGGTCACATGGCTGTGTGGCCAGGCCGTGTGCCTCACATGGTTGAGACACACGACTGTGTCTCAGGCCATGTAACAATCAAACTAAGGACACACTGCCGTGTCCCAGCCCGTGTCTTCACTTGTGTAACTCTCTGAGTAGGGTCATGCGGTCGTGCCACACACCCGTGTAACTCTTTGAGTTGCCCCACACGCCGTGTGCCAGGCCGTGTAACTTACTGACTATGCACCCTAAAGAAATCATCAAATGAAACACGACCGTGTCACCAGGCCGTGTGTCTCACACCGCTAAGTCACACGCCCGTGTCTCAGGCCGTGTGGACCCAAAATGAACTTTAAACAAGTTTACCAATTCAAGATTACTTGGACACTAAGTAATCCATTTACCAGCCAAAAGACCTATTCAAAATGACATTAAACAAACTAAAAACATGCTAAATCAACCATCCTAAATGCCTAACCAATGTATCGTCATTGATACCACAAACATATACAATTTTACAACAAAAAGAACTATCATTCAAAGTATGTTAAATCACACCATCTAACATTCAACCAATATGCCAAACATAAACACCTTAATCACAACATTCCAATCATATTTACCATGAACTTGCACTTAAACATCATACCTCATTCACATATATCATATAAGTTGACTATTTGTACTTAAGATCATATTTTAACGTTTTACATATCAAAACAATAGTAATGAAATACAAGCCTATTACATGTCGTATAATCCAAAATGAACGTTCCAAAAACTACCAAAAATGAGTGGATAGTGTGACTTGAGTGCCGATCCAATCGTCCAACCTTCAAAGTATCTACAAGAATAGAAAATAACACAAGTAAGCTCATTGAAGCTTAGTAAGTTCAACGTACTAAAATGATAAATCTTACAGCAGTAAGTACAACAAATCATTCTATAATAATATAATCATATATGTTCCCTGTCATCCACAATCTCAACCAATTGAATTGCAACATTCAATTCAAAGTTCAGATACATGTCATAACTATCTAAAATGTAAAATTTCTCAATTATTAGCTTACATCTCACCTTTCAATTCACTTTACATTTTACACCCTTTTATTTTTCAAATTTACACAATCACCCCTAACTTTTGTAACTTTTGCAATTTAGTCTCTTAACCCCAAAATCATCAAATTAACCATTTTTCTCAAATCCACATTTCAGCTGAATACACTAGGCCCTAAAATAGTCCCTACTAAACATCAAATTCACTATCAAATCTTGAAATTTTGACATTTTCACAATTTAATCCTTAAATCAAATTCTAACAAAAAACCGCTTTACAAAATCACCAAATAACACAATCAAAGCTTCAAATACATAATTATCATAAAAAAATCAAACTTCATCAATGGAAACTTTAAAATTTTTCAACAGATTCAAAAACAAAGGTACGGCTAGCTGGACCTAGTTGCAAGAATATCAAAAACATAAAAATAATAAGAAACTGACTCAAAATGGACTTCTATGCAAGAGAAAACAATGGTCGAACCTCCAAGCTAGGTATCCATGGTGTTTTCAGCAAGGTGAAGTGAAAATTAAGAAGAAAATACCTTTTACATCATTTAATTTTGTTTTAATTTTAATAAATTTACCAATTTTCCATTAAAACATGTCTTATTTTATAATTTAAATACATAATGCCGTCCAATATAAGAACTATTTACTACATTATTCCTTTCTAATTTAATAATTAAGCTATTTAATCACTTAAATGCTATAATTAATATATTTTGCCTCTTTTTCAATTTAGTCCTTTTTCTTTAATTAGCTATTTAAACGATAAAATTTCTTTACCAAATTTTAATATGAAACTAATGACTCCATAAATATTCTATAATTAATATTTACGAGTTGATACGATGGAAATTTGTGGTCCCGAAATCACTGTTCTGTTACCACTGAAAATCAGGTTGTTACACTTCATGAGGCTTTGGGTTCGAGATTAGACTTCACTACTGCATTCTGTCCTTAGATTGATGGTCAATCTAAGATGTTGATTCAGATACTAGAGGATATGCTTTGGAGTTTTGTGATTGATTTTCAAGGTAGTTGAGAGGATTTTCTACCATTGGTCGAGTTAGTATATAATAACAATTCCCAATCTAGTATTCAAATGGCACCTTACAAGGCTCTATATGGTCATAAGTGCCATACTCCGTTGTGTTGGACTGAGTTGGGTGAACGACGGTTTTGGGTCCTGAGTTGGTTTCTAAGACTGAGGTTAAAGTTAGACTAATTCGGGATTGTCTTAAGGTAGCTTCTGATAAACAAAAGTCATACTCAAATCTGAAAGGAGAGATATCGAATATTCTTGGGTGATTATGCTTTTTTAAGGTATCTTCGTAGAAGAAGGTCTTTCGGTTTAGACGTAAAGGCAAGCTGAGCCCTAGGTTCATAGGACCTTACCGGATTTTAACCTGCGGGACCGATTGCTTATCAATTAGAGCTACCTTCAAAGTTGGACCGAATTCACGATGTGTCCCATTTTTCTATGTTGAGGCGATATCGATCTGACCCATCTCATATTGTTTTTGTTAAGGAGATTGAGGTAAACCCAATTTAACATTTGAGGAGAAACTGGTTCAAATTTTGGATCAAGATGTTAAGGTCTTGAAAAGGAAGTTATTCCTTTGATAAAGGTTCTGTGGCAAAATCATGGTACTAAGGATGCTACGTGAGCACTTGAGGACTCGATTCGACAGCAATATCGGCATCTATTCAAGTCTGGAAAATTTAGAGGCCAAAATTTCTTTTAGGGGGAGAGTTGTATCGCCCCAAAGTCTTAAACTTTTGATTTGTTAAATTTTTTCATTCGTCAGTACTTGTTTCAGTGGTTGTGTGTCTTTGGAGTGGGTTGAAGGTTGATGGTTTGAATCTCTGGGTATGCAAAACATTTATATTATTGCTTCTTTGTGGGTGTGCCGGTTAGGTAATTGAGGTTGGGTGGAATTGCAATGCTGAGATGTAGGGAATGGTTAGTAGTGGGATAGTGTTTGGATTTTTATCCTTAAAAATACTCATTAAATTTCCTATGATTTTTTTTTTCACGTTTCTTTTCTTTTTCCAAATGTTCCTATACCCATGTTTTGTATTTTGTATTTTTTTTTGGTTGCTACCCACACGTACTGTTTCTTGATTTTCTTATCTTTTTGTTTTTACCATCCATTCATTTATCTATTCTTGCGCCATTCATGTCAGCTAAATTCCTTGAATACTTTTCTTTACAATTTCCAATTGACCTTGAATTATGTTGCTTCGATTTGGTGGGCATCGATCTTTAGAGGTGAGCTTTATTTAACTCTTTTTAATTCTTTTGTTGAATTGCTTGGGCATTTTTGGGGGTTTGGAATTCATGGTTGTAGTGGAAGAATTCATATTGTTTGCTATCTAATTGATTCGAATAATTTAGGTGAAGATCGTGAAGCGATTGGGGATCCTCCGATAGTTTAATTTTTGTTGTATTGTTGTTGTTTAAAGGTAAGGTTCAATTATGTTTTTGGATGGTTTGATTTAGTTCGTTGGTTCTGTTCTTGGGAGAAAAATCGAGTATTTTGTCTTTCAAATCATCGTTTCATTACTGAATTGGTGTATTAATTGTGCTTTTAGGTTATGGTAGGCTCAGGATGTTATTGCATCAAAATCGAAGTAGGTGTGTAATGAGAAACCCAAAAAACAACAAACAGTGAAAGTCAGATTTGGGCACTGTTGACACCACACGGCCATATGTTAGGCCGTGTGTGACATGACCGTGTGTTGGACCGTGTGAGTCACACGGTCTGGTCTATTTGGGCCATATGGGTCACACGGGCGTGTGGGCCACATGAGCTGGCCATTTAGGTCGTGTGGGCCACACGAGCGTACAGGCCCAAAATTCTAAATATTTCCCTCTAGTAGTAAACATCATTTTGATCGATTGTAGGCCATCCATGGGGTCGGTATGTGATCAAATAGACAATAAAATATGAAATCTGATCATCTGTTAGTATATATTCTGATATATGTTCGTATATTTGAGACGTCATATGATAAGTAAACCTTGTAATAGGCTATGAGTACCTCGAAGAATGCTTTGTATGCTTTGTATTTGTTATGTTATGCATGTATAACTATAACATGTCTGATTTCTGTTCTGATCTGTATTTTTGTTTGGGATGGGTTATGCTATGTGGATGAAGTATTTCTGTGAATGACGATAACTCGCCTATTACATTGGAAGCTTTGTTGCAAATATTCTGAAAAGTGTCATACCGACACTAAGTGGTGTATAGGGTTGGCTAGGTGTTTTATACCCCATATGGTGTATTGGGATGGTCAAAGATGGTGTATAACGGATGGGGGTAGGAATATATGTCTATATCTGTACTGCTATTATATGATTCTGATTCTGCTAAATCGGTTTGATATAAATTAATTGTTTAAGTTATTTGTTACGCACTGAGTTTCGAAAACTCATATTCTATTTAACTGATCTTTTCAAGTAATCCTTAGACTTAGGTGGGTCGGTGCCACAAGAACTCAGTTACAATAAATTTATTTCATTTAATTCGTATAAATTTTGATTTAATTGTTTTATTATATTTGAACTATTTGGACTGTTTTGGTTTTAGGATTTGATTTTCTATTTTTGCATGATACTGTTAAAAACGTTTTATCGAAAATGTCAATTTCCTACAAAACAACTGATTTCAAGAAAATAAACTTGGTTATTCCAAAATATAACGATCTAAGAATTTCCACTGTAAAGTATCTATTTTTAGAAAATGCAAGCAAACTTCGTTTTCAACTAAATAATAAAGTTAGATGTGTTTGCTAGTAAATCGGAGTTTTTTTTTATTTAAGTAATAAAATTTTACAACACTTTCCAAAATTTACGAAAATTGTATTTTCAACTATTTTATGTAACATCTCCAGATTTGGCCATAATGTCTAGGCTGGGTTACATCACATGTGTTTTTATATATTTAAAATATTTATTTTTTAATATTTTATTATACATTTATAGGATATTTGACAACCTCTTAATCTTACTTGTGGAATTTAATAATATACTAAATATTTCCTCATAATTAAATAATTAAAAAATACACTTACTATCATTTGAGATTTTTTTTTTTTTTTACTTCGGAGTGAATAATATTAGAGATTTTGAGCTTAATTTTTATTTTTCATTATTTCGAATGTTTTACTCTTAAGAGTACTATATGGGCATCCTCTGCTCGGAATAATAGCCAAATTATCATAAAAACATTATGACTGCCCATTTGGACATGATACGATGTGAGCAACAAACACAAATACCCAACAAGCAAAATCCTTGTCGGTTAATTAATTGATTTAAAAGTAATGTGTTTTCTGCTAGTATGATTTGACTCAAAGTCATTGTTAAGATTGAAAAGGGGGGGGGGGGGGGGGGGGGGGTCCATTGTTTAGTGAGTAGGAATTTGTTCTTGAAGAAGGCACTTACTATTTCTAAAAGTAATGTTGAAAGTGATATTCTCAACGCCTTTTGTTCATCCTGTAATAGTCCCTTACAATCTCTTCAGTTATTTTCTTCCTATAATCATTACCGATTCATTGAATGGAACCTAGAAGAAATTAATTTCATCCAATTAATTCATGTATAGTCATCCTTAATAACAACATGAGTTTGAATTTAGCATTTCTCCTATCCCCAAGTTGCAATATACATATATCTAGGAAAAAAATGAAGCCGAATAAAATTTGAGGGTGTTTGATATTTCAATATTTATTTATTTTAATTAGTGTTGAATGTGATTAGTATATAATGCCGGAAATAATAAGTTGATTTTAATTTTTAAAATTTTATTTTTAAAATAAATTATTTTCTCGTTTCTTTTAAAATTAAAATATTCAAATTATTATTTTAAATTTATCCAAAACTATTAAAAATAAAATAAATAATACCCTATTAATCATATTAAAATTATGAAATAATTAATTTTCAAAAATCAAGATTTATTATTATGAAACAAAATAATTATATTTGATGTTTAGTTTTTACTAATATATCAAACAATTTTTAATATAAATTCAACCTTATACAATTTAGTACTTAAATCTTTCCATTTATCAAACTTTATCTTGAATTTATTGCTTTTATCAAGTTAGTGGTTATTAAAAAATTGAAGTATATTGGAAAATGAAATTATGGAATTCGAAAGAGTTTAGATTCTAACTTTGTGTGCTAGTAATACATGAGTGTTACTAACCAGGCTGAGGAGCTCTACATCTACTATCTAGCAAATACTATTACTTCTACATAAATCCACAAAGCCCCATGCTGTTTTTGTTTAGTTTTACCATAATATCTTTAAGTAGCATCCCACCATAGTATCCAACTGCATCATTGCTGCTTATTGATGCATATAGGATCTTGGGAGACTTGACAAACATACCATCTTTCATGGTTTTGGTTGTTCTGGATTTGATGATAGCTGCCGGTAACTGGCTGTTGAACAACAGTGACAGCTTGAGGTCCATGATAAAGATAGTGGTGCGGTACCAGCTTCTGATGATAATGATAATGATCCTGATTTCTCGGTAGAGGATCTTGCCGGTGAGTCTTCTCAGCTAGCTGCCGGCCGTATAGCTCATCCATCAAGGGAAACCCTTGTGTCGGAACTTTCTTAAGATGATTTATTGAACCTGCCATTGTTTTTGTAGTATAGGAGAAGTTTGTGTTGTTTTTTTTGGCTTAGAGGGCTAGGGGACTATATATACAGGAAGTTTAGGATAGGGAAACCCTCTAACCTCACTTTTCAAGGGTTGATTTCCTATAAAAAAAGAAAGATGAAAGGGAATTTCCTAAGGGTAAAACAAAGGGAAGGAGGGACAAGTGGAGTGGGCTTGCTATTTATTCTTTTAACTTTCTGAGATTCCAATTCTTTATTAACAGGAATTATATTGTATATTAAGTTTCTATTTATTAGGCAGTGCCGTGACCCATGAGCCCAATTGGCAAAAAGAATAGATTTGTGGGACTTCCCTATACTGTATATACTTATCTACGGGAAATCGGAGAACAAAGGGAGGAAAGTAAAATTAATGTTGCTTTCAAATGATTATTAGTATTTGAAAAACTAGCCTTTCTAAACACTTTATCTCTCTAATTCTAGCTAGTCTCTTTGTGATTAAACACTGTACTTTTATAGAATCATAAGTGTTTAATTCATACACCATGTCTATACAAAATAAAAATTTAAAAAAGAGTAAATCAAGCTTCCTGATATCTTCTTTCTTCAAAACAGCAACAGGAATTTTAAACTAAAATAGAAAATATTAATTTTATTCTAAAATTTTATTGTGATTTTTAGTAGATTCCAACAATACTCCTCATTTGACTTAAGAGATGCAAATTCCAAATCTTTCTCATGGAAACTTGAATATTTTTCTAGGAATAGCTTTAATTAGAATATATGCATTCTTACTTTTTGCAATGTAGTAGGCTAATTGAAGTTCTTTTTCTTTTTACACTTCTCTCAGAAAATATAAATTAATTTTGAAGCGTTTTATTTTTCAATATGCAATGAAAATTGCAGCTTGGTTGTCCACAAACACATGAGTACTTATTTTTTTGCTTCATACCCAAATCTATCAACAACTTTTTGAGCCATAAGACTTGATTGCAGCTGCAACATCATCAATAACTACTTCAACCTTTTCGTTTGTTCGATAATTGGATGGAAACGGAGGGCTTCAATGATTTGGTCTCTAGCAGTCTTGCCAACTCTTCGGCCTTTGGGGTGTTAGGTGTCAAACGCTAAGTTGAAGCTAGTAATGAGGTAATCCAGGATTGGCGGGAAAAAAATCGTATTGACTTCTCTTCTGCCATTCTTAAACTTGAGGAGGAAATTCACGTGTTAGAAGCTTCGAACACTCAGGTCCACAACATCACAAACCTAAAATTTAATTACATCTTTTAAAACTTTAAAATAATTAAAACAAGAGGAAGAATTTAAAAAGCCAAATAAAAGATTCAATATTTAGTTTGGTGCACTTAACATTTACTGCATAAATTTTTATATAGACCTAATGTCTTATTATCTTCGTTTGTCTAAGCAATGTGTGATATGAGTTTTTATATAAATTCACAATCCCTTGTTTTTTTTTTATTATTCCTAAATAATGTGGGATTCATTCCCCCGCTTAAAACTTAAGACTAAACTTAGTACCTAAAAACTACTCAACAAAGTTAAACTTTTTACAATATAAACATTGACAAAATATATTTTTCAATAAGTTGGTGTTGATATTCAACATTCCCCCTCAACACCAACTTTCACCATGCCAAACTAAAGACAAGCTTAGCTAAAAACTACTCACCAAAGTTAGACTTTTTACAATATAAACATTGACAAAATATATTTTTCAATAAGTTGGTGTTAATATTCAACACTCCCACCTCAACACCAACTTTCACCACCCCAAACTAACGACAAACTTTTGAGCTTGTTGTCACGTAAGCCTTTTGTAAACAAGTTTGCAGTCAACTACACGGCTTCCTTTGTACTCTGAGAAATTCTGCAACTTCTTCTTATCACTTGTCATGTGATTTGAGCAGCCTGAATCAACAATCCAATCATTTTCATAATCAATTTGATTGGACGTTACAGCTATAAGAGCCATCTCCTCTTCCGCACCAAACAGTGTCTTGACATCACATTCTTCTTCATTGTTTGTTGTAGCAGCATTACCTTCCACGGAATTTTTCTTCAACTAGTAGGTGTGCACCTTGTGACCTTTTTTACCGCAATTGTAACAGCTCCCTCTGAACTTTCTGTCACTGGCATAGGACTTCACAGCTCCCCCTGCACGAGAACTCCCTTCATCTCATAAAATCTTTTCCTTATCCTCGTTTCTTTTCGATCCACCTTGCTGCTTGGAATTCCAGCAGCTCTTGTTGGCATAAAACGCTTGCTCCTCCCCTTTCAGTGGAGCTCCTTCCCTTTCAGTAGACCTCCTCCCATATTCTTTGCTAACGCTTCTTGATCAACAAACAAATTCTGAAACTCAACAAGTAATGGATGGGTTTGCAATCTTTGTACTACAAGAACAAAGCCTCTAAAACCTAGTCTCAAACCATGGATGATTATCCTCTTCCCTTTCCCCCCTTTCTTTCCCCCTCGTCGACGACCCCCTTTCATCTTTCCCTTTACCCTTTTCTCCCCCTTCGAACAAATCGCAACCCTCCCCTCACCCCTTATAACCCCGAGTCCCTCCCTTCTCTCCCATTGCAACCACACCCTGCGCAACACCCACTATCGTCGGACCCTTAACGCTGGCCCCACCGCTTCCTCGTCGCCCACCACTGACGTTTGCTTCGCCCCACC
Organism: Gossypium australe; assembly: GCA_005393395.2. Taxonomy (NCBI): domain Eukaryota; kingdom Viridiplantae; phylum Streptophyta; class Magnoliopsida; order Malvales; family Malvaceae; genus Gossypium; species Gossypium australe. The sequence goes on along the minus strand of CM016623.1, from coordinate 113,850,816 downwards.
GTCGGTTCCCCTACGATTTTCCCCTTATGTTTATTTATTTCTCTTCTTAATTTATTATTGTTTTATTATTTTTATTTTTAGTTTTCTTTTTTCTTTTTCTTTTTATTTTTACTTTAGTTTTTTTTTGTTTATTGTGTTTAGTTTGATTTATTTTATTGTTATTTTTCTATTTACTATCATTATTCTTATTTTTTTATTCTTATTATTCTTATTCTTTTCATTAGTATTTGATTTAGTTTCTTCTGATTTATTTTCGTTCAGTGCTTGTCTTATTCTTCGTGTGTTGGTATACTTACTTAGTAAATTTAGTAACTAGTTTTTGCATGATTAGGTATTAGTACATATTGTTTTAGGAGTCGATTTTCTATTTAGGTAGCTTGGATTTTGATGTTCATCATGAGACGATTGTTAGTGATGTATTTTACTATGCATATTGATTAGTCAGCCCTCTGTTTGCTTAATTGGTGATGCTTATTTTATTTCTTCTCTAATATTGGGCTATTTGATTTTTCAGGCACACCATGATGAACACTAGAGGGAAATCCAAGGTTGTCGTCCCGACTTCAAAAAAAGCGGAAGACTCCGAGCGCGACCTCATCATCGAACTTTTCTACTGATGCACGGTATCCATGTCTTCGATTTTTATAGAGTCTCCAGGAGGACCTCTATCAGCATCTCCAATAGCGGCCACTAGGATTAAGCAGATGTATGATTGGGTAGCCTTGGAGTAGATTTAGTTAGCTAATAGAGTGCGAGCCGCCATTGCTACATCTTCTTAGGACCGTTTCTTTTCCATCGTCTAGCCCACCTATTCAGAGCTTACCCTCGAGTTTTGTTCGACATTCATCCTTCAGCATGTAATGTCGAGCCACGATGAACCACACACTATCTCTTTTAGACTCAACGGTACGACGGGTCGTCTGAATGTCCCAAACTTCGGAGTTGCCTTAGGACTCTATACTGAGGAGTTCATGAGTGTTGAGGGGTTCCTCACTTTATATCGGCACATCTATTATTCGTCGTCTCTATGCTAGACAAAGCTTACAGCTAGTATGACACCTTATGACCCGAGTCGGCTGAAGGCGACTTCACTTCCTCTGGCTTTGTGCTATATTCATGCCATATTGGCTCACATGTTGATCAGTCGAAGGGAGAGTACCGGGGTCGTTGGTACATTCGATGCTTACTTCCTGTGGAACATGGCGACGGGGCACACTTTCGATCTTGCCTGCTTCATCGCCTTAGCTTCCTGCTATCAAACAAAACGTAGTAGGAAGGATCCTATCTGCTTAGGCCCTTACATGACTCACCTCCACGACATTTCGGCAACCTCGACACTCCTGAACAATCCTTCTTCTTTACACTAGTTGGACAGATGACCCCGTAGGGGTTATCGAGTATGATTCATATGAGGTTGATCGAGAGACTACGTGGCGTGGATCCTCCTCGATACTAATTATCTCATTCTGACCCTTAGGATGAGCATAAAGACTTCATTGATGATATCTCATTCCACCACGAAGATCCACCTCATCATCCACCTTTGAGTCACCCTACCACTACTTATGCTGCCACTTTAGCAGACCTTTCTGAGCGGTTCACTTGTTTCGAGCGACACTGTTTTGAGCAGTTCGACAGTATAGATGTGAACTCATTTTAGCAATCTAGCTACAATATCAGAGTGCACAGATCAGTTCAGACATTCAACAGAATAATTTCACCAGTTCACATCAAATAGACAACAGTTCAAGTACTACAATTATGATAACATAATAGAAATACTTACAGGTTTGGCGTCCGAGGCTCGGTCATTTGCTAAAGTTTCAGTTCCAGATTAACACGGATGCTAAAATATTATCTAACTACTTTTTATCACGCATTATGAGCCCTAACACTGTCTGAGTGTTGACAACTTGGCTTTGATATAACTAAGTGTAACACCCTAAACCCGGCCTAGACATCTAGACCATGTTCGGAGAGTTACAATACCACAATTATAACGCAGTCAAAATAAATCATTCATCACATAACATCTATCACAACAATTAACTAAGCACATAATCTTCATAAATACCATAACATCATACCATACTGAAATTCCTAGTAGTAATATTTAAAAGAAAGATAAAAGTTTGACCGAGCTCCCGCAATGCCGACCCGTTCAAGTCTGTGAACCACCTGCAATTCAATCAAAAAATAATAAGTTGTGGACTCAGTGCATAAGAGAGGTTCATTTATATGTAATACAATTGAAAGAGCATTCTCGAATTCCCGAGATTTGATAAAGCAACAGAAGTCATTCTAGTTCAGATACAAAACAGTTCAATTACAGAAGCAAAAACAGTCTCAGTTTCATTTACAAAACAGATCAATTTCATATGCAAGTTTTTCCCTACCCCCAACATCTACACACCATCTTCGGCCATCCCAACACACCATTAGGGTGTTCAATGCCTATCCAACCCTACACACCATAGAGTGTCTATCTGACACGTTTACAGAGTCACAGCTTAGCTACTAAATCAGTATGCGTCAAAGCGCCAGATTCAAAGTTACTTGCACTGTGGCTTATCCACTAGTTTAGATCAGAGTAATTCCTTCTTCATAGAATCCCAACCCATACATATGCAGTATACAATATCCACTTTATAGAGTACAGTCCATTATCAAATATAGCTATCACAGTACATATATGTAGTTATGCCATACATATGTCAATCATAGAGCATCAAAGAGCCCTCATACAATCAAACTCAGATCATTCAAACATCGAGGAAATCAAAATCAATGTCGACCACACACGGCCTCAGAAACTCAAGATTCAAACTTGATTTATATGCCATACGGCCTGGACATGCGCCTGTGTCCTTGCCCGTGTGGTTCCAAAACATAAACAGTGAGTTACACGACTTAGACACGTGCCCGTGTCCGTGCCCGTGTGCTTCACACAGCTTGAGAGCACACATATGTCTCTGGTTGTGTGGTCCTAAGTCACAAACAGAGAGTTACACCGCCAGGACACACACCTGTGTCCTTGCCCGTGTGAACCCTGCACTAATATGGCCACATATGGCCTGGACACACGACCGTGTGCCATGCCCGTGTGGCCCCAAATCGAGGAACAGTGAGTTACACGGTCAACAACACGGCCTGACACATGGCCATGTGGCTCAAACGGCCTGGACACACACCCGTGTGCCTGGCTGTGTGGCATCGATAGCCACCACATTTTGCGACCAAAACTCGTAAAAATCAAGGTTTTCGGCATGCACCTAAAGAAATTTTGAAGTAACAACAATGCAAAGGATCCTTAAAGCCTAAAACAACCATTCAGATACATAATTTAGCCATTTAACCAACATAATTTCCAAATTACACACATAATGCCTATGCCGAAAGTTTCGACATGAAACCTTCAACAAACCCAAACACACAAAAACTTCAGCGGCAATCACGAAAATTGTCGTTTTGCTGTTCGTTACTACCAATATTCCCGCCTATTAGACAAACAAATGATTGTTTATCAGAAATTCCCACATCTCACAGAATACCCAATTCATATCACATTACAAAAATGAAAGAAAACTGTAGAAACGCACAAATGGACAATTAGCCTTCCAACCAACGACTAACAGCAAAATTTCGTTAATCTCGTATTCCTCGTGACCACGATTAACAACAATTAAAGAAACGAAAAAAAACAAAAAAAAGTAACGAAGAAGGAAAAAAAAGAAAACTAAAAAAAAAAAAGAAAAAGAAAAGACTAACATTAATTAACTTTTTAACTTCCAAGCATATTTCTAGCATTTGGCAAAAAATTCTTATCGACTTCTTAAGGATTCGAACACGGGATTTAACAGAATACATATGCTTAAGAAATGAACCAACAGGCTCATTTTTAACACAAACTTACACTGAATTCAACTTAAATAAGCCATTCCAAGATAACAATTAACTTAAATTAAAATAACAAATTTCTTAAGCATGCGGCTTGAACTCCTAACCTCAATCACATAAGTGAAGCACAGAACCATAAATACAGAGATTTAATTACAATAGAATCTAGCAGGCAAACCTTAAAATTTTGGGGCATTACAATTAGGGTGAAATATTTTCGATTTGGGATTTTTATTGATGTTGTTTTTGATTAATTTGTAGATATTTGTGCATTGGTTGATTTAAACTTTAAGACATGAGAGAGTCAAGCATGATAAGTTATTTTTTAGAAATAAAAATTTTTAGGTTTTTTTCCTAAATTGAAGTATTATCTTGAATTTTTTTTTTGAATGGATTGATTGGGCTTTTATTAATAAAATCATAAAAAACAAATTCCCAAAATTTTCTTCTGGGCTCAGATCCACTTGGATAAACAAATAAACAGAAATGGGCATACTTTTGGTCTTTATAATAAGCTCGTTCTTGAAAGAAAAAAAATAGGAAAATGAATGCAGAAACTAAATAATTAAAAAAGTAAACCTAATTGATATTTTCCAGTCAAATCGAATAGCCTGGCCTGCATTACTCCTTTCATCTTTTCATGTCAACAACCGCGCTTGTTCAGAGATAGCTTTTCTCAAAGACTTTCCATGTACCTGCTATCCTTGACTACTCATTTCTACATCCCAAAACGATTTCAGTTCGAATTTTCTCTCTATCTTCCTTTCGGATCTATTACTCTGTGGATTAGTGTTTCCCCCACCAAGTATGATTCTTCCCTTTTCTCTAGTGCTTCTTTTGCTAATTTATAGGCTTGAGGATTCTCCGTTCTATGGATAAACTGGAAAGTAACCTCTTGAATACTGGTTCTTTTACTCTAGATATCTCGAATAATCGTTCCAAGAACTGATTTGTCCACTTCTGTCGATTGGCATTTCTTAATGACTGTTTTCGAGTCTCCCTTTATTATTGCTAAAGGTAAACCCATTGATATTACTAACTTGATGGCATCTAGTCCTGCATGAGCTTCTACTGCAAACGGGGATGATATATTTTCATGGAGAGTCATCTTTAAGGCTTTCAACACAACCATCTGGTCCCGAACCACTAAGCCCGAAGTCGATCTAGAATTTCTTTTGTCGAAGGCTGCATCAAACTGTATCGTTGTACTCGTTGTCACCCCTATTTGGTTATGAGTTCTTTCGGTAATAGGCATAAGCTTCTTTTCTCGGGTTCCTTCTAGTTCTACTATGTATCTTCTGATTTTTCGTGCCAGATCCCTATCTGGAATGGTTTTTCTTTCATGGACATACTGGTTTCGTGAGCTCTATATGAACCATAAGGCGCAGCAAAAAATCCAGCACTGTTCCTTAATACTCTTTTCGAAAACCCAGGTTAGCCATTCCCAGATATTTTGATTCATATGTGTTGTAACCTAAGAAAGGTTAATGCTTTGCCATATTTCACTGATTGCAGGGCATTGTCTAAAGACATGGTGGCTATCCTCTTCTCTGGAGCTACAACGAGGACATCTGACGTTGGTGGTCACTCTCTTGTATCTAAGGTTGACTAGTGTAAGGATGTAGTTCCAGGAGATCCGCCATATTGTTAATGTAATTTTTTATGGTAGTTGTAAATCCCATAGCTTTCTATAGAAGTCTTTAGCTTCGGTCTGTATTTAGTAACTATCTCGAATGAGACCCTTTGCTGCCCAGATGCTCTTCTAGGTAAATGAAGGTTGATTTCCTAACTGTGTATTTAGAAAATTTGAGTGCGGAAAATATTTTGCTTTAAGAACTCTGGCTAATAACAAAATTGGAAATTAATAAGGCACCAGCCCTGCTTGGCTAATAATGCAATATTAAATTGGCAAAAATTTCGAAAACCCAAACCTCCATTTTCTTTTAAAAAACACATGTTTTTCCAAGAACACCAATGAATTCCCTTCTTCCCATATCCCTTCTGCCACTAAAATTTAGCAATAATACCTTCCATTTCATCACATAATGATTTTGGTAGTAAAAAACAGGCCATTGAATATGTCGGTATAACTTGTAAAATAGCCTTAATGAATACCTCTTTTCCACCTTGAGATAGAAATCTGATACTCCAATTATCAATGCGTTATTTTAGTCGATCTTTCAAAACTTGAAAAGATTCTTTTTTTCTTCTACCAACTAAGCTCAGCAGCCCTAAGTACCGTTCCAATTCATTTGAGCTTCGAAACTGACTAACCACAAATTGTCTATCTTCCTCCGGTGTATTTCTACTAAAAAAGACAGCTAATTTATCAAAATTCTCATACTGACCCTAACCTTTTTTGTACTCCCGTAAAATCTCCTTGATTACACAAACTCCCATTCTTGTTGCCTCTCCAAACAATATGCAGTCATTTGCAAATAATAAATGAGAAACCTGTGGGCCACTTCTACTAACCTTGATACCTTTTAAGAGCCCTTCTCTTGTTGCTAGTCTCATTAGGTATGATAGGCCCTCTCCACAAATTAGGAATAAAAACGGGCTCAATGGATCGCCTTGTCAAAGTCCCCTGGTTGGATAAAAAATTTCTCCAATATTTCCATTAACCATAGCTGAATAATAAACAATAGACATGCATTTCATAATGGAGTCAATCCATTTTTGAGCAAATCCCATTCGGCTCAAAATTTCCCCAACAAAATTCCATTCCACTCTATCATAAGCCTTACTCATGTCTAACTTGACTGCCATGAAACCGTTTTTCCCCAATTTCTTCTGTTTCAGCGAATGTAGTATTTCATAGGCTAACAATACATTATCCGATATAAGTCTTCCTGGCACAAAAGCACTCTGTCCTTCATCAGTACATTTATCAATAACTCTTCTAAATCTGTTTGCTATAGCCTTTGTCAGTATTTTATAAATAACATTGCATAAGCTAATCGGTTGAAAATGTGTCATATTAGAAGGGTTGGTGATTTTTTGAATAAGCACAATATGTGTTGAGTTTATTGAACTAACCTCCATATCTCCATTCAAAAGGTGTAGATAAAAAGAGGCAACATCATTCCCAACGATATTCCAGCATCTTTGATAAAATTGGGCTGGAAATCCGTCTTCCCCTGGTGCCTTTGTAGATCCCATTTTGAACAATGCCTCTCGAATTTCCTCGCCAGTATATGGCGCTATAAGCTTTCTATTATCTTCCTCGAATATATAGCGATCAATACCCGAAAGTAAGTGCTCATTGATTATCGTATTCCCTGCTGTGAATAAATTTTGAAAATAAGCCCGTGCAATATCCTCCATTTCCTAAAAGTCTTTCGTTTCCCCTCAACATTCATTTTGTAGCTTATTAATCTGATTTCTCCTCCGTCTCTGTGTTGCTAGGCTATGAAAAAAAAGTTGTATTTCTATCTTCAGATTTCAACTAGTTCAATCGAGCCCTTTGCTCCCATTAATATTCATCCTTTTCAATCTCAAAGTTTAGTTGAATCCTCGTGTCAATCAACTCAGCCAAATTCCTATCATCCCTTTCAGCTTCTACTAAGTCCGATAATTTTGCCGTTAAGACCTCCTTTCTCCGCTTTCTGTTTATTCATATTTGCCCAGCCCATTTTTTTCAAGTCCTTTCTTAAAAAATCCAACTTTTGCAACAAGTCTCTGGCTGCCATTCCCCATATGTGTTTGACTTCATCGGAAAAAGAATCCTCCAATGTCCACCAAGCTTCAAATTTTAAACTATTTCCTTTTCGCCTTTCATCTTCTCTTTTTGTGACAACTAAAAGATGACAATGATTAGAAAAAGAATGAACCAGATGTTGAATTTTTGCCTCGGGAAACATTAGCATCCATTTCACATTGGTCACTCCCCTGTCAAGTCGTTCTTGTATGTTTGTCTCTGGTAAATTTCCTCTCCCCCAAGTAAACCACCTACCAAAAAACCCCACATCATTTAATTGGCATTCCTCAAATGCTTTTAGAAATGATTCCATTCTTCTTTCATCTCTAGGCAGACCTCCCTTTCTTTCAAACCCATACATAATTTCATTAAAGTTTCCACATACAGCCAAAGGATATCTTCATCATGATAAAGAGTTTTCAAAGCAGCCTATAAGTCTTCTCTATCTTGAGCATATGGGGTTCCATAAAAACCTGTAAATCACCACTTGTCATTAATTTCAGTATCTTCCACTATTACATCAATATGTCTTTTGGAAACCTTGAAGCGTGACATTAATATCATTTCTCCATGCTAAACACAATCCTCCTCTAGTACCTTCCGAACCAACTTCAATATCATTTACAAAACCACAGCTCCGTCGATCTTTCACCATCTGTATTCTACAAAGTTTAGTCTCTATAAAGAAGACTATTTGGGGATTATAGATCTTCAACGAATGCCGAAGTCTTCAAATTGTCCGTGATCTCCCCAAACCACGGACATTCCAACTTAAGATTTTCATTATGCCCGGTCGGCTTGCCTATTGGCAGCCGCCAATAATAAATGAGTCGGTTCCACCATTCTCCTGTTTATGGACAGTATCTTACTAACTTCATCTTTTCATGATAAATCATCAATTTCATCTCTAGATCTGTTTTTTCCCTCCTCTCCTATTAATGATGTGTCCTCCAAATCATGGTCCATCGTAGTGTGGATCTGATCTACCAATACATTATTCATCTGTTGGCCAAAAACTGATGATCCCCTTCTAAACTGAAGCCAAGAACTAGATCCACAATCTTTTCAAATCCCTTTTTATTTACCACTTTCCACTGCCCATTCCTATTCCTCTATTATTTTCACCAATTCCACCCACTGTCCCATCCCCATCCTCACGTAGACATATACTATTCATAGCTAGAGCTCTTCGAGTCTGAGCTTGTAAAGATAAATCTCAGCCCATTTCAGCAACTTCCACTCCGAGTGTCATCTTTGCTTTATAAAAGGAATCACTATGGCCCAATCTTCCAAAAAAGAAACAAAATAATGGTAATATCTTATATTTAAAATTGACATATGAACGTCTCCCATAAAACAAAATTTCTTTCTTTCTTTTTAAAGGACGCCTTATATCAATTTGAACTATAATTCTCATGAAATTCCTATTCTCCTTCCCCAGATTTGATCCATCATATTCTAGAAAATCCACTAAAAAATTCCCCATTTGCACCACCAAATTCTCAAAAAAAAAAAAAAGACCAATAGGTACATCATGGATTTGTACCCAAAAAGGTGTCATGACTAAAGGCACTTGTAATGGATCCTCCCCCCATTGCAGTTTATAAAGAAGTAGCAGATGATTATTAAAGGTCCAAGGAGAACCCTTTATAGCCCTTTCCAAATCCATAGTGTGAAAAAATTGGAACAAATACATTTTCTCCCCCAGATCTCGGATCTGAACACCCTAAATCGGATGCCACAGATTCGCCAAAGTACTCTCATTGCTGAAAAGTGAACGATACTGGCAGTCAAAAAACAACCCATTAGTTGACAAATCTCCCCCAATCTTTCCCTGTTCAGATCTGGTTGTATTTGGATAATTTCGTCTTCTTCTTCATTTATCAAAAGTTGAGCCAATTTGTTTTCCATCGTTGTAGATATAGATCTCAAGCTTTGCTATCTTTCTTCAGAATGTAGAAGACAAGCAATCAAGGTGCGCCGGCTACAAATCCACATAAACTAAAAAGAAAAAACAACAGAAAAACCTAGAACTCTTGCCAGAGACAGCAAACAAAAGCGTGCTAGGGTAGCAGACCTACGGAAAGCATGAAATTGCTAAATTCATTATCTTGAAGTTTTAAATTTGCAAGTTTGACATCAAAACCATGATTTTTTTGTGAGATTTTTAGCCTATAGCACATTCATTTTTCATGCTTATTCTATTATTGGTTATGAGTGCGTCAACTTGATTTGTTATTCTAGAACTTGCTTTGATTATGCATGTCAAGACCACACCATTGATTTGATATATTGATATGATAGAGGCACTTAAGTTTAACCCACTTAACCTGTAAAAAGGTACCTTTTTAATTAACCCTTAGTGAACTCTATTGAGCCTAATACACCTTTTCTTGATTAACCCATTAATGTTAACCCATGACCCGTTTATTCGTTGTGACTTTTTCCTGTTTTATTGACCCCCTTTTTATCAAGATTTGACTTGGTTAGTTGCTTAACTACGTTCTTTTGTTTGAATTACTGAATTTTCTTTCTTGATTCTTATTAAAAAAATATTGATTAAACTTTTTGTTGATTGACCTTGAATAGCTAATTTCATATTTTATTAAGAAGCTCGGTTTTATTTCTTGAATAAGTATTGATTTATGTGTTTCTTTCAATTCAGCATTTGTTTATTTTTTCTAGTTTGGTAATATATCAACTCGATCTCAATTATAAGCAACTTTTCTGGCCTTTTTCCACTCTCTTAACTTAAACCCCATTACAACTTCTTAAAGACCTTTTGATTGGTGTGTCATATCATTTTATAGTGGTGGAGATTTGATTTTCAAACAAGCTTATGGTAATGACATTTCTTATTCAACTGTTGAGTGTATATTCCTTGAACCTTAAACACTTTGAGTGTTTTGAGTGAATATTTAGTGAGGATGTCAATTCTTGTTGATTTTGAATTAAAGGTAATTACTTAAAATAAAGGGAGACACCTATGTTTTCGTACTTAAAATTTTTAGCTTGGATTGTTTGAATCTTTAGCGCCCTATTAGTTGAATTGTCAATGCATGATTGTTTGCGAATCATTTTGAAACATTATTGATGAGAATTACAAGTTGAGAAAGATTAACTTTAATGTGAGTTAAGGATTTTGCTTGAGGACAAGAAAATGCTTAAGTGTGGGGATATTTGATAAGTGATAAAAGTAGCATATGTTAATTTCGTTCTTAATGCATTTTTGGATGATTATTTATGCAAATTGGTTAATTTTATGCTCCTAATCCTTTAAATTCATGTTTCTATACTTAGGAGAGCATTTGGGAGGAAAAGGTGCCAAAAATGAGTGAAAAGAAGGAAAAAAGAACAGATTTCAAGAGCCACACAGGTTGGACACACGGTCATGTGCCAAACTGTGTCGATTTCGCAACTTGCATCCCAAACACGCAGAAAAACACAAATTTTAGGCTTTATCGGCATTCTAAAATTTATAAATACCAAATAGAAGAAGAGAATAGGGAGCCATTAGAGAATATTGAAGAAAACAACTTGAAGAACACCGTTGGAGCCAACTCTGAAGCATATTTCCATCAAGATTGAAGTTCTCGTTTTAATTTCTTTTGAAGTTTTTATGAGTTTCTTTATTTCTTGTGGTTATTCTAACTTTGTGATGTTTTTATTCACAATTATGAACTAATTCCTTAGATACCTAGGGAGGATGAAACCTCTAATGAATTCTATTATTTGATTTTTGTTTTACGCAATAAATACTTGATTCTTATTATTAGTTATGTGTGGCTATCTTCTGTTTTAATATTTCTGGGATATTAATTCATGTTTAATGTGCTTAAATCAGAGGAGAAAAAGCTCCTGTTTAAGAGTAGATCTAGCATAATTGAGTAGAGTTGCACGCAATCCTAAAAATAGGACGTCATAAATCTACCAGATTAGAGTCAAATCTAATAGGGGAATCCATAGATATAGTTAATGCGGCGATGGGGGTTTTTATTAGAAAGATATTTCAATTAATCAACTTAGAGTCAGTTGCTCTTACTTTAAAAAGAGATATTAGCATAACTCAGGGATTTCTACGGATCAAGATACCAAGTGAATAAATCATTTAATTCAGATTCATAATAATAGATGAAGTTTAGGTGGATTCTTTCCTGGGTATTGTTTCTCTCATTGGTTATTATTCGATTACTTTCCTGATTTCATTCTCCGTTAAGTTCTTTAGTTAAATTAATTTATTAATCTTTATTTTAAATCAATCACTCCAAATTGTCGGTTAAATAATAGGAAAATGGTAAGTACTAGTACTTTTTGTCCTCATGGATACAATATCTTTACTCACCGTAGCTGTACTATTTATCGATAGGTGCACTTGCCTTTGTCGTATTTATAGTTAGTAACGTGAACACACATCATCTTTATTTCCCTTTTGGATGAAGTTGTAGCTAAAAGAATGTCTCTTTGGAACCTATATAGATGGGAGGAAAGGGAGTGGTGTTAGAAGTCTAGCGTTAGGTGGTTTGTTGATGGGGATAAAAACACTCATTTTTTTCCATGTTGTTGCTTCAGGGAGGAGAATAAGAAATGTGATTGTTAGGCTAAATGTTAGTGGTGAGACCTTTGAGTCCCTTATTGAAATTAAGGTGGCAGTGAAGTCCCATTTACAGCAAATTTATAGCGAATCCCTAGCTGTCGCTATTGGTAATTTAGGTTGTGAAATTAAGTTAATTAGCGGAGGTAGAAGGGAGTGTTCGGAGAAAGTGTCTTAGAGGAGGAAGTGTGGAAAGCCATTAGCTTACGTAATAGTAATCAAGTATCGGGACTAATGGAAAAAATAAGGTTTGAAAACGGTTCTCTTACATAGCAGAAAAATAAAATTTTTGAAAATCAACCCGATTTGTGATATTTATAAGAATAAACCCTAGATCAAAATTGTACTTGTGTTTTCAGAGAGACAGGCCTTTTCGTTCTTGGCTTTCAACCAAATGATCTTCTCTGCTATTCTCGTATCATGAATTGCTTTGAGTGTTGGGTCGAACAAATCAAATCAAGCACAGAAACTAGAATCAGTTTTCTTTTCTTTGTTAGGTAAAAACGAAAATTCTCTCTTCAAAATAGAAACCGACAAAATTTTTATTATGGAAAAATATATTTAATATTTGAGAATAAATTCTTTATTTTTCGGCAGAGTAACAATATCTTCAGGTTGTGTAAATAGCCCTGTCGGTGCCATCTATTTATAAGGAGAGAATGTAGAACCCTTGTTGAATTATTGGAACGACGAAAATGTGCAAGTGTACACAATCGTTGTCAAGTAATAATGTGATAAGTATAGAGTATCATCTCCGCAGGGACTATATAAGCAATTATTTGTGAAAAAATTTAAAATTTAAACAAATTGGTGGTGAAAGATAATGTTGCTTAAAATGGGATGTAAACAAATAAGAGTGAATTAACTAATTTAATTAACTACAAATTATCTAAGTATGTAAAATAAAAATAAGCATAGAAAAACATGCAAGTTTTGAAGAGTTACCACAATGGTATGCTTGTGTCAAAATAAATTTTTTCCTAACTTAGATTTATTTAAACTCTATTAAAAGATGTTACGAAAATTCTGTGGCAAGTCAATCATTTCCTAACCTTCATTTAATGGGGTAAATATGTTAAACTTATTTAATTACTAAGTCTATCTAAAATATTTCTATGCTTAATAAACTTATAATCTCATAAATAAAACATTTTACAAGGTTATGTAAGGTAATAATAGTTTTGGTATTATTACAAATTTAATCCCTAAATGATTAATCATACACCATACAGGTATTTTATCAATTAATTAAAACATTGTTTAGATTAATTAATTAACTCAGTCATTTCTTTACATCCATAAATGTATAAGAAACATAGTCGTGATTTTACTTGCGTAAGTAAATCGATTGAAAGCACAAAACACTTTTAATAGAATTAAATAAATTAAATTATGGAAATCAAATCATTCTAACACCAACCGAATTAAGCAATTATGATCTTATTGAAAACGAAACACTTAATTGCAATCATGTTCATGAAATTGAGAAAAAATAAAAGATTAAAGAAAAAAAATCTCTAAGCCGATATTTGGTAGGTCTCCGAAGCACAACTTGTTTGCTCTTCCTTCCTTGCTGAAACAACCAAGCCAAAAAGCCCTCAATGTCGCCGACTAGGGCTACTCTCAAACCTTGCAAACACTATTTCGAGAGGAAGTAATTTAGGGAATAGAAAAAGAGAAAAAAGAGAGGATAAATGGGAGAGGAAATGAAAAGAGAAAGATGAGTGTGTTGAGTAATGAATGAATGGCAAGGTAAAACCCAATTTATACTAGTATGGGATGGCTAAAAATAGAATTTGAGAGCCTTGATTTTCTTTCCCTATGTGTCGGCCCTTGAATGAAGGAAGAAGAGTTGATGGCTTGCTATTTTTAGCTTCGAGTATGACAGAAAAAGCTAGAAAAGAGGAGGGTTTGAACGATTATGTGAAAGAAACTTGGGGCTAAATTTTAATTATTTAAAATCAGATTTAGATGGCTGATTTAGGCTGTATCATGGACGGTTTAGGCTTATCTTCTTAATGGATAATTTCAAACTCCTTTCTCCTTAGTAGATTGTCCAATTTCCCTATCCAATTTCTTATTTGGGTTGAACATATTCATGACCCATTAATCCTTCATTTGAGGCATCCAAGGCTGATTATTAATCAGCTCTCCTCTATATGGCTTGTGTTTTAGGGATATTACAATATTTTAAGCTCTAAAAAGGTGACTTCCAAAATTTCCCTTTCTTCAGGTACACCAAACTACTTTAAATTGGAAAATTTTTGTAAATTTAGCATATAAATAGTTATAAATAGAGATTTGTCTTTAATTTTGTCCAACTTAGATATTTTGTAATAAAATTACAAGCATATGCTAAAAAGAACTCAAATTTTGCAAGAATTATCAGTCAAAAAGTGTTGAAAAAGTCTATATTTTCAAGTTTCCAATTATAGAAGTTTATTTCAACTAGAAAAAAACGAAATCCTAGTTCAACTAAGATGTAGGGGGTGGAAACCCTAGTTAATAATACTAGGGTTTATCATCCCGCCTTACTACATAAAGGGCTTTTGTGCCTCTTCCATATCAGGTCCAATTATAAGTACTTCTTGGACTTTTAGCCCAATACTATATAATTTGATCCAACCCAACATTTTTTTCTATTTCCCAAAAATAAACTTCAATATATTTCCAATTAAATAATTTTCTCAACCCAATTCTAATTCCGTTAAAATTATGACAACTTTACCCTAAAAGAATCTATGAGAAAATATATTTAATATTTTCACATTCAACGGTTCACTATGACCAAACGATTTATTTCCATTTTTATTATGACCAAATGATTTATTTCCATTTTTGAACTTCATTTAATTCAAAAAATATAAATTCATTTTTCATTTTCATTTTGGAGAAAACCACGTTCATTTCCAAATGATTCTATTTCTCCATTTTCATTTTCATTTTCATTTTGGAGAAAACCATAATCATTTCCAAATGTTTCTTATTTCTCCATTTTATCATTCTATTCATTTATATTCATTTGATTTAACATGCAATATATTTCTGGTTTCAACGAGCTAGTGAGGGGACTGATTGGACATATGCAATTGAGGCTTGAATGATTTATAATTAATTTCCAACTTTTTACTTATTAATTATAAACTCATTAAGTTACGAAGTCATTCCACTGTAGTATCATGACTAAGCTCTCCCCAACGACATACCATTACAAAAGCAACTCAATTAATGCTCGTCTAATGACCTTGTCATAAGTGTGTTACCCTCATAAGATATCTTTAATCTCTTTAAAATAATATTCGTTCTCCCAATATAATATTATTTTATCTCATGGTAACCATTACATCTTCCTTCATGAAAAGTCAATTTCTATCAAATAGTAATCAAGTCATTCATCACAAAGATGAATGACCCATGGCCACGTTTACTTTTCATAAATCATGTAATACCAATGAGAGTATATCATTTACCCATGTCTCGAGCTATGAATTTCGCTATTGTGAATGACGCTACATACTACAGAAGTCGTACACCCAACGTACCAGCTTCCGGCTCCTTATCTATTTAAACTTAGGCTTTTACTTACATCAAAGTGTATGAATCACGCATACATGGTTCGTCGTCCACCTAGGATTTAGGTATGTCACACTATGAACATCACAAGTGAATAAATTCATAAACGGATTCAGGATTTATTCATCTTAGGTCCAATCCGATGTATTGCCAGTCCAGTCAGTCACATCTATGTCTCAGTCTTCTGAGAGTCATCCATTCCGATTCCTAACACAAAGCATCTCCCCAATTTGACTTGATAGATGACATATTTGTCTTTCAATCAAGTTTCTCATTTCCGATTAGACTAAGGGCATGTTTAGGTTCATATACTATACAAGTTGTCTTTCTGTATGATGATCCAACCATGTAATACCGCTTAGTATTAGTTTAAACATAAAACAACTAATGAACAACATTTGCTTCCATTTTGCCTTGCTTGCAAAAATCATATTAGGACAATCATACAAAGTATATTAATGTAATCAATGAATTTGTTTTATTAATCAATCAGTTCGAAAAAATTACAAGTTTACAAATGAATATGCTATACTCTGGGCACCAGATTCAACAAAGACTGGATGGATTTAATTTAAGTTTATTTAAAAGATTTCAGAACTCCTTCATGTGATATTATGAGTTTCATGCAAAACTTCCTTGGAAATGGCTTCCTGAGCGGAGAGTCTATATAAAATTCTTCCTAAGGTTCTTACGGAAAGATTGAAGTCGGTTATTGGGGATATTGTTGGGGATACTCAATTTGCGTCCATTATGAGAAGAGAACTCTTGGACTACTCTCTCATTACAAATGAGGTTATTGATTTTGCAAAAAACATAAGAAGAATAATATTAGTGGGGTTGTTCTTAAAGTCGATGTACAAAAAGCTTATGACTCGGTTGATTGAAGTTTCTTGGATTTTATGATGGTGAGGATGGGATTCGGTGATAAATGGAGAAGAAAGATCAAAAGTTGTGTCTCCTTTGCCTCTATTTTGGTTCTTGTCAATGAGTTCCCAATGGACAGGTTCTTTATTAAAAAGGACTTATGGTAAGGTTATATGTTGTCACTTTTATTGTTTAATCTTGTGGTTGAAGAGATTAGCATTTTTGATTCACAGAGTTTTTCAAGTGAACTTAATTGAAGGGTTTCAAATTGGAAATAATGGAGTTAGTGTCTCACACATGTAGTTTGTTGATTATATTGTTTTATATATTTTGCTCGGTAGAGGAGCACCAAGCTTGTAATCCTAAGAGGATCCTAAGGTGTTCTTAGGTTGTTTCAGGGATAAATGAACCTCCAAAAGAGTATTTTGTTTGGGACTAGAGTTGAGGAAGATGTTTTGATTTTGGTGGGCTCTTTAGATTGGATGTGTTATAGGGGTGCTTCTATCAAAGTATTTGGGCTTGCCATTGGGATCAAATCCTAAGTCGGGCTTCTTCTAGAATTCGATGCTTGAGAGAGTTTAGGTGGAAAGCTAAGCTATTATTATCAGTAGGGAGATTGACCCTAGTAAATTATGTTATTGTTAGTCCGCCTATGATTTTCATATTTTTATTCAAACTACTTATGTCAGTTGAAAACAAGCTTAACAAGTATCTTAGGGATTTCTTTTAGAGCTATGATGTTGAAAAAAAGAAAATTCATTGGGTAAAATGGAAGGATCTTTGCATTCCTAAAGTCTTCGGAGGGTTCGTTATCCCAAACCTCCATATTAAAAATAAAGCTTTTCTCGACAAATGGTTATGAAGGCTTGGTACTAAGTATAATAACCTTTGGAATGAGGTGGTTTTGGCTAAATATACATCCTCCCTCATTCATTCCTTCTACCTCTTGTATTGTTTGCCCTAAGTCTAATATTTTGGGGGGTTCATGGTTAGGTGATTGTTTTAGTAACAATATATGTTTTAGTGTTGGGGATGGCAAGGGAATGGAATTTTGGGCTGACATTTAGGTGGGCATTACAACAAATTTGTTTATTAGTGGTGTCTAAAATATTGTATTGAAAATTGTATTTATGTCACTATTAGTATTTCATGACATAAATTTTATTGTTATGACGTTCATTACGTTAGGTGTGACACTAAATGTTAATGGTGACTTTGTATTATTATGTGTCATGTTTTGTCAATAATATGGTGGCGATAACGTATAATGTCATTGTGCAATTAATTGAATGAAATGAGATTCAAGTCAAGTCAAATAAATTTATTTTAAGTTAAATTAAGAAAAAAAAATTGATCAGGTCATATTTAAAGCTTGTTGATAATATGACTAAATTTCATGTTAGAACACATAAATTTGAGAGCATATAATTTATATTTGAAAACTCTTTAAAGTAAAATAAGAAGGAAAAAAATCAAGATAATTTAGTACAATAAGTTTGATTTGGTAAATTACTTGTTGAAAGTCTTAAATTTATTGTTTTGGAAATTTTCTTAAAGTTTAACATTTTTATATAATTTTATAATTTTATATAATTTTATTTTTTAAAATTTTTTATAAGATTTTATAATTTTTAATAAATGTTTTGATTTTTAAAATTATTTTATTTTTTTTGTAATTTTTTTGAGAGATCATTTTGTTCATTCTTTTTTAAAAATTGACAAGGACTTAAAAGGTTTTACATTAATTTTTTTATTTTAATTATTCGAGTTGTAAAAATTCAACTCAAATTTGAAAAATTGAATCGCTTTTTTTTATTGACAAAAAATGAATTACTTACTCAAGTTGATTGGGAAAATCAAATAATCAGCAGAAAATTTAATTTTATGAAAAAGAAAATCAAATTAAATTTTACTCGTCGCAACTAGTATCAATTAAAGGCCTAAGGTGAAATTCTCTACCACTCCACTTATAATTCAATTAACAATTTTATGAAAAAGATAAATGAAAATTAAATTTAATTACGAATTTATGGCAGAAATCTCCTGTATATATGCGTCCATATTTGTTTGGAATAATATAGATGTCGAAGGATTCCATTTACAATTTCCTTCACGTATTTCTTTTTTTCTCCTTTTTCTTGATGGGTACAGCATCAAAGGTTGTGATGAAAATTTTAAATTTAAGAAACTTTAAGCTAGCTAGAATCCTTAAAGTCCAAAGCAAATTTGTGGAGGTAAATAATACATTTACTTAAAAAAATATTAAAATTTGAGATTTAAAAAAAACAATACAAATGTTGGGATTTGAATCTCACAAATGAAAGGTCAAAAAAAATCACACAAATACAATAAATAATATTCTTTGAATAATACAATTATTAGAAATGTGATTTTTGAGTTTGATGCTCTCTCATATCGTGATTCTAATAAATTATGAATATTTGGAATATGATTATTAAGAATGTGGTTATTTAGAAAATTAATTTACAATATTTAGTATACATTAAAAAGTATTGATTAAAATCTCTGAAAATTTAAATTTTCATGTTTGGTTCACTAAATACTTTCCTATGAATGTAATGATATTTTACAAATTTATCCTTATTAAAGAAAAATAATATTAATATATTTAATATTTTATAATAAACATTATTAGTAACACATCTTTGTTTTAAACATTTAATAATATTTTAATCGATAAGTTTTAAAATAATTACTTAAAATTTATCTTGTATGTACTTTTTAAATAGGGTTAATATTGATTTTAATATCCTTTTAACTTTTCAACCTATATGGGCAAGTTTTGTGATTTTCCTATCTAAATTATATTGCAATATTTATGTGAAAGTAATATTCAAATGAAAGTTAGATTTTGAAGAACTGATTAAATTTCAAGGAAACTATGGCTTTCTATTATACCGAACTGTAATCGAAAACAATTAGATAATTTTCGGGATGGATTGATTAAATTGGGATTTTAGTAATATTTTCATGTTTTTAAAGTACCCAAAAAGCTAAAATTCTTATGAAGATAAAGCTACCTGAGGTGGGGAGGTTTTTGATAAGTAGTAATTGACTATTCTATGCATTCTTCCATGAGTAGGGATAATAATGGAGGTTTAACTTTTTCTTTTTCCAATTTTCTTTTTCTTTTGCAAGCAAATCCCAGATAATATCAATTAATAACAACTTTAGAATATTACAAAGTTAGGATTAATTTAACATTGAAGGACCTTTGAAAAGTGTTGTACAAAAGTTTTTTTTTAAATTTTAATTTAAATATTTAGCATGATTTCTACAAAAATAAAATATTTAATTTAAACATAATATTATAAAGAAAAAAATTGCATTTAAATAATACATAAATTTGTTAATTTTATGATGATATATAAAATATGTCAACTTAAATTTTAATAAAAATATAATAATACTTTATTGTAATTCATTATTAATATTTTGATATATAAAATATATATTTTAAATATTTTTAAAAAATTAATATAAATTATTTGTAAAAGTTAATTATATATATATATATATATATATAAATCATGTTTTAGATATTAAAATTACTTTGTTGATAATAACTTTCAAAAAGGATAAGAAAAACTTACCTTTAATAATGTAAATGAGTATAACTAAATAATTTAATTTAAAAGTGATTTTTCAAAAATTGTCGATTGAATTTTAGTTCAATTGACAATAGTATTATTATCAGTACAAAAGGAGGTGAGTTTGAGTGCGTTGAAGTGCATTGTCCTCTTATTTAAGGGGTGGGAATGAGTTATTAGTAGTTCTAGATATTGTATAAAAAACAAATATTAATAGTGAAGTTGATAAAAAAAATTGATTATTCAAAAGTAACTGCTAAACATAGTTTTAGAGCTTTTTTTCCCTACTTATTTGGAAATGATAAGATGTGAACAAGAAGTTGTTGGGTGAAACGAAAATACCCAACAATGCAAAAAAAAAAAAAAAACCAAGTAAAATCCTTGCTGATTTATTGATTTAAAATTAACGTCTTTTCTGATAGTATACTTTTACTCAAAATCATTGTTAAGATTGAAAAATAAAAAAAGGGTTTTTCCACTGTTTGCTGGTTAGAAATTTGTTCTTCACTTTCCATTTGGATTAAGTGAGATTCTCAACACCTTTCTGTCATCCTCTAATAGTTCTCTCAGATTCTTTTCAATAAGTTTCTTTTAGTAATCCTTACCAAATAAAATGAAACTCAGAAGCAATCGAACTTAATAGGTGAAAGAGTTTTGATACAACGTTTGTGTGTAAGTAACGAAATTGAAAACCAAGTTACGAATACACGGGAGTGAAACATAATTACTTGTAATAAAAGAAAGATATCAACAGAAGTATATAGATTTCAGAAGCAAAACAAGATACATAATCTTACACAAAGCGTAGCTTATTTTCAAGCTGCTAAAAGCTCTGGTGAAACACTAATGAAAAATACCTGCGTGTTACTAACCAGGCTACGGAGTTCTACATCTACTATTACATAAATCAACAAAGCCCTATAACATCATTAGGTAGCATCCCACCATAGTATCTAGCTGCATCATTGCTACTTATTGATGCATACAGGACCTTGGGAAACTTGACAAACATACCATTTTTCATGGTTTTGGTTGTTCTGGATTTGATGATAGCTGCCGGTAACTGGCTGTTGAACAACAGTGACAGCTTGAGGTCCATGATAAACATAGTGGTGTGGTACCAGCTTCTGATGATGATGATAATGGTCCTTATTTCTCGGTAGAGGAGCTTGCCGGTGAGTCTTCTCAGCTAGCTGCCGGCCGTATAGCTCATCCATCAAGGGAAACCCTTGTGTCGGAACTTTCTTAAGATGATCTATTGAACATGCCATTGTTTTTGTAGTATACAAGAACAAGTAGAAGTTTGTGTTTTTTTTTTTTTTTTTTTTTGTCTTGCATGTATGGTTAGAGGGCTAGGGGACTATATATACCGGAAGTTTAGGATAGGGAAGCCCTGTAACCTCACTTTTCAAGGGTTGATTTCCTAATAAAAAAAGAAAGATAAAAGGGAATTTCTTAAGGGTAAAACAAAGGGAAGGAGGGACAAATGGAGAGGGCTTGCTACTTATTCTTTCAACTTTCTGAAGTTCCAATTCTTCATTAACAGGAATTATAGTGAAATTAAAATGCTTAATCATTTGTATATTAAGTTTTTATTTATGCCTAACCCAATGTTATCTCTGATTTTGGAATTTATTAGCGCCCAATACTGAGATCTTAGTCATTAAAGTGCCATGAGCACAATTGGCAAAAAGAAAAGATTTGTGGGACTTCTCTATATATACATATCTATGGGGAATCGGAGAACGAAGGGAGAAAAGTAAAATTAATGTTGCTTTCAAATGACTATTGGCATTAGTTTAACTTATAATGAGATTATCATTTGAAAATCTAGCCTTTCTGAACACTTTATCTCTCTAATCCTAGCTAGTCGCTTTGGCATCTCATGCTTTGTGTTTTCCAAAGTTAAAAGGCTACTTCAACAAAATTGAGTTAATAATTAGAAGCTTCAAAATGGCTGGTTATTCACTCCTTTAGATGGATTTAAATTTAAGAAGTAAGATAATAAAAAATTAAACGTTTTTTCATGGTATATATATAAAAAGTTAAAAGAATATCTGCATTCTGACTTTCTACAATGTAGTAACTAGTTGTACATATTTTTCCTTTTACACTTCTCTCAGAAAATATAATTTAATTTTGTAGCGTTTTATTTTAATTCGGAAAAACAGATCATCTGCAATGAAAATTGTAGCTTGGTTGTCTACAAACACTTGAGTACTTACTTTTTGCTTCATAACCGAATCTATCAATAACTTTTTGAGCCATAAGGTTTGATTATGTTGGAAGGAGGTGGAAGAAACAACCTTGGGAAGGAATTTGAAAATGAACTCACTCGTATTATATTTTTGTGCCTTTCACACTCTCTTACTATATTTCATCACATACAACTATTTATATAGTAGTTGTAAGTGACTATTAGTTTCGATACATTCATGTATCCTAGTTAAGTACATTCATGTATGATTAGTCAATTCATCCACTTTAAATACATCCATTAAATAAATACATGTAAATAAATGAGCAAATATATTCTAGAATATTCAAATTATAATACCCTACACTTCCCTTTAATTTGAACTTTTCTTGATTACGCTAAGTTTTCCTTGCATTTTTCGAAAATCTTCAACCTTGAGAGATTTTGTAAAAATATTCATCATTTGATCTTGAGTCTTTACAAACTTAAGCTCCACTTCCTTTTTGACAATATGCTCCCTGATAAAATGATATCTTGTGTATATATGTTTGCTTCAAATGATATCTTGTGTCCATGGTATAAACCTTTGTAAATATAGTTATTATGGTATAGATGAGTAGTTCATTGAAAGGAATTGAAAATTATATTATCTGTAACACCCTGATTTATTTAACTTTATCTTTGTGAATTCTATCATAAAGTATGTATCTCTTTTAGTGGCTAAGTGTTATGATTGTGTGTTTGAGGTCTTGGGTTTAAGTCACACTTTTGGAAAATTCTATTACTTTTGGTCCTAGCTTTATCTGTCGTGGGTTGACTTATATTATATTTTCAGTCAACTCATATTAGAATAAGCTTGTTGGTTCAAGTGGTAAGGTGTGAGATTTCCCTAAAGTCTCGTGTTTAAACCCCCATGTGAGTGAAGGATGTTATTTTTGCTTCTATGAGTGTGTGCTAGTTGAGTAGTAGAAGTTGGATAGAGTTAGAATTTTGAGGTAGTTGGATGAGTGTAGTGGATCGATTTTGGTGGGGTTGTTGGCTAGTGAGGGAAGTTGGGATATGGTGTTATTTTTATTCTGTTTATTTTATTTTATTTTGTTTTTGTTTTCCCCAAAATCTTTTTCCCCTTTCTGATGTTCTTTTTCCCCTTTTCCTATAAAATTTCTTTTCTTTCTTCTTTTGATTCTATTTGCAAATCATCTGTCCAATTGTTGCAACTTGGATTTTTCGGGTTCTTCATTTGGCTTGGTAAGTAGAGCTTTGTTTATCTTTAGTGTTTAGAATTATGGGATGCTAGTGATGTTAATTTGTAGCCATTAATTAGTGGGTTCTGCGTTTAGGAGAAGGTTGTGAAGCAGAGGATTACGCTCCAACGGTCTAATTCGTGTGTGATTGTGTTCGTTGGCGGTAAGTTCGTGTGCATTGTTCAGTTTAGTTGTGTTGAATTCGTAAATTGATTGGTAAAATAGTCATTGGAATGCTATTTCTTAGGTTTCAGATGTCTCGAGATTGCTTTCACATAAAAATGAGCCAGGTGTGTAACGAAAACGTGAGAAAACGACAATCGGCGAAAGCTGAAAATCTAGCCTGTTGACGCCACACGGGCGTGTGCCCAACCATGTGGTAAGCTATGTGTCATGTGACGGGTGTGTGTATAGCCGTGTGGGTCACACGGCCTAATCCAATTTTGGGCATGTGGGCCATAGGGCAGGCCTTGTGGGCCACAAGGGCAAAGCCATTTTAGACGTGTGGGCCACACGGGTATGTGGGCCCAAATTTCAGGATGTCTTCCTATGGTCACATGCGTTGTTCCAATCGACTGTGGCCTTCCATAGGGTCGGTATGAGTAATACAAACCCTTAAGCTTGAGACATGTCACTCTGTTAGACTGAAAATATTTTAAATAGTATTTATATGAGATTTATGAGATATAGTATGTATGATCTGTTCTGTCATGCTTATACGTATATAATGTCTTTTCTGTATAAGCATACATATTATCTGTTATTCTGTTTATCTGTATCTGTCTCTGGGGTGGGTTATGTTTATGTGGATGAAGTAATCTGTGAGGCAATATTTTACCAATATGCTGGCAGCATGGCTACGATTTATTCTGATAAGTGTCATTCGGAAACTATGTGGTGTGTAAGGCTAGGTAGGTGTTTTATACCCCACGTGTGTGTTGGGATGGTCAGAGTTGGTGTTAGAGGATGAGGGTAGGACTATGCATATCTGATTCTGTACGATTCTGTCGATAATCTAATTCTGTAAAGAAATTATGTTTTCATCTGCTCTGCTATATGATAAAGTCTAAATTTATGTTTCCATAGAGTTACACACTGAGTTTTCTTAAAAACTCACTCTCTGTTTGTTTGACCTGTTCAGGTAATCCTCAAGCTTAGGCGGGTTGGTGCGATGGAGGCTCAATGGTGACCACACGTTCGTAAACTTTGTTTTCATAAAATGTTTATTTAAATTTCTAGTTTAATTTGAGAATTTTGTAATTTTGGGACTCTCTAGATTGTTTGGTTTTAATTTTGGATTTGGATTTCCTTTTGAATTTTCCTGCAATGTTCGACAAAATGGTTTACAAAAACAACTGTTTTATACGAACAATCATTTTTTAGAAAATAAACTCAGTTTTCAAAAATATAATAACATGTTTTTAAATAAGTGGACTCTTCAAATAACAAAGTATACGAGGTTTTTAACATGATAAGGTTGGATTCTTAACCCTACTTTATAACACTCTAGATTCGGCTATAACGTCTAGGCCGGATTTGGGGTGTTACATTTAATGGTATTAGAGCTAGGTTGCAAAACTCGGGCTATGAAATTTTGGGTTCAAAATTTTAATTGTAATGGTTTTTTGAGTAAAATTTATTTTTGAAGTAAATATGTGGTATACCGAGTATTCGGCGTCGATCTTGTAAGTACTTTTAACTTAGAAATATTGTAGTTAGAATACTCTGAACTGTCTAAAATTGTATATAGTCAGTTAGAGATTGAAAACTCTAAACTTTTTGAACTTTTTGAACTACTGATAAATGGTTTGAAGCATAAAATATTGCTAATAAATACTGAAACTGATTCATAAAATTTCGTAATGTAGATAAAACTTTAAACATGATGAGTGCTTATGGAACGCGTGGCCATGGTCCTCATGGGCGCGGTGGATGCCGTAGAGGGACTCAAGCTGAGTCTTCCTCAATGGGCAGTATGCCTAATTTGGATACGAGCGAGACACCGGCTACACCTACTACTGAGACCGGGTCTCAAAGCCACTCAGCTAGGGACGAAACACTGTCCCAAGCTATGTTGAGAGTGTTGAAGAGGGTCACTAGACCCCATTCTAGTTTTGGGGGCCGTGGGTCGGTAATTGAACGGTTCAAGTCTAATGGTGCTGAGTTGTTTAGGGGTGTCACTGGAGTCGCACTGATTGTAGCCGAATACTGGTTGGAGGCTACAGATAGAATAATGAGCAAAAACTAAAGGGTGCAGTATCTCTTCTTCGCGACAAGCATACCAGTGGTAGTTATCGGTTTTGGAGGGTACTCATTCGGATCAGGTTAATTGGGAATATTTCGAGATCACCTTTCAAAGAAAATATGTGGGGGCAAGCTATGTGGATGCTCATAGACTTATGTTCATGAATCTCACTTAATGAGATAGGACAGTGGCCGAGTATGAGGCCAAATTTCTAAGATTGAGTCGTTACGCTCGAGGGATGGTGGAATCTGAATATGAGAAATTGTTCGCTTTGAAGATGGTTTGGGAGACAGTTTGAGAGTTCTAATAGCTTTGCAGTGGAGCAAGAGTTCGTTGTTCTGTTGGACAACGCAAACATCATCGAAAAGGTTAAGTGCGTTGAGCGCCAGAATAGGAACCGAGAGAGGAGCAAGAATAAGAGGGATTCGGATCCCTCTAATTCTATTCAGAGGCTTAAGAAATAGGACAGACCTAAGGGGCCTTCTAGGGTTGGAGTTCCAGTTGCTCCTGCTGTGGTTTAGCCGTGCAGTAATTGTGGTAGACGCCATCTGGGTGAGTGCTGGAGGAGGTTGGGGGCATGTTTGCGATGTGGGCCATTAGAGCATCATATTAGAGATTTCCCACAGCGTTCTAATCAGAAGCAAGCTCTAGGTTCGATATCGTTCAGCCTTAGAGGGCAATTTAGCAGCTGCCTAGGGGCCGTGGTCTAGCCATGGGTAGTATGTATGGTATGGGTAGAGGACAGAGAGCACCAGGCAGAGGTGCTAATCAGACTGAGGCGAAGTAGCCTATACTAGTATATGCTACTGGACGCCGTGAGGACAGAGACGTCCCTGATGTGATTGCGAGTACGTTCCTTATTTTTTGTTCCTTATATTACACTGACAGACATAGGGTCAACACACTTCTACGTAGCTAGTTCTGTCTCTGAAAACTTGGGAATTACTTTTAAGAGTACTTATGGTAAGGTTTCTATATTGAGTCTGCTGGGTCAATCTATTCGGGTAAACAGACTGTATAGGAATGTACCGCTGGAAGTATAAGGGGTTGTGTTTCTGGCAAATCTGATGGAGCTTCCGTTCAGAGAATTTGATTTGATTTTGGGTATGGAGTGGCTTGTAGAGCACAGAGTCAGTTTGGATTGTGCAACCAAGAGGGTAGTTCTGAGATCTAAATGTGATGTAGAAGTAGTTCTGATCAGCGAGCGCCAGGATTATCAAATGTAATCTCCGCTCTTGTAGCTGAAAAATGGTTCAAAAAGGGTGTGAAGCGTATTTGGCCTATGTAAGTGCTTCGGTTTTTGTGGACTCTTTTGTTGAGAACATCAGAATAGCGAGGGAATTTTTAGATGTTTTCCTCAAGGAACTACTGGGTTTACCTTCAAATCAGAAAGTTGAGTTCGGTATTGAGCTTCTACCGAGTAAAGCTCCGGTGTATATCGCTCCTTATTATATGGCACTGAAGGATCTTGTGGAGCTAAAGGCTCAGCTTCAAAAGCTTTTGGATCGTGGATTTATATGTCTTAGTATGTCACCATGGGGGTACCGATTTTATTCATGAAGAAAAAGAATGGTACCATGAGGATGTACATCGACTACCGATTGAATAAGCTAACTGTGAAGAATAAGTACCCACTTCCGAGGATCAACAACCTGATTGATCAGTTTTATGGGGCTTCGGTATTTTCTAAGATAAATCTCCGTTCTAGGTATCATCAGCTTAAGGTTAAGGAAATTGATGTTCATAAGACAACTTTTAGGACTCGTTATGGGCATTACGAGTTCTTAGTCATGTCCTTTGGTTTGACGAATGCTCCGGTTGCATTCATAGATCTGATGAACCGGATTTTCCAACAGTATTCAGATCAGTTCATCGTATTTTTCATTGATGATATTCTGGTGTACTCTAAGACCGATGATGATCATGATGAGAATCTTAGAATTTTTTTTCAGATACTTCAAGAGAAAAAGCTCTTTGCGAAGTTGAGTAAGTGTGAATTCTGGTTGAGAGAAGTAACGTTTCTCAGGCATGTGGTTTCTGCTGAGAGGATCCGAGTTGATCCTAGAAAGGTTGAGGTTGTACTTAATTGGAAATAGCTTAAGAATGTTTTGAAGATTCATAGTTTTCTAGGCCTTGTGGGTTATTATCGGAGGTTTGTCGAGGGGCTATTGTTAATTGCAGCTCCTCTAATAAAGCTTTTGTGTAAGAACGCTCCTTTTGTCTGGATTGATTAGTAGCAATCGAGTTTTGAGAAGCTCAAATCTGTTTTGACTCAGGCTTCTGTTTTGATACAACCTAAATCTAGTAAGGAGTTCGTGGTATATAGTGGTGCGTCACATGTTGGTTTAAAATGTGTTCTGATGCAAAATGGTAAGGTTGTGGTTTATGCGTCCTGATAGCTTAAATCACACGAGGGGAATTATCTAACGCGCGATCTCGAGTTGGCTGTCGTAGTTTTTGCCTTAAAGATTTGGAGGCACTATCTG
Source organism: Gossypium australe (assembly GCA_005393395.2). Taxonomy (NCBI): domain Eukaryota; kingdom Viridiplantae; phylum Streptophyta; class Magnoliopsida; order Malvales; family Malvaceae; genus Gossypium; species Gossypium australe. The sequence continues at coordinate 113,822,408 of CM016623.1, read as the reverse complement.
TATGGTGAGAGGTGTGTCATCTATACCAATCACAAGAGCCTTAAATACCTCCTTACTCAAAAGGAGTTGAACCTTAGGCAGTGTAGATGGATTGAGCTGCTCAAGAATTACGACTGTATTATAGAGTATCATCCTGGTAAGGCCAATGTGGTGGTTGATGCTCTTAGTCATAGAGCAATGTCTGATTTGAGAGTGATGTTTGCTCGCCTAAGTCTATTTGATGATGGGAGTTTGCTAACCGAGTTTCGAGTTAAACCGACTTGGATTTATCATATTCGAGATAAACAGTTAGGGGATGAATATTTAGTTCTATGATTCCGTCAGATAGAGGATGGTAGTACTGCTGATTTTGGGCTGAATAGTAATGGGGTTCTATGTTTCTGCGAACGGGTTTGTGTACCGAACGACTCTAATTTGAGACAGTTGATTTTGAGAGAAGCGCATAGTAGTCTATATGCTATGCATTCCGATGGGAATAAAATGTATCGGGATCTTCGTGAGCTGTATTGGTGGTCGGGTTTGAAATGAGAGGTAACAGATTTTGTTTCTTATTGTTTGATGTGCAAACAAGTTAAGCCTGAGCATCAATTGCCTTCGGGTTTGCTTCAACTCATTAAGATTCCCTTATAGAAATGGGAACGTGTGACTATTGACTTTGTTACTGGGTTGCCTTTAACACCTACTAAGAAGGATTTTGTTTGGGTCATCGTGGATCAGTTGACCAAGTCTGTCCACTTCATTTCGGTTCAAAGAGATTATTCTCTTTAAAAGTTGGCCAAGCTGTACATTTCTGAGATTGTGAGACTTCATGGGGTTCCAGTTTCGATAATTTCAGATAGAGATCTTCGTTTTACTTCTCAATTATGGATAAAGCTTCATGAGGCTCTGGATTTGAGATTGGACTTCAGTACTGCGTTCCATCTTCAGACATATGGTTAATCTGAGAGGGTGATTCAGATACTGGAGGATATACTTCGGAGTTGTGTGATTTATTTTCGAGGTAGTTGGGAGGCTTTTGTCATTAGCCGAGTTCGCCCATAATAATAGTGTCATGTCTAGCATTCAGATGGCACCTTACGAGGCCTTGTATGGTTGTAAGTGTCGTACTCTATTGTGTTGAACTGAGTTAGGTGAACGACGGGTTTTGGGTCCTAAGTTGGTTTCCAAGACTGAAGATAAAGTCAAATTGATTCGGGATCGTCTTAAGGCAGCTTCTGATAGACAGAAGTCCGATGCAGATCTGAAAAAGGAAGGACATTGAGTACTCTGTGGATGATTTCATTTTCCTTAAAGTGCCTCCATGGAAAAAGGTTATCTAGTTTGGACATAAAAGCAAGTTGAGCCTTAGGTTTATTGAGTCGTATCGAATTCTGAAGCGTGTGAGACTTGTTGCTTATCAGTTGAAGTTACCCCCAGAGCTAGACCATATCCATGACATGTTTCACGTCTCTATGATGAGGCGGTATCAGTCTGACCCATCTCATGTTATTTCTGTTGAGGAGATTGAGGTTAGACTAGATTTGACATTTAAGAAGGAACCAGTTCAAGTTCTAGATCGAGATGTGAAAATTCTGAGGAAGAAGTCTATTTCGTTAGTTAAGATTCTATGGCGGGATCATGGCACTTAGGAAGCCACATGGGAACCTGATGACTCGATTCATCAACAATATCCACATATGTTTGAATCAAGTAAATTTCGAAGCCAAAATTTCTTTTAGGGGGTAGAGTTGTAACACCCTGATTTATTTAACTTTGGTTTTGTGAATTCTATCATAAAGTATGTATCCCTTTCAGTGGCTAAGGGTTCTGGTTGTGTGTCTGAGGTTTTGGGTTTAGATCACACTTTTGGAAAATTCTACGACTTTTGTTCCTAGCTTTATCTGTCGTGGGTTGACTTATGTTATATTTTCGATTAACTCATATTAGAATGAGCTTGTTGGTTCAAGTGGTAAGGTGTGAGCTTGCCTTAAATTTTAGTGTTCGAACCCCCATGTAACTGAAGGATGTTATTTTTACTTCTATGAGTGTGTGTCGGTTGAGTAGTAGAAGTTATATGGAGTTAGAATTCTGAGGTAGTTGGATGAGTGTAGTGGATCAGTTTTGGTGGGGTTTTTGGTTAGTAGGGGAAGTTGGGATATGATGTTTATTTTTATTCTATTTATTTTGTTTTGTTTTCTTTTTGTTTTCCCCAAAATCTTTTCCCCCTTTCTGACTTTCTTTTTCCCCTTTCCCTACAAATTTTCTTTTCTTTCTTCTTTTGATTCTGTTCGTGAATCATCCATTCAATCGTTGCAACTTGGATTTTTTTGGGTCTTTATTCGGCTTGGTAAGTAGAGCTTTGCTTATCTTTAGCGTTTAGGATTATAGGATGCTAGTGGTGTTAATTTGTAGCCATTAATTAGTGGGTTCTGCGTTTAGGAGAAGGTTGTGAAGCAGAGGATTACGCTCCAACGGTCTAATTCGTGTGTAATTGTGTTCGTTGGAGGTAAGTTCGTGTGTGTTTTTCGATTTAGTCGTGTTGAATTCGTAAATTAATTGCTAAAATAGTCGTTGGAATGTTGTTTCTTAGGTTTCAGAGGTCTTGGGATTACTTTCACATAAAAAATAAACTAGGTGTGCAACGAAAACGCGAGAAAACGACAATTGGTAAAAGCCAAAAATCTGGCCTGTCGACTCCACACGTGCGTGCGCCCGGCCGTGTGCCACACATGGCTGACGAGTGTGTGTGTCACCGTGTGACACACGGCCTAAGCCGATTTAGGCACATAAGCCCATATTGACATCTGTGCCCAAATTTTAGAATGTCTCCTAAGGTCGCATGCGTCGTTCCGATCGACTATCGGTCTTCCGTAGGGTTGGTATGAATAATAAAAACCCTTAAGCTTGAGACATGTCACTTTGTTAGACTGAAAATAGTTTAAATAGTGTTTATATGAGATTTATAAGATATAGTATATATGATTTGTTCTGTCACTCTTATGCGTGTATAATGTCTGTTATGTATAAGTATGCATATTATTTGTTATTCTGTTTATTTGTACCTGTGTATAGGGTGTGTAACAGCCCGATTTTGTGGCTAGTATGAACAACGATTTCGGAACCACTAATCCGAAGTCAGAAAAAATTATTTTATTATTAGTTTATGTGTCATAGCATGGTTATAAGAGTGCATGAAAATTTTGGTGCATTAATTTAGCGATTGTATGCTTAATTTTGAAAAAGGACTAAATCGCATAAAATGCAAAAGTTTTGTTCTACAAGTTAAAGGTGTCAGATAGCTATAGAATATTAAATTGGAGGTCTCTAATGTGCAATTAGGCCCTTAGGAATGTGTTGGCCAGCCATAGGGGACAAAAAATTTCAAAATTGGTCAAAGTTGGTGGATTAGGTGACTTAATGGATGAAATAGAATAAAATAAAGAGAAAAAGGATGTCATCTTTTTCATTTTCTCTTCTCCACCGATTTTCACACTCAAAAAAGGGCCATGGAAGCTTGAAAATTTCAGCAACCTTTAACCCTTGCAAGTAAGTGTTTTTGATGATCATTTTTTATAATCTTTGTACTTTTAGAACCCTTGTAGCTTAAGCTAGCTAATGAGGAGACTATTTTGAAAAATAGTTGAGAGTCTAGGGTTTTTCCATGGGAACATTAGTGTTGTTTGCTGAAATTTTATGGAAGCAAATGAAACTTGGTTGTTAAATAAACAACTTTTGTGAAAGGGGTTTCCATGAAAACACCTAAAAAGAACCTTTTTGTAAAGGTTGTGAAATAGGTAGTAAATGTGTGAAATAATTGGTTTTGTGAGTTGTTATAAGAGTAATAAATGTTCATCTAGGCTTGTTAAGGGAGGAAATTTGATTAGAATCATTTTACGAGCATAGGGCAAAATCATAATTTTGTGAAAGTCTAAGGGCAAAATGGTAATTTTGCCAAAATAGAAACTTTGAAATGTTTTGAATAATGTGGTGATTAAATAAGTGAATTTGTTATTATAGATCAAGAAAAACGGAGTCCAGACTTAGACCGAGAGAAAACCAAGATAGTGGACTAAATCGAAATAGTCACCCAAATTTTGTATATCGAGGTAAGTTGTATGTGAATAATACAACTCTATTGTTATTATGCTTATAACCATTGATATTGCATAATATGTTTGATTATTGCTATGAATATTGTTGACATCTATTAAAATGATGGAAAGTGAAAAAATTCCTAGATAAACACCATGAATAAGTGATTATTGGTGGGCTGCGTGCGATATCACCGTGTTATTTATTATTGGTGGGCTGTGTGCGATACTACCATATTTATTAATGTGGGTGGGCTATGTGCGATACCACCGTGGATATGTGATTATTTGGTGGGCTGTGTGCGATACCACCATGTTATTTACTAGTGGTGGGCTGTGTGCGAAACCACCGCGCATCCGATATTATTTCAGAGTGATCATTGAGAAACTTTGACTAAGAGAAATTACGTGTAATTATGTGATGACAAGTGCAGGGTATAAGTGCATATAAATGTGAGCAACGTTTATGATATGTATTTGGGGTGTGGTGAGTTTCGAAATGAGCTCGAATTATGTTGTATGATTAGTAAGGATGAAAAAGAGTAAGTTATGCTTTTGATTATATGAGAATTATATGCAAGTTAGTAATACGTTATGAGTATGATATTGTAAGGTAATTGTTGTTAATTTTTACATGCGACTTACTAAGCTTTATGCTTACTCCTTCTCTTTTCCATTTTCTTAGAGTGCCACCAAGTTAGCTTAGGGATCAAAGAACGTCGGAGGCTCGATCACGCTACCAATCAGAACATTTGGTATAGTTAGATTTATCATTTTGAGTATAACATGTATAGGGACCTAGTCTTTTATCAAGTGTCATAATGTTTTGGCCAAATGTGTTGCTTATTTTGAAGATGAATTCATTTTGTATAAGGCCATGGATGATGGCTATTACTCGTTATTGATATATGAAAGTGATGATGTCTTTCATGAAAGTGTAAATTACATGGTTGAGTATTTGGTATATTGATGCATGAATGAGTAGGTTATTTGATGTGGTTTATGTTAGTGCAAGTAAGGGTGGCAAGAAGGGCTTGGTAAATAGCCTTGTTACTGTCCACACGGGTAGACACACGGGCGTGTGTCTAGGCTGTGTGTGATGCACGGTCTGTCCCATGGGCAGGTAATTAGGCCGTGTGTCTCCCTGCACCTTAAGTTGACAAAACAGAATACCGGGTAGTAACCACACGGACTGAGACATGGCCGTGTGTCTCGACCGTGTGGAGGACACAGCCATAGGACATGGGCATGTGCCTAGGCCGTGTGAAGTCTGCACTTGAATTTAAGAATTTGATTCGCCACACGGGCTAAGGACACGAGTGTGTGCCTTGGCCGTGTGACCATGTAAGGTTGCTGACGTCAGAAACAAAATGTCAAGTTTTTGCACACGGGCCAAGACATGGGCGTGTCAAGGCCGTGTGAGGGACACGAGCCACGGACACGGGCATGTGTCAGGCAGTGTGAAAACCCCTGTAGGTTCGAATTTAGAAATAAATCCACACAGGCTCAGGATACGGGCGTGTTGCCCTTTCCACACGGACGTCTGCCCCTATTTTCAATGACATTTTCCAAAGTTTTCTAAAGAACTCGGTTCGGTCCCGAACCGTTTCTATGGTGTGTTGGGCCTCGTAAGCCCATATTAAGGATTTTGAGTCGAAGATTGAAAAGTTTTAAATTCGAATACACTTTTATGACCCAAAAATGTGTATGAGTATGTGTTTAAGTTAGGTAATGCCTCGTACCCTGTTTCGTCGTCAAACACGGATAAGGGGTGTTATAGGGTGGGTTATGTATATGTGGAGGAAGTAATCTGTGAGGCTATGTTTTGCCAATATAGTGGCAACATGGCTGCGATTTATTTTGATAAGTGTCGTTCGGACACTATGTGGTGTGTAGAGCTGCGTGAGTGTTTTATACCCCACGTAGTGTGTTGGGATGGTCGGAGTTGGTGTATAGAGGATGGGGGTAAGACTATTCATATTTGATTCTGTACGATTATCTGATTCTGTAAGAAATTATGTTTGTATCTGCTCTGCTATGAGATAGAGTCTAAATTTATGTTTCCGTAGAGTTACACACTGAGTTTTCTTAAAAACCCATTCTTTGTTTGTCTGATCTATTCAGGTAATCCTCAGGCTTTGGCTTGTCGGTGCGATGGAGGTCAGTGGTGACCACACATCCGTAAACTTCATTTTCATAAAATGTTTATTTAAATTTCTGATTTAATTTGAGAGTTTTGTAATTTTGAGATTCTCTGGACTATTTGGTTTTAATTTTGGATTTGGATTTGCTTTTGAATTTTCCTGCAACATTCGACAAAATGGTTTACAAAAACAAATGTTTTATAAGAACAATCATTTTTGTCAAAATAAACTCGGTTTTCAAAAATATAATAACATGTTTTTGAATAAGTGACTTTTCAAATAACAAAGTATACGAGGTTTTTAACATGACAAGGTTCGATTTTTAACCCTACTTCGTAACATTCCATATTCGACCATAACATCTAGGCAGGGTTTGGGGTGTTATATTATCATATAAGAAATGATACAATTTCATGATGGTTTTTTGTTGTGGTTATGAGATTTGACACATGAGCATATATGTTTGCTTACCAATGCTTACATTGCCTTGTAATGTTAGGTGCTTTGTTTAGCTAGATTTTGTGCTTAGTTCACTTGGCATTTAACATGTTCACCTATAACCAAGGTAAGTATAGTAAATTCTATTTGAACTTACCAAGCATTAAATGTTTACCTACCATTGTTTCTTTACGTGTAAACCTTAGCTATTGGATTTTTGAAGCTTGTTTGGGGTGGATGCCACACTATTCATAAGACAAAAAGAGTGCTTATTTTGTATCAAGTGTTGTGGCATGTACGTAAGATGTGTTTTATAAGTAAATGTGAATTGAATAGTTGAATACAAACTTAAAAAAAAAAAAAAAGAAGAAGGAAGAACCACCTAATAAAATATATAAAGGACTTAAATGATATTTTACAAATTATAGCATTTTTACTTTTATCTCAATTTTCTTCAAATTGGATATTACAAAAATAGAGTAAAAAAAATTCTCGACTCCTTTTACTTTTCTTCTTTTACCAAAAAAAAAATCTGAGTTGAATTTTCTCTCTTTTTACTCTAATCTAGAAGGTATCATAAGATAGGGTGAACATTCAGTCGAGTCGTTGAATCGAGTAAAAAAAAATCAAATTAATTGAGTTGACGAATCCTATTTTTCTAGCCGAACTCAATTTGAAATCTTTTTGAATCAAATCGAATCGAGTCAAAATATTTTGAGTCAAGTCGAGTCGAGTTAACGAATCCTATTATTTATACTCAATGTTGTGCTTGTATGGACCGATTATTTAACTAGTAGACGAAGTACAAAATTATTTAACTATATAAACAATAGAATGGTCTTTCCTTTTAACTTAATGGGTAAACATTTATCAAAACGGCGTAGTTTTACATTTTAGTTTAATGGTTTTGATTTTTAGAAGTTAGTAAATATTTATCAGAACGAAATAGTTTTACCTTTTTTTATTTAGATTTTCAAATAACTCGAATTATGTAATTTATATTCTAGTTAAACTAAAAAATTTGATTTTTTTAATCGAGTTGATCCGAATAACTCGATTAACTCGAACTATTTAATTTAAAATTTATTTTTTTATCAAGTTTTTTGAATCAAATCGGACTCGCCCCTATAAGAAGGTGTTACTTTCGACAGATTTATTTATATGGTAATGTTTCAAGACACTATTATTATTTTACATAAAGTTTACAAGTGTTAATATGTAGGACCAGTGTGGAAAATATTCCTTTTCTAGCAAAACCATTAGAAATTAATAAATCACATTTTATTTTGTGAGATGCTGGTTCGTTATGGTAAATAATAATAATAGAGGTCTTTTTTGATGAAGTTATGAAAACAAACTCCATTAACAAAATCATGACCACTTCAGGCTTAGGTATTCCAAACAAGATTTATTCTCTTCATTGATAATTTAATCTTTTAACAATAATGTTAAATAACTTAAAAAAACAATAACGCTAAATAAATTATATTATATTAAATAAAATTATCATGTCAAAGAATTAATTAAATTAAAAATAAGCTAGACTGAAACATGAAATTCTGATCCAAGTTGGATCTAAATTGAAGCAGGTGAATTATTTAATCAATATATAAATTTATTTGAGATATGATAATAACACAACATTAAAAATTAATTAAAACATGACACGAAAAATCACATCAACATAATCAAACAAGTCATATTTACTTAAAACAAATTATTATGCAAAGTTTTTAGAGTTAAAAAGATCTATTTGCAAAGAGTTTTAGTAAGTTTATTTCCTGAGAAAAAAACAAATCATCAAACATGTCAAACATTCGTAAATTTCTTTGCTGAGAAAAAAATATTTGCAACGAATTTTAATAAAGCAACATATTCAAGTTAAATAATTAATGGACCCTTAATCCAAATTGTTGAAGAAACTATATTCCACTAATAATTAAAGTCCTTTACCTTGGATATTAGTAGGAAATTTTAATTTAAAAAAAAAACTCACTTCAACAATAAAATTTTTTTTGTGTAAATATTTCGATAGATTACAATTAAATAATTAATTTTAAACTTTAAGTACAATTAATAAGATATTCTGAAAAAAAAAAAGTGATTAACAAGATATTGATTTTCGGGTTTTTGTATACAACTCATTTCTAAACTTAATTTTTTATTTGATTTTTATGAATGCAAAAAGTAAAAAATAATTTTATAAATAACCAATTACACTTAATAAAAATATTAATGACAAATTCCATATTGATTATTAACAAATGATTATTTTTCTTTGGCATAATGATTTTTTTTATCCTCTAACTTTAAAAAGAAGTTATTTTAGCTTTTCATTTATTTATTTTTATCTTTTTTAACCCTTAAACTTGTAGTTTTTTTGTCAAATCACCCCAAAATAGATGAAGATGTTAACTTTTTTTTTTTAACTTTACTGACGTGGTATATACATGGATCGCCATGTAGATATCACATTAGCATTAATTAATTTTAAAAATTTTAAAAATTACAAAGATTATTTTTTAAAATTAAAAATAATTAAAATTATAAAAAATTATTTTTATTTTTTTAATTTTAACAAATTAATTAAATGCTGACATGTATTTAAGATAATAAATATAGAGATATCAATGCTTATGTAAACATCAAATTCAAGACTAGTATTTAAGAGTGAACATTCCATGGATTTGAGTGAAAGAATTTTAAGCTAATTGAGTCGACGTGTCTTGTTTTATCATTTTAATTTGATTAGGAAAATTTTCAAATTGGATCCAATGGAATAAAGTTCAAGACAAATAAATCCATTTTAAGTTAAATTTAAAAAAAAAAAATTGAGCAAGTCATATTTAAACCTTGATAATATGATTAAATTTTATGTTAAAACACATAAATTTGAGACCATATATATTTAAAAACAATTTAAGCTAATGTTGTTTGGGAACTGAAATTTGAATTTAGATTGGATTTCAAAATTTTAGTTTTGAAATTTATAATTTATAAATTCATTATTTTAAAATTCTATATTTGAGAATTAAAGCATTTGAAATTTAAGATTTCGAATTAATCCAAATCTATTGTTTGGATAATTCAAATTTAGATTTGGATTTCAATTAAGTCTAAGTCTTAAAAAATATTTTTAAAATTTAATTATTTAGGAGGATTTTGAACATGGTTGTTTGAATCGAGCTAGACCAGTTAACCCAAGAATTAGTACGGACCATTTGAATGGGACAAAAAATCAATTGAACCAGATGAATTGCAATTTATTTTTATTTTTTAATATTTTATGAAATTTTAGTTATTTATTTAATCAAACCGACCGGGCCAATGACCTAATCAGCTCGACTATCAATTCGATTTTAAAAATCTTAATTTTAAATGAAAAAAATTAACTCTTTTTAGGAGAGAACTTATCACTTTTGTATATTTTTTGAAATTTTTTTTTTCTTAATTATGCCTTGACCAACTTTTTATTTTTATATTTTTATAAATTTTTGGGTTGAAATATTAAAAATAATTATAAACTTTATAGCATTTTTATATAAGTCATTCACACTTCATTCACACTTGATTTGAATTGTATAACCTAAATAAATGGACTTTTAAGTATAAATTAAAATTTAGGGGTTATAAATTCAAATTATAACTATTATTTTATTTGAATAAAAATTTTGAAGATTTATATTGTATTAAATTAAATGCATGAAATTTTGTTGATAATATATTATAAATAAAATTAATTAATTATTCTTTGGGTTTTTGAAAGAGAATGAAAATTTAATCAATGTTGGATTTTAAAATTTTCAAGTTTTAAAGTGAATTTTAAAATTTAAAATTTAATTATTATGAAATTAGACATGTATTTGCACAAATTAAATACACAAATTTAAATCCAATTCTTTATTTGGTATCCTAAAAAATTCATTGGATTTTCAAATTCAAATTCAAAATTTTGACCCAAATCATAGTTTCAAATCAGTTATAACGTTAAATAAGGAGAAGTAAACAAGATAATTTAGTATAGTAAGTTTGATTTGATAAATTACTTGTTTACGACCTTAAATTTATCATTTGGGAATTTTTTAAGAAAATTAATATTTTTATATAATTTTATAATTTTTTTGAATTTATTTATAAAATTTTGAAATTTTTAATTAAACATTTTGATTTTTTTTCAGCTTATTTTGATTTTTGTACTTTTTTTTTTTTGAAAGAGATCAATTTGATCATTTTTGAAATTGACAATGACCTAAATGATTTACACTAATTTTTTATTTGAGTTATTCGAGTTGTAAAAATTTAACTCAAATCTAACTTGAAAAATCGAATTACATTTTTTCGACAAAAAATGAATTTCAAGTTGATCGGGAAGATCGAATAATCAATTTGATTAACTCAAAATAATTGATAAAAGAACTCAATTTTCTTTTTTAAAATTCAAATTAGATTAAGTTTTTCTCTTCTTTACTAGTGTTAATTTAAAGCTTAAACACAAATTCTTGATCACTCTACTTATAATTCAATTAACACTTATATAATGATATTATGCAAAAGATAAATGAAAATAAAATAAAATTATGAATTTATGGCAGAAATTTCCTGTGTATATGCTTCCAATTTCGTTTGGAATAATATAGAGGTCCAAGGATTCCATTTAAAATATCTTTCACATATTTTTTTTTTTCTCCTTTTTCTTGATGGACCAGCAACAAAGGTTGTGGTGAAAATTTTAGATTTGAGAAACTTTAAACCAGCTAGAATCTTTAAAGTTGAAAGCAATGGTCAGCGGAATGTAATTCTTTGGAATATGATTATTGGGAAAGTTATTTTACAATATTTGATATATATTAAAAGGTATTGATTAAAAATTTTAAAAAGTTAGATTATGACTTAATTTACGAATTTACCTTTAGTAAATAAAAATAATATTATGTATTTAATATTTTACAATAAACTTTATTAATAACAAATATTTGAATTAAATATTTAATAATTGATAATTTTTAAAATTATTGTTTTAATTTATAATTTTAATTGAAAACAAATTTATTTTAAATTTATATTGTATGTATTTTCTAAATAGGGTTAATTTTATCTTTAATATCTTTTTAACTTTTCAACCTTTTCTCTCTTATATTTTATTATGAGAATCATATTGTCATGTTTATGAGAAATTAACATAATGGAAAATTAAATTTTAAAGAAAATAAATTCTTTTTAGGGTAAACTACAAAAGTAGTCACTTTTATTTGCCTTAGATTATATTTTAGTCACTTATGTTTGAAATGTTATGTTTTAGTCACTTACGTTATCGTTTTGTTACGAAGTGGTCATTCTACCGTTAAACTTTGTTACCTCCCTAACGACAGTCTTACGTGGCAGTCTAAATGAGGTTTAAATACCAACTTGGATGTCTTTAAAAACCTGACATGTAATATTTTCATGCTTTTAAAGTAGCCAAAAGGCAAAATTTCTAATGAAGATAAAGCTATCTGAGATGGGGAAGTTTTAGATAAGTATGAGAAGAGTATCAATTGACTATTCTACGCCTTCTTCTATGAGGGTTTGCTTTCTATTTTAATAAAGAACACCATTTCGATTTAATGTTGTTTAATTTCACAATATATTGTTTCGGCTTCTCTTACTTTTAGATTTGAGATTTTCTTTTATGATGTCTCACTTTCAAAATGCAATAGTAATATCCCCTCAATCTTTCCTAATACTTTAACATTCCTCATTAAAAATAGATTTCTTTTCCACTCTCCAATATATTGTTCCCCATTCAGATTTTTTATTTTTTATTTTTCCCATTTTTCTTCTTCTTTTTCTAACAAATCCCAAATAATATCAATTAATAGCAACTTTAGAATATTGCAAACTTAGGATTAATTTAGCTATTTTTGAAAATTATCATGAAAATTTTGATTTAAATATTTAATATTATTATCAAAAAGTACTTTTTTAAAAAATAAAATATTCATTTCTAACATGATATTGTAAAGTAAAATATTACGCATTTAAATAATATTTAAATTGGTTAGTTTTATAATATATAAACATACCAACTTAATTTTTAATAAAAAATATAACAACTTAATTTTTAATAAAAAATATAATAAAACTGTATTGTAATTCATTATTAATATTCTAATAGATTACATATAGATTTTAAATATTTTTAAATAAATTTAAATGTCAAAATTACTTTACTGGTCATAAATTTCAAAAAAAAAAAAAAACTAAAAGAAACTTACCTTTAGTTATATAAATGAGGATAATTTTTTTTTATACTTTTGATGCCCGATATAAATGAGGACAATTAATGAATAATTTAGTTTATATTCAAAAGTCAAAAGTTAAAAATTTAGCTTTCAAAAGATAAAAGCAGTTTTAATTTTCAAAATTATAAACAAAAAACATAGTTTTAGAGCTGATATTTTTCCCGTTATTTCGAAAGATTTTAGTCTTGGAGTCCTATATAGTCGTAAAAATGGGACCCTGGTTGGCATCCTCTCCAAGGAATACTATCCTTCACATTGTCATCTTGTAAAACATGAGACTACTTATTTGGACATGATAAGATGTTGTGAACAAGTTGTTTGGTGAAACAAAAATACCCAACAAGGCAAACAAAACAAACAAGTAAAATCCTTGCTGGTTTATTGATTTAAAGTTAATGTCTTTTCTGATAGTATAATTTTAAAAATCAAACAGGGTTTTTCCACTGTTTGCTGATTAGAAATTTGTTCTTCACTTTCCATTCGCATTAGTTAAGTTGAAAGTGAGATTCTCAACACCTTTTTGTATTCGGCTTAGTTTGGATGAGCGGTGTGTTTACCTCCGGTGAGATTAAAAACAGCGGTGGCGGTGAGATTAATTACTGTAACGGTGAGATTGGACACTGTAGCAGTGAGATTAGAAATAGCGGTGGAGTGTATGTTTGGATTCAAACGCAGCTGTAGCGTTGAGGTGAAAATAAAAAATGACTATTAAAGACATTAGATTAGAATTGATATATAATAGAAGTTTTTAAATTATTTTACTTATATAAAATTATTAAAATATGTGAATTTATAAATTCATTTAATAAAATATTAAAATGTGTCTTCCAATATTTTATTATGAATATTTTAATGAATTATATAATCAATTTAAATTATTTATTAGATAAAATGAAAATTATTTTAAATTTTTTATAGTTAAATATTCTTTTATAACAGTGATAAATATTATTTAGCAAATAGTAACAATATACTTGGATCAAATCTGAAAATAAATATGATTGGGTAAGAAATTAATTTAACTTTCAAGGATAAAATGGTAAAATAATAAATAAAAATATGGGTATTTTTGGAAGTTAAAAATACCAACTGGCCTCTCAATTCTAATTGCTGCTCAAATAGCCAGCTGATTTTTAACCCCTCAGTGCGATTAAAAAAAATTTTCACTGAACTTTGACCCTAAACCAAATACTAAAACAGTGAGATTGGTGGCAGTTTTTTGCCCCAACTGCACCTCACTGACTTCCACTGGTAAACCAAAGGAGGCCTTCCTCTAATAGTTCTCTTAGATTCTTTTCAATAGTAATCATTACCAAATGAAAATGAAACTCAGAAGCAATTGAACTTAGTTTCTTCTATTAATTAATTCAGTGAGCCTTAATAGGTGACAGAGTTTCGATACAACGTTTGTAAGTAACGAAATTGAAAACCAAGTTACGAATACATGGGAGTGAAACATAAACTTGTAATAAAAGAAAGATATCAACATAAGTATATAGATTTCAGCAGCAAAACAAGATACATAATCTTACACAAGCGTAGCTTATTTTCAAGCTGCTAAAAGCTCTGGTGAAACACTAACGAAAAATACATGCGTGTTACTAACCAGGCTACGGAGTTCTACATCTATTATCTACCAAATACTATTACATAAATCAACAAAACCCTATAACATCATTAAGTAGCATCCCACCTTAGTATCCAGCTGCATCATTGCTGCTTATTGATGCATATAGGACCTTGGGAGACTTGACAAACATACCATCTTTCATGGTTTTGGTTGTTCTGGATTTGATGATAGTTGCCAGTAACTGGCTGTTGAACAACAGTGACAGCTTGAGGTCCATGATAAACAAAGTGGTGTGGTACCAACTTCTGATGATGATGATAATGATCCTGATTTCTCGGTAGGGGAGCTCGCCGGTGAGTCTTCTCGGTTAGCTGCCGGGCATATTGCTCATCTATCAAGGGAAACCCTTCTGAGGCAACTTTGTTAAGATGATCTATTGAACATGCCATTCTTTTTGTAGTACACAAGAACAAGTAGAAGTTCGTGGGTTTTTTTTTTTTTTTTTTTTTTTTTTTGCTTGCATGTATGGTTAGAGGGCTAGGGAACTATATATACAGGAAGTTTAGGACAGGGGAAACCCTCTAACCTCACTTTTGAAGGGTCCATTTCATAATCAAAAAAGAAAGATATAAGGGAATTTCTCAGGGATAAAACTAACGAAAAAGTGCTACAGAAGTGGGCTTCCCAATTTATTCTTTCAGCTTTCTGTGATTCCATTTCTTGATTAGCGTGAACTATAGTGAAATTAAATGCTTAATAATTTGGGAATTAAGTTTTTATTTATGCCTACTCGTCTAATTTGAAATATTGTAGTGTCCATTACTGAGATCTTTCTTAGTCATAAAGTGGCATGAGCCAGGTGGCAGAAAAAATAGATGTGTGGGACTTCCCTATATGTAGTTATCCATGGGAAATTGGACATCTCTATTAGCCTTTTTTTTTAATTTTTACATTATAGGAGTTTGTTCAAATCTAAATTTTTTTCATTTTATTATTTTTAAATTTGCGATGCAAATACACTTCTTTATTTCTAGGGCTGTGACTGAAGAAGGCAGTGGCAAACGTTTTCTTAAGACTGTAACACTAAGAAGGTACGATTCAAGGAGGGGAATGGAGGTGCAATTATAGATATGGTGGTGGATTTAGTTCTAGAACCAACCCAGTTTTGGAGGGATAAGTTATTGGGAAAAGGTGTCGTTGGATCTGGTGCAACGGTTGGTGGTGTTGGATTGGGAGATGATGAGGAGTTTGATTATTTGGAAGGAAATTTTAAGAAATCAATAGTCGATGGGGTTTCGTCGATAGCTTTTTCTAACCGGATCCAACATATCTTGATCAAAGACATGACGACAACAATGGTAATCAAATTGTTAGGACGGAGCATAGGGTATATTGGTCTCCACAATAGAGTTTGCAGTTTATGGCGACCCTCCAGGCCATCTCAACTCATGGATATTGAAAACGACTACTTCTTGGCAAAATTCCAATGCATCGAGGATTTTGGGAAGGTTTTATCCTAGGGGCCTTGGATCATTTACGACCAGTATCTCACCATTCAACCTTGGACCAAGGAATTCAGTCCATTACAACCTTTCTCGAATGTAGTTTTGGCATGGATCAGATTGCTTGGACTCCACGGGCATATGTATAAAATGAAGATTCTTGGAGAAGCAGGCAGCATGGTTCGAAGGGTCTCAAAGCTTGACTTCAATACTGATAGTAGAACAAGGGGCCATTTTGCTAGCATGGTCGTCTATGTCAATCTAGATAAGCCTTTAGTGTCTTTGGTTCTAATCAACGACGAGACCCAACGGGTTGAATATGAATTTTTGCAGACGATTTATTTTTCATGTGGCCGGTATGTTCATGTGAAGGAGTTGTGTTCTACACCGATAAAGATTCTGAATCAGGCGGAAGGAAAGGAGCCAGTGGCTGATCCGTGATCACGGATGTTGAGAAAACAGAAACTCTGGGAATGTTTGAACTGTGGGTGCAAGTCGAGACTCGAGAGGAAATCGTAGCGAAGCCTAAAGGACTCCAGGAACCAAAAGCCTAAGATTCCGGGGAAGGTGACACTGAGATCAAGATTCTTGGCGTTGACAACGCTGGATGAGATATAGGGAAGGAATGGCACAGAATCAACGGATCAACCGAAGGGCAGTGGCATGCAAAAAGGATCTTTGGTGGAGAAGAATCAGGGTAATCTGTCTGGGAAAAAAAGGTTGGGGGTTGGATCGATTAAGCAAGGAGCAGGCCAAATGCTTGGGGTGGAGCAAATGCAAAATTTTGGGCTGGAAGGTCCAATTGAAAAAGTGGTTGTCGCAGGGCTTGGATCAAACCAACAAGTTAGTGAGATATCTGATAAAATTTTAGGGAGGAAACCTGTCCAGGTAGGTGGAATGGGCGCTTCTAGGCCTGTAAATTCCGGCAGTCAAATCCAACTCTAAGGCACATTGTGTTGCTATGGGTTCAGGTTCTGCAGGTTTGTTAGGGTCGCTTCTATCGAACAGTGTGTGTTCAGCTTCAGTCAATGTTCCATCTCTCTATTCGGGATTCTTCGACTCGACTGTAGTTACGCTAATAGCCTTTCTCTTACTGGCAAAAGTCCCGCGGAAACCACTTCCCATTTTAATCCCATGTTTGAAGTTTCGGTTGAAGGGGTTGTATCACTAAGCACCGACATTCTGGACCCTTAAAAACATTCAGCGGTTTTATTTAATGAAAATGTCGATCCTAAGGACATTAATTCCACAGGTGAGAGTTTTGACAATCAAGCTCTAAAAAGGAGTCACAAGTATAAAATCAAATGTGGGCCGAAATGGAAATAAGATTAATAAAATTATCTATGAATGTAGGGGTCGGTTTAAGTTTTTTGAATTCTCTCCAGCACTTTTGTTAGATACGATCAACTCTATGGTTGAGTTAATTAATGCCCAACTTGAAAAGTAAATGGGTAAAGGTTTCTCGAGTACGGACGAGAAGCGGGTCGAGGAGTCAGAGATCTCCAGATAGTAAAGGTTTGTTTTCTTCTAGCATTAAAATTCACATTTTAGTCCTTAAACATTAAAATTACCAAAAATTACTTTACAAAATAGTCCTATCTAGCAGCCGAGCTTAAGATTCTACCATAAACTTTCAAGAACATCTCAAATTAATTAATGAAACATCCCATAACATTTGAAAATTTAACAAATTGACCCTCGGGTTAGCTAGATTAAGCTAATACGATAACAAAAACATAAAAATCATTAAAAATGGGATCAAAATACTTACCATGCACCCAAAATCATTTTGGCCCTAAAGCTTTCCATCTCCAAAAATGGTTTTCAATTGTTAAAGCCAATTTGAAGAAGATGACCACTTTATTTTCACTTAATTTACACTTAATTTTCAATCTACCATTTTATCCTTATGTTATAAACTTATAAATTAATAAAAACATACCCATAATTGTCCATTATCAATATGAATGGTTTAATTACCATTTGAGTCCATCAGTTCACCCTTCCATAACCATTTGAGCCATTTAATTAATAGAAATAAACTTTTACAGTTTTTACAATTTAGTCTTTTTTAATTAATTAATTATCTAAACATTAAAATTTCTTAACGAAACTTTAATACGACCTTAATAACACTCCATAAATATTTTATTAAATATTTATGGCTCTTTTTATAGAAACGAGGTCCCGATACCTCATTTTCTAAAACCATTTGACTTTAGGGTCATACCATCTGACTTTAGGCTAGATGCTTCGGATCTAGGTATGGTTTGATTGGGGTGCAGGAGCTTTAGGTCATAAACAAACTGAAAAATTAAAAAGGAATTAAACGTATAAAAAAGAAAAATAAATAAACAAAAATTAAATATTATAACCATAGGTTTTAATGTTCCTACTTATCTTATTAATTGTAAAAAATATTATCAAGATTTAATGCCGAAACCTCCCTGGCAACGACGCCAACAACTTGATTACGTATAAACGTATTATCGTTTATAGTAAAAATAACACACCAAAAAAAATATAAAATTAGAACAACGGTGTCCGCAAGTATATGGGTCAAATTGTAATATAGTAATTGTGTACAACAGAACACAAGAAGTATTATGAGGATCGTACCCAAGAGAGGATGGGATAAATCTATAGAAAACATTTTTACAATAATAAGTCTAAATAGTAATAATTAAATCCTATATTACGACAAATCATAAAAAGGATTAATAAGAGAAACTAAATGAATAAAGTAAATAAACAAGAAAATAACCAAACAACTTAAATCAATAAAACTAATCAGTAAGTTTAATTCGTTTCAAGGTTTTTCATTAACTTTGAATTAGGGTTTTAGGATGGATTAACTACTGATTAACCAATTATTACCTCCCAACCTTAAACTAATTAATCAATTGGTTGATACTCGTTTATCTCTCGGCCTCACTTTCTCAACCAAGATAGACTACAATTTACTCAATTCACTTATCTTCCAATCTCGTCTCCCATATGATTACTTTATAGGGTTGTCAAGCCTAGGGTTTAAGAACGCGTATCTATACCAACCAATCCTATTGGAAAACCCTAAATCCTTCGTTAATTACTTCCACATCCACTCATTAATCTCCCCTAAGAGATTTAGCAACTCAGGTTATTCATAATCTTAGTCTCAATTGAAATAAACATATAAAGAACACGAATAAATCAAAAGAGAAAATAGATTAGAATAATCCTGGGATTGATGTTCAATGGAGTACGGAGTAATGAATCCCTCGATTTAAATAACGAAATATGTCGCTTGCTAAGAAAAATAAACTGAAATACTTCAATAATATAAAAGAACTCTTGGATCGAAATTGATTCCAAGAGGAAAAACAAAGAGTTTAGAAAAGCCGAAAGAAAAAACTAAATATAATCCTATTTGTAAACTACTAGGTTTTTTGATTGCGTCTAAGATGACTTAGTTACATCAAACCCCTAAGGTCTTATTTATAGGAGTGTTGGCAACCCAAATTAGGTCTTCGACACGTCCTAGGTCTTCATATAAAGTCATTGTGCAGAAAAAAATAACCACAACATACTTGGGCAGCAAGTCGACCTATGTCGCACCATAACCCTTGCATGGCGCGACACGATAGGTGAATGTCACCTTGTATGGTTTGTTTCATGTTTTGACATACCGGGAAGCTTGTGCATCACTCGTCCCTAGCTTCCATGTCAATTGGGCCTGTAATTCACTATCCTACACACTCAATTTAACATATTAGCACTACCTAAGGCCCGTGTCGGCCTAATATGTCACAACACTCACAAAATGTGTTAAAAAAACTTATTTTTACTAATATTTAATCCTAAGTGCTAAATACCGAAACATAATAATAAATACTAAATTCGCTAGAAAACAAGCTCTTTAAGTGTAACCCCCCAAACTCAACCTTGGCATTATGGTCGAATTCTAAAGGCTACATTGGCCCCCGAAATGGCCTAGTAACCCCGTTCAGTTTTTGAAACATTTAGTGGTCTTATTTTTAGAAAAAACTTTGAGTAGTTGTCTTAGGATTGCCAAAACATCAATTTATTAAGCCAAAAAATTAGAGTGTACTTTATTAAAAATCATGTCATTTTTGGAAAGCTTAATTAAGTTTGTCATTTTTCCTTTTAAAACTCCATTTCATTATTACGCATTGGAAAGGTGATACCTTTTTTTCTTAAATGAAAACCATTTTATTTTAAGAAATTTATGACAATTTTTAATGTTGTTCATTTTTTAACAATGTTGCATGTGTAACTCCCTGATCTTTTTATTTATGTTTTGTAAGTACTTGACACAATTGTGTATCTACTTCAGTGATTAAGTGTCCTGGATGTGTGTGAGAGGTCCCAAGTTCAAGCCTTACCTTTAGCAAATTATGTAATTTTTGGGATTTAAGCCCTATCTTTTTTTAGTGGGCTTATTTTTAATTGCCTGCAATTTCATATTAGAATGAGCCTGCTGGTTCGAGTGGTAAGGGGCTTAGTGTGTTAGAGGTACTTTTTTCGAGTCCCTGCGCGAGCATGGGTATTTATTTTTGCTCGGCTCTACGATAGAGTTTCAATTTAATTAGAAATCTGAGTAGCGGGTGGTTAGGATATGAATGAGTGGGGAGTTGTCAGAATATTTCAAAATATTGTTTCTCTCTTATATTAGAGAATTTTTAACGTCAGTTTCACTTTTTCCTCTACCGAAAATCTGTCTTTCCCCTCTCCCATTCACTTTTCAATCTTTGTTTCAATTTGTCTCCTTTGTGCAACGTTGTTTTCACTCGTTCGGTAAGTTGCGTATTGTTAGAATTTTAACGTTGTTTCGGTTAAGTGTTTAACAAGAGAGTTTATTTTTGTTACTCTCAGTTTAGGCGAAGGACAAGAATCTATTGGTGCTCCTTCAGTGATTTGAGCGTTAAGGGTTCCTTTTCTTTACCTGTAAGTATATGGATACATTGTTTGATGTTTTGGGTTTCCATTCGTGGAATATCTCTGTTAAGGTTTCGAAGATATTGCCGAAATTGAGTGTTGTTATGTCAACTTTTTGGTTTTTAAAGGCTTCAAGTGTGGTTTCATAGCATAGTCGTACCAGGTGTGTACCCAAAACGTAGAAAACGAGGTTTGACAAAAGTTGAAAAACTATTCTGTCGATGCCACACGAGCGTATGGTCACATGTGTGGTAGGACGTGTGCAGGAACACGACCATGTGGTCGACAAAGGCATGGCCGTGCGTAGCACACGACTGTGTGGTGGCTCGAGTGTAGCCGTGTGGGCCACACGGGCATGACACACAGGCACATGGAATCTTGGGCCAGGTCGTGTGAGCCACATGGGCAAAGCCAATCTAGGCGTGTGGGCCCACACGGGCATTCTACACGGGCATGTGGGCCTAAATTTCTGAAATTTCTCCTAGGGTCGTACGAGTCATCCCAATCTATTGTGGGCCTACCATAGGGTCGGTAAGGGCTAACCAAACCCCAAAATTGTAGATCTGATAGACTAATAATCTGTTCTGAGTATGATTATGCCATGCATATTTGTTTGTTTTGATATCTGTACATAGCATGTTTATGTTATTTTGTATCTATTATGTATATGATTGTGGGGTGGGTTTTGTATTGATGGAGGAAATGTTCTATATGGCGATCATCGCCTCTTATCTGGCAGCTTGGCTGCACTATATCTGAGACGTGTCGTAACGGTACAACCTGGTGTGTAGGGATGGGTGGGCACCACATAGTGTGTTGGGATGGTCGGAGATGGTGTGTACAGGATGGGGGTAGGATTCTGATTGTCTGGTTCTGTTTTTACTATATCTATATCTGAAAAGGGCTTGAGCTCGAATCCATATTTGTATCTGTTTCCGATAGTGTATATAAGTCTATATGATTGCATGTTTAATTTTACGGGGTTACACACTGAGTTTATGTAAACTCATATATGTTTTTCTGTATTGTTAGGTAATCCACAGACTTAGGCCGGTCGGTGCAGCAGAGACTCGGTGGTGACCACTCTTCCGTAAAACTGTTTAGATTTATTAATTCATGGTATTTAATAATTTGGGATTTAATTTTGAGAGTTGTAATTTTTTGGGACTGTCTTTGGACTATTGGCTATTGTTTGGTTTGGTTGTGTTTTTAACTCTTTCATTACGATGCATGACGAAAACAAAGGTTTTGTAAAAACTCTTGTCAAAACCGTCCCTTTTTTTGAAAAGCCGGGAATCAAACTCGGGTTTTCACTACAAAACGGGAGTCGCCACCGACCTTTTATTAGGTGTGATCGGATCACCTTTGTTTTAATAAAACGTTTCGGTTTACTAAAACAGTGTTTTTGGTCTGCGAAAGTTTGAGAAAATAGGTTCGGGAGTCGGTTACGTATGAGGAAGGATTAGCACCCTCACCACGCCCAAAATCGGTACCCAAATTGATTAATCAATGTCCTAATGTCGAAAAGTTTGAAAAGATTTTGAAGTTTTATTTTATTTTTGTTTTTTAACAACTTGATTGAATATCGAGTTTCCTTTGTTTCGAAGGAATAGAGTCTCACATCCAGCACGATTGGACACGATAATCTAAGTCCTTGAATTCAAGATCGTCTCCGAAATTCTCCAAGCATACATTTTTGAAATTTTGGAAAGGGTATTTGCTCGTTCGGTCATAAAAAGAAACACACACAGCACGATTGGACACGATCCTTTCGAACTTCCAAACACGCAAATATCACCTTATTTGAAGCTAGAAACAAAATTTGAAAGGATATCCATTTGTTAGGTCAAACAAAAAGTCACACCCAGCACGATTGGGCACGAATTTTTGAATTCCCAAACTCATGAATATTACCTTTGTGAAAACCTATTTTTTTTTATGAATAAAAGAAATATAATAAAAGATAAAATGTTGAATTGCGATGAAACGACGAAAGCGAGAAATTAGCGAAACATGATAATAAAAGATGCAATAATAAAAACAAAAAATAACCTTAAAATAATAACAATGAATAAAAACTAAAAGATGTTAGTAGCCGTGGAGATAATAGTAAATATAATAATAATAATGATGCAAAATATGTACAAGATAAATAATATAAATGTAGTAGTAATAATATATAATAATAATATACAATATATCAATGTAAATATATAATAATAATAATAATAATAATAATATAATAATAATAATAATAATAATAATAATAATAATAATAATAATAATAATAATAATAATAGTATATAGTAATAATATAAAAAATATTAGTGATATAAAATATATACAACATAATAATAAGTAAGTAATAATAATAATAGTAAAGTATATATAATAATAGTAAAGTGATAATAATACAATATGTACAATCTAATAATAATAATAATGATATTAAATTAATCGTAATACTAATAACATTAATAAATAAATGGTAATAAATAAATAAAATTAACAAAAGATGAAAGTAATAATAATAAGGAAGTTAATTGAATTAATAATAAAATGATGAGAATAAAAAGTGACTAAATTAAATTAAAGACGAGATGTCTGGGGTAAATTTGAAATAAAAGAAAGGGAAAGGACTAAATTGTAACGCATGAAAAGAATGGAGGGTCCAAAACAGCAATAAACCCCCTCACTGAAACGATGCGCAGGAAAGAGGACTAAATTTGAAAACTTGGCAAATCATCGGGTCAAAATCGAAATAAAAAAGAAACTTAATTGCGCTGGTGTGAAAAAGCGGAAGGACCGATGGGGCAATTAGCCCATTTAACAGAAACGCGCGGACCCTCTGGCTGGGTCGGGTCGCGCGCGCGGGTTGGGGCCTAAACAGCGTCGTTTTGGCGCCTGGGCTCCCAACCCTAAAACGGCGCCGTTTTGTCTTACTATAAAAACCCTCCTTTCCTCCTTTTTTTTATTTGCTGCTTGTTCTTAAAAAAAAATCTTTCTCTCTTTCTTTTCTCTCGACTCTCTCTGGGGGCAACCCAGATTCTGGCGAGGGACCACCGCCGGCGCCGCCGCCGGCAACCGAATCGCAAAAAGGTACGTTTTCCCCTCTCTTTTTTTTTTAAAAAAAATATATGTATGTATATGTATATATATTGGATTGAGTAATAAATAAAAGGAAAATCGAAACGACGAATAAAAAGGAAAAAATGCGAAATCACCTTCGACGTTGCCGATCTAATTTTTATGCGTTTCGGATTCTTCTTTTTGGTTTCCATTGTTATTTGTGTTGCCTTGAATCTGTTTATTTTTTATTGATTGAAAAAAAGAGAGTTTTACAATTGTTTTCTTTTTGGTTTTTATAACCGAAATTGAAAGGAAATAGGGAAATAAAATACAATATTTTCTTCTTTCTTTGCCATTACTGTTTGTCTTGTTTTGCAGGTCGTGGGGCGCGAGTGGAGGCCATGGTGGTGTGTGAATCGGCGTTGGTGGCCGACCGTGGCTGGTGGGATGCGGCGTTAGGAAATTTTAGGGTTTCAAAACCTTAAAATTTCCTAAGAGATCAAAGCTTTTTGGGCCTATCGGGCCTTGCAATTTTGTAAATATAGTGGGCTGTTTCATCTGTTTTATTTGGCTCTGGATTTTAGAAAATTTGGGCTGCAACTTTGCTTGTATTGGCCCGGGCAATTTTGGGTTTGTACAGCTGCCCCTCTTTGCTCGTTGTCGTGCAACGGGAACAGAGCAAAGACATGAAGAAAGCCCAAGTTTGCCTGGACCCACTGAGTCTGGTCTTCTTTGTTGCTCTTTTTTGTTAGGTAGCTTCAAACTCCACTGTAACTTATTGCTTTGATCTACTCCACTACTATTTCCGAGAGGTAGGTCTTGTATCTTCAATTCGCTTTACTGTTTCATTGCATCTTCAGGGAGATAACGTTTGTAATTTTTAGTCTACTCTACTGCTGGCTAGGGCAATAGGACAATCTTCAACCCGTTCCACCACTGGTCGGCGGCAACAGGACAATCTTCAACCCATTCCACCACTGGTCGGTGGCAACAGGACAATCTTCAACCCATTCCACCACTGGTCGGTGGCAATAGGACAATCTTCAACCCATTCCACCACTGGTCGGTGGCAACAGGACAATCTTCAACCCGTTCCACCACTGGTCAGTGGCAACAGAACGATCTTCAACCCATTCCACCGCTGGTCAGTGGCAATGGGACAATCTTCAATCTATTCCACTGCTGGTCAGTGGCAATAGGACAATCTTCAACCCATTCCACCGCTGTTCGATGGTAATAGGATAATCTTCAACCCATTCCACCGCTGGTCAGTGGCAATAGGGCAATCTTCAACACATTCCACTGCTGTTCGATGGTAATAGGATAACCCATTCCACCACTGGTCAGTGGCAACAGGACGACCTTCAACCCGTTCCACCGCTGTTCAGTGGCAACAGGACGATCTTCAGTTTGCCTCCTTCAGGAAGTCCTCAATCTTCAGTCTGCTCCACTATCATCTCTAGGGAACAAGATCTGAACTTTTTGGTTTGCTTCCTTACTATCTCTAGGAAGACTTCAATCTCCAGCCTGCTCCACTATCATCTCTAGGGAATAAAATCTGAACTTTTTCATTTGCTTCCTTACTATCTTCAGGAAGACTTCAATCTTCAATCTGCTCCACTATCATCTCTAGGGAACAAGATCTGAACTTGCTACACTGTTCTTTAAGGAACCTATCCTGTAGAATGTGCTTATGCTTAAATAAATTATTAGCATGCTGTGATCGGAATGACTCAAATGCTCCTTACTAGATGCATGATGAACGACATTTGCATGAATGTAGAATGTCATGTGAGTGGTCTTTTTACAATGATTAGGATGCAATGATTAGAATGAATCGAATGCCCCTAATGTGAATGATGAATGCATGAGAATGATTCTTTCATAACGCATCATCCTGCCTTCTTATTTGATTGATCTCTTTGAGGGTCACCATTTCGGATCTTGATTACCCCATGAACCTAGTTAGTTCTGAATATTGACCTCACTTCAGGTTCCCGTAATAATTAGAAGTTTTTAGAGTGATATGCAAGAACTCCTTTAATTTGAATATTAACCGTCCATTAATCGTTATTTTCGATGAAAAGTGCTTGGAAAATGTCATTACAATGGATATTTGGATTAAGGCTCAAAATGGATAAACTGATCAAAGGATCATGTTTTGACAAGACAAATTTTGCTGAAATGTGAAATTGAAGATGAAAACAAATGTCCAGATGTCATAGCATGAGCTTCTCTGTACAAATTTCTCGAGAATCCTTTTTGTACTCGATAAGTGTCGGATAAACTTAGAAGACTTTATTGATGCCCCAAGACGTGACATCTCTCTCTCTTGTTAACTCGAGTTGTAGCAAGACCGTTGCATACCTCCTCCTCAAAAATTTGAATTGCCCATTCTTGGGTTTTCAATTCAAAACTCCTTTGGTCACAAAGCACCCATCGCGGGTTTTCACCTTGGCCTTTCCAGTTTTTTTTTAGGCGAAGTATTTCTTGACTGAATCTGAGTTCATAGGATTCGGTAGACTTTTGCCATCCATCTCTGCTAAAATTAGAGCTCCACCAGAAAAGGCCTTCTTTACTACATAAGGTCCTTCCCAGTTTGGCATCCATTTTCTTCTAAAGTCTTTTTGCAAAGGAAGGATCTTTTTCAGGACAAGGTCTCCTTCATAGAATTCTCTAGGGCGAACTTTTTTATTATAGGCCCGTATCATTCTCTTTTGATACATTTGTCCATGACGAAGGGCTCTTAACCTCTTTTCCTCGATTAGGTTCAGTTGATCATACCGGGATTGAGTCCATTCTACTTCATCCAATTTTAGTTCAGACAAGACCCGAAGGGAAGGGATCTCAACTTCAATCGGAAGTACCGCTTCCATCCTATACACCAAAGAGAAAGGAGTTGCCCCGGTAGAGGTTCTGACCGATGTTCGATAAGCATAAAGAGCGAATGGTAGCTTCTCGTGCCAATCTCTGTAAGTCTCAGTCATCTTCCCCACGATTTTCTTAATATTCTTGTTGGCTGCCTCGACTGCACCATTCATTTTTGGACGATATGGTGACGAGTTGTGGTGTTTGATCTTGAATTGATTGCAGACCTCTGCTATCGTACTGTTGTTCAGGTTCAGTGCATTGTCAGATATGATCCTTTCAGGCATTCCATACCGGCATATGATTTCTTTCTTTAAGAACTTGCTGACCACTGACTTCGTGACATTCGCATACGAAGTGGCTTCTACCCATTTGGTGAAGTAGTCGATTACCACAAAGATAAATCGATGCCTGTTCGAGGCTTTTGGTGAGATTGGCCCAATGACGTCCATCCCCCATATAGAGAAAGGCCATGGGGAGGTCATGACATGGAGAGGCGAAGGAGGTACGTGTATTTTATCCCCATAAATTTGACATTTGTGGCATTTCTTGGCATAGCTGATGCAATCTCCTTCCATTGTTGACCAATAATACCCGAATCTCATGATCTGTCTCGCCATTGTAAAACCATTAGCGTGTGTCCCACAGACGCCCTCATGAACTTCTTCGAAAATCCTTTTGGCTTCAACAGCATCCACGCATCTTAGAAGTACCTGATCCTTCCTTCTTTTGTATAGGATTTCTCCGTCTAAGACATAATCGCTAGCCAGTCTTCTCAACGTTCTCTTATCATTTTCGGTTGCTTGGTTAGGGTATTCACGATTCTTCACGTATTGTAATATATCGTGATACCAAGGGTGATCGTCCTTCTCTTCTTCTTCGCTGACGTTGTAGCAATGAGCCGGAGCCTCATAAATGCTTATCTGGATGGGCTTCACTTCCTCATGCTTGTTTAGTATGATCATAGAAGCCAAAGTAGCTAGGGCATCGGCCATCTGGTTTACTTCTCGCGGGAGGTAACAGAAAGTGACATTGTCAAACTCCTCGATTAACTCCAAGACTAGCCTTCGATAACTGATTAGCTTGGGATCTCTCGTTTCCCATTCGCCTTTCAGTTGATAGATTACTAGCGTAGAATCGCCGTATACCTCCAACGTTTTAATTTTGCGTTTAATGGCCGCCCAGATACCCAGGATGCATGCTTCGTATTCAGCCATGTTATTCGTGAAATCGAAATCTAATTTGCTGGTAAGAGGATAGTTATCTCGGTCTGGGGATACTAGGACTGCCCCAATTCCATTCCCTACCGCGTTTGAAGCTCCGTCAAAGTTTAGTTTCCAAGGGAGGCTCTCCTTTTGGACATCTTCCTCAGTGATTGCCATGTACATCAGGTCTTCATTTGGAAAATCGAAGTCCAATGGTTCGTAATCTTCTAAAGCTCTGTTGGCTAGAAAGTCTGCTATTGCACTTCCTGTTACAGCTTTCTGGTTTATGTAGACTATATCGAACTCAGAAAGTAGAATTTGCCATCGGGCCATTCTTCCATTTAGCGCAGTCGATTCCATCATGTACTTGAGAGGGTCTAGCTTTAAGATAAGCCAAGTGGTGTGATATAGCATATATTGTCTCAGTCTCCGGGTCGTCCAAATCAAAGCACAACACAGTTTCTCAATTGGAGAATATCTTGTCTCACATTCTATAAACTTCTTGCTGAGATAGTATATCGCTCTTTCCTTTCTTCCTGACTCATCATGTTGGCCTAGCACACATCCCATAGAATTTTCAAATACTGACAAATACAGTATCAGTGGCCTATCTGGGCAAGGGGGCATTAGTACTGGGGGTTTAGACAAGTAATGCTTGATCTTGTCAAAAGCTCCCTGGCACTTCTCATTCCATTCACCTGAGTTGTGTTTCCTAAGAAGACGGAATATAGGGTTACATTTCTCCGTTAATTGTGCAATGAACCGAGCGATATAGTTTAATCTCCCCAGGAAACCTCGAA
The DNA here is from genome assembly GCA_005393395.2 of Gossypium australe. NCBI lineage: Eukaryota > Viridiplantae > Streptophyta > Magnoliopsida > Malvales > Malvaceae > Gossypium > Gossypium australe. The sequence continues at coordinate 113,793,523 of CM016623.1, read as the reverse complement.
CTTCCTTTTGGGTACATGGTGGAGTCAACTCCTGTATAGCTTTTACTGTATCAGGGTCTACCTCAATTCCTTTTTCACTGACTACAAATCCCAACAATTTTCCCGACTTAGCCCCAAAGGTACATTTTGCTGGATTGAATTTCAGTTGGAATTTCCTCAGCCTTAGAAACAGTTTCCTCAAGACTTGTACATGCTCTTCCTCAGTCTTGGATTTTGTAATCATGTCGTCCACGTAGACTTTGATCTCCTTGTGCATCATGTCGTGGAAGAGGGTCACCATGGCTCTTTGATACATTGCCCCTGCATTTTTTAGTCCAAACGGCATTACCTTGTAGCAAAATGTTCCCCACATGGTTACGAATATGGTCTTTTCCATATCCTCAGGGTGCATCTTAATCTGGTTGTACCCGGAGAAGCCGTCCATGAAAGAGAAAAGTGAATAACCAGCTGTGTTATCCACTAAGGTATCGATGTGAGGCAACGGAAAGTTATCTTTTGGGCTAGCCTTGTTCAAATCTCTATAGTCCACACACATCCGTACCTTCCCATCTTTCTTGGGAACAGGCACTATGTTTGCTACCCATTCCGAGTATTTGACCACTTGCAAAAAACCAGCATCGAACTGCTTCCTGACTTCTTCTTTTATCTTTAACAAAACATCAGGCCTCATTCTTCGAAGCTTCTGTTGAACGGGTCTACATTCCTCCTTTATGGGGAGGCGGTGTACCACTATATCCGTGTTCAATCCGGGCATGTCCTGGTATGACCAAGCGAAGACGTCCTTGAATTCTTGGAGTAACTTGATGAGGTCTTGCTTTGTCTCTGCAGCAATGTTAGCCCCGATTTTCAACTCTTTCCCTTCTCCCAAGCTTACAATTTCCACTGACTCTTTGTGGGGTAAGATTTGTTTCTCCTCTTGCTCTACCATCCTTAACAATTCAAGAGATACACTATTGTCTTGGTCATCTTCAAAATCTCTGGAATCCCCCATACCCGTATCTTGTTCAAAAGGAGATTCTGAGTTAATAACAGTGTCGCTCATGCCATTGATATCTGGGGACCTGCTAGAAAGGCAGAGAAAAGTGCAAAAACCGAAATAATCTAAGAATGACTATTTGTGTGAATGAATGAAATGTAAAGGGTAAAAAACATTTGCTCGAAAGATGCATTTTATTGAAATAGAGATGCTTGGACATATGTCTATTCAACAAAGGGTTCCCTATTACTCCTAGGCTTAGAGCAATAGGTGTGCTTTGAACATTACTCTGAATTGATTCTAAAAGCTACAAGAATCTCTTCCACGGTCCAATTGTTCAGAACACTTCCAGGAGCATAAGGACGAATCCCGGATAAATCTCTTTCTTCAGGATTTCCTTCGGATATGGCGTTGATGCTCAAGTTTCCCAACATTTCTTCTACTTCCTCTCTTATTGCCATGCTTTGATCAGGGTATAGGATCCCCCCTGAGACAAATGTTCTGGATAAATGAGGAAAGGTCATTGGTTCCCATTTGATCTCTTCTTCGCCTAGGCGCGCCCTTCTTCTTTCCCTTCTCTTTTCTTCCTCTCTCCTCCTTTGTTCTGCATTTGGCTTGAATCCTAAGCCAAAGTGGTCTCGTTTTTCTCGTCGCATCGGCACTTCAGTCCTTCCTTGAAGGTATTTTCTGAGCCCTTTCCCTGGTAAAGCTCCCTTCCCAACGGTCAACTAGAGGCACATCTTCGTAGACTTAGATACTCTGGGTATGGAGATTTTACTGCCCTCGGCAATGAAGGTTGTGTTGATAAATTCTAGTGATCGAAAAGAACATTCTATCGCTTCCTCGTCCACCCCAATGTACGGAGCGTCACTAGTAACGGATGCTATGATATTCTCTTCTGCGTTGATTATGATCAACCTTCCTTCCGTTTCTGGTGCAGTGATGACGGTACTGCCCCAGCTGAATGGATCCAAGGTCTTCCTAACAGGCAATTGTAGGAAGGTTTGATGTCCATCACCAAGAAGTCCACCTCGTACGTATTTGGGCCGATCCGAAGAGGTATATCGATTCTCCCCATAACTCTTCTCTTCGTACCATCGAATGCTCTCACAACATTATGACATGTTTTCATGTAGGAGCTATCTACAGGCAACCTGTTCAACGTGGATAAAGGTAATACATTCAGGGCTGACCCGTTATCGACCAACACCCCAGGCAAAATATACCCTTTGCAGTGTGTGGTTATGTGTAGGGCCTTGGTGGATCCCATACCCCCCGGAGGTATCTCATCATCGTTGAAGAAAATGAAGTTGTCGGCACTTAGATTCCCAACTAGACGGTCCAGTTTGCTGACAGATATATCGCCCGCTACGTATGTTTCGTTTAATACCTTCATCAACGCGTTTCGATGAGTTTCTGAGCTCATGAGCAAGGCCAGTACCGATATGCGAGCTGGCTGTTTATGCAGTTGCTCCACAACACTGTACTCGCTGTGCTTAAGGAATTTTAAGAACTCCTTAGCCTCGTTCTCTGTCATGGGCTCATTGACCAGTGCTTCGGGTCTCATCGTCCCTTCTTCATTTTGCTCGGTTATCACGGATTTCCCTTTAACCAGATTGGCCTTTGTGTTCGGGGTATAGCGCCTTCCACTACATGTGAAAAAGCCCTCATCTTGGTCTTTCTCCACAGCATTAACTGGATTCTCTTTTCCCGGGATTACTACCTTACAATCGTAATTCCACAGGACCTTTTTATTGTCCTTATAAGGGGAAGCCACGGGCTTTTGAATTATGACCTTCGGCGTGATTGATACTCCAGTCTCACCCGTCCTTGGTCGTGATATAATTATCGCAGGGCGGTTGCCCCCGTAAATTCTCCTAGATGATCCTTCTTCCGACGTGTGGACCTCTCCTTCTGGTGTGATTTCAACCGCTCTAGGTCGTGATATAATCACCGTAGGGCGGTTGCCCCCATAGATTCTCCTAGATGATCCTTCTTCTGACGTGTGGACTTCTCCTTCTTCTGGTTCTCCAATCTCTTCGTAGAATTCCATCTCCTTGTTGTCCATGAGATCTTGAACGATAGCCCTGAACTTGAGGCATTCTTGAATATTATGACCGTTTTGGCATGAAACTCGCAATATTTTTCTGCTCCTTCAAGCTCTCCTCTCGCTGTTGCGTGATTAAGCCTCTGTTTATCATTTGCTTCCAAACCCATCTTAGCGGGGTTTTTACCTCCTCGATGTTCATTTTCACTCTTTTCCCTACTTTCTCCCCCATCATATTCACCCCATTATTAGCGTGATTGGGTAATGGGTGTTCTGTGTCGTTAACTTTCACAACACCCATTTGAATGAGTTTTTCAACCAACTCTTGAAGGCGAGACAGTTTTCTATTGAATGTCCAACAACCCCCGCATGGTATTCGCATTGTGCATTCGCATCATACCATTTAGGGTATGGGGGCTGTATGGGCTGTAGGTAATGGGGGGCAACGACATGCGTGTCATATAATTTTTGGTACAGTTGCCCATATGTCATATAGATCGAAGTGAATTGGAGTTTCTCTACATTCAGCTTTGTATTGGGTTCTTGTCTATGCGATCTTGGACGATCAGTAATTACAGTACTGGGTTGATTAGGGTGACTGACTTGTCGCGGGCACTCACGTTATTTACGTCACCCTCTCTTTTCTTCAGAGCCGTCTTTCTGGGACCTTCCCCTGCTTCTATCTTGCCACACTGACCGCGTGTTTTATCCTTTCTCACACCTCACAATTTCTGAAAAATCTGTCATAGAACTCCAACATGTGATTGATGAAAGGAGCTTTCAAAGTATGGATGAAGAGTGTGGCTGCTTCTTCTTCTAAAAGAGGCGGTTGAACCTGTGTGGCTACCTCTCTCCATCATTGAGCATACTGCCTGAAGCTTTCGCTTGGCCTTTTCTCCATAGTTTGGAGAGTGACTCTGTCGGGAGCTATGTCTGCTATGTGGCCGTAATGTTTCATGAAGGCTTGGGCCAGGTCCCTCCATGTTTGATTTGGGTACTACTGAGCCGATCGTACCATTTGGCCCAGACCCAACCAGACTATCCTGAAAGCAGTGAATCAATAATTTTTCATTATCGGCGTGTCCCGCCATTCGTCGACTGAACATCTTCAGGTGTGCTCCAGGGCAGCTAGTCCCGTTGTATTTTTCAAAATCCGGAGTCTTGAACTTTGGTGGAGTACAAGTTTGGGACCAGACTTAGCTCTTTGATATCAATTCCCCAACGAGTTTCAGTCTTTTCTATCGCTTTGACTCTCTCCTCCAACCATCTGTAGCGATCTTCCATCTGCCTTGAGGGTTCAGCTTTCATTTCATCAAAATCGGTACCATAGGGTTAATAGGGTCATCTCCCGGGTTGGATCCTGAGCCTACTTGGAAATTCATGGGGGATCCAATGTTAGCTTGCCCTTGTTGAGGCCTAATTGTGACGGATGGCCTCCGGGGATATTCTTCGTGCTGCGAAGGCACTTGTGGCAGGGTAGATCCCGAGGGAATATCTTCATTCTCCTCCAGTAATAGCCATGGGGCTTTTCCCTCTCTCCATAAATCTGTTCAACAGTTGGGTCATTTGCGATATCTGAGACCTCATGTCCCTCTGGGACTCCGCCATGTCTTGCTGGATCTTGGCTAACTGCTCTTGCATCTGTGCTTGCACTTGGTCCTGCATCTCCTTTTGGAATTGTTCTAGTCTCTGTTCCATCTTCTTTGTTTTAGCGCGGGTGCCGTACGGGTGTTCAGCTTCCAATTCTCTTTCCTTTTTCTCTCTTTCTCACTGTTATGATTCAAGTGTATTAGACTCTTTCTATGCATGTGACATGATGTAAATGCATGCGATGCTAATGCGTGGAATGAATGCAAGCAAAGGAGTATCAATTCAGATTCAATTTCGTTTCAGAAAGCTTTATTGGAAAACAAAACCCTTTACATAAAAGGGACTACAAATATGCTTTTGCCCTAAGGCCAGAGTTTTGATTCTGCTAAGCAAAGAGATTAGCTCTTGATTATGATGAGGCTGCAGCTCATATTTCACGCTTAGTACATCGGCCTGTGTGCAGAGTTTGCAGGTAATCGGCTACCTCTCTAATCTGAACTATGGCCTCACTCATAAGGTAATTTCGACTTCTGATTTGATTATGAGAATGGTGAATTTCTTCTTCCCCACGCTCTTCCTTGGCTTCAAGAAGTTCCACCCGTAGTTCATAACTGTGTAACGCTGCTTCTAATTCCTCAACCCTACTCTTCATTTCCTCGATCCTGTTTAGGCTTGACCTTAACTCGATCGCGACATTACGGCTTTGATAATGATGGAGGGTCCTCCCCAGTTCAGTTATTTTATCTTTTAATTCCATCTTTCATTCAGGCTTTCTGCCAAATCTTTCTCTAGGGTTTCCTTTCGCGTTCGTATTTCTCGAAATTTCCTTTCCCAATAGTCAGCTCTGGCCTTTCCTTCTTGGACTTCTTGTCGCCATTGTTCAGTGGTCTTCCCCAATCTAGCATTCTTCATTGATAGACGCATCTTCTTGTATTCGGTCTTCAAATTATCTCGATCTTCCTCGACTTTTCTCTTTTCCTTTTTTACTTTTTCTGTTTCTGACTTCTGAACATCCACATCCAATTTCAAGTACATCTTTTCTTCTTCTAGCTTTTCTATCCTCTTTCCAGCGCTAGGTTCTGTCTCTCGAAGTCTTGTTTTATGATTTCTAACTCTGATGGTACCACTCGTAAGCATTCTTCTCTAAGTCGGGAGCCCTCTGTGCTTTGTTCGGGGATGTTATCGTTAACTCTTCCAGTCCTCCATCCATCATATTCCGGAGTCGTCATCGGTCCCGCGGATAATCTCTTCATCCTATGCACTTGATTCCAAGCGCCAACATCTCTTTGGCCCTTTTCTTATAGCTTTCCCCACTATACGCAAATTCACTTTGGGCTAATCCATTTGTCGTTGGTACAAATTGTCTCGACCCATATTGCCTCAGTACGAGCAAAGGAGCATACCCAACAGCTCCCCAAATTCCGAGCAAAGGAACCCAGTCAAAATTTCCACATCGATAAAGGATTTCATTAGGAATCATCCAAGGAGCTTTCCACTCGATGTCTTCTTGAAGATTCTGAAGGAGTGTCATCCAGTTTTCCTTAGATATGTCTTCTTTTCTTGGTGTAGCTACTATCTTCTTCAACGGAGAGTAGTTCTCAAAGAACACGTGACAAAACGCCTTTTCTATCTTCCAGAAATGGCTATGGAACCATGCCAATAATAGCTGCGCACATCCAATAAACCTGCCTTCACCCGTTTTTCGACATGCATTCAAAGATCTGAACGTTTCGGCTAAGATTGCAGGCACAGGTGTGATCCCTTTGTCCAATCGATCGAATAGATCCGTAACTGCTTCATCTATATGTCTTAGAGCCTTAGGAAAAATTACTAAACCATAAGTACACAAGGCAAAGACATCAATCTTCTTTTTCACATCGGGTGTGTCAAGATCAGGTCCTTCAAACTTACCCAAGGTATGCATTTACCCTCGCCTTTCTTCTGAATTCTGGCCGAGACCCACTGCTCATTCATCCCTGTGATATTCATTAATTTCTTTACAAAGGTAGGGGCATTGGCGGCCTTAAAATAAACTTTGTCAGCTTGGGCTCGCAGACAGTGAAGTAGGGTTGTATATTCTTCTACGGTAGGCACTAAATCCACTTTCCGAAAGTGAAACAGCTGTAAGCAGGGTTCCAAAACTGAGTCATGGCTCCAAATAGATGCTTATCTACCTTAATGTCGAACAAGTAGGGTAGATCACCATAACTGTGATAGAACAGCTGTTTTGCCTTATCGTCCCACTGGTTCCATATTTTCTTTAGCTCGCCAAAGTCGTTTTGCGTAGTGTTGAGGCGTAAAGTCCCAAAGCTCTGACACATACCCGTCGGCTAACTGTTCCCTTTTTCTAGTTGCGTTCGCTCTGACCATACGCGGACGGCTGCATTGTCTTCCACTTTATCAAGGATTTGTTTTCCATAACGAGCTTTCTTAACTTGGAAACTGATCGTGAATTGATACTCTATGAATCATGGGATGACATGCACCAAAATAAAGTAGACAAGTTGGTATTATGAAACAAAATATAAAGCAAATAACAAAAACCCTATCCAGGTAACCACTAAGGATTGATATGGCTGTATCTAGGGTAGGCCCTTAAGTCTCTCTATATGTGTTTCCGTTCTAAAGTCAAGGTACCCAAACCAGCAGATTCCTCGGTCCTCACCCATTATAGGCTCATACGGACTGAGTTCGGTTCAGGGAGATACATTTCCCTATGGCCATGCGGAGGTGAAAACCTCACGAAGACATAGGTACGGATGTATCTCGGAAGCAGTCCCCTAGCCCATGCGGAGGTGAAAACCTCACGAAGGCATAGTTTCTCGCTCCCACTTAAGGGCGTGACCACGACGGTCATGCAAGCATGAATGCAGAGATATCCTATGAGACTCGACATTATTGCAATAATAGTACCAACAAATGCATCAAAAGAAACATGATTTTTCAAAATGATTTTCCAAATTTTCGACAAAAGGACAAAGAATAATCAATTTTACGCCTGACTCTCTTATTAAGTCCCCAGCGGAGTCGCCAAGCTGTCAAAACCATCCCTTTTTTGAAAAGGGGGAATCGAACTCGGTTTCACTACAAACGGGAGTCGCCACCGACTTTTATTAGGTGTGATCGGATCACCTTTGTTTTAATAAAACGTTTCAGTTTACTAAAACAGTGTTTTTGGTCTGCGAAAGTTGAGAAAATAGGTTCGGGAGTCGGTTACGTATGAGGAAGGATTAGCACCCTCACCACGCCCAAAATCGGTACCAAATTGATTAATCAATGTCCTAATGTCGAAAAGTTTGAAAAGATTTTGAAGTTTTATTTTATTTTGTTTTTTAACAACTTGATTGAATATCGAGTTTCCTTTGTTTCGAAGGAATAGAGTCTCACATCAGCACGATTGGACACGATAATCTAAGTCCTTGAATTCAAGATCGTCTCCGAAATTCTCCAAGCATACATTTTGAATTTTGGAAAGGGTATTTGCTCGTTCGGTCATAAAAGAAACACACGCAGCACGATTGGACACGATCCTTTCGAACTTCCAAACACGCAAATATCACCTTATTTGAAGATAGAAACAAAATTTGAAAGGATATCCATTTGTTAGGTCAAACAAAAAGTCACACCCAGCACGATTGGGCACGAATTTTTGAATTCCCAAACTCATGAATATTACCTTTGTGAAAACCTATTTTTTTTATGAATAAGAAAAATAAAGAAGAAAATGTTGAATTGCGATGAAACGACGAAA